>OU892279.1:37087181-39487181 GCA_917834065.1 Ceutorhynchus assimilis
ACTGGGAACTTTATAGGTGCCTGCCAAAGACTTAAGTTGTTTCGCCAACCTTTCAACATCAATATAACTTGTTACTATATCGTTCATAGCATATATCAAATATATCGGTCTTTTAATATTTTCTAATTTGTACAATGGCGGAGTAGGAGTTCCATATTTTTCCATATTACCTTTAGCCCCATAATCAAATTGCTGAAAATTACCATTGTTTTTAATTTCCTGGGCATAATGCACCAAAGTCTTTGTGGAAGCACCTGCAGGATCATGAGCAGATATCTTGGCTAACATAGTCATATTAAACTCCACCTTATTGAAGCCCGCTATGGCAAACAATAAATTCTGACATATTGCCGTGAAATATTTTATTTCACATTCATAAGACAACAGTCTCAAAAGTTTATTGTTAGGGGCTAGTTCGTTGATACCTAAATATCGAGCAATCCAACTGATATCGTTTGCAAAAGGGGCCAGGTACCTTATAGGGCTGCGTAGGTTGGTCATGTAAACTGTTGGGGCAAGAGTTATGATCACTTTTAGGTTTTTGGCTACTTGAGGTAGGGTAGAGGCTAGGACAAACGACATTGTAGTACCCATGGAGTGGCCGATGTATGCTATTTCACCTGGTTTTCCTAAAAGTAGAATAAGGAAGTATTTATTGGTACATTGGTCGAAAAAAAGGGACATTAGGCACTTTAAAATACATCAAAATCGCTATGAAACTATGTGAGGAGAATGAATGCATATTAGCAATTCACGTAACCAATTACAAAAAGTCTATTTTTCTGTAATGAGTGAATTTCTGTGGAACGACATAATAAAAAAAATCATCTGTATAAAGAATGAATATATTTGTGTATCATGGTCTAGTTATAAATTTAGTCTCGCTGGTCATTAGGTCATAGCACCATTGTCTTTGAAACGCATTCGCGACTTATCAGGAACGGGACATAAAAATAATTCGTTATTTAATTTTTTCTCGTTTATTGAATCAAAAATTAAAAATCCGGAGATGACAATGATATTATTTGAAAAAAGATTCCCGCTTAAATGCGCACAATTCCCCCACTTTCCCATACTCTTCCTATTTTCTTCTCCAGATGTCCAGATTTTTATATTGACTACATTTATTTCACGCGTTGTATCCGGATACTAAGTGGATTGGATTAATAATGGGGATTAATAATCATGAAATTAACACTCAGGATTAGAGAGTTTATACGGATCGGAGTACTTAATCCAATCCTCCAAATTTGTAGGATTGGACATAAAATGGATTATCTCAAATGCGAAACAAACACCTCACATCTCGGATTTAAGAAGTTTGTCTCTAACTTCAAGAAAAAATGACCTAAACCTTATAGTCCAGGAGGTGGCGCCAAAAACATGCAAGAGTTTTCGCAAGGCGGATATTTTCAAAATAGGTCGTACTTTAGTGCTAGAATGCTAGAGTACAGTCAGCACTCACAGTTCCGGGACAGCTGGCTCTGGGACGCGGGCAAAGTTGTAACTTTAAGAAGCATCTAAACTGTTTTCTCAAAGCTCAAAATTTATAGAAATTTTGCACATTATCTGTTTGAAGGTCACAGATAACGTATGTAAATCGTCAGACGTCTAGTTCGTTGCAAAAAGGGGGTCAGACGTCCTCAAAGTTTTTATTTTATGGCATTTTCTTCAAATATATTTGTCAAATACCTGCAAAAATATATTTTGACAGGACACCGAAGAAAATGCCATAAAATAAAAACTTTGAGGACGTCTGACCCCCTTTTTGCAAGAAACTAGACGTCTGACGATTTACATACGTTATCTGTAACCTTCAAACAGATAATGTGCAAAATTTCTATAAATTTTGAGCTTTGAGAAAACAGTTTAGATGCTTCTTAAAATTACAACTTTGCTCGCGTCCCAGAGCCAGCTGTCCCGGAACTGTGAGTGCTGACTGTACACTAGCATTCTAACACTAAAGTACGACCTATTTTGAAAATATCCGCCTTGCGAAAACTCTTGCATGTTTTTGACGCCAGCTCCCCAACTATTATATAAAAACCTAAAAAGTGTATCAGCTATTTACCTTTAGAAAAAAAAGCAATTTGGGCTTGCCGTTTTACCAAGGCTTAAGAAAGGATTAGCACTAATCTTAATCCATTTAATAGTTTCGAAATAAACGAATATGGATTAATAATCCTTAATCTACTTAGTATCCGGATACAAAGCGTGAAATAAACGTAGTCTTCTTCCAAACTCTTCATGAACCGCCCCTATATCGCCTATCTTTTGCAATTTTTTTTTTTTTAGAATATTCTGGAAGAATCCGGAGATTGTCAATAACTTTTTGTCATGTCGTCTTCTTCCTGTTTTCTTTTGCAGTTGTCTTTCGTTCTCAGATCAATGCTATATTTCATCTTTTTGTCGAATCTTGTTTTCTTCCTGGTTCCTATTATTGGTCTTTCAATCGCCTATTTTCTTGTTCTTACAAAATTTTCTGGAGCCGGTCTTAGATCTGTTGTTTCCTAAGGAATCTTATGTCTTCTCTGGAGTTTGCAAAAAATTCTATAGTGGTTCATATTCTTCCTGTTTCTCTTTTTCCTTATTCTCGTCGGCAAATTTCAAATAATGAAGCACCATGGACGTTAATGGACGGAAATTTCATCACTTACTTATTCTGACCTGACACCAATTATAGGTATTGCATTGCGTATGGAAAAACTGAAATAAATTTTATTTGAAACAATAATACAAAAATCGCAACAACAATAGGCTGTCCTATTACCAACTTGTTCAACAGCTTAATTGTTCAATTCATGACTAACTCACCTTATTGTCGCGGACTCTTTATAAAGCTTCGATCGTCACTCTCGATCATTCTGTAATTATCTATACAGGGTGTATATTTTAAGTGATACCACTATTGCTATATCCGAAACGGTAAGAGCTACAAGGTCGGTTGAATTTAAAAAAAAGGAACCTTTTTTGATGCCCATTTAAGACTCGTTCACAGTGTGTGGCAACACTGTAAACAGGTCTTGAATGGGCATCAAAAAAGGCAACAAACTTTTTAAAATTTAATAGACCTTGTAGGTGCTTGTAGCTCTTATACTGTTTCAGATATAGCAATAGTGGTTTCAGTTAAAATACACACCCTGTATATAGATGATTATTCCTTCAACGTTAAATTATATTCTCGACAATTCTAGTATTCAGATATACAGGACTAGGAAGTTATTCTATACTAAAGTCAGGTTTAAGGATTGTCTCTGTTATTTCAAGCCCCAGCCGGTGGAGGGTTAATCTTAATTCTGTTATTTTTAACCTTATAGGGTGTTGCGGCATCGTGTTTGGGAAGGTCATCGGTCATCCCTGGTTTACCACCATATTAGCACCCATGCGGTTGTGCACAATGCCTCCAACTTAGCTGAAACGTAAATTGGGCAACGTGTCGATGATTTATAATAGTATGATCATTGAATGAGTCGCACTATAATTATGTATGTTTAAACCCTAAATTTAACAGATAGGTTGATAGGTTTCCGCAAGACTTAGCTTTCTGGATATAATAATCTAAAAATTAATATCTAAATTACATAATAGAAGAAAAAATACAATATTTTCCCGATGTTATAGATACCTACATATTAATATATTTCAATTAATGGCCACAGAAATAAATGATCACAACCAGCACCTACTTACTAAATAATGAATTCTATATAGAAATTTAAATCTAAACATCATTAGTTTCCATTTTATATTTTTCCATCCATTTCAACAAAGGCTGGTAAATAAGTTCAAAAGCATGGGTACCAAAAATGAAATCAAGGTGCCCAAAAGTTTCACTGGGAACTTTGTACAAACCCGCTAGAGTTGTAAGATTTTTGGCCAGCATTTCCACATCTATGTAGCTTGCAAGAATATCATTAGTCGAATAGATTAAGTAAAACGGCCTATTTATATTTTGTAGTTCATATAACGGTGGAGTTAAGGTACCATATTTAGCCATATTGCCTTCAGGACCATAATCGTACTGTTGGAAATTGCCATTATTTTTAATTTCTTGTGCGTAATGCACTACGCTCTTAGTAGAAGACCCTGCGGGGTCGTGTCCAACAATCTTTGGCAACATGCTCATATTAAATTCCTTCTCGTTAACGCCACCCAATAAAAAGATTAAATTCTCGCATATTTTTTTTCCATATTTATATTCGCAGTTATAAGACAATAGCCTTAGCAGCTTATTTGTTGGAGCTAGCTCGTTGATACCTAGGTAACGAATTATCCAATTAATGTTGTTTGCAAATGGTGCTAAATATTTTAGTGGGCTGCGAATATGTTTCATGTAGACAGCAGGGGCTAGCGTGAAGATAACTTTCAGGTTCTTAGCTACTTGAGGTAGAATCGAACTTAGGACAAAGGACATTGTGCTGCCCATGGAGTGTCCAATGTAGATTATTTCACCATGTTTTCCTGAAATTATTAATTAATATGGCATTAGTGATTTTATCATTGGAAAAATGTACACTAGCGTCAAGCCCATAAAGTATTTAAGCACTTGAGATGGTTTATCAACACTTATGTTAGTAGTTTGGGTTAAATTTTGTTTGGATTATACTTACTGAAAATTGAACAATAACATAGATCCCCACACACATTTTACAGTTATTGTACAAACACACATTATTATATAGATTTTTACTATTACTTAATTGTAAATTTTTTAGACTCTGCTCAAAAGTATATTTTTTTACAATATTAAATACCAATCAGATAATAAGGGCAATATTTCATGGAAGTGATGAGAATGTCCTTCGTGTTACCACATTTTTGTTACCAATAAAGATATGTTTCATAAGTATCTAAAATCCCTGTTTTTAGTATCAAGTACTTATACAATCAATAATAGTCAGATACTACTTACCAGTAGTGTTACTGATATGATAAAGTACAGCAGGTAAGTCCATTGTACCCATTTCGTGCCAGCTGAAGTTCCAAAATTGTGGGCTACTTACAGGCAAAGAGACGTGGGCTCTAGAATAGACATTGCCCCGTGCATTTCCTAGCCAGACGTCATACCCATTATCAGCTAAATAAAATGCTAAAACAACAGGAATATTTAATATCAACAAATCTCCAATTATATTTTTACTAATGAGCTTCTCAAATGTGTTTTGAATCTTAGTCATTTTCAGTGCAACAATAATAATGAGAATGATGACGACTTCTTAGTTAGTCAGACAAAGAGTAAGCCAATTAACCGTCAATCCGACTTTATCATTTCGACTTATTCTCGTCTATATTGTGGACCACACTCAGATGGATTATTGACCATGAAGATTTTGGGTCGACCATATTTTGACATAAAAAGGTGGGTCGTAGAGTAGGAGAGTCCTAGAGTGATGGTGATGATTTTGAGCCACCTAGGTTTGCTGGATTCAGTTGAGTCCCGTTTTTTTAATGGACATTATGGATGCGCTACATAAGATTAATAACACCAAAGAAAATTATATGTACTCTATTGGTAATGGTCAAACGACATTAGGTGTTGGATTAGTAGAACCGCACAAACAAGGTAAAGTTACTGAATTGCCACACCGCGTTCATTATTAGATTATATTATTGGGTTTGATTAAGCATTGTGTCACAAGAGTGGCATTTTGTGACTAAACCCTACACGCGAATCCTTAGCTTTGGTCTGCACCAATACGTGTTCCGTTCGTTGTGACAGATCATTATCTTGAAGTGGCTTCACTGGCTTCAATGTCTTGATGATTCGACGAGTGCAGGAAGACTCACCCGTTAGTTAGTCAACGAGTTGGTTTTTAAGTGATCTATCGCTGTGGTGAAGATTTGGTTGTCTTCAAATAACAACCATACGAAATGTCCCAATATTTGATTTGAACGATATGAGATTATTCTAAGCTTCCTTATTTTAATGATTGTTGGAAAGTAGTCGTTCCAAAGGGGCTGAAGATCAAGTAGGCAGCGCATGACCCTTTAGCAGTCGGTCATGGAGTCTACAAAACCTTTTGTCGAGTTGTGGAACGGTTGTATATTGGCGGGGCACGCAGCACTACAGTGGCTAAATAAAGCTTCACATACAGTGGCGGCAATAGAGGTCCCTCCGCCATTTTGTGCCCATCCTCTTGTTACTTGTAAATATGAATTTATAGGACTTTAAATGGACATCTTTCATAAAAAATTGAAAACAACGTATTTGATGACTGGTATTAGGTACATCAAATACGTTGTTTTCCGTGTTTTATGATCGATGTTCACCTAAATCCTATATATTCATATTTGAAATAAGGAAGAGGTTGGCAAAAAATGGCGGCGTTTTCAATATAAATATATAGGATTTTAGAACCAATCAAAAATGAGAATGCAATTGTCGCCGCTGTGGTAATAGAGTCATTGTACGCAGTACCAGCAACGCTGAGTCAGCAAAAACCAAAAGGTAGCAGCACTCCCCGTGGCATTTCCTGAGGAAACCCTTAGTACAGAGGAACTACTCTGCCCTAGAGGACGACATTGTGGAGGAAATGGCATAAACTCCAATTTGGGGGCATAAATTTACGCCCAAGCATGCTGGTGATGGATTGCCTCACCAAGGAAAAAGTGGAGTGGCTAATAGACCACGTCCCCAGGATCCTCATTCTTGAAACAGGGGAGCAGCGTTCCCAAGAGAACGAAAGTCCTGTCTTTGTTACTTATATTATCATTTGCATATCATTGGGAAAGACGGAACACTCGTTCTCCATGGAACTCTGGTCCCCGTTTCAAGAATAAGGCCCCAGGGTATTAATTCTTGAAACAGGGGAGCAGCGTTCCCAGGAGAACGAGTGTTCCATCTTTCTCAATGATATGCAAACGATAATATAAGTAGCAAAGACGGAACACAAGTTCTCCTGGTACTGCTGCTCCCCTGTTTCAAGAATAAGGACCTTCGTTGGAAACCTAGCAGGGAGCAGAGCTGATGATATGCCTGGGAGCGCACACTATCACAGTATTCTTTCCAAGAAGCAAAGGGCAAAACACCTAAAAAATCCTCAGATTAGTGAACACACAGAATGAGGGGCTCAGCACCCAGCTGTTAACCATCAAGAAGATAGGTCACAGCATCTTCTACAGGTTTGGGAAAATTACGGTACATGGCCTCAAGAAGAGAAAAGAAAAAGATGAAACAGGCGAGGACCTAAAGAAGCCCACCTCCTCGGGGTCCAAACCCGAGACTCCTTTATAAGAAGAAGGAAGAAAAGAAGAAAGTGAAAAGACTCCCTAGAGGAAATTCCCAGCAAGGAAGAAAATATGCTTCTGGGCGAATAGGAGGCCAACACTCCACCACAACAGAAGAGACAATAATAACAGGTTTTATAGCGAATTACACCAAAATAGCCCAAGTGAACACACATCACGCTAGGGGCATCTGCTACCATAACGCGGTTACGCTAGCATTAATCATTTATGTCTTCCAGAATTTACGTCGCGGGACTTGGTTACTGTTCGGGTAAAACTTATCACCGACCAACCACACCGCGACGCGACCTAGTACTGGCATCATGTTACTTCGCTGGAGACGGGCAAGCACCACCAGAAAAAGTACCAAAGACTAGTCGAGTCTGCAACAGAAGCAAACTACCGCAGGCCTATTCTCTACGAACAGCAATTACATAGCAACCAGCAACCGGTTGCAAGTTGATTTTTTTGAATAGAAAACTTGCGTTTGACAGCAACTATTGCGCAATTCTCTGCGGTCGGAAGTTACAAAATAAGGCTGCCGCTCCTAATTGGCTGTGACGTCAACGCCCAGAACACCATCTAGGGAAGTACCGATACAAATCTAAGAGGTGTCAGAGGTGAGTAACTGCTAGAATTTATCTTTCAAACAAACCTAAATGTACGGAATACACCAACATTTATTACTATAGGGTCAGACAGGAGGTGTTAGACATGACACTTTGCAGTCCAAATATTGACCAAATGATAAGGGATTAGAGAGTCTCCAATGAACCCTCTCTCTCTGACCACAGCATCATAATGTTTGACGTAAAAAGAGTGCAGGAACGAACTACCTCGTATAGAAACCCCAGAAATACGACCTGGAAAAATACACAACCAAACTGCAATGCAACCTCGAACAAAATCATTTTAGCTGCAAGAATATACGTGAAGTAGAAGAAAATCTTCAGATCCATAACGGAGCAATCATGGAGGCATACGAATCCAGCTGTTCCGTGAAAGAACAAGTAAACTAAAATGGTCGCACATGGTGGAACAGTCACCTATCACGACTTAGATCCGAGGTTCGTTGGCTTTTCAAGAAAATCAAACGAGACGGAGAATGGCAGGGCTACATCGAAAGTCTGACTGAGTACAACAAAAAAATTAGGAAGGCCAAGCGAAAAAACTTCAGAGAGTAAATCTACCACAGAAACACCATCACCAGCCAGATTATAAAAAACCCTGGTGAAAGGCAGGGCGCAAGGACCATTGAGACTTAAGAAACCAGACGGTAGTTACACAAAAAATGAAGACCAACGAGCTGCTCTACTACTGAAAACTCACTTTCCAGGAAGCCCACCCAATGATACTGAAGAAAGCAAAGAGCGGCCGAGGAAAACCAGGCAAGAAAACTGGGAGGTTGCTAAGAACCCTTGCACTCCTCAGCGGCTTACTTGAGCGATCGACTCGTTCCAACCGTACAAGTCGCCTGGAATTGACGGCATCTTTCCAGCCCTGCTGCGAAAGGGGAAAAATGAAATCATGCCGTAGCTAATCAAACTTATCAGATACAGTTTAGCGAGCGGATACATACCCAGTCAATGGAGAAGAGCTAAAGTAACTTTCATCCTAAAGGCAGTGAAAAGAGACGCCACTCTTCCGAAGTCGTTCAGATATATGCCTCACGTCGTTGTCGCTTAAAACAGCTGAGAAAGTTGTAAATAACTACATCAGAACAAGTGTATTAGAAAAGATGCCACTAGGTCGCTTACAGAGCGGGAAGATCAACAGCAACCGCTTTACTTGACTAACTAACAGCATCCAAAGCACATTGCATAATAAAGAAGTAGTCTTCTGCACTTTCATGGACATAGAGGGGGCATTTGATAATACCTCTCATGAGTCAATAAAGAATGCGCTCGTCAAAAAAGGAGTGGACAAAACCACATCTACCTGGATGTGCGAAACGCTAGCCACCAGAACTGCTGAAACTGACGTGGATGAACAAACCATACAGGTCACTACCACTAGAGGATTTCCGCAGGGAGGGGTACTTTCACCTTTGATGTGGAGTCTAGTGGTTGATGACCTCCTAAATTTACTGACGGTGCTTCACCTATTTTGGATACGCCGATGATATTGTAATCATGGCCAGAGGCGAATACGAAGGAATAATCTGCGACCTTATAGAAAAAGCACTTCGAACCACAAAGGAATGGTGTCAGACAGTGGGACTGAATCTAAACTCAGCAAAAAATGGTAACATTTACAAAAAAAACGAAACTCCCAAATCTAAGAAACATTCGCCTCGATGGAAGCAGACTTGATTGGAAAAAAAGGAGTTAAATTCCTAGGAATAACCCTAGATTCTAAACTTCTCTGGAACCGACATGTAGAGAACAAAAAAAACAAAGCAATTCCGGCACTCATGGTCTTATAATCACCTACCGAGCGATAGCCTATAGTTTAGCCGAACCCCAGCTAGTAACAGCTAGGAAAACCTTAGGAAAAGCGCAAACACCCGCGTGTCTCTGTATAACAGGAGAAATGAGATCATGCCCGACCGCGGCATTAGAAGCCATTCTAGACCTTACACCACTCCACATAACAGTAAAGCTGGTTGCCAGTAGATCATGTCTTAGATTGGAGAAGATAGGTTTCCAAAGGGAAACGCACCGAACTTTTCCTCTCCCAAACTGTGCACACCTCATGGATCTACCAAAAGACATGATTGTTGATAAATTCAGTTTCGAGAAAAACTTTTCCATCGAACTAAGTCCAAAAAACAGATGGAACATGGAATCTATCCAATCCCTTTAAAGCAAACACCATCAAATGGTTTAAGACGGTTCCAAAACTGCTGAGGGAACTGGAGCCGGAGTATTCGGGCCACGGACCAGATACTCGGAGCCAATGGAGAAATCACCAAGCATATTTCAAGTGGAACTTCTTGCGTGCAGTTCAACCTGAACAGAAGTTATCGGAAACGAGAAATTGTGATAATGTCTGACAGCCAAGCAGCTATCAAAGCATTGAGATCCCCAGTCATCAATTCTAAGACAGTATGGAACTGTCTACAGGAACTAGATGAGCTGCGAAAACAAAATAAAGTAACCCTCCTCTGGAACACATAGGTGTCGAGGGTAACGAATGCGCAGACAGACTCGCAACAACGAGGGCGTCTACTCCCTTCACTGGGCCAAAACCATTTTGCGGCGTCGGAAATGCGCACCTTAAAGAAATCCTCAAAAAAGAAGAGAACAGGCTAAGGAACAAACAATGGCTAGAACAGCCAGGACTACGACGGGCCAAAGATCTATTGGGCAACTTCAACCAAAAAGATCAGATCTGCTGGTCAACCTTAACAAGAAAAGTTTCAAGACTCTAACCGGGTTTCTCTTGGGACATTGCAGACTTAAGAAACGCCTACAGATCTTGGGGTTAGAAGAAGGTGGCACCTGCAGATTCTGTGAAGACGGAGAAGTGACACCTCACCATCTTCTACTGAACTGTGATGGCGTTAGTCGCTCAAGGATGAAGAACCTGGGAAGTGCCCTTATACAGTTAGAAGACATTCCAGCCCTGAAACAGCTAGACATCGTAAAGTTACTGATGGACCTAGGACTGGAGAGGCTGCTTTGAGCAAGAAACCCGAACTTAGCAGCAGTAGGAGGGGTACATCACACACATACACACACACACAAGATAAGCCTAGCAAGATGAGGCGTCATATTCTTATACATTTCTTAAGTTGGGAAAACTGTTCACAATCTTGCAGCACTCTGCTTCGATGACTATAAAATTCGCGAATGGAGTTTTACCGCGAAATAGTCCAGTGAATTCGAAACGACCTGAAGCGAATTATCCTGAAAATTCTAGAAGTAACAACGCGTTATAAAACGGATTCGTCCACCGAGAAAAAATGTAGGTAGTGCTCAATTACACGTTATAGTGGTAACCAGTCGACAGTTAATAAGACTGTGAGTTGTGATTTAGTTTTTTGACTAGTTGAGCTTTGTTGAAGTTGAACGGTTTTAATAGTGCTAGTTTCGTCATGATTTAAATCCTACGTAACAACGTAAAGATATCAAGCCGCCAAGCGACCTTCAAACACTAATAAAATAATCAGGATAAATATAGGTAATTGTTTGTGGTTTTTTTTGGAACAACATTCCACAGACAGAGGTTTCTGATGTTTTTGAAGGACTCAGATTTTTGTGTGTTTTTCTAAGTAAACATTGATATGAGTCAAATACCTGTATTGTTATCCTAATACTTAGATTAAATTTAGTTTATGTCCGATTGACCAATAAAGTGCTATTTATAGAACAGTTTTACGTCAATAAAGTAGCACTTTATTTAACTAGTAAAACAAAGTTCTACTTTATTTTACTAGTAAAATAAAGTGCTACTTTATTGCCTACCTGGACTACCTGACAACCTCCCAAGGTGAAACAGGTATACCTACGCGAATTTTACTTTTTTCATCAATTTTTTTTAATTTTTAACAAAAACCAGTCGCAATCGTACATAAAATCATGTATATAACGCTTACATAAACAGGCTTTATTGACTCATTATTTAATAGCCTCGCTCGCAAGCTCGCTCGGCCATAAAATTATTCGTACAACGCCTTACTTTATGTACTTGTTATATAAATAGCTATTATAGCATCTTATTTATCAATAGAGATTTGTCTTGTATTATAATAAAAAAAATATTTTATTTTTGCTAACGCACCTAGGTGCCAAAGAAAGTTTAAAACATTTACAGACCTTGGAGAAAATAAATACATAAATAAATAAATAAATTCTCACCTAGGGTAGTATCGCCATTCAAAACCCAATCAGCGCTACTTCCCAACAATCCATGCTGCAAAAAGGCGGGTTGTCCGCCCTTATTCCCATTTTTATTTCCAGGTATTCGATGAACCTTCAACAAATATCCATCTTCAGTTTCAATGATGTGAGTTTCTGAAGGGTAGCCGTGTCTTCTGATGATCTGAGGCACGTCGAGCACTTCGTCTGGGTCGAATTTACACTCGTCCGCATTGTCTAGAAGCAGGCCCTCGAGCCCTTTGCAACTGTTGTGATTAGAAGAAGGTGGGTTAGATTTGGGATTGAGAATGGTTTGCTTGTAGTAAAATGATGGGTTTTCGACGTCCATACGGTCATTGTTGGTGCTGTTGATGTCGCAGTTTGATTTAGTAATTAAAATTGTTAAAGTTGCAAAAACTATTACTGTCTTCATAATGTTTATGGATTTATTTACAGATGTAGTCAGTTTCTCAATTTGCTTGGAGGTTGTTAACGACCGAAAACGTGTCCAAACTTTGACGTGTCTGACCGCGGAAACCGGCAAAAAAACACTATATAGTTACGAAGTAGTTGAAGCCAGGGTCAGGGATATAAATTGACGACGATAGTTAATTCGTCCGAGTTTAAAATGTAATTATTTTATTCGCTTACAAAAGTGCAAAATTATTTCATTATATCGCTATTGAAATTATTGCGTTGACCTCTATATCATGTGCAGGCGTTAACTTTTAATGAAAAAGACAAAAATCTATTCTTACAAAATGAGAATCTTTAAAAAAACTTACCTACACTATTTTCGTAGTTTCAGCGGTCAGTTCTACTGCGCTGCTAGTTAGAATATTGACAATTTTATATACTTTTGACATATTTTTAGACCAGTTGATAATATTCAACAAAAAAAAATAATTCAAGATTTTGATAAAACCACTATAAACAAAACCGACCAAAATAAATTTAAAATATATAATGAATCATGCAGTGCAACAATAAGTTTTCCTGCTTGGGAATATTAGTCATGCGTTTCATGTTACACAATAATTATTTTTTTTATCAACATTATAGATGAACTTTGCATGTAATTATTGTAGCTGTGATGCACTCGATAACATTTTTTTTAATTAAATATACTTATATAGGGTATAATAATTGGGAACATGTCAATGATGGTATATTTATTTATAATTAGTAACCAGCTTAAACTATATAGAAGCATTTAAGTTTTTCTTCCAATTTACTAGTTAACTATCTCGATAGGCCAACTTCGTTTTTAAAAAACATTTATTTAAGTTTAATACAAAAGCACTGACTAACTCTAACAATACAATTCTAATTATTTTATAATATCAATTATGCGGGGTCAGCATGTCGACTCAGCTTGTTTAGCTGTTTGGTGGTGACATAACTCCTCCATCCCTAAATTCAACTATACCGTCAGGGTAGTTGAATCGGTTGATGCTTCGGGACTTCTTCTTCATCTTGGTTTCTTTGCGGACTGGGTAGTCGAATGGGTTGAAGCTTCAGGGCTTCTTCTTCTTGTCTTCTTTGTGGACTGGACTTTTGGCAGAATTTTCTGTAAAACATAAAGGCACAGCCAAGTATCAGTAGAGGATATATTAAAATTGTCCAAATTGTTGGAAATTTGGTAACTTTGTCGAAATCTAAGTGGGGTTGGTTAGTGATGATCTGGCTCTTTATTTCTTGTAATTCGTCAAGCTTCAGGTCATCTAGGTGGATTAGGTGGAAGCTCAGATTTAAAATTGGCATGAAGACTTGAAGTTTCACTCAGATCCGGAAAAAGTATAGGCTGGATACTTTCATTGGTCGTCTTTTGGTTATTGACTATGACGAAGTCGTTGAATGAAATTTGGCAACCATTTGGAATTTCGAGGATGTAGGTTCCACTTAGTTTGATTTCTTCTTGTTGGGCAAAACATTTAAATTTAATTATTCCTTCTTCACAGGGCAGGACGAATAGCCATTTATTGGAAGTGGACAATTGATTGGTTATCGGCTGACTTATGTAGACTTCGATTTGATTACAGGTTGAAGTGACTCTTGGAGCTGATAACAACTAGCCTAGTCGAAACTATATGTTTTCTTAAGTGGCCTTTTTATATTATCCATGTGCATTTTTCCGTGAGCGTTTGTTGATACGGTTTTGCGAGTTTTGTTGACCGCAGTAATTTTCACAAGTTTTGAAAATTTTTCGCCGAGTTTCTGACGAGTGTGTTTTTTGATATGTATGACCTGTCCGGGTTCAAGCAATTCTGGGCTATCGCGTTTCTCGTTGATTTTTGTAATTACTGATTCTTTGTTTTGAATTAACTTCTCGTTAATTTTGGGGTAAAGTAATTTAGATCGGTCTTTATGTTCACTAATATAATCAGACAATAATAATTGATCTAAATTTAGATCGAAGGGGTCCTCGGAGCTAGTGTGACCATTGATTATGTCAAATGATTTTAGTTTCCTCACTGCGTGAATGGAATTATTATGCTAATATAGCATAGGTCATTTTCTGGGTAATAGTGGAATTATTGAAATTTTGGGCGTTCAATAATGTAACATGTTCGACAATTGTAGAATGGAAACGTTCAATTGCACCGTTTGATTGTGGGTGATTGGGCGAAATAAAGTGAATTTTAATTTTATGTAATTGTAAAAGTTCCGTAACGACAGTGTTCTTAAATTCGGTTCCGTTATCCAAGATAATTTGTTTCGGAACACTGTGGTGTGAAAAGAAGGAAAGGAGACTGTCGGCTATCTCTGTTGCTGCCAAAGATTTTAGGACATAGGCTTGGGCGTACTTTGAAAAACTATCTAAAATTGTTAAAAATTTTGTCTGTTCCAAAGTATATGTGTCAAAGTGTATTATTTCAAAAGGTTTATGGCTGTGGGTGCAATATTCATCTCTATATCAATTGGGTGTCGTTCGTTACTTAGTCCTAGTACAGATTTCACATTGATTAATATAGATTTGGATAAAATTTTTGAAGATTGGCCAATAATATTTGCTTTTGATTTTTTCTAACGTTTCTTCTATGCCTCTGTGGTTGCTTTTGCCTTTATGATAATTTTAGACAATTTCGGGAATGTCGTTTTTATTGATCACATCAATTAGTTTTTTCAAGCATCGTTTGAAATGCAAAGACGGCCACTTGAAATATTTTCTTACCACTTCGCAGAATGGTTCGTAAACGCCTTGATCTTCAAAATCTAAATAGTAAAGTTTACCGGGAACTACGTTTTCTTTAATAAATCTCAGTATATCTGCTTCAAAATCATTTTTACTAAGTTGGACAGTAATTCGGCGTTTCTTTTCGAAAAGAATGGTAATTTTTGGTTTTGCTGGTGAATGTAGCACTTGTGAAATGATGATTTGATTGGCGCCATAATTTAATGCTGTGTCTAATATGGGGATTCCAACAATTGGGTGTTGTTCATTATTTGTGTGTAGGTATCGTATTATCGTCGTCTTGCATGTCCGGCATATCAGGAGGCTCGGTGTCGGGTTGCGCTATAATAGACGATTGGTCTAGATTATATTCTAGTTCGTGGGCAACTTTGTTTGATGTTGAGGGGTTGTTGTCCGAGGCTTCTTGTTCTAGCTGTTTGTTAAAGTCTTCAATATATTCTTTGAGCGAGAAATCCTGACCTTCCTTAACATGTATTTCAATGCGCGATAATGCGTCGGTATTTGTGTTGGCTTTTCCTTTTTTGTACAATATTTGATAATCAAATTCTTCTAACTTAATTCGCCAGCGCAGAAGCTTACCACCTATATCTTTTATAGAAAAAAGCCATTGTAGGTGGTTTTTGATCTGTCATGATGTTGAATTTTCGGCCGTACAGGTAAGGCCTGAAATATTTAGTGGCCCAAACAAGGCACAAACACTCTTTTTCTATTGTCGAATAATTTTGCTCGGAGTCGTTGAGTGTGCGTGAAGCGTACGCTATAGGGAGATCGTTTCCAGAGGCCCTTGGCTTAAAACTACTCCCAAAGCTAAATTGCTTGCATCCGTCGTAAGGTTAAATGGCTTGGAAAAATTGGGGTACTGCAATATAGGTTCGTTGGTCAGAAGATTTTTGCAGGTTTCGAAACATTCTACAAATTCTCGATTGTGTTCGATCTTTGCTCCTTTTTTTAAACATTTGGGTCAGTGGTTTGGTGATCTTCGCAAAATTATGAATACATCTTCTGTAATACCCTAGTAAACCAAGAAATCCTTTAATTTGTTTAATTGTTGTGGGAATTGGATATTTTTTTATTGCGGTGATTTTATCAGGATTCGGTTTGACTCCCTCAGGTGTAACTACATGCCCGAGGTAAGCAACTTCTCGTCTCAGAAACTCGCTTTTGTCAAGCTGTACTTTAAAATTGGTCTCTCTTAAGGGGGTTTTACATGCTGCAAGAGTACCTGCAAGTCAGTGCAAGTTGCAAGAACTCTTGCAAAAGGCATGCGCAGTTGAAACCCAGCTGATTGCAAGTTGCAAGACTTCTTGCAATTGCAACTTATCGGTTCTGTTCGATATTTCTGCAAGTGTAAGACTCTGCAAGAGTATTTTTGGGGGAAAATTTGGTAATTTTTGGCATTCCAACTTTCAATAAAAGTTACTACTTTTAAAATTATGTTTATCTTTATAGATTAATGAGAATAGGTAAGGTACCTATGCCAGAGCCGTGCTTGAATCAATTTAAAATACAGATAAATTATAAATCCAAGTAGAGATATTTATTTATTTAATTATCGGTACCTACACTGAAAATAATCTACTTTTAGGTACAGGTACCTACGTTTCATAGGAAACAATAATGTTGTTTTGTTAGGTAGTAGGCACCTATGACATTCTGTTTGAATCAATTTTAATTTTCAATATACAGGTAGAGATATTTTATTTAATTATACCATTGTATGAAAAGGCCTTTTAAGCTCGATGGGCGGCACCAATAATGATGAATGATGCAAAGAATAGCAGCAATAACCTTTTTTCTATTTCTACTATTAATTTTTGAAATAGAACATGATTCATTTTTTACATACAGCAAAAGTAATAGTAATAGTATAATAGTAAACAAATACCAACTACCAACACCGACAAGAATAGGTAGGTATTGAAAAGTAAGGTTCTGTTTTCCTATATATTTTTTTTCTTTATGTTGGCAGAAGAAAGCAATTGGAAGATTTCAAAACACATGTAAAGCCAAACCGCAAGACGGCGCAAGAAATCTTACAGAAAGAATCTTGCAGGTACTTGCACTTGCACCGTCTAACTGCAAGATTTATTGCAGCATGTAAAACCCCCTTTAGTCTTTCGAAAACTTGCTTTAGTTTTTCGACATGTTCCTGATGGAGTGAAGTCGAAAAAACGATTATGTCGTCGAGGTACACGAGACATCATGTCTCTCTGGAATGTGGTGGGGGTGTTCTTACGCCCGAAGGGCATCCTCAAAAATTCATAGTGGCCATTCTCTGTATTGAATGCCATTTTGGGGATGTCCTCTTCGCTCATCTCGATTTGGTGGAAGCCGGACGCCAAATCTAAGGTAGTAAAATATTGAGCCTTGCCTAATTTGTCCAATAAGGCTGTGATATTAGGTAATGGAAATTTGTCATCGATCGTCTTTTCATTCAGTTTCCTGTAATCGATGACCACTCTCCATTTTTGTTGTCCTGTCGCGTCTAGTTTTTTGGGTACCACCCAGATGGGACTTGACCACGGACTATTTAATGGTCTAATTATTCTTTAGTCAAGCATTTTTTTAATTTGGCTTTTTACTGCTCTTCTGTGGATAAACGGGTACCTATAAGTTTTGCTGTAAATGGGAATTTCATCTTCATCCGAAGTTCGAATATTGTGTTTTATCTTTGTTGTAAATGAGAGTGGTGAATTTTCTTGATAAAATACATCAGCAAATTCTTTGCAAAGGTGTAAAATTGTTTTGCGTTCTTCTGGGTTCAGGTGGTCTACGCGGATTTTCGAAAGGTCCAAGTCTGGAGGGGGCGAATTGTCAAAGTGGTTTAGGTCAATATTTTGGAGTTGTTTGAGGCAGAATTTTTCTACCATTAGAAGTTCTGAAAAATCGAGTGTGAAGGCATCGCATGAGTTATTTAAAATCGTTGTTAATGCGTAACCGTTTTTCGAAATAGTTAGAGATTCGGAAATTTCACAATTGTGAATTTTTTGATGGGGAATGATTATTTCTCCATTATTAATAGAAGTCTTCACTTTTATTATTTGTTCGCTTCGTGGTTTTATTGTGATACAATTGAGTTCAGTTTGGGTTTTATGAAATTTAAGTTTAATTTTTGCATGGGGGATTATTAAAAATCCGGTTTTGAAATCGACATTTGCTTGGAGTCGTTTAAGATTGTTTAGGCCGTCGAAAACGTTGTGGAATTTGAAAAGATAGAATTTTAAATTTTGACTCTCAGGCAAATTGAAAATTTTTGAAGTTGGAATCAAAGCTCTAAATCTGTGAGCGGATTTTTGAAAAACTGTACTGACGATGAATGGGTCTTCTTGGATGCAATTTGAGAAATATTTTTGGGCTTAATCTGGGTTAAGGAAAGATTTTGTAGAACCAGAGTCAATTAGCAGTTTTATGTTTTTTTCGGGTAATATTATATATGATAATTCGCTCGAATTTGCCATATTCAAGGAGATGACTAAGTTTGATTGTCCTCTTGAAGCGTTATTTGAAAATTTACATCTTTCTAGGGTAGGTCAGTTCCATTAGTATTATCATAGGTCGGGATTGGTGCCAAAGATTCATTGATAAAACTTGCTGAGTAATTATAATAATCGGAAGAAGGGTTTTCTTCAGTACTATAGTAGTATTGAGTCTCCGTGTCATTATAATTGTTCTCGAAAACACTGGAATATTACTGGTATGATTGGTCAGAAACGGGTTCATGCATTATATAATTCTTCGAAAGTATATTTCGGCTGGGTTTGGTACGAGGTTGAAGGTTGAAATCTAGGAATAGTGGCATAGTTTGGGATTGTTTTCGCTTAAATCCAGAACTACAGACGCTCATTGGTTGTGGTGCTGGTAGCGGCCTGTTTCGATTGGGATTTGGTTTAAACACGTTCGATTGGTTTGGTTTTCCAAACACTCTAGAGTTTGTGGCAAAATTTCTCGGAGTACCTATTACTGAAATTTGGCCTTATATTGATAGATTGGGATGGAAATCTCGTATAGTTAGAATTTTGTTGAAACAGATTGTGTGGCGTCTGGGAATTAAAATTAGAATAATTATAGTTTGGTTGGGTGAAACGTTGTGGCCATGGTAACGCCTTGAAATTGTTTTGTAGGGGTTGTTTAAAACCTTGGTTAGGCTGACGGGGTACTGGTCTCGTTGAATTTTGGAAATAGTGGGTGTTATTTTCCTGTATGACCATTTGGAGAGCTGCAGCTAAATTGGTGGGACGCATGCAGCGTATGGTAGTGCCTAGGGACTCTCGTAATCCGGAAAGCAAAGTTTTTAGAGCCAATTCGTTATACAAAGATTTTTTAAGAATTTTACCTATGGGGGTTGTTTCATGGATGTCAATGTGTGAACAAAGCAGGTTTAAAATATGGAGAACCCTATCATAAAATTGGCTAGTTTATTCATTCTGATTTTGCCTTAGCATGACTAAATCTCTATTGAGACAAGATTCGTCTCTTTGGTCGGCGAAATTGCGCCTTAATGTATCCTTCAAATCGTCCCATGTAGAGACATTTTGGATATTTACAACAACCTTTGCTGTTCCTGTTAGTTTAATACTTATCAAGCTATTAATCAAGAAAATATTTTGAAATTTATTTGGATCGCTATTATCGTAAAATTGAGTAATTAAGCTGTCACAAGTTGTCAAATAACGATTTAAGTCGTTAGGGTTTCCATCAAAATCTGGAACACACTTCAAATATATTGACCTTTTCAATTTAAAAGCTTCTCTCTCTGGCGTTAGACGTCAGAAAATTGAAAAGTATGAAAACAATAGTTGACAGCTGTTGACAGTGGTTTTTTGACAAAATTTTTATATACATTTTGTACTCGGTTTTTTAGTTTTTTCTTTTTCTCAACAATGGTGATTGTGTGTTGTGTGCCGTCTTGTAAAAATAATTCGTTTTCACCGGCGGATGTGTCTTTTCATAAGTTCCCATCAGATCCTACATTGATCAACATTTGGATACACAAAATAAAAAGGGATACTGATACTCGCAAAATAAAGGGAAATCCAAAGCCCTTCAAAGTTAGCAAGTATACAAAGGTAAGAATATAGAATTCTATCAAGAAATGGTACTGTTGAGAAGGCTGTTTTATCCAATGTAACCTGTAGCCTGAAAAGAAGCCAGCTATTTTATAAATGTGCTTTCTAGATTTGTTCAGCACATTTCACGAAGGGGGACTTTTCGATAAAATTGGAAAGAAAGTGGTTAAACAAGGCAGCAGTTCCTTCAGTTTTTCCATGGACGAGAACTTCTACTAAGGTAGTCTCAGAAAACCTAGTCAATCGAGGATTAGCTAGGACCGATAATGATTATATCAGAGAAAATGGAGCGACAGCAGGTAGCATTATATGTGCTAATGTTTATCACAGGCTATTTATTCATTTATTTTATTTATTTATTGTTTCTCTTTACAAACACCAATAAATGGTAATTAATTATACGCAAAGGTAATAAATACTAATACAATCTACAATATATTTAAAAAAAAAACAGACGGAAGCAATCACTTAAAACTACAACGACAGACTACCACAGCATCAGCCTCAACTGTGCCTCTGAAACATTGAAAACATCGAAATTTAAGGTCTCAATAATGCTGTTAAACATCTAAAGAATGTTATTAAATGATGATCTACTACCATAATTAATTATGAACAGTTCACGATTCAATTGCCTTAATTACTTTTTAGGAACATTAAAGTTTATAAAATAAATTAACATACCAGTTTCTGTATTTTATGTTATTAACAATAAAGAGTATAAAATATCACAGCTTGTATGTTTCTTCTATCCTCTAATCTGACAAGTTTAAAGCTTTCCAGCATAGACCTGTATGACATTATATTATAAGAGCAGTATGCAATATTCTTTCTTACATATAAGTAACGCAAGAACCGTTTCTAAACTTTTTCAATTTGATCAATATGAATTGCTGTTAATGGGCATCCATATTTATTTTGTAATGGATACTCCAAATGTGGCCTCACCAGAGCAATAAAGAGCCTCATAATTAGGTTGATCTGCAAACTTTTACTAATTCTGATTATAAATCCCAATGATCTGGGGGTCTTTCTTACTATATAGTTAAAGTTGGTATTGAACTTCATGTCAGTCAGGAAATATACTCCAAGATACCTAACTTCATTACTACGACCAATTTTTTCTTCACCTACATACTAGTCAACAATATCAATCTTTCTAGTAAAAGTAACTGCTGTACATTTTTTGTTATTCAACATTTTATTTGATTGAAATCACCCAGGCTTCAGTTGCTGGTGATCTTCTGGAGTGTGAATAATAAGCTTGAAGAGTTTTAATTTAATATAGATACTATTTGTAGAAAGAACAGAAAGTTTGGAAATAAATAATGGTACTTTAACTGTTGAACGTTACCAATCCCGGTCTAATATTGGAGACATGAATAACACAGTTGTCCTTGTGAATGAAGCAGTGGAGCCTGAAGTGCATGAAGAGCACTTGAAGAAGTCCGATAAAAATACCCATTGTCAAGAATGCTGTCGGTTGAACACCTTATACACTACGTTACTCATCAACCATAACGAGTTACTTGAAAAATGTACATGTAAAGATCGACCTTTACAACGCGATAAGGCTACAAATGTGTCATTTACAGTATTTGATGAAGGTTTATTCAGGAACAGACAGGAAAACTTATATAAGAATGTGGCATATGCTGGCGCTAAATTTTCTATTGATATGTTCAAACATAATGATAATGATATTTCCTATTATACTGGTTTTCCCAGTTATGACATTTTTAAAATATCCCTTAATATATTATTCGATTACCAAGAAAAACCGCATATGCACAGGAAAAGCAGTTCAGGAGACCGTGTGCATCAGCATGCATTGGACCAAGAAAACGAGTACTTCTTGGTATTAATGAAACTCAGGCAAAATTTTGGTTACCAGCATTTGAGTGCACTTTTCAACGTATCTATAGGTACAATCAGTAATTTAGTTACATGGTGGATAAATTTCATGTACGTGCGACTAGCAAGTCGCAATATTTGGCCACATCGGGATATTTTGCTGAAGCACTATTCAATTGACTTCAAGGAACAGTATCCGAATGTCATTGGTAGCCTCGACGCAACGGAATTTTATATTCAAACCCCTTCATCGCTGCTAATACAATCGGAAACGTTCTCTCACTACAAACAAGATAATACCTTGAAAGGACTCCTAGCAGTGAACGCCAACGGTGCGATTATTTTTATATCTGCTTTATTCACAGGGTCCGTTTTCGATAATACGCTTCTACAACAAAGTGGTTTCACAAAAATTGTGAAGTCACAGTTGGAAAAAGGCTTTTTGTTAGCAGGAGATACATTCCTTGCCGACAAAGGTTTCACATGTTCCTCATTATTAAAGCCGATAAATATAAATATCCCGGTGTTTAAAATGAATGAGGTTCAATTTAGCGTTGCAGAAGTCCGTCAGACACAGCATATTGCTCGTGAGCGCGTGCATGTGGAAAGGGCAATTGGTCGGCTAAAAAACTTCAAGATATTGTCATCAACCATTCCTTTGACAATAATTGGAAATATTAATCAGATATGGACGGTTTGTTGTATATTGTCGAACTATCAAATGCCATTGCGAAAAAGGGTCCCAGTTACTGAATGCCAAACATTGTTATGAATTTTTTTTTTTTAAATATTTTTAATTTATATTATGGTCCCCAGTACATCGACCTTTAAATTTTGTAACTCATGTACACGCCAAACTTTCTGAGCTGCTTCACAACACCAAGCCGGATAATTTTGTTCATATCTTCATCCTGAGCGATGGAACATTTTCCCGCAAGCTCTTCGTGAAGTTGTCTTCCTGATATACCTGAGGAAGTTGATACATGTACGTGTCTTTTTAAAGTCAATTGACTTCACCAAGAGCTAGCGCGAAAATGTCCCATGGCCCAGGGTGAAGATATGAACATAATTGTTTGATTTGGTGTTGTGAAGCGGCTCAGGAAGTGTGGCGTGTATATGAGTCACAAAATTTAAAGGTTGATGTACTGGCTACTATTGATTATTGTTATTTTTAATTATTATTCATCATTGTATTTTTGTAAAATTATGCAATAATAGTAATAAATGATTATTTAGGGAATTCAAATAAACGCATGCTTTGATTCATGGCATTTCTTTATTAATATCTTCCAAAAAAGAAATCGCGTACAAGGCATAGATGTTCTGTAATTGTTTTAATAGATCTACACAATAAGTCTTACAAAAATAAATTCTTTCTATATTCAGCTCATTGCTTTGCTTCACATACACTACAAAATCGCACCATTCCACTCCCGAAAGGAGCATTTGCCCTTGTATTTGACTATAATAGGGGCTGTCATGTTTTAGCGAGTAACCAGCAGTGGTTTCGTTCAGGAAAAGGTAGGAGTTTCTGTTCTCAAGACCTTTCGACAATGACTCCCATAAGGGGCACTTAATTTCTAAGACTCCATTTTCTTGTCCAACTTCCATATTATCGACCAAGTGGCCATCTGGCGAAGCGCCCAAGAAGTTTGCTGCTGGATGGACCACCAAACCTGATGGAAACACCCTAACGCTTGGCTCAGCTTTCTGGTAGATTTCACGAGCTACGTTTTCGTTTGTTTTACCATGTTTTATGCCGGGAATATGATCAATGTTCTTCGGTTTGAAAATTCGTGATAAAAACCTGTCATCAGGGATCTTCCGCCGTTTTAATAGTTCCCCAAAATTAGATGCAGTGAAACGTTTCTGTCTTTCTTTCCTCCAAAGCTGTGAACTGGCTTGATTTCTTGTAGCTTCTTCCAACCGCCAACATTCTTCTATGCTCAAACTAAGGTGGTTGAGCTCTGGCCTCATCTGGAGTATCGAAAAAACATCTTTTCTGTCGTCTCTCTGTATTGGAAATTTCAAAAAACCACTACTATCCTTTTCGTGAGAAGGAACTATTTCTTGTACCTCTTGTACTAGAGAATTTGTGCAGTTAATTTGGTATTCTAATGGTGAATTGACTTCGGCGCTTATACCCAGTGGTAAATCCACAACCGCTTCACAAGAGGTGGAAAAAAGGTAAGAAGCAGCTATTTGTGGATCAATTTCTTTCAATTCTTCAGCACCTTTCTCGATAATCACATCGTTAATGATATTATCATTTAAATCAGCCATTTTTTGCAATGTACAGTGAAGTGATGCTCTCTTCTTGGGTGTCTCGCTTGGTTTTCGAATTGAAACATCCATCACGCATTCAAATGCTACAGACTTGCCTCTTGGTTTACCCCATTTTTGTAGAACCTCCGTACATGTCAATTCGTCTGGCACCTCTTGATATTTACGAAGAATAAAGTGCTCCAGCGTAAAACACAGACCAACCAAGTGACCACATGCCTGTGTCAACCTTTAACATAAAAATCAGTTATTTATTTATAATTTAAATTGCTGTTCAATAGTCTAACCACAGTATAGACATGCTGTGGTCTAACTGCAAACTCACCCTATCAAACAATTGCAACTAGCTTCTTTGATCATTAAATTTATCAAAAGTAATCTCAATTTATGTGGGGGGCTGTTTTTACGCTGACTTCTATAACATTTGGCAGAAACCATAGTCTCATCTAAAATAAAGAACTTCTAAATGTCGAACTCTTAGATTGAAAAGTAATATTTCCATGAATGAATTGCATAAAATTTAAAAAATCACCTACCGCTTGAAATGTTGTAAGCTGTGAAAATGTTACTTATGTAGCCGTCACAGAAATACTTATAGCCACGTTCAAATTTGGTTTGTGGAAGCTGTTTACTTTTGAAATAATCCTTCGCTCTCTCCATAGAGAAGTCCTGCAAATGGAGAAGTGACTTTCCCCACATTTTTTTTACAATTTCAAATTTTCAAACACCTATTGACATTGACAAGCAAGCAAATTTTGGCGGGAAAATGGATGTTTTCATACTTTATTGTCCATCTCTTTTAATTGAAAACGTCAATAAAATGTTGGCCATATCTCACTATGGGAAGAGCTGCTCCAGAATAAGGCGATGTAGTCCAGTCCAAAGTTGCTATGCCCGCGGAAATGCCCAATGTTGTGGCAATTCCCAAATAATCCGTAGATAGTATTTAGCGATTAAATACTTCCACAAATCACATATTGTTCTTCAAAGTTCAGTTACCCGGTGATTCCGATATTCACTCGAATTTGTCTCTGAGATTTTTCGGTTTGGGGCCCACAGAGCTAAGAATAGAACAGACAGTTAATTTATGGATGGTCGTTTTCTGCAAATTTAGGGATGACGATAGAGTACCAAATCAGAATCGACTGAACGTTTTTCATTTTACAACGACATAGTCAAAAATCCCTATAGCACACAAAGTCTAACCTAAAGTTTATTTCAGGTACCGTAAAACGGGGATACTTTGTGACTAGGGGGAAACTTTGTGACATTGTGAAATTCAATTCAAATTAGCCAAACATTTTGAATTCCGTGCCCGAAGCCAAATTTTTCTACCGGCTGGTGGAAGCACATACCTCACTCGTTACAAAAACCGTTCGGCAAGCTGGTACGCTTCCTTGGTATCTTGCAGCCTGATTCGAAGGGAGCATCTCGTTTTTGCGACTTTTTCGAAACGCCCAAACTTTCTACTGTACATCAGAATTTGAACACTCCCCAGAAAAATTCGTCAGAATTTCTGATTGCTTGGGTACTTGTCGGGATATCTACGTGAACACGCTTACGATTTATTAATTTGACACATTTTTTTTTAACAATAAACAAAAAAGAGTAACCTACCGGGGTAACTTTGTGACATGTAATTAGTATGGGAGAAACTTATGCTCAACCTAAAACAACGCTAAAAGGATCGACATGTCTCCTAATGTGGACGACTTCCTATGGGTGGAGTTCACCCCAATGTTTGGACGAATATGAGGGTGATAAATACTATATCGTATGATATACAATAAAAGTTCAAAATGTGTCTAAATCAGTATATACCCCTGTTTTTAATATCAGAAAATTATCAAGCATATATTTCTTGACATTTCCTATCCTTTCAGACTAAAAATGAGGGGGTTAAATTATGTTTTCATTGTAAAAACGCACTGTCACAAAGTTACCTCGTATCACGGGGTAAAATTGTGAAACTTTCAAATTAAAAAAAAGCTGAATTATAATTTTTTTTTCAATTTTCTAGAATTACCATTTTGTAGCGTAAGAACGGATATACATAGTGTATTTTTTTTTTAGAATTTTGTGTGGCAAAGAAATGTTTGAGAATTTCAAAAAACCCCCAAATCTGTCACAAAGTATCCCCGTTTTACGGTATGCATTATCTCTGAACGTCTGAATACCAAAAAAAGACGTTGTTTTTATTTAATTTATTAGGCATACAAAATGAAGACGTCCATAAGATGTCGTAGACTCACATCTTCAGGTATAGACAACTAAATATTTGGTATTACAACCTAGAAGTGAATATTGATTTATGTATTGATAAGAGATCAAAGACGTCTTCAAGACATCTTTGGAATGTCTTAGTTCTTAAGACCTCTTTACGCAGACGTATGAAAGACGTTGGGTTTTGTAACATACAACGTCTTCTAGGTCGTAAGCAAGACGTCCTGAATGTCGTTTGTGGACATCTTTGAGATGTCAACTGATGTCTACAAAAATTTCCCACAGAATTCGTTTCTCATTCAATTTAGAAGTTACTGTAGGTGTTCTCAAAGAGTTGGTTAAGAATGTCCCGAATACCGCAACTCGATATCTCTTTTCGTTCTGAAAATATCGATAAGTATTTGAATTTGGGTAAAGTTTTCCACGTTGCAGAGCAACTGATACAACCTAAAAGTGAATAATCATTTATGTATTGAAAAGACATGTAAAGACGTCTTTAGGACATCTCGTTGAAGACATCTTTAGAACGTCTTAATCCTTAAGACGTCTTTATGCACACGTCTGAAAGATGTTGGGTTTTGTAGCATACGACCGTTTGACGACGTCTTCTAGGTCGTAAGAAAGACGTCTTGGATATCGTTGTACAAAAATTTTTCACAGAATTCGTTTGTCGATCAATTTAGGAGTTACTGGCATGGGCGTCGTTACGAGGTTTCTCAGGGGGGGGGGCAGTACTATAATAAGATCATTTCCAACAGCACCGCTGGTAACCGCCGGAGGCGAAATTTTTTTTGGTGCCGCGTCCCTTTTTTGAACATTTTAACGTACTTATTTGATATCGATATATATGTAGTTAAAAATGATGGTATTCTTTTCCTCAACAAATTCACTGTCCCCATCATTTGTTTAAGCTACGTTTACACTTGGAAAGTTTTCTAAGGGCCAAATTCTGGACTGACTGGTAAACGTCTGGTTGTTACCTAGCAGGTACTTTCTATGCACTAGAGAATAGAAAGTAGGTACCTGCTAGGTAACAACCAGACACTTACCAGTTGGTCCATAATTATTGGCCCTAAAGGAAAGTACTTGCCGCCACTAAACTTGTCATGTTTAAGCCACAGGAAAGTGCACTTGCTACTTGCCGGCAAGCGCTTTCCAAAAGTTGATGGACCGGCTAGTTTACTTGCCGCTACGCCAAATTTCTGTTTGTATTTTCCGTGTGTAAACGGGTCACAAAAACAGGCGTCCACGTTTCTGTATAAAACAGGCGTCCACGTTTCTGTATGAATACCTACTACAAGGAAGCAAAACTATCACCAGTGGCAAGATATCGTAATGTGACTTCCAATTTGATTCTAGGAGAAATAAGACTTCTCATCTACGTTTCTGACTTTGTCAGTTTAGGCTCGGTTCAACTAGTCTTGACGGTTCTTGAAATTTTTGGTATGATAATTTCATAAAATTCCTATAAGAATCAGGATCTACAATTGATATCAATGACCTTGATATCTCCTTCAAGAGTCGTTTCGACGCACCCAGAAGAGTCGGTACTTCTACGTTCGATCCAATCTCTAACCCAAACTCATTTTTTCCTATTTTTCTTGCGTTCTAGCACGCACTACTCTACTTGCAGCCATTTTATTTTCTACTACTGTTTGGCAAATAAACTTGAAAATATGTAAACACAGAATAAGTTTAGTGATGGCAAGTACCTACTTTCGAAGTGTAAACGTAGCTTTAGGTAATTGTCTTTACGCCAGACTATAAAAAAGGTACCTAACAAATTTTAAAAAAATGGGAAAAAGTAATACGAATACGAACTATCTTTTACTTCTTTCTAGGCGGTGCTAGGGGGGGGGGCAAATGCCCCCCTTGCCCCCACCCCAAACAACGCCCATGGTTACTGGAAACCATTTATAATGCTACAGAACACTTTAGAACTTTAATAAGCCTTTTGGAAAATTCATAACACTTAAAATTCAATTCAGAGTTTTCAAAAGCATTCTGTGCTGCGCTCCAGAATAATTTTGGAAACTGCAGAACTATTTTAGAATGTCCCAAAAGATTCAAAAACCAATTTACAAATTCCAAAAGCATTTTAGAACAATTCAGAAGTCTGTGTGCTTCGAGAACACAGAACACCGTGCTGCACCGTACTTGAAGCACACAGCTGGAAAGCGGCTTTTATCTACTATTTTTAGTAGATTAAAGGCTACTTTACCAGTAGCTATGGAAAAAAAAATATTTATTCTTTTAGGACCTGTTGATGGCAGCAAATATCAAGAAATTGAGGAAACAATTGTTTCATAGGTTTACAAATTATGACGTAACTTTCTGAAAAAATGGATGACAATTATGACAAAAAAAAACTCGACATTGTTTTTTGAAATTACATTGCAGAAGAGATATATAAAGCCTTCAAAGTAACTTAAAATTTATTTTCCGTCCTTGAGACTTTCTTTTCTGTAGACAATGGCAAAATTATGCAAAACTAGAAATTTCAAGTTTAACGTATCCTCGCACACCCTGTATGTTTTGTATAAAGCTTTTTTACGTCAGTTAGTTTTAATTGTGATCATAGCAAGTAAATTATAAACTAGCGGATCCTAAGTTACTGCTTGAACTTGTTCACGATGGGTTTAATGCTCTTGAGTGTCATTATAGTACTAAATTTGCATTATTTTATAAACAAAAAAAGATATGAGAAAAAATCCAAAAATGGTTCGAGGGATTAACATAATAATCATTCGGGTATGCCTAGAAAAAATCAATAAAAATAATTGTAGAAATGGGATGGTAACAAAAATTTTGAATTTTTACCGCACTTCCTATATCACCTATCACCCTAGTAGTAGTAGTAGTAGTAGTAGTAGTAGTAAATGTTATTTTATTAGGCAAATATATATAAATATACATACACACACTAAAAGGCCATCGACCGAAGTCCTTCAGCCTAAAAAGTAAATTTGCACTTGTTTGGTTCACATTCAAAAGAATTACTGTTTAGAAGAAAAGGAGATTTGGATAAATAGTGTGGATATAAAAAAAAGAAAAAAAAATATATATATTATAGTTAGCTAAATAAATATGTAAATAAATAGGTACACTGTTATTGAGTTCTTGTTATCATTTCCCATAGAGTATTTTCTGGATATTTATAGCGTGAAACTTTTCCAGGAGTTCGAATTTTTATTAATGGTCTTAAAAATTCCAAGTTGTATGGTTTTTCAGAAAAATGATTCGACAGGTGCTGCAATCTCTCAACAATTAGTGTGATCCCTGTTCTATTGTATAAATCTTCATTGGAGGGGTGGTGTAGTGGATTTCTTGGGTGCCGCAACTTTGTGATTGCTCGGAGAGCTTTTCTTTCAGCGATTTCCAAATTCTGTAGAGCTGGTCTTCTAATGTTTTGGTAAAGTAAGTGGCCGTATTCAATTAATGGTCTACAAATACAGGTATAAATATGAGCTGCAGTTTGGATAGTGATTCCCTTGTTTTTGTATGTGAGTGAACGAAAATGTTTGGCTCTAGTGACTACTCTAATCTGAACATTTTTGGTTTGTTGGTTTAGTGACAATTTGGCATCCAATGAGAAACCCAAATATTTTACAGATGGCTGTGCTTGAATTTGATGAGTTGAGATGGTTATTTTTGGGCTATTTTCATTTAATTTGTGGTTGAATATGATAAATTGTGTTTTTTCTGGATTAAGTAGAATTCTCCATGTTTGCAACCATTTCATTATCAGATTTACAAGTGATTGTAATTTTTCCATCACACCAGAAAGAGTTGTAGAATGTGCTACTCCACCAGTGTCGTCTGCAAACTGCAGAACATATGCGTCTTCGACCCCCAGTGCATTTGAATTGAATATGTCGTAGCAGAATACATTGTATAATAGTGGAGATAGTGGTGAGCCTTGAGGTACGCCTTGTGATGGATAGAATATTTCTGAGCATATTGAGTTTATCTGGATGAATAGCTCTCGGTTTTCTAGGAAGTTCTTAATTAGACAGATCAGAAGTTTGGGTACTTTAAGAATAAACAATTTGTATAAAAGACCTTTGAACCAGACACTGTCAAAGGCTTTTTGGATATCTAGGAAAACTGCTGCCGATTTCTTGTTCTCATGTTTCATTGTTTGTATATTGGACATCAAAATTGTCAGAGGATGGAGGGTGGATCTTTTTGTTTGGAAACCAAATTGATGTTTTGGAATGCTTTCGCTCACATAGGAGTCCAGAACCTTCCGTACAACCTTTTCAAAAAGCTTCCCAATCGCTGGTAGCAAGGTAATTGGTCGGTAATTACTTAGTTTTGTTCTGTTTGGATTACCTTTAGGAATTATTGATGTCTATCAACTTAGCGAGACAACTTCGGAAAATCGATTTTCCGTTATGCCAAGAATTTGCCGCTTTTTTGCCGCTAATTAAATGTGGAATTAAAAAATTTGCCGCTCTTTTGGTTTTTTCTTAATTACGTGTTTTGCTAACTTGACGTCAAGATAGCGAGACAACATCACTAAATATGTCAGCAGTAAAAAATTAGGTAGATGAAAATTTGCCGTTTTTTTGCCGCTAATTAGTTGTGTAAACCAAAAATTTGCCGGTTCTTTTTTTTGCATAAATAATCAAGTTTGAAAAAAATAAATCATTTGTTTCGCTAACTTGACGTCAAGTTAGCGAGACATTATCACTAAAAATGTCGGTAGTGAAAAATTGAATGAATGGAAATTTGCCGTTTTTTTGCCGCTAATTATTTGTGAAAACCAAAAATTTGTTGCTTCTTTTTTTCACAAAAAATCAACTTTGAAAAAAAAATCATGTGTTTCGCTAACTTGACGTCAAGTTAGCGAGACAATATCACTAAAAATGTCGGTAGTGATAAGTTGAGTGAATGGGAATTTGCCGTTTTTCTGCCGCTAATTAGATGTGGAAACTAAAAATTTGCCGCTACCTTTCTTTTCATAAGAAAATCGTGTTCGAAAATAAAATAATGTTTTGCTAATTTAACGTAAAGTTAGCGAGATCACTAAAAATGTCGGTAGTGATAAATTGAGTGAGTGGTAAATATCGCGTTTGAAAAAAAATATCATTGTTCAATTGACATCAAGTGAGCAAAACAGTATCAATAAAAATGTCGGTAGAGAAAAATTGAGTGGTAGAGACAAGTTGTGGAAATTTGCCGCTTTTTGCCGCTAATTAAATGTGAAAACCCAAAAATCTGCCGCTCTTTTTCCGCATGAAAAAATCGTGTTTGAGAAAAACTTGTGTTTCGCAAGCTTGCCGTTAAGTTAGACCGACATCAACACAAAAAGCGAAGGGCAGTATAAAATTAGATGAGTCAAAGGGTGTTCCCTTATAAATGATCTCCCACCCTTGATTTTTATGCAGCCTGTAAGTATATTTTAATTAGTGAAACTCAACATTTGTTGGAACAAATATTTATTTCTAAATTTTTTGAGAATAGTTTTACAATTTTTTTTTTCTTTACTTTAGGAAAACTCTATTGGAGGCCTTATATAGGTTTCAAAAATCAGAAAGCGAAATATCGTGTGCTCATTTATACAGAAAATAAAATAAAATTAGAAATAAAATTAAATTGGGATAAAATGGAAATTATCGATAATTTTTGGCAAATTTTCCCAAATGCATTTTTAGTTGAAAAAAAGCACGAGGGACGAGTGCTTTTTCCAGTTAAAAATGCATGAGAGCAAATTTCTCAAAAATTATAGATATATTTCCATTGCTCGAGTTGTATTTTATGAGAGAATTTCATGAATCAAAAATTTAAATTTTTAGTATATCCTCGTAAGTATAAAATGTCAGCAATCAGAAAAAATGTCAAATGCCACCCGTTAGTAAGCAATTGTCCAATCCGATAATCCTGCACTACACCTTTTCCATATGTATTTCAGAGACCGTCAGTTTAGTTTCAGAAAGCGTCAATTGCAATTTAGACTAGTGAATTGTATTTCGGAAAGCGTCAATTGTATTTCAGATTATTTAATTATATTTCGGAAAGAGTCAATTGTATTTCAGACTGGTATATTTTATTTCAGAAATCGTCAAATGTATTTCAGATAAGTTAATTTTATTTCGGAAAGCGTCAATTGTATTTTAGATTCGTTGATTGTATTTCAGAAAGCGTGAATTATATTTTAGAATTTGTCAGATGTAGTTCAGAAATCATCAGTTGTATTTCAGATAATAATATTATAAGAACAGATTATCCCAAATCAACACAAGCAAGGTGTATAGGTGAACCATCATAAATTTCATTTAATACACTACATTGATAACATCTGAAATACATCTGACAAATTCTGAAATACAATTTACAATTTCTGATTTACAAATAAATAATCTGAAACACATATGACGTTTTCTGAAATACAAGTGACCAAAATGAAATACAAATTACTTTTTCTGAAATACAACTGACCAAACTAGAATACAAATGACGTTTTCTGAACTACAACTGACACAGTTGAAATACAAATAACACTTTCTGAAATTAAACTTACACAACTGCAATACAACTGACGCATTCTGAACTAGAATTGATGAATCTGAAATACAAGTGATACATTCTGAAATACTTATGGAAAAGGTGTAGTACAAATTATCACGTAATCGTAATCTGATTGGTTGAAATCAACAATTAAAAAATGCCAGTTTATGCATGGGATCTGTGTCATTTGCGCGACAACCGTTTGCGCGACAACCGTTTGCGCGAGGGAGAAAAGCGCGATACGAAAAGCGCGAGGGACAAAATCACGGCGCGCAAAAACGCGACTGGATAAAAGCGCTAGAAGCAAAAGCGCGAGGGGACAAAAGCGCGACAGAACAAAATCGCGACTGGATAAAGCGCGATTGGCCAAGAACGTTAAGTGCCTTACTACGAGAACTGGACATCGTTTTCCAAAATACAAGATATTTTCGGTGGCTCCGGTTCAAAAGAACGATATTTAAAATAGCAACATCAAAAAGGCGACATATTGTTAAAGCGATATATCAAAATAGCGACATTTGGAACAGCGCTATTCAAAATAGCGACATCTAAAAAAAACAGCAACATATCAAAAGAGCGACATATGTAAAGAACGAGATTTAGAACAGTGAAAAATTAAAAGAGCGACATTTACAACGACGACCTCTAAGCAAAAGAGGGAAACATCAAATTGTTCCAATATCAAAATTATGTAGACTTACTCAAACTAACCCAAACTAACCCGTCCGTCTAGGGCAATCTCGTCCTCGTGAGTTAGCATTTTATTTAAAAAGCACTGCGCTCTCAAGAGACCCTGAGCAATCAATCAGTGATTTAACTTTGTTTTTTTAAATAAAATGCTTACGAGGACTAGATCGTACTAGGTGGACGGGTTATTTTGGGTTAGTTTGAGTAAGTCTGTATTGCGACATCAATTTGAACCAATAATAATAAAGCAAATACAGACTTGCTCAAACTAACCCAAAATAACCCGCCCGCCTAGTGCGATCTAGTACTCATAAGTTAGCATTTTATCCAAAAAAACAGTCAATTTATTTATAGCGTAGGGTCCCTTGACCGCGCCTGGTTTTTCAAATAAAATTCTATTTAACGAAGACTAGATCGCACTAGGGGAACAGGTTAGTATGGGTTAGTTTCAGTAAGGCTGCATTTTTCTGAATTTTATTGATACAATTTGATGTGTCCCTCTTTTGTTTACAGTCCTCGTAGATAGTTAGATACTTCGCGTTGTTGTCCAATCGTGCTTTACTACAGTCGCGTTTTTGTTCCGTCGCGCTTTTTCTCCCGCGTTTTTGTCCCTCGCGCTTTTGTTTCTCACGCTTTTCTCGCTCGCGCCTTTGTTTCTCGCGCTTTTATGCAGTCGAGTTTTTGTTCCGTCGCGCTTTTGTCCCTCGCGCTTTTAGTATGGCGCTTTTCTCCCTCGCGCAAACGACTGTCGCGCAAATGACACAGAGCCAAGTTTATGGTTCGAATACCAGTTTTGACAGATGAATGAAATTTTCTACCGACATTTTTATTGATACTGTTTACTGTTTTGCTAACTTGATGTCAAGTTAGCGAAATACATGATATTTTTTTCAAACGCGATATTTTCTTGTAGAAAAAGAGATAATTAGCGGCAAATTTCCACTCACTCAATTCATCACTACCGACATTTTTAGTGATCTCGATAACTTCACGTTAAATTAGGAAAACACTATTTTATTTTCGAACACGATTTTCTTATGAAAAGAAAGGTAGCGGCAAATTTTTAGTTTTCACATCTAATTAGCGGCAAAAAAACGGCAAATTTCCATTCACTCAACTCATCACTACCGACATTTTTAGTGATATTGTGTCGCTAACTTGAGCGAAACACATGATTTTTTTTCCAACTTGATTTTTTGTAAAAAAAAGCGGCAAATTTTTGGTTTTCACAACTAATTAGCGGCAAAAAAACGGCAAATTCCCATTCACTCAATTTTTCATTACCGACATTTTTGGTGATAATGTCTCGCTAACTTGACGTCAAGTTAGCGAAACAAATGATTTTTTTTCAAACTTTATTTTTTATGAAAAAAAAAAAAATAACCGGCAAATTTTTGATTTTCACAACTAATTAGCGGCAAAAAAACGGCAAATTTTCACGTACCTAGTTTTTTAGTGCTGACATATTTAGTGATGTTGTCTCGCTATCTTGACGTCAAGTTAGCAAAACACGTAATTAAGAAAAAAACCAAAAGAGCGGCAAATTTTTTAATTCCACATTTAATTAGCGGCAAAAAAGCGGCAAATTCTTGGCATAATGGAAAATCGATTTTTCGAAGTTGTCTCGCTAAGTTGATAGACATTAATTATTGTTATTTTGGCTTTTTTCCACACTGTTGGAAAATGATTATTGCTCAAGCAGAATTCAAATAGCCTGATAATGTGTTTGTGTATAGTTAAATCTAGCTTTTTGATAATATTCCAGGGTATTGAATCATGACCAGGAGAGGTATTTTTCTGTTTAGTTAAGATATTAAAGTAGTCTTCTTGATTGACAGCATAGTTTTCATAAGAGTATTCTGTAAAGAATTCTTGATACCAGTTGTTGATGAGTGTTTCTTGGTCTTTGTTGAACTCCTGATGTGTCTTGTACTCGAAAACCTTTTCAAAGTGACGCTTGAACACACCTGCTTTTTCTTGATCTGTGTTGAATGACTCTCCGTTATCCTCGATAGTGGGTATGTTGAAGGATGGCTTGTATTTGGACAATTTTTTGATTTTCTGGAAATAGTTTCTTCCTTTTAGTTCGTTAACTTCATCGCAAACTTCAATCCATTTACTTGTTCTGTATTCTTTGATCATATTTTGAATGTTTTTGTTGTATTCGTTTATGTGTCTTTTTATTTCCGGCCTTTTGTTTTGACAGTATTCTCTGAACATTTTTCTTTTCACTTTTATCATTTTAATTATAAATGGAGGAAGAACATGCCCGTAGAATTTACGTTGATACTTTGGCGTATTATCCAGTATTGCAGTTTGTAGCGTGTCCATAAAGTTATCTATTGATTGTTCAGCGATAGGTTCTGATCTTATGGCTCGCAAGTGATGGTTAAGGGTAGTATTAACTTCGTCTATATTTGTTTTGTTGAAGTTGGCGGAGTTTATATGCAAAATTTGATACTTTGGCTACATAATTTTGTAATTAGAAGGCTAAAAAAAATTAGAACCACATTTTTTAAAAGTTTAAAAAGTTAGCAAAGTTACCTCGACTTTGGGGTTACTTTGCCTTCCTTTAATGTGTTTCAAAAAAATATTTTAATAAACATAATTCATTTTTTTACATTAAATTTTTTTATTACAAAACCCTTAGCATATAGCAACATGATTTTACGAGGTCAAAATAAAATTTTTATTCACGTGATTTTCATATATAACCTGTTGATCGCGTAGTATTTTGCAACCAACTGCATTAGAGCAGCGTGGCCAGATTTACAGAAAATAATTTTTTAGTTTTTTAAGCAAAGTTGCCCCAGCTGGAAAGTAACCCACTTTATTACGATAAAGTGTTGTGTTGAAACCTTTTTTCAGAAGGAATACATACTTAAAATTGCAGCATGTCGACAATAACGCTGGCAAAACCTTTACCTACTACGCTCGTTTTGAGAAATATTTGACCACATGGGTAATATCGCCGCTGTCATTACGAAGTGGCCAATCTCTGATTTAACAACTTTTCAGAAGAGCGTTTTGAAGAAAACTCTACTGTTCATTTTGTCTAGCATCAGAACTTGTTTTTTCATATATAGCACAAAAGTATACTTTGAACATTGAGACATATCTTTTTTGAAAGAAAAGATTGGACTTTTTCTGTAAATAAATTATTAAGAAGATAGGCCCGTTGGTAATAAAAAAAACAAATGTTTGGCTGGTTGACAAAACAGATATGCCGCTAAAATTAAATAATGGCCACACGGTGTAATAAGGAGATATGCCAGTTCGTCACAACATAGATATGGTTCTTTCAAGTATTTTTATGGGAATAACTCATTTTCGCCAAATATTGAGATAGGCCCCTTCGTACTGACAGCGACGAATGAACAAAGCTCGCCTTATGAATGATACGGCCGATCTGTTGAGATAACGAATAATTCTGGCAAGTGCGAGGCTTAAACTCAATTTTTCCAGTTGATGAGAAGGTTGTTTTAGTAAATTGGGAGTTTATTAAAGAAACCTCCAAGATTATGGATTAGAAAGTTTTATCATAGGCTTTGTTAGCGGCGGGCCTAAAAATTAAGCTACAAACTTTATGCAACTGTATAATAAAAAGATGTTGGTTTGTAAGCTAAAGGACTGCCTGACTGGTTAATTTTAAAACAAAATTGAGAAAGTGGTATTCGATCATTCAAAAGAGCCAGTGCCTATTACCTCTGACAATTTTTGGCCCGATATGTACTCAGTTGTTTCGATCCCAAAATAATTATTCTATTCGCAGAATACTATCAATACCAGCACCCAACTCTCGATCCAACTAAAATCACCAGAAAATATTTATCGCAAGCCTGATATCCAATCTTAACCAAAATGATGGAAGGTTCTAGCTCTGTGTACTCAGATTTGAATGAGAATAATAATGTGAATTATCTTAGCATCTAAAACTATGTATCAAATGTTTCTATTGGATCTCTTAGGTATATGCAGGCACCACTTATGGGAGGATTGATTTTGGTTTTTTGAAAAGTTCAAGAGATGCTTGCTGAGGAAATGGAATGAAAATGTACCCAACATTCCTGATGAAATTGATGTTTGGTTTTACACGATGGTTTTACACCCTTATGAGTGGATTAACGTTGCACATGTTTCATTATGATGTTAAGATTGAACTTGTATTATTTATATTATGACTATGTATAAAGATTGTAAGACATTTTTGTTTTTATTTTGTTTGATTACCAATTTTTATTGAACAGTCTCTATAAATATAAATAAAAAGAAGTTGGCCACTCAATTACCCAATCCTTGATGTCACCAACAAATAATAATCAAGTACAAATTAAAATTTATTCAGCTTCTTCAATTGATTTTGTTTTTTGATAGCCATCCGTCTCAATCTACGCCAATAGTCCTTGGAATTGGGATCTAATTCTTCCAAAGGAACTGGCTCGCCAGTTCGTATAGTCCACAACCAGTCTGGATATTCATTGTCGGGTGCCAGTTTCACATCCTCGCCCGTTTTGTAGATATTTGAACCGCAACAATAGTTAACTAATTTTTCTGGGTCTGTTTCAACAGGAAGAATTTTTTTCTCTATCATGGGACCGACTTTGCCACCGACTTTTTTCTTTTTCATTCCTAACATGCTAACACCTGAAAATCAAAAAATAGGGAATAGTTAGGTATGTACCTACTTAGTTCAGAAATTATTTGGACAACATTTCCTATGGAAAATAATATTGGTATTAGTACAATAACATCAAACATACTTGTGCTAGCTTTTGCATAGTTCCTTCTATGAAAATTCAATTCAAATCCCAATGTTAGACTTCTTTGAATAGATCCTAGGCTATAAAATCGTGCAACACTCATTTTATGAATTGAATTAATAATTAATAATAAATAAAATAAAGTAAACTTGGATTTGCTAAATTTAAAATCTTTTCTCTAAATAGTGAGGTTACGTTTTTTTTTTTCAGCAATCAGCTGGCTGGAATCGTTTTACGTCACAGCTCCGGAGCAGTTCGCACTGAGGGCGAAACTGCAGTCAAATCGAAATCGTCAAAAGTTCAGTTCAGTCAGAACCAGTTCAGCTCTGAATTGAACTATACACTTCTGAGGTTTGTTTGTTTGTGTATCTGAGGTTTGTGTCGCACTAACTTGAACTGAGTTATTTTATATTTCAAGTTATGGCAGCTTTAACCATAAATAACGTTCGTCAGTTCAGTTCATTGCCATAACACAAACGAACGCCCCAAAGCAGGAAGTGCTGCTCCGAGCAACACAAAAAACAAACCTTTGGACTCCTCCCATCCTCCTAACAAACATACCTCAATCATTTACGGAACAGTGAACCTGCATTTTTATTGATAGTTATATTTTCATTTTTATGAGAGACAACAGCGCTGCTATCCTCTTTTTAGGTAAAGCAGATCTATTCCGCTTGCTTGGAGTAGGTCTTGCATTTTGCAGATACGAAAACCTCGTAGCCGTAGCCAACGTCAAAACAAAACAAAACAAACATACATAACCTCAATCCCAACCCTCAACTTTCATATTTTTGGACTTTTCGTGTTTGTTTCCTACTTGTGCTTTGCTCTATAACTAAAATAAGGCATCTACAAACTATTTTTATTTTGTTGCACAGTTTTTAACTGTGTAATTGGACCAAAGGAAGTTTTGCAATATCATGGATGCAAAAGCATTGTTGAAGGAAGCAAAAAATGCTATGAAAAATAAGGATTTTCAAAAAGCTTTGAAGCTATCAAAGGTAAGCACCCGTTGTGCCCATTTTGGTTTATACTTTTTTGAGACGTGTTTAACATATTGTCCGTCGATTTTTAACTGATACTTGCGGAATGAGGAGCGAGGGGGTGTTTCATATGGCAAAAACAGGTGTAACGTCAGGAAACCATTGGCGTTCTAATGTAGGGAGCCACCAGCTCACATTCCGTCCGAGTATCAGATTAAAATCGACGAACAATATGCAGCTCTGGACAGTAGTTTCCGCTCAGGATCTTATAGGTCTCTATTAAGTTGCCTCTTTCCTCGCCTCTTTCTCTTCTGTCTTTTAAGGTTGTTAAGTTGAATTTTTGGATCCTGATTTCATAGATCAAGTGTTTCAGTTGGGATTTTTGTAATTTTTTTTTGTTCACGCTCCAACAGCTCCATATATTTGGCATAGTATGGGTTCCAGACTGTGTGTGTAACTCAAGTTTGGGCCTTATGTAGATTGTGTCCAGTTTTTTGATCATTTGGATATAGTGATTGCCAAAAGCTGTGACTAGTAAATACACCAGCTGATTTGCTTTGTTCACAACTTGCCCTATGTATGTTTCTCATTTCAGATCCTGGCTTATGTACACTCCAAGATTTTTCTGTTGGTTAACACTATTTAGCATGATTCCATTTATCTCATCATTGGATTACTTTTTCCCACATGAATAGGGTTTTCATAAAGGTTTATCGGAATTCAGGACAAAGGAGTCAAGAAATCCGGACTTCGCCGAAAAATAATTTAAATTTTTTATAAAGGATGAAATGATGTCTTTTTTGCCTTTGTGAGTGCTGCCCTGCGTTGTTGCCCGCATAAATCACAATTTAAACTTACTTGGGAATCCTAGGTGATTCACAGATACCGATTTAATACCTGTTTTACCGCGTGAATTCCCGATTCAAATCAACTATCAGTCAATATATTTCCATCTCACTCTAGGTATATGTCATAATTATAGCAAAGAATAACTAATAGTGCTCCGAGTGCCCGTCGAACACGCTCGAACCAATATTTGACGTTGGAGTGACGCCGGAGTATAGAAATGGGGTGCGTTTGAAAAGTTTTTGTCGGTATTGGTAGGGATCGATGTAGTATCCTAACGAATAAAATCTTATAGGCCAAGGCACTTGGCGAAATAACAGCCATATTTTAACATAAAATTTAACAGCAAACTATCGATGCAATATTGTTAAGGATCATTTATAGATGCTAAAAAACAAAAATGCAACATCTAATTACTTTTTTCTGCGATTGACAAGAAATGTCAGCATGTTTGACCGGTTGACAGGTCGCAAAACTTAATATTCTGGTATTTTAATTATGGTTCAATAGTTGCTAAGGAATCAATGAATAACAATACGGGAAACACTTTTCCGGCCTAGGCCGGGAAAGTGATTCTCGTACTGCTGAAGAATTGGAACCAAAAGACAAACATTTAACAGGTATTTAACCGATCGCAGAAAAAATAGTATGTGTATTTCGGTGGAAAAGCACATTCTCGGCCTTCGGTGTTTGCCGGCCTCGACTACGCCCCGCCCGTCAACTTACACCGTCGGCCGAGAATGTGTCACTTTTCCACCTAAATACACAATATACTATTAGGGGATTTTATAAACAATATTTAGTGCAAGAACGGGGCTTTTTTTTGTTTATTTCACTGTATTTCGAAAACTAAGGCACGGATGGTTTTGCTACTGTGGCAATGGTTTTAGAGCATTGAAAAAGCTTTAAAATGAGCCATCATACAACCCTATAAGTCTTTTAGTCTTCGAGAAATGATTTTTTCCCCCAAAAAAAGAGATTTTCATAAAAAATTCCTAACTTTTTAAATTTTTTACACATACATAATAGATGAGACAGGCTTTATTGAGCCCAAATTTGGGCCCGGTCCCATGGGTCGTTTCGGCATAATACCCTTGTCAAGCAAAATGGGTATGTTTCTAAAGCAGTCTGTCGAATTGAGGATAATTTTTTTATATTTATTTTGAAAAATCCACTGATAAGTCGAAATGCCAAACTATCGATCCTCTATGTCATATTTTCCATTTAATTTTTTTATCGCAGGTAAAACGGCTTCCAACATGACTGAAGATTTTATTAAATGAAGAGAAATATGTGAGATACTGGAATTTAAACTTCTGCTAATATATTTATAAAATCTCTTAGTGGATTCTGATGTTGCTATTTCTTTTTCAAATTTTCTTCTGGCTGTAATCATATCTTTAAGCATATTATGAGTGGTATATATATGATTATACAACTCACTGTACATTATTCCCATATGACACGAGAGGATTAATAAGTGATAATCCTTACCATATGACACAAGAGGCTTAAAAAGTGATAATCCTTTTGCACGGTAACTGGTGTTTTGACATTTATTGACAAAAAATTTAAATTTTTGATTCATGAAATTATTAATTAATAAAGAATTAAAGTTTGATTCGTTGTATAACCTTTTGAATACCACTCGATTTTTCAGGATTACCTAATACTTTTACCTGACACTCAACGCGTTACCAGCAACACCACTCCTCCTTCGGAGTCGTGGTGTTGCTGCGTAACGCGTTTCGTGACAGGTAAAAGTATTATCCGGTAATCCTGAAACCTCTTGTGGTATTACATTCGAGAATTTCATGCATCTGTCAAAACTGGTATTCCAACAATAAATTGACATGTTTTGATTGTTGATTTGAACCAATCAGTTTGTAACTACGCGATAATTTGCACTAGTGTAAATTATCAGATAATTGCATACTAACTGGTGCGAAAACTGGTGCGAAAACTGGTGTTTTGACATTTTTTGACAATAAATTTAAATTTTTGATTTATGAAATTCTCTCATTAAATACAACTCGTGCAATGGAAATATATTTATAATTTTCGACAAATTTGCACTCATGCGTTTTTAACTGAAAAAGGCTTTTTCAACTAAAAATGCATTCGAGCAAATTTCCCAAAAATTATCAATAATTTCCATCGCACTAGTTATATTACTATTGATAATTTTGTTCATTTTTGTTTTTAATATATTTATCCCTCGATTTATCCCATAGCTTCCGTTTCTTGTCGATTTCTTTGAAAATTCTTTTATTTATCCAAGGTTTTTTATGGTTAACTCTAAGCGATTTAGTTGGTATAAAACTGTTGATGGCACTAGTTAATATATTATTCAATTTTTTATTGCTATTCCAATACTATGAGATTTTTCTTCTATAGGACTGTTGATATTTTCGTAATTTGCAGTCCAAAAATTTCTTTTCCTAATAATTTGAGTTGGTTGTGGTTCAATTTTAATATGAGTTTTAGCGGTTTAGACAATATGATGGTAGGAACCTCTAATTCCGTAGTGGTCTAGTTTGTAGAGGAACCTTTCATGTGGGACAGTGTGAAATGCCTTTTGAAAGTCCAGATATACTTCATCCACTGGGTTAGCCTCATCAATTTCTTTGATCCAATTGTTGACACAGCTTAAGAGTTGGTGGTAGTTGATCTTTGTGGTGGAAATCAGAAATCCGTGTTGTGATGATGGAATGATAGAATGTTCTAATAGAAATCTTCTGACATCCTTTACAATTATCCTCGCAATTATCTTTTCCAGTGCTTTAAAAAGTGTGCACGTCTGAGTAGTTTGTTTGATTGTGGTTCTCTCCGCTCTTGAAAATTGGGACTATCATCGCTTGATTTCAATTTTGGGGCAAGATGCCTTCTGTCATTGAAGCATTAAATAGTTTTACCAAAAGCGGAGATTCTGCACATCTTTTTAGAAAATTGGCAGGTATTCCGTCGGATACTAGACTGGAATAGGTTTTTACCTGGGTTTTTAGTGCTGCAGCGTGGAAAAGCTATGGAAGCATTCTCTGGTAAAAACTTTTTCAAACTGATTGGCGAAAACTTCGGCCGTTTCTCTGGGGTCAGCGATTATTTGCTGATTTACTGGACCTTTCAGCACTACATCATGAAGTTGACTGTTCAGGTTTCTCTTGATTTTTGATATAAGAAAAAAAAATGTTCATCATTCTTTTTTCATATTTGCGTCTTGCCTCTACGATCATAGATTACAGTTTGTTGTTTTGAATCCTGTATACAGCATAGTTTTCGTCTGGTCTTTGTTTTGCATACTCTCTGTTCTATAACTTTTCCTTGAGCTCGATGCCTTTGAAAATCAGTCGTATGAATAAAGTATAGCAAATGCTTTTACTCTACCTTCATCTCTTTTTGCTGCATTACAGCTGAATATGTTTATCTCAAAAAACTTAAGTAAGAGCATATGCTCCTGTTTCATTCATATGAGCCAATGTATGGGTTTAACCGAGGTTTAACCAACAGTCTGAGATTGAATAGGTAATGGGAAGAATGCAAAGCTCCAACGCCTAGCCCGGGGCCTAGCCTTTGCTTTTCATATGACTTTGGCTGAAATGTGCTTTGTAATAAAGTTCTTTGAGCAGTAGTTTAGGGCCAATTTGCACTTTTTTGGTTGTCAGTATCATTGTCGAGATCATTGTTTAGATGCGTCATAATAAAAAACCAGGTTATTCCCTATATTTTGATCCCCCCATTTGCAGCCTCCACCTTTACAGATAGATGATAGGTGTACATATAAATCATTGAAAGTTGTGCAGTTTTAGCTAAATTTTTAGAAGCCATTGTCAGAAATAAAAAATTATTGTCAGAAATTTGAAATTTTGCGTACTTTCAACTTTTTTCAAATGGAATGCCCCATATTTGGTTCTATATTCTTGAAGAGCACATTTTTCCGATTCCAGAATATACAGTGTGATTTTTTAAGTGTGCAACATATGGGAATTTTTTTTTAACAAGTTGAAACATTACTGATGATAATATGCATATTAAAAAAACTCTCCTTAAAGTGCAAAAGTTTTATTTTAAGTAAATATTACTACAATTTTGATATTGTTTGAGCTACCCTGTATGCTGTTTGACTCGCAACCATTCTAAGTGCACCTAATATGATTATCAGACATGCACCAACTTTTGGCCTTGTTTGTATTTGGCTTGTGCTACTACTAAAAAAAAATCCCATATGTTGCACACTTAAAAAATCACACTGTATAGTTTGTAGATATTTGGTTAAGCCGTCTCCAACATATTTGGCTCTAAAAATTGTAAAAATACTATTCTACTGACTTAGATTTTAGGTCTATTTCCACAGAAATCACAAACCAGTCAGAGCGTTTTTCATTGGTCCAAATCGCTAACAACCAGTTTCCTGACTATTTTCAACCAATGAAATTCGCTCTGACTGGTTTGTGATTTCTGTGAAATTTTTTTGACAGTTCTAACAGCCAGTTCAATTTTGCTATTTATTGTCATGTGACACAAATCATCCAATCATGTCAACATTATACTGAAAACAGCCCTAGGGTTGTTTTCACTGCATGACATTGCCTTGGACATTGCTGTCAAAAAAATATCTATCCGAATAACCCTCGAACATTAATAAATACTCAAAAATTTTACAACAATTTTCTCAAGCTTGTTGCTTGAAAGCTTTCGAAATGTGTTTTTTTGGACAATTATCAATGTCCTTGGACTAGGTATTACTACTGAAAATTTTTTGACAGTTCTAACAGCCAGTTAAATTGTGTTATTTCTTGTCATGTGACACAAATCACCCAAGTTTTGTGTTCTATCCGAATAACCCTCGAACATTGATAAATGCTCAAAAATTTTATAACGACTTCCTCAAGCTTGTTGCTTAAAGAAAACAGACCTCCGCTAGCGCGTCGGTCTGTTTTCAAGCAACAAGCTTTCGAAATCTGTTATAAAACTTTTTCGGACAATTATCAATGTCCTTGGCCTATTACTGAAAACAGACCTTTTGTGAACCATTCTACCTGTAAAGGTGAAAAATGCAGGTAAAATTTGAGGCACTTGGTTCCTCTGAATCCTCTGATAGTATTTTTGTAATTTTTAGAACCAAATATGTTGAAAACGGCTCAACCAAATATAGACAAACTATATGTTTTTGGGATCGGAAAATTGGGCTCTTCAAGAATATACAGTACGCTCTGTAATATGAACACCCGTATAAGTGAACAACGCGGTTTTGTGAACACAATACTTCGCATATTGGGTACTTTATAACGCGAACAGCAAGCCACTTGATAATATGAACTATTGGACAATGTCAAGATCAATATGTTTCAAATGGATTACTTTGGCGAATTGAAAGTTTTATTTGATTGGGTCGCTGTTTTTTAGCGTGTCTGAACGAGAATTTTCCAGCAACCACGTGATAGTGGTTGTGCAACTTTTCTTTTGATGATCTATTAGATTTGGAAAGTACTCACAGGATATTTTATATACAGTTCCGCAGAAAAACAACTCAACAAAAACAAAAATCAACTCACTTCCCATCTTTGCAGTGGGCACAAAAAATTTATTTGATATTGAAGATATTTTCACAAAAATCACAAACCAGTCAGAGCGTTTTTGATTGGTGCAAATCGCTAACAACCAGCTTTCTGACTATTTTCAACCAATGATTCCAATGAAATTCGCTCTGACTTGTTTTGTAATTTCTGTGAGAACAGACCTATAGTTAGCGTTTAGTGTACTTTTTTCAAACTTTCCGATAAATAATAATCATATGTTTGAATTTTTGTTTAATTTAAATAGAAAAAAAAGAGACTTTCAATAATGTAAACAATCGGTAATGTGAAAAGAAAAAGGTCTGTACTTTTCGTGTTTACGTTACCGAGCTTGTACTGTATAATCAAATATACTTAGGGCTTTCTATTTGAAAAAAAGTTGAAAGTACTGCACAAAAAAAAACTGCACAATTTTTGTATTTACACCTATCATCTACCTGTAAAGGTAAAGGCTGCAGGTGGGGGTCAAAATAAAGTGAATAACCCTGTATAACTATATTAGGTACAGGGATATTCATTGTATTTTGAACCCCTCAAAAACTCGTGGGCACCCTGAATTTTCTGTGATTTCAAGATTAAATGTTGAATTCTAAGACAAGTATATCGAAGATAGATTTATCTTCTTATCTTCTGCCATTTTTGAGATAAAGGCTTTAAATTTTGAGCATAAAGATGAACAAATATTGAAATGTAGCATATTAAGAACCTCTTTTATACGTTTGCTGATGTGCTTTACTGGCGCTTAAGATTTAGATAATGGCTCGGTTAATGGTTAATAACAAGCCTATAAGGTAGGGGTCAGAGTCAGGGCACATCTCGGGCACATGTATTTATTTTATATGGCTCTGGGATACAGTAAGTTTAAAAGAACTTCGATATTTATCTTTTTCGGTCTCATTTTCTAGAATTTACACCCAAGGTGCCGCTTATCTTCTTTAGAGAAACCCTGAATACCACCCACAATAGTTTCTTTAGATTAGAGAGGAATAGTAAGGACATCTCGATGGTTTTCTTGTTTGCAGTTGTATCTCCTATTGATAAATATCCATATTGATCCAAATAATATATGTTGGTTGATTGTTGAAGTTTGTAGCCATTGCTGACTAAAACTAGAACAACAAAGCCGCAACGTATACTTTCTTTTTTCAGTCAATCATCAAAGAAGATAGAAACAACTACACAGCAATAGTACTTTTGGGATTAGCTTTACAAGAAGTGGGACCTCTAGACAATGCCCCGAAAGCATTCAAAAAAGCGATAGATTTGAACCCAACAAATCCTTTTGCTTGGAAAGCCTTAATTAGTTATTTTGAAAAATTAAATAAGGATGATGCTAAAGAAGATTTAGTTAAAGCTTATTTATCTTACTTGGCTATAGAAACGTAGGTAAAGCACATCGTGCCAGTACTTTGAACGTAATTTAATCTTGGGCTAAGCTAATTGGTGCTATGAATATACATATATAGTTAAAATGTATATCAAATTGTTGCATGCCACATTTCATATTCTTAACCCAGTTATGTTCAAAGTGATGATTTTAAAAAATTAATTGGCATTTGTTGTTGCAGAGATGAATCAAAACTTGTAGATTACTCAAAAAAATTATCTCAAGTTAATGGTGATATTAGACAAATAAGCCAAACTCTAATTGATATTAGTCAAAAATGTTCTTCTGGGGGTAAAATAGAAATTTTAAAATTGGCTGCATGCCTTCTAGAATCTTTTTCTGAGGAAGACAAACCACTGGACATGGTTAGTAATAGTTAATAGTTGATACATCATCATATATTTTTTTATGAATTATTTCTAGTATGAACAGTGCCTCTCTATGTTGTCAGAAACATCATCGATCCCAGAAAACTTTTATCTAGGCTACTTGACTTTAATAAATAAAAAAAACTTGAAGGAAAAGGTATTAGAACACTCCATCAAAATGCATCAACTATTTCCATCCAATGTAGCAGCTCTTAGTTGGATTTGCAAACTTTTTAATCAAGCCTTTATTGAAGAAGATCCAAAAGTTGTGTGTGATATTGCAGAATATGTGAAGAAACTTTTAGAATTGGATCCCAAGAATGCTATGGGAATATTCACTGAAGCAGTACTTTTGTTTAGTTCTAATAATGCTTTGTTGGCCAGGGAAAAACTTTTAGAAGGTACTCTGGTGTGAATTGGGGTTTTGTAAAAGTAAATTTGGCTTATTTCAGTGACTACCCAACGGCCTGGTTTAGTTTATGCTTGGATACTTTTAACAGATGTATTAATTAGGCTCAATTTAAGGCAAGAAGCCACAATTGCCCATCTTAAAACCCAAAAATTAGTTAAGCCATTAAGTGAACCGGGTTTTATGCAGGAGAAACTTAATCATCAAGAAGTAAATTTGCTAGCTTTATCAACTGAAAGAGAGGATTGGGAAAAAGCTATGGAAATATTCAGTGACAAGGTTGTATATATTTTTTTATACATTTGCAGTAAAAAAGCAAATGATTGTTTTAGGATTTCAAGAAATCAAAATGTTTACCAGCTATTATAAAAATTTATTTAAATTTAGATCGTTTGACAGAGGCTGAAATAAATATATCTGAATTAAAATCACTTGACCAAAATATGGCAGAATATTTCAAATTTTGTCTTTATAATAAACAAAGAAATTTCACAAAAGCTAGAGAATTAATTGAAAAATCTGTTTGCAACTTTACTGAATGGTGGATCGAAGTTGGTTTATTTTATTGGGATTTGGAAGAGTTTAGTAAGTCTTTGGAACCATTTTTGAAGGTAATTTATTAATTTTTTTAAATAAAGTATGGTTGAATTTTCTGTTATTTTAGGCTGCGAAATGCGACCCCAATAACCACATGTGCTTCATATATTTGGGCCAATACTACAACAAATTTGGACAAAATGATAAGGCAAGACGTTGCTATGAAAAAGCCTTTAAATTAAACTCACTTTCTGCAGAAGCTGGCAGTGAATTGAGTAAAATGTATCGGAAACAAAAAAATTGGGTAAATAAAAATGAAATAATTTAGACAATATTTTTATATATGATTTTCCTATTATTAGGAAGCCAATTTAACATTACTAACAAGCCTTACTCAAGGTACTGTAGATAATACAAATATATGGGCATGGTTGCAATTGGGTTTGACATATTTAGAACAAGGAGACCCTGTGAAAGCAATGGAATATTTAAGGGTTGTTTTACGACGGGAACCTGAAAATATGTAAGTGTGATATTATTCAAGAGTTCTTTTATTTTAAATTTTATTTCAGACATTGCTGGGAATCTTTGGCCGATGCATATTTCGCAAAAGGGGCTTTTACATCTTCCTTAAAATGTTATCAAAAAGCTTCAGATTTGAGTGGGTTTTCTTTATATTCTGCTTTGCAAGTTGCATATATTAGAAAAGTAAATGTTTTATCATTAGATTGAACAGATTTATTCACTTATTTTGTTTGTAGATTCTGGGTGAATATGTTGAAGCTAAAGAAGATTTTGAAAATATTTTAGCAAAAAATAGCGATTATGTTCCTGCGTTAAAAGGCCTAGGAGAAACGTGCTTGTGCCAAGCAAGAGAATGTTTTAACAATCAACAACATGGTACTGCACGGGATTATGCACAAATTGCTTCCAATAAAGTAACACTGTGAGTAACTATATTTTACAGAGACCTTTCAAATTTAATTTTTCATAAGTCTTTGATGAAGAAATAATATCTTTTTGGTGTATTTTCCTTGGGGGAAGTTTTCTATAGTTAACTTCTTGCTTGATGACCTGTGGCTGTAGTGGTTTCGGGTTGAGTAAGTTGTAAGTTTAATACTCATTCATTATTTAAAAACTCTAACTAATTATACTAACAATGTAACGCAAATTACGTCGATAACCAAAAAAAGTCTGTTTTTTAAAAAGTTTATTTTCAATAGTTACAAGTTATCTTAAGAGCAAAACAATATGGAATGAAATTATAATCTTAAACTAAGGTATATTTATATTTTAATTTGTGCTGAGCTGGTCCACGTGCCTGGCGATGGGAAACATCTTGCGTCGGCAGGTTCCATGGGATTCGTGATGAGTATACTTTGTAGCTACAATGTAACTCCTCCCATCCCTGGTATTTTCTAAGGCAATCTATTCTGTCGGCTTACGGTCGGATTTCGGCTTCTTCTTGAAATATTTGGCAATGGCAATTATTCTTCTTTGAAGTGTTACGATGATTATGATGACCAGTAGACATACGGCTAGGACACCAATTATTATCGAAGAGGCTTGATCCGTTCCCGATTTCTTGAACTGCAGATAGTTGCTTTGCCATATCTTTTAGCTTGTAGATTTCTTCAAAGTTGATTTGACTTAGATTTTGGGTTTCGAGCATTTTTGTTGTTGTTGTGAAATTAGTGATAAATAATTCTGGTAGGATGAGTGGTTTACCATGTTGGTTTCCACGTTCTTGGATCCAATTTGAATATATAGCATTCTTTTGGAGTTTTCACTAATGTTGGCTAATCTAGGTCAATATATTGGTCCATTTTGCATGTTGCTAATATGCGTTGCATTTCGTGTGGAATCATTAGGATTTCTTTGGTAGTGATTTGTTCTATTATTGATTCTTGTAGGTGAATTTTCAGAATTTGGCAGGAATTTGTTTCTCGCCCGTCTAGAACCTCAATGATACAATCATCTTGAGGGTGTATAAGCTCATTGCAGTAGTATGTTTCTTCAAGTAAAGGACAATCACTGTCTTCAAACTGGATCTCCTTGTTTGCACGGGCCATGTAGGGGTATTTTGGAACGATCATATGGGTTTTTTAGATTATAGGAAATAAATGTTGGAAGGAATATGGTACAATAGGTACATGAATAGCAAAAGTAATTTTTGATTGAGAAAAACTAACTTATGTACCCAAAATTTGATAATAATTCAGAATATTTTTGAAATTTAGAACCTCCTCTTCGGTATAGATATTCTTTAAATAACCTATCATGTCCTCCAACTCAGAGCTCGATATTATAGAGTTATGTAAAGCATTTAATTTCGCAAATAATTTCGCGTCCTCTAGATTATCCACAAAATTAATTAGATTTTGACAATCTAAATTGATTTGAAATAAAACATTTTGAAGAATAATAAAATTATTTAAATTATTAATTTTATTATCAAGAGTTTGTTCAACAATCTTAATATTTTGTTCAAGTTTTCGTTGATTTTCACTAAGTGTGAAAATAGTATTGTTATAACTATTAATAAGATTTTCTGTTCTGTTTTGTACCTAACTTTCAATATTACTTATTAGATATTCAGTGTGTAGGAGTGAACTTTTGAATTAGCCATTATACGTAGAATGATCAACTACTTTACTAAAGCGATTATTGATATTTCTAAAATAAGTTTGAATATTTTCTAATAGTCCAGAGGCAGTGACATTTTTTAGCACTTATTTTCCCAGTTGGTATATATTGAATAGTTTGTTCTCTTGGTGATACAAAACAAGAATATTTGAGTTTCGCAAAAATTTTCGGATGGGTTCACAATATCAATGAAAAATACAAGTACACTTATTTTCCCAGTCATAAATATTTCACATTCACTACAAGAGAACATAAAGTAGGTATATGAAAATAGCAATTTGGCTTATTTCAGATAGGAGTCTGGCTGAAATTTTTCGGATCTTCAATTTTCACTTGCCAGACGTATTATCCATACTCACAGATTAGCCGGACTATTTTTGTACGTAACTTCAGTATACTTCCCATTAGTAGAACTATTTTTATCACTGGAAAAAACAGGGCTGTGCATTCGTAAGCTCTGACGCATTTTGCGCCTCAACCCATCGGAAAACCCCCCCCCCCCTGAAAATATATGAATTTTGCTTAGAATGACTAGCCCTACAATTCTATCCATGTTGCCTGACTGGGAAAATAAGTGCCGAAAATCGTCACTGCCTCCTAGACTATAATTGATTAATTATAGGTGCTAAATCTATGTAGTGAATAAATGTATGTTTATTTTTAACTGATGAGAAAATGGAAGCTCTGTAGGTCTCTCCTGGTAATGGAGCAAAACTCGCCGATAGTGGAGCAAAATGGAGCAAAACTCGGAGAACAAAATGAGCATGATCAAATTTCTGAATTTTCACTGGGGGGGGGGCTAGCGTTAATTCACCCCCCCCCCCCCACCTAATAGGCCACATAGTCTCTCCACTGTAATGGAGCAAAAATCGAAATTAGTGGAGCAAAATGGAGCAAAATGAGAGCAAAATTATGGGATAATTTTCATCCAGAAATTTTTTTTGGGGTGGGCTAACTTAACTGACCCATTTCTTTTTGATGTTTAAACTCTTAATTAGATTATTAAGATTTAAAAAACCATTAGTCAGATACAAACTAATTATTTTAGAGGAATGATCGCGAAAGAAATCCTAAAATAGTATATTATATACCTAGGTAGAGAAGTTGATCATTATATGCCGAAAGCTTTTATAATGCTTGAGGTATATAATGACTTTCTCTACCGAGGAATATATAGAATTTTTTTTACTACTGCTAGTAGAAAATAAAAAATTTGTTTAAAATCTGTGTTCTAATTATTTTTTGTGAACGCCCTCTTGAAAGTGCTGCCCTCTATCAACAGCTTATATAACTTCCTATGTACCTACAGAAACCTGAATTTTTTTTCAAATTGACGTATAAAATTGAAATTGAACCAATAGAAACATGACAATATCCTTGCGTCATGACTTTATTTTCATTATTGACCTAGGTATTTTTTCATTATTTTCATTATTAACCTAGGGAGAGAAATTCAATTTTTTTCTTAGAAAAATAGATTGAATAATGTCTATTTCTCAGGTTAGTAGTAAAAAAATATTATTTTTCCGTAGATATTCGAAAAAAATAAAAAAATAAAAATCTTTTTTTTTCAAAGCAAAAATATCAAATTGGACTATAAATGTGATTTGGAACAATATGTTCTTATAAAATTTTTTCATATTTTTAATAAAAATGCCACTTTTCCTTGTTTGAAATTTTCAAATGGCATTTGACAGGTGGGAGGCAAGTCTCGAGTCAAAAATTTCAGGTGTTTTTTTGGTTTTCAGTCATGCAGAAACTAATGCCGAAAACCGATTTGAAGTAAGGATGAGCATAAAAAAATTTCCCATATGTTGCAGACTTTTCCGCGGGCACTGTATAAATAAGTTTTGCATTCCCTAATTTTATAGAAAGCACAGCGTTTTTGATAGTCGTTATTTGAACGTCATTACCCTTACGTGCCCTTACTAAGAATGAGAAGGTCCAGGATTATTGGGAATAGGACCAGTGTTATCTGCATCTTGCTTATCCTGTAAAACAGATCTTGTTTTAATTTTTGGTTTTCTTGCTGTACCTTTATGATAGGAACCCTTTTTAGTGAAAATTTTAAGTGTATTTTCGCCAATTATTGGAACTTTCTTAAATTTTGGAACATTTTTATTACGAGCTTTTATTTTAATGTGGGCTGTATTTTAGTTTTCAAAACTTGGAGGGTCAGATCTATTCTCGTTAATTTTTGAAATAATTTTCTCTTTGGTCTTTTCATTTCTCTCTTGAATCTGCTAATAGAGCTTTTTTGTACTTTCGTTATGTAACTGTACGTAGTTTGATATCAACACGTGGTCGCTTAGATTAAAAAGATCGGTGTTGTTTATATGACCTTTAATTATTTCGAATGGTGTGTATTTTGTTACACTATGTATAGAGTTATTATATCCAAGTACGACACGGTTAATTAACTGGTCTGCTGAGAAAGCTTTATTCTTTTCTTTTAAACATGTAAAGTTTCAATTAAAGTTGAATGAAACCTTTCTACAGGGGAATTAGAATTACTATTTTTTCGAGTGGTAAAATGAAGTTCAATTTTATATAATTTGCAAAAATCCTCGAATTCTTTATTTTTTGAATTCTGTTCCTGAGTCTACCCTTACTTTAAGAGGTAAACCGTGATGAGTTATAAAGTTTAGGAAGTTTTCGGTAATAGAAATTCCTGTGACACCTTTCACCGGGTATGCTTGTGCATATCTGGAAAATGAGTCAATGATGGTTAAAAAACTTTCATTTGATATTTCAAAAGTGTCTAAGTGAACATATTCAAATGGTTTATAACTTGTTGGTGTTAAATTAAATTTTATTACTGGGGGATTTCTATCATATTTATTCTTCAGGCAGGTTTCGCAAATAATAATATAATTTTCTATATCAACGCCCATTTTTGGCCAATAGAATTTCATGGAAAGGGCCATTTTCATTTCGTTAATGCCTCTATGACATTTTTTTTGTGGCGTGATACATTTCGAGTTTTTCGTTTTGATCTTGTAGGGTTATAATGTCATCCATCATCATCATGATTGTTTAAAGAGATTTTGCACAGTGACTGTAGAATCTTTTACTTTTAGCAAGTCATTTTTAGAAAAAATGGCATAGGTTTGTTTTGACTGGATCTTTATTCAAAACAGTTATGTATAAACGATAATTTTCGAAAAAAATTTCTTGCTTACACTACATTTTTTCTGTATCACCTGAAGTGATAATAATTTGATTTTTGAAAGTGTTTATTGATCTTTCGGTTTTGGTATATTTGAAATTGGGTTTTCGATCGATGTATGAACGGTTACTGAACAGGAAGGTTTCTGATTGTCTTTATCGACAGTGAGTGTTTTTGATGGGGTTTCTATGGGTGTAATTGTGATATCAAGCTTATTATCTTGTTTTGGGGAATTAGTTCCGTCCATGTTGTTTCTAAATTAGTAATTCTTACCTTGCGGAATTGGTATACTTAATACTGAGGTCTGATAATATTTAAATTTTTGGAGTTTTTTGTTGTTTTTGTGTTCCTAAAATTTCTTCAATTTCCGTCTCACTTATTTCTTTTATTTTGTCCGGATTATTTAATCCTCTTTAATGTCGTTTATATCATCGGGATTATTGGTGACTGATTCGGTTTCTAAAGCATTTAAATCAACAGGGTTGCGTGAAAGGGCATCCGCTGCCTTATTAAATTTGCCTTTTTTATACTGAATTGTGTAATCGAACTCTTCTAATTTGAGTCGCCAACGAACAAAGACGGGTTTCTGGTTGTTTCACTGAGAACAACCAGAAGTGGTCTATGATCAGTAAGGATCAGAGCTGGGCAAAGCCCTCAGTAAAAGGGCTTGAAGCACTAAGCCCTAAGCCCTTTATCAAAGTGCTTTACATTTCAAGCACAAATTCCTTTTTATTTTCAAAAGTGCTTCACAAGCACAAAGCCCTCAAAGTGCTTTGGGCTTGGCAAGCACAAAGCCCTCAAAGTGATTTGAAAAGTGCTTGAAGCACATCAAAAGTGCTTGGGGAGCCTTGAAAAGTGCCTTGAAGCCTTTTAAATGTGCTTGAAGTTCTTTAAATGTGCTTGAAGCTCTTTAAATGTGCTTGAAGCTCTTTAAATGTGCCTAAAGCACTTTGAATTTGTAATAAAATTCTCAAAGTGGCATAAGCTACCGCGTACTCTCATCAGTTGAATTGGTATAGTAGAGATGAACTTTACATTTCACAGAGTAGCAGTAGTATGTTTTTTTTTTGAGATGTAGTTCTGGGGTACTTGGGGTAGTTGGGGTACTACATGGTAATTCAATTTTAAGGTTTTCAAAATGTTCAATAAGGAAAAGTGAAAAAAATCCAGTGATAAAGTTAAATAGGGTACCAATATAAATTAATTATTTATTTGAATAATAAGTTAATTCATTTTTTTTTTAAATTCAATTCTAAGCTCAAACAACCCAAAACCTCCATTGTTAAGGGAGAAAAGACATAAGACGGTTCAAGTTCAAATAATAGAAAAAAAAATTAAGCGACAAAACACATCGATCCAAAATTTTTAAGTGGGGGATAGATTGACTGATGGTCAATTCAAGTTCCTTTCAAAGTGCTTTAAGCCCTTTTAAAGTGCTTCAAGCCCTTTTAAAGTGCTTCAAGCCCTTTCAAAGTGCTTTGGGCTCCCAAAAGTGCTTCAAGCCCTCTTAAAGTGCTTCAAGCCCTTTCAAAGTGCTTCATGCTCCCAAAAGTGCTTCAAGCCCTCTAAAAGTAATTGAAGCTCATTGAAAGGGCTTGAATTGCTTTTTTCAATTACAAATTACCAAGCACTTTTCTAAAGTAATTGACTTTGCAAGCCCCAATTACAAATCTATAAAAGGGCTTGAAGCACAGGGCTTTCAAGTCCTCAAAGTGCTTCAAGCACTTTGACAAGCACAAAGCACTCAAGCCCTGCCCAGCTCTGGCAAGGATGATAAATTTACGATCAAATAAATGGGGCCTGAAATATTAACAGCTCCATACGATCGCTAGAAGTTCTTTTCCTATCGTTCAGTAGTTTATTTCAGCAGGGTTCAATGTCCGTGAAGCGTAACATATAGGATGATTGTCTTGGAGCAGGATTCCTCCTATAGCAAATTTGGAAGCATCTGTTGTTAATTCGAATGGTTTAGAAAAATCGGGGTAGGCTAGTACGGGCTCTGATGTTAAAATTTTCTTGCATGTCTCGAAACACTCCAGAAATTCTTTAGTGTATTCAACCTTTGCGTTCTTTTTCAAGCATTTAGTCATAGGCTTTGTTATTTTCGCAAAATTTTCTATGAATCTGCGATGATAACCTAAAAGTCCAAGGAAAGATTTTATATCACGTTGTGTTTTAGGTATTGGGATTTTTTGGACTGCTTCAATCTTTTTTTGCATAGGCGCCGAAACCATGGGGGCAATGGGGGCTTGAGCCCCCGAGCCCCCATAGTGATTTTGGTATTATATGTAGTGGGTGTAATGGGTAGGCACAGAAATATTGAGTTCCTGTTCCTAACTATTCATTTTTATATCAAACTTGTGTGTTTAATGTTTTTGTTGTTTTTGCTATACCTACTTCAACAAACATTTTGAATATTTTGTTGTGTAGTATTTAAACCTGTATTTTTAATAAGTCGTTCTATTTTCTATTTTTATTTTCTTTCCGTTCGTTTTCATGATAGGTATGTTCACATAACAGGAATATATCATGATGTACCAACAGCCAACACTGGCTTTTTTACCTAGTTTATCATGGACAATTTATATACAAACTGGAAAACCTACTAGACACATAGGGAGTAATAAGACGAATTAGTTTGTACCCGGTTAAGGCAAATCGAACCGGTGCTGCCCACTGGCGACTGGCGTGGCCAGGGAAGGGGACGGGGACAAAGTCGCATTTGCCCCCTTCCCCCAAAGGCCTTTAAATTTTATTAATAATTCCAAATTGAAATAAACAAAGAATCAATTCAAGTCATACGTAAATATTCAAATACGTACATTATAATATAAGTAACGCTCTACTATAAATTCTTATCAAAATTTGTTTAAATGGCCTCATCCCCGCCATTAGAAGTCCCAAAAATACCGTGAAAGGACTCAAAAATTTCGCGCCTGCGGCGCTTTTCCTCCTGTAGCGCTTGCGGCGGAGCTGCAAGGATCACTTCCTGCAAATTTCCCTTCGCCCCAAGGCAAAATCCTGGCTACGCCAATGGTGCTGCACAAGTCGAGTATAGCCGCGTTGCCGAAGATGCACAAATTTTAATCATATGCAGGGACCTGCAGAGCCGATCAATGATCCAGCGTAGCGATCCTGCAGTGAAATGGGTATCTGCCAACTGGTCCCATTAAAGTCTATGTGTCTAGTAGCCTAGTCCTGTCTGTCTAATTAATTTTACTTATATTAATTTTTGGAGCCCGAGCCCCCATATTAATTTTGAAATTCCGGCGCCTATGTTTTTTTGGTTTGGTTTGATACCACTTTTTGTGACAACATGACCTAAAAATTCAACTACTTTTCTTAAAAATTCACTTTCGTCAAGTTATATTTTGAAATTTGCTTCTATCAATTTGGAAAATACTAATTCTCAATTTTGAATGTTCTTTTGCAATCCTGTACTGAAAATAATTATGTCGTCCATATAGACTATACAGATTTTGTTTTGGAGTTCTTTTAGGACTTCATCCGTAACTCTCTGGAATGTAGAAGGTGCGTTTTTTAATCCGGAGGGCATTCGTAGCTATTCATAATGTCCATTATCAAACTGTAAAACAATATAATCTGTTTCTATTTCGATTTGATGAAACCCACTAGCTAGATCGAGCTTCGAAAAATATTAAGCTCTACCTAACCTGTCTAGGATGTCGTTTATGTTGGGAATTGGATATTTATCATTAATTGTTTCAGCATTTAGATTTCTATAATCACAAAAAATTCTCCATTTTACTTTACCCGAAGCGTCCATTTTCTTTTGCACAATCTAAATTGGACTTGACCACGGACTACAGGATGGACGTTTAATGCCTTTATCTAACATTTCGTTTATTTGTCTTTGAACTCTATCTTGTGTACGTACGGAAAACAATAAGTTTTCGTATGAACCGAGATGTCGTCGGTTGTTTTAATATCATGTTTTCTTTTAGAGGTAAATGTGAGTTTATCGCCTCATGATTTTAAGAATATATCCGAATAATTATTACATAATTTAGATAATAAGGATTTTTCTTCGCAATTGAGGTGTTCGGTTCTCAATAAGGGATTGATGTTTTGATTATAATGTGGGAAATTAGATTTTTGGATCGAAGTATGGAAATGACCCATTGAATAAATTTCATAAAGATTTAAATCGAACGAATTCACTGGTAAAGGGTGATCCATGGTGACGCTAATAGTTCTATCAGTTTGATGTTCGATTTCTATTGGTGCAAATCCATCTTTGGCAATTTTTAAAATTTGGGGAATGTATAAGTTATCAACTTTACAAGGTTTTGTTAAAATTTCACCTTCATAGATGCTGACGGGTAGATTTTTCAAAACTTTTTCTTTTGGGCTCACAGAGGAGGAAAAGTTGACCTCATCAGCTTTTCTATAGTTAAAGGGTATTTCTAGATTAGGATCAATTAATCTTTTATTTGTTCGATCAATATTTACATTCAATTTCATTAGGTCATTATTGCCTATTATACTATATATATATACTATATATCATCAAAGAAGTCATGAAAATCAAAAGGAATAATATCTAGTTTCCTATCAATGCCGGAATCTGGAAATATAGGAATTAAAGCTCGAAAGTTTGCACATCTACTTCCTATAGCTGTTTTGAGATTGTGTTCATGGTGTGGATAAAAGGTTTCTGCTATGGCAGGGTTTAATATTGAACGTGTACTGCCGGTGTCAATTAACAATTTTACGTTGGGGTTTTCAATTTGAATGAATGGTAATGCGTTGTTTGAAGCAATATTTATTTCTATTAGGTTGTGGGATTTTCTAGGCTTATTTCCGGAAAATTTACGTTTTCTGTAGAATTTTCTCCACTTGCATTTTGAGGAATAATATTTTCACTTGTATTATAATAAGAGTCGAAGTTATTGAAAGAAGGGTCATAGTTATTGAATGAAGGTTTTCCATAGAAATTTTCATAATTCGAGGTGAACTCTTCTTCAGTCTCATCGATTTCTTCATTATATAATTCTTCGATTCTATTATCGAAGTTAGTTCTGTTTGTTTTGAGTGAAGGGTTTCTGGAAGTTGTTGACATTGGTTTGAAGACTTTTTGTGGAGGACTGAATACTTGACTATTTGTAGGGAACCTTTGCGATGGCATTTGCCTAGGCTGAATATTTACGGGTTGAGAGGGTCATGATGGTTTTGGTGCAAAATTTTGATTGAACGTTTGTGGTCGGAAAAATTGTTGAATATGGGGTGAACTTTAATTAAATGTTTGTGGTCGGAAAATTTGTTGATTTTGGGGTGGATTTTGAAAAGATCTTTGAGCGTAATTATGACCTGAATAATTATTATAATTATTATTGTTTCGGGTCATAACTACACTTGGTCTTGGCTTACTTGAAGTATCGTGACAGTTACCGTATAACTTTTCAAAATTTTCCTATTCGGTTACATATGCGATTGCATCTTCTAGGCTTGTGGGTTTCTTTAGATATATATTATTTCGTAAGTTGCCAGCACAACCAGCATTGCAACCTGTTACTTAAACTGATTGAATTTTCACCTTTAAAAGGTCGCACTTATGTCAGTTCTTGAACAAGGCAATCAATATCTCTTCTATCAGAAAAACATTTTATTAGAGCATTTTTCAATTTATCCCAAGTATCTAATTCCATTCGTCGGCCAATCATAATTTCGGCTTTGCCAATTAGTTTTCATTGGATACATTGAAAAACGTGAGGTTTTAATTCAGCATCATTAAAAGTATTATATTTTTGGATAAAATTTTCACACCTACTCAAAAATTTATTGAGTTGATTTACATCGCCGTCATATCGCTTTATGTTGTCTAATCTGGATTTGAATATATCGTATTTGAATTCAGACATAGTTACTTCTGTATTTGACTCTGAATCAGAAAGTGTTCGCTATTCAGAAGATCTCTTACAAGAATATCTGTGTCTACCATTAATAATTAATTCTATAATAAAAGTGTTTATTGTATTTTAGATTAAACTGAATAATCTTGATTGAGAAATCGATGATAAAAATTTAAAATAACCTACTTGTCTCCAATAGACTGAAATCAAAATTATTTTGTATATAATACACTGACCTAACTATCCCTATAAGAAATCCTCAAACAAAGGGTTCAGGAGGGGCAAAAAAGAATACAAAGCACTTATAGAGTTCTGTCTTTCTGCGTCCTTTCTCGATTCCAACTGTTCGCCTGGATGGTTCTTGGATGTTCGCGGTTAATTGAAGGTTCTGGATAGCACCTTAGGGGTTGAAACCACCGGTAATTTTCGACTCGTTGCGAAACTGTCACTGTACTATCCGTTTCCGACTGCGTGTGTGCGTATGCTGACTCACAATATTTAAAACATTATTTTACTAAATAAAAGCTTATATTATAAATTATAGTGAGTGATTTTAACTGTATTATCATTCTTCTTTTTTAGAGCGATTTTACAAAGAAGTGAACTCACTTGCCTCTGGAAACTATTAGCTGATTGTGTACTCTTTGTTGCCAAACTACCTGACAAATATTCTTTTCTTAAAATATCCAAAACATTACTCAGCGCCAACAAATCAAACGAGTTTACATTTTTGGAAAGTGAAGAATTGTTTAACATGGCTATAAAGTAAGTACAATAATTATTCAATAACAATTTCCAGAATATTAATTTCATAATTTACTATGTACAGATTTTACTGTAAAGCAGTCAGTTTATCAGACAACGACACTTTCCTGTGGCACGATCTTGCAAATTGCTATATCCGTTACGCTGGCCATATTGAAGATAACCAGAAAAAATGTGAACTATTTGGTTATGCAACTGCAGCAGCAGAACATTGCACTAATTTGAGCCCCGAAAATTGGCAACATTGGAACACTTTAGGGATAATATCGATGCTTAAAAGCTCGCCCAACTATGCTTTAGCTCAACACAGTTTCATTAAAGCAGTTATAGCTGAAAGTAATAGCGCAATCGCTTGGACAAACTTGGGAATTCTTTATTTGCTTATGGATGATTTAAAATTGGCTAATAAAGCATTTGGAGAGGGCCAAAGAGCTGATCCTTCTTATGTGAATAGCTGGATAGGACAAGGAATAATTGCAGAGATTATGGGCAACTCTGAAGCTATGGATTTATTTAGGCACAGCACTCAACTTGGCCAACATCAACAGGGCAGCATCGGGTATGGACACTGGGTGTGTCATATGCTGATAAATAGCCCATCTAGTGATGAATCCATGCAATATAACATTCATAATATGCATGCTATCCCTGTGGCTTATGATAATGTTAATTGGTATACAGGTAAGAATTTTGATCATTTTTTGCTTTTATTGTTAACAATAAATAAATAAATAAATACATAAGATTAATTTTAATCTACATTTTCAGTACATTCTTGATATAATTCATCACAGGCTTCTTCAGATGTTGCCGTTGCATTTGGTTTATATTTCTGATAAGAAGCATCTCTGAAAATTTGTTATAAACATTATTTTTCTCATTAAAATTTTCGAAATTGTTTTACCTTAGTATGCTAAATCCGGTTTGTAAAATTATATTTCTATGAGCATTGTAATCCGCTTTGCATACGAATTTTTTCTTACAATTTTCGTCCTTAATACCCATATCGTTTAGGGCTATATCTGTTAGGTTTAATCTAAAACAAAAACACAGGAAAAAAGTTTTATAAAAAAACTACCAAACTTTTATACTAACTGTCTTAAATGATCCCCTATCCTCATAATTTGGTCATAAATTCCAGTACTAATGCTTCCTTGAACATCTCTGGCAGATTGATGTGGTCCAGAACGATCATAGTTGTAAGCGTCTTCTGGAGGATGATCAACTGAAATATCTATTACAAAATAAAATATGAAATGATCAAATTATTATCAGAAGGATTCTTACCTGGTGGGAATGATTCATAATTATTTGAACTTATATCTGATGGAAATGAATATCCTCCATGAGAACCACCCCAGTCGTGGTGATCGTGAGATTCATATGGGTTCGAATAAATAATTTTTTCTTCATGGTGATATTTATCTACAAATCCAGAAATTTAATTTCACGGTGGTTCAAAAATATTTACTTACGTTTCATATATTCAGATATTTTGAGTATAGCTACGATTTTGGCCGCAACCAAACTAACGGTGAATATTGTTCCAAGGATAAAGACTATTTTCAATTTAACGGCCAAAAAGGTTAGGTAATACAAAAAGTGGTGGTGGCCTGGAATTGAATATACGTTATCAATTAAAGTCCTATTTTCCATTTCTATTACTTACGTAAATGATGTTTCTTTTTCTTGTATCTTTTTATTCCACGATCTGCAGCACAAATAGCAATAATTGCTAGTAACACTAGTATTGTTTTAAACTTAAGCATTTTGTCTTTTCTTTGGATTTTTGGATGCCGCAGCAGTCTTAGAGTCTTAGCAATAACTGTTTCCTGAATGTTAACTTTGAAAGTAGTTGGCAAAAAGCTATTTTATGAACATATAAAGTCCTTTGTTTGCATTTAAATTTAACACGGCCACTTTTATTTTTAACACATTGGGGCTCATAGAAAATTTGGCTTTTACTTTTACATTGTCAATAGTTGTAGAAAGTGAAATTGTCTATTTAGATTATCAAGGTTCCATCATAATATATCTATTTCTGTGTTAATAGGTTACTATTATTTAGTAGGTATAAGCTTCAAAACGATTGGTCTTAGGAGTTTTTGTTCACTTTTCAATTCTAAAGCCGCCTGTGGAGCCCATATTATTATACCATTTCGCTGGTAAGTAATACCAATAAAATCTTCTAGTGCCGATATTGTCAGAGTATAAATTTGGGTCCCCGTTTCATATAGTTATAGTGGAGGCGCATAGGGATTTTCGTGGGAACCTATTGATTAAAGTTGGCAAGGAGGGGTTGAAATAGCTCTATCTTTGGCACGAATAAAGATAAAAATATCGTTCTTACGGCAAAATTTATGAATTTCAGTGTAGAATGAAATTGTTTATTACGTTTTTAATGAAATTTGCCCTCGGAGTAAGTAGTTGTTTCTGACTGGTCAACGAAGTTTATAGTTAAGAGTGTGCTTCTCGATGCTGAAAAAATAGATATTTCGCGTTCGCGACTATGCTGTTTTAATAAAAACAGTTGCATATAGGGAATCCTAACAAAAACTGTTTTTAAGAATGTACTTTTGTGTATGCTTGACCAGTAGGTATTATTTTTTTGATTTTTCTCATTTTTTAGAAAAAAAATTTCATAAAATGAGAAAAATCTGAAAAATTTTACTGGTCAAACACGCGCATAAACATATCCTTGAAAAAAGTTATCGGTTAAAATTTCCTAGATGCAACTGTTTTTATTAAAATAGCAAAGGCGCACTCGCGATTTTCAGCATCGAGAAGCGCACTCTTAAATGTGCCTGACTAACATAATACTTAGTGCCTAAATAACATATCAAAAAAAGTAGTACTCTAAATACACCATATCTTTAGTCAATCCAATAGACCTATCTATTTTACCAGACAAAGAGGTAATAATACGAAAACTTTATTAGATAGAAAAAGACGCAGAACGCTTATTGCGCAAGACGAGGCAAAACGTACCAAACCATGTTATACTTACTTACGGGATAAAAAGGGAAGAAGGAAAACCGTGTGACGTGCAACGTATTTGTCAATCAAAAACACAAACAATTGACAATCGATCACTTGTCAAGCTACGTCAAGTTATTTATCAACCATAATTCTGATCCTTGTCAGACCACAGGCAATAAACAAAGACAAGGAGATGCCCAGCGTGCAAAACGAACACCTCTCACCTGTATTAGTTAGCCAATAAAAATGCATTGCCTCGTGTTGCGCGCGCATACAGGTAAAAATAGATAGGTCTATTCTAGGCCAACAAATCACTGATGCACAAGTTTAATAATTAAAACAATGCTTTGTTGGTATTGTTGATAATACAAATACCTACATACAGGGTGTCCCCGTTCAACAGGTCAAAAATGCTAGGGTATATAAAGGAACCATAGAGAAGTAGTTTGAGATAGGACACCGATGGTCGGAAGTGCGTCGTTTCCAAAATACAGGGTGTTGAAATTCAAAGAACCCTCTTTAATATCATCTGAAGGGCTGTTCAAATTTACAGCGATTATTGATGTAGGAATGATATTTTAAAATTCGTATAATGACCCCCTATTTCTACCTGGAACCACCAAAAAAAAAAAAAAATAAAAAATCATATTTGAAAAAAAAAAGCAATTTGTTCCATTTTTTTTTTTTGGGTGGTTACAGGTAGGAAATGGGGGTGCATTATACGAATTCTTAAATATCATTCCTAAATCAATAATCCCTGAAAATTTGAACAGCCTAGCAATAGCCCTTCAGATAATATGAAACGGGGTGTTTAAATTTCAACACCCTGTATTTTGGAAATGACGCACTTCCGACCATCGGTACCCTATCTCAAACAACTTCTCTATGGTTCTTCTATAGGTATACCCTAGCATTTTTGACCAGTTGAACGGGGACACCCTGTATATTTTATCTACATAACACCATAGACCTATAAACTAAGGATAAGAATATATCCATGTTCATAAGTCTATCGATAACAGAATATTGTGAATAGAATATATACAAGCTCATTTACTTTTCGCCATTGCTTGAATCAGAATCGGGCTCAGCTTCTTCAGATGTTTGATTTTCACATGTACCTATCTTCTTCTGCATCACATGTGCATATTTCAGTGCATTTTAAGTTCGCTACACATTTGCATCGTCTTTTACTGCATTTATTCTCTTTGCAGAAACAAGATATTAAATTCAGAAGGTCATACGGTGCAGTGTTTAAAGTTAGTGATAGGACTGGACTGAATAAATTGTTCGTATCCTTGGTCCAAGCAGAATGTAATGAATTTAGATAAGGCACATGAGTTAAATGAGCATGTGTCTATATAAAAACTTGTAACCTCGATCTTTGTAGCTCATCATTTTGCATTTGATGTTTTGAAAAACACCACTAACGTAGGTCAGCTAAAGTGCCAGTACTTGTTTTCGGTGTATATGATAAACCCACTAACTTTTCTATATCAGAAAATATATTGTCCAAGTTGACCATGATATCACCAAGACTTGCCAATGCGTATCAGCATCTCTTCAGATGACTTTTTGAAATTTTTTTAAAATGTTTGCTTTCCTGAAAAAAATATTTGGTCACTAAGTGAATGAGACCACCTTAAAATTGGGTTAGTTGACCTAGCATTATCCTTGTAACCTCACGGCTGTGGCTTAGTAGGTCTGATGTGAACATACTATTACCTTTCCTTGAAAATTCTCCAGTAGTTAAGTATTATCACAACTAGATGATGCATAGAGGGCGGGTAGTTTCGTCATTTTTTCTACTATAGAAGAAATATTAATTTTCCGTTTTTTGGGTCCAGTTTCCGTGTTGAAAATAACTTGAGAGTTGAAAATATCGTAGTACTTCAAAATCAAAATGGAAACTGTTTCTGGGAACATATTGCTAGTAAAAGCATCTTCATGTCAGCTTCTGCTCGAGTGCTAGCAAGTTCTCCTATATTATCCGGTTTGGTTCGAATAGCAAGTGTTTTGCCAAGCAACTGTGAAAGGCTTTCCTAGAAATACATTGGATTTAAGAATGTTTTTTGAAAGATTATCTGACAATTCGCTCTTGGTTGTAAATACCATACGATAAGAAATCTTTTTTGATAATATTGGCAATATTTGTTATATCTTCAATATGAAATTGTCTGCTATTCGCGCGTTCATAGACAATAATTTGAAAAAAATAGTTCGGTGATTTCTCCATCTACCGATATAGACTATAGGTATGATAAGACCATATTGAAAAAATCTTTTAAAAAGCATTGTTCACCGCATCATATCCCTGAATGTCGAATAGAAAAAGCATAAAGAATAATTTTATTCTACATTCAGAAACATGAATTTTGGCGTAAGAATGATATTTTGAGTAGTAATATAACAAGTGCAATGAAAATTATCAATAATTTTTGGGAAATTTGCCGGAATGCCTTTTTCAATTAAAAACGCATGAGTGCAAATTTTTTAAAAATTATAGATTTATTTTTATTGCACAAGTCATATTTTATAAGAAAATTTCCTGAATCATTATACCTGTTCGCAGTATTTTACTAGGGACTTAGTTTAGAAATAGTATATTGTGTATTTAGGTGGAAAAGTGACACATTCGGTGTTTGCCGGCCTCGGCTACGCCTCGCCCGTCAACTTACACCGTTGGCCGATAATGTGCTTTTCCACCGAAATACACATACTATTTTTTCTGCGATCGGTTAAATACTTGTTAAATGTTTGTCTTTTGGTTACAATTATTCAGCAGTACGAGAATCACTTTCCCGGCCTAGGCCGGAAAAGTGTTTCCCGTATTGTTATTCATTGATTCCTTAGCAACTATTGAAACATAATTAAAATACCAGAATATTGAGTTTTGCGACCTGTCAACCGGACAAAAATGCTGACATTTCTTGTCAATCGCAGAAAAAATCATTATGTTGCTATGTTGTCGATCAACAAAATGACATGGCACTGGAAACGTGTAATCCTAGGCACCGGTCGATTATTGAAACTTTTGGATATGTTTTAGCCTATATCAATTCAAACATTTTTTACCCTATGAGTTTTTAGTGACTATACCGGGTGGCACGAAAATGCTCTTTCTAAGCGAATTTTTGATTCTTCCATATGTTGCGGTTCTTTTTTATGCGATGATAAGCAGAAATAGATCATTTATGTAATAATATAGGTATGTAGAAATGTAGGAGATCCACAATTTAGTAATAACGACTTGCTTAGATAACATACAGGGTGTACCTATAATGAACAATATTGAAAATAGGTATGTTTCGATGAATATCAACGGATGGATATTTGAATTCCTATAAATAAGTATTGTTGTTTACGTCATTAGAAGCATATTTCTTTAGCTAGGTACCTACCTATTTTTTTGTGAATTTATTCCGGGGGACCCACAAAGCTCCTTTGAAGTTTTAATTTTTAATAAGCATTTACTATTTCGGGTTCATACCGATTTGCAGCATCTAAAACGAAGCGAAAAAGAATATTTTTATGATAATAAATATGTTCCTCATGTCTTAAATATTCCAGAAACCATACACTGCTAGCTATTTGAAGAATCATTTTAGTCTAGGAGGCAGTGACGATTTCCGGCACTTATTTTCCCAGTCAGACAACATGGATAGAATTGTAGGGTTAGTAATTCGAAGCAAAATTCATATATTTTTAGGGGGGGGGGGGGGGTTTCCAATGGGTTGAGGCGCAAAATGCGTTAGAGCTTACGAATGCACGGCCCTTTTTTTTCCAGTGATAAAAATACTTCTACTAATGAGCAGTATACTGAAGTTACGTAAAAAAATAGTCCGGCTAATCTGTGAGTATGGATAATACGTCTGACAAGTGGAAAATTGAAGATCCGAAAAATTTCAGCTAGACTCACTTTCCAATATCTGAGATAAGCCAAATTGCTATTTTCATATGCTTTATGTTCTATTGTAGTAAATGTGAAATATTTATGACTGGGAAAATAAGTATACTTGTATTTTTCATTGATCTTGTGAACCCAATTTGCTGGCCCTGTTAATATCAAATTAACACTTTCTCTTGCACTATCCTCTCGGACTCTTATTTAGCCCATAGCAACTTTGACAGTGAATACCTATCTTGAGAACTTATCATTAAATTATCAATAGTAATATAACTAGTGCAATGGAAATTATTGATAATTTTTGGGAAATTTGCCCGAATGCATTTTTCAGTTAAAAACGCATGAGTGCAAATTTGTCGAGAATTATAAATATATTTTCATTGCACGAGTTGTATTTAATGAGAGAATTTCATAAATCAAAAATTTAAATTTTTTGTCAAAAAATGTCAAAACACCAGTTTTCGCACCAGTTACTATGCAATTATCTGATAATTTGCACTAGTGCAAATTATCGCGTAATTGCAATCTGATTGGTTCAAATCAACAATCAAAACATGTCAGTTCATTGTTGAAATACCAGTTTTGGCAGATGTATGAAATTCTCAAAAAAATACGCCCTTGTGACGAGAATCAAAATACCTTTAAAACAAGGTACCATTCGACCCATCTTTCCTCTCTGAAAAAAAATGATGGAAGTCACCCCACCCAGGAGTTGCACCCTAGCGAAATACCGTTGGGAATAAAAAGCTTTCCCCTTGAATACAAAATTGACGTGTCCAAGCGTTTTTTTTTTAATCGACCTGATAATACCCCAAAACCCAAAACGCCTCTGTTTCGTCGAGATGTTCGTGAAATACCCTGTATATATTTAAAAAAAAAAACTGCAATGAAAGAAAGTCAGAGTTTAAACTTCAAAGAAGCTTTGCAAGTCACCCAGTATAGCTACACAAAAAAGTAGGTACCTGACAAAAGAAAAATGCTTTTTTTGACGTGAACGACAATATCTAAGATTTCATATATCCATTTAAGATATTCAATGGAAACATATACAGACCGGACCATAGGGGGTAATAAGAAGAATTAGCTTGTACCTGGTTTAGGGTTTAGGCGAATTGAAGTGGCGCTGCCGAAGATGCACGAATTTTAATAACATGCAGGGACAATCAATGATCCACCGTGACGATCCTGCAGTGAAATGGGTATCAGTCAACTGGTCCCATTAAAGCCATGTGCCTAGTAGCCTGGTCCTGTCTGCATATTTTCAATATTGTTCATTATAGGTACCTACAGAGTGTCCGTTTATTTTGACTTATCTCGGTATATGGGAATATAGATATTTTATGATAAAAAGTTTTATAAAAAGTTGTAGGGTTCAAATCATTAATTTGTTTTTTGTATTTGCACACTTTGTTGACAACCGCTGTATATACAGGGGGTATCAAAAAAGTGTAACAAATCAGATTTAATGTTTTTTTAATAGAACACCCTATATATTTCTATATTTTTTGATAGCGCTTTCAAAGACAAATGTAAATATATATAGTTTGTTAGGGTTGTTATTTTAAAGTCAAACTTTGACCAAAGGGAAACATATCGTCTACTTTGTCAACTAATTGTCAAAAATAAATTCATTCAGTTTGTGTTGCGGTACTGCTAATCTTTGAAAATTGTCGTTTTCTTATTTTTTTGAATGGCACACCCTGTATATTAAATGTGGAATAAAAAGTACTCTTTGAGATAACAGTACATGGCCAAAAAATGTAAAATGTTGAATAACTCAGTTATTTTTGATTTTAGGGCAATAGTGCATAGGAAGCTTTTTGGTGAGAAAGAAATTTGCAATCAAACTAGCGAAAAATATACAGGCTGTTCCATTAGAAAAAAGTATTTCTTTGAAAATATCTCAAAAAAGTGATGCTCAATAATTTTTTTTTTCTTTTTACCATTTTATTTAGCGGAATAAATGCTACTAGTTTGCCATCTTAATCGATTTTGTAACTCTTATGATAAGCGAGTTAGCAATAATGCTGACCTAATTTTGAACACCCTCTTTAATGTCTTATACAAAAAAAGTTTATTTTGAAGATTACCTTCCATCCCACTTTTAATAACATGCTGCCATTTAAAAAAAGGGAAAAACAACGATAATTTTAAAAGTTTGGCAACACCGCAGCACAAACTGAATAAACTTATTTTTGACAGTTATTTGACAAAGTAGACGATATGTTTCCTTTTGGTCAAAGTCCTACTTCAAAATATATGTATATTTTTAACGTTTCTACAATAATTTAAAAATTCGCGGTTCCCCGAAGATAACCGTAAAAAAATCCGAAACCCTGCATAACAACCCTATCAAACTATGTATATTTATAGAGGGTGATCCAATTAGTGCTTTAGTATTTTGAAATGAAATAAGAAACAGACATTGAGGCGTTGCCAAAATGTTTTCATTTTATTCAAAGACCAACTAATTACAATTTTCTGTTGGAACCAAAATCTTTCCAGTTGGTTTTCGGTGATTATTGGGAAGAAATAAATCATTGCTGAGAACGACGTCTAACAGACAAATCTGAATTATCTCGAACACTTTGACTTACAGCTTTAACATTTTCTGCATTTCTCACATTTCTTACACGATTTGTTCTTGGATTATCTAGCAACCTAAACTCAACATTACGAATTGTTTATTCATGGGGTCGATCATGGGGACCATAAAGTGCGCCAAGCTGTCTTCATACAGCTTTGGTTTTGATAATAAATTTTTATAATTTCGCAACGTTGCTGTGGTGCTAAATCTTCCACTTTGTTTTGTAATAAACTAATCTAAAAAACTACCAAATATTTTTTTTTTACATGTATGTACATACAGTGTTGTTTATATTTCACTTTAAAATCCTAAAGCACCAATTGGATCACCCTATATTTGTCTTTGAATGCGCTATCAAAAAATATAAAAATTACAGTGTTCTATTGAAATAAAATTAAAAATCTGACGTGTCACACTTTTCCGACACCCCCTGTATATGCGCAAATACAAAAAAACAAATTATTGATTAAAACCCTACAACTTTTGTGTAAATCTTTTTGTCATAAAATATCTAGATTTCCATATACTGAGATAGGACAAAATGAACGGGCGACCCTGTACACCCTGTATGTTATCTATGCAAGTCTTTTTAACTTAATTGTGGATTAGCTGGGCTGCGTTCAGGAATGGCTACAGCCAAGCCAAAATTGGCTTTTTGCGTTCGAGTTCGGCTCCAACCTACGTTGTTCGGCATTACAAGTGGAGGAGGAAAAGTAGGTTTTGGCATTAGCATTGCCGTCCTTGAACGCACCCCTGGATGTCTACCTATTAGGCTCTCTAAACCACGTGATTTTCCAATATGGCGACTGTGACAAATTAAGAGGGGCGTTTAAATAAAATGTCATTTACAGACCTTCACAAATTTCTCCTCAATTCCAAATTTAGACCATTTTCCAGTGAAATGAAGTTATGTTCATAACAATAATAGATTGAAGTATGGGTAAAAGCATTTTTGGTTGCAAAATTCGCAGTCTAAATAGTTGAATTATTGCTACTTTTGTTGACAACAGTATGCAAATTTTGGTCACGGATTTAAATGAAAAAGGGATAAACACATAGAGTAGCACACCAACAATAAATTTCGCAAATTTCGAATCATAAAATGCTGGAATAAATGAAAAGAACAGAATTTCCGTTGATTTATAAGTTTTTATTCCAAAATTAATCAAAATCTGCCAAACAAAGAGGTGATTGCTGTCATTTTCAACAGAGACTTAAACCAAACGTGTGTTCAGAGCTTCTCTTGAAGATGTCGCTGAGCTCGGGAAGCATATTAACTTTTTTCAATCGCCAGTAAAAACTGTTTTACCTAGCTAATAATGTGAAATACTATTATTTCATCTGCATCTGAATAAAATTTTTTTTAGTCCACTGTATATTACTGCGTAAACGAATTGATATTGAAGATGTCGCCATCTACTTGTGAATCTAGTTACAGGGAATGTGCATACTGTGATTAAAAAATATTTAATGTATGTCATAGAGCCCAAAAGATGGCACGCTGGCTCTTATCTGACGCCGCTCTTAAAGATAAAAAAAAAAACTTCATTTATTTTCCACGAACCCCCATTTTCGGCCCTATGCGCTTCCACTAATAGGTATTTTTATGGGTTCAAAGTTTTTAAGAAAACTTTCACACATGAATGTGGGCAGTACATACTGATTATAATATTTTTTGTATGACGATGCCATCAATAGATACATAGTTTCAATATGTTGTATGTTAAATAATTGTAATTTATGTCACTTACTCATGGTTAAACAACAATAATGAACAGTGTTTTTATTTTTAAATTCTGATAATGATGCTAACCAGCATTGACATTAGCAACAGTGACTATTTGATTCTTGATATTTAATAAACTGCCTCTTGAAATCAAGAATGTTCAATTTGAGAGAAAAATTAGATTTAGAGTAAACCAATTACTTGTAGAAAGTATGGTGTATCATTGTTCATAAGTTTGAATTTGCCTCTAGTTGCAAGGCATATTATGTGCCTGTTGTATTATAATAGCGATATAATAAACTGTCGTTGGTCCTTTGCTACAAACAACAGTTTATGTTGTTTCTATTTTATAATACAGGGTGTCCGGATAATAGCGTAAAAGCTATTCACTACGTGGTGAAGAACCCCTCAAGGAACCCCAGAAAAATAATTTAAAAAATCTGGTGGCATTCTTAAGAAAGTTATTAGCATTTCCATGTTTATTAATATTGGCAACACTGATAATATCCCGTTGACAATTTGTCACACAATTAGGCAATTCAATCCATCTGTCAGATGGGAAAATTCAATATGACGTGGCGGCCAAGCATGTTTGTTTTGATTGTGTTTTTATGCGCATTTCAAATTATTTTGCTTAGAGTTTTGCTTGCAACTTTGATTTGGATTATTTAATAAAATATTTGTTGACTAGGTACCTAAACTAATAAATCGGGCAGAATCTAGAAATTTTTTTGTGTTTCTTGGCCCATGTGTGGCCGCCACGCCATCTTGAAAGTCACGTGGTTTGAATTGCCTAATTAAATTAAATACCTATGTAATTACCTGAAAAATTTGAAGGTAACTAAAAAAAGTTGTCAGATCAATAGACCTATCTATTTTACCAGACAAAGAGGTAATAATACGAAAACTTTATTAGATAGAAAAAGACGCAGAACGCTTATTGCGCAAGACGAGGCAAAACATACCAAATTATGTTAGACTTACGTATAGCAATCCATTCTTATTATTTGCACGGGATAAAAAAGGAAGGAGGAGAACCGCGTGACATGCAACCTATTTGTCAATCAAAAACACAAACAATTCAAAATCGATCACTTGTCAAGCTACGTCAAGTTGAATATCAAGCATAATTTTACCTTTGTCAGACCACGGGCAATGAACAAGGACAAGGAGGTGCCCAGCGTGCAAAACGATCACCTCACACCATGGGCGCCGGCAGCAGGGTGCAAGGGGGTGCACTTGCACCCCGCACCCCCCTGTCAGAAATACATTGAAAAAATTATTATTATTTTATTATTATTATTTTTTTAATAGTTACTAGGGACATAAAGCTTCCGTATTTTTTGCTCGGTATCCGTATCGGTATCGTATTGCGCATGTGCAGAAGCGATACGGAGGCCGACATACCGTACGTACACCGTAACGTTACGGCCCTCTCGTGGTATTCGTATCGGTAACGTATCTTGACATTCCTGACGCATGTGTCAAATTTTAAATGAATATAACCTCAGTTTTCTTCCGGGTTGATTTAATTTGTTTAGTTTATACTTTCTTGAGTTTCTTGTGTGTTTAGTGCTTCTCTATCGCAAAAAAAAAACACAATTTTAGGGTTAGATATAAAAACGCCGGAGTTTTGAGACAAAAATTTTCAGGTTATGAGATACGTTTACGTTTACCGGAACAGGGAGCGCTTTAACAGCCTTTTCGCTTGTCAACGTATCTTGTTGCGTTACGGATACCGATACCGATACCGGCGAATTATTTCAAGTAGCTTTATGTCCCTACTGTTTGAAAAAATTGGCGAAACGAGAAACGATGGCCCCCTCGGACTCTTTGTTCCCCGCGACATTCCTCGGCTCACTTCCGGCTCGGATCGTGCTATTTTATTTTTATTTCGCGCCATCAACCTGTAGAATGGCGGGAATTTCGAATCTACTCAAATTCTAGTTTAATTATATAAATTTCATTAACTTCTACAAATTGAAAGGTCGAAAAAAGTATTAAATTGCGAGAAGCCCGTGCCCAGGGGCCTTATTCTGTAAAGAACAAACCGTTCGATTCGGTAGAATTTCTTCGATTGTGACGTCATTTTCGGTTTGCTAGCGCGGAAGCTATTCTGAAAATGCCGAAAATGATGTCAAAATCGAAGAAATTCTACCGAATCGAACGGTTCGTTCTTTACAGAATAGGGCCCCAGGGGCGGACATATCACCGGGCAGATCGGTGCGCCGCCCAGCCCAGGCCCACGGTCCAAAAGGGCCCCACGATGCTGCGGAAAATTTCGAATATATAGGAAAAAATGTCATACATGCAAAACAAATATAATAACATTTTAATTAAGCTACATTCAATAAGGACTCAATTCCTATCTTCTAAAATAGCATTTACCATACCGCCCATGCTTAATAATATTCGGTTCTGTGGTTGAGAGGATCTGGCAACGCTGAGCGTGCTTCCGAAATATTCCGAATATATCCGACCATAATTTCGAGAAACACAGACCGACCCAACCGTCCATATATTGTGATTTGATTACTACCGTGGCGTGGCACCCTGACACGTCAATTTTTTATTTAGATTTTTAGACACAAGCCACAACCTTTGTAGGGTCCCCCCCATTCCCTATAATCATATTTTCTGGGTGCGCCACTGCTCAAGGGATAGGTTAGGCCTAGGGGCCCCCAAATATATTTAGCCCTGAGGGCCACTCGTCCCTAGATCCGCCACTGCCCGTGCCACTTTCCACCGAGGTGAAAACATATAATTTACTTTATTTACGACTAATGTATAATGTGCGTATTATATTTGTGATTTTGGCAGTATAATGACATATGGTATTCCTCCAGGGATTAATGACGAGTAGCGGGATTAATGGTCATTATTCCACAAAAGTGTCAGTGTCAAACGTGTAGTGCTTGTGGATTTGTATTGAAAATTATGAGACGGATGAAATTTGTTCATTGAAAATCTCAAATAAAATAATTTGTCGTAAATAAAGTAGAGTATACTACTCGCAATAATGGCTATTATTCCCTCGGAATGTTACTCCCTCGCCGCTAACGGGGCTCAGTTCGTAATTATCCTCGGGAATAATAGCTATCATTATTGACTCGTGGTATAATCTACTATTAATCACCTAGAAAAATTATTTTTTTGAAACCTCCCCGTTTTTGGGCGTGGTACCCGGAAAAATTTTCGCGCCTTCGGCAGCTTCTGCGTCGGGCATTCACCTTTTTAAATTAGTAATTTGAACCAATATAACAATTCACACGCCGCCACTGACCGTATGCACCTCCCTGAAACTAATCCTGGCGGCGCCCATGCCTCACACCTGTACTAGTTAGCCAATAAAAATGCATTGCCTCGTGTTGCGCGCGCATACAGTTAAAAATAGATAGGTCTATTTTTCCTGTTGTAATTTAGAGATTTTGCAATTTTCATAATGCGTTTTAATAAACCATCATGTAATGAATTAACAAAAGATACCTAATACTTTGTACGAAATATTGCAATTTGTTACTCAAAGGATCCCCTACTACGAAGTGGAGAGCTTTTACGCTATTTTCCGGACACCCTGTATTTATAAATACCTGTTGCATCAACCAATGTATTTATTTAATTAGAATAAAGCGCATTTGATATAGACATTAATTTTTTAGAAAAGAATCCACACAACGGCTGTGCCTGGAACATGCTAGGCATTCTAGCAGAAAGAATGGGACTTCAAGAAACTGCCAAAAAAGCTTTCAAACATGCTTACGTCCTAGCTCCTAGAAAACACAAAGATGTAGCCAGGACAAACTACGGAAGAATGCTATCTAGGACAGGAGACTACAAATCCGCTATTGATATGTTTACAAACGTTGAAGCTGCTACATTTAGTAGTGGAGGTGGATTGGCTTTAGCGCTTTTCAGAAGTGAGTACATAATTAAAGAAGAATTTTTAAAATGTCATGTTTTTTGCAAGACTTTTAAGTTGCTCTTACACATTGTTATGATTGCTTTGTTGTATTTAGTGTCACTTCAATGCTGTTAAATACACATTTGCAGTCTTTCTTGGAGATTGCTTTCATATTTATTTAAAATTTTAAAATCCAGTTTGAGCTATTAACTTGTTAGCTGATCAAATTTGCACCTGTTTCTTTTATGTTTGCATACAAGTGAAATCAGATTATGACGATTTGTTTATTAGATTTATAAATTCCTTTCTAATTTTCGACAATTTTTGTCCATTTTTTCAGATGGTCAATATGAAGAGTCCTACGGAGCCTATGAGCAAGCACTTCATTGGCTAACTGAAGAACAAACCTTCCAATCTGAACTCTTAGTAGCCTTAGCTGCTATGGCCTATAAATTTCAAGGTTTAGATGGAGCTAAGACTTTACTATTTCAAAGGTAAGAAATCTTTAGAAAAAAACTTACAAATTTCACATTTATAATAATTTTATTAGTATTGGCCTGAAACCACCATCCCCATGGAGTTTATATGCAACTTTATCCCTGTCTTTACTACACAACGACTTGAAGCTGGCTCAATTAGTGCTCAAAGAATTGGTTAATTTGGAAACTCAAATCAAACAAACAAAACCGGAATATGTAGATTATATCTATCATTATGCTTCGTTATTGTCTTATTTGTATTCATTAACGGTAGGTTATTCAGTCAACTAGGTAATCCAAAAAACTTTGAAACTATATTTATTCAGAATGAGAAAAAGAGAGCAGTTACAGAATTAAGTCGTTTAGTGCAAAAACATCCTCATATAGGGTCTACTTGGCTGATTCTTTCTCAAGTTTTACTAAGACTAGAAGATGACAAACATCGATTACAAGCAGGTGCTAAATGTGCTCATGCAGCGCTGAAATTGGGACAAAATAATGTGGATGCCTCAAAAGTAAGTAACATTTTTCATTATTGCCTAATTATTTTATCAAAGAAGGATTGGCTGGATTATTTCCGTTCTTGGGGTTCTGGAAATACCTGACATTTTGAAAGAGAACTTCTGGAGCATACTCTTTTTACCAGCTTCTCAATACCTGAAGGCTGCTAACTAAGTATACTTAGCAGCACTCAAATTAGCAGGGTATAAAACAGTCAAGTAGAGTAAGTTCCCAAACTCCACTCCTTTACAGTCCGATTTCGGTCTGTCTTTTCCATTTCCATCCAGTTATCAAGACGCATGGCAAGTTATATTGCGTATGTGGGATTAAATGTCCAGAATCTCACACCAATTATCCCGTCAGCCTCAAGGATAATGACCAATCTCATTCCAACAGGAGGGAGATGTGATATCACCGAAACTTTTCAGGCTGGTAATGGAGGAACTCCATTCCAATTATGTTCTTCATTTATAGTTGTATAATTTCAAAAGTCTTCAAATCTCTATTGTTTCCAGAGCCTTAAAAAAAATCTTTCCGACCAACCCAGAAAACATATTTTCAAAGCTTGGTTTAAACTTTCAATTAAAAATAATAATTTTTGTTTAGGTTTTATGTGTAGCAGCACTATCCTACCACAGAGCCGGTGACCTAAGACAAGCTAGAATTTTTGCCCAAAAAGCAATCCATTATTGCCCCAATAAAGCTGACGGTTGGGTTACTTTAATGTCTCTTTTAATTAAGAAACAAACACCAAATATACCAAAATATTTCTTGAGCGATTTGCAGAAGTATTTTGAAGAGGTTGAGTGCAGCAACGATATTTTAACTTGGACAAAGAACATAATGGTAACATAAAATTTTGGTAATGATAAATTTTAAGTTTTAATGTATTAATTTTGCCCTTAATAAAAAGTAAATTGCCTTTTTATTTTATAAGTAATTGAGTAGTTGAATCTCTGATAGAGACATATACATACAAGCTCATACATTTCAAAAAACCAGTTTTAATAATGCGAAGAAAAACTGTTTACACCGTAACTAACGCTTCTGCAAAAATATGTTTGGACACACGAGCGCTAAAAATGCGTATAATACTAATTAGCAACATAAGAACAAGGTGCTAACAAGATGTTTCCCAAGTATCATGCAACAGTGAATACTCGTTCAAGTTTATTTATCATTATTTCAAGATGATGTTTAAATTGTGTGCTCTCTTATTAGTTTTACTTAATTCCGATTCTTTGAGTAAAGCCCAGGATTGTAGAACTTATGGCCAATCAGTGAGTAGAAAAAATGTATAGTATTATTAGTATAATGTTTTATTTTCTAGTGTTCAGATGATTATATTTGTTGTGGTGGATGTTGTTTGAAAGGAATATGCAAAGACGGTAAGTAAAATTTAATTTTATAATTTTCGAAAATTTCAAAAAACAATCGATTAATCAAAATATCCAGTACAAATACGAATTATTTGCAGCATATATGGATTGTCGAAAATTTTCTGTGGAAGACCCATGCTTAAATCGGTACTGTCCTGACGATCAAGTTTGTTACACGTATAAACCACCAGGTTGTAAGGGATGTGGTCCTTTGGTTGAATGCCGTACAATACCAATACCTAAAGAAATAAAACATAACAAGACTTTGACACATTATCATTTTTTAAATAATTCTTCTCATCAGTTGCCAACTTTGGGAGTTTCTGTTTTATGTTTGTTGGTAGGTGCTGTATTATGGGTTTGTTAACTGAGCTCATTTGTTAATAAAGGATGTAATGGTTTTTTGAGAAGATAATGTGTTTCATTGTGATACTAGTTGTTGTTATGTTAGATTTATGCTTATAAAAATAAATATTGATTTTTGAGCAGACTACCTTTTTGTTTTTCCTTCATTCATTTTTCCTACCTTGATTTTGGCTGTCTTCGTTTGTTGAATTTTTCTTGGGCGACGGAAATGGCACATAGAACGGAATGTTTATGCCTAAAATAAAGACATCATATCACACTTTCATTAACACATCTTGGTTCTATTGAGAGTTTTACTCACAATTAGGAGCTTCCATATCAAAATCCAAATCAACAAAATCATTATTTAGGATATTTCTCTTATATCTTAGCCATATTGGGTTTCTTTTATTTCGTTTGTTCATTCTTGGATTTGTAGATACTCTGTAAAAGGGTACTGACATACAATTGGGTGATGTTGAATTATTTAATCCAGAACTTCGTTTTTTGCGTGTTTCATCTATTGAAACTTGAATACCTACATTCATATTGTTAATATTTAATTAGATTGGTACAGTAAATCTTCTACTCTTTCTTACATTTTGGAGTAACTTCTTCATAATCTTGTGAGAGGTTTTGGCTAATATCTCTTTCATACGTCAGAACGTTAGTTTTTTGTTGAGTTCTATTACCAACTACGTATAAACCTTAAAAAAAATAACATTATATTAACAAGACCTCGAGAGTATTTGATATTTCTCACATTCTAAATCTCCAACAACATTTCCATTTTTCCGAACATATGATTCAGGTTTGACATCTGTTCCAACTAAAAACAAACAAATTAAATCTCTCTTAATTTAAGCACTGATAATTATCAACCTTCCTCTTCCACTCCATCAATGAAACTCCTGCTGCAATTACTAATAATTTTATAAAACTGAAGTATGCTATTCTCCGGCCTATAGTAATCGTACAATTTTATAAGACCTTCCTTCCTGTCTTCCACTGGCACATTTTCGTTGATATTAAAAGTAAAGCACACTTGATTTTTACCTAAATTAGTAAAATAAAAATTAATTTGTTCGTCTTTTTCTTCAAACATTTTAATATTATTTCCTGGCTGTATCAATTCGTACAAAGAACTTCTATCAGCTTGGAATCCCGAAGGCAAAGCTACTTCCATCACAGCCATATTGGACATTTTATCTGGTCCTTCGTAAGCAACACAAGGGGAAATGCTTTTAATTGAACAAGCATCGATATTTGAAACTGGAGCTATTTCCACTGCTAGTTTGAAGGCCTCCGTATCTGATATGTTTGTAGTAAAATATGACATTATCAGCTAAAATTATCAATGATAATTTGGATTATATCAAAGAATTTATTAGATATACATACTTGTGTTAAAACACAACCAACCCCACTGAGTTGCAACTTAACTTCACCGTCTTTACTTTGAAGTTGAACCAATTTAGATTTCAACCTATTATTTTTCTTTAAAATAAATATTTGACTTTCTTGGTGAGCTTCCAAATTTATTGTAAGGTCAATATCATCGCTGTGAATAACCTCTGCGTATTTTGTAAGAGCATCCAAAGCGACAATAGTGTCTTGAGTCGATCTAAATCCACCAGTAGGCCCCATTTTTGAAGCCAACCATTGCACTATTGAGTGAGCGTAAGCCATATTTTCAGGTGTTTTTTGTTCTAATAGTGCTAGTAAGGCATAACTAGTGACTTCTATGTCAGAGGCATACGATTCATCAGTTCCTAAAAAGATTTGTTTCCAATCAGAATAGTTTCCAGATAGAAAAGTCATAGTACATGCGTTAAGTGTGTCAATCTACTGCCATTACCTCATCATCATTGTATCATTTCTAGACTCTGCTAAATTATACAATTCGAGTGATTATGCTTTGTATAATACATGAAGAATTATTGTCCATCTGGAAAATATTCTGATTAGCTGATTTCTTTTTGTGCTTTGTAGGAAGAGCTATTTTGGGTTCCACCTACGATGACATTATGGCTGTTATTTCAATATTTGTTTTGATTTGACCGGTCTGTAGCTAGCGGAGTATCCTATGACGTAGAACTCGATTCTCACTCCATTGTCTTACAAAGCACAATCATTCGTGTATAATTCTAGAAGCGATACTTGTACAGTGCTGTGACTTTTCGAACAAGGAAATATTCTCATCAAATTCGGAGATGAAATTTGTGAACTTTTGATTTTTTTTTAATAGTATTTCTAAAAGTTTCACCTCTTGTACTCCACCACATCATATCATTTTCAATATTAGCTAAAGAAATAGCTTGTTCTAATAGCCTCCTAGCTTCACTAAGCCAATAAACTTTAAATAAAGCATAGCTGCTTATAATCATGGAATATTTATCTGGGCTACGTTGGCTTCTGATGCAAAACTTGGCATTTGTTTGCACTGCATCGGGTACGTTGACGTTAGCATCAAATAAGTTGAAAATAACATACGCTGTCAGGCCCGCCGTACTGTTTTCCATGTTAGTACCCCCCTAGAAAAACAGTTTTTGCTGATATTTATCTACAAAACTTTCATTTGCTGCAATACCATATCTTGGAAAACGTGATGCATAGTGTCAAAACAACCATTTTCGAGCTGATGATAAAAAATCCAATTGACGGCCTTATCTATGACTCTTTGATCTACATAAATATAAGGTTTTGCTGCCAGAAGAACTCTAACGACAAAGGTTGTTAAAAACATTGATCCTGACGGATCGTAGTAGCCAAAAGCTGAAAAAGATCCATCGCTGTGGGCATAATTTAGTATTCTTTGGTAACCTAAAATATGGTTTCTGTTTTAGTATAGTTTCAATAAGTTTCAACGCAAATGTATACCTATTTTGAGGTTTCTCATGATTCTTTGTTTTGTTGAAGCAGTTAAACCGCCAGTTACATTAAGATAACGCAATATGTATAGATTTGGGGCCATTGAAGCTATAATTTGTTCACCACAACCTGATGGAATGGTCAGTAACTGATGTAAATTCTAAATGGTAAAGAAGAAAATCATTATAGACTGTCATGGTGTACCTACATTTTACAGTAAAGTTATCTTATTTTTTTTACAAATAATGTTGAAATGGTTCCAGTGGGGACCACCAGAGTGACCGCCTAAAAACTTTTTATTGTAAAGGAAGACTTATATTCAAGCTATAAATCTTTCACTCAAAATATTCACAAAATATTCGAATGATATATTTTTCTGCGAAATGATATCTTGTATAAAGCTTGAGCAACAAACATTAGATAAATAATTAAACTTCTAAACATATTCTATTGTTTAGCTCACCTCTATAGTTTCTCCTAACAAATCGGCATTGATGGCAAGACTGACTTTTTCAGTACGAGAAACAATATCGCGTGGAATATAAATATTCCAAGTAATATTTTTGTCAAAATGCTCACTGTTCGCACATAATAATACTGCTTTAGTATTCGTCATCAAATAACCTTCTGGTTCTATCATAAGGCTCTTAAAGACTGCATCTCTACAAGAAATTATATTATCTTACAAGACAAGTAGGTACCTCCCATAGATTTATAGACTGCTTAACTTAACTTACCTACTTAAGTATTTTTAACAATGACAGTTAGGTAATAAGGGAATTGAAGGTCTTGCTTGGGGCTTTTGACTTGTGCAATTTTATGTAGAACATTTTTTGTGTGTGAAATACGTAGAATAAAAATATCTACAGCACTCTTCTCAGTATAAATGGAGCGTGGCTTCACTATTTTCACTGTATTTTCTTTGTGTCGGTGAAGTACCTGTTTTATATGGAATACACGGGTAAATAAGGGTTGTTTGAAGGTGTCTGTGGATATTCTTCTCAAAGTTTTGCAGGTTGTAGTGTTCGAGAAAGATGTGCTATGAAAGCTGGTGCCACAGACTTGCACTTCTCCATAAAAAGGAGTCCCGAGTAGATATACAAGGGGGGTTCTAGACCGAAAGTGGCCCCATTTTCGTTCTGGGGCCCGCGCCCGTCATCAGAGAATTCCCAAATTGAAGGGGCCTAACCCAGAAGGGCCTGTGCCCCATTTCGGAGCCCCATTTTTTCGTGGGCCCCATTTTTTTCGTGGGCCCTATTTTTTTCGTGGGCCCCATTTTTTGGCAAGTCCCAATTTGAAGAGGCTTAACCCAAGTGGCAAGCCCCAATTTGAAGAGGCCTAACCCAACTGACGCAAAGGAGCCACATGCGTCTCCCCGGTGCTAGACCCGTGACCCCATTTCTCGGGGCCCCATTTACATGAACTCATAACCGAAAATGTGGGACCCCATACAAGATGACAGGTACGTGCGAAATTAATAATGTGCGACGTTGCCAATAAAATATCCCTAAATCTAGGGAAAAATCGGAAAGGGGCCCCTCGTCTCCGCTGCTAAACCCGCGGCCCCATTATCCGCATATGAAATCAATATAACCTAGAACCCATAACCTGAAATTTGATACCCCGTATCTCATGCTGGTAACCTGGAATTTGGTAGCCCATCACTCTGGCCACGATCAGACAATAATTCATGTCTCGTTACCTACCAATTATTTCAATGCGACATCATCATTCGAAATTTGGTTTCACGCCGCCGGGACCCAAAGCATAGAAATGCAGGGCCCCAATTTGGGCACCATTTTTCGGCAAGCCACAAATATTATTTTTAAATAATAATAATTTCTGCTGCTGATAACACGTTTTACGAACTTTCTTAATTTATTCGAAATCCTGTTATCTCAATAACAAAGACCACATTTCCTGGCGATAGTACATGTTATTCTTCATTCATTCTTTCAAAGTCTAGTTAGTTATTCCAATTCCAGCGTCCTTAAGTGATACAACGTTTTTTCAGTGCTCCAGTTTCAAAACATTTTTCTGCGAAAATTTCATTCAAAGTTGGGCGTTGACTCATTTATAGTTAATTGTGTTTAGTGCTAAAAAACTATGTAAGTAATTTTTTCATTATTCCTAAAGACCCTGATAATAATACGTTCTTCTATTTTTTTAGAGACAATCATGAATTTAGATCAAATAAAATAATAAAAATTGAAGGACCTAGTCCCAAATCATCTGTATCCCATTATAAGTATGGCATTTGTTGACTCTAAATTTGGAGAGGTGTAATGGTCTAAATGTGATTGTATTACATATTGCTATTTTCTATAGATTAAATGTTGAATTAGATTAGTTTAAACAAATTTTGTTCAGCGAAATATTTTCAAATTAGATTTATACAGGGTGTCCCACGGTGGATGGCGTATTAGACGTTTATGGAGAACTAAAAAGCGGATCATTTTGAAAATTTGGCAACCGGGATAAACGACCATAATCTACACTTTAAAAATATTTTTGTTCATGCAGCGTTGCCGCTTCTACTCTAAACTAGTAGCAACATCGCTATTTCAGATGGAACACCCTGTATGTGATTGCATATTTCGATTCTACGTAAAATTCTGAGCAGATTTCATGTGGTATACCCTATACCTAAGTTCAACTGTTTTGGAAATATTGACAGTTCAAAATTGACTATTTGCAACTTTGACAGGCTGTAAAACCGACAAATTGTCGGATTCAAAGCATTCGTCCACGTTAACGATAGTCGAAAATCTTGACGCCATTTTTTGGGTAAGTTATATCATGGAATTCTTAATCCCAACAATTTTATGTTGTGATATTCTGTTGTAATTTCTGTAATATTTCCCGGGTATTTATGGGTTCTTTTCCGTAATTTATAGTCTGGTAATCCCTCTACACATTCGGGAAAGTTTTCCATCTTCAACCCCCTAGAAAGCTGATCATCGTGGCTTCAAAACCACACCCTCTGCAGTATGTAAGTAAATTCAAATTTATTAGGAATTCTTGAAGGAATTAAATTAATGGATAGGGACAGATGTTATTGAATGGGTAATGCCTTAATTAAAAATACGTTAGTCGAATCTTAGAAATTATTTCAAAGTACGTATTCGCATAGGGATATATTTTAAGTAAAAATTATGTAATGTTGATTTACATAAATTATTTTGAGGGAATTATGATAAATCCAGTGGCCATTTTATTTCAATAATATTTTGAGGCTATTCTAGAATTTTTATATTCAAGAAACTAATGCCATATTGGTATTGCCTTTTAGTGTTTTTTTTTTCTTGGTGAGGGATTTACCCAGTGGTTCTTTTCCTGAAAGAAAACCCCTCCCAGTAGGGAGTAATTGATGTCTGGATGGTCTAATAGGCAAAACCATTCCTACACAGGGCCCAAGTCATAGGTCACTGGTGCCCTTTTTGAGATCAGATTATCGAATACTTGACTGGGCACTAAATAGAACACTTTTGAGTTTTATCTTTTCATTTAGGTTTATTTCTTTTTTTTTTTTTTCATTAGAAACTCAAAACTCGAAAGTGTTCTATTTAGTGCCCCACGTTGGGCGCCATTTGAAACGGCTCGTTAGGGAATGAATTTACCCCTAAAATACTAAAAGGACCTGAACTAAAGGAAAGGTGGTAAAAAGGGAGTGTCGGCTAGCTACTCGCGGAGAGTGGTCGTGCGATCATGAACACTAGTCAAGTATTCGATAATCTGATCTCAAAAGTTAGCTGAAATCGAATAAGCAATAAGTACCCAAAAGACAGTTTCATTAGGAAGATTCCAACTTATATTTTATATGTTGAAGAATAATGAAAAAATTACTTACATAGTTTTTTAGCACTAAACACAATTGACTATGAATGAGCCAACGCCCAACTTTGAATGAAATCTTCGTAGAAAAATGTTTTGAAACTGGAGCACTGAAAAAATGTTGTCTCACTTAAGGACGCTGGAATTAGAATAACTAACTAGACTTTGAATGAATGAAAAACGACAGGTATTATCGCCAGGAAATGTGGTTTTTGTTATTGAGATAACAGGATTTCGAATAAATTAAGCAAGTTCGCAAAACTTGTTATCAGCAGCAGAAATTATTATTATTTAAAAATAATATTTGGGGCTTGCCGAAAATAGTAAAGCATTAAAAGCTGTTTTGCTGCGTACAGCCTTTTCACCTTGAAAAGAGCGCCAAGCTTTTAAGAGGGCCCTTTCAGGTATTTCCGCCACATTATTATGCCAAGACATATTACTTCCAACCTCCACGCTCAACAACCGCACCGTTGATATATAACAGGAAGAGGGTGGAGGACAGAATGCATCTCTGGGGAATCCTGGCGTTTGTTTTGAACCTCTCCGAGGTGTGTTCATCTACGGCGACCTGGATGGATCAGCCCGATCAGCCTTTGAGAAAGCTGCTGTGCCATCTAACGAAAGTCGATGGAAAGCCGTAAGAACCCAACTTGTTAAGGAAGGAGGTTCTCATGCCACACCCTGTCGAATACCTTTGAAATGTCCCTGGGCTATTGCGCGGAATTCATCATACATTGGCCAACAGATCACTCGTTGACCTATGTTTACGAAATCCATATTGATGGTCGCTCATAATGTTTGTGGATTATAGGTAGTTCAAAATATGCTGGTTTTCAAGCTTCTCCATTACTTTGGCAATTGCTGGGACTAAAGCAATGGGACGGTAGTTTGTGGGTTATTAATTTGTGGTCTGATGTTCCGGAAGGTGTACGGTAACATTATACGAGTCGGGATCCGTCGCAAGAAGCAAGTCCAGAGGCTAGCAAAGTCACCTTGTCTATCTGGGATTCTGGTCGGCTCTTGTATAAGCTGGGTCACGCCGCGACTAGTCGCAAAGTCTTCTGGATTTGGGTGGTTAGTCTGAATATCGTCGTTTTTTAATCAGCAAAATCGGAAAAGAGCCTTCTGTAGTGTGTATCGCTGGGTAGTCTGTAGAGAAAGCAGAAGAATTTTCCTTTCCTACTCCAATTATGCTGATAGATACTAGTTGTACCTAAGCCATCAAGTTACTATTCTTATCTTTTGCGAAACCTGACCTATACTAACTAGGAGAGCCCCCTCGTTCTTGACGAATATTAATCCATAACAGTCCCGACCCAGCACATCTTTGTAGAATTTAATTTTTTCAAACGATTCTGCATTTGAGATTCCGTAATTTTTTTTTTATAAAATAAAACAAGACCAGCCATCATAATGCTCACTCGATATGTGTCGTTGTTAAAAATACCTTTTTGTTCTCAACAGTAGACAAATAATTAGTTGCTGTCGCTGCTTCAACTCCTACTCACCTTTTGGAAATGATAGTTTCAGACCCGCAAGGTAAATTGTAGCCACTTTCAGTTTCCACCAATACCGTCACATTTGCCAAACCAGTTTCTAGAGCTGCTATATGATAGCTGTGTGTCTGAGTAATATTTTGCTTCAGACAGTACGTTGCCGATGTATTTTGGGAGAGCTGTAAGTTGGGAGACATTTGGATGGAAATTTTTATCTGCAAAAGGTTACTAAGTAAAGTTCTGATGGAAATCGTTCGATAAATTTACCGGAAAAGTATTTCCATAGTTATGGACATGCACCAACAAACTGAAAGTTTCCCCTTTTTTCAAGCTGTGTGGTGTCAATATTTCAACAAAAAATGGTTGGAAACTTAATAATTCAGTTTCTTGCGTAAACCCTATGCCATCTGTTTCCGATACACAAAATACATTGGTTATCCAATTTGTGATTGAATGTGGAACTTCTCTTTGCAGTTGAACAGAATTCCTAAATAAAATACTTAATTTTTTAAAAAATATTTGAACCAATAAGTACCACTTACACCACTGGGACTAGTTCCCATAGCCAATTTTCAGGAAAAAATGAACGTATGGCTAAATGTGAGTTTTCCTCATCTGTTTCATAAGGATCCGTTAAAAATTGTACTGGAAAAGCAAGTTAATGATATTTGTATAGATTAACAGTTGGTTTTAGCTTACCTGGAGGTAAGTCTTCAACTAGTGGTCCTGAAAACGTTAATGCTTGAAATAAGGAGTCCAGGTAATACTTTGTCATAATACGTACCGTTATAGCAAGGCTTGGTTATCAGTTGAAGATTCGTTATTGTTATAGTCCCAAATTTCTATATAAAAAAAGTTGTAGTCAATAGCTGCTTCAATAAGAAGAATATACGTACAGAAAATATATCATAAGCGTCATAATCTTCTGCAAACGAATAAATATGGCGTTTTCTCCTTTTTAATAAATGCTCCATATTCTGTACTGAGGAAGGTCCTGCATTTCTTCTAGGCTGATTCGAAACGCAACTATTTCTACCAGACTTTGCACTTTCTCTCTCCGGCGAAAACACTTTCAAAATCCTGTCTAAACTTACATTTTGATGATTGGCCGATATAAATTTACTAGCTTTATCGGTGACCGATATTGCGCATAAGGCAGGACTGGCTGATTTTATGTTGAGTGTTGCCATTGTACCGGGAAGAAGTTGAGTTTGTGACCAATTAGAACTTATCTAGCAGGGTGGAAAAGTAAAATTAGTTCGTTTCTCCAGGTTGTTTGATATTCCTGCATATAACTGATATTTTTTTTGACCATTTTTTCCGTGATGCGATAATATAAGACAATTTGAAATATTTGATCAGTCTTCTCATCAACCCTCCCAAACCTCTAGCCACCCCAACTTTTTTGTTAAAAGAGTTCGTTCGGAAACGTATTTGCTGGCGAGCAGTGATTTAATTTTGTTTCAGGGTAACAACCAAAATTTTTGCGGGTGTGAGAATAAAACAACTGTGGGTGTATAATTCTAAATACACCTTTATAACTCTCAAATTCAGTAAATCTGAAATTTAATAAAATACCACAATATTAACCTTTTTTTTGTTAATAATTGGAAGGTAGTATTCTCGCTACATGTAACTTACCATTTTCTAATCAATAAAAATCCGACTACAGGGGTTTATCTAATCATCAAATACATATAAAAATTTATTTTGTTCACTTCAAACTACATACCTATCTTCTCAGACCTACAATGTCTTTGGTCTTCACTATTCACGAGTACTTTGAAAGATTTTTTTATATTTAACCGACTTTCCACTGTCTGTACTTTATACTGCAATCACCACTACTTTAGTCTTCACCACTGTTCTTTTCTCATCGTCTTTCCTGACTTACTAGATCTCTACTGAACAGTCCAACCTTTTTTTACTCCATTTTTCTTTGTTCGTCGATTTTATTCTCACCCCAATTTTCCCCTAATTTCTACGGATTTATGAGTTGCAGATATTATGCAGGTGTAACACATTTTCGAGGCTTTTGATCTGTGGCACATCGCATAAGAGATAATTTTTCTTGAAACCTCGAGACGTTATTCTAGTTGGTCTAAATATAGGTTCCCTTTCATTTATTGTTTGCTTTCGCTGGCTTCTTCAAAAGTATGGTTAGTTTATTATTTTCCTGTATTCTGATGTTCTGTTGCCCATAGCCTATCTTTTTTTCGTAATTTTCTGTCGCTTGTGCCATAGTCACCCAACAGCGTTTCAAAGTCGTCTTCCTTTTTGGCTATCTTTACAGTTTAAATCACTGGGTCGCTAGTCTCCCTATGTCACTTGATGTAAGTACCTGACAAATGATCCCCCAGCCCAGCTACTGTTTGGCATTTGACATACGCCAAGTCTATGGTAAAAATTCTCATCTTTTTCGTAGACGTTCTTTATCCTCTGGATATATTGTTGTATTTCTCATCCACTCGTTGGTCTTGTGATCCCTTGGTGTAGTACCTATCATTCTCCTTTCGATTGCTCGCTGATGTACTTGCAGCTTATTTAGGCTTTTCTTTGTGAGCGTCCATGTTTCGCTTCCATACGCAGCTACTGGCAGAATACATTCGTTGTAGACTTTAGTTATCAGCTTCAAAAGTAACTTGGACCGGAATATGTGGCGCATTTTACCACCCGCCCATCCCAGTAGTATTATCCTATTAATTTCAAGCTCTTGATTGACTTTGCCAAGCGTTATTTCCTGTCCTTTATACTTGTAGAAGATTAATTTTTTACCTGTTGGTTTTCTATGGTTATTGTGTCCCTATCTGTTTTCTCCGTTTGTCATAAACTCTGTTTTTGATATGTTCATTTATAATCCGATCTTCTTGGCCTCTTGGAGTAATTCTTTCAGCATGATTTCTAAGTCTGTTTCGTTCGTGGCGATGTCATCAGCAAATCTTGAATTATCGAGATTTCCTCCAGATATTGATCCCCCTATTTTCTCAATGTAGTTCCTTAAACAAATCTTCGAGGACTAAAATCGATGAATGATAGTCATGTCGTAATGTTATATTCGGTTGTCTTTTCATTTGGTATTCTTATTGTGTGAAGATCTTCTATAGTGCTGTATCTCTTTTTATAGCCTGCTTGTTCTTTAGGTTGGTACCTAATCATCGAATTTCCTCTCTAGGCGGTTCGGTTGGTGATTATTCTCATAAACAATTTGTATATCTGAGACACGAGGATTATGGGTCTATAGTTCTCAGGATTTGATGGATATCCTTTTTGTATATCCTAATGACGATGGCAGTCACTGAAAAGTGTTTTCAGTTGTTTTACCAGGTATTCTCCTGCCTTCTTCAGCACTTCTGACCCAACATTTAGAATTTTGGATATTATTGTCGTTGTTGCTTTTTGCGTCGTAAAGTTTCTTATAGAAATTTTCCGCCACACTCAATATTCCATTTCGAACTTCTATAATGTTTCCTTGTTTGTCCATCAGCTTTGTAATTTCTCTTTTGTGTGCGTTCTCCCTTTTAGAAAAGTTTAACCTTTTTGTTTGTTCTATCAGTTTTTCGATTTGTGCTTCTTAGTAATTTTTAATGTCTTGTTTTTTCATGCTTCTGACTATATTGTTGGTCTCTCTGTATTCTGGTGTATCTTTTTTTCCTTGTTTTATAAGTTCTTTTCTCTTCTCCAGCATTGGTCTTGTTTCTTTGCTAAATTTTTCTAGACCCACCCTTCGGTTTCATCTTTTTTTGACTGTTTCTTTATATCTTCGTGGGGTTTCATGGGGTCTTTCTTCAGTTTTTTTTGTTAACTTTGTTGCGAATTCTGTTTTTTGTGTTTTACTGGTATGTGTGCTTAATTTCTTTTGGAGGTGGTCGAATTTTTTTTGCTTTTTCTAGTCTGCCATTTATAGCTATTTTACATCTTACCATTCTATGATGGCTGCCATCGTGAATGAGCCTAAGACGTCTACATCTTGGATTATGTATTTTTCATGTGCCAGTATAAAGTCTATTTCGTTTTTTGTCCTTCCATCCGGGCTTTCCAATGTAAAAAGTTGATTAGCATGGCAGGGTACCATGTCCGAGTTTGCCAATGTAACATGAGTCGGTGTCTTCTTGGCCTATTTTTGCATTTAAATCTCCCCTAACTATTTAGAATGTACTTTGTTTTGTTCCCGTGGAGACACTGTGATATCTCTTCATAAAGTTCCTTTATTTCTTGGTCCTCGTGCTCGGTCGTTGGTACGTAAATTTGGATGACTTTGATTGTTGTATTCTTGTTGATTTTCAATGTTATGTCAGATTTGCTCTTGAGTATTCGTAGATATGGGACCATTCGTTTGTGTATTAGGATTCCAACTCCTCTATCACTGCTATTATCATCACTTTTTTAGAATACGACGTGATTTGGTTTAAGTCTAATGAGATATTCTTCTCCTCTTCTTTTGACTTCTGCCAGTCCTAATAAATCCCCATTTATTCTATCGAGTTAGTAATTTAGTTCCTCTAACATTTCTTCAAGTCCTTGCGTTGTATGTTCTGATATATACAGGGTGTATCAGGTATGAGTACAAATATTTTAACATGAGATAATATGGCCCATTTCAAACTATTAACCATGAGACAGTTGTTAGTATTTTCGGAGTTATCGCAGAATTTAAATTTAGAAAAATGTTAACAACGTGACAACATTGTACAGATATTATCTCTGCCAGGATATAGATGTAAATAAAACTGGTGAATTTGAAAAGTTTCTTTTTTGCACGGAGTTTATTTATTTCCATCTGTTTACGTTTTGGTTTCTTATTGGCATTCAAATAATGTAAATAATAACTTGCATTTTTATCACTTTTCTAGTAAAAATAAAAAATGTGCCGTTTTATTAAGTTGTAAATTGCACTCAATGACATTTTTGCACTAAACATTCAGGAGAAAAATCAAATAATACTAACTCAGCTACTTGCAAAATCCTTATTATGAAAATATTATTTTTTGTTAAAAGGTTCTCAAAACACTGAAATCAACACGCAGATTTTTGATACTCACACTTCCTGTATCACGCAATCTTTGTAAAACGAGCACAATGTTCTTTCATCAGGTGGGTGCTTTTCTTCCAGGAAATCTTTCCCTAGTTTCCCTGTAAATTCTGGCGGCTAAATGAGCATTTTGTAACGATTCTGCCTAAATAAGTACCTATCTGCATATTCGACGTTTGTAAACATTTTATTTTCAAAAAAGAATGAATTTGAATTACGCGCGTTTCCCAACTAGACAAGACAAATCAAGAATCAATTTATTTAGTTCAATCAAGGTTCAACGTTCCACCACCTATTCTTTATTGTGCTATGTTGCCAGATGTTCAGACACCTATTTACAAGTGAAATTTTTATGTAGGTTTTTCAATTTTTTGCTATTGTTGTTGACTAAAAATGCATAATTACTTAATAATTAAATAAACTGAATTTGTTTACATCTCATAATGATTTTCTTTATCTTTGAAATATTCGTCAAAAAAATTTCAAAACTTCGAAGGCCTTTTTCTTAAAAACGGTTGAGTTTGGACCCCATGTTGCATAAACTTTTTCTGTTCAAAATGGGCCATATTTTCGTGTTGAAATTTTTGTAATCAAACCTGTAGTTGGCAGCCTGATCTACTCCAGGGATTCTTAGAAAACTATCTACCTCATTACAAATTTTCTCTTCTCTTTTAGTTACCCCTAAAGAAAAAGAACCATTTGAGTTCTCCATCAATTTACTAATCGCAGTGCGTCATCTTGTTGATAACCCAATTATTTCATATTATTCATCCTTTCTTTCTGTATCTCGCCAATCTTGTCTACTCCATCATCACAAAGGTTCTCAATATCACTTTGGTTGTCTCTTCTAATGTGCTGCTGTATAACCCCAATTTTATTGATCTCTCACTTTAAAAGGATGAAGCTTATTTACGTTTTCTTTAGGATGACGTCATCGATTAAGGGCAGACAATGTTGTCAATGCCTCTTTTTTTTTTCTCATAATTCACCAGAATGTCATCATAAATTATCAAGACCACTGACAGCTAAAAATAACGAAATTAATCAATACGCCTTATTTAAAACGTCGCGCACCGTTGCCAACCAAAAACATTTGAAATTCCCCTACTTTAAATTCGTTGAAAAGTACTTTCAAGTTTTGTTAGGTTGCCAGCAACAATTTACTAAATGTGACGTCATCCTAAATATAGCTTAAATAACCTATAGTTCCTCATTCTTCGCTTTTCCACCACTAGGTGTCCCAAAATATCTAGTATTTGCTAAACTTATATGATACTGACACATATTGTTTATTGTAAATCTTATAAATAAAACGTAGAGCCTTATTAGAGCAACTGGTTCAGCATCTTCATCCCTGATACTATCTATTCAATTTCACCATTAAAATAGGCCACTCTACCCACAGAATAGCTCTGGAATGATTTTATTTTGGTCTAAATTTTAAACAATGACCAGTCTGTTAGTAGAACTTTAAATATCATGTTCGTAGTTCAGTTCTTATTGGAACTCGATTAAATTTACGATGGGTAACTTCCCTAATAATTTGCTATCGATAATCGTTATTAGTTCTTGATTCTTGGTATTTTTCCTTTCCTTCTTCAATTGAGTGATAGAGAGCAAGGGACTATTATTACTGTTTGTATACTGGCAACTTGAGGACGCAGTATCGACCCTTGACGGTCGCTGTAGATAGTCATATAGGCACTCCAATGGTACTTGTGGTACCTACTTCCCGAATTATTTATTTATTTTCTTGGATTGATGGATCATGGTTCCTCATAAACAATCTTAAACAATTTTGAGAAGTTTTGGTATAAGTTGTGAAAGATGGGTGAGAATTGACTCATGATATAAATAAAAGGAGACAGGTTCTACATAATATCGACAGAAGTGGCATATTGACAGTTCAGCTGGAAAAAGCAATCTTACTCCAATCAAGAAAATAGTCATGAAGATGTGATATCACCGAAGACTGTCACGCTGGCAATGGAAGATATTGTCACGGCTCTGGAGTGCGTTCATTCCAAAAATCAAAGTCCAATTACCACAACAATAATTTATTCCACGTTACTATACACTCTGACATTACTTCACTAATTAACTCAAACAACTTAACTCTTACAATAATCACTATCTAAGTCGTATCACAGTCAATATTAAACCTAAAAACTACTAACTAATACCGGCCATTATATATCCGTAATCTATTCTTGCAAAATCCAGAATAAACGCGATGGACCTTTTTCCCGAAGAGCACTGTAAAAATCTAGAATTCTGCTTTCTGATTCTGTATCGGCGCACGTAAATTCCGTTACAATATACTCAAAAAATTAGACATGACAGAAATATTAACGTCAAACGTTTAAATCATCTATAGTTCGCTGACGACATCGTAGGTAACAAAGCGCCGCAAATTGACATAGGCCGGCATAGACACACGTTCTTTCGCGCGGTTTATCGTCTCATCTGCAAAAACCTGTGAAAAATCATGTGCGTGAGTGAGGAACACTACGCGCAATGATAGAATGGGAAGGGATTTCAGACGTGCTTTCATCTGGAATGTGCGACGTCTCAGTACTCAAGTACATGATAGTGCAGTTCACAACCGTGTCCACACGCCATTCCACGTCACGGTTTTGAGGCTAGTACGGAGACATAAACGCCGCGTAGCAAACTATCACGTTGAAAATTAGTACATGACAACATGCACTTCCAAACGGCACGATAAATGACACTTTTTACCCATACACATACGGTTTTTCCTTTCCAACTGATACGCCGCGCGTAATCACGTGCTAAATCATTTGAATACTTTGTCAAGTGCATGGAACATGACGCTTTTTTTGCCACGCCGTTCTTTCGCGCGTGCAAACCGCTACATCCCAACACGCCACGATAAACCGCGCGAAATAACGTGCGTGTATCCGGCCTAAGGAGGCCAGAGTTCAAAGAGAGTTGATGTTTTATAATATTTTAAAAAAAATAACTAAATTAATTAAAGTGTTTTACCGTTTTAAGTGATTTGCAGGAGTCGTTAAATAATGATCATTTTTGTGTAATAATTACCTGCAACGAACATGGTTCTATTTCGTCAGTTTTTGTAGCAGCAACAGTTTCGCCATCTTTAGTAACATAATAGATAAGCAGTTGATATCCAGTTAAAAATTTCTTCTTGATTTGGAAATTTAAAGTAAAATGTTCAATATTTGCTCCAAGTTTAACGTACTTATGAACTTCTCCGAGATACTCGCTTGTATCTTCATTATTAGAATTTGTATCAGTTTTTTGAACTGTTTGGTTATGTTTCCCCATTTCAAGTATTTCCAAGGAAGATTTTATCTAGAAACCAAGCTGTGAATTTTTTAATCTAAACTAAACTGAATTTTACCGTATAATAGAACGTTATATTATCCCCATTATTAAAATGATCAGTTGAATATGCTACTTTATATTGATAATGTATATAACAAGCATTTTTTTCTGAAGGTATCTTCTCCATTTTTATATAACTGGAGCTAGGAGAAAACAGTCTCACAATCAAGAAATCGTCAGTTATTAGTGAATTATTTAAGGATTTCGCCTAGAATAAACGAGTATTTAACTTAAATTAATTAATAAAATAAAAACTCACATGTAATGAAACATGAAGAACATTAGTTTTTACAGGCCACAATTTAAAAGCTACAATGCCAGTTTTTGGTATACTATAATTCCGACACTGTTCCTTGTTCAAATAATTCCAGCTTTTTTTTATTGCTAAGTTATAGCATATTTCTACAACCTCATCTTCAATACTTGTAATAATATTTGTTAATTTCAATTGTCCCTCATAAGGCATTCCTGGAATGAACATCGGATTGCTATTGAATTTGAGATTATAACCCTGCAACATGTTTTATTTTGTCAGAATAAACTTATTTGAAAAAACTTATCTTATACTTTCAATAAAATCTTGCTTTTTCCTGAAGCTACATCCATTTTATTTGTACCGTGTTCTGTAATAGTTGCAGTAATTTGCAAATATTTTTTAGAATCGAACATTTTTTCATTCAAGCTTTCCACACCAAAAGTGGCTTTGTCAATTTGAAATTCGGCGCAACCATTTACCATCTAGAAAGACCCACTAATAAATACATTATTATCTGATTGACGTAATTATTACCTCTTTCAGTTCATTAATAGATTTCATATTACTAAAAGAATGGGAAATTTTAATAAAAGCTATTCCTGCAACCGGTTTATTATTAGAATATTTGCCGCAAACGAGAATATTGATGGATTTTGTTTTGTAGTAAATACTTTTGGGGTATTTGAGGTCAATTTTGAACCTTGGAACGTTATATTTTGCTACTTCGAAGGTGGTTGTTTGGTTTTCTGCTTGGAGCTTCCACTTACCCTAAAAAGAAACTTTCAAATTATTTTGAAATTAGCCCAAATTTCATGTGGCGAAAACGTTTTTTAAAGTTAATTTCAAAATTGAGTTCAAAATTAATTTTTAGGCTTTTTTTAGCTTTATTAAGAGGGTATTTCAAAATGTCAATTGGTTATTTAATTGATTCGATACAGGATATTTTGAGCAGTAAGATGGTGATTCCAAGGTGTACAATAGTAAAGTTGTTGTAAACAGGAGTCTTTAAGGATAAATTATTGTGCCTGTAAAAGCAGGGTTTGGAAAATAATATTAGGTTGATGCATGGCCCAAAATGAAAGAATAAGCTGATATGTATCTGTTAGAAAGATTTTTTCAGGTAATGACCAACGTGAATACAGGGACACTACGCTCCCTGTTTGGGAATCGGCCCACTGAGCAGTGGACTCAGGCTTCCCGTGCCAATCCTTGACGCGTTTCGTCCTTGTTAGGACTCATCCGAAGGACATAGGCTGAAGCTCCCTGTCCAAGCAAAATTGAACTTCGCTGACCAGTCAGAAACAACCAATGACCTATTATCTCAGATAGACGGATTTATAAACAAAAATATATGTTGACAACATGTCCGACTCTTTCTATCCTGACCAAATTCCCCCACTACTAAAATGCCACATTTAGTCGTAGGAATATTTATTTTCTCTTTCTAACGTAGGTATAAAGTCCTGCCTTTCAATTACACTTGGCAACACAGCACTAGACTAAACTCGGCCTCCTGGTTCTCATAGTAATACGTTCCGTTCTGACCCAGAGTATCTTGTTGTCTCTATCCTATGCGATGATGATTAGTATATGTTAAAAAAAGACCGATACATAAGATATGTTCGTGTTAGTCTGGAATATTTTTCGAATATCATCGTTTTGGTTTTGGGGCGGGACCAATTGAGTCTGGTCCATGGCAGGGAACAGCTGTTGAGGCCGGACTTAAACCGGGCGACTTATCCCCACCATGGACCGCCCGCACCCCGAATCCCCCCTAGCCAATAAACATGTTGTCAACACAACAAAATAGTATTTTATGAATGGAATACTCTGTCTATCTGTGATAATAGGTCATTGGAAAGAACTACTCCGAGGGCAAATACCCCTACCGGCGTTGAATTACACTGATTGGTCTGAGCTTTCGTTGGCAATGGAAACTGTTAGAAAGATTTTTTCAGGTAATGACCAACGTGAATCCAGGGACACTACGGTCCCTGTTTAGGAATCGGCGCACTGAGCAGTGGACTCAGGCTTCCCGTGCCATTCCTTGACGCGTTTCGTCCTTGTTAGGACTCATCAGAAGGACATAGGCTGAAGCTCCCTGTTTCTGACTGGTCAGCAAAGTTCAATTTTGTTTGGACAGGGAGCTTCAACCTATGTCCTTCTGATGAGTCCTAACAAGGACGAAACGCGTCAAGGAATGGCACGGGAAGCCTGAGTCCACTGCTCAGTGGGCCGATTCCCAAACAGGGACCGTAGTGTCCCTATATTCACGTTGGTCATTACCTGAAAAAATCTTTCTAACAGTTTCCATTGCCAACGAAAGCTCAGACCAATCAGTGTAGTTCAACGCCGGTAGGGGTATTTGCCCTCGGAGTAGTTGATTCTGACTGGTCAGCGAAGTGATATGTATCTGGTAAGGCAAAGATGGCAACGTCCACTATGAGAAGTCAGTGCGTCTCGAGGACGAAATTTTGAAGAAAAGACCAGGAAGCCATTTTCTAGTGATTCTAGTGAGTAGTTAAACTTCCTCAAACGGAATATTGTTGGGAGATTATTTCACTTCCGCCCCATTCTCGTGACCTGCTCTATTCATTGCTTCCGCTCACTGTAGCCCGGAGGAAAACGGAAACTATGTGGCTTTTAGGTATACAAGCATTAAATTTGGCACCCACATTCTTAAGGCGATTTTAAGAGATTTCAGTCGAGTCCCCAAAAAATTTCTCCATAGAATGGGGAGTTTCCGCCATTTTTTCAAAATTTCCGACTTCATTTTTTGAAATACCTATCGTAAAATGGCTTATTTCTCAAAAAAAAAACCTTTAGGAATATTTTTTGACTTTAAATAAAACTTTCAAAAATTTCACACTTATAGAAAATGGCGTCCGGCGACAACAGTAGCGTTGGATAAGAGACGCTTGCTGATTCGCGATATATGAATAATTTTGGGAAAAAAGACTTGAAATGAATTACGAATTTGAACGTGCCTATCTTTAAACGATATTGAAGACAACTGCCCTCTCCTTTCGCATACAGTACGTACAGTACGTGCCCAGTTGGGCTGTTCCACTTACGTTTTTCATAGGGGTGGTTGGTAAAGAGTTTTGTCAATTGTCACTATTGCGAGATTGCCACGATTATGATTATTTAATTATTTTTGAATATTAATGAGGCGTTAACAAGTAGCTCTTATTCAAGATGGCTGCCAACTTACATAAAAATCCAAACCAGACAACCAATCATAACTTGTGATTCCTCGATTTCGACTAATTTTGGGTCGAGAAATCCATTTCCAAACTGACCATCTGTCAAAATTTGAGATTTCTAAAAAAAACAAAAAGTTTTTGACATCGGATTCAAAAATTAAAGGTAAAACCACACAACTTTTGTATTTACAATTTTTTGATATCTCTTCACCCAACCCCTGTAGTGGAAGGGTCAATATATGGGGAAAGACCCTGTACATTGAAAGCCGCCATATTTAAAATGGCCCTCTAAAATAAAAAAGGAAGCTCTTACGTTTATTTTGTTGTGAAAATTTAGGATGTCGAAATACCTATAAAATGATATCCCATACGCTATAAGTTCAAGACTGTCAAATTTATGTTCGCCATATTGAAAAAATGGCGCATAAAAGCGAAATGGCAACATGTATGATATTTTTAACACAGGAAATGGATTTCTCGACCCAAAATTAGTCGAAATCGAGTTATCACAAGTTATTGTGGGTTGTCTGGTTTAGATTTTTATGTAAGTTGGCAGCCATCTTGAATAAGAGCTACTGTAGTCGCCAGGCGCCATTTTCTATAGGTGTAAGTTTCATTTGAAGTCAAAGAATATTCCTAATGGATTTTTTTTTCGAAAAATAAGTCATTTTACGATATTTCAAACAATGAAGTCGGCCATTTTGAAAAAATGGCGGAAACTGCCCTCCCCATGGAGGAATTTTATGGGGACTCGACTGAAATCTCTTAAAATCGCCTTAAGAATGTCGGTGCCAAATTTCATGCTTGTATACCTGATAGCCACATTTTCGCTTTTTTAAGTCGTTATCCTCTGTTCTACTGTTTCTCAAACAACCTTCAGGGAATATTCGCACTTCAATATTGAACTTAATCATGCATCAACCCAATATACTCCAGGGAATTAATTAGACTTCCTCTGCGGAATGATGCCGAACAAGCTGAATTTTTGCAGAGAGCTTCGTTTTGATGTTCCTCTTGAGATATCGAAGGTCCAAGGTCACGAAAATCGTTTTTTTTTTTGCGAAAATCTCGCTTCCAGTGCATCTGACGTCGAAGAACCCAAAACTTACGTAAAATGGTATTTTGTACAAAATTGTTCATATAAATTTTTTTGTACGACCAACTGTTTTCGAAATATAGCGTGATAAAGCGGGAGCGCACATTCAAAATAGGTGATACTGTGTTATACAGGGTTTCCCCGTTCAACTGGTCAAAAATGCTAGGGTATATAGAGGAACCATAGAGAAGTAATTTGAAATAGGATATCGATGGTCGGAAGTGCGTCGTTTCCAAAATACAGGGTGTCGAAATTTAAACAACCTTTCATATCATCTAAAGGGCTAATGCTAGGCTGTTCAAATTTCCAAGGATTATTCATGTAGGAATGATATTTAAAAATTCATATAATGCACCCCCATTTTCTACGTGGAACCATCCAAAAAAAAAAAAAAAAAAATTGAAAAAAAGCAATTTGTTTAAAATTTTATTTTTTTTTTGGGGTAGTTCCAGGTAGAAAATGGGGGTGCATTATACGAATTTATAAATATCATTCCTACATCAATAATCCCTGAAAATTTGAACAGCCTAGCATTAGCCCTCCAGATGATATGAAAGGGGGTTGTTTAAATTTCAACACCTTGTATTTTGGAAACGGCGCACTTCCGACCATCGGTGTCCTATCTCAAATTACTTCTCTATGGTTCCTCTATGTATATACTCTAGCATTTTTGACCAGTTGAACGGGGACACCCTGTATAATACAGTATCACCTTTTTTGAATGCGCGCTCCCGCTTTATCACACTATATTTCGAAAACGGTTGGTCGTACAAAAAAATGTATATGAACAATTTTGTAGAAAATACTATTTTACGTAAGTTTTGTTTGGGATTATTCGACGTCAGATGCACTGGCGCGATTTTCGTGACCTTTGACTTTCGATATCTCAAGACGCACAAGGGTAGGCATATTCGATTTTCTTGTACTTGTACACATTGCCAAGGCGATTCTATAAGCCCTAGAAGGAAGTTTATTCAGCTTAGACAAACCTATGTATATTAATCATTGAGTCATTATTGGCTCATATTATCATCTAGAACTGCTATAATAAGATTAAGCTAAAATTACTTACAATCATCGACTCTGGAACCAATTGGTAATCAAAACTAACTAATCCACGATCCGGAGTTATATTTTCCCATGCCATTACTGTAATTCCCATCGGATTTTTAATGCATATATTAGATATCTACAAGGTACTTTTGAATGAAAAAATTAAGCAATGCTAAAACTTCTTACCTTGGTTGAAATTGGCAAAAAATCGCGATCCAATTGCAAAATCCTAAATTTCAAAGTATCCCCTGGTTTGTAAAGGCCCCTATCGGTTTCTATTAAAACTTTATTTTGTAGACTAGGATAAATTAAAATGGGATCATAATTATGGGCAGAATATATTTCTTGATGGCGCATTTGTACTTGAACTCTGACGCTTACAAATTGTGCTTCCACAATTCGTTTTAAGGGCACTTTAATTTCAAAACAACCTGAATCCGAGTCTAAATTTTTCAGAGTAGTATGATGCTTTTCCTTCCATTTTAAATCCACTAAAACTTTTGCAGGCAAGTTTAATTCGTGTAATGAAATACATACAGTTTCATTTTTCCCCGATACCAACGTTTTTGGCATGGAAAAAACAAATCCTGTAGCCTTTTTACGTGTACCAATATTATTGTTGCTACAATAATATTTATTAAGGTTCAATGATCGATATTCGAAAATATTATGAAACATACCTTTTCAAATTAAAAATATTTTTTGATAAACATATTTGCAAAAGAACCGCAATTATCACAAATTTGTACATAACCGTGCATAGGTATCACTACCACTTTAACTTATTACTATCGGAAATAAATAAAAACCTGCTAACCATTGGCATACATTATTTATGTTAATGTTATTGATTTTTGTTCTTCTTTGGTTTTTGAACTCTGACATTATAGGTTTTTATTATCTAAGAGATTCTTTTGTCTTGTGAAATCCTTCATCAAGCAAAAAAAAAATTCTTGATAAGTTACAAAGTGATTAATAATTGTAAATGTTTTATTAATTAAGTAAACATGTATCATTGGAGAATGAAGCTTTTTTACTTCTGAAGGAAATATTTTTCTGGTCAACTTTGCAACATCAAATAAATCTTCGATATCAACAAACATTATTATTATTGTTTTTCCTTGGAGAGACTAAAAATTCATTAACTTTTGTCACTGGCAACTACATTACACCACTATCAGATCAACAGTTATAAGCTTACTGGGTATATGAACATAGTCACTGAAAACCAAACGACAAATCGACTCTATATACACTGATTTTAGCAAGGCTTTTGATAAAGTAGGTAAATGATGAGATGCCGAGGTGGTAATGGGAAAGCTGCAAGCTTTGGAATTTTTTGGGAGTATACTTGCTTGGTTTCGTATTTATTTTGAAAATAGATGTCAGTTTCTTGAAATGTACCTTCCGGAGTACCTCAGGGAGCTCATATGTCTCCATTACTGTTCAATATCTTTATCAATGATATTTGTATACTGACATACTTTTGTATGCAGGTGATCTAAAGTTATATAAATGCATTGAATTCATGAAAGACTGTGAAAAAATTCAGGAAGACATTGATCATTTGATTTCATGGTGTAACCTGAATGGGATGGAATTTCATACAAAAACATGTAGAGTTATGCGTTTATATATCGAAAAACGACCATCATTCAGTTTAAGTACAGCATAAATGATGAAATCTTATAGACAGTGATGGATTGTATAAAAGATCTGGGAGTTGCTTTCGATGGACAATTTTTATTCAATAACCATATTAATTCCATAACTGGCAAGGCATTAATAGTTTTAGGATTTGTCAAGCGTACTCTGTAGGATTTCACCGATTTAAAATGTTTTAGAGCTTTATACTGTGCGTAAAGTTCGTCGATTTTAATCTTATAGGTACTCCAAAAAAATGTGAGCTGGTGGCTCCCTATATTAGAACGCCAATGGCCACCTGACGTCACACCTGTTTTTTCCATAAGCTTCACCCCCTGCTCCTCATACGGAAAGTGTCGGATAAAAAACGACGGACAATATGTTAGGTCTGTTTTGGAGTATGCTTGTCACTTGTCAGGTGCGGTCACCTCATTATAAAATATAACGGGTGTCCCACCAAAAACTGTCAATGGCCTATATCTTGAAAACGGTAATCGATTAAAAAAAAAAATGGAAAACCCGTTTAGAGAGTTGGAAGGGGGAACCCAAACAAGGTACTTTTCAGGTCTCCCTGAATCACCCCGGCCGTAGCTATCTTAACCTCAAAATTTTAAATGACACTATGGGTCTTGTGATACCTTGTTTGAAAGGTTTTTTAATTCTCTAAACGAATTTGTAAAAAAAAAATATCTAGATACAAATTTAAATTGTCACAAAATGGCGCATGCTTCGAGTCAACAACTTTGCTCTCTTGAGGAGGTGAACACTGTCAGGTAGGTACAGTGAGAGTAGAGGGGTTCAAAAAAATAAAATCTTGATAATTTCTTCAAAAATATTCATGCTGGTATTCAATTTGTATAAAACGATTCTTAAATCACATTTACCTGTTCCACCCGATCAAATGAGTTTTTCATCAAAATGAGAGTCACATCCAAATCTGGATAATTTTTTTTTGGAGATACATTAAGAGAATTAAAAGACCTTTAAAACAAGGTATCACATATGACCCATAGTGCCGTTTAAGATTTTGAGGTTAGGGTAGCTACGGCTGGAGGGGTGATTCAGGGAGACCTGAAAAGTACCTTGTCTTGGTTCCCCCTTCCAACCCTTCAACCGAGTTTTTTTTTTTTTTAGTTATTTAATTTCATTTTAATTTACACTCAATTCTTGAGTTTTATTGGAATTTTATTGTTAGGAATTTTTGGGTATAAAATGGGCTAATGTAAATACTGAAATTGCGAGTAAAATATGTCTTAACTTAGTTTTTAATTTAATTTTTCACACTGTAACGCTCTCTATGAATTTTGAAGTGCATAATTACTATTTTCCTACGACCACATACGAAAATGACAAAAACCGCACTAGCTGGTTCTTTGGAAAGCGCGAAATATCACACGCGTGCTGAAAGTACTTTCAATACTCTTGGCTAAAAGTACTTTCAGTACACGTGTGGAAAATACTGTTGACATTATTTTTGATTGACATCGCAATTTACTTTCAATGCGTGGATTGAAAGTACTTTCAGCACCTGTGTTGAAAATGAAAAAAAATAAAATAAGAGGAAATTGGTGTAAATCGGTTTTTGGTCGTAGAAAAAATGGTGTACATCACTTTGTGAGAAAGCGTCTTTCATACACTCGTGTGAAATTTGTCACTTTTTACACTCGTAATGTAATATACTATTTCTTAAATGTAAAGAATTTTATTTATTTAATGCAGTGATAAGGTATTCTTATAGAGGGCGAAGTTTTATGCGCCTATGCTAGCAAATGGCACCGGAATTGATCTCTCTCTCTCTGGTATCGACCATGCACGGGATCAGTCGGCAATCTGAAAATAAGTAAATTTTCACGCGAAATTAAAAGTTATTAATTCTTACCCCATACTTACTCTGATTATAAACACCCGCAAATTACGCGCATCAATTACATAAAGAAGTTCCTCCATTGTTGCGTCGCCAAAGCGCAATAGTTTAGTCTTTAGTCTAGGTGCATCTAGAAGAGGATTAGACGACACTTTGGTAAGTCCCTCTTTTATTTAGGCTGTATGACTGCTATATTATTTATTTCAAATATCAATAGTCAATACGAATCAACTTATTTTTCGCAAGATAAATTAATATACTATTGCGCTAGAAAACGTGATTTCGCGATCTTTCTGCCTTCAAATCAAATAAAAGAAGGAATTCAATTACAGTCCACTAAACTCAATCAACTCTATCTGAGCTATCGCTACAGCACACAGTAGATCATATCAATTATACCGATATAATGAAACTTCTAAATATACCACCACACGAACAACGCAAAATTTGAGGAATGGTTTTGGACAATTGGACAGCGGTGTTGTAATTAATAATCTTTTGGCCTGAAGTAGAATCAAATATTCTGAAGGACTTCCTGGAAACCTCCAGGGTCTTCATTCTTCAAACAGTGGAGCAGCGTTCCCAGGAGTACGAGTGCTCCGTCTTTGTTACTTATATTATCATTTGCATATTATTGAGAAAGACGAAACACTCGTTCTCCTGGGTACGCTGCTCCCCTGTTTCAAGAATAAGAACCCTGGGCCCCTGCAACCGACTAAAGTGGCATGAGGAATCCCAGTGGCGCACCCAGAAAATATGTTTGTGGGGGGGCCCTACATACGTTGTGGCTTTTGACTAAAAAAAAAGGTGTCAGGGTGCCACGCCCAAAATTTGCCACATTTTTTTATGCGTAAGAATACAGTTTTGGAGGGGCGGCCTGGGAGGGGGGCCTGGCTCGATGGTTCCCCCTGGGTGCGTCACTGTCCAGGAAATCTGGGAAACTTTGGAAAATGAGGAATTTTTTGAAATATTCAGAAACTTTTGAGCTTTAACATACTAAAATTTGATTGAAAACAAACCAAAGATAGCGGAGTCAGGATTTTTTAATCTCAGCAGAGAGACAATGAGTGATATTTTCACAATACAGACTATGTCCTGATTTTAGATTTTTTTTCTGAAAGTTCGGGATACTTTGGAGAAGAAGGTTTTTTGTATATATCCAGAAGCTTTTTAGCTTTAGATACCAGAATTTGATTGAAAAAGAACCAAAGATAGCGGAGTTACGATTTTTTTAATCCCAGAAAGACACTAACTGATATTTTTACAAAATAGACTATGGCCTGATTTTTGTTTTTTTTTCCTAGAAATCTGGGAAACTTTGGAAAATGATTTTTTTTTTCAAATATCCAGAAGCCTTTAAGCTTTAATATACTTAAATTTTATTGAGAAAAAAACCAAAGGTAGCATCATAGCAGTGTTACGAATTTTTTAATTCCAAAGAGATACTAAGCTAAGACTAGAAATAGTCTTTTAAACAAGAAAGCAGTAAAAGAGAGTTCGTATTGGTATTGCTTTTTTCCATTTTTTCAAAAATTTGTTAGGTTCTTTGAAAAATTGGCTGATATTCTCATTACATTCAACGGAATTGAATTTCACTTGACTTAGGGCCGGTATTATAAAACACTGAACCGATGGTAGAGTTCCAACCTTCGGTTGAATCCTATCAATTTGCATGGAGCCAACCCAAAATTGAAATTCAATAATCGATTCAGTGTTTTATAATACCGGCCATTAGAAAATTACCTAAACAAATGCAGTGGCGACGCCAGAGTTCTATGTTAGGGAGGGGGGGGGCAGACTGGGCCGGAAAAATTTAGGGGGAGCATTTGATTTTATTTTATTTTTAACCATATAATATGAAATGTTGTCATTACTGACTTTTCAAAAATTTGAAAATGTCACATTTCTGTCTTTTCATTTTCCTGTTCCATTATCTTTCCCAGGACGGGAAATTTTTTCGGTACTCATTTCCCGTCCACGGACGGAAAATGGAGCAGGGAAATATTTCCCGTTCTCATTTTCCTCTTCATTTGCCGACCTCATTTGGTTGCCCCGAATTTTTTTTTTTTTCAAGAAATTATGGTTAAAAATAAAATAGTATACAACCCTCGACGGGAAACTTCATTGCTGTCTCGAGGTTCAGTTTATCTCGACGCTACGCGTCTCGATAAACTATAAAACCTCTCGACCAGTAATGAAGCATTTCCCGTCTCGGATTGTAATATACTATTATTTTCAACCACATATGTAATGTTGACATTGCAGGTTTTTCAAAATCTTGAAAGTGTCACATTTCTGGACTTTGACATTTATCGGGACGGTAATGCATATGCCTGCCTAGGACGGAAAAGCATTTTCCGTCCGGGACGGCAAATGCTTTTCCGTCCCCATTTCCCTGCTCGTTCCAAATTGATAATTTTCATACAGCTCTCACATATAATAATAAAACCACATGTATTACATGGAACTAATTAAATCTATTCACTTATTTACATTAATTGTTAAATTAGCATTGTTGTTTATAATGGAAATCTTGAGACCATCCTGTTGGAATTGTGTTTCGTTTGGAACTATTATCTCTTGCGCTTGCGGATGAGTTTCCGCATGTGATGTACTTGTGGATGCACTGGACAACTGAATACCTTTGGAAGTAGAGGATAGCATCAGAGCAGTCTTACTTTTGTTTCTCCAAAGATGCCTCTATGTAGCCTTCAGCAACCGTGCTCGATTTCCACCCTCCCAGTCTTTTGAGTTGCAATAGATCGGCCCCGTTGTCAACCAATAAGGTTGCGGAAGTAAGACGAAAAGCATGCCCTGTAAAAGTTTCAATTTTTGGAAGCTTCAAAAAAGCAGCTATTTTATGTGGAAATTTTGAGATTGAATGATAGCCAATTGCTTGGTTATGTAATTTCCCATTTCGCCATTGAACAAATAACCTGTCATTTTCAAATTTTTCCGCAAAGTGAGGTATTTGTGGAAAATAGCAACCCAATCTGGATCGCTTATGATAAACGATCGACTTGTGTAAGTTTTTGTGTGTGGAATTTCTATAGCGATCTTTCCTTCCAAAACGTTGACGTGCTCCATTTTCATCTTGACTAGTTCATCGCTCCTACATGCACCCGACACACCAACAATTAGCGCTACCTGAAACCAGATAAAAATAAAATGGGTAACCTAGCTATAGCATACAGAAAATCATTTTGATTTTCGCATTTTTATCTTCTTTGTATATTTTTTGAAAACCTACCTTGATGCTAATGAATTCTTCAGCTGCCTTCGTGAGGAACTCGTTAATGTTTTCTCTGGAAAAAACGCTCGACTTTTTCGGCTGAAAGCCCAGATTTTGCCGCTTCAAAAAAGCTATAAGTTTTGCGTAATTGGAGATATCAACTTTCTCTTTCAATTTAATCATGGTTTTCAACATACTGTAAGTCGACCATAAAGTCGAAGGCTTCTTTTCCTTAGATAATTCGCCAAAATACGCCAACAAAACGGTCTCCGAGGCAGTATTTCTCGTTCCTTTCTGGCTACACCATGCTTCGAATATTTGAAAAGCCTTTTCGTACCGAAATTTGCTTTTTGCTGGAAGCAAACTCTCTCCAATCCTGTCTGCTGCTTCTTTTAATTCAGGTGGGGTACAATCCATCGCTTCATCTTCACTTTCCGAAATCATTTCTTTGGGGAGAACGGGGAGAAATCTAGTGAAAATCTATTATTTCCGCAAAAATACTGAGCGAAAACTACCGTCGTTAAGGCGTTGTTGATCTTATTGTGATCTTATCTATGGTTGTTGATTTTGCGGTTTCCTGTGGTTTCGTCTTTTGTTTTGGCCTTTACAGGGCCTTTGAGATCGTCAAAATTGATGACATTGACAAAAAAAGTGAAATATTTTTTTCTAAGGCCAGTTTTACACTATATGAAAATTTCGTATAACAGAATCTTTAGTTTTTGCATCAGAAAATTAAGGGTTGAAAATAAAAAAGTATACAAACCTCGACGGAAAACTTCATTTCTGTCTCGAGGTTGAGTTTATCTCGACGCTTCGCGTCTCGATAAACTATAATAACCTCTCGACCAGCAATGAAGTATTTTCCGTCTCGGATTGTAATATACTATTACTGCTTTTGTTCTTTGGAACAAAAAATGAGATGTACCTGTCGACACTATTATGTTTGGGGTAATCCCAGGAAACCGAAAACAGCATCGCAGTTGCCTGTGCCCAAGAACACTCAACCTAATAGGACTGCTTCTTGAGCTGGAAATGTCTTCCATTTCCGCCGAACACCTCAACACTTGGCGTAAGATGCATTAGCCGAGCTTAAAACAGTCACAGGTCACAGTATAATCGTTATAATCGTGTTGAAATCACCTTTTCTACATTTAAAATTCGAAAAAACAAGCACAACCTGAATCGCAAGCATTCCATCGAGGCCTGCGGGTGACGTCACCATTATAAGCTGTTATGCTACTAATTAGTAGTGACGTCACTTGCAGGCCCTACTGGCTCGAGAATTGACGAACGTACGCCTTATGAGGATGAGAATTCCGGTTAGTTTACGATTCTTGGCCTGTGCTCACCGAATACCGAATTAACCGACAGATGCTGCCGATGTTACATTGCATTGTTGCCGACATGAGAGCAAGTTTTCAGAGGGGGCCGGCTAAATTTCAGTGGCGGCCCCGGCCCCCTCTGGCCCCCCCTGGCGTCGCCACTGAACAAATTATTTGGTCAGTGAATTTGTTGCGGAAAAAAATACCATAATTTTTAACTAAATATCGATATCAAGTACCTTAAAATGCTCAAAAAGAGTCGTGGCACCAAAAAAATTAGCCTACGGCGCTATTGGAAATGGTCTTAATTATAATACTGCCCCCCCCCCCCCCCTGAGAAACCTCGTAACGACGCCCATGTTTATAAGCCTAAATATTTTAGTATTATGCTGCACCTGAAAATTAATACAGTTTTAATAATTCACTCAGATACATTGAAAAATGGGAATTATAAAACCAGATCATAAAAAAGAAACTAAAGTAATAACTATAAATTAAAATATACATCACACTCACAGCTAATTAGATACAGGTATAGTGTTTCCACAGTAAATTGGAACAAGGTGAACATAAATCATAACTGGTGGCTGACTAGTGGCAGTGCATTTCTTTTGGAAATTTTCGGTGACCAGTCAGCCACCAGTTGGTACCATGTTCCAATTGAGTTTGGAAATACTATACCTAATTGCTTTTCTATTATTTTTTGGTGGCGCTATTTTCTCCTGGAGTGGGAAGTTTCTGATTCCACTATCTATTGCACACAAGTAAAAAGATAAATTCAATAGTCAAAGATAGATATCAAAAGTAGATATATACTAGTGTGATTTTTTAAGTGTGCAACATATGGGATTTTTTTTTAGTAATAGCACAACCCAAATACAAACAAGGCCAAAAGTTGGTGCATGTCTGATAATCATATTAGGTGCACTTAGAATGGTTGCAAGTCAAACAGCATACAGGGTAGCTCAAACAATATCAAAGCTGTACTGTATAGTACCCTTATTTTAGAAAATTCAGCAAAATGTTATAGAGAAAAGTTGTTTGGAATTAAAAGTTATGCCTAAATACCAAAATATAGCCTCCTAAGATTTTTTTTATTTTTTTTCGAAAAAAAGCTATAATTAGGCAATTCAAACCACGTGACATTCAAGATGGCGTGGCGGCTACACATTGTCCAAAAAACACAAAAATCTAGTTTCTGCCGGAATTAATAGTTCAGGTACCTAGTCAACAAATATTTTATTAAATAATGAAAATCAAAGTTGTTAGCAAAATCAAATCAATTTTACATAACTTTGTTCAAATTCAAGCATATTTGTAAAATTAACTTAGATTTTTAATTTTTTATGGAATCACAAAATTCATGTTTATTGCAATGATATCCAACACAACTTTAAAATGTCGCAAATTTTTTTTTAACAAGTTGAAACATTACTGAGGATAATATGCCTATTAAAAAAACTCTCCTTTTAGTGCAAAAGTTTTATTTTATTTAAGTAAATATTAGGTACTACAATTTTGATATTTTATGAGCTACCCTGTATGCTGTTTGACTTGCAACCATTCTTAAGTGCACCTAATATGATTATCAGACATGCACCAACTTTTAGCCTTGTTTGTATTTTGATTTTGCTTTTGCTATTACTAAAAAAAAGTCCCATATGTTGCACACTTAAGTAATGACACTGTATAGCCGGTTCACCATCCTCCGACGCCTCCGTAAAAGTCTGCGCAAGCGTCAACACTGGCGTCGCGACGTCATGACGTTATCGATGGCGCCATCTAGCCTACACACTGTGAAGTTCGTGTTAAAGGATGCTGTAGTAGTGTTCCGTCTTTGTCACTTATATTACCATTTGCATATCATTGAGAAAGACGGAACACTCGTTCTTCTGAGAACGTTGCTCTCCTGTTTCAAGAATAAGAACCGTGGTTCGATAGAGTCACTGTAGGGGGAAGTACAAGTACAGTGACTCTATTACCACAGTGGCGACAATTGCCATCTTCTTTTTGATTAGTTCTTTAAAATCTCATATATTCATATGGAAAACGCCGCCATTTTGTGCCCAACCTCTTGCTACCTTTAAATATGAATATATAGGATTTAAATGGACATCCATCATAAAAAATTGAAAACAACGTATCCGATGACTATAATTAGGCACATCAAATACGTTGTTTTCAATTTTTTATGATGGATGTCCATTTGAATCGTATATATTCACATTTAAAAGTAGCAAGAGGTTGGGCACTAAATGACGACGGAACCTCTATTGTCGCCACTGTATGTAAAGGTTTATTTTAGATGTCCATTTAAATCCTATTATATTCATATTTAAAAGTAGCAAGAGGTAGGGCACAAAATGATGGCGTTTTCCATATGAAGATATAGGATTGTTTGAATTGATGCTGCTCAGATAATACATCTTAACCAATTGAAATATAGAGCTCATTGATAGAGCTTTTCTACTATACGACGACTCGAAAACAGGGTTGCCAGATCTATGAAATGAAAAAGCGGGACTGATGTTATCCAGATTGAAAGCTCGCCCAAAAGCATAAGGGCGGGGGGGGGCAAGTACCCAACCAACCCAAGAATCGTAAACTAACAGGATTGCTCATCCTGAGAAGGCGTACGTACGTTCGTCGGTTCCGGAGTCCACAAGGTCTGCGAGTGACGTTCCACGTCAGCAGCTAATAGTGGTGACGTCACCCGCAGACCTCGATGAAATGCTTGCGATTTAGGCTCGTTATTTGATTTTTGCGTCGATTTTCAATGAAGAAATAGCTATTTATGTAACAAGTTGCAAAATGAGCGTGTTTTTTGCACTAAATGTGAAGATTGGGTCGAAAACTTTCTCCATCTTAAGATAGAGAGAGTCGCTTACGGCTTACGCTACGCAATTATTGGCTCTCCTTTGAAGCAAAATATCTTCATTGACCTCAATACGAGGGTCAAGTCGCCTCCCAAAAATTCTAATTTATCCATTTTTTATGAGCATAAATTTTGAACTATCGGAACTGAAAACCAATACAGTTTTTATCCACTCCATCTCACACGAGTTTTTATTGGAGTCAGATCCATGATACGGGAAAGGACAACATAAAGTCGACGTTAGTTAACCTGCCCCATCACAAAAGTTTTTTAGATTTTTTTCTTTATGTTTTTCTCAACCAGTTATGATTTTTTCACACATCAATGTACAGGAAAGCGTTAACAAAGTTTAGTGGGGGGAGGCTAACTTAGCGCTAGCCCCTCAGCCAACTAAACTCTTTCGGACTTCGACAATAGAAATTGTGATTTTTGTGCAATTTTGCACATTTTACCTACAACGTGAGATAATCTCACACTCCTTTCCACCAAACGTCATCGGTCTTTGACGTCAATCGGAGTGATTTTTACGCAATTTTTCCACAACTTTTCTTGAGATTTTCACATCATGTTGTAGGTGACTATGCAAAAATCGAAATCGCCTGTTCAAAATTTCAGAAAATCCTGGTCGTGACATGACAGGTGGCCATTCTTTTAGCTCCGCAATGTCAGTCCATGATAAAAAGAACCACGCAGGCATGATTGTAGTTTACGTGAAAATATTTGATTGCATTATGCCAGGTCCAGACCAAGCAGACAAAAAGTAAACACGATTTTGAGACAAAAAACGACAAAACTGTGACAAAAATTTGGGTATTGAGACAAGACAAAATTGGAACAAACTGTCCACACCAGAAAGACAAAAATGTGCAACAAAATTCAGTTGTCGATGCGAAATGCGTTTCAGTTGCTTAACCATGTGGCGTTTCCAGAAAAAAAATTCAAAAAATTAAGATTTCTTGCTAACCGCCAGCTGTTATAATATCTTTCTCTCATCTTCATCCAATGTTAAACAAATGAAACGGAAACGTTTTTGGGTGAGACCAAGCTTAAAAAAGCGAAATAATTATTCCATAAATAAATTTTTAGTTCAGTTATGTGAGGGATTGACACTGGTCTCCTACTTTTGTCAGCACACCAGTCTACACTGCGCCAACAACTTGTAAAATACACAGACAAAACAGACTCTTAATCTTTACCGACTCACAAAGGGACTTTCACAAGACTCGGAATTTGGAAACAAAACAAAAAAAAAGACAAAAATTTTGCAGTAATGTATTGGATGTGTCGGAGACATGGATGTCTTTGTTTTGTCTGCTTGGTCTGGACCCGGCATTAGGCTACAAACTCGTTTGAAAAAAAAATCTTCTCTAGACAATAAATGGTTTATTCCCGGGTTTATTTATTGTTCAAATAAAAAAATTACTAAACATATTATTCAACCATAAATCACTGAAAATAATTGTTAAAAACAATTTCTTTCTGCGATAAAAATATCATTATTTTTACACTATTATTTCAAAAATTGAACCCTATATTGGGCAATCAGGAAATCATATTTTTTAGTGACTTTCTCCCTTTTTACCAGCCACTCTTTTGAAATCCCCCATATTTGTTGTATTAATTGGAGAACCGATAATAACAAAATGATCAATTTGAGTTATATCGTCTCCTGATTGATTGTCCTTAATAAAAAATTGAATATTTTGGACGTTTTGAAATTTAACATATCTCAAGTTGATAGGGTTTCCTTCTAAGTCTTCCGGCGACACGCTAAAATTATTAATAATATTTATAAATTAAAACAAGGTATGTATAAAAAAATAATGCTTACACTAAATCTTGAACACTCAAATAACTATCAGCCATATCGAAATCCAAAGTTCTAGGTTGGTTGATAAATATTCTGACAGTTTTAGGTCCTTTATCGGCGGGGGCTTTCAATTTCAAACTGTGTATTTTCACTGCCTGATTAAATGCAATAGAAATGATCAATTGTTCGTCGCAATCTGACTGCAAATAGCCGCCATTGGATGTTAAGGCGTGAGCCAATGGGTGCTCGTCACTCTCATTTAGACATTCGCATTCAGCTTTGGCAATGAAAGGAGATAGATCCATCTGGAACAGATCAAAACAATGTATAAATTTGAGAATTAGTCGATTTTCCAAAATCTAAACAAATTTTGTTGCATTTATTTCGGGACACCCTATATGTAACTTAAGTGTTGTTCAGAAAATCTTCTATAAAAAACCTTAGAAAAAAACGGCTCCGGTACACTTTCCGGACACACGAATTCTGCAAAATTTTAAATTTCATTAGAAAGAGGGTCTTATATAAAGTATTAAAAAAAAAAATTGCGGATTATCCAGTAGTTTTTGAGAAATCAATTATTTCCACTCTGTGTTGAGTTGATGCTTGTTCACGTTAAACTACCTATATTCTTTGTACATCCAAGAAATAAATAAATTAATTAAATTAAATTTCAAGGTGTTATATTTAAGGGCTTTCCCGTTCTTGGTGGATATACGTTTCCGAGGATCTTCTCTTTGAGACTTGGCGAGCGGAGCGAGCAATCCAAGAAGAAAAAAAAATAATTTAAATTTGAAGGCTATATCGCCGTTAAAAAGACGTAAAGGCGTTTCTCATTTTTTGTAACTTTTCAGTAGAGCAAATAATAATTTCAACATTTTGTCTTATGTATAGATCGGAAAGCACTGAATATATTTTCTTTATTTCACGTCTAGTATCAGCCATAAAAGTTGGTTAAAACTATAAGCACCTGAAAATCTATAAAAAATCAATATTGTTACTATTTTTAGACTTTTGTTTGAGAAACGTCTTTATGTCAAGCTAATAACAAAATATTTGTGAGATACGCCCTTGCAATGGGATTATTCAGTTTTAGGTTTAAGTCTGGAAAAAATAACAAAACGCAATGTTATTGTCAATAGTATTATTATATTGTTGTATTAGGAGTAGAAGCTTCACTTTTTTGTGCTGAAGCGGTAGGCTCGCAATACTGCTACAGCATAAAAAGTGCTTCTGCTTCGTATGTAACACGCTATTTTTTTATTTTCTCTCCAAAATGGTTGAGCGGCACTAAAAGTACTTTTTCTGCTGCTGGGGTTGAAGGAGCATAGAATAGTATATTGTTGTATTAGGAGTAGAAGCTTTACTTTTTTGTGCTGAAGCAGTAGGTTTGCGAGCCGAACGTAGTGAGGCTTGCAATACTGCTGAAGCACAAAAAAGTGCTTCTACTCCGTATGCAACACACTATTTTTTCTCCAAACGAATGGGGTAAGCTCGGGGGTAACTGAATGGTTGAGCGGCAGTAAAAGTACGAGCGGCACTAAAAGTACTTTTGCTGCCGCTGGGGTTGCCAAGCAGCATAGAAATTAAATTTCTACCACCTCGACAGGTGTTAACCTGCTGGATTTGCCTACCAGCATAGAAATTAAATTTCTGACATCTTGACAGGGGTTAACAAAGTGACGTTTTTTTGACGTTTGGAGAAATTAGTATATTGTTGTATTAGGAGTAGAAGCTTCACTTTTTTGTGCTGAAGCAGTAGGTTTGCGAGCCGAACGTAGTGAGGCTTGCACTACTGCCGAAGCATAAAAAAGTGCTTCTACTCCGTATGCAACACGCTATTTTTTCTCCAAACGAATGGGGTAAGCTCGGGGGTAACTAGATGGTTAAGCGGCAGTAAAAGTACGAGCGGCACTAAAAGTACTTTTGCTGCCGCTCCAGCGGCACTAAAAGTACTTTTACTGCCGCTGCGGTTGCCTAGCAGTATAGAAATTAAATTTCTATCACCTCGACAGGTGCTTACCTGCTGGATTTGCCTAGCAGCATAGAAGTTAAATTTCTGACATCTTGACACGGGTTAACAAAGTGACTTTTTTTGACGTTTGGAGAAAATAGTTATTTTCCTAACAAGTGCGCAAAGTGATACTTTCCCGCACGAAAAAGCAGTTAGACGAACGACGCGAAGCGGAGTTCGGATAAGCTTTGAGTGCGGGAAAGACACTTTGCGCAAGTGTTAGTAACAATATTTTTTCTACAAATATCTTAAAAAAGTAGACTTTGAATTATTACAATATTAGAAAAATCAATCAAATCAAAATCTTCAAAAATCGTTTAAAATCTATTGGAATTCCTTAGAGTGTCTTAAATTAAAATCCCAAAAAATCTTTTAACATCTTCTGGAATTTTTAGAATACCAGCTAGAATATTTTCATGAGAGTCTCTCAAATATCAAAAATTGTACAAATTCCTAGCAGTACAGGCTGGTCCAATTTGGACACCTTTGATAGGAAACATCATGTTAACTAAGCGCTAATATCAACTAAAACCCTTCATTATGAATATTAGTTTATTCAGAAACCATCAAAACATTGAAAAATCAAGTATAACTATGGTAAATATGCGTAACAAAAATGAGTGCGCAAAGAGTTTCCGTGCGCAAAGTTGAACTTTGCGCACGCAAATGAGTGCGCAAAGTGATTACTTTGCGCACGCAAGTAGAAAAATTAAATTTTAACATCTTGACAAGTGTTGAAAAAATCAATGAAAAAACAGCAAAAAAGAAAAAATAATCGGATTATAAGAAAATAAATAATAATGATACTCAATAGACAACTATGCTGCTAAATAAACAACAATAATGAGCGAAAGTCACTACTTAAACTAAAGTATAGTAATACTTGGACTAAGAACTGAAACAAACTTTGGTAAATGAAATAAATTAGTCAAAACCCTACTGATAGAAAAAAAACTAACATCAACTATAGCAGATTGGAAACTGACTTGGGAGCTGATGAGTTTTATAAAATAATATTTAAAACATCCCTATTCTTTAGTTTTACACTCGTGAGACCTATAAACAAAAAAGCTATATATAGCAGCTCAAGAAACTGATTGAGGAACTGAATAATAATGTTTGCCTAAAAAAGAATATGCAAAAGGCTCTATTCTTAGATTTTATTTTTGTGAAGCAAAGTCGAATTATAAAATTGCATGTGCTCAGGTACTCTGATTAGCGGCGTTTCTCCAGAACAGAAAGCAATAATAATTAAAACATAGTACTTTTCTGTTGATGTGGGTCGAGGCCCTTGCTTTAAATTATTGAGGTTTTTTGATAGCACTGACTCGTTTTGTCGTTAAAAACTCAAAGAACCATAGTACTGATCTGAACAGCTTGTTTCAAAAGATAATTGTATTAGAGTATTATCTCTTTGATCCTAAACCTAAACTTCAACCATTCCGTCCACCTTAAAGGCATTTCCGTATCATCAGTTCATATATAGATCGAACTCTGAGTTTTTAACTAAATTTTGGAATTTGGAAGTCTAGAAAGTCATCAAAGCTCAAAGTGAACACTTCTCAAGGCTTAGATGGTCTGGCCAGTCAAAATATTGTTATAAATTGGTAGGATAAGTGTGCTGCTAGAAAGCAGCAAGCGCGTTGCATGCTACTTTGGTGTGAATGCTCACTAAGGTACGGACTGATCACCGGCTTTGTTAAAACCCTATGAGATTGCACTGTGTGCAGAGTCTTCTCCACTGTGCCCATGGTAAGTGGTGAAAAATCAAACTGATTTTTTGATTTTATATGTGCGTCATACGAATCTAGCATTTTCAGTATTGTAGTGTAGCAGACCCTACAAAATAAGTTTCGCATATACCACATAGGTCTTTTTTGCGTCTATAAAAATATATAGCCATAATCCAAGGCGACGCTAAATCCGTCAAGTTACGTGCCCATTCAACTTTTCTGTATTTTTTGTGTGTGCTAATCCACTGTGCTCTCAGTGTGCTTAACTGTGCTGCTAGTGTTAGGAACTATACTGAGTGGCATAAATGCTATTCAGAAAAAAATCAGGAAGGCCCAACTTGATGCTCAGTGAACAGAGTTGAGTGCAACCCAGAGAAGTTCCTAATTTTAGCAGCACAGTAAAGCCCAGTTAATTAGCACGAAAAAATATAGAAAAGTTGAATAGGGCTAACTTGACGGATCCGGCGACGCCCGATTGGATTCAACGCGCCAAAATTGAGATAGGCTTTCAAACGTAACGGTTAATAAACATAACTATATTGCAACGAATAGGCGTATCTCAAGATAGGCCTGCATATTTATTTAAAAATTCAGGTCTTCAGGGCCTATCTCGAGAAACTCCTTTACATTTTAAAATTTTAACCGAATATTTGAGAAACGCCCGAATTTCAATCATCTCCAATAGAAAAAGTATACCGAATTGAGATACGACATTTTGTCACAACACTGAAGACATAAAATACGTTCAATGGTGTACTCGAATGTAATACCACAAGAGGTTTCAGGATTACCGGATTAATATTTTTACCTGTCACGAAACGCGTTACGTGTTACGGAGTCGTGGTGTTGCTGGTAACGCGTTGAGTGTCGAGTGGTATTCAAAAGGTTATACAACAAACTAAACTTAAATGCTTTATTAATTTTTATTATTAATAATGACAAATGCCACCAAGCGCGATAATCCCAAAAGGCTTATCACTTGTTAAGCCTCTCATGTCATATGGGAATAATGTACAGTGAGTTGTATAATCAACTTAATTTCGGCTTATTTTGAGATAAGCCTTTACGTTTTGATAGCCAGGATATGTATTTATAAAAGGGTTTTTCACATTTTTGGTGGATTTACGTTTCCGAGGATTTTCTCTTTGAGATTTGGTGAGCAGTGCAAGCAATGGAGAAATCATAAATAATTTAAATTTCAAGGTGTTATTTAAAAAAAAAAAGGATTTTTCTGGTTTTGGGTGGATTTATGTTTTCGAGGATATTCTCTTTGAGATCCGGCAAACGGAGCAACAACATGGCGAATATCACATTTTCGACAATTAAAATTTTAAAAATACTGGATAATCCGCATTTTTTATTTTTTTAATAAACTACTTGAAGTACCATTTTTCTGATAAAATTCAGAAAAACACAAATTTTTTTGTGTCCGTGAAGTGTACCGGCAACGAAAAAACATTCAAGTCAACTATGTAACAATAGCACAGTCTGGCCATTGGAATTGGCATAAACTCTTTGAATGCACCCTATTGCATCAAAATCTGAGTTTTTCATAAAATCCTCAGTGTTCACTTTTCAACAGCATTACATTTTAAAAGATGCAGAGAAGTATCAGAGTTCTACCGACAATTTGATACATACATGTCCAGCAATTCCTTCAATTTCCTCTCCCTCTTCGGAGCCATAATATTGTTGAATCTTACTTTCTAAACTTGTAGGATCTGCTCCTTGAAGTCGGTCAACTTTAGTCTAAAAATTATAATTCAGATTTCATTTACCTAAGTTATTTGAAATTTCATTACCTACCTTGTTTCTATAAAATATAAAAGTCGGCATAGCCGACACCCCCTGAGCAGCGGCAGTCTCTTGACACTGGTCGACATCAACTTTTAGGAAAATTGCTCTTGGGTACTTCGTAGCATATTGCTGGAAGACTGGGGCCATTCTTTGGCAGGGTCCGCACCTACAGTAAAGTATAAAATGCTAAAATATATTTAAATTTGTATCATCAAAACATACCAAGTAGCTGTGAAATCAACAACTACAAGTTTGGTGCCAGCGTTGGTCAATTCAGCTTGGAAATTGGCCTCATCAGTCATGGTTTTAACAGAGCCCATGTTTGAACTATTTGAAATTAGGAAAATGTAATTGAAAAATGCTAAAGATAACAGAGAAAACTCAAAAATGATCCAAAATGCAACAAGGGAAGGGACAAAGTGTAGGAATTGTAGGATGACAACACAAAATCAAATCAAATTTATGACTTCCACTGTTAAGCCTAACCTAAAAAAATGTCAGGTAGGGATGTTCGATCAATTGTTCGATACAAAAAACGATATTTTACCTTGCGATACCGATGCTTTGCACTCACAGTATTTGCAGTTTGCACTCGAGCGAATACGAAAGGTCTTTTCGGAAACACTAATCCGATTAACCGGATCATCAGCTGATATCCTTTCCGTGCGTTCGTTATTTTGGTCCGAGTTCTCCGAGCTTGACTTTACCGTTCGTTTATTTAAAAAGTGTACTCGGTGCAGCCTCATTCGCGTTCGTTTATTGAAATTTCTGGCACTTTTATTCAGCGTTCAACTGCTCTGTTCGCTCACTGATCACGTGATTACGGCTCCGCTCAGCACGCTCTGCTCTTTGAGCAAAATACCGAACGCAAGGTTTGTCTATTTTTAATCGTATTCATTAAAGGAAGATTAAAGACAAGCAGCTGGTGATCGGGTTAATCGGATCACTGTTTCCGAAAAGGCCTGAAAATGCTTCTAGCAATCAATAAAAACCGTCGATATTATCCATTCACTTGCATTTTATAGTATTTTTTAGGTTTTGGTTTTTTAGTATTTTGCCTTGCAGTTTGCGTACTGAAGATTTTGTAGAAATCGAACAAGCCTACTCTCTCCTTCTGTGTTCTGTGTTCTCAGCTGTGACATAAAGTTAAGTTAAATAATATTAGAGAGTTATTGGAACTATCAAATACTGCCTCGCAGTATTAAGGATCTACGTTATTTTATTAGTGCATCAGCACTATTTTTCCAAGAAAAAAACAGTTATTGGAAGACTGTAGTAGGTGCTAGAGTATTACCTTATTTTGTATTCATAATTTTGACAGATGATAGCTATGTTTATTAATTTCAGCCTCAAAAAGTGTTTATTTTTGTTTGTGATTTTCTGCTGATACTCATTTTTTGATGTTACCCACAGTAAAATGGAAAACTATTGTAAAAAATAAATTTTCTAAGTAAAATTACGTCATCGTCGAAAAGCAAAACGTCAAAGTCGTCCAAAACGTCAGAAATTTGAAATAAGGAAAGTTTACTGCCTCTCACTAACCATACACAAATAAAGACAAGCAGTAACCTTATTAAGGGAATCCTTATTTTCGGACCCAAATGCGCATGTGTAGATGTCAAAATAAGGCTAATTTAAATACTGCTTGTCCTTATTGCACGTCCAATAACTCTCTATTCCTGTTAAGTTTTATACAACTTTAAGTTGTATTCCTTTCAAGAGTTTAGAACACTCGAGCTACTCGCTCCGGTGTTTGTCGCCCCCGAGTTAAAAGGAACAGATGCATGGTGCAACAAACACTTTTTAAAAGAAATAAGCGCGTAACGCCCGAGCTGTTACGGAGCTCGTCCTAGGTGTGAAAGGAATACAACTTGGGCTGAGTTCGGCTACACTCTGTAAAATCTGAGCGCGCTCGAAACGATAAGATCTTTTTAGCACTCACAGTGTTCTATTTTGCGTTCGGGATACAATCGAGCACGTACCCGCTCGTTCTTTTTTTCCTGCGTGCCGATTCTCGGGCCAGGGAGTAGAGCTCCCTGAGAGAACAAATTTTTCGCCTTTATCATTCTCGTTTATTTTTCGATTACGTTGACAAGGACAAAACAAAAAAAGAAAACAAACTGAATGGATGGATGGATGGAGAACCAGATAAAGTTTAACTGTCACTCTTCAAAAAGTATGTCCTATTTCCCGGCAGCTGCTGCTGCTTTCTACAGTGGCTAAATAAACCTTTACATACAGTGGCGACAATAGAGGTCCTATCGCCATCTTGTTCCCAATCTCTTGTTACTTTTAAATATTAATATATAGGATTTAAATGGGCATCTATCATAAAAAATTGAAATCGACGTATTTGATGACCATTATTAGGTCCATCAAATACGTTGATTATGACGGATGTTCACCTAAATACCATATATTCATATTTAAAAGTAACAAGAGGTTGGGAACAAGATGGCGGCGTTTCAATATAAATATATGGGATTTTAGCAAGAATCGTAAACTCTACAGGATTGCTCAATCGGCTAAATTTGTTCACAATTGCTGTGACGTCACGCGCATGCCGGATTTTCGAGATGGCCGCTGCGCTGATACGAATGATGTTTAGTTTGTGCTGACAACTATTTTATCGTAAATTCGGATTTATCTAGTGTTATAAGTGTAAATTTAAAGTTTCATTTAATGTGTGTAAGCATAAAAGACTCGTGGCTGAAAATACTCGCGAAAACCCCAAGCATTTTCTGGTTTTATAATACTGGATTTGTTGTATCAGGACATCGCTCTTTTATTTGTGTGTATTGCTAGTTAGTATTTCCTAGTCAAGCATTTGTTTTGCTTTTTTTTTATAAATCAAATATCTACTTAGTTGTAAGTTTCCTTTGCATGTAATTTCTAATAAAAATTAGGGTTTGTGAAGAGTGAATAAATAAATATGTAAATAAATTCCTTTACTGGCGCGTTTACTATGAAAACGCATGGAAAATATGGGAAACTTGCAATGTTTTTCTGGAATATGATTATGAGAATCTAAATTAGGTATCACTATTTGGCTTTGTGAAATAAGCTCACTTTGAATATCCATATTAAATCGTTCTAGTACCTATTAAATTAAAGAATAATAATTGAGAAGTACCTAGGTAGGGTCAGTAAAAAATAAAGCACATTGCAACCCCGTTTCGCTTATATTTTGATATTGAAATGCAAAAATTAAACCGGCTCGGCACCCCACATTTGGTTTTCTACTGTTTCTCAACTCTGTAGTCAATTGTGCCCGTTTTGTGCTCAATTGTGCCAGTATTTATGCGAATTGTGCTCATTTTCATACACAAAAAAAACATTGGAACGAATCCGGGGGCCAGCTTGACTCCAGCCCTTCGTTTTTTTGACTTTTTGGCAATATGTTTGGCTAATTGATAAACAAAAGCAAACAAACTCGTCTTTCTAATTAGCAATTAGCCAACCACTCAAGCCTCAAGGACACAAGCTTTTGAAGTCTGCTAATTTTAAAATCAATAAATTAATTACAAAATACAGTTTTCTAAGGAAATAACCTCAAAAAAACAATTTTTCACGTTTGAAAATGCAAGGATAGTGCACTGTCATAAAAAACACAACCCGATCAAGGACTGCGTGACGTCATTCGCATACCGACATCTTCGATGTTTTTATGAACGTTTGTCTTATGGGATTGAGCAATCCTGTAGAGTTTATGATTCTTGGGATTTTAGCACCAATCAAAAATAAGACAGCAATTGTCGCCATTGTGGTAATAGAGTCACTCAAGTCACTGTACTAGTTGTATTCCTTTCACACCTAGGAGGAGCTCCGGAACAGCTCCGGGGCTTCACGCGCTTATTCCTTTCGAAAAGTGTTTGTTGCACCACGCATATGTTCCCTGCAAATCGGGGGCGACTAAGCACCGAAGCGAGTAGCTCGAGTGTTTCAAGCTCTTGAAAGGAATACAACTACTGCTTTCCACTTGTCAACAAACCACTGTCAAGTGCTGTCAACCATTGGTCGCGTTTACCCAGCACTCAACATGTTGAGTGATTAGTAAGCGGCTTTGTTCCAACAAGTGGAATACACAAGGTAGAACAGTTTTGACTAAGACTAATAATAAAACTATAGACCAAACATGCCATTCAGAAATCGCTCAATGTTTACAATCAATCATCTTTCAGTCCCTGAAATAAGTAAGAGAGAGATAGACCTATAAAACGGCAACACTGTTCAGTAGCAGCGTGTTGATTTTCTTCTGGATTTTTCCCAGAATTCAATAGAAGTTTCACTCACAATAAATTACCATAAATATCCTATAACTACGCCAATGTCAAGAGTAAAATGATATCAAATTTCTTATCGCCGAAATGAAATGTGCTTGGAATCATTACAAATAATACATTGACGTACCATTTTAACGTTCTCCACCACACTTTCCACAGTTTTAAATCCAAAATTCCAAAAATACCACTGATTAAGACTCAAAATCACAAAATTAGCTCTATATCACTTCACAGCAACACTGCCAAATCCGTTATGGATGACATAAGTCACATAAGATCATTTGATTGGCTGCTCGTAGATGCAATGTTGCCGATATGCCATTTCAACTGTTTCAACAAAGCCAAAACTAATCACTCAACATCCCACATAACAAAATTGCATCCTTAGAATGTATTGAGAATGTTCTTTTTTTAAGAGGAATGTGCCTAGAATGTTCGCCAAAACCATTGCGAATGTCCTGAGAATGTTCTGAGAAAAGATTGTAGAAATACTCTTTGCAATACCCAAGAACTTCCTGGGAAATCGATTAGGATATTCCTAGAATATACTTATGAGATTCTCAGTACATCCTGAAAAGAATATTCCTGTTTGATTCTAAAAATATGCTTGAAATGTATATTTATTCTCACATTCAAAGAATGTTTCTATGACATTATAGTTATGTTCTCCAAAGAATATTATATACCAATATGCTTGAAATATTCTTAGAATATAGGTAGGTATCTACATATATCATTCTCAATATGCATTCTAGACATAACATTCTTGTTTTGATTCTAGGAACATACTTGGAATATGGTAATTTTCGCATCCAACCAAATAATGCTCCTTTCAGTCCTTTTATATTAAAGGCAGTGAAAGAGTTGTTGGAAAATTTCTCTGGAAAACACAAGTGTTTAACCAAAGCTCCAGTTTCAAGCTTATTATGCTCTCGTCGCGGTAACCACGTTAACTGAGAAAAACAGGTTCCAAGGTGATTCAAACGCGAGACAAGATGTAGATCATTAATAGCGCGTGTCTGCCTCTCTTGGAAGTCCTACAAAGCAAAAGAAAAAGGAACAATATGGAAATATTCATGGGTACCTACCTACATAAACTTCTCAGCAGAACTTGGTAGGTATATTCTTGATACCTGATAGAGATATTAGTCGAAAGAAAATTTTTTAGGGTACATTATAATAATTTTCGTATGGCAATATTCAGATAATGTTATATAAAGTAGGTTCTTAGCACAATCTTTCAGGTAAGTGCATAGAAGCAACATTCCTAGTACATAAATAGAACGTCCAAAAATGAATATTTCAATCGAAACAATCTTAGAATAATCATTAAACATTCCTAAAAGAACATTCCAAAAAGCACTTTGAGGGAATATTCTGAGAATATGAATGTTCTTTCATTATTGTTATGTGGGATAGTGCTGGTGAATGCGACCATTGTTTTCATACTCTTTTGACGTCTGACGCCAGAGAGAGAGGCTCTAAATTGAAAAGGTCAATGGGTTTGCGTTTCCGGCACTGATCTCAAAAATGAATGGATAAACAAAGAACGCTTCTAATGCTGCTAATTTGCGAGGTCATAATCTAAACAAAAACAACTGACTCAGACAGCTGTGAGCGTGCGCAGCAGATACATGTACTGTGTGTACACAAAGTCTGGCCAATGAAAATGAAGGAATTTCAAAATTTAGAACAGTTGTTCGAAAGATAAGACACTGCGCAAGCGTTAGGCTGTTCCGTTGCACAACTGTTCGTAGAATATTGACACCAAATTTTCGCACAAATTTTGCCAATCAAGCCGTATGATTGTTTATCCATTTATTTTTTAGATCAGTGGTTTCCGGTTTTTTCCCCAGATTTCTATTCTACTTCTATTTCAGGTCCATTACTAAGTTACCTTATTCATTTACTAGTAAAATAAAATAAAAATCAAAACAAAACAGTTTTTTTTTTTGAGATGAGTGACAACCAATGAACTATGTATAACCAAAAACTGGAATGCTAACACATAAGGACGAACGTGAAGCCTAGTACGGCTGCTGCGGAGGGGATACCTGTTTTTGTCGCACTCATTATGTTAAATGGCGAAAATTGCTTCCAACACGTATTTCAATTGATGAAACCTGTGAACGGAAATATGACAAAACTTTCGAAAACGTCATATGTCAGCGAGCAACAGAAAAAAGCAACATTCCCCTTTGTGGCATCTGTCTTACATGGCTTCATTTTTGTGGCAGATATGGCAATGTGTGCACATTCCAGTTTTTAGCTATAGTTCATTGGTGACAACTGTGACAAAGCAAAGGGTTTTAGCACGATTTTTTTTCCATCTGCGTTCAGCGCACTCTGCGTATGACGTCACGATATCCATACCGTTCCACTCCGTGGTAGTACGAAACAAATTCACTGCAACAACCAATGAACTTTTCAATAGTAATATAACGAGTGCGATGGAAATTATCGATAATTTTTGGGAAATTTGCGTTTTTAGTTGAAAAAGAACACGAGTGCACGTAGTGCACGAGTACCCTTTTCACTTAAAAACGCATGAGTGCAAATTTGACGAAAATTGTAGATATTTCCATTGCACGAGTTGTCGTATTTTATGAGAGAATTTCATGAATCAAAAATTTAAATTTTTTGCCAAAACACCAGTTCTCGCACCAGTTACTAGTGCAAATTATCACGTACCTATAGTCTGGCTAGCCAAACGGCGAACTCAAAAAGAATTTGCTGCTAGGCCAAACTTAAGACAGAAACAATAATAAACAAGTTGGTGACATATTTTTTTTTGCAATATGGGCCGTGCAGTATTTTGAAATAGGAAAAAATCCGGCAACATTACGAAATGAAGGAAGCGGAGAGGCGTGATTATTCAGAGGCATGATTCTATTGGTTGCAGCCTGAACGACAGCACCAGTGGCGTGGTTATTCGTGAATCTCAAGAATTTTTTCCTAATAATTTTTTGGTTTATTTCCTTGGTGTTTTCGGTGCCACTGAACCCAAAGACATGGTTGTCATCAGGCGGTGTCAGTTGAGGTGTCATTGAATATTCTTAGGTTACGCCCTACTTTTCTTCCGCCTTTCGTCTCTACCAAGTTACCACTTGCCAAACTATACCTAATTCCAATCATTGGTTCAAATCATCAAAACATGTCAATTTATTTGTTTGAATGTCAGTTTTGACAGATGTATGAAATTCTCAAATTAATTTCGGAGTTTCATAAACTGTGGTTTCATCAACTCTTCGTTTGTTTATATTTTAAGTCGGTATTTAAACAAAAACTCGAATCAAATTTAATACCTATTGAAGAAGAGAATAATCAACTTTTACAAAAATGAATAATGAATGATGCATTGTGTGTTCGCATACCAATACTCTGTTTCGTTTTCCTTAGGAGCACAGGGAAAAGCAAAAAATGGTCGAAACTCGGAAGATCATAAAGTGATCATAGACCATAGCTAGGCGGTCATGAATGCACTACTTGTGCATCAGTTCTTTAAGTAGGTACTATCCGATGTAGGTTTAGTCTGTGCCAATATGACGCGTAACAGTGAATTAACAATCTATAGACTTCTTAGCGAAAGAAAAAGTGACAACTGTGTGAAATTGCCTAAAAAATCGACCGGAAGACAACCGTTAGAATGTGTTGAACTAGCAAGAAGTATAATACAAAGCGAAGGAAAGTACATTCGTTTTATTTAAATAAGGAGATAGAATTATTGACAGTAATAAGAACGGGCGAGAATATACCAGAGATATAGTACGTAGAAATTGTGGAAAATAATACGAGTTAAACTTCTGTTGAGAGAAGCAGCGCAGAAAATCGATTTTGATTGACAAAGAAGAAATAATCTGTTGGAGAAGAGAATATCTAAGAGATAATCAGTCGTGTATATGCGTGAAGTGTAGCAAATGCTGTTAGGTACTCTACCTAAGTCTCTTTTTGTTGCATTATAACTAAATATGTTTATCACTTAAGCAAAAGCACATGCTCGTGTTTTATGCATATGACCCATTGTCTCTCGTTTCCTCTTCCGAAGGTGCCTTCTCCAAGCGAGCTGAAGGACTTAAGGCCGATCAGCATACTGCCTACTACTTTGAGAGTTAACTTAAAGTTAACTTCTGAAATTACATGTAATTCAAAAAGTTAACTTCACGTTAACTGTCAAAGCAGTTTTATAATACCCACCCTAGAGTCGTCGAAAAGGCTGATTAAGTAGGGTTAGATGGCAAAATTTCGGAAAAAGTTATTTGAAAAAAATGATTAGAACGATGTTTTAGGGCTGTCCGCGAAATTCGGAGGGAAAACAACAAAAAACAGGAAATTACTTGTTTTTCGCCATGGATCTCTTATCAACTAATATTATACAGTTTTTATTATTGAAATAGTCTAAGTTCCTCAATATTTAATGGGTATTGGTAAAACAAACTTTAATTCTTCATTGGAATCATTCCTATAAACCCTGTATGGACAGTTAAGTAAGGTGTTTTAGACCTGTATTGAAATATTTAATAAAAAATCTCAATAACGAATATTTTCAATTGTTGTACCAACATTAAGTTATTGGAAATCTCAGAAACTGTCAAGATACAGGGTATTGCTACAGAAAAGTTTCATGTGCTAGTCGAATATTTTTATTTAATCCTCTAGGAATCATTCCAAGGAAGAATTTAAGTTTTTTTCACCAATACACATTAAATATTGAGGTACTTGGACTATTTCAATAATAAAAATTGTATAATAATATTTGATAAGAGATCCAGTAACAAGTAATTTTCTGTTTTTTGTTATTCATCCTCCAAATTTCGCAAACAGCCTTAAAACATCGTTCTAATCACTTTTTGCGTTTCCATATCTAAATTTTCGAACTTGCCGCCACAAAAGTGATCACGTTACCAATGTCAAAATGTACTTTTAGGTTATCGGACATGCAGGATCGATCGCATATAAGAAAAAATTCCATATCCTACAAATAAAAAATTTCCCCATATGTAGCGAACATTATGGGGGACACTGTATAAGTGAAAAATATAATTAATATTGTTATATTGATATAAATTATACTGTGCGTTCGTAATTTAGCAGATAAAAACAATAAAAGAGTGAAAATTTTTCGAAAAACCTCAGACATCAATTTTAATTTAGGGTAACATATTTTTCACTATTTGTATAGTTGTAGAACATCGAAAAATCCAAAAAGAAGCTCACGTTTCACATTTTTAAATAACACACTGTATATTACCTATTTTTTTTTTTTTTGTTTGTAAAATAACAAGGAATTTAATAATAAATATTACATGCCATGGAAGATCCATGGAATGGGTATAGAGATAAATGATAGGTGCCTGTTTACTCTTCAGTTTGCAGATGATCAAGTCAAAGTGGCCATTGACAAAGAGGGCATGCAATATATGATTAGAAAGCTGATAGAAGAGTACTAAGAATGGGACCTGAGAGCTAATTTAAATAAAACAAAATATCTATGTGTAGGCACCCAGAACGGAAACTTGGAAGTGGACGATGGTCAGGAAATTCTGCAATGTCAAGAATATGAATATCCAGGTATCAAATTCGACAACATCGGAACAGACATGAAAGAAATAGAAAAGCGAATAGTTAAAGCTAAAAAAGTAATCTGTCCAGCCGGGTAAGTAACACCCGATAAAGAAACTCTCCGTTGCGATATCGGGTGTTACATTCAAAATTGCGAACGTGAGCCAAATGGGTGTTACTTACCTCCATGCGAGAATGGAAAATAAATGAAACAGCTTCTTGATCGGTTATAAGTTTAAAATGACGTCCTAAAAGCTAATGTCTCCATTTCCGCAAAGCTTCAATAATAGCAGAAGCTTCTTTTTCTATTGATGAGTGTCCTCATGACCTCGTTCACTTTCAAATGAATTTTTTGAAAAAAACGCTACTGGTTTTCCGACTTTGCTAAGTGTAGCAGCAATGGCGAAACTAGACGCATCAGTTTCAGCTACCAGGATATTTGTCTCATTAGACCAGATGAGAGGATTAGCTATATCAACTTTGATATTTTCAAAATCTTTTGTCACTTTCTGAGGTATCGCAAGAATTTTGCAGTTTATCAAGCTCTGTATTTTGTCAGAAAAATTTTATATTATCCATTTTGAATGTTGGGAAAACATGGCAAATCCTCGACGTAAAAAGGCCGCATCTTGTGGTACCGGTAGACTGAGTAGTAGCTTTAGTCTATCCGGATCGGGTTTAAGAGTGTTATTTTCAATTCTACAACCTAGCATATTTATTGATCTTGATGAAAAAGTGCACTTTTCTTTATTTAGTGTCAAATTGTATTTCTCAACCGCTCGCATGAAGTTCTAAAGATTTAAGTCATGCTTTTCTTGATGCATTCCACAAATTGTCACGTCATCCAAATAAGCAAATACACCTTTCAAGCGGTCTTTCTCAATTATATTTGTCAATAACCCTTTGAAAGCCAGATACTCCTTTCGTTACTCCAAAAGGGACATGACGAAACTGATAAAGTCGTCCATCTGCTTCGAATGCTGTAAAAGGTTTGTCATCATTATGTATTGAAGATTTGAAATTTTGCGACTTTGGAAACGATGGTCTCAATATTAGGTAATGGATATGCGATATGTATACTGTATACTTATTAACAGTTTGAGAATAGTCCACTATCATTCTACGTTTATGATTTTCGTTTCTTGTAACCAAAACTTGAGCACGCCAAGGTGAAGTACTGCTTTCAATAATTTCTTCTTGACGTAGTCTGTTTACTTACGCCTTAATGAAGGACTGATCTTCTTCTGAATGATGAGACTTTGTAGCAATTGATTTATAATCTTCTGATAAATTAGAAAATTTTGAAATAGGTTCTACTTTAGCTAGAATAAGGCAGCAAATTGATGAAGTAGGTTTTGACCCACCAAAGAACATATCAACTCGATCATGTTGTTTCATCACATCGTTTCCAATAATAACATCAGTACACAGTTTTGGCAGGACAGAAAGCTTTAAATTAGGATAGCTATAATCGAATACTTGGAAATTAACCAAACAAAACCCTTTTATATCAGAAGAACAAGAAGTTGAAGCCATACAAACTGGGCCAAAGAATGGATAAATTTGAAGATAATTTTTAAGAGCAAACTCATAATCTAAGAAACTCTCAGAGCTACCAGTATCAATATGAGATTTAGCTGGAATACAGTTGATTTTTGATTCTACCTCTACTAAAGCTTTGAATAAGCACTTGGGAAATGAAGCTGAAGCGATAATTGAAGCAGAGGCTGTAGTCGATTTACTTTTAGGTTTTTTTTTTATACATACTTGCAAGAAATGACGTGATTTCTTACAATATGAACACACTTGATCTCTAGCGGGACAGATGGTTCGTGTATACCTGTTATATCCACAAAAATAGCATTTCTGCGATGTATTGCCAACTGCAGCAGACGATACCTACTTCTTGTATATTCTCATCGACAATTTTGGAATTTATCACGTTCAATACTTGGTAGTTAGCACCATGATTCAGAGTGTTTTCTAGCATCTCTCTAGCAACAGTTTCATTTAGTGTTGATACATTTCTTTTGAGAAGACGTTGTCGTATTTCGTTTGACATTAGTTCATTAATAAAAGAATCTCTAATGAAATTATTCTTATTTTCTTCTGTAGTCACTGCTTTAAAATTACATTCTTTGCTTATTTATTATTCTTAAAGTTTGTAAATACTGGTCGATGTTTTCACTAACCTACTGTTTTCTTGAAGCAAGTAAATGTCTAGCGTAAACTTGTGCTGCTTAACGCAAAGTCCGTCGACTTTAATCTGATACTCCAAAGGAATGTGAGCTGGTGGCTCTCTACGTTAGAACGCTAATGGTTACCTGACATCACACCTGTTTTTGCGTGGTTTTTGCCATATGCTTCACCCCCTCGCTCCTCATACGGAAAGTATCGGATTAAAAACGACGGACAACAGAGCCTGGAGTATTTGGACAGCAGTTGCGTAGGTTGGGCAGTCGTTAATGAACTCATAAACGGAATATGAAATAAAATTGATCAATAATTGAAGCTTCTCCTTATCTTCTCTGGCTTCCAATAAGTCCATAAAGTTTTCACAAGTTACGAACTACTTGCGAACGCAATAAATGAAAATAGTCCTAATACAACCAAAAAATATAGGGGACACGTATTCGTTAAGAAGGAAGGCCAATTCAAAATGTTTCAATTACTATTGAAAAAAAGTCCAATAGGCGCCTTGCATGCAAATAGTCCATTCTTACTTAACACCTACTCGTGTGCAAAAATGTTCTGCGACATACGCGTCATATCTAAAAGTAAGAACCTTACATGGAACCACCTACATAACATTGTTGTCAGATCACTGCAGATATATCCTACCATTTCAGCATTTAGGTAGTTCAGAGAGTGTGTTCCCAATACAAGCACACAACCTTGCAATCAAAGTAACTTTTAGATTATTGTTGAAAAATATGACTATCTTTTGAAACCACAAAAAAAGTCAGTATTTGTGCTGTAGGTAGATTTTTTTTTATAATTTAACTATAAAAACCTCTAAACGATTTTGATGAAAATATAATTATTGGTCTGTACTTCAAAAATACTTTAAGCCATTACAGGTGTGATCGGCGGTAGGTAACTCATTCAGATCAAAAGCCTGTTTTCATGGTTTAGAATCTTATTCTTCAGTCTATAGAGTTCTTAGTCAATGGGTAGTTGAATAAGCTGGATGGAGGGTCTCTATTCTTTTGCATAAAATGAATCATGAAAGCCGAATTTGTTGATGAAACCCAGGTTCAGCATGGTCTATATTTTAAATTTTACGTTAAGTTATATAGTTTCTGATGTGATGATTCCAGCTCTTGTAAAGAATTGATGGTTCTTCAAGAATTTTATTATTTATAATTTCCGCCAAGGCATGGTGTATTTTCTACGAGAATCTTCAACTCTCTGAAGCTTGATTGGTAAATCTTTCGGAGTTTTGTTCATCTGGTTCTACAGCCAGTGCATTTTTGTTCCTATACAGTCTTCATAAAAAAAGGTTCTTTTCCAAAGTTACTTTTTGCTTTTTGTTCATATATCTAGTCACATTTTCTTGCCTGTCTATGATCTTAAAGGAACGGAGAATGCTTCTCCTCACTAGATAACCCCTGGCAAGACCATGTCAAAATAGATTTCAATAATTTGGTTACCAATAACATCTTCTATTATTCAACGAATACACATCAGCTAACGGAGTCGGCCAATACTGCCTCCAATTACCCCGAACTTTTATCGCTTCTTCCGAGATGTCACATTTGGTGTGGAGTCACGTGTGGATATAAACCTTCGAGATCCCGAATTAAACAGGTTTAATTATTTTTTTCTGAAAATTCAAAGAAGAAGGCAACACCGTCCAACCCATGCAACCAATTTATTGGTCGGCGCAGCTTTTGCTTTCAACCTCGGCCTGGCGCTCTCTGGGTATACGATAATCAACCCAACCAAGACCCAACCAAAAGCAGACTTAGACCAGTCGAAGTCACGACAAAGAACTAAAGAAGTCGGCTCTGGCGCGGTGGTGGTGCATTCAACTCGTTTTTCAATTTTTCGCGCAGCATGCTTAATTCAACATCAAATCGAAGCTTAATAAACAGAGCATTTTCCTTAAGAGGACTACGCGCGTGAATATGGACATCAGCCGAAAGGATAATAATTTCGAGAAACGGGGTATAAAAATTTTAAAAAATTATCATTTAAGTCGCGCTTATGTTTGTTTAGTAAGCGACGAGTGAATGCGTTTTTACCTGCTGTGATATTTTTGTTTGTTTTTCAAGTGTGTTTCCGGATAATTATTAAGGATTTAATTTAGATATTTATTTATACAATGAAGGTAAGATTTCCGTTTTATAGACAGGATTTCCCTTTTTTTTTCCTTCCTACAGTCTTTCAAATAGATATTTTAAGTAAAGGTCTCAAAATGAAATGCTTGAAAATAAACAATAGGTACTCAACTAGTCAGACAACCAGTACAAAATATACGAGAAAATATAGGTACCTACCCTTCAATGAACAAAACAACAATAATAAGGAACAACGCATCATTTTTTCCTGTTCGAGAAATAAGTTAGATTTTAACTGAGGTCAATTTTCTTGTGGTGAATTCGAAATGGACCGTCAGCTCACTAAACTTGAGTTAAAGTCACTAATTTCTTGTGTTTTTAAAATAGTATACAATGTATATAGTACGACCTATCGGAGGTGTTTTTTTTTTAAACATTGTTTTCGCCTTAACGTTGGACTGATTAAGATTCGAGGAAACTTAACACATTTTTTCTAAAGACAGGTACTTAATTACCTAACTTTGCAGCTTAATAAAATTTGAAAAAGCAACGATTTCCGCGGTGGTGGTGAGATGTGTTGGAATCGAAGAGACTTTTCCCACTCGCCACTTCACCTTACGGATTACGGAAATGCGAGAACATTAGAAAAATGAGAAAAAAAGTACAAATGTCAAAATACGAAAAACTTCAACCGACAGCAACGTTGTTACTGAAGAAATAACGATAAACGCAAATCCAATGCTATTTATTCCTGCGTAATTAAAGGAATCTAACTACTAAAGTAAAGGGATAATCATCATTCCAATATTACGCATGCGCACAAAATGGTAAGCCTTTTGATTGCGAGACGAGACGAGAATACGCTCTCTCTCTCGTTCTGTCTCGACGGTTCCAGGGAAAATTAGTCTCTCGTCTCGACCCTCGATACGAGACGAGAGAGCACTTCTCTCGTCTCGTCTTGTTCTCCCTCGTCTCTCGAGAGTTATGACGCATAGAAAATTAATTTCGTCTCCGAGTCAAGAAAATGCAAAAAATGTACCTAGTCTCGCTCCTTAACTAAAATGTAATATTACTCATAAAACCCAAGGTTCTGGAATATATTGAAATTTTCCAGTAGTGTGGTGTGGTTGGTTGATTTAAGGCGGAGTCAGTCATGCTCGTGTTCCGATTTGCACTGCAGCCTTAAAGCATCAGAGTTTAAAATATCTTCAACATTATTCAAGATTGGGTACCTACATATTATTCTAATGTCTGATATAAATGTTTTCCTTTTCTCGAATATACGCAGCATCTTTGAATTTTGATTTAAACTGAGCAATATAGTCTGATCAAATGGTGTTCAAAAGTGCCTGTTTCGTACCATGAGTCCGGTAGAAGGTTTCTCAGCGGAATTAAATGTTTTTCGGGGTGCTGCATACGAATCTGAAGTTTGCTGTTCCGTAGCAATACCGGCTCAGGTCGGAAAGCGCGAAAAACCTCGAAATTTCCGGACTTTTTCCGATTTTCTGGTCATATCTTGCAAACGACGCATCGTGCGGAAAATGTCACGCTATTCAAAGTTGAAGAGCATAAAATTCTGCGTCGAATGATTACCCTAACCTTGTTACTGTCAAATTTATAGGCACGCCATTGTCAGCCGAAAAAAGCCAATTTTAATGAACTTTTGTGAAAACTGCAATAAACTTACTTACGAAGGTGAGTAAAATGAAATAGACATTGCTATCAGGTATTCTCCATAGAGCATATCTCCACATTATACTACAACTTACTTGCTCTTTTTTTTCAGCTGACTATATGGTCTTCCTATGATTTTTCCTACGATATGTAGGTACATAAAGTCTGTTTTTTTTTTTAAGATAAAAGTCAAAATTACATTATGTTGGCAATACAATGTAAAACTGTCAATGTTTCCAGTTTTTTTATGTAGAAAACGCTTGTGTTGCCAACATAGTTACTGAATTTTTAATTTGGGGAATTATCTTTAAAAAAAAACAGACTTTATTATAGTCTGTGTTTTTTTAAAGATAAAAGTCAAAATGACATTATGTTGGCAATACAATGTAAAATTGTCAATGCTTTCAAATTTTTTATGCAGAAAAGGCTTGTGTTGCCTACATAGTTACTAAATTTTTGACTTGTGGAATTATCTTTAAATAAAAAACAAACTTTATGTATGTACATATTCTCTCATTTTGTTAATCTATATGTAATAAATGAGTAAATATTTTTTTTTTGTAAATGGGTACTGATTGTTGGAGATCTCAGGACTGCATATTTTTCTCTGTTGGATTCACACATTACTTATGGAATTGCATTTTGGGGTTGTTGCAGTACTACAAATTTCAACTCCTATTTATTTTACAAAAAAGCCCTTAGGTTTATGCTTAGAGTTCCCTTCCGACAATCTTGCAAACCTAGCTTTATTTCTCATCGAATGTTGACTGTGCCCTGCTTGGGTACCTATTATATTCGAAAGTGTTTACCTGGTCTATAGGAAATACTATGAGCAACTTTGGTTGATTTGAAATCAATGTCGTCTAAAAGTAAGTTTATTGCAGTTTTAACAAAAGTTCATTAAAATTGGCTTTTTCCGACTGACGATGGCAAGCTTATAAATTCAACAATAACAAGGTTAGGAAAGTTATTCGACGTAGAATTTTATGCTTTTCAACTTTGAATACCGTGACATTTTCCGAATGATGCGTCGTTTGCAAGATATGACCAGAAAACCAGAAAAAGTTCGAAAATTTCGAGGTCTTTTGCGATTTTCGGCTTGAGCCGGTTCTACTACGGGGCAGCAAACTTCAGATTCGTATTCAGCACCCCAAAAATTCCGTTGAGAAACTCTCTACGGCACTCATGCCACCAAAAAATTACCATTTGATTGGACTAATATCCGGTTGGGACGTTTCTCCTCTTTGTGTCGTTCTGTGTTCTGTGTCTGATATCACTGGACACTGAGTGGTCATTTCGTTTCTCCGATATATGTTTCTTCACAATCCGTTTTTGAGTTGAATACTGGTTCTTACGTTGGATTTCCTTCTAATTTTCTGCTAGATCTTTGACATATGAAATGTTAAGTGTTTGGCCCCACATTAGAGGTAACATAACCTAAAAATTAGTGTATTTTCGAAATTTCGCCGACTAGCCCTCCTAAATCCTTCGAAAAATTGTTTCCAATTGAAATATAATTCACTTCCTAGGATAGTATATGTATACTAGGGTCAAAATACCCTCGTATTGTGCCGTTGTAGGACGTCAAAACAATGCCGCCAAATATACAGTATGGCAATGCAGTATGAACGTAAATAAATGTCTTTTTAAACTATTGAATAGCATATCAAACAAAAATATAACTGAAACACCGAAAAAATATCAAAAGAAGAAAGCATGACACTCCAACTCCATATAAACAAATGGGATAAGGTTAGGTTTTGTCTTACCTCCAGTGTCAATTTAATGACGTCACGTGCACGAAACCAGCTAGTTGTTCTAAGTTCTATTTTTTTCATTCCTGGATTCGATATACCAAGAGACCTTTTATTCCGTATACCTTTTCCTGTTTTTTGGCATCAATTTATATTGAATTGAAAGACGAAAACGTGTTGGCTAAAGATGGGCAAATTTGATTCACTTCCATTTCAAACCAATTCATGCAAATCTTGGCTTTGAAAGGTGAGTCCATAGACAATCCGTCCCTTCTTTCTAGATTTAGGAAACTTTGGTTAAGGCATCATTGGAATAGTTTTATGACTCCTCATCTAGTATGGAAGTTCTGTCTTCTACCATGTTGTCAATTTCAAGCTTTTCTTGATGAAATGTATATGGTTGTCGTAAGTGCGACATTTGCGCAGAGGTTAGGTCTAAAGCTACTCTGTGTCTCTGGGAGGTTCTCTTCGGTAGTTGGGATTAGACGATTTGATATCCCGGCAAGTATCTTTCCTGCAACAAAAAGTGAAGATATTCCTCTGTGGTTTCAACATTGAGCCTTGTCTCTCTTTTTAAAATGACAGCCATGGAGGCATCTCTAAGTTCGGCAGGTATATGATCTCGGTAATCCATATACTATACATACATACATACACCATACACTTATGCTCTTAATGGGTTTGGGCACTTAGTGCGGGGCTTCATTGTTTTAAAAAATCAGCAGGAATGCAATCAGTACCAGCTGACCTATTGTTCTTTAGATGTCCAATTACCTCCCCTAATATGGGAACCTCGTTGTATTGGTTTTTGTATGAAATTTCGTTGAAGATGTCATTATTAATTTGCGATTCTCTGTTAAGTAGTTTCCTAAAGTGTTCCTTCCAACGAGAATTAATAGAAAAACTGTCTTTAAGTAGTCTTGCGCTATTTTTGGATCGTAAGGGATTGATTCCTTGAAGAGTTGGTCTGTATACCATCTTAGTCTTCTTCTTCTTGTGCTCTGTGCAAACGCGCACGTTGGCGATCTATAGTCGTATGCTTGTGCTATTTGGAGGGTGCAATCTTCAGGTTGGCGGAATATTGTGGCGGCATCTCTTATTCCGCACCAGTCCCTTATGTTCCGAAGCCACGAGTGTTGATTTCTACCCGGGCCTCGTTTACCTTCTATCTTCCCTCGCAAGATCAACTTTGGAATGGAAAATCTCGCACCTCTGATAATATGACCAAGATAGGATATCTTTCGTGCCATAACGATTCCACGCAGCTCTCTTTGAACTCCAGCTATTCTCAACACCTCTTCGTTGCTTTTGCGGGCAGTCCATGGAATGCGAAGAAGCCTGCGAAGGATCCACATTTCAAACGCCTTTATACGGTTCAGGATCCTTACTTTTATTGACCATGTCTCTGCACCATATAGCAGGATGGGCCACACGTAACACTTGACAACCCGAAGACATAGTTCCATTGGGAGAGTACGGGCAAGCAGAACATTTTTCAACTTCATAAATGTAGTCTTAGCCTGTCCAATTCGTATTTTAACTTCTTCATCGCAGTCCTATTTTTGGTCAAGGGTGGCACCCAGATAAACAAAACGCGACACCTGATTCAAGTCCCTTCCGTCAACTCTAATCACAAAGCATATGTTGTCGAGTAATAGCCATAACTTTCGTTTTAGATGAGTTGATTGTCAGTCCAAACTGTTTACCTACTTGGTTTACTCTGTCTACAAGCTGTTGAAGGTCTTCAGGTGAATGCGCTAGTAGGGCAGTATCATCTGCATATTTAATATTATTAATCGAAATTCCGTTGACTTTAATTCCTCTATTATCTTCTTGAAAAGCCAGCTCAAATATCTTTTCCGCATAAATATTAAATAAAATTGGTGACAGGATGCTTCCCTGGCGAACCCCTTTAGATATACAAAATGTATCAGTAGTGATTTTGTTGTTGATTCTTACCTCGGCAGTCTGTTGTCAATAAAGATGTTGGATTATACGGATATCCCTAGAGTCTGTGTCAATCTCTTACAACCTTGCTAAAAGAAAATCGTGCTTAATGTTATCAAAAGCTTTTTGATAGTCTATAAAACAAATAAACATATCTTGCTTATATTGCTAATTATAACATTTCTGGACAAGTAGTTTCATATAGAAGAGTCCTCCCTAGTGCGTAGGCCCTTTTTAAAACCAAACTGGGTTTCTCCGCACATTGCTTCGCACTTATTATGTATTTGGGCATGGATAACTCGGAGAAAGACTTCAAGAGCGTGACTCATTACTTATCAGCCTGTAGTCTGCACAGTTTCTGAGGGCACTTTTTTAGGGATGGGTACACAAAGGTAGACTTGAGCCAATCTGATGGAATTTTACCTGTCTCATAGATTTTGTTGCATAGATATGTCAGGATTTTTGTATCTAGCGTCTTCAGAACCTCAGCATGTACCTACATTGTCATGACTAGGACTTTTTCGATTTTTCATGTTCCTGATAGCTTGTTGAACTTCACTCTCCAGTATGTTTAACCTAGTTAGTTGTTCTGTTGAGCTGAAGAAGTCTTGCAAGTTGCGCTGATCAGGAAAAAGCGTTTCCGCGTACTGTTTCCATTCATTGCGCAGGTCATCTGGATTAACAATGAGTTCTCCATTTTCGTTTCTAAGAGATGGGATTGATGATTCTTTGATAGAGCCAGTATTTGCTTTATCTTTCGATAAAAGTTGACTGAGTCATGTAGCTCATGGAGTCTCTCAGCCTCCTCACATTTTGCAATGATCCATTGTTCTCTGGCTTCTTTACATTTTCGTTTTATTTTCCGACGTAGTTCAGTATACAGACAGTTGAGATAGTTTTGCAAGTCGCTGTTTTTCCATTACATCAAGAATTTCATCCGTCATCCATGGTCTAATCTTGACGCGTTGCTGCTGGCCTAAGACACCAGGCATCTTGAAGATTTTCTTTAACGTTGTTCCAAATGTCTTCAGGGTTGTCTTTGCTTCTTGGGTCATTGGCATTGCATTGTCGGTTCAGTTCCAGTCTCATGTTCTCCTTAATGTCTGTCTTGTTAAAGTTCTGAACATTGAGTTTAAAATTGGCTATTATAAGGTTATGATCAGATCTAATATCAGCTCCCGGATATGCGGCCACATGATACTATTCTGATATCTGTGGTTTATCAGAATATAGTCAATCTGATTTCTGACTATGTGGTCATGATTGTCTTAGTAGCCTGAAAGAAGGCTCCGGTGCTGTTGGAGTTGTAGTAGTGTTTTGTCAGTAGTTTTTTTTAGAGTTCTATCTACTTTTGAGTCATATGTTACTACTTAGTTAGTAATATATTTTCAATTTATTTCATCATCCTAAACTTTCTAAGTGCTACCTCTTTTTTCCTGGATATAAGCAGCAATAACAGGGAATGAATAGAAACAAACATAAAGTCAAGAACAACATTGGTTCAAAAGAAAACTCAAAGAGACTGCTGATATTCAAAGAAACGAAAACATTGTCAGTAAATCATTGGTTGACATGAAAAGTGTATAGAAATGGAGTTCACCATGAAAGTGCCTAATTCTAGGAAGATTCCTATCATCCATGATTTTGTCGAATCAATTAATGCCCTTTTCTAGGAAATTAATTTCCTTATCAGTAAATATGCTCGAAGAAAATTGTCATTTTCTTGAAAACTATAACTGAAGATACATAAAGATAGTTGTGTGTAAAAAACAAACCGAGACAATGGAGATTCAAACTCCTTTCTATTTTTTAACTGTAACATAACCCATACCATCTCATCTTCAAACAAATTATTTATTCTTCAACGCATCAGTTCTTGACCACCAGATTATCAGATTACCAAAAGTAGACATAACATAACGGCTCCTCAACTACCTGTATTAAAAATTCCCGTTAGTCAATCAATAAAAATCAGATATATATCTCGATCTAATCAAAATTCGGAAAGAGTTCGGAGCTTTTAAACAATCATACCAGAATAATTGTTTTTTTTTTTAATACCGACCAATTTTGCAACTGTTGCAAAATGATGCAATTTTCGTCTGACGCTTTCGTCAAGGCTGTGGCTGGGGTACGACCCAGATGACTGCGTACTAGATACTTTCTTTTTTTTGCCTATAGGGCAAAGGAAATGATTATTGATCTATGGTTTTTGTTCAAACATGTGTAATTTGAACAGCGTTATTTAAGAACTAGAAAACTTTCCCTTGTTGTTGCGACCAAATTTGTACGCCAAGTATAATTGCTGACTACCATTTAGAGATATGAACTTATAAGTAATGTATTTGCAATAAAGTAAAATACCTCTAAAGACTGATGGTCTCACTTAAATGTTAGAAGTAATAGCATAAATAGCTACTGGAATCCAAATGGATTATCCATTATCATCTTCAATAATGGGATATGTGAAAGGAAGAATTTGCTTCCCATTTCTTGCCTCGGTCATAATCAGTTGATACACTGAAATCTGATGGACTTAGACTTGTCATTGAAATTTGATGAAATTTCAAGATAGTAGCTGGAGTGTTGAATCTTTTAACGCACCTTCTTCCTATCATGCATTCGTTCATTCTCAAACTCACCTCAACATAATTTTTTGGGAATATTTTTCATTTTTGTCTCTATCTTTTTATATATGTACTAATATCCACCATGTATTATGAAAACTATTTAATTTTTCAGGGTACCCTAAGACTGAATCACATTCTTCCTAAAGCATTAGTAAGCATGGCACCGCTGCAAGTGATTTTAGCCGCATTTCTGTTGGTAAGTAGCTATTTCCAAGTAACTTTATCTTTGATCTTTTATTTAATAGTAACATGGTTAAAAAAAACCCGAAGTAAAAGTGCCATAAACTCATTCACGCCAATAAGAGGTCGATACTTAAAATTTTGAAAGAAGACACTTAAGGACTACGTAAATTACAACCGAGAAATTCGTGGGTTGTCCCAAGACATAAACCATGGGTTGTTTTCGTAAATAATCTCGTTTAAAGGTAAACTTATAAGGAGACAACCTTGGGCATACCCATATTAACACTGCAGACGTTTAGCATCGTGACGTAACAGATCCTGATGGTCACCTTGAATTCACAAATTGTTTGTAGGCTGAAGAAATTTCAATAACAATAATTATTTTAAAAAAACAAAAGTTTTAATTCAAAGGATCTTCTGTGAGATAAATGATCCATTATTTAATTGTACCTACTTATATAACTTTTTTTATTTTTTCTTTGGATTGGTAGAGTCCATGTAAAATACAATGCGCATGCGATCTGTAGAAAAATATTCTCGGGGACAGCAACTTAACTGAGGGCAACCCTTATATTAGACTTCCTTATTTAAATTTGGATTTATCAAAAGGTACCTAAATGTAATGTAAATTTTTGTGTAAATTTAATCATATTTTGGGCACAAAAATGTACTTGCAGTAGAGTGTAGGTACACGTACACCTCTACACTCACCTCATTTTATTTATTTTTGAATTTATTATCAAATTTAGTTATTTTTAATTTATTTTTCAGGTTTCCTCTGTGAAATCAGCCAATTTGCCTTCGCGTAAGTAGTTTATTTTGTATTTTAAATTCAAGTAAATAGTAGGTAATTTAGGTAAACAAAACTCCAAATTTTCAAATCCTATCTTGACTTTTCTATTTAAGTTTAATGTTTTGACCGTTATACCTAACTTGATTCATACCTCATCAATATGACCAACACAACGGTTTCCTTTAATGTTGGATAACTTTAAATTATTATTCTTAATCATTATTATGTGCTACTGTTATTTAATATAATTCATTATTAATATCTAACTGTGAATAATTTATGAATTTAATTAAAGTTTGCATTGTAAAATTTATTAAGTAACATTCGAACTACCTACCTTACAAAATGCACTTATCGTCATAATAATATAAAAAACGCATAGTCACAGATGTAATGGTACTAATGGCCGTTTCCACTAACTAATTTAGGGAAGCCCTACCGATAAGTATTCCCTAAACTGACATTTCTCCGTGGAAAGCTGTCATTTTAGGGAATACTTATCGTTAAGGTTCCCCTAAATTAGTTGGTGGAAACGGCCATAAATAGCATGTCAGTAGGGAGTGACCACAGAATGCTGAGAACGACGGTGTCATTAAACTTGAGAGCCGAACGCAGAAAATTTATAAATAAAAATAACAACAGGAACCAATATAGATGATGCTGAGGGATATCGAAAATTTTAGATACAAATCTGAAAGACCCTGATTCAATAAACATCAAAGATCTGAATAGAAATATTATGGAGTCGATAGCTGAAACTAAACACAGCTCGAAATCTTTAGCAAAAGAAGGAAAACTGACTTTAAATACTAAATACCAAATAATTAATGAAACAGAGGAGAAAATTACTGGGAGAATACCCACAAAACAAGGACGAGCTAAAACAACTAAATAAGGATATTACGAAAGCTGCGATAGCTGACATTAGAAAATTTAATAATAAATGGGTCACCAAGGTCACCTTGGTGACCCATTCCAAGGTCATAGAAGAAAATAAAAGCATGAGGGTACTACGAAATAAACTAAGCACAGGAAAGGCCGAAACGAAATACCCAAATTAGAAAATGAAAGAGAATAAGTAACAAACAACAAAAAGGAAATAATAAAGATTGTTGTAATAAAGAGACTTCTATACAAATCTCTATAGTAACAAAGGCCAGAGAGAAACACCGGAAAATTTACCTCATATATTAAATCAGGGATCAGAAGAAATGCCACCGATAAGCGAAGAAGAGGTCTCAAGGTCACTTTCAGAAATGAAAAACAACAAAGCACCGGACGAGGATGGTGTTGTCGCAGAGGCTGTGAAACTAGGAGGAAAAAAGTTACTAAACTCGTTAATAAATATCTTGACGAAGCAACAACCCCTGACATGTAGACCAATGCCATCATCATTATTATGCATAAGAAAGGCATCACAGACTTGCAAAACTACAGACCGATTAGTTTGCTCACACATCTATATAAACTATTCACCGAGATCATTATTGCATGTCTTACTGATAAATTAGAATCATATCAGCCAAGAGAACAAGCGGGCTTTCGGGCTGGATACGGAACAAACGATCACCTTCAGGTAATAAATAGTCATTAATAGAAAAAAGTGTAGAATATAACAAACCCTTGGTGCCAACGTTTGTGGACTATGAAAAGGCGTTCGATTCCGTAGACCACCATACGCATTGTTCAAAGCTCTTCCCAACTCTCGTATAGACCACCATACTACTGCGACACATATATAAACACGCAACAGCAAAAGTAAGATTGCATGATGAAACAAACCAGTTTAAAGGGGATACGATCTCTCCCAAACTTTTTACCACTCTGCTTGAGTATATGTTTAAAAAGATAGAACCTCATTTTTTAGAACGTAGCCGGTGCGTTTTTCAGACCAAAGGGCATGCGGAAGAATAATTCATAATTCCCGGATTCTTTGCTAAAGGCAGTTTTTTCAATGTCGTTCTAGTGTAAGCCGTTAGCTAAATCTGAAGTGTTGAAATACTGGCAGCATCCAAGCTGATCCAAGAGATCCGTTATCTTTTGTATAGGGTTCCCTAAAATCACAAACTACACTCAGTGCATCCCAGTGGTGTCGGCCTTTAACGGGGTGAATTACTTGGTATAATTTTGGTGGTATTTCCCTTCTCCGTCAAAGTAGAAAAGTCTAATTTGGGATATTTTTCATCAGAACTATGCAAGTCAATTTGTTATATTAAAATTTTCTACAGATATGAGACAAGCAATGGTTGTGGCAACTCATTCAATAATTCCTAAAGTCACCAAATCGATAAGGGAAAATGCATATCATCTTGTTGGAAATACTATTAATAATCTAATAGGGGAATAAACGTAAATGGCGAAAAACTGAATCATTTGCGTTTCGCGGATGGTATCGTACTGATCTCAGACCGACAAGATGAAGCAAATGAAATGCTCACGAAACTGTTATCAACTTCTCAAAAAATTAAAAATCAACAACGGCGAAACCCAATTTATGACAAATCTGGTCCCTATAGCTGTAATCTTAAAACAGAAGAAAAAGAAATCCAACATGTAATATCTAGGACATGAAATTCAGATCGGCAGAGATAAACCAAGGCTGTGAGCTTACCGAAGAATAGGACTAACATGGGCTGCCTCAAGCGTAAAGTTTTTGACCAGTGCATCCTCCCAGTACTGATATACGGCTCAGAAACATTAACAGTGACACAAAAAAACGATCAACAGAATAAAAGTTACCCAACGAGCCATGGAAAGAACTATGTTGGGGGTGACGTTGCGAGACCGAATCCACAACGAAAAGAAACGTAGAAGAACTAAAGTTGCAGATGCTGTTGAGAAAATAACACACCTAAAGTGGAACTGGGCAGGCCACGTCGCAAGAATGAAAGATGATAGATGGACGAAGAAGATATTGGAGTGGCGACCTAAAGATGCTGCACAAGGAAGCCGGGGTAGACCGCCAACTCGATGGACAGATGATATCAAGAGGATATCTACAAATTGGATCCAAGATGCCCAAGACTGAGTAAGATGGATTAGGTTAAGAGAGGCCAGCAGTGGATGAGACATGACACAGTGGAAAAAGTCAATACAAGCAACTCAGCGAATGAAACCCTACAGTCCTCCCTGTATCATAGACCTTCTTTGTAAGCCAAAGACCCTAGCAGAGTGTGCTGAAACTCCCCAAGTCAATATTTCATACACCATTATGCTGTTAAATACAACAATATGGGCAGCTCTAAGTATTTCTCCTGATACACAACCTATTAGATTCCGCAAAATAAAAACACCAGTTCTAATAAGTCTTTCACACACCGCTCCGATGTGGAGTTGCCAGATTAATCTCGAATATCGATTCCAGAGGACAATTACTCTCAGGATAAATGTCATGTGTTGGGTCTTCTCAGCATTAAGTAACAGGCGATTTGAAAGAAACCTAGTCTGTACCACCTCAGGTTCCTTCAAGATTTGATTTTTTCCCTTAGCTTCCGTTTTCTCCGCTACAGCAAGGGTTGTGTCATCTGCAAAAAGCACAAAGCTAGCGTCTTCGCAGCAGAAATCATCAATAAAAATCAGGAAAAGAATTTGGCCAAGCACTGTGGTACACCAAAATCCAAAAGTGATTCCACAGTAGTCACACCATCCACCTAGACTGCCTGGTAAAGCTCAGCAAGGTATGATCGCGTCAGCTCGATACTATTTACCCTGAAGTTGTAAAAAGGTTATCAAACAAGGCATCAAAGTACTTCAGGGCCGTATCTAGGGTTGGGGGGGTTTGGGGGTTCAAACCCCCCTCCCCCAAAAATATAATAAAATTCAAAAAATTTAACTTAAAAACAAACAACACTTATTAAATACTTATTTTTATTTATTTTTTAATTACTAGTGTAACAATTTTCTTTTGTCACTTTGTCTAACCCCCCCCCCCCCCCCCCAAATTTTGGTCTAGATACGGCCCTGAAGTACTTCATACCCTCGAATGTGTCCATTATTCCTTTCAAAAGGTCCATTACTCCCTGGACTGTGCTCTTCTTGTGTCTGAATAGGAATTTTCGGTCGCTCAACAGCCCATGGGTCTCAAATAGATCCACAATATGTGTTGCCAATATCTTTTCAAAAAGTTCGGATATAACAGATAAAGAAGAATAGCTTTCTTCATTGCTCGTGTTCTCTTGGTCTTCATTTTACATTGGTTGGAACTGTTGGAAGCATTTCGTAGATTTAATCAGAATATGAAGAGCTGCAATGAAATATAGATAATGTGACCAACTGTTGATGGGAAGTAAGGTTACTGAGATGGTTTTGAAAAAGCTTTTGAGGGACTTATTGGAGACCTCATCATCTACGTTGCAATATCTATTCAAGAATTCCTGACAATTTTCCTTACATCGGAATTTATAATTTATTAGAAGCCGGATCTTTGAGTAGCTGGGTCCCATGATCTAAGGAGATTTGGATCTTTTGTAAAGGGAGCCTAGGTTGTTTTTGTGGCGCCAAATTTGCTTTGGTCTTGTTAGTGACTGCTAAATGTTCTAATTCAATTGACTTCGTTCTCCATCATTGGCTTCTTAGCATTCTTGCTCTTCTCTGTACTTACTTAAAGATAGGTTTATTTCTTGAAAGCTGCATTTGGATCTTTTTATTCCTTTTGCCGCATATTGTAGGCTTTCCTCTTCTCATTGATGACGTTCTGGATGTCTTTATTGTTTTATTTACGACTAATGTATAATGTGCGTATTATATTTGTGATTTTGGCAGTATAATGACATATGTTATTCCTCCAGGGATTAATGACGAGTAGCGGGATTAATGGTCATTATTCCACAAAAGTGTCAGTGTCAAATGTGTAGTGCTTGTGGATTTGTATTCAAAATTATGAGACGGACGAAATTTGTTCATTGAAAATCTCAAATAAATTAATTTGTCGTGAATAAAGTAGAGTATACTACTCGCAATAATGGCTATTATTCCCTCGGAATATTACTCCCTCGCCGCTAACGCGGCTCAGTTCGTAATAATCCTCGGGAATAATAGCTATCATTATTGACTCGTGGTATAATCTACTATTTTATGTCTTCTTGTGATGAAGCCCGTTAATTCTTCGCAGGCTTTCAGCCCAGCAGTTATAAGCCTCGAGCAGTCCTGTTCTATATCTTCGAGATATTCAGCAGACAGTTTCTCATTCAGTAGGAACTGGAAGTTTGTTTTGGTGTCTGCATGTTCCATTCGCTCAATAAGTATCCTGCGTTGTGGTCGTTTCCTTTGTTTCCATCGTTTTGGTGGTAGTTACTTATAGACCAGACATTCAAAAGGAACATAAGTGAATACTTCAGACGTAGGTATATACATGGACAATCACCAATCAACAACGTCTTAAGTTATTCACTTATGTTCCTTTCAAACGGACCTATTTATTAGGATTCTAATCAAAGAAACCTAGACTTAGTGTCCTGAGGATAACTTTATATGATAAGTCGGAACGTTGACATACAAATAAACAGGTTTCTGTTTTTACTTTGACCCCATCCAACAATTTACCTACAATATTGAAAATATTGGGTCACAAAATACTCATTCAAAAATTTTTTTTTTCGGTTTTGTTTTTGAACCTATCCTATCACCATTTCTGAATGTTATAATTTTGGAACACCCTCCAGAACGAAGAATATACATATTAGGCTAGTCGAAATAGGTGTTGGGGTAGAAAAAATTAGTAACAAAGTGATCTCTGCGGAAATTAGTAGTCAATAGGGTCCTAATTAATCCCTCAAAAATCGCACTTTGTTGCATTGGTGGAACTTGGGAAAAAATGGCCGCCATCTTGATTTTTTTCGAATTTATTGAATATTTCGTAGAGTATGCATTATATCAAAAAAACTCAGGAGAACGGAAAAGTTATTGACATTTAATTCATTTGCCAACATGGAATTTTTCAAAACATCTGAAAAAAAAACAAATAAGTATTTTTTTTTGTGCAGAATGAAAAACTACATTCAATGGAAGAAAAATTCAATAAATTCAAAAATCTAAATATTTTTGTTGAGAGGGTGCAAAAACAAATATGACAAGAAAAACATTTGTGCAGGAAACTACCCAGACTCAGAGAGCACACAAAGTCTTAAAGATGTCTTTTTCAGGTCTGCCTTCTGCATTACATCTGAAGACCAAAAAAAAAAAAAAAAAACGTTTAAAAACAACTTCCATAATAAGATGTCCTAAATTTACATTTTAAGGACGACAACTGAGCCACACTATTTCGTACAACCAGGCCTATAAGTGAATAATGGTTCATGTATTCAAAAGAGATTCTCAAAGACTTCTTCTAGAAATTTCGTTAAAGACGTCTTTACAATGCCTTAGTTCTAAAGGCATTTTTATAGGCAGACGTTTGAGAAGCGTTGGATTTTGTAACACACGACGGCTTCAAGATGTCTTTAAGACGCCTTAAAGATGTAAGCAAGATATCTTGAATGTCGTTTGATGGATATCGTGAGAACATCTTAAGATGTCTACAAAAATTTCCCACAGAATTCGTTTTTCATTTAATTTTAGGAGTTACTTGAAACCATTTAGAATTACAGAACTTTAATAATAAGCCTTTTCGAAAGTTCAAAACACTTAAAATTCAATTCATAATTTCCAAAAGCATTCTGTAGCGCTTCAAAACATTTTGGAAACTTCAGAACCATTATTAGAATGGAACATTTTGGAATTTAGAAACTTCAGAGATATTTTAGAACAATTAGGATTCAATTTAGAACTGGAAACCTTTTAGAATGCTTTTAAACCAATTCAACCTCACTTTGGAACTTCAATGGGGCTCTAAAATACTTAAAAATCTGTCAGAACATTTTGAAATTTAACATGGATCCTTCAAAGGAGCGGACTTCCCAATTTAGAAATTACTGAAAAACTTCTAGAATACTCCAGAACTCTTTAAGCCAAGTTAGAACACTTTAGACAAACCTCAGAATTATTTCAGAGAGCCTAACGCCTGGACTAGATAAAGATTGAAAGTTATAAAATGAGTAATAAATAATAGGGAAATATTAACAAGAAAATGTTCCTCTTTCAATTAAAATTCTTGAATTTTTATAATTTTTTCTATTCCAGGCTTTTGATTTTTCCTTACTTCTTTATTCTAAATTCTTAATTTTCTTTTGGCTGTCGATTTTTTTTCCATGTTCTTGAATTCTCAGTATTCCTGTATTTCAGAATTTCAGATTCTTGATTTGTTTTTTTTATTTTCAGTACTGTCTCTTCTAATGGTTTTCTTCCAAAATGAATTTTTCGTATGTTTTCGTTTAAAGAAATCAAGAATTTAAGACCCTAGCGTTTGGAATTGACAAAAATTGAAAGTTATAAGATGAGAAATAATAATAAAATATCAATTCTGAAGACGGCTTCAGGCAGACGTCTGAAAGACATTGGACACATACGACAAATTTGAGATGTCTTTAAGATGCCTTGAAGACGTAAGCAGACGTCTAAAAGACGTCCTGAATGTCGTTTGTGAATATCTTAGGGACGTCTTCAAGATGTCTGTGTACTGTCTGGATAGACATTAAGTAATTCAAATAAATTAAATTCTATACTCTAATAGACCATGACATAGGGCCTGTTTAGCGGAGTCATTTTTTTTGTCTGGCATTTTGAGGGATGAATGTGGCTAGTTAGCTGATGAGAATATAGGTGGTTTTAGTGCCTACCACCTGTTCGAAATGTCCACAGAATGTTTCGCCGGAAAACTTGACTTCGAACTGGGATTACCGTCTGGCGATTTTTCATCGATATTTTCACAATAAAACCTTCCATTCTCTCGATTACCAGACAAAAAGTAAACGCGGAAGGTTCTTTTCTTTTCTCTTGGAAGTTGACACTCATCCCCACTTTTTCAGCTATTGAAAAGCATCTAGTATTTTTTATGGGTGAATTATTTATCAATATCAATTATTTAGAAGCCAAAAAATTTGAGATCATTAAAAAAAAAATCCTCATGTAAATCAATTTTTTTCTTCTGCAAATTTTCGAACGGGAGGCAGGCATTAAAATCACCCATATTCTCATTAGCTTAGTAGCCACATTCAGCCCTCAAAGTGCCAGACAAAAAAAAATGACTCCACTAAACAGCCCCTGTCTCACAGTCTATAAGGTTTATAAAAAAAATCACTAAACCTTCCCAGTAGTGGAAGAGGAAGACTGGAAACTTGAGACCATGTTTTAAACCTTTGACACCAAACTTCTCGATAATTACTGATGTTTTTTTTGTATATCTCAATATAGGTATCTTTAATCCTCTACTAACAGGCATTCTTAAGTTTTATTAGAAAAATCCATACATTTCGGGATTTTACCTAAAGTTCAAAAATTTTCAAATTTTTAAATAAATTAAATTCCAATAACTTTTTTGTTTTCCAGCTAATAATGCTGATAATGTTGTTATTAAAAGTAACTTTTTATTCTCCACAAAGAAGTTCTCTTGAGTTTTTTTGATATAATGCATACTTTATGAAATATTCAATAAATTCGAAAAAAATCAAGATGGCGGCCATTTTTTTCCAAGTTCCACCAATGCGACAAAGTGCGATTTTTGAGGGATTAATTAGGACCCTATTGACTACTCATTTCCGCAGAGATCACTTTGTTACTAATTTTTTCTACCTCACATGCATAAACCTGCCTAGATTGACTACACTATATGAAAAACACCCATTTATCACAAGAAAAAGAATTCAGATCGATCAGATCAAAACCAGATTTATAACTGAACCGAGGCGTAAATGGTATTTTATCAGAATGAAAAATGAATATTTCAAACATTGAAAAATTGATTATAACTGTAGTACACCTATGAAGTTCAAAGTCAACCAATTATTATTCAAGAATCACATAGCATGACTTCATTATTTTAGGAGATATGTATTCAATTAAAAATAAAATATGTTTTCTTCTTGATATTTAACAATGATAGTTATTATTGTTAGTTGCTCAAACAAGCATAAACAGCAGAAAATCATGTGGTTCTATAGGACAAAACCCATGTGTGATTTTTTACCAAATAAATTCCCAGTCTCAAAGATAATTGCTTCTGTTACACAACAAAAAATAAGTATAATTTGCTATAAACATGTTGTTGCTACTAAAAGCTACTAAACAAATTAAACCACGGAGGGTTAATTGAAATCGAAAGATCAGTGTATCTGTAAATCACGAAGTTTGCTTTAATGAAAAGTGAAAAGGGTCTATTTGGATACAATTACATGTTTGTTTTGCTTGTTACTTACAGTTAAGTGGAAAAAAAAATAATGACATTCTCATGCAACATTGAGGCGATGACCCCATTTCACTTTCTTTTAATGCTTCTTACTTGATCTCTAGTACGTTTAATAATGTTGAAATATACAAGGGAAAAAAAAGTACTCAATTCAGTAGTTGGCAGGCTATCAACATTTTTTAAACCTGAATAGCCGGAAACGCCAGTATAAAGTGTGAATATATCAAACAATGAAATTGATCGAAACGCTAGAATGGTTTGTCACGGTTACGTATCTCATTATACCCTGTAATAGTACTCCTTATGCAGAAACGGAATTTGATCGGATAAGAACCGAGTACAAAATAACAGGGTACCTCCCTATAACGGAGTACTTATAGCTGGAACAAGTAGGAAAATTGACTGGAGTAGAACACAACAAAACTGCCCATTAATAATATTGGCAATTTCATTTTAAGTTAACAACTTGGCATGTATGCAATTAACTTATTGCCCAATCATTACACTTCAATTTGCTTCATATTTTTAGGTCGTCGATATTTTCAAAATTTGTTGCAAGTCATTTGCATTGAAAGATTTATTGTTATTCTGCACGTTTTTATAACAATAAAGCGTGTCAGTGATTTTTTTCTCATTGGTCAATTTCTTTTGACTCTTTGTACCATGCTATATAACAAAAGGACAATACAGTTTTGCACAAGTTAAATTCTCAAGTAAATGCTGAGCCTTTTTTAGTGAGACCTTTCATGGGGACGTTTCGTTTATTCAAGATTTTTTAAATGTCCAAAGCAAAGTCATAAGTACTTCCCTATTTTATTAGGATAGGATAAATAAAAAAATCAGGATAGCTATAGACTAAATATTAGCATTTTAGCATCATAAGTTCTTCTTCTTCCAATGCGTACCTATCCACTAATGGATATTTGCGATAACATTTTCCATTGCTTCTCTATTCCTTGATGCGGTGTGTATTAACGACTGCACATTATGAGCCCTGTCCTTTGTCTGATACCTATTTCGCAGCCAAGACATTTTCTTTCTTCCGATCCCTCTCCGGTCTTCGATCTTGCCTCCGATCAACAGGTGTAAGAATTGGTTCTTTGTGTCGCATTATATGTCCCAGATATGCCTTCTTTTCAATTAATTCAAAAGTTCACGTTGTTTGTTGACACGTCTTTGGACTTTTTTGTTTGTTAGTCTAGCCGTCCAAGGTATCTTAAGAATTCTGCGATACAGCCACATCTCGAAAGCCTCTAATTTGTTAATTGCAGTCACCTTCAATGTCCAACCTTTCATACTGTAGAGAAGCACTGACCAAACATAGCATTTAGTGAATCTGAGTCTTAGGTTAAGGTCAAAATCGGAACAGGTACCTACGCACTCTTCGAAACTTCAAGAAATGCCTGTCGAGCTTGTTCAATGCGACATTTTATTTCCTTATCTGATGTCCAGTCTTTGAAAAGCCAGACGCCCAAGTACTTAAATTAATCTACTCTCTCTCTCTCTATGGGCCTTGCATTAAATGTTATGGTGCAGTTTTCAAACATATTTGGGTTTCTAGAGATATTCATAAACTTTGTGTTTTTGGTGTTGATATTTAAGCCCATTGATTTGCTTTGTTCTCTTACCTTGTTGACAAGTTGTTGTAGGTCGTGTATGTGAAGTTGATACCATGTATTTGTCACTTTCATGCTTTCCTCCTGGCAGAATTGTAAGATTCGATCACCCCTCTCGTTCCTTTCTCCAAGACCATACGATCCAACTAACTCCTCAAATTCAACCTTTCCTATTTTGGCATTGAAGTCACCCTATGTTGACGTCATGTTTTTTAGTCAGTTTTAGCAATTCCTTGACTTCATCATAAAATTTCTTCTCCACATCATGGACCAACGAGTCCGCAGTTGGTGCGTATACCTGTATTATATCAAAATCACTTAGCTTGGCTCTGAGTTTCAATAAAGCAGTGCGGTTTGAGTATGGAACAAAGTCCACGACAGATTTCAGTAGTCCTTTTATTATAACAATTCCCACACCTTTTCTTATGTTTTGGATCGTCATTAGTAGAAGAATACTCCGTTATTCACGTTACACTTTCCCACACCAGGCCACCAGGTTTCAGCAACACCTAGGATATCCAGTTTGAGTCTGCTCATTTCTCGTGTGACGTTTGCCAGTTTCCCAGCTTCGAATAAGCTTCTTATATTCCATGTTCCGATCTTCAATGGTTGTCTTAGATTTGTTCTCATATTTGTTACATTAAAATGTTTCCCTACTGACTAGTTGAGTTCTTTAACGGAATGATTTGGAAATCAATCATTTCAAAATTCAAAGGACTCGAGATAAATAAGTCAGAAATAGTTTTATTTGAAGCTGACTTCGTTCATTTCACTAAACCTCTATTGACTAAACCCCTCACGAGAGGGTTGGGCAAATCCATTTCTTCCGGGCGTTCTCCTCCTAGATCAGTTTTATTCAAAAAGCCATGTAAAAAGTTCAAGGCATGACTTATAATTGAAGCTAATCCTGATTAGGATTCCTGAAGCATCTGGCCAATAGAGGAGATGTTAATCCGGGGTATGAAAATTCTGATTCTAAAACTTTCAAATATTTAGTTCAAAGTCTCAACACAAACAGTATGATAATGCCTCAACTTTCGATTTTAAACTCATCTAATTTGCACATTCTATAGATTTACCTATTTTATCCCAAGCAAGGGAACCCAGTGACGGGTGCAATTTTTCTGTGAAAACTATTGTTGAACAATGATAGCTGAGATGCTGAAGTAATGAACAGAACCAGAAAAGTATCCGCAACTAGGGGCTGGCGAACTAAGCGCGAGCCTATAGGGTGCAAAATTACCGAGGCGCCACCTCACCACCAAATAAAATGATTATACAACCTAAAATGAGTCAAATTACAGTTAATAGAATTGTTTTCTATTACCGGCTCTCGTGGAAAATTTTCTACATTGAGAGCCGGGGATAATAAAATATTGATCACCCCATATCTGAACACAGTGGTGGAATTGTTATCGACTACTGGCTTTCTTGAAAGATCTCCCACAAGAGCCGGGAATAATAAAATATCGATCACTTGTTACAAATAATTTTGTGGAATTTGTATACTTTCAGAAAAAGATAACCTAGGGTCGTGAATTCAAAGAAAAATTAAGATAACGTGTAGTCCCTTTATGTGCAAATGAAACCACTCAAAATCCAACAAACAATAATTTTATTTAGTGTAATTTACAATGTTATGTAGTAAATGCAAGTTCTGTAAAATTGTAAAATTTTACAGTTGACAGCTTGGTTGTTCTGGTGAATCTGACACCATATACCTTTTCAATCTGGAGCTCTTCAATGTGTGTTGGGGTTTCACTTTCGTGAACTGGAGCTCTTCGTGAGGTTTCCTGTTTCCAAGAAGAGGATAGATTGCTGGGGTGACGTCACTCCAGCTGATCCAGACTCCAAACAGTGATCTTTATGTAGAGTAGGTACCCAGAAAAGAATAAGGCAGTATCAGGTTCACCAATATTTGGAACATTTAATTTCTGAATTCTGTCAAAAAGTGAGTGTCTTGCATAGGAAATTGAAATTGAAATTTAGTATAAAATGATTGTTGCACAGACACTCCTTTCAACAGAATCAGGTATAAAAACTATTGCAAGTAGAAAAAATTAATAATATTTTAACTAAAAAAAAAAAATAATTGAATAATTAAGAATAATGATAAGATAGGTAATGATAATAGTAAAATAAAATAATAACAAGATTTCAGAAACAGAAAATAGTTGTTCAGGCCTCTGCCTGGATTCAATAAAGAGTTAATGGGGATGCACTCACAAATTTGGTTCTCACCGACTCTATTTAGAGCAAATGGTCCAATATTCCCACACTAAAAATTGATTCTGAAAGCCAGGGCAGCAGTACCTATTTAAAATCCAAAAATCTGTGTTGACTTACCTCTTATAACAAAACGTGGACTAACTAATAAGCAATTCAAAATGGAAGCCAACAATTAGATAAAAAAAACTTAAAATATAATATTTATATTTCAAAAACAGATAAGATAAGATTTATCAGGTAAAAACTTAATAAAGATATGATAATTTGAATATTGAAAAATCTATAGGGGAGGATCCAGAAATTTAAAGCACAAAATTATTTTGTCTGCCAGACTATTTTTCAAGGATAGAGAGCGTTTTAGAAACCACAGCCAGCAGAAAAACGATCCCGTGTTTTTTATACTTACTGCATTCCAACCAGCTTCAACCAGACGAGTACACCCAAAAGACCATATTCACTTCAAAATGAAAACACAATGAAAGACCGCATAGCATAAAAGAGAATGGATAAAAATCTACTAAAATTATTTCAATTGTTTACAAATTATAATAATTTAAATTAAGGTTATGTCAAAAATAAAAAAACTGTTAATTAATTAGATCATTAAGCCAAAAAATGATTATTTCAGAATCAGAAGTTAAAAAAGGACAGAAATATATCCATTTGCTAAAAGTGAGATAAATATAACTTCTTTCAATGAAAATACAAATGACTGTCAAATGCGAATTAACCAAAAATCATGCTTTGAAAAATAAACCATCGGGCACTAGATGGCAGTACCGGTAAGATATCCGCACTTTACGGACATGATAGATAGATGGCAGCACTTGTATTATTTGAATTTAAATTTAAATTTGAATTTGAATTTGAGGAGATTATTTGGATGATTCTGAAATGGAAAAAATACTACTTTATAATGAAAATAAGAAGAGATGGAACATGTTACGTAAATGACAAATTTATCGTAACACAATCTGTATCTTTATGTAGTGACCTATTTTTGTTGAATCAAATTACAGTGGATGAAACCGTATCTCTACACAGTGGTGGAATTGTTATCGATTACCAGCTTTTCTGGAAGATTTCCTACAAGAGCCGGGAATAATGAAATATTGATCACTCTGTATCTTTATACGGTGGCTTATTTTTGTTAAGTCAAATTATAGTGGGTAAAATAGTTTTCTATTACCGGTTCTCATGAAAAATTTTCTACATTGAGAGCCGGGGATAATTAAATATTAATCACCCCGTATCTCTACACAGTGGTGGAATTGTTATCGATTACCAGCTTCCTTGAAAGATTCACTACAAGAGCCGGGAATAATAAAATATTGATCACTCTGTATTTTTATACAGTGGCTTATTTTTGTTAAGTCAAATTACAGTGGGTAAAATTGTTTTCTATTACCGGCTGACGATAGGTCTTAAACTAAAAGTCTGTTTGTGAGTTTTTCTCAACCCATATAGATTTTTGGTGACACTGAGTTGTGAATTTTCATTTTCTTCTCTTGTCTGTCACTTATAATATGTTCTATTTTTTTTCAGTATTTTGACAAAGCCGTTGGCCTTGTCTTGGTATTTTCTTGTTGAATCCCTGCTAGTACTTTTGTAGACTTCAGTGTCGCTTAACATTTCAAGTAACTTGTCTTCACATGCATCCTTTTCTATGATAACAGTCGCATTTCCTTTGTCAGATCTTCTCACTATAAGGTCACCATTGTTTTTTAAGAAAGGCTTGGTGATTTTTAAGTCGTTGAGTTTCTTAAATGGCTTGGGGAACCGATAAATGGTCAAGACGTTTGTGGTTCTAGCTCTAGTTTCATTTCACTTTTCTTCACTCATTGGTTCATTGGTAATGTAGTATTCTAAGTCTCTCATTATGGTCGAGAATCTCTGAAAGTAAGAGTGGTAAACCAAATTTTGGGCTCAAAGCCAGAACCCTTCCTACTTCTTCCGGAATGTCTTGTTGACAAGTTACTTGAAATGTTAAGTGTTTCGTTGAATCAAATTACAGTGTATAAAACTGTATCTCTACACAGTGGTGGAATTGTTTTCGATTACCAGCTTTCTTGAAAGATTTACTACAAGAGCCAGGATTAATAAAATATTGATCACTCTGTATCTTTATACAGTGGCTTATTTTTGTTGAATCAAATTACGGTGGGTAGAATTGATTTCTATTACCGGCCCTCGTGAAACATTTTCTTCATCAAGAGCCGGGGATAATAAAATATTGATCACTCTGTATTTTTATACAGAGGCTTATTTTTGTTGAGTCAAATTACAGTGGGTAAAATTGTTTTCTATTACCGGCTCTCGTGAAAGATTTTCTACATTAAAAGCCGGGGATAATAAAATATTGATCACCCCGTATCTCTACACAGTGGTGGAATTGTTATCGATTACCAGCTTCCTTGAAAGATTCACTACAAGAGCCGGGAATAATAAAATATTGATCACTCTGTATTTTTATACAGTGGCTTATTTTTGTTGAGTCAAATTACAGTGGGTAAAATTGTTTTCTATTACCGGCTCTCGTGAAAGATTTTCTACATTAAAAGCCGGGGATAATAAAATATTGATCATCCCGTATCTCTACACAGTGGTGGAATTGTTTTCAATTATCAGCTTTCGTGGAAGATTTCCTACAAGAGCCGGGAATTATAAAATATCGATCATTCCATGTCTTTATACATTGGCTTATTTTTGTTGAATCAAAAATTTTATTGGCCTTGGGCGCCGAAGGCTCTAGTTGCGTCCCTGTTTTAAATTATATTACAAATTAGGTTTGTTCCAAACTGGCCTAAAGTATGCGAACAAAGAATTTTCAATTACCAACTCATTCTTGTTCTCTTTCTAGTTGACGAAGACAATTCCTTAACAACCGAAGTAGCAGACGCCGACGTTCGTGTTGACTGTAACAGCGACGAAATTGTTGTCAATATTGGCACTAGGTCCGGCAGGTTCAACGGGATGGTTTATCCCAGAGGATTATCGAAAAACACCCATTGTCTCAGTGAATGGGTACAACGGAAATCGCCTATAACTTATACATTGCCGCTCAGAGGCTGTAATACTATGAGCACGGAATTGGTAAGTATTTTTTTGAATGTAGAAATAAAATGGTCGAAGGTTTAACGTATAATTAGGCTTTCTGAATCTTTTGAATCGGGTCTGAGTACACCTTTAAGGCAGCCGACCTAGGCAGTGTAGTGGTTAGTGTATCTGCTTCGCATGCTGCGGGTCCCGGGTTCGAATCCCGGCTAGGGCATGGTTGCTTATGATGTTTTACCGGCGCGTTGGCTTTGTGAGAGGATGTGGAAGGACTTTCTCAGGCCTGCGTGATGTCAGTGGACACCTTTAAGGCAAAATGAGTAATTTTAAAAATGTCACTTCAGATTTGTTCCGTTTAAGAAAATAATAACTATTTTGAATTTCAATTTTTTTTTTCCAAAAGTCCAAAATAGTTAGGAAATATTTAAAACAATTGAACGCATGTTCTCTGAAGGTTTATGAAATTAAGTTGTTTTCTGAAGACTAATATGAATCTTTCCATAGTAATAGCTAGTACAGTCACTTTCTCCTTTGCATATAACAGTTATATACTGTTATTTCAAAGTCATGATTATGGAATGATTACTTCAGTCTCCTATCAAGAGTGTTCACATCAGATGTTCACCTCGGGGTGTTATCAATAACACGTGTGCATTCCGAAAATTGTCTAGCTGAAAAAAACAAAATACATTCCTTGATTAATACAATCTGAAAACCAGTTCTTTAATGACTTTTGATTTTCCGGACTTTATAGTTTATAAGCTGAAGACTTAATGACTGTGTTCATATACATATATGATAAATTATACGGTAATCGCCTAATTTCCTTGTCTAATTAAAAAACGGATACAAAATTATAAAAATTTACAATAATTGAACAAGTATTTTATGCAAGCACGTAATGACCCAATCATTTTTGAAAATATGTGTAGGCAAATAAGATGGAGTATGCTTACTGACTTGACTTAGATGAATTTTATGCAGATATTTATTTTCTTCTGTCATTCATCTAATTTCAATCTTAAGTAGTTTTTTAATCGGTGGATGTTGTCAATATATTTTCAATTGTTAATAGAGCTTATGTGTTATATAATGAAGTTAAATCTGAAAGTTCAATTGTGTTTTAAGACCACTTTTCACAAAATGTCACAAAAATTCCCTAAGAGGATTATTACCACGCCCGATTCTGGTTTAAGTCTCAATAGAAAGTGAATCATTTGAATTGTTTGAAAATAATGAAACCAATAGCCGTACACAAGAGTAAAACTTAATGTTTAGTTTACAAGGTTTAGCACCGCGGTCATTAAATCACACAGTGCAAAACGAATTATCTACACTGTATTCAATCAACCATTGAAAAAATAGGACAAAGCCTTGAATTTATTTAAAATTTAATTACCATAATAGGTATAATAATATAATGTAATTTACCAGTTATGTCATTACATGAATATTGGTGATTTTTTTTTCTGTAATTTGAGCTATTCTGGCGCATTATATATAGCTTTTATAGCAGAATATATATAATTTCAACTGTATATAGGTATATCCAGTTTATATATAAAGTAAGATCTTTATTGTATTATTTATTTCACAATTTATCTCATATTTCAAACAACTATTATTTTTGATCCGGACTTGGAACTGGCCATTCACTTTCGTTACAATATAATATGATATGGAGGTTTTTATTGGTCCACGTTCACTTTTTCATCAATATTATGGAATTATGTTTTTTTTTCTTAGATTGTCAAGTTGGGAGGGAGCCGGCGTAGGATTCAATAAAATAAAACAGTTTCTTTTCTGAACCTTCAGCAGAGAATGGTTTTAAAATCTATTTGACTTGACAAGCCGGCAACAGTACATACATTCCTACTGTATATTTTTTTTGAATTATTTTTTAAAAATTACAAATAAGACTCTAAAAGTTCATCTTGCCATCAAAGCTTCACATACACTACAACCATCATAGTGCAAGTCTAAAAGCCTTTTCTTCAAGAACATTGCACCGAAGTTCAGACCGGTTTCGCAACCAGGCAGAACAATTTTATAGAATTCCTCGGGTTCTCTTTATAATATGGAAGGACGCTCACGCTCCACCAAGAGATCGACTAGTCTGATAGTCTTGCTACGAAGAAATTCTCTAGGTACGCCTTTGTTAAGAAAGTATACATTTCATGAATTTCAAGCCATAATCATATTACAAGTCTTTCCTAAAAGACTTATCATTAAAACGGTGTTGTCCGATGTTGCTGAGCCGTATAAGTGCTTAATCTCAATTAAAGTTTACGTCAAAAGATGTCAGTATAATTTCCCTATAGGCGGCAAGTTTTTGTATAATAATTATGATGTTTTTTTAGGGAACATTAACTTTAATTTCATGTACATGGCATCATTAAATCCGATATTCGTTATTGTAGATTGGTCGTTAGGAACCGTTATAAAATCTATAGTAACTAATGAGGTACTTTATTAGTATATGTATGATGGTGTTTCTCATGCCTACGAGCAAAATATTAAAGAAAGTCTACACACAAAATTGAGAAGTAAATTAACAAAAAAATAATTGATAATTGGAAATGATTTGGAAGTGTTGAAAGTGATAAATGAGCATATCACTACAGAAGGTTAAACATTGTAGTCACCCCAAAAGCCACGCATTTTTCTACTCGCTGGGGTCAATGAGTGATATAATGTTCTATTACAGAATAGTTGTTTTTCCTTGAACAATACCGCTATAAAATTACAATACTTTCATGTTACTAATTGCGCAAAAACGTATCATTTTTGAACAAATATGGTATATTTACCAGCAGAGGGTATTAGGAAATGCTTTGATGAATACTAAAAATAAGTAAGCTCAATAAGTCAAACTGTTCAAAAAAAGGATCAATAATTTTCTATAAAACTATTGAAAAAGTAAGAAAAGCAAAACATTAAAGTCAAAAAGTACAAAATATAAAGTGATCAATTCAATAAGTACTGTTCACTTTTCCTATATCATGCAACGAAAACACGTATTTAAATTTATTACCGCGACAGTTAAGTCTGCAATATCAAAAATATATTACAACCGCGGTTGCATAACCAAAACTGACCTTATAGGAAAGTGAAATTACAGCTGGTTTAATATTATTTGTCTGCACTGGCACCGTTGCTTTAAGTAGGTTATGCGACTTTATGTACGAACATTTCTGCTATTTTTGGGTGTCTGAGAACAACCTCAAGGCCTTTCGATGGGCAGGGGCAGATACACCCACTTTTATCTTCTAGGTCCCTATTCTTCAAACATATGATAGTAAGTAACAAAGACAGAACACTCTTTCTCTTGAGAAATCTGTTCCCCTATTTCAAGAATAAGGACTCAATAAGGAGCCTCTGGAGAGAATCAAAACCTCACTTTGTTAAGGCTCTTTCTTTATTCTGAGCATGGGCAAATGAGCATCTCATAACTTTGTTAACGATTAGGATTTCCGTGAAAAAATGTGCTTATAGGTTATTTCAGTTATTTATTTAATTACAGCGTTGTCGTCCTTCAATTGAAGTTTTCCGTATATTCAATTTTCAATTCATATACACCGATGCTATTAAAAATTTTGTATTTATGTGACTTTTATTGCTAAAATTACCTATTTATATACCTAAGTATATAAAGTGAATGCCCCACCCAAGTTCTCACAGAGCGCATGGCTTATCGTTGCATCCAATAAGAGTTTCCGGATGTTTTTTTCATTTCAAACAAAAAGCAAACTAGGAAACATTTAATACTTTATAGCAATAAGTAACATGATCGTTTACAATTATACGTGAAACTAGAGATGGCAAATTCTCGAGAATTTATTTTGAGAGAATTTTCTCGGAGAGTATTCGGGAACATTGGAGAATTTTGGAGAATTTTGAAGAATATAGCTTCTTCACATCATTTGGGGCTTTCAAACATTCTAAGATAATTATGTTTTGTTTGTCAAGTTGCATTTGAATTTGCTCAAAACTAGTCAAAACTAATATTAAAAGTTAAATATTTCTTCGCATACACTCACACTCTGCAACATATGGCGTTTCCAGTTGGTAGAAATAGTGCAAAGAAAATGTGTTTCTATCTGTTTCTTTAACAGGCTTAGAGGAAAAGCTGGAAATACACTCAGTACTCAGTCGCGCCCAAGGAGTGGCACCAGTGCGCAATAAATCTAATATATATATATATAATCATCGGTTTATCACGTTCTACGTCTTCCGATTCCCGATCTCCAACCATCTCTATCAATCCAGGCATCCTCCTCTATAAGCCTCTATCTCTCATTTCTTCGTCCACTCCACTTCTCCAGCTTTTTCTTGGACTGCCGCGTCTTCTTCTTCTCCCAGGCTTCCACTCAATAATTTGCTTGGGTATCCTTGTATCTGCCATTCTTTGTACATGTCCGAACCAAATCCGCTGTTTGTCCCTTATATCATCTATTATTGTGTGTTTTACGTCTATAATCTCCCTTATTCTCAGATTTGTTATCCTTTCCATTTTTGACCTGCCTGCCGATCTCCTCCAAAAATCCATTTCAGTTGCTTCCAGCATTTTTGCGGTTCTGTTCTTTAGTGGCCAGACTTTTGTGCTATATGTGACTATGCTTTTGACTATGGTGTTGTATATTCTAGTTTTGTTAGTTTTGTTGATATTTTGGTCCCACAGTACACTATTTAGTAGGGATATTGCCTTGCGTCCTTGTATATTCCGATCTTTAATTGCTTCGTCTAGGGTTCCCTCATGTGAGATTTTCATGCCCAAATATTTGTATTCAGTACATTGTTTTATTTCTTGTTCGTTATTCAATTTGAGAGATTGCTGTTCGCCTCCTATAGTCATATATTCTGTTTTAGTAAGATTTACTTCCAAACCACATTTCTCGTCTTCCTCTATCAGTTTTCGTGTCATGTACTCTAGGTCATCATAGTCCTGTGCAATTACTACTTGATCATCTGCAAAACTTAAAGAATATAGATTGTATTCATTGAGCGATATTCCCATGTGTCTGCATTTGTTTTTCCACCCCTTAAACGGCCACCGCGACTTCTCTCACAGCATACAATTTTTTTTCCAGAATTTGCGATCACATCTGTGCACATTTGTGGTGGTATCTCACAAATAATACGCCGAATCTCATCTTTCAATTCTTGAATTGTTTGGGGATTGTTCACATACGCTTTACTTTTGATGTAACCCCACAACAAGACGGCGCAACATGTGAGACAGCAAGAGAAACCATTGACTTATTGCAAACACGGTTTGAAGGAAAACTTCTTTCAAGAAATGGGGATGTTAATTGGCCGCCTAGATCTTGCGTCTTGCGATCTAACGCCACTACACTTTTTTTGTGGGGTTATATCAAAAGTAAAACGTATGTGAACAATGTTAGTATTTATTAATGTTCAGGTATCACATGTTCTGTGGGTATCAAACAAATTGTACAGTTGCTATATAAATAGTTGGCATCACTATTGTTAAAAATGTTATGTTATGTTAAAGAGTTTGTAAAATTGTTAATAAAAGTTTAGTCCGTTTGGTCAGTCGTTTTGCAGATTATCCGAAAGGAAACCACGCCACGTTTTATTTCCACAAAGTAAATAACAAATTTAATAGGTTATGGTCCCAGAGTGGTAAATCGGGTGCAAAATGGCTACGGGCAGTTTTATAGCCAGTGTTTCAAAGTAACGCGGTCGTGAAAACTATGCTGAATGGTCGTTCGCTGCTGAGAATTTCCTGATTCTCGATGGTTTGAAAAAATGCATTGAGGGAACAGAATCGGACGACTCAAAAGTGGTACAAGCTCGAGCAAAATTGATTTTGACAATCGATTCTACCTTATTCATCCACATAAAGGATACCTTGACCGCAAAAGAGTTTTGGGATAAATTAAAAAAACTCTATGATGATGCTGGATTTGCGAGAAGGATATCATTGTTGAGATCGCTGATTTCGGCGCGATTGGAAAACATAGATAACATGGCGGCATATGTTAATCATGTTATTGATACGTCACAGAGGCTAAGGGGGACAGGATTCAAAATTGATGATGAATGGATTGGATCGTTGCTCCTAGCGGGTCTTCCAGATAAATATTACTCAATGATTATAGCTATCGAACATAGTGGAATCCAAATTACAGCTGATGCCATAAAGACCAAATTGCTAGAGATGGAAGCTGATTATAATACAGGTAATGCATTATCGGCAAATTTGTTTCCAAAGGAAAGAAGAAGTTTGACAACAGGACCAGTGGAAGAAAAGCGTCAAACCAGTCACTGTCAAAATCAAGTTCGCATGACAGTTCAATCAAAACAATTAAATGTTATAATTGTAAGCAAATGGGGCACTACAAGAGCCAATGTCCTCATTTGAAGTCAAAAATTGGAAATTCCGTATTCAGTGCAATATTTTTGGGCGGACATAATTTCAAAAAAGATGAATGGTATTTGGATTCAGGGGCTAGTGTCCACTTAACAACAAACAAGGACTGGTTAGTGGATTTGAAAATAAAAAAAATAAAAGTGTTGAAAGCCCGAGTGAAATTTGTATAGCCAACAAATCGACAATAACTGTGGAGTATGGAGGAAATGTGAACATCAAGACAGTTGGTAAGAAAAAATTCGATATAGAAATAAGAAATGTTTTATATGTACCACAAGTTTCTGCAAATTTATTGGCAGTCAGCCAACTCATTAAGAATGGTAAGCAATGTAGATTAGTTTTTCCAAGTAAGGGCTCAAGGGCTAGTGCAATACTAGAAGTAATACACACTGATCTGTGTGGGCCCATGGAAATTAAATCACTCGGTGGAGCTAGATATTTTCTTACTTTTATTGACGATTTGTTTTTGTTTATTTTTTGCAGACCAAAGATGAACTTTTTAATTATTTTAGGCAATTCAAAAATTTAGTTGAGAACCAGACAGACAAGAAAATTAAAATTTTAAGAAGTGATAATGGTGGCGAATACTGTGGACATAATTTTGAAAACGTCTTGAAACAAACAGGTATTTTGCATCAAAAGTCAATTTCACATACACCAGAGCAGAATGTTTCAGCTGAACGCCTAAATAGAGCCATTGTTGAACGAGCTCGCTGTATGTTGTTTGATGCAAAATTAGACAAAAGATTCTGGGCAGAAGCAGTAAACACGGCAACTTACCTGAGAAATAGAAGTACAGTTTCAGGAATTGTCGATAATAAAACTCCTTTCGAGATTTGGCCTGGAAGAAAGCCAAATATAAGCCACGTTCGAATTTTTGGTAGCAAAGTAATGACCCATATACCGAAAACCAATAGATTAAAATGGGACAAAAAATCTAAAAAGACCATTTTAGTTGGGTACAGTGAATGCAGTAAAGGATATCGTCTCTATGATCCAAATATCAACAACATAATCACATGTAGGGATGTTGTAATAATGGAAGACATCAAGGATGAAGTTGATATTGTTATAGAAAACACCAATGAAGTAGCAGCTTCAGTGGGGGGTTCAGATGTTAGTGAACCAGCTGCAGAAAATTCGAACATTGAACAAGAAATTAAAAATCCTGATTCTGACACTGAGAATGATTTTTTGGATTGTACTAATACCAAAATAAGTACATCAGAAGATTCCAGCGATGAAGAATTTGTTTGTGAAACAAAAAATGTGACCGAAGAAAAAAGGAGAAGTTCACAAAGAGTCCCAAAACCTAAACGAATGGATGATTTTGTGACTTACATAAGTATAGAAAATGACTTTCAAGAAGACCCTCTCACAGTTGAAGAAGCTATGTCCAGGCCAGATGCAGAAATGTGGAAAAAAAAGCAATGTCAGAAGAACTGGACAGTTTTGATGCAAATGATGCTTGGGAAATAGCTGAGTGGCCAAAAAGTGCTTCGATAGTGAAATGTAAGTGGATGTTTAAAAAGAAAGTCAATTGTGAAGGTTTAGTGAGGTATACAGCCAGATTAGTAGCTAAATGTTTCTCTCAAAAACAAGGAGTAGATTATGAGGAAACTTTTGCTCCTGTTGTAAGGCATTCCAGTCTAAGATTATTTTTTTTCATTATCAGTCAAGCTCGGTTTAAGTAGGTATTGATCATGTTGATGTGCAAACAGCGTTCCTTAACGGTTTTCTGAAGGAAAATGTTCATATACAAATGCCTGAAGGGCTTGTTTGTTCTGATAATGATAAATGCTTGAAACTAAAAAAGGCAATATATGGGCCTAAACAGTCATCTAACGCTTGGAATGATCGTGTGAATGATGTTTTAGTTGAATTGAATTATGAAAGATCGAAAATTGAACCTTGTATTAGTATTTATATTAAAAGGGAAAATAATCGAATCACAATAATTGCTTTGTATGTAGACGATTTTTTTATTTTCTCTAATAATAAAATAGAAGCAAATAATTTAAAGATTGAGCTAAATTCCAAGGATAATGCACACCTAACATGGGATTTTTGGGGTCTATGGATTTTGCCCATTTTTTGATATGTTATAGAGGATTAAATTCTGAATAACCTTTAAATGGGATAAAATCTTGTAGGTTTTTTAGATATGAGCGTTGAAACATGAACTTTTTTTCGACTTTTTGTGTGGAGAGTATACGATATACTGGTGCTACTGGTGTATATCAGTCAAAATATTGAGAGGTTGACATATTTTACGTCACTTACAAATTAATGTCAACATACGTTAAGGCCGGGACCGCACTGGGGTAAATGTTGGCGCCAGTGAGGTCCCAGCCTTAGCCTATGTTGACATTTGTTAGTGACGTGAAATATGTCGACCTGTCAATATTTTGACTGATAAACACCAGTTTCTCGTATACTCTCCACACAAAAAGTCGCAAAAAAGTTCATCTTTCATCGCGCATATCTCAAAGATCGTAATACCTACAACATTTCGTCCCATTTAAAGATTCTTCAGAATTAAATCCTCTATCACATATCAAAAAATGGGTAAAATCCATAGAGCCCAAAAATGTTAGGTGTGCGTTATCCTTTAAAATTAAAGATTTGGGTAAAATCAGAAAATGTTTGGGCATGCAAATTAATTTTGATGAAAAAAAAAAGGGTGTAATCATTTTAAGTCAAAAAGATTATATTAATCGTTTATTGAAGAAATTTGATATGCTGGATGCCAAAACAGTCAAGACTCCAATGGAGGCTAAATTAAATTTAAATTTGGACGAAAGCTGTTCTGATGAGGATAAAGCTAAGTATCCTTATCAGAAATTAATTGGTAGTTTGATGTATTCATCTGTATTGACAAAGCGAGATATTTCTTTTTCTGTCAATTTTCTCAGCCAATTCAATAATTCATACAATGAAAGTCATTGGAAATGTGCAAACCGCATTTTGGGGTACTTAAAAGGTACTATTAACTATTCATTGAAATATTCCAAAGACGACTCAGAACTACAGGGTTTTGTAGACGCTGATTGGGCGAGTAATGCTGTTGATCGTAAGTCCTACACAAGATATGCTTTCAAACTTTGTAGTTCTGTGGTTTCCTGGTTGAGCTTAAAGCAAAAGACAATTGCACTGTCGAGTACTGAGGCTGAATACATGTCAATCTCTGAGGCAACCAAGGATGCATTATATTTAAAGGGATTATTGGAAGAACTGATAGGAAGTGTACCTTGTGTGATTTTATTTAATGACAACCAAAGTGCAATAAATTTGACAAGCAATGCGATGTATCATAGAAGAACAAAACATATAGATGTGCGTCATCATTTTATAAGAGAAACGATATTAAATAAGGTCATACAGATGAAGTATTTATCCACCGATGTTATGCCAGCAGATGTTTTGACGAAGGGCCTCCTTTCTGAAAAGCATTTTAGGCTGATAAATTTACTTGGTTTGATGAATAGGTACTTGAATCTTGTTGATAAGTGGGGGTGTTAGTATTTGTTAATGTTCAGGTATCACATGTTCTGTGGGTATCAAACAAAATGTACAGTTGCTATATAAATAGTTGGCATCCCTATTGTTAAAAATGTTATGTCATGTTAAAGAGTTTGTAAAATTGTTAATAAAAGTTTAGTCCGTTTGGTCAGTCGTTTTGCAGATTATCCGAAAGGAAACCACGCCACGTTTTTTTTCCACAAAGTGAATAACAAATTTAATAAACAATCCCCAAACAATTCAAGAGTTGAAAGATGAAATTCGGCGCATTATTCGTGAGATAGGTACCACCGGAAATGTGCACAGATGTGATCGAAAATTTTGGCAAAAGAATTGTTTTCTGTGAGAGAAGTCGCGGTGGCCATTTGTTGGATATTGTGTTTCACGTATTGTAATTGTAAACGATCATGTTACTTATTGCTATAAAGGATTAAATGTTTCCTAGTTTGCTTTTCGTTTGAATTGAAAAAAACATCCGGAAACTCTTATTGGAACACCCTATATATGCATAAGTAAACTTCATCAAAATTTCACAAAACTTCCAATTACTCATTGAAGATGAACATGACATCAACCTAAATTATCGTTCTTGTCTTATTGCGTAAAATCTATGTAAGATCCGGTTCATTGTTATGTAATATCCCAAAAATTATGTAAATGCTCTTGATTCATGATTCGATCGTTATTTATTACCTACTATTAATCGGTGAACGTTGATTATCAGCACTTTTACTTGAGTTATATTATGTGCGCAACTTAACTACTAGGGTACTTTCATATTTGATATTAATAACTGTGCGTCAGGAAATTGCCGATTAATCACACTAGTTAATAAAAAGATCGAAATTTCATTGACGTTATTAACAGAACGTAATAGAAAATTTGAAACTTTGTCCGAAACATAGAAGCAATCCTTGAAAACTAATACGAAGCCGTTCTCACGCTATAGATTCAGCTGAACCACACCACATGGCTTAAATACATTTTGTGGTATGTTTCATCTATCAGTCAACATTGCAACATATCTGGTACATAGTAAGGCTTTGATAACCACAAAGTTAAAATTGAGATATAAACAATTTTTAACCACAAGTCAAACAACTATAAGTAGGACTAATTAGACTACAAATTATAACAACTATAAGCAGAGAAAATTGTATTCTTGCGGAAGAAATCTACAGACCATCATATTGATGAAGCGGAAAGCAAACTACTAGCCACCAATGAAATAAGAACCTATTTCAATTCTCCTACGAGCTGAAAGAATACCACCTATGACAATAATAAACGCCAAAAATAAAAAAAGTTTTGCAACAAAACACCTTTTGCCTTAACTAAATACAAAATCTTGATTACGTTTGTGCAAAAGTACATAAAATCAAACCCACATTATCGTCAAATAAGGCTTGATAAAGTGTCAATAATAATTTTATTTGGCATCGGCTATTTATTATAGATATTTCAGAGAGGATGCTTGGTCAATATGTGCGTTTGGAAACGAGGTTAAATTGTTACATAAGTTAGCGGTAAATAGGATTCGTTTTAGGTAGTCGTTAATGATCTTATTAGAATTTGATAAATTGCTGCTAATAATGCATATTATATGGAATACCTAGCCTTTTATAGTAAGGCAACAAACTAGTCCTTAAAAGGGACGAATCAAATTAGGAAGCCCTATACTTGCATTGCATCTTTTACGAAAGCATTATGTATGTATTGAGAATAATTGATGTAGTGGTGCGTTAATTTTGCTCATGACATTCGAATTTCCCTTAAAAATTCTGACATCTTCCCTCTTAACAAAAACAAAGGCAAGAACTTATCCTAATGAACATATTCTTAGAGATGTATTGGTCTTTTGAGGTGTCTTTCAAATCTAGATTTATCTTGTTCTAAGACTGGATTGTCATGGTTATTTTTTTAAAAAAATCTTCTCTCCTCCATTTCTTTAGACTCCAAGTTTAGATTAGAACAGCTGGAAGACTCCTCATTTAACACGATATCATCACTTGAACTACTGAGCTTATCTCTGGTAGAAGCCTTATACAGAGAATGCCTTTTACGCTCTACAACATTTCCTGTAGGTAATTCTACCTTATATGGCCTTGGCTTTGTGCCGTTATCCATAATTTGTCCCTTACACATGTCATGTATATTATCTCTAATCCTAACTTTCTTAAATTCTAAAGGCTTGAAATTATTTCTTCTATAATGAAAATGTTTAAATTTTTTCTGTCTATTCTCTAAAAATGTCTTAATTTTGGAACCATTGCCATTATTATGAAAATCTTCAATTGACAGAAGAAAGGTATTCACTTCAGGTGCAAACCATATTTCATTTGGTGATTTATCTAATTGCGAATCGATTGGAGTGTTACGATACTCCAGCAAAACTGTAAAAGTGACCTGTACCTGAATCATCAGCTTTTTTAAGTAATTGCTTGCACGTTTGAATGTACCTTTTCGCCATGCCATTTGATTTTGGGAAGTGTGGACTTGAAGTTTCATGTTGGAACTGCCATATATTAGAGAAATTTTTGAATTTAAAACACGAATTTTTTTTATCATACCTGGAAAATTTTCAAGTCCAGTTATAACATGATCTGCAGTTTCAGCTTGCAATTTTTCAACTTCCAAGACTTTGCTTAAATAATCCACCACCAATAAAGATGCTTGCTTTTCATAATAAAAAATATCAGTGCCTACCTACCATCTCCCAAGAACTATTTCGGATTCCCTTCCCTTAACAATAAATAGGTATTCATGTCCATGTTTTTTTCTGAAACTGACAAGTACTACAGTACATAAAAGGGCAAAACATTTTTTACTCTTGATTTACATTTGTCAATGCACAAATAATAAGCTTTAACATTTCACTTCTTAAATTAGGTGTCAAGGCTTTGGATGCGTATGCAACAGGTTAGTTATCTTGCAATAATACAGCACCCAAACCCTTGCTACTAGTGTCAACTGATAAGACAACTTTCTTAAGGCGAGTAAACAACTTCATAACTTTAATTTAGTGCGTAATTCACAATTTAGTGCATAAACTTTAAAGTTAAATTCATTATTTTCTATGGAAGCGTTTATACATCTACTTAATGCTCAATTCATAATTTAGTTCATAATAATAACCTTAAAAGTTCCTAACTTTTAACTTTTATGCATTAAATTATGAAAAAATTACGACTTAAATTTATCAAAAGTTGTTTAAATCCGCCTTTATTGTTATCAAAAAATTTTAAAACTGGTGTCTTAGTTAACAAGCTCTTCATTTTCTCAAAATCAGAAGTATGTTTATTTGTCCAAGCAAAATCCACATTATTTTTTAAAAGTTGTCTCATTCAATAAGTTACATCTGATAACTTAAGTAGCATCCAAATTATTTATCTGAATGTCCAAGCTGTGCTTAACTCCATTAATTTCACACATTATTGTGGTTTCTCCAGATACATTAATTTTTGAACCATCATATCCTCTAAGTCTCACAAGAGAGGGTCTCAGCTGTATATCCAGACCTGCTTTCGGGTGCCACCCTTTGAGCGCTCCCGAGTTACTCCGAAGTACTTCGGCTACAGTTTGACCCGTTCGGTTTCAAGCGTTCGAGAACAAAACACATGGAGTATGACAGGTCACTGACAGGTGTGAAGTGTTCTAGCAGCACCCGAAAGGGGTTCAGATCTCTGGATGTCTTCATATTTAGGACATTAACATCGGCTCCTGTATTCACTTTACATACAACCTCCTTTCCGTTGATTTTAATTTTCTGTAGCCATTTCTTAATACTATAGCTACATATTTTGTTTCATTGGTAATTGCTCTTACAAAGAAATTATCATCTTCACTCTCTGAGTCATTTTAGTTCCTGCTAGTGCATCAGTCCAAGCTTCAATACCTGCTTGTAAACAACGGGCTAAAGCTTTTTCAACTTCGCCTAATCTCACGCGAATGTGCAAATTTGAGTATTGTTTTAAAGATAAATCATCAACTGCTGGTTGGCAGTAGGCTCGGCAGTAGGTATGTCTGCAAACGTATTGGCTGAATATGGAAAAGTTTCCAAAGATCTCACGTCAAATTCTAGTTGCTCACCAATGATAACTAGTTCTTCGACTTTTTCTTGGAAACCCTTAATTGTTTCGGAAATTTTTTTCACATAAGGGTCGAGCTTATAGCTCTCCCACACTAACGAATCGCCTTCTTTCATTAGGTTTTGGACTTCTTTTCTCATGCTGGCCACTGGTGGGACAGTGCTTGCTTTACCTTCAATCTAAAGAAAGGAAAAGGTTTAGGAATAAAAATTTACTGTCATACGGGAAGAAAAAGCTACATTTTGTACCCTTTTGTAAGATCAGGAATGTCAATACTAGTCAATAGGCTTTTATTTAAAGTAAAGTTGGGAATCATGCTTAGACTTTCTGGAATGAGCTGTAAATAATATTGCAAAGCATACATTTACATTTTCGGGCCAAACATTTTTATTACTCAAAATCATTGGATTTAAAGCAGAAATTTTAAAAAGTCGACAATCATGCAGGGTTGCTATCCATGCCTGATATTGATACACAGCTGAAATATTCTACCTTGGCCCTGCCATGGATCTGTGTGGTCCTCAGAGTGAGCTAATTTAAAACATACTTAATTAGTTTTTTTTCTTTGAAAACTCAAAATCAAAATCTCCCAAAATCAGTTGTCCAATGTCATTTCATAAGTTTCACGTTCTCTATCAGAGATAAGAAGCGTTATCAATTCAAATGTTCACTCAGTCTAGTTACAGTTGAATCATATTAAATTATGATCAATTCTGACATTGGGTAACCGGTTCTTTGCAAAACAATCATTAAGTACGTTGACGAAGGCGTATACTGTCATCAAGGTTTCATGTGGGAGATGATAGAGGTTAATGTCAAATTTTTCTATTCATTGTAATAACTAGTACATGTACCTACCTATTCGAGGAAGTAAAAATAGTATCTACCTTGTTAAAGATTCTAGATATTCGGTAATTAGTAAAACTAGTTTTTATACTCTCGATGGTTTTCGCCTATACACGTGTTGCAAAATTTTGCGATGACATAATAAATATCTACTTTAGTTTTTGGGTATTCTAATCGAATTCTGGGTGTTGTAACTTTCGATTTTGTGTCAATTTAAATGTAAAAAGAATGCAAACAACAAAAGATTACCACATAAGTTCGTCGAAGCATTACTATAATATTATAACTCAATAAATGAGTAATATAAAGGAAAATAGATGGATAGCTATAAGGTGAAATTTATTCCCCTAACTGACAGTGATGTTTCAGTCTTAAACCTTTTTTCCTCAAAAGTTACAACCGTTTTAGCAGCGGAATTATACAAAAGGTAACATTCAAACATACCTACTTGTTTGAGCGATTTCAGTAAAATATAAGTACTTCCTATTGAGGAGGATTAAGGAAGGAAGCGATTATACAATAAACATGAATATATTATATAATCCAAAAACACTTTCAATTAACAAAGTAGATATGTATTGACGTGGGTTGGAAGCTTCAACCAAAAAGGAAACTTGCACAAAAAAAAAGAAGCAAAAAAATCAATGTAGGCAGCAAGCCCATTGGCAAAATCGGTGATTCAATCAATGGCAGTAGAAAAGTAAAAATTTTACTTTCAAATAATAGCACACGAACAAAGTCGAAGGTCGATTCAAACGTGCAAATTGATCATAAGGTTACCTGGGAACTTTTCTACAAAACTTTTGATTCTAAAATAATATTAATATTTTGATGATTGTTATTAGAGAGTGCTTGAGCTAATGGTTTATTGTTTGCTTGAAACTTCCTTGAAATTAATTAAATGTTTTTGTTAGATGATAATCATGATGACTAATATTGAATTTCCCTCTTTATAATCAGATAATTATTGCATTCCAACGTCATTATTTTTATCTTCATCTTACGATTTTTTTTTAAATTTCTTTCAATAGTTTTAGGACGCATCTTAGTTCGTTCAGGTTCAATACACCCATTGTACAGTTAACCATAACACATAAATATAGTTGAAATCTTATTATTTGCACACGCAATTCTACATAATGCATTTCGCGTGTACCTATAGAAGGAGTGAGTATACCTGTCTTTTACTTATGGAATATAACAGTACCGCCTAAACTACGACTCTAATTATACCCATTTTCCTACATTCTCTAATGTGGGAACTTTGATTTTTTTCTATATCAAATTCTAACGGTGATTGGAAAAATAATAAAGTCCATAGCGTGATTCTTGATCTTCTGTTATGAACAACCAATAATTAATTTTGTATTGTCTTGGTTCATATTTATAAATAAACCTTTTTGTAGTTCTACGTTCTACAAGTCGGTACTATTAGTGAATATACGCTTGAAACGTTCTGACATGGTCGTTGATTCAAGGTAAAGAAGCATCATCATTGGTCTAAAAATAAATATTTCACTTGCCGTGTAATTAGCGGAATCAAAACAAAAAGAATTCTAATTCAAGGCAATTGTTAGGCATGAATAAAATTTTCAAGATGATACCAAAGTAATTTGAACTTCCAAACATATCTGGAACTGCTAGAAGCATCGCCTGAAAAGTCCTGGATATAACAATGCTCGTTATCGTTAAAATTACTTATCAAAAATTTGTTAATATACTTCCAAAGAAGGTACTTGAATGTCCATTAGAAAACTGTAAACCTCCAAGAAGAAAATTTGTCCACCTGGTTCAAAATATACAGCTTCAAATACACGAATTTCCTGGTCCTTTCAAAAATCACACTGGGTGAAGTGGTCTTTTTATTTATTTATAAATATTATATTTGTTTTTGTTTTTTCCACTTTTTTCCTCATTTATTTAGTTTCCTTGCAGGCCTGTTCGATTTACAGTTGTTCAGAGAGTGAATTGTAGTTTCACGGTTTTTCGAGAGACTTTTTTGTAGCTTAGCATACAATTTTAAATACTTTCTCAAAGTCCTCTTAGATCATCTCAGCTCTTTGTTGAATTAGGTCAACGTGTGTCCCTATGTGTCATGTGTCTCCCACTAGATAGTTCTTTTGACATTCCTGATTTGTTCATGTATTATTTGAATAGATGTATTAGTTAAGTTAATTAAAAATGCAAGGTCGAATAATATCTATTGTTAATGTTAGATCAAGTTCCTCTTAAAAAGTTTCTTATGATTCCGATCTTCCATTTTCAGTTGGTTAACTTTTTATTACCAATAATTCAAGTAAACATGATATGATATAAATATATGATCATTGCTTGTTCTGTTACATACTTTTGACACAGCATATACAAGAACAATCAGCAGGTTAACTCTCACGCGCATCTTTTCTGCGCACGCCGTCATTTTAAGATACAAAGCTCGAGTTAGCCTGCTTTTGACTCGTTTTCACACCTTCCTTGTAATCTCAAATTCTTTAAGTTCTACCTATTTCCACTGTACCTATATTTCTTATTGTATTTTAATTACATTTGCCTATTTTCCTTAATATGTGATTCTTCTTGCGACAAGCACAAAAATTCTTGAATTAAATTAAAAAATCTCTTTCAGGATGACGGCGGCATTGAATACTTCAACACAATAGTCGTCCAACCCCACCTCAAACTAGTAACCAACCAAGGTAAAGGATTCCACATAAGATGTCGCTACAAAACCCGAAATAACACTGCCTATAATGAAGCATTGAAAATGGAGTAAGTCTACTTTTTTGTAAAACTTCAGCCTGTTGACACTTTGTTTTCGCTAGTCCAACTTCATCGCCAGAAGACCCAGTAACAGCTATGACAGCAATGCCTGGCTGTAGCATGAAAATATACAACGGAGAACCTTCCAATCATTTGGTCGCAGAAAATGTTAAAATTGGCGATCCTCTGAGTCTGGTTGTTTCTATCGATACTCAGGATATTTATGGGATAAGAGTTACAGATTGTGTAGTAAAAGGTAAGAGTTTTCCCGTATTATACCCAAATCACACACATAAATAAAATTGTTTTTTTATAGACGGTCTTGGATGGGGTGAACAAAAACTCATAGATTCGGAAGGTTGTCCTACTGATCAAGAAATAATGGGCATGTTTCAATACTCGGAGGAATCCAGCAAGGCTAAGGTCCAGTTCAAGGCTCACAAGTTTCCTTACATTGCCTCAGTTTACTATCAGTGCAACGTGAAGCTGTGCCTCAAGGCTAATAATGGTTGTGATTTCAAGGTAAGAAAAAATATAATAACGTAAATACAAATAGTGAATTTGAAGTTTATTAAAATGAAATCGAAAAAACAAACAGAAGATCGTTGTCCAGCTTATCGACGTATTGGACCCTAAACTCTATTTATGAGAGTTGATTTATGACCGAGTTTTGATTCTGTCTTGTAATTGACAATTAGTTTTTGTATATTTCTTTTTATAAATAGTAGAAGACAGACAGACAGAAAATAACCCGACCAACTTCAAAAAAATTATCAAGAAAAAATTGACAAACGACTTAAAAATGCGAAAGTGAGAAGAGAGCAACTAAATAGACGAAGACAGAATAATATGGATAGGATCGTTGGATAGTTCCAGAATACTTGACAAACAATTCGCGAGGAATGGTGGAAATTTGCCTTGAAACCAACATCGGAGTCGGCAGCAAAATGAATGTGCCCTATCCCATATTCTTTAGAGTTTCCCTACTCTGGCATTGTAGGTACTATAGAGCTGAGTTAAGAGAAGAACATTCAAATGGCACATCAAAGCAATTCTTCAAATATGTAACAAGAAGCCTCAACTCTAAAGTATTATCTATATCGATAAAGGACGATAATAATGCATTAATAACTGATCCAAAAGATTTGGGGGAACAGTTTGCTATGCAATTTAGCAAAGTATTCAACCCAGACCCGATCATGTGACCAACTTTGCCAGATGATTCGAGAGTAACTAATATTTTGGATAGGATAGAATTAACAGAAGAAAAAGCGAACAGGACTTCAAGTGAAATGAAGTCAAAATGCAGTCCGAGCCCAGATGGATTTCCAACAATATTCCTACAAAAGTGCAAAACCACTATTGGCAACCATCTTTCAGGATTATTTCAACAATGTATGGATTCGGGAAAAATTCCAGAAATATGGAAACATGCAACGGTGACTCCACTTTATAAGAAGGGTGACAGACATATCGCGGAAAATTATAGACCCATCAGTTTGACCTGTAATCCTTGCGAATGTCTAGAGAAAATTTTTGCTACTGAAATCACTGAGTTCCTACTTACCAACAAAGTTCTACCAAATTCACAACAATGTCATGAAGCCATGTCATGGCTTCATTTCAAAACATTCAACGATAACGAACCTTCTAAGCTGCGGTGATAATTGAACCAAAGCTCATGAAAAAAGCCAACCGATAGATGTAATATACCTGGACTTTGAGAAAGCGTTTGATAAAGTACCTCATTCATTGTTGCTCTTCAAACTTGAATATTTTGGTATACCTAAGAGGCCAGCTTCTTGCTCTAATCAACGACTTTCTCACCAACCGCTAACCGCTTCTATCAGGTGAGGGTCAATGGTATTTTGTCCGATAAACATCCGGTTATCAGTGGGGTCTCTCAAGGGTCTGTTTTGGGTCCATTACTGTTTCTGGTTTTTGTTAGCGATTTGTCATGGAACATTGAGACAAACATCATTTTCTTTGCTGATGATACCAAGGGGTTCTGTAATCCATTGTTGCAAAGGGACTGCTTGAATGAGGATCTCAGGCGAATTGAGATGTGGACGGACTAGTAGTGCATGAGGCTCAATGCATTAAAATGTACAATACTGCATATTGGTCCGAATAATCCACATGAAGCATACTTCCTAAATAATGTTCAGCTTACTAGCGTTGCTGAGCAAACGGATCTGGGCGTGCTGATTTCTTATGATTTGAAATGGGAACCCCATATAAATAGGATAATGAAAAAGGCCAATAGTTTTATTTTCATGGTGCAAAAGACTTCCAAAGATAACTCTCTTCAGATCGTGAGGAAGTTGTACGTCTCCTATAGCAGACCGAAAATCGAATATGCTTATAGTATTTGGAACCCATACTACATCAAGGTAATTGAAATTTTGGAAAGGGTTCAAAGGCGGATTACCAGAATTCCATTCGAGTTGAGAGGACTAACCTATCCTGAAAGACTGGAAATATTTGGGCTTACTACTTTGAAGCAAAGAAGAACTAGGGGTGATCTGATAGAAACCTTCAAGATTCTGACAGGCTACTATTCTTGTGGCTAGAGAACTTTGTTTCGTTTCAATCGGGCACTCAAAAAAATTAAACAAGGAAAGATCAGCATCACTTCCAAGAAAGAATTTCCTCACCAATCGGATTGTGTACGTAGAACTCACTTGAAGAAAGTACAGTATCTGCAAATAGTGTAAACTCTTTTAAAAACTGTGTTGACAGTTATTTAGAGCAAACATCCCAGAATTTTGTACATTACGGTGCCTGAAAGTTTTGACTGAATTTTTGTTTTTTTTTATCTAAATGTATTCGGACCTGTGAGGTATCCACCATAACAGTGTACTCCATAATCAGGACGAAAAATCATATTAAGTATAGAGACTCGAACAATAGCTTCATCGGATTTTCCGCTTGCTATTGATGAACAATAATAATAATAATAATAATAAATGGAAATCAAACATATTGATAAAACAAAGCGTGTATATCGTAACCCTGGTAATACTGACTGGGAGAAATACTGACGAGACCTAAGACTAAACCTGACTAACAATAAAACGGTAATTGAAACAAAAATAGATAACATGAAAACTGCGCAGAATCTAGGCAAACCGCACCCGCAAAGAAAAGTGGTGGTATGCAAACATTGCAAACCTCGAAATGCTGAGTAAAAATACACGAAAGTTTTTTAATAAAGCTAAGAAAACCGAAAATTGAGAAACATATCAGCAAACCCCAAGCCCTAACCGAATATAACAAGGAAATCTGGAAAACAGAAACAGAAGCCTGGAAAAAGTTCTGCATCCAGAAAACTCTATCCAAAAGTCCGATAGAACCGACGGAAACCATTGAAAAGCCTTACGGGAATTTCACAAAAAATGGGGAAGAAAGTTTACTTCTTCAAACCCATTTTCCAGACTCCACCGAAGTCACCCCTGATAGCAAAAACCCATCAAGCCTTTCCAAAGGAAGACTGGGAATTTGCTAAAAAAGTGGTAACCTACTAAGCAAATAAGCTCATTTAACAGCGTCAAATCACCGGGACCAGATGGAATAATACCAGCACTCCTACAGGAAGGGCTACATTCCTGGGTCCTGGACAGAAGTAAAGGCGGTCTTTATCCCAAAACCTGACAGAGATCCATCTCAGGCCAGGTCATACAGGCCGATCAGCTTATCGTCTTTTATGTTAAAGGTGACAGAGAAACTAGTTGAAATGCACATCAGGGAAACCTCATTGAATCCGAGGCCACTTGTCTTCCAACCAGGCAAATCATGCGGAACAGCTCTACACCAACTGGTGACAAGCATAAAGAATTCGCTAAAAAACAAGTAAATCGCACTAGTGGCATTCCTTGACATAGAGGGAGCCTTTTGACCACTCCATATTCAGAGCTGCTGGGCAACATGCTATTGATGATACCACATGCAGATGGATCAAATCCGTGCTAAAACACAGGACTATAAACTCGACTATTGCTGGAACCTCTATGAAAGTAACCGCGATAAAAGAATGCACACAGGGCGAAGTACTTTCACCACTCATGTGTTGTCTAGTCATGGACGAACTTCTGAGGAATCTCAACGATCAAGGCTACTTCACCCTAGCCTACGCGGATGACATAGTCGTTGTCATTAAGGGAGGATTTACCAGGACGGTATCAAACCTCATGCAGGACGCCTTAGGAGTTATTGAGGAATGGTGCACGAGGAAGGAACTTCCTGTTGACCCCTCCAAAGGAAAACAAAACTTATTCCTTTCACGAGAAAAAGAAATCTGGAGTACCTAATACCCCCCAGTCTATTCCAAAAAACCTTGGAGTTTGGTAGGGAAGCTAAATTTCTGGGCGTCATCCTAAATATGAAGCTGACATGGACGTAACACATTCAAAAGATAACCACCAAAAGCAAGATGACGTTGATGTCAATAAAAAGAACGATTGAGAAATCATGAGAAGTAAAACCGTCAGTTGTACACTGGATATAAACTATAAACTACGGTTGTAAGACCAATGATAACATATGGTGAACTTATATGGTGGCCTAAATAAAGTAAACCAAACAAAGACAACCAAATCTGGAGCTAGTCAAAATCCAGAGACTTGCATGTATTTTTATCACCGGTGCACAGCGCACGTGTCACTTACGGCAAGTATGGGAACGATCGTTAACCACCCACCAATTGACCTTATCGTCAAAGCGGAGGCTAGAATCGGGGCATATCGTCTCCAGCTGAACGAAAACTGGAACACAAAACCAAATGGACATGCCGCAATCACCACAATAAACACAAACGCGATTTAAACCATGGAAAGCGACTATATGATGCTGAAAAATCCCTCGAAAAACCCTTCGTCATCGAGATTGTTCGAGTAGGAAACACGGGAGGAGTAACATCTAAACAAAAAATTATCTGGTTCACTGTCGACTCCAAAACAGAAAATGGCACCGGCGCTGGAATATATGGACAAACTCCCAGATGCGATATCAGTCAAACTCTGGAGAATACACCACTGTATTCCAAGCAGAAATCTATGCCATCGACTTCTGTCTGCGAGAAAACCTAAGGAGGTGATACACAAGTAAAATCATCCTTATCTGCTCAGACAGTCAAGCGTCAATTAAAGTACTCAACAGTTGCGAAATGTATGGCCAACAAGGTAACCCTTAAATGGGTGCTAAGACATAAAGGAAATAGAGGAAATGAAAAAGCAGATGCTCTGTCACGAAAAGGATCAGCAACCAGTTATACTGGTCCTGAACCCGCAATTGGCACCAAAATCTTCGGTAAGAACAAAAATAAACTAATGAGTGTATTCACAACACCCAATGACCTACAACCACATATAGACGGAGTTCTAAACAGCAGGCAACATGTTGTCAACACAACAAATGATATCTTATAAATAGGATACACTGTCTATCTGTGGTTATAGGTCATTGACAACACCAAACTCACTGGCAAACTTTTCCGAAGCTCAGACACAATAAGCTAATGAGTAATGGTACAACAACCATCACCTAAACTTACTGAAGAGGTCACACAACTAAACAGGAATCAAATCAGGCTAATAACTGGACTCATTACCGAACACTGTAGTCTGAGAAAACACCTTCACACAATGGGCATCCGCCAAGAAGAACCTATATGCAGACTTTGTGACGAGGAGAATGAAACCGCCACCTAGTCTTCGAATGTGAGGCTTTACGCTGAGGGAGATACAGAAGACCCTATTCTAAACTCACCAAAAGCCAGAAGAGGCTCCTAAACCTTATGAAGGTCACGAAACTTTCCACTGACTAAACAGACGAATAGGACAATACTATAAGCCGACGGCTGCAGTGTTGGGGCCACCTAACCCGGCCTGTTCACTCAGCATCCCAACATCCCCAACCAACCAACCAAGAGAAGCAGATATCTTTGCCAAATGGGTACCAGTCAACAAAAAAATAGAATGAAAGGACCGTCCAATAATGCTTGCTGGAATTTCTCTAATGATATCGAAAGGATGATACGGTTGGCAGAAGACTTAATTGGACAAATAAATATCCAATACTTTATTGATGGAGTAGGGGATACAAAACTGTCCCATGCGCTAGGACTGCAGTAAGCATATATCACCCTAGTCAAAACGAAACTGTCATGCATCACAGTTTGAGTTGGCAAAACCGCCTCTTTGAACAAGAAAGCTAGTGATGTAAGGGCATCCAAAAAACGACCAAACACAGCGGCAGATATTTTTCAAAAGTTATCGGCGAAGTTTCGGAAATAAATACCTCGTGAAGGGCGTGGTTTTAATGGGAATTTGATAACGTTTTTGGAAACCGTCACAACTCGGCACTAGAGATAAAGCGCTGACATATGACGAGTTCACTTTGATTATTATCGATCTGCGGACTTCAAAAATAAAATACTAGTAACGAAAAAATATGCTTTTCTCCACCACCTTCACACAAGGACTGTCAAGTTAAAAGCATTCTCAACAGGAATACTCAAATTGTTGGGAATAGCGAGAAGATGATGAAGTCGCAGCTAGAAAAACAGGTAGAAACTCTCGTGGTATTCAAATCAACTCCAGCCAAGTTATTTTTGCAAGAGTAGCCAACGTAACAACAAATCGAGCTGTGAAATTAAAATAATGGGGGGTCATAGAAAAGTACGCAACAGCTATTCCAGTATTGAGTTGAGGAATGAGGAAGAGAGAAGCCTGTATCAAATGGGGTCAACTTTATATATGGAATTAAAGAAGGATTTCAAAAAGAGCCAATTCAGGACAGAAGAAAGCTGTAGTGGAAGACCTTCAGAATTAAGGCTTCAATAAGTTAAAATTCAGTACAGATTATTCTCTAACAACATGACATACAACATAACAGGTAAATAAATAGGAAACACAGTAAATAAGGTAATGAGATATACAACATTCTTCCTGGCTCAGTTTCTGACATAATCCTGAAGATATGAAGATGAGCTATGATTTTTCTTCACCATAACACGATCGCCGGATTCATCAGTGGGTTTCATTGTAGATAAAGCTGGAGGATTTTCATGGCGAGATTGTTCAGAATTTTGGGGAAGGGAACGATCATTTATAGGGAACAAAGATGATGAACGTTCTGAACTGACTGATGTAAGGTTTTCTTTAGGAATAGTTAACTCATTAAAATCTTGTTCTGGCAGTTTTATGGCATTTATGTACTTTAGGGACTAAAAGTATTCTTTTAGTCCCTATTTTCAGGGACTAAAGTGGCACTTTTTTCCCTAGAGATTAAAAACGATTTTAATCCCTAAAATAAATAGGTAGGTAAGCAATATTGCATTAGTACATATTAGAATAAAAAAATCAGGTAACTATAAAACGCTACTAATTTTTATTGATATTTACATTTATGTTAACTCCACTACAACTAGATAAGTTAAAAAGAGGTGAATGATTATTGGCGGTGAAATTTTTATTGACTAAAGTGTTCATGTTCTGCACAATCGTTGAATGCGCCGCTGCTGGCGTTGGTTTTCCACTATCTGTCCTTGCATTTTGTCCTGTTGGAATAGAAATTGGAATATCTGAGGAGGTGCTACTAGTGCTAGTAAAAATTTGATCTGCCATATTTTTTTTTTTTTTTGATAGTACGGTCAAGTCAAGTCAAGTGGCATTTAATTATTTTTTTTTACAGTTTTTCTATCCTCTAAAGTACATGAAATAGTAAATATACCTCGGGACTAAAGTGTCTTTTTATCCCTCGACGAATTGTACAAACAAAAAAAGAGTCACTTTAGTCCTTAGGTATATAATATACTATTTGATCTTGTTCTGGTAGTGTCACATCATTTTGATCTTGATCTGTCAGAGCTGGCAGTGTCACATCTCCCCTTGGTGCTAAATGACGAGTTGATACAGTAATTTCTCTTCCATTTGATAGGCGTACATGAGCATAATTTGAATTTGCTTCCAGAAGATCAACTTCTTCTACTAGTGGATCATATTTGCTATGTCTAATATGTTTCTTGAGAAAAACGAGTCCTGGGGTGCTCAACCATGTAGGCATTGAGGTTCCATTAGTTGATCTTCTAGGATGGTTGAACATGCGTTCATGAGGTGTAGAATCAGTTGCATTACACGAAAGAGATCTTATTGAATGTAGAGAATCTAATAATACATCTTCCCATTGCTTTACGTCGAGAGGTTTCTAGATTTAATCCCAAGTTGAATAGTCTTCCAAATTGTTCCATTAAATCTTTCACATTGTCCATTTCTCTCTGGATTGTACCCAGTTGTACGACTTGTGGCAACGCAACACATGATTGGTTAAAAATAATTCAACATCAACAGGTAGAAAAGATGCTCTTCTATCGCTGTGAAATATAACCTGCCACATTGAGAATAGTTGAGTCAAATAATTTATGACTATTGCAGATGACATATCTGAACATGAAAATGCAAACGGAAATCTTGAGTATTCATCTACAATGTCTAATAAATATTTGTTGTGATTGTTGGGAGGCAATGGTCCCTTAATGGCTTAAACTCAAATTTAATCTTCCAAATGGTGCTATGACTTTGATGAGAGTTCCTTTGTTTTTATAGAATCTTGGCTTTATCTCTGCACAAACCGGACATGCGGATATACATAACTCTTTTGATGTCTTCTAGTGAATAAGGTAAATTTTTGCATCTAATCCAATGACAGAATCTTGGACTCAATTTTATTGCTAGATTTGCGCTTTGCGAGCTACATAGAAAGACGATAAGAATTCCATAGGGTAAAAATACAACTGTGATTTCCTTGAGAGTACTTACCGAAGATGGTGTTTGCTTCTCTTATCCAGGGCCCTGGTTGCCACAAATCTTCACCATTCGTTCTCTTATTGCCAGATTTTAATTCTATTAGTAGTTCTTGACACGAAAGTCACTTTTGATGGTAGAATATGCAGAAAATAGTTCTTGGTTTTAGGAAACGCGTGCGATAGCCATTTATCTTGGGCCGCGAGTACTCAAACTCGGTCTCCACGTAGAAGTCGCGCAAGCCCGAAAAAGTACTCCGCTCAGATTCACAGTTGTGTATGTTTAATTTGAATTTTATGCAGCGAAACTTTAGCGGAGCTAACAGTGTAATTTATACAAATTTTTCTCTGATGTTGATGGTTGAATAACAGCTGATATCCTGGAAAATATGTCAGCTACAACGTTTTGATTTCCTGGCCTGTATATCATATCAAATTTGTAGCATGATAATTCTTTTTTCCAACACATTCTTGATTTTTGATAAACTCTTATTGTCAAACATAAATGCAACGGATCTTTGATCATTGATTATACTAAAATGTCCCATTAAATAATGCTTCCATTTTCTTACAGCTTCTATTATTGCGTATGCTTCTTTCTCTATAATGGAATGATTTTGTTCTATTTTTGTTTAGGTTCTTGAGAACAATGCGACTGGTTTACCATTTTGTGTCAGTTGAGCAAAAATGCATATGTATCGGATAGTCTTTCCTTTCATTATGTATGATATTGTTAATTATACGTTGAAAGCAGGCTACTCCATCTGTAACGCAAAATGGAACTCTTGTGAATTGATACAAGTTGTTACATGCTTCAAAGCCAGTATAAATTTGCTCACTCTCCAAAATAGGTATTTGATGGTTAGCACTACGTAAGTTTATAGAACTAAACTATTCATATTGTGAAACTTGGCTGATGATTTTATCAATATTAGGTAGTGGATATGCATCTAATAAAGTGAACTTGTTGATTGTCAACGAATAATTTTCACTAAAACTTGTGCTCTCCGTGGTGAATCACTTGGTTCAATGATGTCTTCTTCCAATAATCTTTGTATTTTATTTGTTTCTATAAATTTGTCTTCATCATTAGAAAATCGTCTGGATTTAATAATTAATAGGGATAAGCTGGCAATTTTTTGTTAAATTTGCAAACAGCGGATAAGGTTGAATATTTGCAGTTACTAGATTACAGATACAAAGTTTTGATTGATTTCACCCTGTATAAATAAAACTAAAATAATTGACAACATTGCTTAAAACCAAAAAACTTTTGTATTTATATTTTTTTTGTACACCCTGTAGTTTCTGAGAAAAGATATAGGCCCCTAATAAAATGCCAACCCTGTACATACCTACACATGATCTGATATCTTTATAATCATAATACAGTATCTATACAAACAGGAGAATTTAAAGATGAAGCAGCCATTGTGACATTTAGATTCGTAGGAAACACTTTGATATGTATTTGTGTGGTGATAGTTTTTGAGATGTAACTGTCCCAGCTTCCATTATCAATTAGTGCATCAAGTGGAATATGATTGACTTCAATTTTAACAATGCCTTTCGATAAGCAAGATGTTGAGGCAGCTGACATCATTCCAATCATAGCAGCTGAAGTTTTATTTGAATCATGCGATTGTTTTTGATGTTTTGATCTACATACTTGTGAGAAATGATCAATCTTCCAGATTGCATCTCTTGCTGGACATTTATCTCTAGAATGTCTATTTCTCCCACAAAAATAACATTTTGAAGTGATTACGGCAAGTGTTGTATCCTTTCGTTCATTGGATTGTTGAACATTAGTCAATGATTGATTTGATACAATCGAATTTACGTATGAATTTGAGGTATAATAGTCTGACTGTTGTCGAGCCATTTCTAGAGATTTATGTGCTTCTTTTAGGCTCAGAGTCGTATTTTCTAAAAGTCTTTGCCTAATGTGAGATGTGGTGAGACCACGAATAAATAAATCTCTTATGTAGTCGTTTCCATTTTTTTCAGCAGTGACTGCTTTAAAATTACAGTATCTACTTAATTGTATCTAACTTTGTACGTACTAGTCTATAGATCAACTTACTTGTTGTTTTCTAGTGGATAAAATATGACGGGCAAAAATTTCACTTTGTGTTTTTACATATAACTTTTCGAGTATGGCAACTGATTCTATGTAGGAAATACATTCACTAAGAGACTGATAAACTGAAGAAGAAGGTTTTCGTTTTCTGCAAAGCAGTATCAAATTACCACCATGCATCAAGAAATGCTCAAGGATGAAGACGTAGAAGAATTTAATAGTAAATGGTCATCACTGGTGGTACCAGTTGCCAAAAAGAATGAATAGGTTTTTGATGTTTTGTTTGAATTATATTTAGTCCGAATGACGCCTTTTTTCAAATTTTACAGTATAGATGATAAATTTAGTTTCAAACTTGTCTGAACTTACAATGACAAACTCACCAAATAAAAAAAGTCTACAGAAATCAATTCTGTATGGCTTCCACATTTTTACTCCAATAATATAAGAGTAATACCTAAGTATATTTATATATTCTTCTAAACATAGAGGCCAATAAAGCCTCGTTTAATGGTAGTACACAATTTTTTTCAAAATCCGATTCCAACTTAAAAAAAAAAAAGAATCAATTGGCTGAACTTCCAATTTAAACGCAATTTTCTTCTAGCCCTCAGAATGCAATGGTCCAACGAGCACCAGGCCGCGAAGACAAGCGGGGGCGGAGGGCAGCGACATTGATGGTACTCCAGCTACGATCGAAGTGTACAGCGGACTCTACGTGAACGAAGCCAACGACCTCGCCAAAGCCGGCCAAGAGGATGACTCGGTGTTTAGCGAGAAGGTGAGTACCCACTTTTTGCATTTGAAGATGCGCAGTGCCAGTCGTAAAAGATTCTTTGGTAAAAGTATACTCCGAGATTTGATTTTTATTGTAAAATGCTTGCGAGGCATGATCAGCCTTATTCATTTGAATTCTTTAGGATTTGGAGGAAAGATGTTCTTTAACTGATGATGGTTTATTAGAAAATAGAGGTTTACCTTGGCTCATTAACATTTTTTTTTTTGGGATTAAAGAAACTTGCAACATTCAGATGTTTTTTGAATTGTCTCAAACTAGATTTTCTTGTTTTGTTCTATGTTAAGAAAACAATACATTTTCTTTATAGGAGTTTGCATTTGAAGCTACTGAGTTTATAGTCACTATTGGTTTTTCAGTAAGTGGTAGGTATAATAGGATTTATTTAATTTTTCACATGTCTTGTGGTTCCGGTTCCGATACATAAATGTCAGAAGTAAAAACTTTAAAAATATATACAAAGGACACAATCTATTATCAATACATCTGGGCGATTTCAGTTTATTATCCTAACATAATTTTCACCATATTCACATTCAAATTGGTACCAACCTAATCGCATTATACTCCCAGCCATCTTCACCACTGCCAGGAAGTCATGAAAAGTGGCAATTTAAAGTTTTACGTATAGTCAAGTATACACCACATAATTTGTGTTAACTACGTGGGAACAGTTGCTTCCTTTAGGTTCCTTAATGATAGAGGCATGGCTTTACTATTATGGAAACTTTATAGAAAGGCTGAACACCAAGCAATTACTCATCCATCACTTCTTATGACTCATAATAAATATAAAATCGAACGGAAATATGTGTGATATGCCTTTTTAAGAAAAATTCAGATACAATATATGAATGATAGATACTTAAAATAAGCATTTATTATTCAGCGTACGAGAAAGCGTGACTTCCGTTGTACGTTTACGAGACGTGTAGTAAAAAGTAGTGATTTGTTGATAGTGATTGGAACAGTTGGTGAACCTGTCTTTGTTCTTTCATGGAATAAATTTTTTTGTATACTTATTATCTTGTTGCAACTTATTTATCACAACATCGATGATATAGTAATTGTGTGCATGGAGATTGAAAAAAATTCAGTATTGCAAATAGATTTCGTAAAATAAAATGTCAACTCCTAAGCAGTGATTAGAGTGATAATTACCTCCAAAAATGTCAGTGGAAACGAGGAATGATGGCTTATTCTCTGTCGACCATGAAAATACCCTCCCAGCTGAAATGCTAGAATGTTGCTCCATTGAATTTTTTTACCAGTTGATTTTGATTTACAAAAAACCTTCACAGTCTAATCCGCTTTTTATTCATTTAACAGAGTCATCTTCTTTTAAGATGACCCATTCGATTTAAATAACTTAAGAATCCGAGTTCCCAATACAAAAAGCAGTAGATTTAGAGTAACACCGAAATGACTTTGGTTTAATAATGACTGGCCAAATTAAACTTAATGAGCCGTAACGGATCTGCATTTGTAATGCCAAATTAAAGTTTTGGTTGTTACAAAACAGTCACACTTCATTATCTACATAGCTTAATATACCTACTCGTGAAAATTCTAGATTTTATTTTGATTGTTCTTTTTCAGTACCCGGACGACGCCATTTGCATTTCACAAAGAAGTTTCGCCATCGGAATCTGCGTCGCCGGTCTAATTCTGATGCTTTGCGTGGTAGCAGCCATTTTGTGCCTCTTGGCGCGAAGAAGAAAGAAATCGGTATCAAATCCTGGAAGTTCCATATACAGCGGTCCTTATACGAACACTGCTTACAGCCATAGTAGTTGAACATAAAAGGTGACTGTAGCTTGTGATTTTTACAAGTTTAATTGCCTAGTCGTTGAATGAGTGTCTTTTAGGCCTAGAAAAATCTTGCCATTGAAAACACATGGAACAAACATAGTAAACTTTCAGTCTTGATTTCAGTAATTATCTATTAAACGAGAAAATAACAATTTTGAAAAAATTATTTAAAAAAAAAATCAATTCTTATTAGTGCCATTCATGGCTTTCAAGTCATTTTTGCTCAGTAACTTAGTATAACTATCTTAGATTTCTTCACAACTTTGTTTTCTACTACTGCTAGATTAAGATAATAATAATTTTAAAGATGTCTCAAGAGACTCTTCGAGTTTCCGAATTTTTCAGGCAATTTTATTATTTTCTTACTGTCTACCTCCGATGTTTCATCAAAACAATAATATTCAAACAAACTTAACAATTGGTTATATTCTGATATAAAAATAGGGGTTGGTGGTGGGATACCTACTTAATAAATTATATATTTTAGACATTTCAACATGAGTGTCAAAAAAAAACTCTTCCTAAAACTACAAAATACTATAGTTTCAGAGAAGATTAAGATATTGCTTTTCGACACTTATGGGTAAATTTGTAGGTTAACATGGAAAGAATTTCGGGCTTAATGAATCCGCCCCATATTCTGTTCCTCAGGTTTTGAATCATAGCGTCATTGTCTAGTAATTAACTTACAACTGTAAATAAGTGCACAAATGCAGCTCTGGTTCTTAACCACAATATTAGGTAGTTTATAGAAACGAATTTATTTAGAAAAAATGTAACGGTGCTTTATTATTATAACAGCGAATAAACACATTATTTATGGGACAGTGGTTTTATTTATTTCAGGAAAAACCTAACATCCTCTGTTTGATGGAATATTTTGATGAATACTACTATCCATCTTCAAGTGATGCAATGTTCAGATTGTTGGAAGATTTGTATTCGCGGTGCCGCATTGTGACTGTGTTAGTCATGAAATTCTGTTGCGCAAGTTTCATTCCTATGGTTTCAGAAGGGTGACACTTTCATGGTTTGATTCATATCTGACTGGACGGCACCAAAAAGTTTTTAATAAGTCTGAATATTCACTGAGGGGTTCCTCAGGGGTCCCTTTTGGGTCCAACTCTCTTTCTTCTATTTATTAATGAATTGGCTGCTGTGGACATTGGAAGAAGGTTTACGCTTTACGCGGATGACGCTACTGTCTTGTGGTACTGTAGAGACTTGGCCTCCTTGAATGAGATCATTTCTGATATGAAAAAAAAACAAGGATTGGAGAGATTGCGTCGGAATTTTGATAAACAAACATTGTAAACTTTAAGTGTTACATGGAGGGTTTGGTTATTGGAGATACTACCATTGAGTTGTGTGGCGCTCTAACACTAAGTTCCTCGGACTTGGTTTGAATCGCATATTCTTGCTTTGGGCAAGAGAGTAGCTTCAGGATGCTATGCAATCAAGATTACGGTGAAGAAACTGGGTCCATCAATGGGCAGAACTGTGTACTACTCCCCGATTGAGTCACGCCTCAGATATGGGATTTGCTTTTGGGGCAATTCTGGTCTGGGTGTGAAACAGTTTTTTTGTTCTGCAAAAACGGGCAGTTAGATATTTTAGTCGAGCAAGGCAACGAGATTCATCATTCAAGTTATGAAGTACCATCCCCTCTAACTTTTTCATGTAGGATCAAAAATTAAAAAGTTACAGGGGGTGGTACTTTATAACTTGATACCCTGTACAATCATTTACCCAATGAGGTTAAGGTATCTCTGACACTGAAAAAGCTTGCTAAAACTCCTTATTTCAATAATACGTCGTCAGAAATGACCATATAATTCCTCCCTCACTAAGTTTGAGAAAATTGGGGATGATTTTCGAAAGGTTTCAATTCTATGCCCACTTTTACATCAGTTTGATTTTTCTTCTTCTGACAATAATTATGATGACGACATACAAAGAATATTATAACCATGATTTACAATGATTAATATAATAATTTCAATTATGGATGAACTTGAACTACCAATATCGAATTCCTTAAGAGGGTGGATGGTTAGTTTTTTAACGTTTTCTAAATATTCTCTTATAGTTTCAAGATTTATTTCTGTTAATTGTAAAGGTTCGATATTTTTTATCAACTTTTCGTCAATATTGATTGATGGTAGTTTTAGTCTGAAATTAGTTATGTCTGGTTTTTGGAAATCATAATTATTTCCTTGAATTTTGACTTTACAAATTGAGGGTAAAATCCAGAGATAAATACTATATAAACTGTCGAGAATGGAATCTCAGTGTAAATTTTGTTGTCAACAAAATTGAGCCAAGCCAGCGCCATCTACCATATTGGAAACTCACTATTTACTGGTTTTTTATCGACATTACAGACACCTACTTTACATAGGGCTTCAAGGCATTTTTATGATAGATGGCGCCTTGTTCGCATTACAGTCGGTCTGTTCAAATTTGTTTATTCTAGACTCTGGGGCATTAATATTTGCTTAAATTAATTGATGTTTTGTTAATTAGATTAAAAGACAGTTCCTATATCGATGGGTAAGGATATCCTTAACATATTTATTCAAAGTTCTGATTGATGTTTAATTGAACCTGTCATTAATCTAATCAACAAAGATAAAAATAGATCTTCCAATCTATAAAGTATGAAGGTCTTCGTGAAACACACAAAACTACTTTGAAATCACTTAGAAACACTTGATAACACGAAGAAAGACAAAATGCAAGACCGCCGGCGAACGAAAAACATTATGAATTATTAGTTATGATCAAATGAATATTTTGGCATATTGTCATATGTTGACATGTCAATCTCATGTCAATGTTATCGACATCGGACGTGTTCTTGATGTGCTGGTATTTTACAATTCTGTTGTTGTCAGCGACATCTAGAAAAACGGAAAAGAGTTATTATGTGGTTTATAAATGGCAATAAGAGATCGCAGGGCCTGGTAAAATCTATGAAATTTAACTTATTACTTCAATACCATGTTGGCTGGGACATTGACAGTAAATGCCATAGATAAGGGATATAAAACTCTCTCGAACCTATATTATAGATAGGCAACTCAATACAAACATTTTGTTCCTGATTACAGCGCCCTCTCGCGTGTGTAGTCAGCAAGTTGAGAGCGCGGGAAGCGCTCCTTTTTAAATTTAATTTTTTTTCTTTAGGATCAGTTCATCATTTTTCATTAACACTAGCACTGAACAATTTAATAATGTTTCTAGTGGAAATAAAATTATGATAAACAGTCTCTTGATCACATACCGAAGAGTTACATACTAATCAATCCATGTATTAAATACAAAAATAACAATTTTGAATTACTTTATTAACTACAGTATATCAATCCAATCAATAATAGGTACCTACAATGAATAAGATTTTTTGATTGTAAACGTTTTGCAGGCATAAAATAAACACCTAAAAAGAAAGAAAGTTACAGTGGTAAAATTACAGGAGGTAAAATCCCGATTTTGGTATAATGTAGGGATTGAAACATACCTGCTCATCATTTTTGGGAATTCGATGAATTTTTACTCTGTGCCCTCGGGTTTCACATATTGCCACACAACAAGATAAAACCATTTTGCTTTGAACGGAGAAAATTTTCAATCTCTGATTCAAATTATGGAATATGTCAAAATTTGTCAAAATATGATGAAAAAGTAAAAGTAAAGCGACGCTGCCACATGTCAAAAGCATGGGATATTTGTTTTGAAAAAGAAATGTAATTTCAAATCATATACTACTGGCAATTATATGTTAGCGAAGTACACGAATTTTTTTCCTATTGTTGGAAGCTTTTTAAAACAAATAAACAATAATCTGGACTTTTTATGTATAAACACAGGGGCGAGTTCAGGAATGACACACTCAGTGTGAGTGTGACACCGGTGCGACGCATAGCCGTTCATAAATGCTATAGGCACACCGAGTGCGCGCACTCTGTGCCGTTCAGAAAGTACTTTGGGCGCGCTCCAGGTGTCGCACCGGTCACACCATAATTTTTTGGTGTGGCTGCGGTGTGATTGTGTCTTTATGTCAACAATGTCAACCATTCCTCCCATAATCTCAATAATCCCACCAAATATAAGCAAAACACAAATAAGAATTAAAGTTTTTCCTTCAAATTAAAAAAATGAACAACAAAAAAAAGTAATCCTAATAGATTTGGTGAAATTTTTGAGGAGATGCTCGATTGGTCACACCAAGCGTTCAGAAATTCATACGAAAGTTGTCGCCTAAGAATTGTCATTTTAGTCACACCCATAAAATCGCACTCACACTCGGTGTGTTTTTTCTGAACTCGCCCCAGTGTATAAATCTGACAACAGCATTGGACGACAGCGCCTCTGCCGTCTGTAGTCGCAAGCTTTTAGCGGAACAAATTGCGCCACAAGAGTTGCACATGCATGGTAAATGCTTTCTTTTGATGTCGAGATAATTATAAGGGAAGTGTCATCTAATTGTGTGACAGAAGTTCCCTTATATTCGATTGGAGTCATTGGGCAATGATTGGTTAAATTCATTGTTTGATAAACGCAGGGCTCAATTTGATTAAGTAATTTGATGTGGCATAATAATATGTTTTCGATTTTAAGACAGTTTTCTTTTGTATTATAAAAGTTGTCATTAGATCTTATCAAATAGGGGTTTCCTAATATCGCTATCTGGTTCTGGAGTGGAATTGGATATATGCGATAAAGAATGTAAGGTTTATCTGATATCAAAGGAATTGCAACGTAGAATATGATCAGGTCATTCTTAATGGCGACCGACGTCTGCGTATGCAACTTCATAGTATTTTATAATGTTATCAAAAGGGATTCGAGAGCTTGGATCAAATTTCGATATTATGGCTCGATCGTAGCTCTTGATACTTAGTATACTGTGATGCATTATGTTTATTTCTGCGAAATTAATTGCCGTTTGTATAGTATTTTTAATACCTATTTAGAAGTACCTGTCGTTTTAGTGACAAAACGTATGTCGCTTCTTGACACACAAATAAAATTAACTTAGGAATTTTCTATTTGTAGATGAAATAGGGAATTTTCATATTTCTCAAATTATTTTTTTTAAATACTTCTAGTCATCAGTTATAACATAATTTTCTTTTTTTCCATTTTAATTTATACGTTGTAGGAAAAAAAAATTATTGAAATTCAAATGAAATACTTTGGCGCGAAAACACGAAATTTCAATTTGACAGCGCTTGTTACGAAAGCGCTGAACGGACATCGTGTTTTTTTTTGTCAATATTCTATAATTGTCAGTTACAACTGACAATTAGCCCTAATTGTCACTTACAACTGACAATTAGCTCTAATTGTCACTTACAACTGACAATTAGCCGGCGGGCTCAAGTCGTGAGCATACTAGTGATGAGCGATACCGTGATTGATATCTACAAATCGCAAATCACGACCGCGACCAAAGCTCTATAAAAAGCGTGACGTAGCAAACTAATTTCTAGTTTAGGCTTTTTTCCCATACTATACCTATACTTTTTTCCTATAAATTTGAATACCTATCCAATAACACTGTAAGCATCTGTAAAAACTGACATAAGTTGAATTCCTTTCACAGCTGGGAACAGCTCCGGAGCAACACCGGTGCTTTAGTTCGGGTTCCTTTCATTTTGCGCGTGTTGCACCGGAGGTGTTCAAGCTCGATTTCCCCTGCCCCTTCATGCCTCTAACTACACCTCCGATCTACGTTGTTGGTGCGTGAAACCCTCATAGCCCCAGGCGGAACAAAAAAAAACATGTTCCTTTCAGAAAAAAGGCGAGTTACTCCGGAGTGAGTAGCCCCGGTGTTTCAAACACTAGAAAGGAAGGAGCTTGGGGATATTTTTATTTAAAATAATGTATTGAAAGTCGTAATCAAAGCTTTAAAATCGCTGATTTCAAGAGATAACGGTATCATTGAACAGAGTGATTCGAAAATCACGGTATCGCTCATCACTAGTATGCTCACGACTTGAGCCCGCCGGCTAATTGTCAGTTGTAAGTGACAATTAGGTTAATTGTCAGTTGTAAGTGACAATTAGAGCTAATTGTCAGTTGTAAGTGACAATTAGAGCTAATTGTCAGTTGTAACTGACAATTAGGGCTAATTGTCAGTTGTAAGTGACAATTAGGGCTAATTGTCAGTTGTAACTGACAATTAGGGCTAATTGTCAGTTGTAAGTGACAATTAGGGCTAATTGTCAGTTGTAACTGACAATTATAGAATATTGACAAAAAAAAAACACGATGTCCGTTCAGCGCTTTCGTAGCTTGTGACGTTGAGATTTTGTAAACATAAAATACGCAGCAAACGAACTCTTGCTGACGCAGTGCTATTTTTGTGTTATTCAAGTGTGTTAAAGTTTGCTTTTTGTGAAAATTGTCGCAATGGATGAAGAATATTGTGAAGGACTGCTTTTGTATTTTTTTACGTGCAAATTCCCTATCACAGATTTCCCTATTGACGGGTTTGTTTACAGAATCGTGACGTCAAAACAGGTATTGATCATAGGAGCATTTTTTTGGCGGGAAAGTTTTTATTTCAAATTTAATATTATTTTTTGTGTAACAAGGGCGGTATCAGTTAAATAAAAACTGGTCATATGAATATTGTGCAGCATAAACTATCGATTTGAAACAAATTTGGAAAATTTTACTTCACTTGCAAGTTCCCTATTAGGCAATCTACTGACCTGTCAAAAACGAAATTCAATATGGAAGTTCGGGTCAAACATTGGGTCAAGCACTGTGTTGTTTATTCTGTATGTCATTGATTCTGTCACATTCTGGACAAACGTCCAGATTTCAATTATCGGATTTTGTGTTTTTTTGTGTGTTGTATTGTGTTGATTAAAATGCCAGCGATTTGCATCGTAATTGGGTGTGGACGTTGAGGTAACAGGGATAATGTGAAATTTTATTAAGTTCCTGCTATTTTAAATCATTGGCTTTTGATCTACAAATATGAATTATCAAAACAACGCAGGGCTTTATGGATTGCTGCAACTAAAAGCTCGATTTTGCCTTAATAATAATACCTTAAGATATTCACTCTCCATCTCAGAATTTATTAATAGATTAAAAAATACGTAGAAACACTATAAAATTCACTTTGAAAACAACAAGGTCCAGAACACTAAAAAATACGTAGAAATACTAAAGACTATAAAATTCACAATTCACTATGAGAACAACAATGACCAAAACCAATGAAAAATACGTAGAAACACATAAAATTCACTTCGAAAGCAGCAAGGGCCAGAACACAAATGCTCTCCTTATGAACGTCAAACGTCACCGGCTTGTCACCGCAATATTTGACCCGAACGGCCATTAGAAAATCACGTGATTGAGATTGCCTAATTGACGTATTAGCAATCGACGTTCGTTTTTGTTGGTAATTTTTTGTTTCATCTGATTCGTGATTGATAAATAAGGATAGGGTTATTCTAAATGGGTATTACAAATGCTATACATTAGTGCGTGTCTCATGAATGATGGGTATATTATTTTCGTCATCAAGTAATTTAATGAAGTACGTCGTTGTTGTCTCAGACTGCGTTATTGTCATGAGGTCATTAACTCGAGTTAACAAAGTTTCTTGGTTACTTTTAATTTTATTTAATTGTGTATCTATATCTTTGGTCAATTTTATAACATTTGTGTGGGTTGAAGATATGTCTTGTTGTAATGTGGTTTGATTTTCTTGGAGGGTTCTGATGTAATTATCATATCGTTCTCCGTCATCAGCATCTAACGTGCCGTATAGGTATTTTTGAGTCTTTCCTAAAAAGTTGAAAAGTCCTCTTTTGGTTCTAGATAATTTCCTTTTAATATCTGAAAAGGGGTGCAGTCATGAGCTGAATTAATACTGTTGAAATAGTTTAAAATTGCGATATCAATTAATTCTTGAATTATTTTAGTACGATGGTCAGTTCGTAAAGCTATAATGCTTTCTTTTATCGTCGAATGAAATCTTTCGATCGGCGAGTTTGAATTTGTATTTTACGGTGTGGTAAAATGCAATTCAATCTTATACGTTTTACAAAGGTCTTATATTAGATTACTCTTGAAACTTTGTGCATTATCAGTGGTAATTAAACTTGGTGTACCATGATGCGCAAAGGATTTTATGTTGCGGCAAATTTAGAGAAATTGTCTATTATCGTTAGATATTTCTGACCTAAGAATGAGTATATATCCATATAAATATGCTCGAGGAGTTTGGATCCCGTTGGTGTTGGTTTATAAATTACTTTGTAAGGATGTCTCTCGTATTTTGATTTCTGGCATATTATTTCACATGTTTTTACAAAATTAATTATGTCTCTTTCTAGACTCGGCCAATAATATCTTTGCTTGATATTCTTGATATTTTCGGTCATTCTTCTATGTGAAGTTTTTGTTGTATGGTATCTATCTATTATCTCTTTCTGATCATCTTAGTGTATTTCATCTTCTAGTAAAATGTTTGAGATAACTAGTTTGTATAAATTGTTTTTGAATGTTTCCTGGAAAATTCCAATTATCAAAGGTTCTAAATCTTTGTTTGGAAAATGTAGACAATAGGTATCTGCTGTATTTCTCCTGTTATTGGTTTTTTATTTATAAAAATTGGGATTCTCTTCTTGGTTTCGAATAACTTTGTTATATTTTCAAGGTTTGTCTTTGGCTGCCCATCTAAATATAACTTGATTTTTGAATGTATTCACTGCCTTATTAACGTAGGGTGCACCTAAGATAAGGTTTTCTTCAGAAGTATGAACTGTTTCTGTTTCTGAAGTGTTTGCTGTATCCGTCTCGGAATTGTGTACTATTTCTGGTATTGTTCTTTTATTTGGTGTTTTTTCATTTGGCATTATTTTATTAGGCGTTATTTCTTTCATCGGGCGTTTTTTGTTTACTTGTTGATGGTTGAGTTGTTTCTTGTTTACTCGTTGATGGTTGAGAAGTCACCTTCCTTTTTTCAATTGGTGGTTGTTTTTGGTTAATTGGTTTTTTAATTGGTTTGAGTTTAATGGGTACATTAGTTATAATCTTTATTTTGGAACTTTTCTCTTTATCTTCTGGCTTTTTGTTTTCACAAAGTTTTCTTGGTCTTTCAAATAGCTTTTCTTGTGATTCAAAGAAATGTTTGATTTTTTCATGCCATAACATTGTGCGGACATGTGTGTTCGTGGTGATTTTTCTATTTCTGTTGGAAAAATTTCTTTAGGAGGGCGTGATTATGCGTCTGCATTAACATTTTGCGTTCTTTTCTTATACTGTATAGTATATTCAAATAGGCTACTTGCATGGAAAATTAAATTGATTATTGTTTATTGCAAACTGTAGGAAATCGAAAAAAAATCGTTACTTTTTTTTTATTTCGCCCAAAAATGTTATACAAATATTAAGTTTTTTATATATAGATATACTGAGCATGTGCGACGTCACAACGTATTATACCTAAGTTATGACGTCGGAAAGACATTTCAAAGCGTTGTATCTCCGTCAATTTTTGACTAACAAAAAAAAGAAAAAACACGTGTTGACTTATTTTTCATGGACTATCGAAATCAGCAATAAAAAAATTTTATGCAAGGGGCCTATTCTCGAAGTTTTAAACTCCATCTTAATAATTTCGAACCAGGGTCTTTGATAGAAGAGAGCCATTGTAATGCTTTATGGTCAGTCACTATTGTAAACTTTATGCCAAATAAATATGGTCGGAAGTATTTCGCAGCCCATATTATTGCTAATAATTCCTTCTCGATTGTTGAGTAACTACCAATGAACTATAAACTATACGTACCTGGAATGGCCCGCCGAGCTATAAATTTGCGGCAGATTGCGATGGAGAATGTGGGGTACATACATCTCTATTTATCTTATTGGCGAATCATGGAAATCTTTCCTTGTCTAAAAAATATTTTATTCGAGGTTAGGAATATGCCAAACCTAACAGCAATGAACTGGAGACAGAAAGGGATACCCCACTATGTAGCTTTTTTGGACGCACTAAGCGAGATGACAAATGCCATACAAATGCCATATCCGACAACAGTCGGTGCCATTCCAGATACGTGTAGTTTATAGTTTATTGGTAACTACACTCGGCTGGGTTTAAAGTTCTACTGTTATAAGCAATAGGTAAATCCGATCCAATTGGCCCTTGCGAAAGTACTACACCAATTGTGTACTCTGAAGCATCAGTTGTTAATACAAAAGGTTTTTCAAAATTGGGAAATTGAAGTATTGGGTCATTGGTTATAAGGTCTTCACAAAGGTTGAAAGCTGTGATGAATGCTTTGTCATGAATCACTTTGACATTTTTCTTAAAACAATTTGTTAAAGATTTTGTAATTTTTGCAATATTTCCTATAATAACCTACAAGGCCAAGAAATTATTTTATTTCTTTCGGGGTTTTGGATATTCTAAAATTTTTGACTGCCTCTATTTTTCGAGGGTTTGGTTTGACACCTTCAGGAGTTATGGAGTGCGTTCAAAGACGGCAATGCTAATGCCAAAACCTACTATTCCCCTTCTACCGGCAATGCTAAGTCGCTGGTGTGAATTTGCTGGAACGCCAAATACCGTTTCTCAATATGCAATCCAAACCACGTGACATTCAATATGGCGTGGCGACCATTCACGGACCAAAAAAACACAAAAAATATCTAGTTTCTGCCCGACTTAATAGTTAACGTACTTAGTTAACAAATATTTTATTGAATAATTAAAATCGAAGCTGCAAACAAACAAAATAATTGAAATATGCATGAAAACCCATATTCAAAACTAACTTGCCTGGCTGCCACGCCATATTGAATTTGGTCTCATCCAATCAAAATTCGTATAACCATTTCTAGACTCAGTTGAAAGAGCCTCCAAAAGTTACTTTACCGCGGCCGATTTGGAACGTGTAAAGCCAACCGTTTTTGGCACGCTGGAGCCGAACTTGAACGCAATATGCCAAATTTGGCTCGGCTTTAGCCGTTTTTGAACGCAGCCATGATGTGTCCTAGAAATTCGACACTTTTCTGTAAAAATTCAGATTTGTCTAACTGTATTTTCATATTGAAAGACATTAATCGTTCGAATACTAATTTCAAAGTAGAGGTTATATGTTCTTGTAGACTGGTTGAATAGATAATGATATTGTCAACTCATAAACGTACACAAGCCCACGCATTACATAAATTAAGTAAATTTTCAAAGGAGGTCACCCCGGACTATTAAAAACAGACCGATTTTGCTTATGCCAGCAATAATTTCAGTATAAATTCACGCACTGCGGCAATGCAAGGCAAGGTTGGTCTGGACTGCTTTATGCCTGATAAGGTACGAGCCTAAAGACCTGCCTTCTTAGCTGGGTACGACTAGGTATAGTCGAGACTGTGAAACTTTGTGGATGAAGGTCTCGTCTATAGCAGCCGTGTCACAGCGTCCCCAAGTTTAGACCTACGAGAACTATGCCCCTAGGGGGCCCGTTCTTTTAGTGCATCTTGGGTTACATTAAACATTAAACATTATTACATTTCGAGTTGACAATCGAAAATATGGTCCACCAGGGACGAACATCTGCGGTGTTAGGATTTTGGTAAATCTCCTTGAACTATAAGGTGTAATTAAGGTTTAGTAATAAAACAAATTAAATATTCGTGGTGGTATTCCTTCCCCCCATATCCTCTCTTTTCAGATATACCCTTAGTGGACGCAGCCAAGCGAAGTAAAAGTGGTGGCACCGCTGACCACAACCAACCTAAGCGTGACAATATCATCCATACATAAAGTCTGTTTTTTTTTTAAAGATAATTCCCCAAGTCAAAAATTTAGTAACTTTGTTGGCAACACAAGCCTTTTCTACACAAAAAATTTGAGAGCATTGACAATTTTACATTGCATTGCCAACATAATGTCATTTTGACTTTTATCTTTAAAAAAAAAACAGATTTTACTAGACAGACTTTTCCTAGTAATCCTCGTAAAACATTATCCATTGCTCGTTGGAACATAGCAGGAGCATTTTTCAACCCGAAGGGCATACGTGTGTATTCGTAATGTCCATAGTCTACATTGAATGCTGTTTTAGGAATACTTTTTGTGTCCATTTTAAACTGGTGGAACTCACTGGCTAAATTCAAGGTTGTAAAATATTGACAACGTCCTAGCTTATCTAATATATTTGCTATATTTTGTATTGGATATTTATTACTTATGGTTTTCTCATTCAACTTGCTGTAATCAATTACTAATCTACATTTCTTTTGTCCTGATGCATCTGTTTTTTTAGGAACTATCCATATAGGGGAACTTCAAGGAGAATAGGATGGTTGGATGATTCCATCTTGAAACATTTGGTCTATTTGCCTATTTACTTCGTCTTTGTGAATGTAGGGGTATCTATAGTTTTTTGTATGAAGTGTACTAACATACGGTTTGATTGATTCTGGAAAATAAGTTTCAGCTAAGAATGGTCTAAGCAATGATATATGTAATCCTGTATCTATTAATAATCGTATATTGTAATTAGGAATTTATATGAATGGCAATTGATTAATTTGAAAACTATTTAGATTTTTACAAGGTGTCCCATAAGTCACGGTCCAAACTAAAAGGGGTGATTCTTTGGACTATTTTATGACTAAAATTTCAAATAAACATAGGTCTGCAAACGCTCCGTTACCGATCTACAGGGTGGTGAAAATTTAATGTATTCATATTGAAAATGACCAAGAATATGGCGGCAAGGGCGTGGCTTACTTCTAGATTCCTACTGGAAATGATCAAGAATATGGCGGCGGGACCTCTATTGTCGCCACTGTAGATAGAAAAATTATATTGAGTCACTGTAGTTTCATCTAGCTAATTACAAAGATTTGTTTTTTGGTTTTTTTCTCGATAAGGGTCGGTATTTCGAAAAAACTACAAGACAACAAAAAGTTTCTAAATAAGGTAGAAAAACCATTTAGTTCTCTAGGATCTACCAGCGGCGCACTTCAAAAAAGTTCAGGGGCAGAAAGGGGGATATGACCCCCGGAAAACATCACCCTGTAAATTCTGGCAAACGTGTGAAATGTGAAATCATTTAGCTCCTATTGCGTGACCTATATACCAAATTTCAGCTAAACCCCTCAAAAATTGCAGGAGCTATAAAGAAAAAACTAAAAAAATATTGAAATTTCAACACCCTGTAGATCGGTAACGAAGCGGTTGCGGACATAATGTTTATTGAAAATTTTAGTCATAAAAAAAACCAAAGAATCACCCCGTTCAGTTTGGACCGTGACTTATGGGACACCCTGTATAGAGTTTACGTTGTCCAAGGCTTCCAATTGAAAATTCTCCAATTGTTCTGCAAGATTTTCTTCTTCATAAGAAGTTTGATCTTCAAAATTGTTATTATTTTGGAAAAAATCGTATTCAGATTCTGGATTATTTTGGGATTCAGTTTCCTCATTTTCAGATTTGTTAATTCCTGAAATGTATAATTAGGTTTTCCTGTGGATTTAAAGTAAGGTTGATGTTGTCTTACTTGGCTGACAGATTTTCGTGGTTGAATACTCACACCTCACATTGGTTGTGGGTAACAATCTCGGAAGCACAATTACCATTGAAAATAGGCCCCCGTAAATTTCAACCAAATTTCAATATTTTTAAGATATCATTGCAAAAAAAAAAAAATGTAAAGACGATCGTATGTCTGTGATAGCAGATATAACGCATCAAAGTACGTAGGTTCTGCTATGCTATGCATACGAAATATCCGAGGAAATATCCCTACGAAGATTTTCTTGAATATCTCGAAAAATACCGATCTGATTTTGAATTTTTTGGAGTTTGATACCTAGGAAAGGAAACCAAAAAAGCTTGCAATTTGTAACCACCTTGTATATTGCAGTCTTCTTGTCCAAATACCCGATATGTTGTAGCCAGTAGCAAGAAAAAAACTGTCAAATAACTGCTGGTGGTTTTACAATTATTATTGTCAAAAAAATTGTCATGTCTCACAGAAAAAATCACAAAAAGTTTTAACTACATAAGGGCCTAGGCCTGCATTAATCATATACAACATTTTTTCTTGCATTATATACATTTTTACAAAAAAAAATTACATACTGCGGCAGGAAAAATGGTTCGAAGAAATATTGGTAAGCAAAATACGATAATTTCTCCTGCAGCATCTATCACAAGGAATCTTTTTCTAGGGCCTGGACCAGGCAAGTACCTACTACCGCCAGTAGTAGGCTACGATCAACATGATTTCACAAAATACAGGAATCCTCAATATTCCATGGGTGTCAAACTGCAAAGCCTTAGGAAACAACTTGGACCTGGTCCCAAGTATCCAGTCGAACACATGACTCGTTACGGAAAAGCTAGCCCACCTGCATATTCCATAAAATCTCGCCAAAAACCTCTTGGTAAAGTACACATTATTTATTAAACCATAAATTTATCTAATCTAATTTATTTCAGTCCCATTCCAAGTTCCCGGTCCTGGAACCTATGCCCCAGAAAAAGCACCAAGAATGAAAGAGCCTAGACCGCCAGCATACTCAATATCACACAGATTCCCTGGATTCAGGCCCTACGTCACACCGGGTCCTGACAAATATGAAGTACCGTCCACTCTAGGACCAAAAGTACCTGACAAACACGCTAATGCAGCTTACAGCATGTCGTTCAGACAAAAATTGAATCTTAAAGAAAAATCTCCAGGACCAGCACAATACAATATGGCGAACACTGATAGATACAAAAATAAAGCTCCAGACTATAGTATTTCGCCTAGAGTGTATCCACCTCAAGGAAAATCCCCAGCCCCGGGACCGATTTATTTGCCAAAACTTCCTCAGAAGCCTGGTTATTCCTTTGGACTTAGAACTGACACTGATCCTTATGTAACTGCTGAAGATGATATGCCATGCATTGACAGGGGCAATAAATGATGAAAAATAAAAAAAATCGGAATAATTTTTTAAGGTAAATTAATAGGAAAAATAAAAAGTGATATCACAAAATGTTTTCTTTCAATCTAATATAAGTTGGTTTATTAAATATTAATTTGGGTCGATAACAAGGAGTTCAGTGTGCACATAATACTGTCGTTAGTCGCCTCATTTTTACCTTTTATGTGCGATGCTTATTGCTTATGCCCTTATATCCAAGGTTTTTAATCAAAACTAAAATTTCAAAGATAACCTGTCACTATCTCTATCTTAAATTATTGCCAGATACAGTGACATTAAAATCAATACACACCACACTTCTCGTCTTTGTGTGATGTACTGGTGTGGTATTGAGCATTTTGTTCTAGGGCTGGAAAGAAGTTCTGTGGAGTAAATATGGCAATAGGGCCTTTAGCTATATATAAGTATTTAGTCTATTTGACAGCCTTCCTACTATTCCAATTAATAATAACTACCGACTATTTATTCTGATGAATATCTTCTCAAAACTACAGATTTACTTGTATAAAGTATTTTCCAGGTATTATGAGGATAAGCTATCCTGTAGTAGTAATGTGTATCATCCTTGCAAATGGAACAAGTTTCTGACTATTTTCAACAAATGAAATTTGCTCTGACTGGTTTGTGATTTCTGTGAGAACAGACCTTTATCTCTGAAATTAAAGAGCACAGCCAGCGATCAGTTCAACATGAATTTGTGAAACAAAAACTGCATTTGAACAAAATTTAAATAAAAAATCTATATGCCATTGAGCTGAACCCCACAATTGTGTTACTGTTTCAAATAAAGTTTATTCAAGTTCATGTAACAATATAAAAAATAGTAATAATAAAGTGTGATCAAACAGTAAATTTTTCTTAAATAATTTACCTTAAACCAAATAACTATCTTCATAATTTTCTCTAAGCGTAAGTATATCATTCAGAGACTCTCCGTACTCATCTTGTTCTATTGTAAACTTATGGAAACGAGCTATTTTCAATTTTTTGGCCTCAGTATGTAGAGACTCTAGCATTTCACCTATCTCTGAGCCCGAATGGAAGCCAGCTAAAATTGGGATCGATTCCACTCCTGAAAAATAAAATTCTTTTAAGTTATCTCAATTTTCTCAAAAATAGAACTGCTTACTTTGACTTTCTCCTCTAGGATTAGCACAGACATTTCCATTGACACCAATCCACTGATCAAATATTTCAGGAAAGGGATTACTTACAGGCATAGCCTTTTCCAAAACACCAACATTACTAGCAGTTGCAAAAGTAGTACAAGACAAATAAAACTCCATCATTTCTTTGACACTATTACACTTGTAAGCAGCCATTTCTTTCTGTTTACCAGCCTTATTTTGAGCTTTTTTGAGCCTAGTTTCTGGTATACCCCTTAACATAAGATGTTGCATTACTCTTTCAGTGCCTATCTTACACCTTGGAGTAATACTTCTATAAAGAGGCCCCTCCCATTGATCCAAACAATCAATGAGTTCGGCGTCAGAGTTCAGGGAAAATGGCATACACAAACTTGCAGATATGGCTTTGCGATCATTGCCTGTTAAATCAGCACAAAGATCAGTAAGGCTGCAGGTTGTCGATTTTAATCTGTATTTTAAAGTAAGTGTATCCAGGGCTGATGCTAATATTGCACTAGAATGATAGGGCAGTTTATGCTGAAAAAAAAAATTGAATATGCACATTTTTATAACCAAATAAAAAATAATTCTCTCACATTAAATTGAGTATGATAAAATTCCCTTGGTACACCAGGTTGCCGCCATCCATCGGTAGCTGCACATAAAGGAGCAAACATGCTACCAAATTGTCTATAACTGTTGAAAGACATCAAAAGATTTATAACTCTTGTAGAATCATTCATTATTGAAAAAACTTGTTCTCTATCATTCTTGAAATCGTTATCGGGAAAATGAGCTGGAATTGTTGGTAGAACTAATACAGATTTTCTGTCGTATTCGTCTCTTACATGCTCCAAACAGGCAGATGATAAGCCAGCAAAACCATTTGTACAATCTGTAAGGATATGAAAACCCTGTAAAAAATTGGTTGTGTTCAATAGTTTTTGACAAACCAAAATCACTTACTTGAAAATGATCGCATTCTTCAATATAACTTCGTATTTTATCTGCAAATTCATCCTCGAACATTTCATTTTTCCATAAAGCTGTTCCCGAGCTATAGCTATCAAAAGGAGTCTCTTCATTACAATGCTCATACTCGTTTACAATATTTACAGTTCTTGGATGATATTTAGAATACAAATAATCTGACCACACTTCGACATTTTCATCAAGATTATATTTTTTACTGGAAACACTTGGTAAGGCCTCAGGGTTCTCTAGATCAATTTGAAATTCATTTTTGGGTTCTTTTTGATTTTTTTGTAATTCCACTTTATTGCCATCCCATTCTACGAATAGTTGGGAGGAATCTGGTGCAGATTCATACAAGTCTCCTTGTTTTGGTAATGATTTAAGGCTGCATTTTAGATCCACAAGTAAAAGTCTGGGTGTGAAAGTAACTTGGCCCTAGAACATAAATCTTGTGTTGAGTTGCGATAGTTACATTTTGGAATATCTCACAGTGCAATTTCTACCACAATAGATATAGGGAGATATATGACTATTCTGCAGATCATTTGGCAGATTAGACTATACAACTATTAAACCAATCGATCGACAGAATAGGTTTCCCTGCTTATTGACCGCACGCCGCTCGGCAGAATAGCATTCAGTAGCGTGTTGGCTATTTTGCTGACCGAACAAAATTGGTATGGTATTTTGGAATTTAGTGCAAAAATCGCGAGTGCAAACAAGATTTTGAAGTGATTTTAAGGTATCAAAAAAGCCTCTGTGATTTTATGTTTACCCAGTGTGTTAGTTGTATGTGGCAATTTTTTCTTATATTTATAGATAGTAATACTTATAGTCAATAAAGTAATGAAATGTCCAATGCACCTGAATGTAGTTTCATTACTGAAGACCAGAAGGCTAACAATAATGTCGATAGCTATGAAGCAAAAAAAAGAAAATACCAGAATACACCAGAAAATATTACCTTGAATTAAAGTGGTAAGATTTTTGATGGAGAAGCAACAATCCATATGCAGATGTAATTCCTGAACTAAATCTGCATCAGATTAATCTATCTTGTTACAAAGTCAATGATCCCGATCCCAAACTCAACCTAAAAACAAGGGTTGATATTAATAATAATATTTAACATGTTAAGTTACCGCTTGTTAATGGAAATTGGGATAAAAAAAATATCAATCATATATTCTAGATATAAAACGACGTTGAATGAATTTTTGTATAATGAAAACAAAGTTGGGTCAGTTCTATTCAGTACTTCCATCAGTACCAAATAGTTTAATCAAAATTATGAATTTAATTGGAATTGGAAGTAGTATGGTATGTCTTTGACATGTACCATGGTAGGTTTGATGCGCAGGAAAAAGAAATTTGTGTTTGTTAATAAGAGTGACCGATTCCAGGAGAAAGAGAGACAAATAAGTTGAAATATCGTAAGAAATAGATGAAAGTACAGTAGTGTCTTGGCGATGCACCAGCAATAAATCGAACTGCACGTTTTTGAAGTTTAAAGACTGACTGGAAGAGGTACTGGGAGCAACGGCCCCAAAAAAGTAAACTGTAAGAAAGATGAGAGTGTACAACTGCATAGTAAATGAATTTGGAGATAGGGACATTAAGGTTTCCAGCAACGGTTTTTAAGTGCTATGATATGAGATTCATCTGATAGATCCAACTGAAGGCCAAGAAACTTGGTGTTCTGTAAAGATTTAATTATAAACTGCTCACAGTCAATGTTGTCAAAATTACATCGAAAGCCAAGTACTTGGGTGTTAGTGAAATTAAGCAAAAGCCCATTTGCGTCGCACCACGCCTTAATAGTACTAATGTCCTTTGAGATAATCTGGTTGGGGAGATTATACGAGGCGACTTGTTGAGTTTTTTAGAAGTAAATTGTGTTACCAGTTACTTCTGGTTTAACCGAAAGTGGCCATAACTTTTGATTTTCAAATAGGACACCCGGTATTTTTTGGGTATTCTGGCATCAGTAGATCATTTTAAGTATGATAGTGTCACAACTACCCGCTTTACGGGGGTGACATGGGGGGTTTGTAGCTTTGGGGGTAGATGGAGAGAAACTCGCTCAGGTTATATAAAAATATATGCTATATATTTTCCCAAATATAACCTTACATGTATGCTAATCCTATAAGATACATGACCCTTTGTACACTGGGGTCCTTATAGGGGGCCACACGTCAATTCTGCTTGGGGGACTGTAGATAAGTTTATCGTCACCCTTATGCCTTGTCCAGAGGGGCGTTCCCAACGAGAGGTAATTGCACTGGACAACGATAAGGCTGAAGATACCCAGAGGGGCGTTTCCAACGAGAGGTACTTGCACTGGGGAGACTTAATTCCAGAGGGGCTTTTCCAACGAGAGGTACTTGCACTGGTTTAAGTCTGCCTTTGCTGCGGCTTGCACCGCAATTTATATCAATTTATTGCTGAATTGCAATAAATATCCGACCGAATCGGCAATTAAATTAATAAGGTTGAATACCGGGTCCTCCTTTCCCAAGCAGCTAGTTGACAATAGGACCGTTTTTGGAAAATTTTTAACAAGAAAAAATAAATTGAATTAATTTTTAGAAAAAACAATTCGGCGCTGCCACTGGTGGAAATTGATTTAGTTGGATATTCAATATCAGGAAAATCTATAACTTCAATTTTTTCCTAACTGAAGGCCATAATTTCAGATCAAAATTAAACAAAGAGGTTTTTTCAAAGTATTCCATATTTTTCAAATGTAACCACGCCGGGACCTATCAATTTTTTGAAACTAGATTTTTTTCCCTATTTTTTGATATTAACATTTTTTAAAATCCGCTAAGAAATAACCCAAAAACTTTTGAAAAATCTTTATTTTTAAATGCAATTTTTTTGGTTTTGTTATAAATCTTTCAAAAATGGTCCTATCATATGTAAAATAATCTGCTGATGCCAGAAAACTCTAAAAATACCGGGTGTCCCATTTGAAAATTAAAAATTATGGCCACTTCCGGTTTAACCGGAAGTGACTGGTAACGCAATTTAATTCTAAAAAACTTAAAAAGTTGCCTCGTTTAAGCTCCCCAAATTTCAAATTTTCAACTCATATATTAAAAAAGTTATAGGTTGTTCCCTATTCCTTGTGTCACCCTGTATAGTAAGTCATTTATTAAATAACAAAAATGATTTGTACTAGGAGTGATCCTTGTGAGACTCCATAGCTGATCTGCTAAATACTTCGAGGAGAATTCATCATTTGCAGTGACACACTGACTTTGATCAGACAGATATGATTCAAACCACTCCAAAAGTTCCTCCATGAAACCCATAAACCTCCATTTTCTCAACATCGTCCGGCGACTCACACAGTCAAAAGCGTTTGAGAAGTCACCAAGGGGAGTTTCACTCATCCAGTAGGTGTACAAATATCATACATTCATGTATATGTAGTCCATACATTTTTCTGCAGTCCATACATTCTCATGCAGTCAATGGAATACATGGTATCATGCAGTCATGATACAGTCGCATGCAGTCATAATACAGTCGCTAGTAATCGTCATAAACTCTGTGCAGTTCGAGGTGCAGCTCGGAAGTCACAGAACGATCCTGCGGTGGCATAGCCATTGTTGCAATGTCTAAAGAATTTTTCCATCACATGAAACATAGCATCATGCCTTTTTTTGGTAAGAAGCCAAATTGAGTGGGATTTAATAATATTATGCTCAGATAAGAAGTCCACTATGTGTTTTTTTACAAGCTTTTCAATCACCTTTGAGAGCAAAGTTTTGGTGTAATAAATAGGGCTGAAAACAAGAGTAAGGAATATTGGGGGATTATTAACGAAATTAGGGGTAAAAAGACAAAATCAGAGAATTTAATTGATATTCATCCTCAAAAGCTAAATTCATTCTATACTTCAATTGCTCAAAAATTGACTCAAAACTTGTCTTCTAATATCGATCCTGTAACTTATTTGCCACAGATATTACATGCAGTAAAATTTCAGTTCAGTATGACAAACAAACGGGAAATTATAAAGATTTGCAATATGATTAAAAAACAAAATGCTTCTGGGGTGGATAACATCTCAATCAAAATTATCAAAAAATTGCCAGGAAATGCCTCGGAAGCCCTTGCAGATTCGATAAACTGGTCCCTTACTAAAGGAATTTTACCTGACTGTCTGAAGACTGCAGTAGTCATACCCATCTTTAAAGGAGGAAGCAGTGATAATCCATCAAGCTATCGCCCCATTTCTTTACTCAGTACGATATCCAAAGTGATGGAGAATATCGTTAAGGAGCAGCTAATGTACTATCTAAACTGTCACAACATTTTAAATAAAAACCAGTTTGGCTTTCAGAGTTCAAGGAGTACAAATGATGCCATCTTTGCGTTCTTAGAATAAGTTTATATAAGTCTAAACGACAGAGAGGTCGCTGCGGCAGTGTTCTGTGATTTTTCAAAAGCGTTTGACTGTGTGGATCACGGAATACTGCTGCAGAAACTTCATCATTACGGCATCCAAGGAACTTCGTTAAATTGGTTTAGCTCAATGCTTTCAGAAAGGCAGCAACTTGTGCATGTTAATGGGGTTTATTCTGAAAGGAAGAGGATAGTGCAGGGAGTTCTGTCCTAGGACCAGTATTATTCCTAATTTACATCAATGATCTTCTCTCGTTGACGATTTCAGAAAAGCTGTCAGCTTTTGCTGACGATACTAATGGATACTACTGTGGACTTAAAAAAATACAATCCAGAGTTTAGTCCAATTTAAATCTACTATCGAAGCTGATCTACTGGAAATAAAGAAATGGTGCGATTCAAATAAACTGTGCTTCAACAGTCAAAAAACCAATATTCTAACATTCAAGTGCAGTGTAACAGAAATTAAGCTGCAGGATGAAACGGTAGAGAATAAGCCAAATGTCAAATACTTAGGACTCCATATTGATGAACATCTTAAATTTGAAAATCATATTGACTGCCTAAATCGCAAACTGGCTAGTGCATGCTACATTATCCGAACTGTGGTACATGAACTTGGCAAACCAAATGCCAAAATAGCATACTTTTCTTTATTGGAGTCACATATATAAAATTAAAAAAAAATCCGGTACAGCGATTAATAACTCTATTATAAATTCAAATATTGCGCAATAATTTTTTTTCAAATGGATCGAAGATATTTGACGTTTAAGTTACGCCTCAAAAAATTCAATTTTATCTGTAAATTTTGGACTTTAAATCTAATAAAAATTGAGCACTTTGAATTAATTTAAATTTATTCAACGTTTGGGTCACGTCACAATTTTATTTCAGTAGTTTTTTAAATTTATGATGACCAACACATTTAAAAATATTCTATGTATGTACCTAATGTACCAGTATTTACCCACCGCATAGGTTGCTAAGCCAGACTTTTTTATTTATTTTTCTCTGGCTCAAATTTAGTGACATTAGGGACCTATCAAAAATCAAGTTAAATAGCTTAATTTTATTTCATTTATTTATTTTCTTCACTATTTCAATGAATTTTGGAAATAAAAGGTTGCATGGCCTACACAAGCACAAATACGTTTTTTTTGTGAAATGAGAAACAATTGACAATATAAAAAGAATTCTGAATTTAGGAAACTCTAATCATAATTATCTAACACAAATATATAAATTACCTACCTATATTCATTTTCAGCTTTTCAAATTTTGAACATCAAACGAAATTAAAACTCTAAAAATTGGAAACATTTACATTTAAAAATTCAAAGAGTCTAAAAATTGAAAATAAAATAGAAAATGTAGCACTTTTGCTATAGGAAGTATTGAGAAATTTTAAAAAATCAGAATTTGAATAGAAATAGAATTCTTGATGATAAATAACTTTGAACATTTTGAAAACTAGTCAATGCTTGAGACAGCGAATTTAGTATAAAATCCTTCAAAAATTCACAGTTTTATTTTCCAAATTGGATCCAGAACTTTGGTGGTTCTAAATTAAAATGTTATCGAATCAAACATTTCCGAAAAGTTCCAATTTGACTCTGATGTGGTATTATATTAAAATTTAAAATTTTTGGGAATAGCTTACTAGGATTTATGACCTCCAAAATTTAAACATTAAACGTTAAAAAAAAAAATAATAATAATAATAATAATAATGATAAAACTTATTTTGATACATAATGTTGAAAATTTTGAATTTAAACTTTTAAGAAGTAGGATTATGATGAATTATACCTATTAAGAGAAAACTTCTAGGAAAACCAACATAATATTATAGAAGTTCATTTTATAATATAGGTAAATTATCAATTTGACATTACACATTCAGAAATATGATATTTGATGGATTTACCACAAAACCAACTATAATGTGGATACCTTTTTTGGGTTACATGTGATACTTGAATACCCATTACGAATATTGTCTACAGGCAATGCAAATAATTTGCCACAACTCTTACACAAAGGAAAAAATTATTCTTTATCAAATATTTTTAGTTCATAATAATTACGTTTTTCAGTTTTCCTGAATTTGAACTTATAATATCTTTCAAAATATTTGAGAATAAATGATCTACATAGGTATTGAGGAGAATTAACTGGAATTGAATCATCAAAATCAAGTACCTATATGCATAAAATACTAGAATTATACTATCGCACTGCACAATAGGTTATTTTGATTTAAATAAGGACGCAATCTGCCACAGATTTTGTTTATCAAGAATTATTTATCGCTGGAGTCCAGCTTTCTGTAGTCCGAGGGAAATGTCAAGCCAAAAAATATCACCCTTTATAACATTATTATTCCAATACGAATTAACCAAAGTTCATTGACTAATAATGTCCCAATTTAGTTGCGCAATTCGGAGGTTATATTAAATAAAGCAAACGCACTCAGAATCAGCAAAAAAGCTTAAAGCCAACAACCTAGGTTTTAGGTCAATGATTTTTGCTGACAATTCTGAATCGATTTGGATCGATAAAGCGTAATTTTCAAGTTAGTTGTAAATCTAAATTCGGGCGCAAAAGTTGTGCTACGGGCTACAGAAAGATGGGTCTCTGGTAAGTACAATTATTCAACATTTATAAATCATGTCTTAGTGTTTTCAATGTTCTCATTGGTTGCTTAATCAATCCTTTAGTTGTAGTAAATAAACTTAATTATTTTTAATGTTTTGGAACTTATTGTTTTAATTCATTAAAACCCCAAAAGATTCCAAACCCCGAGTCACAGCAAAATAGGCTCGTGACAATATGGCATAGCTTTCTGGGGTTACTAAACCCAAAAGTCACTTCAAGCAGTGTTTGTTCTGCAAAAAAGAGCGATTCGTTACCTTTGTAAAAAAAGCTGTAGAGAATCATGCAGACCATTGTTTGTGCAGGAGGAAATTTTGACTGTGCCGTCTCTTTTTATTTTGGAATCTGTGAGTCTTATTTTTAAAAAATTCTCTGGTTTCGTTCAAACTCCTAACTATAACCTGCGTCAGGATAATTTGCCGTTGCTAGTACCTAGATTTACTCTTACAAAAAATTCAGTTATATACGAAAGTATAAAAATGTTTAATCATCTACCTCAACAAATAAAGAACTGTAACAGATATGATATATTTCGCTCATTAGTCAGGCAACATCTAGTCACTAAAGCTTTTTATAGTCTTAAGGAATTTTATGATCATGTGTGTTAGGTAGAGGATCCAATTGGAAAATAGGGTATAATTTTTATAGGTTTTGGTACATGTTGAGTTATAGAATACAATGCGCTGAGTGCGTCTTGGCCTTCCCTTCACAAAAAATTTTGAATTTTTAAAAAGTTTTTGGAATTATAATTTGTTTTTTACTTTTATCACATAGATGTTTTTCTCTTTGTTGTTTGTTTTTTATATCGTTTGTTTTTTATTTTATTTTTATACTGACGACCAAAAAGTTAAATTTTATTAAGTATTCTGTTTTTTTTTTCTTAAAGTTTTTATTTTTGTTTATTAACCTAATTTGCACCATAAGTTTATAGTTTGAACTAGTGATTTGATTTGTGATTTTTGTGTCTTTTTTAAGGTTCATATTTTTGGTAAAATTTTGACTTAATTTACTTAGAATTAACTAGTATGTAATAAGAATTTTGCTTTGTCAATGAAAAACAATGGTATTTTTTGGACAATAGAGCCCATTTTGATTTGATTTGATTTGAAAGATCTTGGTCGGTAATTTGACGGATCTTTGGTATCACTGTTCTTGTGGATTATTACTACCAATGCCCGTTTCAGAGTGGTTGGAAAGGGGCCAGAAGTGAAGGAGATGTAAATGATTCATTGATTCACAAGCCATCAACATGGCTCATCGGACAACATTCAATTCAAGGGATGAAGTAAGTTCATTGGCAACATTGAAGTAAAAGTTTTTCACTATATCGGGTTTGATATTGATGTCCTGTAGCAGTCCTGTAGCTTTCTGCTACTTTTTCCTGTAACTTCCCTGACAATGCTCCATGTTTCTTTAGACTTATTTGTGCTCCAGGATGCCCAAAGTTGATCCGTGCTGTGTCGCACGCCTGCGCCACCAGTATAGCCCCATATAATTTTGAATTTTATTCAAGAACTGCATTATTTTGTTTAGTCACAAACCAATGTAAAAATAGCTCATATGAGATGATGTCACAAACGAGGGTTGTGTGATATTGCCAGATAATTTTTCCGACGTGTGTAATGTGAACATAATTATATTAATATGTAGTTCAATAGTGATTGCAAACAAGGAGCTGAAAACAATTCCAAGTAAAACTCTAATATTTATTCATATTTTTGCTTATTCAGTTGCTGGCTATATCGCGTTCAAATGCTTTATCAAGTTCAAATGCTATTATATTGAATAGCATGTGGTCTATTTAGCAGTAAAATCTATTCTACCGATCGATTGGTCTAATAGTCATATAGTCTAATCTGCCGAATGGTTGGCAAAATGGTCACTCCCATATATAAACCTTGGTTCAAGCAGATACCAAAATACTTACTTTAGGTGTACGTCCTTCTCGGAAAAGTACAGAATGGTCTATCTCTGAGGGTTGGGTAGTATTGTATTCAAAGCCAGTTTCTTGAATGTTCCACCAATGAGTACCAACGAAATTGGCATAATGGCCAAACTGTAGGGTCAGTATTTCACGAGAGCTCATTTTGGAGTATAAATAATTTAAGTTTATTTAAAAAAATTCTATTCTACATTTACATTTTGATATAAAATTTTAAAAAATATAAATATAAATAATGACTTGAGAAAATAATTTAGAAAAAGGATGTTCTGGCAGGGACCCGGACCGAAATGAAATATCGGTTCCGTTCCGGTTCCGGTCCACAGCGTCATGACGAATATCGGTTCCGTTACGGTTTCGGTTCTAAGAGAAATATTTCGATTCGGTTCGGACCAATAATTTCGGTTTTAACGGTTCATACCGGTATAGTTTTTCACAAATATCTTATGGCCATTTGCACTGACCATTTCAAGAAACATCCCTTAAAACGGTCATTACAGAAAAATTTATGTTTCTATAATTTGTGGTTTGTGTTTTCGATCAGTGATGACGTAACAGCGTGTCGTTTCTCGCCTTGACGTAGTGCTTGCACCAGTTGCACCACGGATTAGGAGGTGTTTTCTCGCGTCTCAAAGTTTCGAAACATTTTCCAAAACTGGTTTAAATCAGTTTCACAATGACGTCATCATTTCTCAGCACGAGGAAATGGTTTTGAAACGTGGATTGGATTGTATTTCGAAACGGTTAGAACCATAGTACATTATTTATTATTCTAAAACAACCCTTGTTTAGATCTCATTTGCTCATTTGCATCTTCAACTACGAACGCAAACCGCTAACGAGACCGTTGATGACGTCGGCAACGGTTCAACAACATATGAACTTGATTCCAAAAATCGAAGCCGATGAGCAACCCTGTAGTAGTATGTAAAATCCTTGGTGTGTAGCCTAGCCGAGTTCAGAAATGCGCGCTGTCCAATGTCCAACGCTCTGTTTTTTAAAGTGTTAATTTTATTATGATACAACCAAACAGCAAAACAGCTTAATTTATAAAATCTTGGAACCGAAAAAAACCGGTAAGAACCGATTAATTTATATCGGTTCCGGTTCTGCCTGCCCTACAACATTTCTATGAAATATGGGTTTTGTTCCGGTTCCGGTCCGCAAAAAAAAAACGGTTTCGTTCCGGTTTTCGGTCCAATATCGTTCCGGTCCGGGTCCCTAGTCTGAAGCACCCGAAGCACCGCCGCGGCGGTTTGATAGGTGGCTCAAGGACGGGATAGCCTATCTTCATAAGGCCTGTGTGGAACGAATCTGAAGCCCCCATCACGCCAAATCACCAGTTGTGAGGTAGCAGCTTGTCGTTTCTCTCCTTGACGTAGGTTGTTCGCACTAGAGGTTATGATTCCGCGGGCTTTTGCCTTATGCATACTTGGTTTTACTACATTAATTAACATTCTAAAACAATTCCTTTTTAGATCTCTTTGCATCTTCCTCTTTGCCTGCTATGTCAATCAAAATTAAATAATAATTTTCTTCATAAATTTAAATTTTAAACTACGACCGCTAGTGCAAACAGCTGAAGACTTAGTAATGACGTCAGAAATGGTGACACACCAATATGGCGGCAATTACCAAAAACGAGACCGATAAAGCAATCCTTAGTAGTGTGCCATGACTTGTGTTGTTATCCTTGATTGAGCTCAAAGCCCTACCAACGACATTTTTATAGAATTTGTTGGTTAGAGCAAGTAAGAACGGTTAGAGTGGAGTAGAGGGCACAAAACACCAAAAAGTACCTTGTTTTGCCGCCACATTTTCAAAGCTGGATTGAATATTTATGATAAGATCAGTGATAATCAGTTAGAAAAAGTTTAAAGGGCTTGTCACAGTCCTTTGACTTGGCTGCCAGCAGTCTCTCTATACTGAAATGATCAGTAATTTACTGTTTACGAATAAAAAGTTAAGCTAGCCTAATTTCGCTATATTACCTAACGTTAATTGCAGAAGTCCTTAGCAGAGCCACTTTCCAGTGAAAAATTTTAAGTTGCTCCACAACCGTAGCTTCACACTCTGGCGCTCCAAACAACTGTTGTTTGCAATGGTTGTTTGTTTCACTGGAAGGCACCACACCCTACTTTGCGTCGTGTTTTTGATGCACCCATGAAATTACAGGTTCTTGGGGGGCAGGGGAGTGGAAAAACGAACAGTTCAGTTGCGCGGAGAAAGCACTGGAACGCCTATAAACAGCCCAGGGCGCTCTAGAGCAGCTCAGGAATGCTTTAAAGTGCGTTATTGGAAAACGACTCTGATCACCATCCTCATCACGGTTTGATAGTTATCGAACGCAACCCCAGACAGACAACAGTCACTTTTGTCTTGAATGACTTGAGTCAGTTTGCACAAATAGGGATGTTTATATCGAAAATATTTAAAATTAATATTGTATCGAGCGTTTGATATATCGTTGAAAAATATCGATATTTCGATATATCGACAAAAAAATTAAATGCCCAATGAGTGGTCGGTTCCTCAATAGTAAGTTACCTTCGGGTTGGTTTTAACTCCAGTGCGGTAAGCGTATCCAGTTGCTGTGTTTACCCTGGAGTTAAGCTTAACCAGGGGGTGACTTGCCATTGGGAAACTGGCCCTAAATAAAAGTATTATTTTATTTCTGTACCTGTACCAGTTATACCGTAAAAGGTTTTTTTTTTACAAGCAAGTTATGAATAAACAAAATATTACAAAAACGAATATTTTTCATTTTCATTTGTTCTGAATGTGAATGTCTAATGTCATTGCTTGTCTACAACTGTCACTAGGTCACTATAGAAAGTTTTTTTTTTAAATATTTCTGTGATACCGCTCCACTTGCTCTGGATCGCTCGAGATTAAACCTCTTAATCGAAATTATTGCCTTAAAAAGTTCTTAGAGCGTAAAGCAGTGAATTTATTTTGATTGTGGTCGATAAATATATCGAGTACCGATAGTCAACTTTAAATATTGATATACCGATATATCGAAACAAAAAATTTCGGTCGATATTATCGATATATCGGAAGAAAAATATCATCCATTTGATATATCGATATTTTTTTACATCCCTATGCACAAAGTCAAACATGTAAACAAATATTACATATTCATATTATTAATAATTCATCATTTTCATGTTCGAAATTTTAAGAATTCTCAATTCGCAATTATAATTGGAATGTATAAATATGAAAAGAAAACTAAAATATATCCTAACAATTCTATGGTTTGCCTACCTGATAACCGCCTCGATACTCCTATTCAAAAAAGGATTTTTGTTAACCCGGGAAGTCCAAGATAAAAATGCAACTTGTTCGCTACTAGCACCACTTGAAAGGAATTGCCCTTCAGCCCATGATGAAAGTGTTGATTGTATTTCAAATGACAGGATATTAATGCAGTCTTTATTCGACAATGCAAATAGTTTTTGTTACAAAACTAATACCAAAGTTATATTGCTTGTTGTTGATGCTTTACGCTATGACTTTACAGTGTATGATGAAGAAAATTCTGATCCTTTGCCATATGAAAATAAACTACCAGTTATCAGGAATGTTTTGAAAGAATTTCCAGAGAGTTCTCATTTGTATAAATTTATTGCCGATCCGCCTACAACGACTATGCAAAGACTGAAGGCATTAACAACAGGAAGTCTTCCCACTTTCATTGACGCTGGTTCCAATTTTGCTACTTCAGAGATAAACGAGGATAATATTATTGATCAGGTAAAGTGAATATCGAAGTAGGAATAGTAGGATTCAACTAAAGTCTTGCATCTGAATATGCTTTATCTTTTAGCTCCATCCTTCTTTGAGGGGTGTAGTAATATATATATTATAATTTCACACCCTTAATTAATTTTAGAGGAGTTTAGATATTAGGTATTTGGTCTACATACAAGAGTTCTGTAGTTCTCAGAGGGTTACAGTAATAGTTCTGCAGGTATTCATTAGTCTTAATGAAAGTGAGCTTGTCGCCATTATGTTTTGTGATTTCTCAAGCCTTTGATTGCGTAAATCATAAAATAATGCTTAAAAAGCTAGAAATCTATGGCTTGGGAGGAATCTCATACTCATGGTTTGAATCTTATTTCTCAGGAAGGGAACAATTTGTTAAGATTGGTGATACTCGGTCAAGAAACTTAGCTGTTACTAATGGTGTTCCACAAGGATCTGTGTTGGGACCAATATTGTTTTTTACTTTATTTAAATGATATTAGTCACCTCCCCATTGGGGCTAATATCATTCTCTGATGACATTAGGTACTCTGTTCTGGAAAGGAAAAAACTCGGGAAAAAAATATTGAAGAGTTGAAAAAGAATATTTCTGAAGACCTAAATCTTGTAAGGAGCTGGTGTGACTAACTTGCTTTGTTTTAACTCTAAGAAAACCAACATATTGTCATTTAAATTGTTTTTGATAATTTAATATTAGACACACACACAACTGAAAACAAGACAAGCTGTAAATTTCTTGGTATTCATGTGGATACTCAACTTAAGTTTAATGAACACGATACAAATTTGAACCAATGATTGGCAAGTGGTTGCTATGCTGTAAGAATAGCGTCGAATGAACTTGGTTTAAATACTGCTAAGTTGCTTTATTTCTCGTTGGTTGAATCATATATCAGGCATCGCATTGCATTTTGGGGTAACTGTTCTAATAAATTGTTTAATTCTGTTTTTGTCATTCAAGAGCAGTGTGTAATTTGTGTAAGGTTGGATATTGGGAGCATTGCAAGCCACTATTTTTAAAACATAAAATACTCACAGTATGCTGTATATTCATCATGGAAACTGCTTGTCTTATGCACAAAACATTATGATGAGTTAGAATATCCAAGAGCTTATCCTCGAGCTTATTCAACTAGGCAACAACTTAAAATTTAGCTCCCTATACCCAAGACCGCATTGACGCAGAATTCACTTATTTATGAAAGTAGGCAAATTTAACTTAAGGCAGGTAGGTGGTTTTAAAAAGTTTAGACTAGAGACAGACAATGAAAAATTTTAATTTTGTTTGTTCCATTGTTTTGTTTTGTTCTGACCGCAACCTTTATGTTTCTGTATTGGTTGTACCTGTTAGTAGTGATTGTACCTGTGTTGCTTAGGATTATGCTTTGACATTTATGTTTATGTTTATTTTTTATTTTTTTGGTTGTACCTTTTTTTTATGACCTGATAATTTTATATTACTTGCACATTACTTAAGGTCATGCTTTGTCAATGAAATTTATTTTTCAACAATAAAGTATATTTTGATTGAAATCAAGTTAGAACTACCATCGTCATCCGATATTCCTACAGAAGTTTTATTAAGTAAATAATATGTCGCTTTTTTGTCGTGCAAAAAAAACGTCGCCTCTATTAGGATAAAAATCACTGAAAATTTCAACTTTCTATCTATAATAAAAAAAAAGTTATGACCTTTCAAAGTTTCCAGAAATCTAAATCCTAAGGTTTGCCCGGCACAGTTCTTTAGCATTCGGCTATATATATGACCCAGTAGGCTTAATCCACTTGGAATCACATTATGCAGCTGACATCCGACAGCAAATCATAATTCAACCATTTCTGCTGGCATTTGGTAGTGCCCACTGCTACACTTACCTTAAATAGTATAATCGTGCAACAAATGGGATCCTAACCTATTATGGCGCGTACAGCTTCCCCAGGGGACACCAATTACCAAAAAGAAATAATCAAACCACGAATTGTTGTCCTGGATGTCAGTGAAACGCAACTTCAATTGGTAAAAAATGGTAATCATTTAAAGAGGAAGTTATTGAAAATATTTACGGCCAAATGCTCAAAGCCCAATACCAAATTTGCTCAACTAGAAGTAGCTTACCAAAGTTCTGATTTCTGTACCTATCACCTCTAAAAAAGCAGCAGGTGAATTTCTTTGGAAAGTTTATATACTGAGTGTGATATAGCATATTATATGCGAGTCAAATACAAAACTTTATCCACAACTGTCAATAAATTTATTTATTTATTAACGGGCAACGCCCAATTACAATATGTGTTAAACTTTAAATTCACACAAATTTAAAACTAAAAGTAATATAATAAGATTCAAACACATACAAGGACTTATTTAACGAAATATATTATGCACTTGACACAGGAAAGCATTGTATGACGCGAGGAAGTCGATTTGGTGGTGTTGATTGGCTAGTCTAGCAGTTCTGGAAATAAAAGTATTATTTCCGTAATTGGTACGGTGAGTAGGTTAGTGAAAACTGACAGTTGCTCTGGTGGTTCTCGTAGGGACATGGATACCAATCTTATGAAGAATATCTGGAGCTGCAACTTTACCATGTAGAATTTTATAGAAAGTTATAAGATCTCTTCTCTTGTGGCGAGCACTTAACGGCACCATGTTTAACATAGAAAGTAAATCAGAATCATTGTAATTTTCTTACATATTCAGTTTAAACGCAATTTGTTTTAAAAATTTGTGCTCGACCTTTTGAACAGATTCCATACGTACACCATAAAAAGGGGACCAAACGCAAGAGGCATACTCAAGATGGGGGCCTACCAGGGCGCAATATAAAGTTTTCAAGGCAGTAGTGCTAGTAAAAACCTGGGTGCTTCGCCTGACGAATCCCAGCATCTGAAAAGCTTTGTTAACAGCATTGTTCAATGATTAGAAAAATGAAGGTTCGTATCCAATGAGACCCCCAGGTCTTTGACAAGGGAAAAGTTTTCTAGGTTGTGCTTACCGATTCGGTAAACAAACTTTAAAGGATCTCTTGCACGAGAAAAGGTGATAGCCATGCATTTAGAAGGGTTGAGATCCATTCCGTTTCTATTGCACCAATCAAGCAAGTTATTAAGGTCATATTGGAGTTTATCACAATCCTCGGGGGATTTAATGATGCAAATCAGCAAATAGCAGAAAAATACAAGAGGCAAAACATTCATGAATGTCATTAATATAAACATTGAAAAGGAGCGGGCCAAGGTGCGACCCTTGGGGCACCCCGGAAGAAACCTGTATAGACTTTGAAAGATAATAGCCAATTTTGACAAACTGTTTGCGACCAGCGGGCCGATCCTCGAGCCAGGGATTAGAGCTCCTCGAGAGAACAAATTTTTTGTTTTTATGATTCTCATTTACTTTTCGATTACATTGACAAAGACAAAACATTCGTTCTATCGGGGAGTTCTTCTCCCTGGCCCGAAGATCGGGCTTCTGGCAAGTAAGTATGAAACCAAGAGATCATGGGTTCATTGATTCCAAATAATTTCAGCTTGTGTAATAACAACTTATGGGAGACTCTATCGAATGCCTTGGAGAAGTCCGTGTAAATTGTATGCACCTGATGCCCTGTTTCCAAGGCGTCCAGCAAAAAATCTATTTGTGTAAGAAGATTTAACTCGGTAGATTTGCCCGATCTAAAACCGAACTGTTCTTTAATTAGTTGTGGCTCAATTAGGGGTGTCAGAAAGTCACACACCAAGCCCTCAAATACTTTAGGGATTGTACTGATTATACTTATAGGCCGATAATTCGTTACAGATGTTTTATCACCTGATTTGAAGATAGGTTTTAGAAAATTCTCTTTCCAATATTCAGGGAAAACTCCAATTTGAAGGAAAAGGTTGAAGATATGGAACAAAGTTCTGGAGAGATTAAAGCAGCATTTTTTTAGAAAAATAGGGGGTACCCCATCCGGTCCAGGGCCCTTGTTGATGTCAAGAGTGGAAAGCTTAGTATATATATCAGATATGGTAATAAGATTAAAAAATTATAAAATTATAAAAGAATATTGAAATACTAAAGAGTGCTATCCAGATCTTCGAAAAAAAAAAACACATTGAGAAAAAACGTTTTGGCTTCAAGGGGTATCAAATACAGCTTTGATGCTGAGAACTGGTGTTTTTCGAGTAGTACCCCTGAGTTCTAGATTTGGAAAGAAATTTAAAAAAAAAGAATATCACTTTGATGCCGAGAAGTCTCGTTTTCCCAGTTTGCAAGCCTGAGTTCCAGTTATACAAAGTAATTTTTAATAAATGAGTTTTAGAATACCAATAGTTCTAGCTTTGGAAAATAATGTGTGCCTTTTATGTTGTTTTGTCTAGAATTATATCTAATTTTATCAAGAACTATAGAACTTATAGTGCGTAGACTAAGAAATGTAATCAGAACTCCTCTAAAAACAATTAAGGGTGCAGCATGAAGTTCACACTCATATTTTTGTTTTTTAAAAATTTTCAACTTTTACTGTAAAACGATCACTGAAACCCTCTGAAAACTATCGGAGGTAGGCCAAGATTGTCATCAGAACTTCTCTGAAATCAATAAGGGTGCAGCATGAAGTTAGCACCCCTATTCTTGTTTTTTTAAAAAATTCAACTTCTAAAACTATAGAACTCTTTCTAAAAGGGCAAGAACGCATAGAAAAATTGAAGGTGCTACAATTTAGGGTGCTTACTATTCACGGGTTTTTATACCCCCCAAAAAAAATCACATTTTATTTCAAGGTTATCAAAAATGCAGGAAAGGTCATTTTTATGGGTGACGATACATGGGCTAACTTGTTTCCAAAAAGATTTCTAAGGAATTACCCATATCCTTCTTTTGACGTTTGGGATTTAGATACAGTGGACAAGGGAGTGATGTCAACACTTATTCCAGAACTTAAGAATTCCGACTGGAATTTTTTGATAGGTCACTTTTTAGGGGTGGATCATTGTGGACATAGATATGGTCCAAACCATCCAGAAATGACTAGGAAATTATCAGAAATTAATAATGCAATTGAGTGAGTAACTTGATATTATATTATTTAATTAAGTGAGTAGGTATCTGTATGAAATTTCACTTGTGAAAATCCCTCGGAAAATCCACTTTCTCAAAAAAATTCAATAAATATTAAGATTTCTTGGCAATCTTTGAATCTTCGCGATTCCCAATTTAAGGGATTTATAATGTTTGCTATGCTATAAGTCTCAGTGATATCTAAGATTGCTGCAAAAATTTCCATGATTTCTGTAAGGAATGCGGGACTGCCTGAGCCTGAGGGATTGTTAAATCATTGAGGAAATCTAGAATAAATTTAATGTTTAGAACATAGTGGGTAGTTAGGGTCAAACCAATTTGCAACCTTCCATTGTACTGTACTTGATAAATCACTGATGTATATATACAGGGTGTTAATAAATAGTGGGATCAAACTTCTAAGCTAAATAGTACTCATTAAAATAAGAAAAAAGTTAATAGAAACATGGGTCCGCGAATGCTTAGATTTCAAGATACAGGGTGTCAAAGTTTAAAAAAAAAATCGGTTTTTTAGCTCAAAAATCCTATCCCAATTTTTTTTTTTCAAATTTGGAGGGTTTGTGATAACAAAAGGTATCTTTTGAGTTTTGACTGTGATATGACCTAATCTGCAAAAATATCAAACTTATAAAAAAATAGTGACATGCCATTTTTTTCTACTTTTACTAACGTAGTTGTCCGCGGGGCGCCACTGGAATAATTACGGTAAATCTAATTGAATCAAAAGACATCTTTCGTCATTATTACAAACAAATCTGCCAAGTTTGAAGAAATTCGGGAAACGGATTTTAAAAAACCGATTTTTTCAAACTTTGACACCCTGTATCTCGAAAACTAAGCATTTGCGGGTCTATGTTTCTATCAACTTTTTTCTTATTTTAATGAGTACTATTTATCTTAGAAGTTTGATCCCATTATTTATTAACACCCTTAGTCTTTGTAAAGTCAATTGAAACAAGGTTAAAATAAATTGCAACTGGTGGCTGACTAGTGGCAGTGCATTTCTTATGAAAGTATTCAATAACCAGTTGTGGTTTACCCGAGGATTTACCTTTATCTTGTTTCAACTGACTTTAAAAAGACTATAACAATACATTTTTTTGTTTGTTTTAGGTATGTTATGACAAACATGGATGATGATATGATCCTTTTTGTTATTGGGGATCATGGTATGACTGTCACAGGTAACACATACAATACACAAAACTAATTCAAATAAAATTTGATCTTATTTAGGTGATCACGGTGGTGAAAGTCTAGATGAAACAACAGCAGCAATGTTTGTTCACTCCAAACAATCCCTTTTACCTTTCGATAGGCAAAAACGAGCCGTCAAACAAGTTGATCTTGTTCCTACCCTATCTGCATTACTGGGCATACCCATACCTTTTCAAAATTTAGGTATTCTAATAAAAAGTGCCTTGCCTATGCCTAATTATAAAACAGGCCCAAACTATAACACTTGGCAATTACCATTATTTTGGTTGTGGGGTAATCTAGAGCAGGTTATAAATTATATTAGAGAATATTCAAAAATGTCAAGTATATTTGATGAAGAATATTTGAAGATGCATTTTGAAACATACGAATCTTTGCGTGAAGAATTACCTTCTATAGATTCTGAAGAGAAATTTCTAAAATTTAGCAAAAAGGTTGAAGAATTTTTAATTAAAATCCGAACTCTATGTGAAGAAGTTTGGATTCAATTTGATGCTTTTTCAATAAGTAATGGCCTCACATTTTTATTTCTATCCATATTTTTTATGTTCATTATAAGCGATGGTATACCTTTAAAAGACTTGCCATTAGCTATTGAAGGCTCTTTTGTTATAGTTTGCATTATAGGATTGATATTTTCTGTTATAGCTGTCGCTGTATTAAGTTTTTCTGATATTATCGGAGATTCACTTTATAGCAGCATTTTAATAACAAATATTTTATCTCACTTGATGTTTTTGTTACCCTTGATTCAAAATTGGGGCGTGATAAGCTTTAATTGGCACACAAAAAACAAAACTTATGGAATTATAAATTTCATGTGCAGATTTGTTTTGATTTTTAGTGTTGCTGGAGTATTTTCCAATAGCTTTATCAATGAGGAATCTTCAGTATTATTGTTTTTATTAGTCACTGTTATTCTCCTAAATATATTAGGGATTGCTTCTTTTCTTAAAAATGAATCTAATACCAAGAAGAAAAATTCTGACACTATATCAATGGGACTTTTTTTGAAACTAGCCTTTGGAGCAGTTGTTATTTTAGTTTTACTTAGGACTTCAATGTATTTTTGGCGATGTCGAATAGAACAAGAGTGGTGCTTCAAAGGCTCTAATAGTGAAATTGGTAATAATTATAAATCTGAGTCGTCAAAGCTTCAATGGTGTTACAGTGTCGTCTCTTTATCTTTAATGTTAAGTTTAATAAGAATGTGGCTTAAAAAGTGTGGGAATTTGAATGGAAATTTAATACCGGAAATTTTTACTAAATTAATTCCAAATGTTATTCTTGTTTGCATAGCTGGATTTTGGGTTTTGCAGAAATTGTCAGGAAATACTAGTTCTGTTTCTAGAATGAGTAACTATCTTGCTTTATCTGTGTATTGTTTAACTTTTATCTCTTTAACAGTATTATTATTCAAGCCTCTCTGCGTTAGTATAATATTTACAGGCAACGATGAACATTCAAATGTGATTTCAAATATTTTTAATAAAATCAAAGGAACTTTGAACAAGAAAAATAATGATAATGGTGCTCCAATTGTGTGTGGTTTGGGCACTGCCTATAGCGCAGTCTACATACTAATAAGTATTTATTTCACATTTTTGTTTGCCCTAGTTTTAGGGAATGTATTTGCCTTTTCTGTTGTTATTATGATAGTGGTAGGATCATTTTTCTTGTTGGCAACTTCAATTTTGAGGATTAAAATGGCAGAAACACCTGGTGAGTATAGAACTTTTTCAAATTTCTGATCTCTAGATAAAAGTGGTTTATATGATATACCTATATCTACATATTTTGCTTATTTGAAGGATAATCTGTCTTATTTTGATCACTGACGTACTTTTTAAGAGAAATTTACCAATTCTAGTTTTTTACCACCTATCTCAAGTTTATTATTTTTTCCAGATGATCTACTAAATGTTCCTACTATAGCCATACTTGGCTGGATCCTGCTTTCTCAATATTTCTTTTTTGCCACTGGTCACCAGCCATCTTTTCCGAACGTTGCCTGGGAGTCAGCCTCCATTGGAACCTCAGGGCTTATTACCAACACTTACGTTTTAGGCGCCCTTATAATCTTGAATACTTTTGGGTCCTACATGTTAGCAGGAATGTTATTACCTTTGCTTGTTATTGCACCATTTACATTGCTTATTCTAATGCCATCTCTAGTAGGAAGACAAAAGGAATTTGCAGGAGGGCCTCAGAAAGGTGAAATGATTTTGTTTGAAAAAGAGAGATTGACTATGTCTACTCTATTTTCCGTTTCTTGTAAATATATTGCTGGACATAGCATTAAGGTAAGTGAAATAATATTTTTAATTCGAAATATTATTAACAAAAAAATCTGCAGGTATTTGCTATTATGTTAGCAGCCACGATTCATTGTCGTCACTTGATGGTATGGAACGTCTTTGCACCAAAATTTATTTTTGAGGCTATAGGACTTTTTGTAACATCAGCTTCAGTATTATTGGGTTTTTTAATTTTCTTAAGAGTGCATTCTCAGGTAGAACAATTCGTGAACAAACTAAATAAGATGAATTAAGACTGTTAGATTTAAGTCTTACCTGCCAAAGAATAAAATGATTTTAAATAAAGTTTCGTTTTTTATTAAAAAAGAACAACAAAAAAATCAGTTTTATTCAACAAAATTTTGTAAATTTCAAACTTAAATCACAAAATATAAATTTAATAAACCTAAGTCCCAATTTTTGTTACCGTTCCAATTTTTGCCTTGTCTGTCTTTTATCTATTGATTTTATATTTTCTTTAGTTTCCTTTTTAATTTTTGCTACTTCTTTTTCTACTGCTACATTTTTAAATTCAATTTTTTTTTCTTCATCTTCGTCAAATAGAGCATTAACTTCCAGCAGCCTGTTATGTTTTGGTGAAAAACTAAGATTTAATTTCTGCTTGAGATTGTTCTTAGTTTCAAAAATGGATAATAAACCTTTGTCACCTACGTTGCTTTCTTGCGATTCTAATATCCAAGCAGCATTTCTGATTTCTATTTTAAATCGCTCTAATTCTTCCATACTAACATTTTTGCTTACATTTAAACCCTTTTCTAAGGGATTTACAATGTATAAAGGACTGTATTCGGGCTTTGCTATCGCAACTGCCTCATTGAGACATATAGCCTTATTCATAAAGTCAAACTGTGCATAATACTCAAAAAATTCAAAGAGCAAAGAATGAAGGGAACTAGTATTTTGTCTTTCAAAATGTAGTTTTTTTATATCGCGTAAAAATGTACCATTTATACCATCTTCAGTTACATAATTATCATAAGGACCTGAAAAGAAAACTTTTAACACCATTAATTAAATATTCCTAAAAACAACAACTTACCTGCTGATTTAACAAGTTGATTCAATGTTGGCAACACCGCAGGCGATCGCAAAGGTTTTTGTAAAAACGCTAAGGCTAATAACGTTAAAGAAAAATTTGTTATCCATTTTCCAGGGGAGTGATTTGTCAAAAAAACTTCTTTAGCCCATTTTCTAATGGTGAAAAGTAATGGTCTAACTCTTGGATCGATTTCGCCCATTAAATATAAAAAATCAGACATATAAACTCCGCTCATATTAGACATAGACAAATCACATTCAACATTAGTAAACTGTTGGTGATATTTAATAATAGGCACTCTTGCTTGTAATATTCTTCTAACTTGTGAACATCCTGGTAAAAATAAATGTATCAGGTCGCCTATAGTTTCCATATTTCTTTGAGCAGTGGATCTTTCTGTTCCTGAAGCTGCTTTACAATGATAAATGAGCCGACTATTATCGTTCTCCTTGTCTTGTGTAAGCCTAACTACAAGATCTAAGTCACAGCTCATTTTCCCAAAACCATTTACAGAAGACCCAAACGGATAAGCACATATATTTGGAAAAAGGCCAGATACTGTGCTTTCTACTTGCTTTGCTGTCAGAAATCTTAATCTTTGACCAACTTCATTTAGTCTCGTTAAGTCATATAATTTATCAATTTGATTTGATACCTAGAAAAATAATTATTGAAAAAAAAAATTCTATAATAATACTAGTTACACACTGTTTCACATTGAGCTAATTCTCTACATAAATCCGTTTCGCTGATAAGTTGGGTGGCATGCTCGGCAGATAGTCTAGCATTCTTATCCTGCTTTAATCTTCCCAATTTTTTACTAGCAGCTCTAAACCATAAAAAGTGTGATGTGGCAGGTATGGATTGGTTTTCTTGAATATGTGTACTGGCAGCAAAAACATTTTTAATGTCTACATCCGAGGCAAATTCCACAATTATAAAATGCTACGAAATATACAATTTTACAGAAATACTAGATTTATTAAAGATGCCTACTACCAGAGGTTCAGGTCCTTCGGAATAATGAAACATATTTTTGACTTTTCCTATCGACTCACAATAAGTGAAGAGTTGTTTATATGACTGTTCAGATTGTACTTGGACTAGAATACTTCTGGCTGCTTGCTCTCTTCTCGATTCTATCATATCCAGGAAAGGTATAAATGTGTTTTGTTCCTTGGATACTTGAAACACAGACAAATAATATTATTAGTGTTTGCGGGTTTGTTCAAACCGAGGTTCCAATACATTTCAAGAACCATTCAGGTATAATTTGAGAATTGTTTCACAAGGATATAACTATTATCGTTAGTAGATTAAAATATGATATTTATATGTTTTCAACAACACAAGTGCATTATGGACTCCAAAAGAAAATCGAACCAACTTCAAGCCAGTTATAGAGAGCGATCTACTTCTGGAGATTGAGGGATGGTGTGATGCCAATAGGCTTTGCTTCAACATACAAAAAAGAAATATAGTGACATTTAGGTGTGCTCTCCTCTAACTGACATCAGACTATAGGACGAAACATTAGAGAATAGAACCACGTTCAAGTTTTTGGGTCTACACTTCCTAGTTAAAGTTTGAGCCTTACATTAAAATTAGTGAATGTCTGCTATATCATTAGAACCATTTCTCATGAACTTGACAAATCAGCAGCCAGACAGACATACTTCCCATTAGGTATTTGAGGCACATGTGAGATATGGAATAGCTTCCTGGGGATACTCTGTACAAACATCAATTCAAACAGTATTTATACTGCAAAAGAGAGCCATAAGGTATCTGTGTGTCTGTGTGACGTGGGCTATATGAAGACCTCTATTTAAGCAAGAGGAAATATTGACAGTACCTTGCATTTTTATTCTTGAACCAGTCAGTACGATATTCAAAAAGTTCCTGGTTTTGTTGAGAGTTTTGAGAGAGCGTATGGCCTTCGACACAATCAATTGTCCCTATACCTATCCCTAAACTTGCATTGACAAAAAATTTAGTTTTTTTATGAGAGCATAAAAATGTTCATTTGCCTCAAGAACTACGAAACATCAACAACTATTGCGTGTTTCATGTGTCAGTTAAGCGGTTTTCTTACTATGGTCTCAAGGAATTTTACAATTACGATGGTTTAAAAATTCGCCGACGTTTCATCCTTCTTCAGGGCTCTTCATCAAATTAGGAGTTTTCGTGAACACTTAACTGTAAAAACTCCACATTGTATATTGTATATAATCATATGCTACATGATTGAAACAAAACAACAGACACTTCAAGACTTAAACTACAAGACAGGATTTCGACGACACCCGAAACGTTGGCGAATTTTTAATCAAGGCTTTTGATTTCTAGTCCTAAACCTCACTATTGTCATCCACTACTTCTAAACCAAGGACGCGAATATCTAAACCGTTATATTTATTTACTTACAGTGGCTGGGACTCTGTAACAACGAATAGAATTTTCTCTATCTCTATTGACGTCCCCTTTCTATTGATTTCGTAAAGAGAGAAGAAGATAGTAAGTGCCATAGCAATAGAGAATGAAGAAACTAAGAAAGGAACGATCTCTATCCGTTACAGAGTTCCAGCCACAAGAATCGGATTGGTGCGGGATTGGAAAGGGATGAGTACACATGTAATACTCGTTTTCGACTTCTTTTCCGCCCCGGCTCGTTACACTCGCCACCCGCTATTCTTGATTCAACCAATATCGCGGAAGGTCCTGTGTACAAAATGTCCAAAAGTTTTAACAAGAGCCAACAATTAAGCCATCGTAACACTTTGCTTGTTTAGAAGAAGGTTAAGAAAATCAGAGGTCTTCAATGAAGAACAGCGGAAAACGCAGATTTTCGGTGTATGCTGCTTGGAAAAAAAAATCTGTAGGAGAGTTTACCACACTTTTCCCTCATAGCCGTCATTTTTTCGAATTTCAGCATAACACCGCAAAAAACTTAAACAAACATACAAGCGACTCATGGCTGGTAAATTAATAGATTGCACGATCGGTCCATGATCGGATGCAGGATCGGACTCTGGTGAGAGTCGGGATGGGCACGTATCGGAAAGGTGTGAACTACACCCCTGTTCAGGTTTAAAAAAAGGACGGTTATAAGAACGGTTCAAAACAATTGCACAGTTTATATTTGAAAGGACTTTGCACACATCTTATGGGTTTCCGGGGACCTGTTAATTTTTTTTTTAAATTTGGTATGTTGTAGTACTAGCAAAAATAAGAATTTTTCATCATTGCACCAAATCGCTAATTATACAGGAAAAACAGGAAATTATTAATCTGGTTAAAGGAATAATTAGGTATAATATTTTTAATGGATTTAATCAATTTGATGCTCAAACCAAAAATATCACAGTTGGCCCTATTTCTAATGTTGTCTATGATATCCCTAACTTCACTGCAAGAGACAGGAGAAAAAGTAAAAATATTAGGTGGAGGAACTATGTGTTTTAAGTTTTGTTCATGTGGAGCGTAGCCCCAATACCAAACAGTGCTAGAAATGTAGGAGCTGTTCCGTTACTTGAGTGAATCGCGAAAATATTTTGGCCTTTATATTGTATATAGAGGTAGCGATATATCTGCAGCGGTAAGCGGACATATCGCTACCGCTACCGTCATATCGCACTGGCATGGGGGATCCTTGAAAATTTACCTCTGCGATATTATAATTAATTATCACACGCTTGATGCTGAATATGTGTGATCATCTCATATCACCGATTTCAAGGAATTGTGATAACTGATGAATTTTGATTAGGTAATTACTCTCAACGACATTTTGGGTCCTGTTTTCGATTTCAAACTGGGTTCAATGTTTGCCAGGAGGAGGCCGGTGCCCCCACTGAAATTTAGCCGGCCCCCCCTGAAAACTTGCTCTCATGTAGGCAACAATGCAATGCAACATCAGCAGCCTCTGTCGGTTAATTCGGTATTCGGTGAGCACAGGCCAAGAATCGTAAACTAACAAGATTGCTGATCCTCATAAGGCGTACGTTCGTCAATTCTTGAGTCGGCATGGCCTGCGAGTGACGTCACTACTAATTAGCAGCATAGCCGCTTATAATGATGACGTCACCCGCAGGCCTCGATGGGATGCTTGCGATTCAGGTTGTGCTTGTTTTTTCGTCGATTTTAAATGTAGAAAAGGTGATTTTAACAGGATTATAATGATTAAGGAATCGTTTTTTTGACCTGTGACCTGTCACTGTTTTAAACTCGGCTTATGCATTTTAGGCCAAGTGTTGAGGTCTTCGGCTGAAATGGCAGACATTTTCAGCTCAAGAAGCAGTCCTATTAGGTTGAGTGTTCTTGAGCACAGGCAACGGCGATGCTGCTTTCGCTTTCCTGGGATTCCCCCAAACATAATAGTGTCGAGAGGTACTTCCCATTTTTTATTCCAAAGAAGAAAAGAAGTAAGATAAAAACAAGTGCCCCTCCTAAATTTTTCTGGCCTAGTCTGGCCCCCCCTAAGATAGAACCCTGGCGTCGCCACTGAATGTTTGTAGGAATCCACAATCCAAATCCCGATATGTACCTTGCAGGGCATGCCAACATCGATAAATTAAAAGGCTTGTTTTATGATTTTCGGACCCACTTTACTGGGTCACCCTGTATAGTTAGAGATTTAGTGCAATGATGAAAAATGCTTATTTTTGCTAGTACTACGACACACCAAATTTTTTAAAAAATTGACGGGCCACTGAAAACCCATAAGATGTGTGCAATATCCTTTGTGCCAAGCCGTTGTCATTTTTGTAGATTCATAAACTGTGCAATTGTTTTGAACCTTTCTCAAACCGTCCTTTTTTCAAACCCGAACAGGGCTTACGTTGCTGTGTGGCATTTCCCTTTCAGACACTCGTCTAATTGTATGATCAGAGTGGGATCACTGGGATCAGTATGCATGATGCATGATAGGTGTGTCCCGGCCTTTAGTCATGATTTCCTTCTTCAGACAGGGAAAATAATAGTCAAGACTCATTCTATGTAATTTTTTGATCTGATAGACTTCTGATTTACCTGTCCTCAGTTGTTGATCTGTGTTTTCCGAATTCTTGTTGTTCATCTTTATTTTGGTAAGGAATACTTTTGTTTTTTGTTTGCTATGGTGAAAATCGATTTGTGAAACTTGTGAAAGTGATTCAAATAAACTGAAATTGTCCCATTAGGTACTCCGAGGGGTGTTCCACCTACCCAAACATGTGTACACCACCGCCAAAGTTGGGCAATGTTTAATAACACTGCCTTGGGGGGGTTTATTTGAAACGTGCAATTCGAATACGTCTGACTAAGTCGCAATTTTTAGCGGTGGAATTCAAAAAAATGCACATGTGGCTTATTTGAAACTTTCGTCGACGCATTTCGCTAAATTCGTCGACGCAAGATTGCATTTGACATGCGTCACCTCTAGAGCTCGTGCATTTCCAAATTGCACGCGAAACTTTCCTAAAAATTTCAGTTTAGTTGACAAAGAATATTCTTGGCCTCATGGAATTCGAAAATATTTTTAATTTAAAGTTCAGTTCAGTTCACTTTATTTGATCTCTTTAAAATATAAAAATACATTTTGTACCCTAGAAAAAAAATATATTTAATGATAAAATAACACAAACACTCAAGACATGAAGATCTCCAAAAAATTGGTCAGTAAATGCTCTAGAAGGGTCGAATTGTATAACCATAACCGCAAAGGCTTCAGAAATCCAAGAATAGATGCATGCATTAACAACGCTTAGGTAATGACGAGGAATTTATAAAAAACTTTCGACTTTCGAAAGAATGTTTCGAGATTCCTTCCATGAAAAGGAGTTCGAAAATTTTCCCAACAAAAGGGCCAATTATTTGTTCAAAAATTCGACGAAGAGTTCTTTCTGTTTTTTGGTAACAAATCCGGACCTTCTCTTATTGGCCCTTGCCCCCGCACTTTCCATCTTTTTTGCGGTATTGTCCCTACACTTATAGAAAGAATAAACTAAGATAATATAAAAAAAAAAAAACGGAAAAACTTCAACTAAACACTAAACTTTATGCACGGAAGCAATCAAAAAAGTTGTTTACGTTAAACAATTTCAAATTTGACATTTCAATGCATCGTTCCGTTTGGTCATATGAAATTTTCTAACAATGTCATTAGTTAGAATATTTTGCAGAACACGTTGCCAAGTTGGGTGGTGCAAATTTAAAAATTCACGATTTACAAAATGCACAAGATTTCAAATAAGCCGATCGTGAATTTTTAGAACGCACATATTTCGACCAACTGATGGGTAGTTGCACCAACAATTTCTGATCTTGGTTTAACATTAATCTTGGTTTAAATCAAAGAAATCCATTGCACCGTTTCTTGAACAAAGTTTAATTTGATTTGAACTTGGTTCAACTTAAACGGTCATGTTTGATGGTTTAAAGGGAAGTTTTACTAATTGAATGCGTAGAAAGGAAATTCGCAAAGTGAAATGGCATGCCGTCTGTCGTTGTTTACGGCATATGTTCATGTTGTGAGAATTTCATTATTTATTATTATGTAGGTAGATATTTGATTTTTAAATTCAATAATCAATCTCGATCGAAATATCTGTGCAAAATAGAATATACGGCAATGAAAAACAAGACACTTGGAAGGAAATAATACAGAAGTATAAAGTATAACAGTGCAGGGCCTTCTTGTCCAAGAGCTGTAGAATGTTTAAAACTTTGCTAGCTACGAAAATAGAGAAAACTATAGAGAGAATCAGTTTTTTTTTTTTTTTTTTTCAATAATGATCTTGTATTTTGCCATAATATTAATTAGTATAGTAGGAGAGCTTTATCGTTGTTGGTAAAATTGGCTCATCTCTGTTTCACTTGTGCTATTAGTGGATCTATTTTTTCAAATGAAGCGAATTAGCAGAAAAAAAACTACAAAATACAAAGGGTTCAGACACTGCTTCGATTCGGAAAAACTTACAAAAAATAATTCGCTTTCTAGGTTATATTTTCTATTTTTGCTTTCACATTTGACAAATTTTCAACATGTTTGCCAACCTAAACGTAAAAAATCCTATAAATTACTAGTTTAATCAAACCGAGCTTAGTTGTGTGCCATGCAACGTCAGGTCGAATGATCGAGGTTTATTTTTGAATCCCAGTTTTATTAAGCTTAGATTAATGGAATCTTGGTGCAACTAGCCATGAGTCGCATGTGAAAGATTTGCACGGATTTCAAATAAACCCACCCTGTGGCGTTTGCTGCGAACATTTCTGTCAATGCCGACAATGTCGCCATCAATGCCAACAATTCCAATATCAATCCCGTCAATTCTGACAAAATGCCGTCAATTCCGACATTAATTCCGTCAATTCCGATATCAATGTTGTCAATTCTGACATCAATGCCGTCAATTCTGACATCAATCCAGTCAATTCCGAGATCAATTGAATGCCCTCAATTTCGGTATCACTGTCTCAATTTCCCTTACTTATCTATTCAATGCCCACAATACCTAAATCATTACTTTCACTGCCGCAATGGACCTTTCTCATGCAATGAACAACAAGGATAGTTTAGTAGGATTTCTGCAATAAAGAAAGAGACACATATAATGACGCGCGATACCTGTGTGGAATGACTTCGATTGGTTCCACTTGTCAAATTGTGCAATTTCGGTTATGTTTCTGTTTTTGTTTATTTTAAAACGTAAATATGACGAATATGTATCAACATTAATTAGAAAAAAAACCCACCGTTGGACAAAAATGTTTGCAGCAAACCTTTAATTGTACAATTATTATTGTATTTGATATAGAAATCGTTATTTTACGAACCCTCAAATCTCTGTCCCAACTTAAGTCGTCTTCATTCGGGTTGAGAGCACATAATCATTGTTTTCTTACAATTTGATTGCCTGGGAATTTGTGGAAAGAAAGGTTTGACTTCTTTTTCGCCTTATTCTAACAAGATCTCATACAACACATTTGAACCATTGTATCATAAACAGTTTTTGTAATAATTTTCAGCAATACTGATTGATATTGATTGATTATTGAGGTTAGCTCACTTAGCTGAAATACGTCAGCGTCGGACCGCCTTCAGTAAATGGACAATTTAATTATCTGTCACCCACAAGCGGCGCGCGCAGCACAGGTAAAATGAGAAAGGTCCGTTATGCCGAAAATTTGTACACCAATGCCGATCCTGTGAAACACCCCTCGTATTACTCTCATCAATAAATTTTCAGGTGGCAAACCAAAATATTTTTATAAAATTCTGATTTATTTAAATAGTGTAAAATTGAGCCGAACAATTTAAACATTGATTTTTAAGTTTACCTTGTTGACAATAGTATTTCTTTCCATAAAATTTGCTCTTTTCAAATAGAGAAAATCCAACTGAATGGCCCATCCTGATAAAATTTGCAGCATTCCTATACAATAGTACCATTATTTCGATTTCAATTATTGAAATGAATAATCTTTTTAAATTTTTATTCCTGTAAACTGTTTTAAAATTATAATTTTCATTGATAAAACATTTTTGAAAAAATTTAATTTTATATTTATAAACACATTCTTTGGAGGTTATGTTTATTTCCGACAGGTCAAAAAGTAACAGCTAGCATCTGACACTGACAGGAACGCGTTCAAAAACATGGTTGTCGGTGCGAAAATTATTTTCAAGAGTGAGGTCTAAACGCTTGATCAGAGCTGCTTTCGGGTGCCACTCTTTGAGCGCTCCCCAGTTACTCCGAAGTAGTTCGAAGCACTCTAGCTACAGTTTGTCCTGTGGTTTGTCCCGTTCGGTTTCAAGCGTTCGTATGCAAAACGCATCGAGAATGACAGGTGTGAAGTGTTCTAGGAGCACCCGAAAGCGGCTCTGGGTAGCCATGTCATGTCTGGGTCCACCCTCTAGGTTTCCGAACGACAATCGTTTTTGGGATCGGTGTCTACAATGTTGATATTTTGTAAGAATAGTAACTGGATTAGATTTGAATATACGTAATGAAATATTGCGAACCAGTGCCAGAGTCAAGCCCTTGAACATCGTGCCAGAACATATTCACCGAGGGCAAAAATGATTGATCCAGTTTCCCAATCAAAAACAAAAAACTGCTCGAAATCGCCCAATCGAACATAAAAATTGCAGGAGGGTTACCCTAGTGCTGCCCGAATTCACCAATAGAAAACACTTATATAGCGTTTTCTGTTGGTAAAACTAGTGCTGCACTCGTGCAAAAATTATGTTCTGTTGGCAGTTCCCGAGCGGGTTTTTATGTTCTATTGGAAAACCAGGGTAATCAATTATTGCCCTCTTGCAACTTTTCCAGCACGAAGTCAGAGAGCTCGTGCCAATATCAGAGCACAACAAAAATGGCGTAAAGTGCCGAAAAGTCTGTGTATAAACAAAACCATAAAATTATGGATATCGATATTGATAAAATTCTATAGTTTTTATCTTCGTCGAGCGACAGCGATGAAAAGGAAAAATTATTATATACTGTACAATGTTTGCCAGGAATAATGAGATACCAAAGATTCAAAATTTTATTGAAATTGACATAAAAATTAATTTCAACAAAGGTATCAATGGAATTATTGCTGCACATCTCGGGAGACAGCATAATTATGTACTTTACACACAGGAAAAACTTCCGTTTTCAACTTTTTCATACACACAAACGTTTTTAATTTTTATTCCATTAATAATATCTGTTATTTATTTTCAGGTTAGGTTAGGGATCAGGAATCGATAAATAGGCTGAGTTCGTTTTTGTCATCTTTTTCGTCGATTTGCTCCGAAATTTTGACAGACACGTGACTGGATAAGACAGTTCAGTTTACAAATCACGTGCCTGTCAAAATTTTGGAGCAAATCGATGAAAAAGATGACAAAAACGAACTCGGCCATAATAAATTTGAAAATAATGACAAAACCTGCCAAATTCATGTACTTTTGGGATTGCACTAAACGTGAACTGATTCAGTGTTGAGTGTAGAACTCAGGCAGCACGAGTTTTACCAATAGAAAACGCTATTAGGCTGAGTTCGGCATTGCACTCCACGGAGCGGAACGGCATGAGCATGGATATCGTGACGTCATACGCGCTCGTAAGGCATAAGGCCAAGGCAAAAGAGAACACACTGAGCGCTAAAACGAACAGGATCTTATCGCTTCGAGCGCGCTCAGAGTTTACAGAGTGTAAAGCCGAACTCAGCCTTGGTTAAAGTTAAGTGACAGCTAAGCTAACTGTCCACTGATGAACCGGTCCTAAACAACATATGTCAAATTGAAAGGGGTGGGATAAGATGTCAGTGTCAGTGAAAAAAAAATAGTGAAGCCTTTAGACTAGTTGGTGACAGAAGTGTTTAGTGAAAATTTTTTAGTCCATAATTTTTCACTTTCTTCGGAAGAATATGAAAGTGTATCCTCGGGAAGGTGTCTCCTCAAATTCTATTTCGTAGATAGATTATTTGGATAGGGTACAAATATGGCCTCGGGCGACACCATAGAAACTATCCAAGTTATAAACTCAAATTTGGCATTGAATAATATGAACAATTCGAAGGAACCACCCGGAATCTACGAATCTGGGGCCGCGGGCGAGAACGAAGGTACCCAACTTTCCTTTGTTTGCCAGCTTTTCGGTTATTTGCAAAATTTAAGGTCAAACCTGACAAATTTATAGCGCAATGCAAACTTTGTATAAAATTGATTTGTGGCTTCCTGTTTTGATAATGTTTTCATTGTTTTCAATATTTCATTATACCAGAAGCAAATGTGTTAATTAGTTAATTAGTTTTTTCATTTTCAATTTATATTGATGGTTTTCGTGTGCCAATCAGCTGACAAGGACTTGATTCCTCTATTTTTACCTACTTGCTTACATTTGACTGAAAATTTCAATGACCCCAAAATGCACTGTGCTCCTTGGAAATTCTCAATATTATGTTATGACTCAGTGCTTCAAATGAATGTGCTGCACCTTGAATCCTAATTCTGCTAATGCTATTTCCTCATGTAAATTATTTTTATTTTTGCAGACAAGGATAACCTTTCGGTGTTGAACAAAAGCTTTCAGGATGTAAGTATACATTTATTTTATAAATAATATTATAAATTTAAGAAAAAGCTGACTCGTTCTATAATGTCAATCAATTAATTTATAAAATTAGTTTTGGTTTTATTTAGTGGCCCTTGAAACATGTTTTTTTTTTTACAAGCACATCTAAATATTGCTTAGGTACTCTTCTAAGCTACGAAAACTGTCAAGACAACTTTGTGCTTTCCAGATCGAAGACCAGGATTCCCCAATATGCGAGGCCACTTTCACATTTTTCCAAAACATATTGAAATTATTGGGTATGACATTCTAATAACATCTGCCTATATATTGTTTGCCCAGCGGTTCTGAGTCTACGGAAGGAATTCAGACGTAAATGTGCGATGTTGCCACGTTTAATTATAAAAAAGCGAAAATACTAGGCATGAAGTATAGTTCATTTGAAAATCCATTTTTTAATAACAAAATGTAGATAACATTAAAACGCTGAATATTTCAACCTGGTTGTTAGATCTATGCTTATTTTAATAACTATGATTTCTTCAATTTTGTCTATTGTAAAAAATAAACATTTCCTAAAGAATCCATCAGCTTTTGACAATTTGACAAGGATCCGGCCTGGATGAACCTGATTGGTGGAGTTTTTGGCAGGATTGCCGTTGCCACGGGTAACCATGCAATTGTCAGTGGGCTAACGTCACCTTACGTCTCGCTATTGGCCAGGGCTCTTGTCATTTTATCCTCCCATCTTAGAATATCGATTTATATTGAAATATTCAGTGGCGGCGGTTTGGTCATTATCGATTTTCGTGTACAAGTTGCAATACGATAACATTTCCAAAAAGTTCCGCACGCAGCTGGGTATTTTATGAATGAAATCAGCCATTTTTTTTACAACTGCACTCCCCTTACCGTTGCCCCGTAGATACAGAGTCGCTGGGCAGACATTACTTTTTTCCACAAAAAAAAAATGCTAGGTAATTGAAAACATCATTCAAAAATCAAATTTTTTAAACTGCTTTGAAAGTGCGACCAGCACGGGCTAGGAATGTGATGTCAGACTCCCAAAATGCGAGGATGCCAGATTTCTCATTAGTTGAACATTCCAAAACATGACAGCGTTGCATAGGCCCGAGCATAGGCCCCTTGCATCAAATTTTTTTATTGCTGATTTCAATAGTCCATGAAAAATAAGTCAACACGTGTTTTTTCTTTTTCTTGTTAGTCAAAAATTGACGGAGATACAACACTTTGAAATGTCCTTCTGACGTCATAACTTATAATACGTTGTGACGTCGCACATGCTCAGTATATCTATATATACAAAACTCAATATTTGTATAACTTTCGAAATAATCATATTTGGACAAAATAAAAAAAACACGCTTCGATTTTTTTTCGATTTCCTACAGTTTGCAATAAACAATAATCAATTTAATTTTCCATGCAAGTAGCCTATTAAAGAATTGTACCTAGTTGTTATTTCACAACTGACTACCTAGAAAATATTTTTGTCCTTTACTATGTTATAAAAAAAAGGATAGGTATAATCTGTGAACTCTTGTTACCTAAGTAGTACAAATGGCTCATATTAATAAAACTGGAGCAAATGCTTTTGCTCAATTTTTTTGAGATAAAATATTCAGCTTTAATGCAGCAAAAAGAGAACAAGGTCAAGTGAAAGCATTTTTGATACTTTACCTATTCATACAACTGAATGAACCTAAATATTTGTCTCCTGTTGCCAAATCTTTTTTAAAATCTGTATATTTCTGGAAAATAATAGCAATAATGAACATCTCCTATGCTGGAAGAGCAAAGTCAGCAGAATCAAAAATCGATACCTTAAACACTGATTGAATCCCTCAATGAGAAATTTTGGGTCTCGTGAATTTTCATGAAAATGACTATTCTGCTAGCTTTAACTTAAGCCACCAGAACTTCTGCGAACAAGTGGCTGGAACAATGAAAATTGCAATTCCACTTGCACAGACATTAAAGGCTCCAGAAATACACTAATCGCAAATTTCAAGCTCAATTACTTTTTATGTAAAAAAGTGAATAGCGACGATGACTGGGCCGTGCATGGCGGAAAAACCTCTGCCGGTGAAAAACAGTGTTCCGTTAGTGCAGTCGTTGTGAATACATTCTAATTATGTGCTGTAATGAGACATTTTAGGCTCTGCGGAACAATGGCTGTTATTATTATTATTATGGATATGTGGTAGGCGGATGGGTAGCCAATTGAAGACACAAGAGGATAAAGGTGTTATGTCACAAAACTAAATTATTGAGAAAAATGCAAAAACGCGTTTTGATTTGGAACTTTTTTTTAAACTGCTTAATTTGAACATAGGCTTTTTAGACATTTAATATATTCAAGTTAGTATTTTTTCAACAACTTTTGGCTTGTGTAAACTGAAAATTTCAACAAAAAAAAAATATTTTGTGTACATAACACTTTTATCCACAAACTTTTTTCATGATAAGGTTATGGTTGTGTGAATAAAGGAGTCATTTACGTAAGTTTTTAATTTTTATATTGCAAAAAACGAAGAAACAATAGGAATTAAACTTAAAATTAAGATGTTTTTCTTCTTTTTGGATTTGCCACATTTTCTTCTATAATATCCTCATAAAACCATCTGTAACTCTCGTTGACAAATTGAACTTGTTCTTGTAAATTTTTTATTTTTTCTAAAGTCAACCCGCCAGTCTTCGTTAGCACTCTGGTAGGTGCACACAGGGTTCTATCAACATTTTTGGTCCCTTTTTTCTTCAAATCCACTTGTAAAAATGGCGTATATTCACTCAAGCAGGTTTTATAGAAATAATAGCCAAATTCCTCAACTCTTATCCATTTTACCGTATCCCTCATATTAATCTTCACGTTTAATGTGTTGGTTTGTTTTCTAAATAAGTATAGTTTAGCAGGTAGTTCTTCAAAGTTATAGAAAAAATTTTCCATGTTAACACAAGTACTTCCTTTGGTGCTTGCAGAGGTAATGATATCGCGGTACTGCTCTGGAATAAAAATTGACTGGTGTTTTCTGAGAACTTTCTCGATTCTCCCAAAGTCTCTGTCTGAGTCTAGAAAGCTATGTCCAACTTCCGGAAATTTGTGGTCAATTATTTTAAAAAATCTGTTTAGTATTAAATATTCGTACAGACCAATAATAACAAAATTTTTATTTTGTCCTGCGCAGGAATCAGACCATATAACCAAATGATCAATTTCTGGGTGTTCTTCTTTTAGATTTTTACAAAATCGGAATAGGCAGCTTGCGATCTCATTACTGCCTCTATTAGCAACATCCTCAGTCCACGTGAAAAAGTGAGATTTTTGACCACCATGAGTAATAGAATGTATGCCGAAATTATAGAACCACATCTGTTGTAGGTAGAATGCTTTTGAAGTTGACAATTTGGGCAGAGGCATAGTTTGCTGCAAATCCATTGTGATGTAGCATATATTTTTATTGGAAAGTGGCTTTTGCCTGTCTGCCTTTTGAGAATCAAAAGCAAAAGTGTAATTTTCTGTGTGTTCGACAGTATTCCCACCTGCATCGCATACACTACATGTATCGCTCTTAGGATAACCAAATGAAAGGTTAAATTTCGTAACAAATAAATTGCGATACATAGACAGTTTAACTAAATACTTGTCTTCAAGCTGTCTCTGCTTACACTCATCTATGTAAAGTTGGTGCATTTTCGTGATATTTAATAACGGACATAGATATTTTCGATTTTCATTTCTATTTCGTGAATAATGTGAATTTTCTGCTGGAAAGTTTCTAATGTGTACCACAACGTTAGCTATGACATCTTCGGAAATTTTGTGTGGTCTTATGTTGTGCCGACCTTGTTTATCTGGGGTTGGGGCGGACTGTCCAGCTTTTAGCTGTTTTTGTATATTTTCCAACTTTTTCCGTCCAATTTGGTAAAGAGTGCAGAAAGCCTCCTTACAGATTTGATTTTTTTGTTTATCTATAGTCACTGAATATGTAAAGGAGTATTGCTTTGGACGCTTTACGTTGCGTCTATGTCTTGATATTGGATTAATATCGATACTTTTAAATAATAAGCAGTTTTTGGCATTAACATTCAAATTATAATATTTTCTTAAAATAGATTCCCTGGCCTCCAAACTGAATTTGGATCCACACTGTAAACGGCATTTCTCTCTACACAATATCGCATTTTCATTAATCGTCTTTTTTGGAATGAGCCTTCCAGTTTTTTGAGAAACATAATCCATACCTCTTTCCCTACACATTGCAGATTTTTTTCGTTTCCATTCTTCAGGATTTCTTTTTATTTTTCGGGAAATTTTAGGCTTCATTTCGAATATTTTTTTTTTTACTGACTTATGTATCTCAATATTGTTATTAACGACATCGGTATTTTCACCTTCAGCAGTTACATGGGTTTTCACCGTTATATTAGTACAATTTTCAGCAACATTTTGTGTATTTGACCCACGTACCAATGAAGATTCAACTACTGGTTCCAATTCACTTTGGCTTGCATTTTGGGAATAAACATCTTCGGCAAATATATTTTTTTTGACAGCTTCAATTTTTTCCCAGTTAGTCTTATGTTTAACCTGTTCATGGTAAGTATTAGTGTCACTGTCGAAATCCGTATCGTCACTAGAATGTTCTGTGTTGGATGGGATATATTCATCACTTGATGTAATGCTATCTAACTCATCAGAATCCATTCCGTCTGGAATTTCAAAGAAGATAGATTTCGAGGAAATCCACCCACACATTTACTAATAAAACTCACCTAAAACATCCTGGGAAGTTGACCTCGAGGTTGACGGTTTTTGAGTAGTGTCTCCCAAACCAAATAATTGGCAATACCCATTATCAGTCTTACTTGTTGAAGGTTTTTCTTTCTGGCTGTCTTTAAAGGGGTTATGGATGTTAGATGACAAGCACTCTATCTTGTCGGATTCTACTTTATCTAAATTTAAGAAATGCAACTTAAATAATACCTACCGAAATCCATAAAATATGAATAACAAAATAAATATTGCTGCGAGCAACATAAAATAGAAATTAGTGATATTCATGCAGCCCATGTGGCTTAAAATTTTTGAATCTTACCAGTTTTCACAAAATTTGACCCTTGTTTTACAAATCACGTGCCTGTCAAAATTTCGGAGCAAATCGACGAAAAAGATGACAAAAACGAACTCGGCCACTATAATAAAACAGATTTTTTTACAAAATTTTGTTGACATAAATTTCAAAACATAACCTTAAATTTACACATGACACCTAAAAACCTCTCCAACATTCAACGCGTTAATATTGGATAAAGGTGCTATGTCGAAAAATTGCGACATAGCACTTTTATCCACTTTATGTTTAGTATAAGTGAGTCACATAGCACCTTTATCAATTCGTAGTTTCTTTAAATATCAAGATATGCATCTAAAACCCTTCTAGAAGGTTAGATCACTAACTGGATACCTCAAAAAATCAAGAAAGTGATTTTTCAAAAAAATGCGACATAGCACCTTTATCCACTTATGTCTTCAATTGTATTTTACCTCCTCAGGTTCCAGACCAGAATATTTTTTATGTATGAGACAGATAGTTTCTGAAATGAACAAAGATGGCACAGTTAATATTTTCTGTTTTTTAAACAAAGGTTGACAGTGTGCACAGTTTTTAGCTCTACACAAATACCGCTTTGCCAGCAATGAAAGTACATGAGACTTGAACAAGAAGTAATACACCATTTTAGGTCACATTCGTCCACATATTATTGAGTCTGGTTAGGAGGTTCGTAAAAGTAGATTTTTCGGGGAGAAAACCATGTTGGGGTGGTAAAATATGAGCTTCGAGGAAAAAGTTTGTGAGTTCCTTAGCAATGATTTTTTCTCGGAGCGTTGTCGTTTCTACTAGCTTTTTGTTACCCTTTTTGAATATAGGTAAGTCTCGAGGTCAGTATAACAACTGCTTTTTTTCCAAGGTTGTGGAAAATCTCCTGTGGATGTTATGTCATTTATAATAGACCTATCTATTTTTACCTGCATGCGCGCGCAACACGAGGCAATGCATTTTTATTGGCTAACTAGTACAGGTGTGAAGTAATCCTTCTGCATGCTGGGCATCTCCTTATCCTTGTTAATTGCCCATGGTCTGACAAGGATAAAATTATGCTTGATATTCAGCTTGACGTAGCTTGACAAGTGATCGATTTTCAATTGTTTGTGTTTTTGATTGACAAATACGTTGCATGTCACGCGGTTTTCCTCCTTCCTTTTTTATCCCGTGCAAATAATAAGAACGGATTGCTATACGTAAGTCTAACATAATTTGGTACGTTTTGCCTCGTCTTGCGCAATAGGCGTTCTACGTCTTTTTCTATCTAATAAAGTTTTCGTATTATTACCTCTTTGTCTGGTAAAATAGATAGGTCTATTGCTGCCAGAGTCCCCTTTAGAGTGTGCAAACAATTTTTAAGAAATATAGGAGGGATCTCATCAAGTCCAGGGATGGAGTTCACCCTTAGGGACTTAATGACGATCTCCACCTTTTCTGGGGTGAAATTTATGATGTTGATTTCTGTTCTGGAGTAGGATTCCACTGGAAGTGTTGGTCTTATATCTGTTGGGCTGAGTTTAGTAAAAAAACTCTGGAATTGCTGTGCAAAACACTGCAACCTCCTGGTCAGATTCAAATGGGACTAGAGTTGCTTTGTGAACAATACTGAAGTGGGTGTGTTTAAGAGTTAAGGCTAGAGTTAACATAGGAAAAAAATTCTTTGGTGTTCTTCAACAGATTGCAAGTTGCCACTGGACGGTTTGGTTTACTCCAGTGTAATCTGCCTTCCAAAAGTTCCTTTTGTAGATTTTATGTGTACGCTGTGCACTTTTTTGAAATGAGAAATTTTGCCTTACTTAAGGCAATATCAAGCCATAGGGATTCAATGGGTCCTGTGGTGGAAAAGTTTTCGTTGATTGCTGCATGAACTTTGTGCACTGCAATATAATTTTTTACAAAAACGCACAAGCCTCATTCCTCTGCTCTTCTGTCTTTTTGGAAGCTGATAAGGGGTGAATTACTACGGACCTCTATTTTATAATGCACTACCTAGGAATGTGCAAACATTAGATGACAAGACCTTTTTAAAAACCATAAAAAATCACTTACATAGGCATTTATTTTACAATTTCACTGACTTTCTGCGTTTTGAAATTTCATAGGGAGGTGATTGAGGCGGCAGAGTTTATTTCAGGTCTATAAACCTAGCAGTCCAAAGGTGGAAAAAAACTTCAGGAACTATATAATAATTAGGTGCTTTTTAGGTGCTAATTAGGGCCTCTAATTAAAAATTAGGTGCTCCTCTAGTTTTCGAGAAAATCAAAAAAAACTAAGGGATTGCTAGGTTTATGAAAGCTAGTAGTCCCCTATAGTGAAAAATATTTTTCCAAAAATTTCTTTTGTATCAGAATTAGGTGCTTCTAAATAGTCGAAGAAAAAATAGAATTGATTAATTATTACCTGAGTTAAAGATTTTTTTTTTTAATTATAAGGGGACTGCTGACTTTACGTCTACTTATTGGTGTGTCAGAATGGCAAAAAAACTTCGGGATCTATATAATAATTAGGTGCTTTTTAGGTGCTAATTAGGGCCTCTAATTAAAAATTAGGTGCTCCTCTAGTTTTTGAGAAAATCAAAAAAAAAAACTAAGGGATTGCTAGGTTTATGAAAGTTAGTAGTCCCCTATAGTAAAAAATATTTTTCCGAGTATTTTTCGAAAATTTTCTTTTGTATCAGAATTAGGTGCTTTTTAGGTGCTCCTGAATAGTCGAAGAAAAAATAGAATTGATTATTTATTAACTGAGTTAAAGATTTTTTTTTAATTATAAGGGGACTGTTGGCTTTACGTCTACTTGTTGGTGTGTCAGAATGGCAACAAAAACTTCGGGATCTATATAATAATTAGGTGCTTTTTAGATGCTAATTAAAGCCTCTAATTAAAAATTAGGTGCTCATCTAGTTTTCGAGAAAATCTAAAAAAACTAAGGGATTGTTAGGTTTATGAAAGCTAGTAGTCCCCTATAGTAAAAAATATTTTTCCAAAATTTTCTTTTGTATCAGAATTAGGTGCTTTTTAGGTGCTCTTAAATAGTCGAAGAAAAAATAGAATTGATTAATTATTAACTGAGTTACAGATTTTTTTTTAATTATTAGGGGACTGCTAGCTTTACGTTGACTTGTTGGTGTGTCAGAATGGAAAAAAACTTCGGGATCTATATAATAGTTAGGTGCTTATTAGGGCCTCTAATTGAAAATTAGGTGCTCCTTTAGTTTTTGAGAAAATCAAGAAAAACTAAGGGACTGCTAGGTTTATGAATGCTAGCAGTCCCCTATAGTAATTTTTTTTTAATCAGAATTAGGTGCTATTTAAGTGCTCCTAAATAGTCAAAGAAGAACTTAAATCAGTTAATTTTTAACTGAATTACAAATTTTTTTCATTATTAGGAATTGTTGGCTTCACTTTTACTTGGTGATGTGTCAGAATAGAAAAAAGTTCGGGGTCTATATACTAATAATAATTAGGTGCTTTTTAGGTGTTAATTAGGGCTACTAATTAAAAATTAGGTGCTCCTTTAGTTGGGTTAAGTTGGGTTAAGTTGGGAAAAATTCATTTTCTGCACTTGTTAGGTAAATAGCTATTTCACTTTAGGGGACTGCTAGTTTCCATTAACCTAGCAGTCGATTTGTTTTTTTTTCGATTATCTCAAAAACTAAAGGAGCACCTAATTTTTAATTAGTAGCCCTAATTAACATCTAAAAAACACCTAATTATTATTATTATATAGACCCCGAAATTTTTTTTCTATTCTGACACATCACCAAGAAAAAGTGAAGCCAACAATTTCCTAATAATGAAAAAAATTTGTAATTCAATTAATAATTAACTGATTCAAGTTTTTCTTCGACTATTTAGGAGCACTTAAATAGCACTTAATTATGATACAAAAAAAAAATACTATAGGGGACTGCTAGCACTCATAAACCTAGCAGTCCCTCAGTTTTTCTTGTTTTTCTCAAAAACTAAAGGAGTACCTAATTTTCAATAAGAGGCCCTAATTAGCACCTAAAAAGCATCTAATTATTATATAGATGCTAAAGTTTTTTTCCATTCTACCACACCAACATGTAAAAGTAAAGCCAGCAGTCCCCCAATAATAGGCTCGTTCAGTGAGGTTCCATTAACCACGTTTTTTGATATTTTTATGGAGTATTACTCACATATAGCACACAAAAAAAAATTCAGCGCAATTGGATAAATATTAAAAAAGTTATGCGGCTTTGAATAATAAAACATTATGCCTCAGAAATTCATCGCTTAGAGATGGTATGACGTCATCTCTCGAGTCAAGACGGGCTAAAGGCCGTCACACGACCAACTTGAGAGATGCAGTGACGTCACCGCGTGTTCCGAAACTTCCAAACTTGGAGCTTTTTGATAATTTATTTAAATATGAACAAGGGCTCGGAAAATTATGAAATTTTGCACAACTGCTAAACTCAATACGCTCTTTTAGAATATGTAATAAAAAAAATATGCTGAACGAGCCTATTAAAAAAAAATCTGTAACTCAGTTAATAATTAATCAATTCTATTTTTTCTTGGACTTTTTAGGAGCACCTAAAAAGCACCTAATTCTGATACAAAAGAAAATTTTGGAAAAATATTTTTTACTATAGGGGACTACTAGCTTTCATAAACCTAGCAGTCCCTTAGTAAAGATTTTCTCACAAACTAAAGGAGCACCTAATTTTGACTTAGAGTCCCTAATTAGCACCTAAAAAGCACCTAATTATTATATAGTTCCCGAAGTTTTTTTCCACCTTGGGACTGCTAGGTTTATAGACCCGTTTATTTCTATTTCTATATTGTGATTGCTTGTGATGTTTATGTAGAAGATTGTGATATTCATGTAAAAGTTATTATTTGTTTATACTCTAAAGTTAAAAGTAAAGTTCATATTCATATATTAATTTTAATATTGTGTGATTTAAAAAATTAATTGCTGTAATTTTGAATGTCTGTTCTAAGAAAAACTAATCATAAACTGTATTTTTTCTCCAAACGTCAAAAAAACATCACTTTGTCAACACCTGTCAAGATGGTAGAAATTCAATTTCTATGTTGCTAGGCAAATCCAGGAGGTTAACACCTGTCGAGGTGGTAGAAATTTAATTTCTATGCTGCTTGGCAACCCCAGCGGCAGCAAAAGTACTTTTGGTGCCGCTGGAGCGGCAGTAAAAGTACTTTTAGTGCCGCTTGTACTTTTACTGCCACTCAACCATCCAGTTACCCCCGAGCTTACCACATTCGTTTGGAGAAAAAATAGCGTGTTGCATACGGAGTAGAAGCACTTTTTTGTGCTTCAGCAGTATTGCAAGCCTCACTACGTTCGGCTCGCAAACCTACTGCTTCAGCACAAAAAAGTAAAGCTTCTACTCCTAATACAACAATATACTATTTTCCTATTGACTTGTGCAAAAAATTATTATGTATTGCAAAGCATGAAAATAAATTTGAATTTGAACATTATGCAACCTGGTATATGGGTTAGGCTATCTGGAATGCCATCATTTAACCATGTTTCGGTGATTAGAACTACGAATGCGTTGGTGTTTTGTATGCTTACCTTAAGCTCATCAATCTTGTTTGTCATGGAACACAGATTACTATACTTACCAAAGAGATACTTCAATTAGGGATTTTTTTGGTTTTTTGATTGTTCTTTATTGTTCTGCTAGCCGTAACTTAAGCCAGCAGAACATGAGCCAAAAGTGGCTAAAACAACGAAAATTAATTGCAAGTCCACTTGCACAAACATTAAATGCTCATTACTGGTTCGCCGAATTTCAGGCACAATTAATTTTTCTGTGAAAATGCGAAGTCGCGTCTGGGTGAGATCGGTGAGGTTGGTGAGGACCGAAGTGAGGTCTGCCAAGCATAGCGGAAGAACCTCTAAACAGTGCCTTATTGAAGGCTAATTAAATGCTGTAGGTAATGAGAAAGTTTGGGTTAGTTTGCAATTTTAATCAGACATTTCCCAAACTTACTCACTTAATCAAAAAAGTAATTCAGCCTGAAATTTGCGATTGGTGTATTTCCGGAGCCTTTAATGTGTCTGCAAGTGCATGGAATTGCAATTTTTGGTGTTGTAGTTAGTCAATTTTTCGGTCATGTTCTGGTGGCTTAAGTTTGAGCTAGCAGAACACCCATTTTAGCGAAAATTGTTGAAGCTTTAAATTTTTCCTTAGGGCATCTAATTAGCCTTTAATGTTCCATGTATTGATTTTTGATTCTGCTGACTTTGCTCTTGCAGCTTAAGAGATGTCATTAAACAATGATATGTTAATTTTTAAGAGCATTAAAAAAATCCTATAAAAAGAAGGAAAAAATACATAGTTTTAGATACATATTTGTAGTTTGTTATGTTACATTATTACGTAAAATGTCAAAGCATATTCAATTTGTACTAAGTGGCATCCATGCTAACGGTCCTCTGGATTGAAGTGTCCGAGGAAGTTTCGCATTTCTCATGTGGCAACAAGCACATGATTATCGACTTTAGCCAATGAGAGGGCGTTTTCAGTCACATGATTTTTTTGTTTAGGTAAATTCGTTATTTTTATGTTTTAATTTATTCAATAAATGGACTAAAATCTTGACAATATTGTTAATTTTCAGTTGCATTTATATATCTGCGTCAAAAAATATCATAATTTGTCATATTACAGGCACGTGAAAGTGGCCTATTCTGTAACGTTCAATTTTTCTCCTCAATTTCTAGGAGGTCTTTATTTAACTTTGACGTTTGCTCTATCAATTAGCTCTGGGTTTTCGACAATTAAGCAATTGGATAATCTCTTGGATACCTTTTTGGATATGTTTAGTTGTCTGTTGTCTCTGCTTGTTAGGTATATTCGCCCCCTTCAATTTTCTTTTCAATTGGATATGGATTTTGACTTCAGCTGCTTGCCCTGGTGTGGTTAGGAACACTATCAACTTAGGGAATCCAGATTGTATCTAATATTCGATGTAATATCAATATCAAGATTTTCAATGGAATACTTTGTCCTTAACCTTAACATAGAACAACATTTCTGATACAAATTTACAATTTCATTAAATAATAAATTATGCATTTTTTGTAATTTTCATACTAAACTTTGTATTTTATAGTCCCTGCAAAGAGGGACTCAATTCCACATATTTAATTTGGATTTTAATTCCTAATAGAGCCTCTGGGTCCTTATTCTTGAAACAGGGGAGCAGCGCTCCCAGGATGCCTATTCTCAAAATCGGGGCGCAGCGTTCTCATGAGAACGATTGCTCTGTCTTTGTCAGTGTTATAGAAATATGGATATGGGCGACGGAGACAGAACCTTCACTCTCAGGAGAACGCAGCTCCCCTGTTTCGAGAATAAGGACCCAGGATTGCTTGCTGTTTCAGCGGGATCTTTTTCAGAGTGATGAATAATGTATGAATAATTACCTTGCCATGAATTTAAACAAATTTATTGTAATGAAGTTTAACGGAATCCAGGACCCGATAATATCCAGATGTTGATCCAGATATTCCCTAATTCTACAATAATGTATAAGGTGGAACAGGTTGAAGTTCTGGATATTCTAAGTGTTTGATCACAAAATAGAATTTAATTTGCAATATACACAATAAAACCTAAATAATTTATTATTAAGATTTGCATGTCTGAAACTTCATATGTTTCCTATTCAAACTGTGAAACCATTCCTATTGCATTCCATTTAAATTAGTTGAACCTTGTTAGTTGTTACCAACTAAATTTATTACAACTTGCAATGGAATTGTTCAAAACTGATCGACCGATACTGCATTTATCTTTACCATTAATCGGTGCTACGCAATACACATCGTTTATTAATAGTAATTACAACATCAAATTCCTCGTTTATGGTTGTTTTGCTCAAAATGGTATTGTGATGTTGGCTTATTATCAGCCAATGTATGTGTAATATTGCTGTTGTCTACATTTGAAGAAATAGTTTTAATTAAAAATTGATTATACAGTGTGCTGAAATCTTCGGGGATCTCGGAAGCTAAAAAAGATATGAGGTTGTTTAAATTGGATCTCGAATTGGACCAAAGTTACATTATTTATTGCTCAACATAATTTAAGAAATTCAATATATTTGAAAAAAAAATTTAAAGTAAAAGACACTCAGCAATGCAAATTTGGTACTTACAATGAACTTTTTGCCTTCCCTTTTCAAGTTTTTTGGTATTAAGTTTTCATCTATACTTCTTCTGAATACTAAATACTACTAAGTATACAGATATGCTATTGGAAGATTTTTTATGTTGTACTTTTTTGATTTTTCATAGGCTATCAATTTTAGTAAAAATCATTAAATTACCTTCTTGATTCTCTCCAAATTTACTCAAAGAATTTACATAAAACAAGTCAAACTGATAACTTGTCTTTTCAATACCTATCTTTTGAATCACCACTTATCTCAATGTCACCTAGTCTATTCAAATTTCCACTTCAGTGAATGATAGCATTTATTCTGAATATGGAGGATTACAATGCAATTACTCAATTTCTCTTTTTTAATGAGAGTTACTTAGAGGTTAATTTACTTATCACTTATTGTGCTATTTTAGAAACAAGGATAACAAATCGAGTAACAGAAATAATCAGTCAATGAACTAAGTATACCTAGAACTACCTAATATCGTTGTTTATTTTGTATAAGTTAAATATGTAATAAGGTCTACACCTTTTCCAATTGTATTTCAGAAGCTGTCAAATGTATTTCAGAAAGTGTTAAATATATTTTAGAATAGCCAAATGTATTTCAGAAAGCGTTAAATGTATTTCAGAATAGTCAAATGTATTCGAGAAAGCATTAAATGTATTTCAGAATAGTCAAATGTATTTGAGAATGCGTTGAATGTATTTCAGAATACTTAGTTAAATGTATTTCAGAAAGCGTAAAATGTATTTCAGAATAGCCAAAAGCATTTCAAAAAGTGAAAATTCGGCGTTATTAATTCAGGAGGGAGGCGACACAAAAAATTTACCTACCTATGTCTGTGCAGTTCTTCCTACGTGAGCTCGACTGCCCAACAGGAGCTTAATAGTAGCATTTAACTATTCTGAAATTCATTTAACACTTTCTGAAATACATTTAACTATTCTGAAATACATTTAACTATTCTGAATTACATTTAAATATTCTGAAATACATTTGACGCTTTCTGAAATACATTTAACTATTCTAAAATACATTTGACGCTTTCTGAACTACATTTGACTATTCTGAAATACATTTGACACCTTCTGAAATACAATTGGAAAAGGTGTAGTTAGTGAACTAAGGATTTGGCTTGTTTTCTTTCTTGATTACGCCGAATACAACGTTTGAAGCTTCTTCGTAAACCTCAAGTCTTAAAGTTGTGGAAACTCCACAACTTAACTTAATAATAATAATAAAACATTTATAGTGACGATATTAGTCAATGAAAGAAGAGCTTATCAAAAATGTAGTAAATTAGATTAATCTTATTACTGTAAAAGGTAATTATTATCTAGAAGGTTGGATCCATACTTCCAAACCAGATATCGTTTTCATGCACAGCACCGTATTAGCGTTTTGTACTTCTGAATAAGATTCTGATGGACTTGAGAAGTCCAAAATAGAATATGTTGGCTATACATATTCAAAATCAATGGAAGAGGGATGTGCTTTTCCAATCCTTCAACGTTTTCTGGATTAGGTCCAGCGATTGAGAACTTCTTTAATATAACCTGTTCTTCATTCCTATTTCTACATTGTGATGTTTAACGTAAGCTTCTTTTTTTAAAACTTTCTACCTTTATCTTCTGCATATATTGTAGTAGGTACATACATTCATATTCGGATAAGTAGTTTGTTATTTGAGGCATTGAGACAAGAGACATTTCTAATTTCGTCTTTAATTTATCCAAGACCCAATTTATCCACCTTCTGATAAACTCTCAGGTAATGCAATCTGACGGATAAAAACGCAATCAATTGTTCGGCCAATACGATTATAGATTGGTAAATTTGTATTGTAGACAGTAAGTTTATCAGATGACGAATAAACCGGCCCTTATACAGTCTAATATAGATAGTCTTCACAAATCATAATTCGACGGTCTAAAATTAGAACTCATCTTATTAGGAAAAGTCTTATTTTTAGATAGATACCTACGCTTCAATAACACAAGCAGCCAAAAACAACAGAAAACCCTACAAGTTACTTTTATAAATAGCACAAGAAATTTTTCCATTACTTACTTTTTTATTTTTCTTAATATTAGTTCAATCACCCGATATATAGTTTATTGGACCAGCTCATAAAAAAATAATTTTGAAAAAAAGCGCTGCTACTCATCAACTTAAGAAAAGAAACTCTTTGTAGGCAACACAATAAATATTTACGTTACATATTTTAAAAATTTAGCAGCTGGTCTGTTGTTATAACTGAATGTTTGTTGTGTAATTAGTCCAGAAATAATAGCATGCCAGTTTATATGATTTTTATGAATAATTTCGCTCTTTCACTAGCAATAGTAGCATTGACACGTTAGCCTTTGAACATGTATACTGCTAACTAAAAAATTTCAACACATTTTGTTACATTTTATTCCTATAAGACACAAATAAGTATTTAGAAGATTTTAGTACTTATGTATTAGCATGTACATAAAAAGATTTCAAGTTTAAAGTGGGGTGTGAAATTAATAGAGACACTGTGTATTTGTTGCTTTATCTTTTTCTTTTTTTCAGGCGGGCGATCAGAAATCCATATCAAATGCAGCCAGAACAAGGGCCGAGAAGGAAAAAGAAAAGGAGAGAAAAATCGGACATCGAAGAGTGGGAGTTGGAGGCGAGATCACCTATAAGAAGATCCAAACTACCCAGATTATGGGATCTATCCAACTCGGTAAGAATTTACTTAGTAAATAAACATGTCCATCACTAAAAACCGAGCTAAAAACAAAAAATATCTTCATTTGAAATGCAAAATTGAATGTAAATTAAATTAGCACATCTTTTTCTGTTTGTTTTCTATTATCACCAGATTAGATTATTTTTGAAATCTTATCATGGGAGTCAATTATTTACATATGGTTTTAAACTGCCTTAAGAAAATGCTACCTACTCTTTGTTGGTCAAGTTCTGAAGTAACTGAGCTGCTTGTTTCGCACTCTATCATTAGTTTGTCTCTGACACAGATTCAGATTGCTCATCCAATTGGAAAATTTAGTTGTTTATATCGCAATGTACAAATACCTATAGAACAATTCATATACTACTGAGTCAACTTTACTCTGATAACGTTTATGATTCAACCTTTGACAAAATTTCATATTGTTGTTACTCATTGGCACGCGTGGAGCATGTTGGAAATATTGCGAGCGTTTGTTGAAAAAGTGCATTTTTAATTGCGTACCTAGTTCTTAATGCATTTAGAAGTGACGTGAAATTAGTAGAGCTAAAATCCCATCACAATAGAATTTCTCTGTTTAATAAATTTCAAAGAGAAACCTGGAAAATAATTTTTAATCAGGGGTAATGAGTATAAGACTGAGAGTTTCAGGTTCTAAACTTTGATTGGCAAGATGAATTCTGTCTTGGCGAATTTATTTTTCTTGTGATATTGAAAATTTCTTCCCATACCTATTAATATTTCTTTTTTCTGCAACTCACAGCTACCTTATGATTTTTGAAACTTTTAAAAATCATAACTTATTTTCGATTATAGGTGAAAAGCTGAAAGTTTCAGCGATTCTTACCCTAATGTAGGACTACAATCCCTGAAAATTGCAACTCATTTGGACTTATAGTTCCAGAAATGAAATCGCGTTAAGCAATTTGTGGTGGATTTATCATTTTTTCAATTTCCTGCCGTCATTTTATATAGATTTTATATCAAACACTTTATTAGCAATAAAAAGCTCTTACAAAATGATTTTATGAAATATTTTAAACCAGTAGGTATATACCCAACATGGAATGTCTGGAAAAGTATTCAACAAAGTCTATAAAGTTCTCAGTGGCGTAGCCAGCCTCACGGAGCGGGGGGAGCAAAGATATATGGGGGCGCCTCGAATTTTTTTTCTTTTCGGTGGAAAGGGGGGGGGCGGATAATAAATTGTTTGTTTGCTTTTGTAAAATTTGCTTATGGGGGAAAATAATATGAGACGAAAAGCCGGACGCAGGCGCCGCCGGAGGCGAAAAATTTTCCCGGATGTCACGCTTAAAAAAGTTTATTTCAAGCCTTCAAAAGCAATTTTTTTTCGGGTGCGAAACACATTTATTTTAAGCCTTAAAGAAAATAATGTGTGGACATGCCGTTAGACACGGATTACTTCAAAAAATCATCCCGGACGGCTTCAGACACCTTCAGAACTAGAACAAATCCGGGGAAATCCGGAAGAATGACAGCCCCACTCAATCCATTAACCAAAACCTCTAGTTTAATCAACAAATAAATATATTGAAATTCATAATAATTTTTTTTCAGAAAAAAAAAATGTAGGTAATAGAACAGATCAGAAACTGAAATGAAAATAAATAAATATCAGGCATTTGCCGACAATAACGACTTACGAACAAGAATAAAGGGTGAAGACTATGAAGAGGTTAACAAAATAAATAGGAAAGAATGTAATTTTATAATTTCTTAATTTTTGCTTTTGTCTTTTAAGAGCGGTAGGGGCGCCGCACATACAGGGGCGTGGGGGGCCGTCGCCCCCCCTGCCCCCCTACTGGCTACGCCACTGAAAGTTCTTACATATTTTTTACATTCAGTCTTAAATCTAGAGTAGGAGTCACATTGCTTCAATTCTGCGGGTATACTGTTAAACATTCTTAAGCCTACACTAAACAAAGTGTCACTCACACACTGAAAATCACTAATGTAAAAATTATTTACCACACTGGATCGCGTTTGGTATGAATGAACATCTCGCACATAAGTAACTTCATCAGATAAATATGATGGTAACATAAGTATTATGTTTTAGTTTGAAAACAAAAGTTAGCATTATGTAAGTAGATCTTTGTTGTACATTCATAAGGTCTAATTTCTCCAGCATGGATTTCATTTGTGTTCTTTTGTTACAAAGTAACATTGCTCTCATGCAACGATTTTGCAGTTTTTAATTTTGACTTCAGATCTCGGAATAATTTAGTGTAGGGAGTTTGAGGAGTCCCAGTCCCAAATGATCATTCAAACACAAAATCTAAACATACAAAATTTGAAATTTCATCATTTTTGTTAGTACTAAGGTAGCAACCTTATGATTTGGATTTTTGAAAAATTTGACAAGTCATAACTTTTTTTCTATTATAGATAAAAAGCTGATTTTTTCAGCGATTCCTATCCTAATGAAGGATCACAATCCCTGGAGATTTCAACTGATTTGGAATTATAGTTCTTGAAATTGAATGACGTTAAGCAAATTGGAGTGAATTTATCAATTTTTCAATTTCCTGACGTCCTTTTCTCATAGATTTAGGCTTCAAATCTCAGAATAATTTACTGTATGGTGCTTGGGGGGTCCCAGGTGATCATTCAAACACAAAATCTTGACATAAAAAAAATTTAAATTTCATAATTTCAGTACTATCCAATTCAATTCAAATAAGCTTTATTGTCCTAATTTTTTCAAAAGATCATTGACAAAGCAAAACTTAATTCAAAACAATTTCTTTCATACCTATGACTACCTAATCTATGTCAACAATAAATAATTTAGTCTACAAAAATACAAATATAAAATTTGAAACAGAAAAACAGTATAAAATTTACGAGCATGTAAAATCAACATTAAAATAAAATCAAAAACATTTACAAGATTATCCGACAAACAAACGAAGTTTTAAAGTTTATAAACATGATGTACAGGGTGTCCGAATTTGGATGGTTTTAATAGGAAACATCAATTTCTGAGCAAGATACAAAAAAATGAACCCCCCACTCCGAGGCTCAAATTTCTTGAAATTTTGATTGGTGCGAACTGCATTTTGATATCTTCAACCGTTTAGCCGCTAGAGGGCGATTCTCGATTTTGAGCAATAATGTGAAACCATCATAACTTTTTTGTTTATGAAAATTATTGATTTCCGTAAAAACTTTCTAGAAGCACTTTTTCAAGCAGAATTCAGTGACGTTCTCAGTTTTTTTCTGTTTGGCTTCGATTTCGAGATATGGACCAAAATCCGATTTTTTTCAATAGGACACCCTATATATTAATAGCTCATTAGAAAGCTATGCTTTTCCTGATTTAATGATATAAAGTTCGATAGGTTTATCTCTAACAGTTTTCGAGAAAAAAAATTATTTCGGTTTTTGTCATAAGAAGCAATGTGTAAGAAAAGGACTTTATATCTGTAAGGAAACTGAGAAAGGTCTCTTTCCAACACATTGTTTCTTATGACAAAAACCGAAATATTTTTTTTTCTCGAAAACTATTAGAGATAAACCTATGGAACTTTATATCAATGAAGTCAGAAAAAGCAGAGCTTTCTAATGAGCTATTAATATATAGGGTATCCTATTGAAAAAAAAACAGACTTTGGTCAATATCTCGGAGTTGGGACCAACTAGAAAAAAACTGAGAACGTCACTGAATTCTGCTTGAAAAAGTGCTTCTAGAAAGTTTTTACGGAAATCAATAATTTTCATAAACAAAAAAGTTATGATGGTTTCACATTATTGCTCAAAATCGAGAATCGCCCTCTAGCGGCTAAACGGTTGAAGATATCAAAATGCAGTTTGCACCAATCAAAATTTCAAGAAATTTGAGCCTCGGAGTGGGGGGTTCATTTTTTTGTATCTCGCTCAGAAATTGACGTTTCCTATCAAAACCATCCAAATTCGGACACCCTGTACACTTTAAAAAACTGCACAATTAACAAATAATAGTTATTTATTGTATAAGTGTTTTAGGAAGCATTTTATCCACGCAAGAATGTTTAAACGCGAGAACGAAGTTCGAGCGTTTAATTTTCTTAAGTGGATAAAATGCAACTAAAACACGAATGTAATACAACGTTTCATCCACAATCACACGTACATACACATGGCGGATGGAAGAGCTCCTCTGTTGCTGAAAGTTATATCGAGGATTCCATTTCCAATAAGCTTGGTATTGCAAACAAAATTCAAGGGAAAAATAGGTGTCCCTTACAAGAGGAGACACCCATTATTCCTGTTCCTGGTAATTCTGCTAAAACACCCATAAAAGTGCGTTCCCTAGCTGATGGAAATTATCACCTTTTTACCAACAATAACGAAGTTATAGGAGACAAATCAAACAACGGAGTATCTATTAATATAAATGTTAATGTTAATATCAATAAATAATTTTGGTGCGATTCTGTATGCGATGTAACGTACTGTAGGGATGTAACTTTGAGAGCTGTAAGGATGTAACGAAAAAGGAATTCTGTAACTTACATCGCGCTGTAAAATATTCTTACACCTACTGTAAATTTACGTCGCGGGAAATGGAGACATACCTCACATAACATTGTTGACGGTATGCAACAAATTTTTTTTTCTGTTGCACAAAATCGCAAAAAGAAACGTTTTGAGTGAGATATTAGTTAATTATGGAATTATTATATGTAGATTCGGCCTTTCATCATCATCATCATCATCATAGGCAATCACTCGAGTATGATTATCTTCTATTCTATTCTTTTTCGATTGTGCGTTTCTTGATGGCTATATAAACCAATTCTGAAGCCGCACGCTATTCCATAGTCTTGGAACACCCAAGGCCTCCACAAAAAAGCTGATCCGATTACAATGAATTAACGCGATCACCCAGCTGCTGTAATTTGTCTGTTTTCAATCGCGTTCATTGAAGAAAGGAGCAAAATAAACAGACTGTGATCAGGTCAACCTACCTCAATGGATCAATCGGTTCAGCTTTTCCGTAAAGGCCTTTTGTATTTGATTTATACCAGGAGGACTATAGACGGTAAAGATATGACACCTTTATTTCAAAATATCTCAACTTCAAAAATTGTCAAATTACAAAAATATTAGGTAACGTTTATTACTACGATGTTAGGAGCGCTATAAATGAAGCGCTGTAACTATGTACTTTACACCAGGCGTTATAGAATACGAGTTTTGGTGTTCAATGTAAGTTCCAATTATACATCGCGATATAAACTTACGCGCTTTAAAATTTACATTGATGTAAGGCGGTTTACAGAATAGGCACAAAAATAAAAATTTCGTATTTTTTAATTACATTATTCCACTGGTGGAATAATAGTTATTTTCCTAACAAGTGCGCAAATTGTTACTTTTCCGCACGCAAACACAGTTATACGAACGACGCGAAGCGGAGTTCGGATACGTTCCTTTTCACACATTCCTTTTTCAAATAATCAACTAGCCTTTTTTACTACCTTCTCTATAATTTTTGATAGCGTTGTCAACAAGGAAATCGGTCGATAAGAAGATCGATCATCTTCATTACCCCCCTTGAAGATGGGAAGAATTACCGCTAATTTTAGGCAGTCCGGAAAGTTTCCTGTTTCAAAGGATTTATTAATGCTACTGGCAAGACTTATTAAGGCATTGTCTGGTAAATTTTTAAAGATCTTCACTGATATGTCATCTATGCCAGACGAGTTTTGTTTCTTAATGTTTTCAATTATTAATTCCAATTAATTCATCTTTGTTTGTAGGTATTAGCTTGAAAATTTCAGACTGATTACACGGAACAAGATAATTTACTGGATCGTTGCAAGTTTCCAAGCCATTCGAGAGTTTTTCAGCAATACTACAATAAAATTGATTAAGTCCTCGCGGATTCACATTTATATCTTTATTCTGTTTTGACTGTTTTCCTCGCATCTCAACCACGATCTTCCAGTATTCTCGGCTGGAGTTGTTTGCATTTTTTATTCCGTCTTCATAGTGTTGTTTCTTAGCGAGTTTTATTATCTTCCTACTGTAGAAATTTGGGCTGAATATATCATTTTTTCAATTTCATGACGACCTTTTTTTTCATTAAATGAACCCAGTAGTCAGGACTGTTTTCTGAAATTCACAAAGCAAAGCTGTTGAGAATTTTTTTGCTGGAAAAACAAATTATGAGACGAGCTTTGTTTTCCAAATCTCACAATACACTATATTTATCGTTTTGTTGTTTCTTTGATTATTGAAAAGTTAGATGACAAATAATTGTATTGTTGTCATCATTATGGTCTGTGACGAATAGCAATCAATATATTTGCCCCTGTCCGAGTACCTAGTGATTTCGTTAAGAGACCAGAAGGCAACAAGTATGATAATGATTACTATGTGTTGAAAAGTAAGAGCCCGGGCTTATTTCCCTAGTCTTTTTTTGGATGGATAATGGAATGTATCGACTTTCTATGAACCTACTGTGACCAGCAATTAAATAAAGTAGCTACAACATAATATGTGTTTTTTGACTAATTAGAATCGAATCAGTAATCTCATAATGCCACCCACTCACTAATAATAATAATATAATTGGGTTCATATATGTTTTCTATTCAAAAATTCACGGAATTTATCAATTATTTCCAATAATCGACCTATTGAATTTGAGATAAAGTTGATATGCATACTTAGATCTTTTATCAGAAATTATCAGGAATGTGACCCTAATATTTTTTTATTGATATGAAAAACATATTTGATTCAAGCAAAAACACTGGTATGTATTTTGAGAATCTAAAAAAAAAAAAACTGTCAGGAATGCAATCTGACGAATAGAAACCTAATCTGTAATCCCATTTAGACCTTCAGATAGTGACATATTTAGGTGCCCCATTTTCGCATACAAGCCTCGAGGAGGGTTGAAAAGTACATCGATTTTGGAAACATATGGAAAATTCGATTTTCCATAACAGAAATGAAAGACGTCCTGGTGCCCATATTTTCTCGCAAGCTGTGTTCACCAAAGGATTAAATAATAAATCCTGGCTTCATGAAAACCAAGAAGGGGGTGTTGCAGGTGGCTGAAGATTTGAAATAAGGACGTAATCTTGTGAGGCAAAATCGAAATTTTGGGCGATTTTTCCACACAAACCCATCAAAAGGATGAAAATTTACAAAGTTGGTAGCAAGAAAACATATTGGCTTGAGTGTCGCGAATGGAAGAGTACATTTTAGGGTAACATAAGTAAAATCGAATTTTCTATATGTTATCCCCAGGAGCCACTCGTGAAAATACCTTCATCCTACTCAAAATCGATGTACTTTTCAACCCTCTTCGAGGCTTGTATGCGAAATTAGGGCACCTAAATATGTCACTATCTGAAGGTTTAATTGGTCGGCCAGTTATACGCGTACATTTATCTTGCAGATAGTTACCAGCAAGTTTATCTGGAGATAAATAAACCGAACCTAAATAAGGTATTAGAATTCCCTGTGCTGCTAATTTACACTTTTATTTTCTCAAACATTTCATTGAAACCAGTTTTTGTAGCCAATATTCGATCAAAAGTCACTCATTAGGCAAATTAAAATTTACCAGAAACCGAAAATATTGATAGTTAGGCAAAAAACATGGAGAACTTTGGACAATAAAACATGTTTTCCAATTGATTAATTTTCATTTTAGAAATAATTGCAATGTTTTGCTTACTACGAATTTTATAGTTTGTGTAAAAAAAATTCATTACCAATAATTATTTTTATTGAAGGTAGTTAGAATGGTATTTCTACCGGTATTTCTTATCACAAAATTAATTAAATACGAGATTGCACATTTATTAATCACTGGTTGAAATAATAATGTTTTTAGTTAGTCGTTTATCGTCTATTCACGCACTCCTAACAGAACAGGCTTATAACCTACAAGGTTCAGAATTTGCTAAGAGTGAACGAAATATTTATTTATTTTGATAAAAAATGAAAACGCGTCTTGATAATTTCAGTGATAGCATGATTTGCTTGGGATTTGTTAAGAATCAATCTCATCTGAGTATTAAGTTACAAACAGGTGTGTAATAATATACTGGATAATAATAATTATTGGCCATAGTTGAAATGTAATTTTAATATTTTATCAGTTGGTTCCATAAGAAACTATCTATCTGCCTAACAACAACTAAAAATCAGAAATTATTTTTATATTTCATTGCTATGATACCTCCTCTTCATTGTTATTCTGTTCACATTAAGGTACAAATTTATTGGTGGTAAATTCATTCAAACATCATTCTGTCAAAGCCTAATGGCACTCTGATAAGATATTTTAAATTTTTTAAAACCCAAAATCATGCATAACCACCATTATTACTTCACAGCTAAACGGTTTTAGATAATGGAAACTACAACAGGAATTCCCAAAAAAAAAAAGAAATTTACACTTTCCCAAGTATAATGTAAAGGTGTATAATTTGTTTACTTTTTCATTTGACACTCACACAAGTTAATGACGTACCTTAACTTAATTATACAAATAATGATAGGATGTATTTAACAAGATGATTTTTATTTAATTTTATTAATTAATTTTGGTTAATATTTGTGCTGACGTTTTCTTTAAGCCAAATAATGATGTCACCCTGAATTATATTTTGATTACATCTCCAAGAACCACAATAACATTATCATTTATTTGTTTGCGATATTCCAATTTTCAAATTTTGTTTACATTTCCATTATCATTTATTGACAGACAATGTATGAACCTATGTATTTTGGGTTAAGGTCAGTAGTGATATTATAGTATTGTGATTCCTGTAGCATTGAGAATCATTGGCTTCAACTTGTAGTTCCTGTTTCTATGGTTATTTTATGTATTTAATTTATGTGTAGTGAGAATTAAGATGATTACAGGTATACGTTTTGTGAAGATTTCGTTCTAGATTTTTTTATAGAAAAAGTTCCATCATAACAAAATAATAAGATGATAATATTTGTTAAATATTTCAAAGAACTAATTATTGTAAGATTCCACAAAGCCTCAAAATTCTTTGAAATAAAGTTTTAAATATGTAATTCAATAAAACATGCTTATATAAAGGGAATAATTGGACAATCAATTTCTATCATATTTTTCAGGTATCCAACATGCTGTAGGTGGTCTAGCTTCCAAACCAGAAAGAGATCTGCTCATGCAAGATTTCATGACAGTCGAAACTACAAATTTTCCTAACGAAGGCTCCAATCACACACCTGCTCATCACTATTCAGATTTCAAATATAAGAATTACGCCCCGATAGCTTTCAGATATTTCCGAGATTTGTTCGGAATTCGGCCTGATGACTTTCTGGTGAGTAATATAATAATACTTTGCTTTTTTTAGATTAGGCTAATGTACATTTTTAGATGTCTATGTGTGATACTCCACTAAGAGAACTCTCCAATCCTGGTGCTAGTGGTTCTATTTTTTATTTAACGGCAGATGATGAGTTTATCATTAAAACTGTTCAACATAAAGAGGGCGAATTTCTTCAAAAATTATTACCAGGTAGGTAATCATTCCCATATAAAATTCATAAAAAAAAACTCTTTGTTGCTTCCAGGTTATTATATGAATTTAAATCAGAACCCTAGAACATTACTGCCAAAATTCTTCGGCTTATATTGTTATCAATGTAATAGTAAAAACGTAAGGCTAGTAATTATGAACAACTTGTTACCTAGCAATGTAGCTATGCATCAAAAATATGATCTAAAAGGGAGCACATACAAAAGAAAGGCATCAAAAGCTGAAAAGGCGAAAAGATCGCCCACCTACAAAGATTTAGATTTTATGGAGCACCATCCGGACGGAATACTAATGGAAGCTGACACACATAAGGCCTTAGTCAATACCATACAACGAGACTGTCGGGTTTTAGAAAGTTTTAAAATTATGGACTACAGTTTGTTGTTGGCTATACATAATTTGGATCAAGCTCAAAGGGAGAAATTGGTAAAAAAGTTTTATTTTTATTATCCGAGCCTCATTTAAAGACGAGCGTTATTTTTCAGGAAAAAAATTCTCATACGAATCTGGAACACGTGCCACAAGACGGCGACGTAGGTGGTCCGAGTAATCGAATGTTGTACGAAGAAAGAGAACGAGAAAGAGACGACAGAATAGGAGCTTCAGCTTTGCTCAATAGAAGTAAATCCATAAACAGGCAGAGGCTGGTGGCTCATTCCACAGCCATGGAAAGTATACAGGCTGAGTCGGAACCTATAGATGAGGACGATGATACACCGTGAGTAGGCTTATTTTTGCTTTCTTTTGCCATGCGACAATTAATAACCACTTTTGTCTATTTTCAATGTTTGCATTTGCCGAGTTTTTGGCTCAATCACGAAACCTACAGAATTAATTGATCCAGTTGCGGTTTTCGCGTACCCCTATTTACTAGGCAGGGTAATCTTTGTTTTATTTATGTACAGGGTTATTGGTTATAAATGTCACTCCTCTCTACCTTTTTTATTTGACATTTTAGAAAGACGTGTCCAAATAAAAGTTTTATGGTTGAAATAAATTTAAAAAAAAAAAACACTTTCGCATATACAGGGTATTTCAGAAAAGCTGGTCGTAGTCCAACTTTCTAATTTTAAATGGAATATCCTGTATATTATTGAATATTTGGATTCTACATGAAATTCTAAGCAGATTTCATGTGATAATATACCCTATACCTAAGTTCAATTGTTTTGGAACTATTGACAGTTGAAAATTGACTTTTTCACAACTTTGACAGGTTATAAATCCTAAACGGTTAATTTTACAGCAAAACCGATTTTACATTCTCATCTTAAGCTTTTCATAGGCTATCATTTGACACCAACTTTGAATTTAACCAGAGATTAAATTTAAATGGAATTTTCAATCATGGATTAAATTTAAAGTTGGTATCAAATGATAGCTTATGAAAAGCTAAAGATGAGAATGTAAAATGGTTTTGCTGTAAAATTAACCGTTTAGGTTTTACATCCTGTCATGCAAAAAAGTCAATATTTCACACACAGTTAAACTTAGGTATAGAGTATATCACATGAAATCTGCTCAGAATTTTAAGCTGAAGTTAGACCACGGCCAGCTTTTTTGAAACATTCTGTATATGCGAAAGTGAGTTTGAAAAAAAATTATAATTTGAACCATTAAACTTTTATTTGGGACACTTCTTTCTATATACAATGTGTCCAAGATAAGGAGGGGTAGTATGGGGATTTGATGATATGGTGGACCAAAGACGAAACTCCGGTTTACAAATTTGATAATGCAATATTGTAGAGGATGAAAAGTGGCAATGATGAAGTGCCATTTATTTCGAAATATCTCTTCAAATAAGGTCAGGAAAAAATAAAATGGTTTTGGGCGAATTTCGGGTTTTCCCGGATATTTCCACTGTCACTCGGAATTTTTGAAATATCAGAGCGGTATTTTAATGAGAACAGAATTGCGCAACTTTTTCCTAATTTGAATAACGTCGTATCTTTCACTGTTTCGGAAATCCCCATATAGGCCCTCCTTATCTTGAACACATTGTATGTGAAGGGGTGAGAACCAAAAGGGTCTAAGCGACAAATGATGTATTTTGAGATATTTGGAGTTAAAGTTAGTTGCTTTCTGTAAATTCTGTAGATATTTTGTCGTTATTATTTTTATGGTATCTGATGTATGTAATTGTTTTTTGTAATAATTACGAAAATTTGCTAATAGTCTTGAATTTTTTTTTAATGTCACTTAGACTCTTCTGATTCTTTACAATTAAAGAAAAAAAATTGTTTGCGATATTTTTATTAGGAAAATTCAACTTACCAATACAAAATATGGGTATTTTAGTATGCTTTATAAACAAAAATACTTTTAGTAGTCTTTGTAGTAGTCAGAAAGTACTATGTTATCTTCTTCATCAGTTTCATCTTGTGTTTCTTTTTCTTCCAAACCACTTGGTTTATCTCTTGCCCTCTTGTTGAGGATTTTCAGTTCATAAGGCATTTTTTGATAAAAATCGTAGTATATCATATCGGAGGAATATAAGGCAGAAGTTGAATCAAATTTGCCCGAAAGGCTTTTGTGAGAACAGACCTTAATGTTGTGTTTACAGACAGTTGACGTCACAAATTCCACCACCTTGAAGCTAATCGTTTTCGCGCCAACGAAAATAATTTGAAATTTAAAATAATTTTTTTATTTAAATGAGGACATAAAACAAACAAAAATATATACATTTTATATTTGAAAACATAAGCAATAAGAAAAAAAATACTTTGAAAAATATGATTGTTCCCTATTATGAATATTTTCATTATAAACTAATTTTGTATTGAGATATTCAAGTCTCATACCATTTCTCATTTTAAAGATAAATATCATTGCCTCAAACTCCAAAAAATACCCCACCGATAACCAGTTCAAGTTTCGTAGAAGTGCCTTTATCGGAGTATCCGTAGGCACATCTAGTAGAATATGCATGGATTTATTTTGTAATTTTTGCAAGCGATCTATTTCATTTTTGTTGGCCATGTATAAAACTGTAGATGCCATTACTAAATACTTTAACTGTCACAATTTGTATTAAAGACTCAAAAACTGTATGCACACTAGATAAAAATCACATACTAAACGCAATTTTCCCCCACCATATACAGGTCTGCGAATTCAAGAGTTTGAAATAATACACAAAATTTTAACGTCAAAACGATCCAAGTGATCTTAGGCCATTTTTCGCTAGACCCTTTTGGTTCTTACCTATTTATATATACCCGGATTTACATAGCCCGTGCATTCAAAGTTCTCAAGTTTGCAGATGAATTAGTAGAAATATCATCTAGGGCCGATACTTTTGCTCTCAATTAACGAATTTGATACGTTGTCAAAGTTTTGCATGAGCTAAAAGTATGATGTGGTTAGAGCTAATCTCTGATTATTTTTAACGGCTGTTAAATGAGAGCAAAAGTACCGGCACCTAATCTACCAGCAGGCTAATGCACGGGTTATGTAAATCATCCTATATATATATGTCGTTTTAGAGCGTCTTTTTTCATTGTCCGACATTTAATTTCCATCCATTCTATCTTCGGAATCCTCTGATTAGAGATTTCTTTAACTCGTGGATTTTTGTATGGTCTGCCATTCCAGTTTTGGTCTTCCTCGTTTTTTTCTACCTCTTGGTTGCCAATGCAGCATTTTTCTGGGTCCCCTGGGCTGGGACTCTGTAACGGATAAAGATCGTTATCCCTATCGCTATGGCACTTGCTGTCTTTTTCAATCTTTTCGAAATCAATAGAGAGGGGACGTCAATAGAGATAGAGAAAATATCTCTATGCGTTACAGAGTTCCAGCCCTGGTATCTGGCATTCATTCTACGTGTCCAGACCAGGTGAGTTGTTTCCTTTCAATGTCATGAACTATTGTGCCTTCTATTTCCATTTGTTGTTTTATATTGTCGTTCCTTATTCTCTCTGTTCATGAGATTCGCATGGATCACCTAATAGCATCCAACTGCTTTCACTTTCTTCTTTTTGTACTAGTAGGTATAATATAGGTAGGAAAAGGTAACTAGCGACAGATGTTGGAACCTGAAAATAGTAATGAAGTTAGCTTCAAATAGAGTATCTTCCATTCGTCTTCTTACATGGTGTCAGGTTCTCCAAATGCCTAGATAAAACCGAATGAAAATCCACCTTTAGATGTGAAAGAAGATATACAAGCTTTGAGAACACAGGTTCAAAATTTGCAAGCATTGTTGGCGCAACAAAATGTTTTTGGACGAGGGGAAAGTCAAACCGAATCTACACGAGAAACTTTAGAGAGCAGCATCAGAGACGTTCCAAAGCCTGAAAAATTTGTGTTTGAAAAGAATGAATAGGAAAAATGGTTGAAACACTATGACACGTCTGCAGCAAAAGATTATTCTCTTGCTGATGTCATGGAAAAACTGTGTACTATGGAGAGCAAATATGATGTGCTTTTTAAGGAGTATGAGGAATGTTCAATTAGAAAAGGAACTGGTAACTATAAAACAACAACTTAATAAATGGGAGCAGCGAGAACTGGAAAAAAATGTAATTATTCAGGGAGTACCAACTCACGCTAATGAAAATCTAAATGAAGTTATAAAAAAATTTGCTAGAAAGCTAGATGTAAACTTGAATGGCACTTTTTCGGCTTTTCGCCTTGGCAACGATCCCAAGAAATCCTGTCCTATTAAAATCGAATTCCAGGATATTAAGGACAAAGAGTCGTTTGTAAAATCCAAAAAGAGGCTAAATCTACACACTCATGATTTAGGATTTACAGAAAACAATAGAGTATACGTGAACCATGATCTTACTAAACTCAACCTGCAGTTGTATATGGCCGCGAAAACGTTTAAGAAAGAACATAATTACAAGTATGTATGGCTGTCCCGTGGTAACGTCTTTATCAGAAAGGAGGATCAATCCAAAATCATCTTAGTGGAAAGTAAGGAACAATTGTCTGAATAGCAGTCGACAAAAAGTAAGTTAACCGTCCTATATATGAACATTCAAAGCCTTCGTAATAAGTTCGATGATGTACAATGCCTTCTAGTTCGAGAAAACTGTGATATTTTGGCTCTGTCAGAGACGTGGGTGAGTGACAATGAATCTTGTTTATATGAATTAGACAATTACAACTCAGTACATTGCTGTAGAGAAAAAAGGGGTGGGGGTGTTTCGTTTTTCATAAAGAAATCATTAAAATTCAGAATGATAGGTATATCTGAAAAAAGCTGTGAAGCAAGTTGGCTGTGTATCAAATTGGATGACTGCAATATTAAACTTAGTCTTATTTATAAGCCGCCATCATTTAATAATGGGGATTTTTTCTCTGATTTAGAGAATGTATTAGTAAAGCATTCAAAAAGACATGTCTTAATTGGCGACATAAATATTAATTTATTAGAAAATTCAAACCTAGTTACAAATTATAAAAGATTGTTAACTTTAAATAATTTTAAAATAGTCAATCACATAACAGAGGAAAATGCTACACGAGTCACCCCAAACCATAAAAGCTTAATTGATCATGTTATTTCCGATTATAACTCAAATTTAATAAATCTAATTGATGTACAGTATAACAGTTTATCAGATCATAATAGACTGGCAATCCAAATACAGGCTAGAACCAAAATTTATAAACCAAAAATTAAACAAACAATTAATTGTTTTGATAAGAAAAGGTTCATTTCTACATTTAGATATAAAATCACTAGTAATTCCATAGAAAATTTTAATGAATTAATCACTCTTATTCAAGAATCAAAAAAAATATCCGAGTTTGAAAAAACGATAAGAGTAAGAGGTAACAACCAGTGGATTACACAAGACATTTTGGACCTAATGAATAAACGTGACAAAGCCTATGAGAGAATGATAAAAAATCGTGGCAACGCTGTAGCTGAGACCGAATTTAGGCATTTAAAGAATCAAGTTAACAATAAAATTAAATCAGCAAAAAATTGTCACTTTCGTACAAAGTGGAACCAGACCGGCAATAACAAGAAAATGCAATGGAATTTTATTAATAGTTTTTTCAATAAAAATACCAAAAATAATTATATTGATTTTTTAACAGTAGACAATAACAAAATTGAAGATCGTGTAGATATTGTAAATAATTTAAATTCTCACTTCGCGAATATTGGAGAGAATATAGTTAATGAACTGAATGAAGAAATGAACCTAACTGATAATAGTTTAGAATTTAATGAGGTATTATGTAATAACCAAATAACAAATGTTGAATTGACGAATTTCTGTGAGGTTGAGGAAATTATACAGGAACTAAAAAAAAATTCGGCACCGGGACACGATGGAATAACAACAAAAGATATAATTAGTTTAAAAAATTATATTCTAGAGATTTTAACGAAGTTAATAAATAATGTACTTGTTAGTTGCACTTTTCCGCCAGAATTAAAAATTAGTAAAATAAATCCTATATTTAAATCAGGAAAGGCGGATCTTATGAATAACTACAGACCTATCTCAGTTATTAGTATTTTTTCAAAAATTATAGAAAAAATCATTAAACGTAGGATGCTGCAATTTATTGGAAATAATATAGAAGTTGACAGGTTTCAGTATGGTTTCATCAAGGGTAGTAACACACTATCAACTACATTCGATTTTGTAAATTATGTCTCAAAAAACCTTGACCAGAAAAATGTGGTAGTTGCAATATTTGTCGATTTGAGGAAGGCTTTTGACGTAGTTTCATTGGATAAAATGCTACATAAATTGGGTTTACTGGGATTTCAGGGTAATTTTTTATTGTTAATTGAGTCATATGTGAGGGATCGTTACCAATATGTTAAACTGAACAATACTCAAAGTGAAATGTTAACAAATAGATGTGGGGTACCGCAGGGGTCAGTATTAGGACCTTTGCTTTATTCATTATATGTTTTAAATCTTAGACTAGCAAATCTCACAGCGCATTATTTTACATTTGCTGATGATACGGCCCTTATCTACACAGGAAAAGAAGAAACTCATTTGAAAAATCAAATAAACGAAGATTTAGATCGTTACCTTGAATGGTTGTATTCAAATAAATTGAAAATTAACTTAGATAAAACAAAATATTTAGTGTTTAGACAAAAAAATAAAATAGTTGGTAATATTGAGATTAAAATAAACAACGTCTCTCTTGAACAAGTTGAAAATATTAAATATTTAGGACTATTAATTGACGATCTCTTGCTCTGGAAACCCCACATTAATCACGTAATTGAAAAACTAAATGCAATGGTACCGATCTTATATAAATGTCGACAATATCTTACATATAATACAAAGATGAATTTATACAACTCATATTTTCTTTCCCATTTAAGATATCTAATTCCCATATGGGGCATATGCACTTCGACCAATTTAAATGATATTCAAGTTCAACAAAACAAAATTTTAAAGGTTCTTTTTAATTACAATATACTAACTAACACAGAATATTTATATACACAACTAAATGTGTACAAAATGGAAATGTTACTTCAGCTTGAGCAGTGCAAACTGATGTACAAAATTATACATAAACAACAAAAATGCAACTCAGGGCTAGTTTTTCAGAATGAAATACATACTTACGGCACAAGATCAGAAAACAATGTTTATATTGGTAATAGCAGAATAAATATTGGTCTTCACTCCCCCATGCATTCTGCATCTAGGAGTTATAATAATTTACCTATTAATTTAAAAGAGTTACAAAACTTTAGTCAATTTCATAGGAAACTCAAAATGCACTTAGGTACTGATATAACTTAATAAAATTTATTTTCATAGAAATATTTAAAAAAAAAAAAAAAAAAAAAAAATGTTTGTTAACTTTAGTTAGATTTAGCATCGCCATTTTGTTATTAATATTATATTCTTGAGAACAGTGTTTTAAACACTGATTTAAGATTATGTGTAATATGAATGTACTATAAAAAAAAATTTGTGAATAAATGGTTTAAAAAAATTTCATAATAATATATGTCATCTATAAGGTCTGGTCAAAAGAGTATAAGTCCATTTTTTTTTGTAATAAAAAAAAACAGAACAAAAAAAAAATAAAAAAATAGATTATCTCTAATAAAAAAACACCTTTGTAAAGTTGAAAATTCGATTCGTCCGAAACAGCCACAAAAAATCCGATTATTTTAAAGTCTAATATTTCGAAAGCATTTTTCTTGATTTGTCTAATTTTGACTTGTACTCTTTAGCCCACTCACCATAGATATATGAACGAGCTAAATTCAATTTGAGAAACCAAATCGAAGGAGAAACTTCTTAAGAATATATTGAAGAAATAATTAAATTAACAAAAAAAATTTAATTATGGTATTATAGGAAATGAATTAATAAGAGATCGTTTCGTGGTTGGAATTTTGGACAAAAGTCTTTCAGAATCCTAATTGCGCGTTCACATTCACACCGCTCGAGCGGTGAGCGTTGCGCGATGCCGCTGTAGCGATGCCCAAAAATAATTTTAACATTATATTTCAAATGAACATGTTAACACCGCGCGACACGCCGCCTCAGTGTGAACTTGTTCATTTGAAATATAATGTTAAAATTATTTTTGGGCATCACTACAGCGGCATCGCGCAACGCTCACCGCTCGAGCGGTGTCAATGTGAACGCGTACTTACAGTTTGATTCATTTTTGTTGCTTGAATCAACAATAACAAAAATCAATCAGGCTAAATGTATTAAAAAACAAAACGGAGAATTGAGAAATAGGGTTTTTGGATTTCAAAGAAACAAATACTGTAAGGAAAAATTCAAAATTCACCAAATTCAAGAATTATGAAAAGAATGTAAAATGTTCAAGATGTGGTTCAACAAATAAACATATAATTCAGCAGTGCCCTGCTTTTAAGATTGTATGTAACAGTAATGCCAATAACTAGTCGGGACTTATCATATTCTTCGACAGAATCCAGGGACGAATTTGACAATCCCAAAAAATTTAATGAGATAAAAATTATTGGAAATATATGCGCATATCAAAATATTCCGTATATTTTAAAATTGGGAATCCAAGGACAAATGGTAAATTTAAAAATTGATACTGGTGCAGATACCACAGTTTTATCATATGCTACCTATAATATGTTGAAAGAAGAAACCAAAATTACATAAAACTTTCGTTATGTTAGTTGGTGCTGGGGAAAATGCTAAGATTGATACCAAAGGAAAAATTAAAGTTGATGTAAATACAAGGATATTAGAGAGATCAAAATATTTGTGGCAGATATAAACGATAATCTTTTAGGAAGACCAGCACTGAAAAATTGAAAATCATCAAATGGAAAGATGGAAATTTAATTATAAACAAAAATGTTAAAAATTTACCGAAATAAAAGTAAGTAATGAACAATAACTGAATTATTTCCAAATTTATTTGAGGGCATTGGAAGCATTAAAAATGTTGAGTATGCTATAAAATTAGCTGAAAATGTAGAGCCTTATAGTGTATCTGTACCAAGACGGTTTCCAATACCTCTAATGGAAAAAGTTCGACAAGAATTAAATAAATTAATAAATGATGGAATAATTGAGAAAGTAGATCAACCTACCGATTGGTGTTCACCTATTGTGGTTGCTAAAAAAAAGGTGATAAAATCCGAATATGTGTAGATTATACAAATCTAAACAAATTTGTTAAAAGAGAACTTTATCAGTTACCATTTTTTGAGGAAACGTCAGCCAAAATAGAAGATCGAATTTTGTTTTCAAAACTAGATTGTTCCAAAGGTTTCCATCAATTGAAACTTTCTGAATATTCAAAATTTTTATAAGTCCTTTCGGTAGATTTGCCTATAAAACTTGTCCATTTGGAATATGTTCTTTGCCAGTAGTTTTTCAGAAAACGTTAAATCAGATTATAGACGGCTGTGGTGTTAATTTTGTAACCGAAAATGCGAATGATGTTTTAATTAGTGGCAGAAATAAGCAAGAACATGATCAAAATTTAATAGAAGTAATGAAAACCTTAAATGAATATGGAAGTACTTTAAATAAGAAAAAATGTTCATTTGGTGTAAATAAAATAAATTATTTAGGATATACAGGGTGCTTCAAATTGGAGTGCATGCACGGAGATATCGGAAACCGTAAGAGATACGAGGTTGTTTAAATCATGGCAAAGTTGCGTAATTTGATGCCCAACAAAACGCCGTTTCGTAATTTGAGAAATTCCAAATACTTCCGGAGATATCCAGAAAAAACCGAAATTTGCCAAAATCGTTTTTATTTTTTCCTTAGTTTGTTTGAAGAAATATGTCAAAGTAAATGTCACTTCATTGTAGCCACTTTTTCTGCGTTACAAGATGGTATCATCAAATTTAAAATCCGACGTTTCGTCTTTGGGCCACCATCATCAACTTTATTTTTTCAAATACGATCCTGGATTTTTTATTTCAGATTTTTAGAGCTTCTGATGTCCCAAAACCTATGACGTATCGCATTTATTCGAAAAATTATTTTTATTACTTTTTAGCAATTTCCTATCAAAATTCTCTTCTCTGTCTCTCTCTAACATATTAAGTTCTTATGGAAAGTGCCAATAATAGTTATTTATGATGTAAGTGCTAAAAGTGACATTTTATTTTGTGAAAAGGGAAGTTTGGGACACGACGCCGAAGGCGGAGTGTTCCATCCCTTTGAACAAAATAAAAATCACTTTTAGCACGAATATCATACACTATTTTTTCTACAAACGCACTAAAAGTGATTACTTTTAGCACTAGTGCTAAAAGTAATCACTTTTAACACCAGTGTTATAAAATGGCATTTTAGACACTGACAACATCCGTTAAAAATGACACTTTTAGTGACGTTTGTAGAAAATAGTTATTTTTGTCACAAGTACCTAAAATGAAGTTTTTAAGGACGAATCATTGCAGTTTCCGGACGAGGCGTTAGCCGAGTCCGAAATAGCAGATGAGTCCTAAAAAAATTCCTTAGGTATGTGTGACAAACACTATTTTTTGTCATACGCTTTTTAGATTTCTTCAGAACGCTAAACTTTGCAAAATTTCCTTAATTTTTGAAATCATAAAGGTGCATCCAGAAAGAAAAAAAAATCCTAAAAAGAAGCATTTTACGGACTTGAATGAGTCCGTAAAATAGCTGTTTTTGGGAGCGTATGACAAAAAATAAATTTTTCGAATAAGTGCAATATCTCATTGGTTTTGGGACATCAGAAACTTTAAAAATCTGAAATAAAAAATCCAGTTCTGTATTTAGAAAAACGAAGTTGATGATGGCCGCCCAAAGACGAAACGTCGAATCAGAAATTTGGTAGCAAAATCTTGTAAAGGGAGAAAAGTGACAATGATGAAATGACATTTATTTTGAAATTGCTCTTCAAATAGACTCAGGAAAAAAATAAAAATGATTTTGCAAAATTTCGGTTTTTTCCGAATATCTTCGGAACTATTCGGAATTTTTCAAATTTCAAAACGGAATTTTATTGGTCATAAAATTGCGCAACTTTGCATTAATTTAACCAACCTCGTATCCCCTACGGTTTCCGATATCCCCATGCATGCACTCCAGCAATTATGAAATTTCCAAAACCGGAAACATTGGCTCATATGAATAAAACAGAAGCAAATGCTTTTACTTAAGTTTTTTAACACATTCAGCTTTAATGCAGCAAAAAGAGATGGAGGTAGAGTAAAAGAATTTGCTACACTTTATTATTAGGAGAATTTTTGCAAAAAAAATAACGAATTTGTATGGGGTCCAGAACAAGAAAAATATTTTTCCGATATAAAAAAATGTTAACAGGAGCTCCAGTTTTTGCAGCATATAATGTTAAATATGACATCAGAGTATCTGCAGATACTTCTATGCTAGGGATAGGAGGAATAATTGAGCAAAAACAACCAGATGGAAATTGGAGACCTGTATCTTATTGTTCTAAGTCACTTAGTAAAAAAAGGGTACAGTCACAGTCAGATCGAAAAAGAAACTCTAGGAATAACGTATACTGTAAATCGTTTTAGGCAATGTTTATTTGGAAAACAATTTGAAATTAAAACTGATCATAAGCCTCTGGTAGAAATTTTAACAAAGAAGCCTATTAACGAATTAACAGTAAGATTGCAAAATTTCAGAATGAAATTTCTAATTTACGATTATTTTGTGACTTACGTACCTGGGAAAAAAATTATTTTTCTCCGAATGACAGTAAAAGCGGTCTTTTAATGACACTTGACAGGATCAAAAGTTGTATTTTTACTGCCTAGGCAGTAAAAGTGGACTTTTACTGCCTAGACATTAAGAGTGACAGTGTCACAACGTTCCAGGTAATAATTTCACTCAATTTGGTATTTGAAATTGATGGTGACAATGACAATTGTCAAAATAATTTAATTATTTGGATAATAATAATGAATGAAATAAATATAAAAAAGATGTCCATGTGTGAATTTGAATATTCGGAGAAAAAATTATATGTTTTACATGGCAGAAACGCAGATTTAATGCCTCGGCTGGTTTCCTAGCCTCGGCTACGCCTCGGCTATGAAACACCAGCCGCAGCATTAAATCTTGTACTTTTCTGCCTAGTAAAACAAATAACTATTGGTGTCCAGGAATAACTTCTCAAATTGAAAATCTTATTGAAAATTGTGAGATGTGTATAAAAGAGAAACCTCTTGTGACTGAACCGATTTTAAATTTGGAACTCCCTAGTCTACCTTGGTGGATTGTTGGATCTGATTTATTCCAATTTAAAAACAAAATGTATATGGTTGTACAGGACTATTATAGTTTGTTTTTAGAAGTAATTGATTTGAAAAATACAACTAGTGCAACTATAGTAGAAGAACTCAAAAAAATATTTGCCAGATTTGGAATTCCAAAAATATTACGTACGGATAATGGACCTCAATACAATTGTTTATTTTTCAAAAATTTTGCGAAAACTCATGGATTTGAATGGCGTTCGAGCAGCACAATCAAATGGTTTGGCAGAAAGTGGTGTTAAAACAAGAAGATTCTTAAAAGGTCAGAAGATTTCAACTTAGGATTACTTGCCTACAGAAATACACCTCTGAGTTGTGGCGCGAGTCCAAGTCAACTTTTGATGGGTAAAAATTTACGAGAGCAAATAGAAGTTCAAAATCATTTTTGAAATCAAAATTGCCAGATTTAAAAAAAAAATTAACGAGAATAAGGAAGAAGAGAAGAAGTAACAGAAATACTATTTTGACCAAAGACATAGAGCGCGGAATGTTGGACAATACGATAAAGGGCAGAGGGTATGGATTTCAGATAATCAAAAAGAAGCATACGTTCAAGATGAAGTGGCTCCTCGATCTTATAAGGTTGAAACGAACAATGACAGATATATAGACGAAATAGAAGATATTTAAAACGTTCACCTAATCTGTAAAATCATATTTATTATGTATTCTTTTGTTGTTACTTAGTTAAGTTTGTGTTTGTGAAGAAAGGGGGATGTACTAGTAGATATAATATAGGTAGGAAAAGGTAACTAGCGACAGATGTCGGAACTTGACAAAAGTAATAAAGTTAGCTTCAGATAGAGTATGTTCTATTCGTTTTCTTACCGTCTTCTTCTATCCATGGCTCTGGTTTGATTACCTGGATATTAGCTCTGTCCCTTCCTGGGTTTTTGACATTTGATATAAATCTCCATACCTCTGAGCATGTCTTTCCCCCTATGTAGGTGTTAATTTCTTCACACATCTTATCCCATGGCTCGTTCTTAGATATAGTGATGCACGTTCTTAGTTGTCTTTTTGTATCTTTATAAAGGTCTTGTTAATTTTTTGCTGTTAGCCATTTCAGGTATTTTTGCTTTTTCTCTTGGACTAATAGATCTATCTCCTCGTTCCACCAGTAATTCCTGTTGGTATTTTTCTCCGTTCCTATTGCTTCTTGGGTGAAATAGGATTAGACTCCTTATAATGTTCTCATAGGGTTTATTGAAGGTACATTCTTCAGGGTTCAATAGTTTGCTTTCGAATCGTTTTTAATATAGAAATACATTACTTTCATCTCTAAAACTGTCAAAATTGTATTTTGTTGTATCCACTGTGTCCATGAGTATGGCATTGGTGTTTTGTTCCTCTGGGTTCTTGTTAATTTTCCTAAAGTGCAGCATTATTTTGGCCCTTAATAAAAAATGATCTGACCCGCAAGTTATTCCTCTTAGGACTCTTACGTCGTTTATCTTTTCCTTATTTGCTTATCACATAGTCAATAATAGTTTTCAGGTTACAAGTATTCTGTATCCATGTGTAGGGGTGAATATCTTTGTGTCTTAAAAATCCGTTGTTTATTCTCAGAGTGTGGGTCTCACAGATAGGTATAAGCCTTTGGCCATTATCATTGATTATTTCTTCTCCAAATAGTCCTACAACTGGGCTATTGTTCGTCTTTCCCGTTCTTTTATTGAAATCCCCTATCATTTTAATTTCTCTGTTTCTTCCAATATCTACTAGGATTTCATCAAATTTGTCAAAGAACTTCTGCTGTTGACCCTTTCCTCTGATGGAGCGTCTTTCAAAAATGTCAAATAAAAATAGTAGAGGGGGGTGACATTTATAACTAATAACCTTGTACATACAGGGTGTTCCACGGCGGATGGCGTATTAGACGTTTATGGAAAACTAAAAAGCGGATCATTTTGAAAATTTGGCAACCGGGATAAACGAACATAATCTACACTTTAAAAATATTTTTATTTATGCGGTGTTGCTGCTTCTACTCTAAACCAGTGGCAACATCGCTATTTTAAATAGAACACCCTGTATGTGATTGCATATTTGGATTCTACGTAAAAATCTGAGCAGATTTCATGTGATATACCCTATACCTGAGTTCAACTGTTTTGGAAATATTGACAGTTGAAAATTGACTTTTTGCAACTTTAACAGGCTGTAAAACCTGAACGGTTAATTTTAGAGAAAAACCTATTTCACATTTCTATCTTAGATTTTCATGAACTATCATTTGTCACCAACTTTGAATTTAACCGGAGATTAAATTTAATTGGAATTTTTAATCATAGATCAAACTCGAAGTTGGTGTCAAATGATAGTTTACAAAAATCTAAGATAGGAATGTGAAATCGGTTTTTCTCTAAAATTAACCGTTCAGGTTTTACAGCCTGTCAAAGTTGCAAAAAGTCAATTTTCAACTGTCAATATTTCCAAAACAGTTGAACTTAGGTATAGGGTATATCACATGAAATCTGCTCAGAATTTTAAGTAGAATCCAAATATGCAATCATATACAGGCTATTCCATTTAAAATAGCGATGTTGCCACTGGTTTAGAGTAGAAGCGGCAACACCGCATAAACAAAAATATTTTTAAAGTGTAGATCATGGTCGTTTATCCCGGTTGCCAAATTTTCAAAATGATCCGCTTTTTAGTTCTCCATAAACGTCTAATACGTTTCCACCGTGGGACACCCTGTATGTATTTATAAATTATGACGCTGACAATAGACTTTTGAATGAAAGTAAAACTGAGTATCTAAATTCAGAAAAGCTTCTATATTGATAATAAAGCAGGCCTTGTGTATATTATACCTACAATATAGTTTTTGAATCTTACAAAACACTCTATAGTCTCAAGTTCAATAAATATACAGTAGTACATCAATCATCTGCACACAGTCCAAAAGCACTCAGCTTTCCTGCTATTTTGCATATTTCGCATAGAAAACAAATGCCAGTTTCAATATAGAATTTTCTTCAACACCAAAAATCGTTGGACATTATTTATTCAATGTTTCTGCAGAGATCAATGTAGCTGTAGAGTTCCAATTATAAAAAGAAGATGGAATATGAATAATTACAGGTGGGTTTTTTATGCAAAGGTCACTTCTATTTTGGTTATATCCCAAAATCCCAATATTGTATTTTTCCTTTTTAATATCAAATTGTCAATTTTCCTTTTTCAGTCCTGGTGGAATTCCGGCACGTAACGCCAAAGGAGAGCGACTGCTCCTGTTCATCGGTATTATTGACATTTTGCAGAGTTATCGACTGAAGAAAAAACTGGAGCATACCTGGAAGTCTATGATACATGACGGAGTAAGAATTTTTTTCAAATGTGATTTTTTTTTTAACTTTAATATTTTTAGGATACCGTTTCGGTTCACAGACCCAGCTTTTATGCTCAGCGTTTTCAAAAGTTCATGGCCGAAAAAGTATTTAAGAAAATTCCGTCTCGTAAGTATTTTATTTGAATAATCAGATCGAATTTATACCCTTTAATGCAATGGGTGTTTTTTGTATTGACCATTTAAATGTTTGGTGGGAAATATTGAACTTGAATTTTTCAATAAGTTTTTTTATCGTTCATGAAGTAAGCTTGATATTTCCTGAAATGCCACCCATAAATGTAGTAGATAGATTCAATATATTTAAAGGTTAATTCAAAATTGAATTAAATTACAACTAATTATCTTCTTCAGGTACAATGATAAATTGTAGGCTCATGGTAACTAAATTATTAATATTGTTGCTTGAATGATATTTGAGCAACTACAGTAATGTCTGCTTACAACAATATCGTTGAAGAACAATGAACAAACTAAAGTATTATTAAACTTTTTTTTTTTATACAAATAACAAAAAGATTCTGGTTGTAAAGAACTTGAAACTGGATTTTATTCTGAATTTCCAAAATCGATAAATCTTATTCGTGGGTGGATAAGGAGTGTGCTGAATTAAGTCCTTCAAAAGTAAAATATAAATCAGCAAAAAACAGAGATGATTCCACAGACCTACCATTTTTCAATTATAAGCAGACATTACTGTATAATTGAATAATATTTTCCTGTTTTCCTATTTAAAACCTTAAAAGCGATAGTAATTGTTGCTATAATGGGTAGTTCTGATTTTTTGTGTGTGTTTTTAATGCTTCGTTGTAGTGGACCTGCCTGAAATTAAGGGCAACCATCGTAAATTCCGCACCCTGGTAACGAGCTACATAGGTAAAGTTGTTAATTCTTTTCACACATTTCTTTTTTTGTTATGTTTCTGCTTTTTACTTATTATTTTTGTTAGACAGTTTAGCAATTATTTTGATACAAAATTGGTATTGTATCCACAAAATAATTGCCAAGTGTCACATTAGCTTTATACCACTCATTAATATATCAACCTGTTCATTAGTCTAGGAAAATTGTCGATTTTCAAAAAAAAAAAAAATCCTACCCAAAAGAACTTTCCAGGGATGATAGGGGGAGGGTGGGTGATCATAAAACCGGAAATATCAAATATTCACCCCTCTGGCGTTTTGCGCTATAGGGGTTGAAAGTGCGCCATTGGCGATTACTTGGTACCTATTGATTTTACAAAAAAATGTTTCAAATAAAAGATGTACAACATTATTTGATCTACAATGTTTATCTAAAGACTTTTTTGATTAAGGGCCGTCTGTGGTCATAAGGGCCGTTTGAAATTTTATAATGAAAATGAAAAATTTTAACCAACGTGAAAAAATTTTCTACAACACATACAACATTTTTGCTTCATGAAGTTTTTACTCACCCCCTGCCGTTTTTCAATAGGGGTAGTTTAAAGTTTTTTTATTTTTTTACAAAAAAATTTTCTTAATAAAAGTTTTATAAGATGACATTTCCTACAATTTTGCCAAATCAACTTTTTTTGTTACTCACCCCCATTCAGCGGGGGGACATTTCCCTCGGGGAAATTTTAGTTTTTAGGGGTATATATTAATTTTTTTTTTCTTTTCTCGCCTTTAGTGCATATGAAAAGTTGCAATTAACATTGTATTGAAAGGATTTTTTTGCCACCACCTTTTTGTTTTTAGGGGTAGTTCGTCTATTTTCAACTTTACAAAAAAAAATTATAAAGAAAACTTGTTCATTTTATTATTTTGAACAACTTTTCTCTATAACTTTTTTTTGTAAAGTTGAAAATAGGCGAACTACCCCTAAAAACAAAAAGGTGATGGAAAAAAAAATCCTTTTAATACAATGTTAATTGCACCTTTTTATATGCACTAAAGGCGAGAAAAGAAAAAAAAATTAATATATACCCCTAAAAACTAGAATTTCCCTAAGGGACGTGTCCCCCCGCTGAATGGGGGTGAGTTACAAAAAAAGTTGATTGGGAAAAATTGTAGGAAATGTAATCTTATAAAACTTTTATTAGGAAATTTTTTTTGTAAAAAAATAAATAAACTTTAAACTACCCCTATTGAAAAACGGCAGGGGGTGAGTAAAAACTTCATAAAGCAAAAATGTTGTAGTATTGTAGAAAATTTTTTCACGTTGGTTAAAATTTTTCATTTTCATTATAAAATTTCAAACGGCCCTTATGACCACAGACGGCCCTCAATCAAAAAAGTCTTTAGATAAACATTGTAGATCAAATAATGTTGCACATCTTTTATTTGAAACATTTTTTTGTAAAATCAATAGGTACCAAGTAATCGCCAATAGCGCACTTTCAACCCCTATAGCGCAAAACGCCAGAGGGATGAATGTTTGATATTTTCGGTTTTATGATCACCCACCCGCCCTCTATCATCCCTGAAAAGTTCATTTGGGTAGGAATTTTTTTTTTGCAATGCATGTATTTTTTGACTATTTTCCTAGACTACATGGGCAACAAATATTTGAGTGGATTTTATGTTGTTTTTGTGCACAATTTTTTTTCTTTTCAATACAATTTTTTAAATGTTCTTTAATCACAAGTATCAAAGAAAGGTAATTTGTGTATTGTATTTTTATGTTGAAGATGAAAATATTTTGTGTTGTTCTGCCTTCCTATCCTTTTGTATATTAATTTTCCAGTCTTTAATATGTTTTGGGCTTTTAATGTACATACTTACATAGGCTATTCGTTGTTGTTTCATAATATTATGTTAATGTTGCTTTTTCTCAATATTTTGTTTTTATACTGAAAATAAAATAAATTTCGGATTTTCATTAGGTTTCATTCTTGTTACAGCTCTCAAACATTCCCCGTCAAAACGAAAATCGCTGTCGAAACCTTTAAGACACGAAGAGTTGTTAGAAAATAGTAAGTACTTACTGATATTTTGTAAAATTGGTAAAGTGCTTTTTCAAGGCTTATATTGATGCTTATTATTTATATTTTTTTTTTTTTTTTTGTTAATTTAAATTGGTATGGGGTTGTACAGTTAATTTTCTAGTATGTGCTACAACTAATCAGCAAAATGGATTAATAAATGGTGAGTGCTTCAAAAAAGACAAGTGCTGACCTTTGATTTGTTTGAAAGTTTTAAATTTGTCAAAAACTTGTCTCACAATTATTATTTTTATGCTTGTTTTTATTAGTCTGTGCTTTAGCTAATAATATAAAATAACAAAATAAAGTAAATTTAAATATTTGGTTAAAAAAAATCAAATTTTGGATATCTATTTTGAATATGTATTCTCTCATACTGTTTCTTTTTCATGCCGCCTACTCGGAATCTTTCCCTTCCAATTTATTATTAATCCTCAGTTAGCCCCACAGAAGCTCCTATACCAACAAGTACGAAAAGCCTACCTCCTACTACCTCGACTCTCATTACAACGGCCCCTATATCTCCTCCCTACACATCCTCTTCCACACCGTTAACGTCACCGCCTGCGATCTTCCCCGCCGTGTTGGTGGGTCCTAAGCAGAAAGTGCCGCCCCCAGTACCCCCACGGGGTACCCCGAAAACTAAACAACGCATCGACCTGAATGGAAAAGGTGTGAAGGGCTTATTGGCATCCCCGCAAGCTTGTCGTTCTTTGCTTGGTTTGAGTTCTCTATCGCCGTATAGATTTTGCAGTGCTAGAAGCTCTCCGAAACCTGTTAGGGGTTATGTTAGTAGATTAGTTGCAAGATTTAATGAGGTTTCGAGTGAGAGTGATGAGCAAATTAGGGGAGTAGTGTGCTTGTGGCCTAAAAGTAGTAATTTGAGAGTGGAGTTTGATTGTTCTCCTAGGAAGTGTTTGAAATATAGAGATATTGATATGTTTGGTAGAGTTAAAAATGTTTTCGAGAAATTTGTTTGAATGACGTGCATGCTTTTGGGTTAAAAAAAAATATATATATTTGGAAGACAAATCCTTATTACAGTGAATGTTTCATTTGTACTTATCTATATTAACCTTTATAAAACAAAGAGTAGTACTCAACTAAAAAGCACAAGAACTAAATAATACTAATCCATTGTCGTTGAAACTTGTGTCCAAGGAAGGTATTTTTTTTTGTAACTTTCTGACGATATTATAAGAGTTAATATAGATTAAATTTATTAGATTAGATTATTTATTTCTACTTTTAAATATATGCCAATTGAAAAAAGTTTGAAAATCTTGAAGGAAATATTTTTGTTGCTTTTGTAGCTACGTTTCCCTTTATTAGACATTTTTTTTATTATTCTTTGCCAGGTTATTATTCGCATAGGACCTATGACAGGAGAAAAGTCGGCTGTTTCGCTTTTTGGGCTTGATTTGTGTGTATCTTTTAATATTTTTAACTTTGTGCTGTGTTCTATTTTTTTACACTCGTTACATTTATTTCAACCTTGATTGTTAACCATTTATTTGTGACATATATTTTAATAACATCAAATGAGTTGCTATCTACATAACTATTCTCCATAATACCATCTTATGTGAACCAAACTGTATACTCCTAAGTTCCAGTTTATCAATGCAAAAATTCAATTTTTAGAAATAGAAGAAATAGGTACAAGTTCCAACGTTTTGACCATTTAGGTGGCGTTACACGGGTCCAGTAACTTCTTCAATGCACTTATTAAAAGCAAGTGTTTTGAAACATTTTTGTTGGAAAATTCACAATTTGATGCACATTTGTTTCAAGATACATGTCCATAAATTCCTATGTTTTTTTTTTGTCTGGAGGTGCAATTATATGGTTTTCCCAATTTATGTTTTGGGAAGTTGAAGTCTCCCACAGTTTAAATGGGGTGGTTTCGGATGTAGGCCTTTTTTATAGTATTTGTCATAAGTGTATTGGCTTCCTCACTGGTCGTAGTACCTGGCCTATAAATGCATGCAAGGGATATTTTTATACTTCCTATTTGGATGTCTAAGCAAACTGCATCAATCGGTGCTTCCATTCTGTAATTAAGGAGATGCTACAATTTGTATTATTTCCACGTATTTGGTTTAACTAAAATACACACACCCCCACCTTTTTGGTTTTGCCGGTCTTGACGGTATGCAGTATACCCATCTAAATTAATTAGGCTATTACATAAGTTTTCTTGCAACCAAGTTTAATGAAGCTTAAAGTATCTAAGAAGTTCAGTACTGATATTCATAACAATGATTACATTAAGTACGTATAGATAAACTGGATCTTAGAATAAGTAAACAAAATTTAAGTTCACATATAGATTCAACAGCTGTCTTAGTCTAGTCACATAACCCTATATCATGCATAGAAATGAACCCTCGCATTAACCCTCATATTGTGTTAGTGGCTAGACTGTAGCGCAGGCGCTTGTATGTGCAGGTGTAGTACCCAGTTGCTGCAGTACACCGCCCCCCACCTATTCCGAAGGACTTGACCGGAGCGACGCGGGATCCACGACCGGTTCCGTTTCGGGACCAGCTTCTTCCGCCTGGGGTTCCAGACACCATCCCGGGGGACATCATCACAGTAGCTCGCATCACCACCACGTGGTCATGAAAAACTACAAAGACGATTCGGTCAGGTAAGAGCTCGGCAGTTTTTGTTGCTAATGTTATAAAAAAAATAGTTATATTTCCAGTATAACCGATATCAAATTGGAATCGTCGCGAGCTGAGACTAAGTCCTCGCTCAGCGTAGGATCGTCGGGAGGTAGTTCAACGGCCGGTGGTCATAGTTCCTCAGGCGGTCACTCGTCGAGAACAGGGTTGGTGTGGACGCCTCCGACTTCCGTCGAGGGATCGACGCCCACCTGGACCGAAGGTACACCTTCATTTACCGAATCGTCAAGTAGCGGGGATATGGGTGAGTGGTAGTAGTTGTGTGGCTGGAGGCTTGCACGCGCGCTTTTTTTGTGTATCACTTTAAGGGCATACTAGAACTAGAAATTACATTGTTGACTTTTTATGCAGAAAACCAATAGATTACAAATTATCTTGGGATTTAACCACAGGACGTCATCTCCCTTTCAAAAATGGAAAATCACATGCAAGGAAATAACTCGTTTTCTATGCATTTTGTTCAGGAAAATATCAAACGAAGGAAACTGTTCTACATAAAATATCCTATCAGAATAGTATATTTTTTAATGAATGACATTTCTGACAAAAGCACGAGCCTATCTTTCCCATACAATATGCATAGAAGTTCGCATTTTTCACTTTTTCAGAAGTGTCTCACTTTAGACTTCAGTAATACCTTATTGCCAAATTTGTTTCCATATCCAAATTTTTTGTTGTTGTGATTATTATTAGTGTATAAGAAAAATGTGAACCCTGTGTGTTGTCAATTTTTTTTATTTGTAAATTGCTGGTTAATATATAAAGCATCCGTTCATTTATTCATGGAATGGGCAGAAAATATTATCATTGCATCCACTGACCTTTGTGTGATAATATTGAATTCACTGATCTGTGTGTGATCAAAAATTGAACAGAAATATAAATTTGATTTACAAACAATTAATGAAATATGCAAAAAAGGTCAACAACAGAATTTTTGGTTCAGAAAGGTACTAAAAATGTTAATCATTGCAGATGAAACTTGTCGTTAGTTGGTTTGAAGATATTTCAAGGTTTATTCTTTTGTTTGGTTTAAATGTTTACATATTTCATTCAATAAACCCACATATTTAAGGGCAACTGCACTTTGTGCATTGCAGCCTTGAAAGAAAATTCATAATTATTTAAAATATCTGTAATACTTACGTGTTTAATATTTAAATAAAACTTTTCGATATTTGTGGCTATAAATATTCAATCAAAAATAAGTTCATAGTTTGTGAAATAACTGGGAAACGGTCAAGTTGACTTTTTTATTAACTCTATAACATTATTGAGCTATAATAAGTTCGTTTTAACAAGAATTCAAACTATGGTCCGACACAATTCACAAAGATTTGATAGGCCTAACAAATTTCTGATTTCTTGCTGGAACAATCCCTTGCTCGAGGTAAAAGTTCAGTAGGGAAAATGATCAATCGACTTCCATCTAACCCAAACTATTCCAAAATAACTTTGATATTTGTCTTTCAGGTACTATTGGCATCTCATCATCCTTGGAAAAGATAACGCACACCTAACATGGAATTTTTGTGCCCTATGGATTTTGCCCATTTTTTGATATGTTGTAGAGTATTCAATTCTCAACAACTTTTAAATCAGACGAAATCTTGTAGGTATTAAGGTCTTTGAGATATGATCGTTGAAAGATAACCTTTTTGCGACTTTTTGTGTGGAGAGTATACGAAATACTGGTGTTTATCAGTCAAAATATTGACAGGTTCATATATTTTACGTCACTAAGAAATTCATGTCAACATAGGCTAAGGCCGGGACCACACTGGGGTCCATGTTGGCGCTAGTGCGTCCCGGACTTAGCCTATGTAGTGACGTAAAATATGTGAACCTGTCAATATAAACACCAGTAGCACCAGTATTTCGTAAACTCTCCACACAAAAAGTCGCAAAAAGTTCATCTTTCAACGCTCATATTTCAAAAACCGTAATACCTACAAGATTTCGTCCCATTTAAAGGTTGTCAAGAATTAAATCCTCTTCAACATAAAAAAAATAGGCAAAATCCATAGAGCCCGAAAATCCCATATTGGGTGTGCGTTATCCTTTAACAGGTCGACCTTCGTATAATAATGACATCGAGGGGCGGTTAAATGGTCAAAATCTGTGTACAAGTTGGTGATAATCCTAGAAAATCTCATAAGATCTACTTGAAATCTCTAAAAATCTTCAAAATCCTTAAAAATTTAACAAAATCTCACAAAATCTTTTGAAATCGCATAAAATCCTCCAAAATCTCACAAAATTTTATCGAAACTAAAAAAATCCCGCAAAATCTTATAAAATCATTAACATTCCTTAAAAAAAAATGCTTGTGAAATTCCCAAAAATCCTTTGGAATCCCCAAAAATCTGTTGAAATCTCTAAGAATCCTGTAGAATCTCTAGAAACTTTTCAAAAACCCCTGAAACGCTCCAGAATTACCTAAAATCTTGAAAATCTAAAATCTTCTGAACTCCTGTAAAATCATGTGAAAATTTTCAAAATCCTCAAAATCCTACAAAATCAATAAAGATTTAAAATATGCGGGAAAATATGTGTACACATTTTATGGATTTAACTAAACATCGGAGCGGGTAATTGGTTAAAATATGTGTAAAAGTTGGTCGAAATCCCAGAAAAACTCGTAAGATCTACTCAAAATCTCCGAAAATCTTTAAAAATCCAACCAAATCTATCAAATTTTTATTAGAACAAAAACAATCCAACAAAATCTGATAAAATGATTAATATTCCTAAAAAAAATTCCTAAGAATTCTCTATATAATCTCTAAGAATTCTATAGAATCTCTAAAAGCCCTTCTACATTCCCTAAAATGCTCCAAAATCACTTAAAATCTTATAAATCTGAAAACTTTTAAAAGCCTGTGAAGATTTTCAAATTCCTAAAAATCCTACAAGATTTAAAATCTATGTACCTACATATTGTCACAGCTTTGGATTGCCTGACAGAAATCTTGGGTTCGTTTCGTTTATTACAAAAATCAAAGTCCAATTAACACAGCAATAATTTATTCCACGTAACAATACACTTTGACACTAATTACTTTAATAACTAACTCAACAATTAAACTCTTTACAACAAATCACTATTCAAATCGTATCACAGTCAAACTGAAACTAAAAACTACAAAGCAATAGCCGCCTTTATATATATCCCTAAATCTATTCCTGTAAAATCTAGAATACACACGATAATCTTATTTTCCCGAATTAAGTATAATAATTCGCTAGATTCTAGGATACTCAAGAGGGAATGCCGAGAGATTCTTGACAGCCTGGCGAATCGCCACAATATTGTAAAGAGTTAACAACCCCTCGAATGACATTATATGTCAAATTACCATTGAGGTAGCAAATTACCATTCAAATTACAGACAGTTTTAAGTGTGTCGCGGAATTGAAATTCTCTGGCCTATCTGACCAATCAAATTTGACACATTTTCAATAGTTCAACATATAAACGGTACCTAACTATTGCATATTGCATACCTGCAAAATCTATTGACATTTTTTAAAATTCGGCATTCTCAAATTCATTTCATATAGAAGATACCCAAAATAATTTTATAAGAGAAAATAAGTAGGGGAAATATTGAAATGTTACAGCTATTTCAAGAAAAACAAACCAGAGGTTCTTCAGGGAATAATAGTTGCACCCCATCTACCAGATATATTTGGGGTAGGTATAGTTTAAATGTAGATATAAAGCCATTTCTTACAACCAGCAACCAATATTTTTATTTACAATCATACATGTAATGTTGACTTTTATGACTTTTAAAAGGTTTGGAAATGTCACTTTTTTGACCTAGTTTTTGACTTTCACTTTCCACCCACGGGTCGAAAGTTTACTTGCCTCTCGTGGGTCGGAAGTAAATGAAATTGTTATAAAGTAAGATTTCATCCATGAAAGTAAGAGTCCAGAAATGCCATGACTTAAGAGCTTTGAAAGAAGGGCGTTGTGGTTTACCTTATTTTATTATATTTTTTGACTTTTACTTTCCAACCACGGGTTGAAAGTTTACTTTCCTCCCGTGGGCTGAAAGTAAACGAAATTGTTATTTATTGTATTTTGTCAGTTTTCATTCTAATAAAAATAACAAAATTCGAATAGTCTAGGAAAATTGTCAATTTTCAAAGAAAAAATTCCTACCCAAATTAATTTTTCAGTGATGATAGGCGGCGGGTGGGTGATCATAAAGAAGATATCACACATTCACCCCTCTGGCGTTTTGCGCTATAGAGGTTGAAAGTGCGTCATTGGCGATTACTTGGACCCTATTGATTTTACAAAAAAATGTTTCAGATAAAAGATGTGCAACATTATTTGATCTACAATGTTTATCTAAAGACTTTTTTGATTAAGGGCCGTCTGTGGTCATGGGGGCCATTTGAAATTTATAATGAAAATAAAAAATTTTAGCCAACATGAAAAAAATTTCTACAACACATACGACGTTTTTGCTCTATGAAATTTTTACTCACCCCCTGCCATTTTTCAATAGGGGTAGTTTAAATTTTTTTTTATTTTTTTACAAAATTTTTTTCGCAATAACAGTTTTATAAAATTACATTTCCTACAATTTTTCCCAATCAACTTTTGCTGTAACTCATCCCCATTCAGCGGGGGGACACTTCCCTTACGGAAATTTTGAAATTTTAGTTTTTAGGGGTATACATATATTGTTTTTTTTTTTTTTTTTTTTTCGCCTTTAGTGTAAGTATATAATATAAAATTTGCAATTAACATTGTATTAAAAGAATTTTTTTTCCACCACCTTTTTGTTTTTAGGAGTAGTTCGCCTATTTTCAGCTTTACAAAAAAAATTATAAAGAAAAATTGTCCAAAATAATAAAATGAACAAGTTTTCTTAATAAATTTTTTTTGTAAAGTTGAAAATAAATAGGCCAACTACCCCTAAAAACAAAAAGGTGGTGGAAAAAAAATCCTTTTAATACAATGTTAATTACAAATTTTATATACACTAAAGGCGAAAAAAGAAAAAAAAAAAACAATATATACCCCTAAACACGAAAATTTTCCTAAGGGAAGTGTCCTCCCGTTGAATGGGGGTGAGTTCCAAAAATAGTTGATAAGGAAAAATTGTAGGAAATGTAATTTTTCTACTACCGTGCGTAAAGTACTCACTTTACACACTATTCAGAAGACGTAAAATTCCACTTCACGCACTAGTGCGTAAAGTAATTCACTTCACACAGTAGTGCGTAAAGTAATGTCAATGACAGATGTTGACACTGTCAATTTAGTATTTTTCTGGTGAATTACTTCACGCACTAGTTCGTAAAGTATTTGTCAAAATCTATTTTTTTACACATATTTGATTGGTAGTAGAACAAATTTTGTATGCAATACGTGTGTAAAGCAAAAGGTTCACTTTACACACTTGTTGCATAAATAACTATTCTTTAAACTTTTATTAAGAATTTTTTTTTGTAAAAAAATTAAAAAAACATTAAACTATTCCCCTTTTGAAAAACGGCAGGGGGTGAGTAAAAAAAAACTTCATAAAGCAAAAACGTTGTATGTGTTGTAGAAACTTTTTTCACGTTGGTTAATTTTTTTTATTTTCATTATGAATTTCAAATGGCCCTTATGACCACAGACGGCCCTCAATCAGAAAAGTCTTTAGATAAACATTGTAGATCAAATAATGTTGCACATCTTTTATCACCCCACGCCCCTATCATCTCTTAAAAATTTATTTGGGTAGGATTTTTTTTTGCAATGCATGTATTTTTCGACAATTTTCCCAGACTAGAATGATGGTAAATAAAATAGTATGCACATTCTGGCAACTCGGCTTTCTGTTTCATAACCCTGCAATTTGAAAAATACTTTGTCATCAAATGTCATTATTATAAGAGGGTCAACCTGCCAAATTTCCAACGATGATGCGATGCACATAAAATCTGATGCCTGTAATGTGAAAGTTTTTAGCATCCTATCATTTTTCAAAAACACATTTTAAATATTTGTTATTCAACATGCATTTCACAATTAGCAAGAAATCCAATGCCGATTTAGGCCCATTTTTCTACTAATAATAGTTGATAAGAATTTTTACGGTTAGTTATATTTTTGTTTCTTCAATGTATCTAAATGTTATATTTTTGGAAAGTTACCGAATCAAAATTTGCTGTTACTGGAAATCACTCTTCTATAATTATTTCTTTAGCTTTTTTTTATGTATTAATTATTACACGCAATGTATTATTTTTATAACTTTATTTCAACTATGACATAACCAATATTTTAAAAAAGGTATTAACAATGAATAGGTAAGATAAAACCAAATATGTAATTATTCACTCATTCTTTGTGGTTTTATCAACATTTGCTTTTTGCTGAATATGAATGTTTATTTGTGTAAGTTACCCTTTAAGTGTTGATTATTTTGTTCTCTTAATGCATGCTTTCTATAAATCTTTCAATTATTTTCTTTTTTTTTAATAAAAAATGGAAACCCTCAAACAAAATCTTGTCAATCCACAGGTTGTCCAACGACCCCGTTTAGAAAAGGCTCGAGTACTTCCAGTAAGCACCACAAAAAAACTGTAGAGCACGCCATTAACTGCCTGACAACGGAAATGGTAAGTTCTAAACGCTAAATTTGAAAGTCGGCTAAATAAATTAGGAGTTTTGGGTTATTTGATGGAATCTTATGTGCCAATATTTTTTTATTATATATTTCAAATTGAAAAATCCAAATATCCTGAATACTCCTAAAATAAATCACATCGCACCTTCACTGATTTTTGTATTAAATCAGTTGTTATTACACAATGGCTAGTTTTAAAATATTTGACATTTCATTGGTAACGGGGTGACTTGTCTGCTACTTTAGAAAACTTTGCTTTGGCGGAAATTAACCGAACCATTTTTCTCCCAAATTTATTTGTTGTCCGTGTACACAGTTCAATGTCGTGATCACCGGATTTATTATTATTGCTACTAATGCATGCTTTTTTGTAGTTGTTTTATTTTGCGCGTTTAACAAGCCTCTTGCAGAATTATATAATGCAGTATATAATTTCGAACAATTTGCCGATCCACAAATACGTGAGCATAGAAATGCTGAGATAACTAACCCAAACTTATTTTGGACTCAGTGTACCTCTACCTACCTAGTAAACTTGAAAGAAATTAGATATTCAATGTACCTTAGCCCTATTTGATCCTAGTATCCTGAGCTATTAGACTTTTTAATTTTTACCTAACATTTTTAGGCTATGCATGACTTTAATTTATGTTTTTGAAATTTATTTTTGTATGATTTTTTAGGGCTTAATGAATATATGGTAGACAATATTTTCAGTGAAACTTAACTAGGTAAGCACAGGCCAGAGACATGATTAAGATCATAATCACGTAAAACACGTACTAAAACTGCGCATATTACTCAAAATTATTTTTTGCTATGTATTCTTAGTTTCATGAAATAACGGAATATTCACTGTATTGACTTTTATTATAGGTATCTATTAGGTCTTAATCATCCCTCTATCCTTTGGTACTCATTTGATAACACTGCAAGACTGCAAGTAGTTTTGATGATGTAACTCAAATAATGAAAAAAATGGAAAATAAGTTTTCCTAATTAATAAACAAGCCTAACTTCATTTTCATTGCTTATGTGATAATGTTGACTAACTTTGTCTTTGTCATATCATTCAGTCTTAAAAAATTAATAAGATTATTTTTAAGTAATTGCCACTAGAATGTAATTAAGTGATTAACTTCAGCTGCACATTGCATTCTAAAATCCCAATGAAAATAACATGAGTGGCAAGAATTTAAAAATTTTAATGTTTATTTCTAGATCACACTCAGATATTTCATAATAAATTTTCAATGTCGATCTAGAAATATAGATTAGCTTATTCCTTCGTAACAATATTTTTTTTATCTGTGTACACTGACATTATTACAAGTGTCTCTAACACGTATTATCCTTTGAACCAATCAGGAACAGTTGAAGAACCGCGTCGAGCTGGATTACGATTGACAATGACAGAACTATATGTAAAATTGGTGTAATAGCAAACTGATTTTGCTCCATTGATAGTGTGTTCGTCATCATTTTTATCATCTTGCGTGTGATCGCTCCTAAAATATATCTCTACTGTGGGTTTGTTTTACCACAGAGGGATTGTTTTAAGACTTTGACGCTTGTGCTGTGTAATTTTCGAGGAATGAGGCTACAAGAATAAATCTATTACTGAATTACAAAATGAATTCTTAACAATCGCTAGTAAGTCTTGAATTGGCTCAAGTATTTATTTTTGAGGGTCGAGAAATATTTTTGTAACCCTTAAGCCTCTTATTAAACACGATGTTGGAACATTGGCGAATATTATTATTATTTTCTAGTTAAAATAAGTAATTAAAATATCGTCTCTATTGCTTCATCAATAATTGTGAATATGATCTGTTTTATAATAATATGCCTATTAAACTTGGTTCTTAACATTTTTGTGGTTGGTTGGTTTTTTATTTTTATTTTTGTTATTTTTTTTTCTAGTACAAGTATGAAAACTCTTCGATATACTTCATAAGAAAATATTAATAACCAAGTTTCTGTACTGTATAGTATTTTGACATTAAGTGATAAAGTATTTTGTTCCCTAGCGAGCTAAACTAGCTCCAGGATATATTTTATTTTCAAAATTCTAGTTAGCAGTATTTTTGCGAATAATACGAATGGCCGTATCATCCGTGAATTAATTGTTTACATTCCATCACTCATATGTATTTGTAAAAATTGATGTAATGTTTTTTGTAATCTCCTGTTTCATAAATGTGATCTTTTAGCACTGTGTACTGAAAATTTCACTTATTTGGCACCACAGTGCGTTCTTAATGTTCATATGTTCAAATGTGGCAATAATTATTCTAGATTTAAGTTCAAAATTGACTTATTTATATAGGTATTCTGTCAAAAATGTTTTATCACATGTTTTTTATGTACCAACTAGATATTATTGATATTTTATATATGTATTTAGTATTTATTTATGATACCAATGCTTTTTATATTTTCCTAGATAAAATTTTTCAAATCATATTGTAAAAATAAGGCTCAGGTACATATTTGTGCATATTTATTGTTAAAATTTGTAAATGTTGTAGCGGGTAGATTTGAAATAATAATAATAATAATGAAAAGTGGATAATTCAAATCTCACATTGCAGATTATCGTTTATTCTCAAACAATCAATCATTGGATTTGATTGGTTCGAGATTTAATAAAAACTATATTATGATAATGCTTGAAAAGTTGTTAGCTGACCTGTTTTTTTTTATAATGCTGATTGTTATGTATATAATATGAAAAATAAGTCCTAGAGAAATTTTTAAAAGGTTTTATTGCTCTGCTTATCTAGCTTTCGAAATATAAATATTATAACGTAAATTGACGTTTTCTTTGATGGAATGAAAGCTGTCCTCAGTAATTTTCAATGTCTGGGTGCGTATTTACGAGCAAGCAAAAGGTGAATTAGTTCAACATATTAGGTTTTTGTTAAATGGAACTCTCAAAACATTTTCTATTTCGAAATTTATTTAATTTTATACGGTGATATTCTCGATGAGTGTGGATGTTTATTCTGTTCAGTTCATGTTTCTATTATAAATCTGAAGCATTAATGAGCAATACCAAATTCAGTTTTGCAGTATCAAAATATACCCCAGGGTCCTTATTCTTGAAACAGGTTAGCAATGTTGCTAGGAGAATGAGTGTTCCGCCTTTCTCAATGATATGCAACTGATAATATAAGTAACAAAGACGAAACACTCGTTCTCTTGGGAACACTGCTCCCCTATTTCATGAATAACGACCCAGGTGTTCACAAACTCCAAACACAACTAGGTTACACAAATCTATTCACACCCAAAAAAAATATACATAAAAGAACATTCAGGGTAAATAATCACCAAATTATATAAAATTGGTATAGCCTCTATTAGAAACAATCCTAATAATAAAACCTGTAGATACACAAGACGACCTATTTTGGACAAAGCAATAATATATTACTGTAACTCGAAATCAAGTATGAGATTAACGCAAGATTAAGGTACCGGGTGCTCTTTTATCTTTTATATCATTTTCAAAGTCAAAGTCAAAAATAGCTTTAGACACAAATAATAATAAATTAACAATGCAGGTTAAAATTAAAACACTAGGCAATAAAACTTAATCAATAAAACCTAAAGTTCAATAATAATACATAAAGAAAACCTACAATATACATGCATATAAATGTACAAAATCAATAAACTGAAAATATCCAGACAGAAGACACACTATACTATATATCAGTCAAGAACTGTCTCATAAAATTCAACCAAAGTATAATATGCCCCAGGTGCTAATACCCTTTTTACTGCTCTCCTGAATTTTTTCAAGCAATTAATCCTCCTGACCTCTGTGGGCAGATGGTTCAAAAATTTTCTGCCCTCATATAAATAGGACCTTTTAGCAAGTTGAGACTGAGGTATTGGAAGATTCAATGAGAAAGGATGACGGGTCGGATATGGTCCAATGTGATTAAGTGCATTCCTATATTTTTTAAAAAGTTACCGTCTCCAGGATGAACAACGAGCAAAGGGTTAATCTTCCACAATGGCTAAATAAACCACAGCAGGAGTCATGGACTTTTGCAGCACAGAGATAACGAATTGCTCTCTTTTGCAGTAGAAATACTGAGGTAAATAAATATTGAGAGCACGCACCCCAAAACGCGATGCCGTAGCGAAAATAGGGTTCTATTAGGTATAGCATAGTAAGAATTTTTGGCCATAGCGAAACCTAGATTGTGCCTTATTACCTTAAAGGCATAACATCCAGAAGAAGTTTTTTTACATACCTTAGATATGTGTTCCTCAAACCTCAAGGAACTGTCAATAGTTAGGCCCAGAAATCGGTTAAATTCAAGAACTGGGAGTGGTGAAGCATCCATAGAAATACCCTGAACAACACATTCAAAAGATAGGATGCTTGTTTTTGTTGCATTAAAATTTAGAAAATTAGAATCACACCAATTCTTCACTTCCAACAGATCGTGAGAAATGCTGCTGGTTAACACTGCCAGATCTACACCATGCCACAAAATAGTTGTGTCATCAGCAAACATAGTAAAGGCCCCCTTTATGGGAACATGTGGCAGATCCTTGACATAAAGTAAAAACAGTAAGGGGCCAAGAACAGAGCCCTGCGGAACAGCAGCATTGATCTTCCCTTCCCGAGAATTTTCACATCACCTAGAAGAGGTTTTGTTCCTGATTACAGAAAAAACACCTTTTAGTTCCTGCACACATAGAGGTGCAAGAAAAAACGTGTAAGATACATTTATGTGAGATAAGTACTTTAATGGATCGCCAGCTTTTGGACTACTATGAGCCAGCTTAGCTGCTAAGGAACAATAAAAGGAATTAAGCTGATCTGCTTTCAATGTTTCCGAGACCTGAAGAACGTTCTTATTGCCTCGCAAGTCGCTTACGATTTTCCATGCTTCCTTTGATTTGTTTGATGCCCTCTCAATCCTCTCATCAAAATAAGACTTTTTTGCAATTTCCATAAGCTTTCTATATATTTTACATTAATTATAGTAGTATTCAAGAAATTTATCATTATCCATTGAGTATTTGCGTATACAGTGTGTCCGTAAAGTAACGGATAAATTCGTTATTTTGAAAACGGTAGAATTTTTACCCTGAGATTAAATTTAACTGGAATTTTTAATCACGGAATAACTTCAAAGTTGGCGTCAAATGATAGTTTATGAAAATCTAAGATAAGAATGTAAAATCGGTTTTCCTCTAAAATTAACCGTTCAGGTTTTACAGCCTGTCAAAGTTGCAAAAAAATCAATTTTCAACTGTCAATATTTCCGAAACAGTTGAAGATAGGTATATGACATTGTACATGAAATATGTCAAAAATTTCCCGCATAATCCATAAATGTCATAATATACAGGTTGAAAAAACAAAGTTGATAGCAGCGGAAATTCTACCGTTTTCAAAATAATTAATTTATCCGTTACTTTACGGACACAGTGTAAAATGTAGCGCACGCATGTTCTTTCCAGAGACTCTAAGGCCCTTTTTATACCAAACTTTTTTCTTAGCCATTTTAATGGATATAATGGGGAAAGCACCATAGAAATTTATACACTATAGATTATGGAATTTCTCCAAAGAAATATCTGACTCAAGCAAAGTATCCCAGTCTGCTCGTTCACAAAGCGATTTGAATTTATTAATTTTTTTTTGCTGTAGAGCCTACCTTTCTTCATAGAAGATCCACTTTTACACACATCAAGATCTACACAGCCCACTACAGCTTCATGATCAGACAACCCGGTACTGGATACCACACATTGATCTTTATCCAGGCCAAAATTTGAGCAGAAATAGTGAATTATTGAGCTTGACAAAGAAGTAACTCTGGTTGCCTGATTTACATGCATACTCAAATTGAGAGAATTTAGAAGATTACATAAGGATTTCTTATATCTGTCCAAATGCTTAGAAAAATCTATATTTAAATCTCCACATAAAATTAATCGAGAGTTTATAGGAATGGAACATACAAGGGACTCTAGCCTATCGAAGAATTGCTCAATGTTTCCATGAGGAGATCTGTACATTGCTAATATATATAATGACAAGCTATTGCTCAAAACTAACGAGAACTCAAAGGTTTTTTCCTCCAACAAGTTATCAAATTCATTTACACTAACAAATTTGTATTTTTCCATAAAACAGTCATAACTAACGTTTTCCCATGTAAAAACTTTCGACGAGAAAATTTGGACAACAAACTATAATTTTCAATATTTAAGGGTTCATTCTCTTTGAGCCAATGTTCTACTAAAATTAAAATATTGGGAAAATCCACAGATTCCAGAAATATTTCTAGTTCATTCACCTTATTCCTGATAGATTGGATGTTAAGCAAAGCTAGGGACAAATTATACTTGGTTTCCCTTGGTATAAAAAAGATTTACTCAAGGTGTCCAGACAATTTGTATTTCCGTAGTCACCAATTCCGAAGCCTTATCTGCAACATCGTTTGAAGCCCTATATTCACAAACGTTAATATCCCTGTCTGAATTACAAGGAGAAATTCTGCATTCATCAGTAAACGGAACTACTTTTAAGACTATTTTTTGGCTAAGAAATTTTGCATCAGTCTCCACATATACAGCAAGAAGTTTGGCCAAAGACCGGACCGAGTGCCTTTATTTTAGATCATTACACAAATTTGAAATTAATCTTATACTACAATCATTACTTCTAGCATATTTACCTACAACTTCATTTATTTGAAAAAAAATTACTATGTGGATAACTCTTAAAATTACATTTCAGTGCCATTATCAAGTTAGTTGTTTACCCAGAAAAAGGATCTTTTCAATATGTTTGGTGATTTAGAGTTTATTTAAGCAAACCCTTTCAGTCAAATCAGAAGATAACAAAAATACCCTCTCGATTAGCCTTTTGACATCAAGACCAGAAACATGACCCTTCAATATATGTGATGACTTCATTAACAAAGAACCATAAGAAGATAGGGATCTTGCACTAGAGTCACCGCAGATAATACATGTTTTGCAAGCAAAATTACAATCATTACTTTTATATGAGGCACTTTTCAACTCTTTATCTAGGGCAATGCAATCATTTATCACCTTATTGTCGTTTAATAAAACAAATGAGTCACCTGTGGCAGTAGATTTACGGCATGTCACATCATCAAAGCATGTAACATCCTCTCTGGGGACACCTCCACTATTCTCTTGATTTTTGAGGATAGTTCCAGAAGTACAAGAACCAGAAAGCCTTACCGCTTCAAGATGCCTTTCCATTTCCAAACTATCACTCCTAGATTTACTAGATTGGAGCTCTTCCTTCGCATATAGTAGGTTTAGCTTGACGTTCTTCAGCTCCATTATATATGCTTCCCTGTCCTGTGTTAACACTTGAATGCTAGTTAACATATTTTTGTTGGTCTCTGGTAAATCTGCAAGATTTACCTGTTTAAGCTCCCTATCAGTCACTTTAACTTCCTCAAGCTGTGCAGTCAAATCCAAATTAGTGTCAATAAGATCCGAGATATTTTGAGGAAGTTTAAGTATTTTCTGCCTTCTGGTTATTTATTTCAGTATAAAGCTTCTGTTCTGCATCAATGGCGCTATTTTCAAAATCCTTTGTTTTCCTGTTAAGCCTCTTAATATGAATAGCCTTTGCTTCATTGTCCTTAGTAAATTTATTTATTTTAGTTTGGAGCTCTTGTGTTATTTCAGAGCATTTGTTTTCCAGGGTTTCTAAGCTTTTATCCTTATTATTAGCAGATTCTTTCTTTGTTTTTTCATACCATACATTTGATCACCTGTAACTTTTTTGTTTTTGAAAATATCGAGGTAAACAAAAAAACAAAATGTAGGCCAAGTTTTTTTTTTTTCAAGTTACACATAAAACACTATCAATTTTTTGACATGTAAGCCTACATTATATTTTTTTAATGGAACACCCTGTATATTATATATGTGTTCAATATAATATCTTATTCTGATCACAATGATATAACACGCTTCATATTTTAGTCCACTAGTTTTTGACAAATTGGCAAAAATATGAAACTTTTGAAGTGAAACTTAGGCGGGGTGATATTTGAGACGAGAATTTTTGATAGTGTATATAAAAATTTCATAGGTTTTTGCCGATTTGTCAAAAACGAGTGGACTGAATGAAGCGTGTTATATCATTGTGATTGTAATCAGAATAAGATATTCTATCGAACAAACATATATTATACAGGTTGTTTTATTTGAAAAAATATAATGCAGGCTTATATGTTAAAAAATTGATGGTGTTTTGTTTAATGTGTAACTTGAAAAAAAACTACTAATCCTACATTTTGTTTTTTTTTGTTTACCTTAATATCTTTTAAAACAAAGAAGTTACAGGTGATCAAAATGATATCAAAGATAAAAAAAGACCCGGTACATAATAAAAGTATCTAGATCTAAGATGGTAAGTTAAATGACCACCCTTCAGAGTAATAGATCTATCTTCTATGAGTCTTCCGATGACTGAAGAGTCCTATTCTTGAAGTAAAATACATGTAGATTGACTCACCTGGTTTCACTCACTCACTCAGTATATATGTATACCATGCAAGGTGATCAAAATTTAATGAATCAAATCGAAAAAATGTCATATTTTGAGACAAGCTCACTACAAGTTTTGTTTAAGGATGTTCTAAAACTATGTTGTATCAAGTTTTGTTGTTCTCAAGACCTCAAAATATGTCATTTTTGGGGGTTGGTTATTAAATTTTGAAAATTTATTGTGATCACCTTGTATCGTATTGAAACAAAAATTAGTACAGTTGGGTTTTAGACCATTCTAAACAAGAATTTGCTATCAGATTTTTTCTAAAAAAATCCCTAATAGTACTTGAATTGAAATTTAAGCCTATAAATGTGGACATCCTGTACAGGGTGTTTCAAATTCGAGCCACATCATTGGGATCTCGGAAACGGTGAAAGGTACAGGGTTGATTAAATTGGGGCTAAGTTGTGAAATTTGATGTTTTGTTTAACAAAATGCTGCTTTGATATTTAGGATATTTCGAATACTTCCGGAGATATCCAGAAAAAACCGAAATTTTCCGAAATTGTTTTTGTTTTTTCTTCACTTTATTTAAAGTGATATTTAAAAAAAAAAGTCACTTCATCATTGCCACTTTTTCTTTCCTACAAAATGCTAGCTTCAAATTTAAAATCTGACGTTTCGTCTTTGGGCCACCATCAGCAACTTCATTTTTTGAAATACGAAGCCATATTTTTCATATTAGATTTTATAAGCTTCAGATGTCCCAAAAACAATGACGGATTGAACTCATTTGAAAATAGTTATTTTTGTCACAAGTCCTGAAAAACTTCTTTAGGTACGTGTGACAAACACTATTTTTTGTCATACGCTTTTTAGAATTCTTCAGATCACTAAAATTAGCAAAATTTCCTTAATTTTTGAAATCATAAAGGTGCATCCAGAAAGAAAAAAAAAATCCTAAAAAGAAGCATTTTACGGACTTGAATGAGTCCGTAAAATAGCTGTTTTTGGGAGCGTATGACAAAAATTTATATTATTGGAACTTTCCATAAAAACTAAATATTCTCGAGAGAGACAGAGAAGAGAATTTTGGTAGGAAATTACTAAAAAGTGAAAAAAAAAATAATAATTCGAATAAATGCGATACGTCATAGGTTTTGGGACATCAGAAGCTCTAAAAATCTAGAATAAAAAATCCAGGGTTGTATTTAAAAAAATAAAGTTGATGATGGTGGCCCAAAAACGAAACGTCAAATTTTAAATTTGATAGTAGCATCTTGTAGGGGAGAAAAAGTAGCTATGATGAAGTTATTTTTTTTTGAAATATCACTTCAAATAAAGTCAGGAAAAAATAAAAACGATTTTGCAAAATTTCGCTTTTTTTCCGGATATTTCCGGAAGTATTCGGGATATCCTAAATATCAAAGCAGCATTTTGTCAAGCATCAAATCACGCAACTTTGCCCCAATTTAACCAACCCTGGATCTCTCACCGTTTCCGAGATCCCAATGATGTGGCTCAGATTTAAGACAAAAAAATAAATAAATTGAATCGGTTGAAAAATAAAAATTTTTGAAGGGCGGTCAGTCCTTAAGCGGGACACACTGTATATCTTTCCTTGATGCTCATTTGGACTATGTAGTTTGCTCATGTAAATACGCACCTTTTTATATGTTTGGTTGTTGGGTACAAATTTGTGTTGTGTCTAAGCTTGGAAACTAGGTACATCAAAAGTCGAACTTAGAGAATCAATTTTTTGTATTCTAGGAAACTCGTGACTATACACTGCGGTTATACATACGTAATGGAGCTTTAAGACTGCAAGAAGCTAAGGAACGTTTTAATGTGTCTCTGTCTAAGAAAAAAAAAAATATATGTACCTAATAGATAAGGCTTTTGGTTAGTAAAGGGAATTATAATAATGAATTTCCTCTAACAGTCATCTATACATGATGAGTTTTCTAACCAACTAGTAGTTTTTGAAAGTTTATAGCAAACACCTACAAAAAAGCATGCATTTTAATGCCCCTACAAAGAAAAGTAATAATCATTTCAATATTTTAGACTCATTTGTGAAACAATAGGCTAATTAAAGTGTTGCCACCAAGGAAGCTGAAAGAGAGATTATTTGCTGTTACCTACACCCAAAGATGGAACGTTTAGAATAGTTTACTAGTGCACAATTTTCCTATATTTTCGCACATTATTCATTTAAGTGAAAACCTATTTTACATTTTTTTCCCTATATTTAGTAGCAATGTGGAGAGTTTTTTTCTAATTTTCATTCTGTGATAGGCAATTAGTAATTGGATAAAGTAAGATCTGCCAGAAAATTTGCTTGAGTAGCAATATTCTCTGTAAACCTTGAAGTTTTTTATGCCTATTTAGTATATTTTTTTGCAATATAGTTTAAATTAGGTACAAAATCAAATTGGGGTGTAAATAACAAATAAGTACTGTGTTTATTTGGTTTAATAATAAATATCAGGTTCTTGAATGTTGGACTTAAGGCTAATTTTTTTTCCTTTAGTTTTTGTTATTGCCATGCAAATAAATCTTATGTTATTTTGAATACCCACGTATAGTATATTATATTCTGTTATTTTTTTTTATTATTTAACTTGAGATTAATTTTGGTACAAAACATGTATTTTTGTATTTCTCACTATTTTTATTATATTTTACAGATATTTATGTTTGTTTTTTTTTTTAATCGACTGGTTTTGTAGACCTGACTATAACAACCCTCTTATTTAAATGTGCAAGTTTACAAAGCTCTTATTTAGAATTTAGAACTCTAAACTAATTACTACTACGCGCTATTTAATAGTCAACAACGTTATCCGGATTCATGAAGAAGAGTCTTCTTTACTACAATAAAAATTCATCGAACAATCGCGCTAAGGGTCGGTTTATTCACCTTCTGATAAACTGTCAGGTAATGCAGGCTGTAATCCCGTTGGTCGGCAAGCTATTCTCCGGCCAATAGGATTATAGATCCGTAAATTTATTTACATATAAGTTACCAGTAAGTTTATCAGAAAATGAATAAACTAGGCCTAAGTAGTTAAAACTAAAATCTGTTTTTTTTTAAGATAATAGTCAAAATGACATTATGTTGGCAATACAATGTAAAATTGTCGATGCTTTCAAATTTTTTATGCAGAAAAGGCTTGTGTCGCCAACATAGTTACTAAATTTTTGACTTAAAAAAAAAAAACTTTATGTGTAAATAAGGAGTGGTTATAAATTTAGATTTTCCTAAGCTTTCAATTTTCATTATCACTTTATGGCGTTTCTGATTGGTAGATTCAGTGCGCACTGAGTGTATTTGTATCCTTTTAATCGACCTGTAGAAGAAAAAGACAGAAATAGAAAAAATTGCACTAGTTCCGCACTAGATCTACCAATCGGAAACGCCATTAATATCAGAGTATTGTTCGTCGATTTTTAACTGACATTTTCCGTATGAGGAGCGAGGGGGTGTTTCATATGGCAAAACCAGGTGTGACGTCAGGTAACCATTGGCGTTCTAATGTAGGGAGCCACCAGCTCACATTCCGTCCGAGTATCAGATTAAAATCGACGGACAATATATGTATGTGAAAGGACGGTTCTAAAATGGTTCAAAACAGTGGCAGAGTTTATCAATCGTCAAAATGACAACAGCTCGGCTATCACTTTCAAAAGGTTTGACTTAGTTCAGAATCAGTGACTGGATTCCGAACCCACGATCCGATAAGATTGTCTCGGTGTTCCACCAGGAACCTTGCTGGGAACCAAATCGATCTATAATATAAAAAACTGTGTGCAGAAAATTTTTGAAAATTTGACAGCATACTAATGTCAGTGGGGGCAACCGGGCTAAAATATTTTCAAGATGGTGGCACTTCCGGTTATACCGGAAGTAGACGTCAACTGTAATTAAATTGTAATTAATGAACGCCCTGACGCAAAAACACTTAAAATAATAGGACTGCCTATAACCCTTAACTCCTGGCGTGAAATGCCTCATCTGAGTTTAAAGCACTCTGGGACAAAAAAACGAATTCCTAAACGTTAAAATCGCCTTCTCTATTGTCCGTCGTTTTTAATCTGACACTTTCCGGATGAGGGGCGAGAGGGGTGAAGCTTATGGCAAAAACAGGTGTGACGTCAGGTGTCCATTGACGTTCCAATGTAGGGTGCCACCAGCTGACATTCCTTTGGAGTATCAAATTAAAAACGACGGACTTTACATAAAATCGACGAAAAAGGTCTGTTCGTGCAGAAATCACAAACCAGTCAAAGCGAATCGGTTAAAAAAGTCAGAAAACGAATTCGATTGAAGGCGATAACCCAACAGTTGACAGATAACCTATAAAGCCAACCAATCTGTATTGAATGACGTTAAATGCATTGTTCATGTCAAAATAACCGACTGGTTAATCGCCTTCAATCAATGCCTTTAATTGACTTTAGTTTCAACCAATGGAATTCACTCTGACTGGTTTGTGTTTTCTACAAGAATAGACCTATTATTTAACTCACAAGCGCAGCCTGAATCGCAAGCAATCCATCGAGGACTGCGGGTGACGTCATCACTATCAGCTGCTGATAGTGATGACGTCGCTCGCAGACCAGCTGCCGACTCGATGTTGGCTAACGTACGCTATGTGGCAATTTTGATAGCTTTTCATGGTCATCTAATAGTTTTTGATGATGACGACGATGAGAAGAACCTGGTCATTCTGCAAAGTTTGAGGGCTATGCAGAAGAAATAATCGTGCCACGTTCTTCTAACATGCAGTTCAAAAAGGAATTTCGAATGGTTTCAGCAACTTTTCAAGATTTTTTACAAAAGCTTCATGATGTGAGTAGCAAAAATGTAGAAGTTGGATAGGCTGTTCATTTGTACTTGCTCTACCTGCTCGAAAAATCAGAAAGATCTGCTAGGAGCTGCTATTTATGAGCTTATATATGGGACAAGTGAACACCGATCTGCTGCTGAGAGCAAGAAAAGCAGTACAAATGAACAGCCTAGGAATGTTACAGCGAAAAATGACATGACCTGTCAGTCGGGTGTTTACATAAAGCCAAAATTGGCCAAAACTGACACAATTTTGGCATTACCGGCTTGTTAAAAAAGTCAAATTTTGATGCCAAACAAGGTGCGTTCGAAAATTTGTACCTCCGAGCGGAATTACCGAACAGTTTAGATTCATCTCCTCCAAGGATGATACACACTACTACAAGTACTACAGGCTACAGGATGGTCTATCCTCATAAGTCCTGTGTGTAACAAATTCCTCGCTACCCCCCCATTTCAAATTACTAGTTGTGACGCAGACAGCATGTTATTTCTCGCCTTGACGTAGGCTGTTTAAATAGCTGACGACTTACGTTGCGTTCGGTATTTTGCTCAAAGAGCAGAGCCATAATCACGTGACCGGTGAGCGCACAGAGCAATTAAACGCTGTATCAGAGCAGAGGTCTCATCAACGTGAATGAGCCTGCACCGAGTAGTCTTTTTAAATAAACGAACGGTAAATTTATGCTCGGAGAACTCAGATCAAAATACCGAACTCACGGATAGTTATGACGTCGGAAATGGTAACACACCAATATAGCGGCAAATTCCAAAAACGAGGCATATAAACAATTCTGTAGGTGTGTAACATTCTTGTACCTCCCCTAAATTTAGACTCTGATCTAGATCCAATAAACGATCGATTCAGATCGAAAAGATTGGTCGTAAATACAAATACCGAAGAAAAACGTGGCTCGATTTCTTATCTCCTCTGCATAGGGCATAACCAACCTTTGCAGTAGGACTAGCTTCTTCTTCTCGTCTTCATAATCAAAAATCATTTGATGATGCGGCAGATATAGGCTAGCCCTTAATAATGCAAAAACCGAACTCAACTGGTAGATGTTCTAATATTGGAATTGTGCTCCAGAGTGATAATAGAACGGTTCGGAGCAAAAAGTGAAAAAAAATTGGATAACGAAAGTTAGCAGAGAAATATATGGTTTGGATTGTTTGGAGCAAGAAGAATACACACTCTAAGGGCGGGTATTATAAAACTGCTTTGACAGTTAACTTGAAGTTAACTTTTTGAATTACATGTAATTCTAGAAGTTAACTTTAAGTTAACTCTCAAAGTAGTTTTATAATACCCGCCCTAAGGAGTGCTTATCGGCCTCGTTTTAAGTTATCAGGGCCATATTGGTTTTCAATTGTTTTCAATCATTGCCGACGTCATAACTAAGTCCTCAGCTGTTTGAACAGCCTACGTCAAGGCGAGAAACGCCACGCTATTTACGTCACAACTGGTTGTTTAGCTTAGGGGGAAGGGGGGTGATTTGTTACACACAGGCCTTATGAGGATAGGCCATCCTGTAGTAGTGTGTATCATCCTTGGTTTGGAGGAGGTGGAAGAGAAGACCTTGGGCGCGTTCACAGTGGTTTTCCCTGGGTAAAACTTAACCAGGTTAAATATTTCACTGGTTGAAAAGGATGCGCTTGGGATGACAAATCCGTGTACGACTAACGCCTGCGCCATAACGAGGTAGGATTTGATTTTGTTTTCCTTTTGTTTACATATGTTGTGTTTCGAATGTTTCGAGATGGATCCGGGAATAATATTTTTTAAAAGTACTATTGAAACTTCTTCGGATTCGTCTGATACAGAGGAAGAAGTCAGCTATGCTGTAGCACAAGCTGCATGTGCTAGCGCTAGCAGTTTACGTTCAAGCTGAAAAAAGGCATATTGAAAGACAGGATAATTTTATGGCAACAATACGCAATTATAGCGATAAGGAGTTTCAGGAAAATTTTAGAGTTTCCAGAGAAGCTTTCAACTGGCTTCCTGGAAAACTTGAAAACCAGTTGAAGTCAGCAATGCATGGCCCAGAAAGATTACCAACAGTATTGTTTATCTAATTTCAAATATTCTTGTATAACGCCTGCGCGACAAATTTTACCCATGTCTCAGAGTGGGTTAAAAAGTTGTACAACCAGGGCTGCGTTCAAAAACGGCTAAAGCCGAGCCAAAATTGGCATATTGCGTTCAAGTTCGGCTCCAGCGTGCCAAAAAACGGTTGGCTTTACACGTTCCAAATCGGCCGCGGTAAAGTAACTTTTGGAGGCTCTTTTAACTGAGTCTAGAAATGGTTATACGAATTTTGATTGGATGAGACCAAATTCAATATGGCGTGGCAGCCAGCAAGTTAGTTTTGAATATGTGTTTTCATATTTCAATTATTTTGTTTGTTTGCAGCTTCTATTTTGATTATTCAAAAAAATATTTGTTAACTAAGTACGTGAACTATTAAGTCGGGCAGAAACTAGATATTTTTTGTGTTTTTTGGTCCATGTACGGTCGCCACGCCATATTGAATGTCACGTGGTTTGGATTGCCTATTGAGAAACGGTATTTGGCGTTCCAGCAAATTCACACCAGATTTGGCATCGCCGGTAGAAGGGGAATAGTAGGTTTTGGCATTAGCATTGCCGTCTTTGAACGCACTCCGGGTAAACTTATCATGGCTCTGTGAACGGAGCAAATATTTTAACCGGGTGAATTAGGTAGATCCGTGAACGACAATTAACCCTAGCCGCTTTCCAGTATGCACATTGGCGCGCTCTAGAGCACCTCGGGGGCGCCACGCACTAGATTTGTACCGTTCCAGTATCATGGCGTGAGACGCCTGTCTTAGTGTCAAATATGTCAAATTTTAAAAATAATTATCTGTTTGTTTGTGCAAATTGTTTTTTTATTTATCAAAAATGAAAGAGAATCAAAACTATATTTTTTTAAATGTTCAATCTTGAGATATAACAAGAAATAAATAGATAAATAGCCTCCCACGGATGTGACAGCTGATAGGTTGACGCCTACGTACAGCTCGGGAGCTCAACGCCCCGAGTAGCTCCGGGCGTCACACTCCCATACTGGAAAGCGGCTCCTGCAAAAGACGCGCTCGGTGTGCACTCGGCGAGCGTCCGGAGTTCGACTGGGGCGAGTTCAGAAATGACACACCCAGTGTGAGTGTGACACCGGTGCGACGCCCTAGCTGTTCAAAAATGCTAGGAGATGCTGGGCTCAATGGCCAATTGTCAATTCAAGCGCACCCATAAAATCGCACTCGCACCCTGTGCGTTATTTCTGAACTCGGCCCTGTGAACGCACTCCTTGAGAAGAGATGTCAACAGTCAACATAACCTATAATATTTTGATTGTTTTTGTTTTTTAGTTTTTCTGTTTTTGAAATGTTTATTAGGTGTATATTCATTCAGTTCAGTTTAGTTTATTTTCAAAAATGCAACAAGCTATTGAAACTATCAATCTACCCAAATCCAAGTTGGAAAATCTACGAAAATCTGGTCAATACTTTTGCGACGACTTGACTGAAGCATCCCTAAAAACTTTATCTATAAGTTCACCAAAACCCCAATCAAATAAAAACACGACCACATCATTAGAGTTGTTGGAGGAAGAATTGTTGAACGGATGTATTTTAACTTACAATACTGAATTGGACAAAGTTTTAAGTGATGAAATTGTCCCTAAAAGAATTACTGAATTGGCAGGATTCCCTGGAACTGGAAAAACACAAATTTGGTAAGACAAAGCCTCCTTGTAACTAATTACATGATGTAAGTTTTAAATTAATCAGGTCATCCTTTCTTTGTAGTTTTCAGTTATGCATTGCTACCCAATTACCAAAAAGCCTGGGTGGCTTGGAAGGCAAAGTAATCTACATAAACACAAACAAAAATTTTTCGTCAAATAGAGTAAGGGAACTTACCAGAAACTTTATAAAGCAAATCAGTAAAGTTTCTAAAAATAATCTTTCCGAAGAAGAGATTTTAAAAAATATTCTTGTTTTCAACAACCCTAATGTTTTTGAGATATTTGCTACAGTAAAATACTTGAAGGTGTTTTTAAAAGACAAAATGGTCAAATTATTGATAATTGATAGTATCGCTAGTCCATTGAGAGATATAGAATTATCAGAAAGGACTTATCTAACTTATCAACTGCTAGAAGAGTTACAAGAGTTAGCGACAGCATTTGATTTTGCAGTAAGTGTGTGTTAAAATTAAACGAATTCAAATTTTATGCAATAATATTGGATCATTTCAGATTGTTGTCACTAATGAATTTACCACCAGAGTCAGAGACAGTGAGGCATTTAACACACCATCATTGGGAGATAGCTTTTTCGACAGAGTTAACTCACGAATATGCCTGTCAAGGCATAGTGAGAAGAATTTTTATGTAGCCGAGTTGACTAAAAGTCCAGTAAAAGATCTTGTTAAAGCAAGCTTTTGTATGTTTGAATGAAAAGTTAAACCTAGAGATTGAAGTTTACTGGTAATTTTCATTTGTTCTTTCTCAGTGGTAATTTTTCGGTTATTTTGGTAATTTTGGAAATATTTCATGAAACAAACAATGATGACTATATACTATACCCAAGACTATACCTATACATTCAAGGATTATAGATTTTCAGGATTTTTTAGCTAAACAACCATTTATTATAATATTGTTTGTTGTAAAACTTAACCTCATAGAAATATTACAATATTTAAACAAATAATAATACCTAATTCCTAGAACGAAAAACAAGCAAAGAAAATCAAACAGAAATAAATTCTCCTAATCTGGTGCTAAACTAAATAGTAAAGTAAATACCTACATTTAAAGGGCAAAAAAAAAACAAATAAATAAAATGAGCTGAATAAGTATAGCATTGGAGATAACTCAGTCAAGAAAATTGATTACTTAAAGCACACAGGGTTACAGGGTTGGCAACAGCCCTGGTTTTTGAAAATTTCTATTGGTTTTTTGGGTTTTGCGAGAGTTGTGCTTTTGTAGGGTTTTTGTGTTTCAAGATCTTTGACATTCCAAATAATTTCAAACTCAGAACTCAACAAAAACCCACGAAATAGGTTTTTCCTACGAGCACAATGTTTTAATTCAAAATATAGGTACCTACTCCATATTTTCTACTTCAAATCAAATTACTATCTATAGGTAGGTACTATTTTCCATTGAGAAAACCTAGATCTTAGATTTTTTGATCAATTTTTGATACATGAGATGGACAAAAATAATAAACTTGTGGAAAAACATTACACCTAACTTCTGCGGAAAATGTCTTTTCCATCCTTGACAGCTTGCCAACTGCCGTCGCGTGGGGAAAAGCACCACTTTCCGCACTTGTTAGGTAAATAACTATTTGTTTATGCCTTCTCTGAAAGCGCGTTACAGATTCACAACAAGATGGCAAATATTGCATGAAAAGGATTGTCGCCTAAATGTGATTTCTTTAAGGAAACATTTCTGAAAATTACCGGTAAAGAAATTTGTCGGGTTAAATTACCAAAATTACCGTTGCCACGGTAACGTTACCACACTTTAATCTGTAGTTAAACCTATTGTTTAAAGTTTCTGCAGGATTTCTTCCATTCAGGAAATTAATTATCCTGCATATTTCAGTAGAATGAAGGTTTAAAATTGCTGCCCTGAATCAAACTAGACTGTGATAAAATTAAATTAAAAAACACATTTCAACATTGATAAATTATGCTTTATATTTTCTCAATATTTGAATACATTATATAAATTTTAAATTACACAATAATCAGGCCTGAAGAATAAGAGTTAAGTAAGTACAAAGGTACAAAACAATCACAAAGACATAGTAAATTTTTTTTTTTTACATGTAATAACACTTCAAACAATGAATAAATAGACAAGGAATTAGTGATCTATAATCTAATGTGATATGAATATAATATAGTGACACAGTGACATATGCATAATATAAAGCACATAAAACAGAAGGATTTCTTTTATTTATTTTAACTTTGACAATGTTTTTGCATAGAATAAAAAAATACATCTTATGCAAGAAAGGGTTTTTTTCCAAAGTTGAAGCCTTCAATACATCAGAAAGGGATGTAAATCAATCTATGGCTTAAATATACAAGGTGGTTTCATTGATTTATTTATCGGTTAATCATAACAATTTTCACATGCTTATGAAGTTTATTTTGAAAATTGTGTGAGTTCTGTTCCATATTGTATGTGTATGTATATAAAGCTACATGAATAAATAATTTATTATTCAACAACTAAGGAGCATGACAAATAGAATTTAAATTGAATACTTTGGGGAAAAAATATCAAATTCTATTATTCTTGATCGTTTAAATAAATCGAAGCTAAAAAATCAAGCAACCAAAACAAAAATTACCTGAAATAAATAATATGTAAATGCTATTTTTACTAACTTCTTCTAATATCACATAAAGGTTGTTTTAAAAAAATATTTGACTGTCCAATATTTGTTAGTAAAGCAACCAACAAAATAAAAAAATAACAAATTAAATACATGTCTCACTTGAATAACCAATCAGCTTGATTATGTATACATACATATTTGATATTACATATTTATTATTAGGTTAAATGCTTTAAAATGGGTCCCACACTATTTGCTTTTGAAATGCAGAGCAAGAAATTACTTAAATCAGTGCAATATTGCTCAAGGAACAAACTTAAGAGAAATTTTCAAATCCAATTAAATAAGTCAAATAAATAATCTTGGACTATTCTGATAAAAAAGAGGCGCTTGTAAAAACTTAAATGTAAACATGATGAACAATCCAAAAATCCCATCAATAAAATATCCAAGAGTGTTAACGGCACAACTGGATTCTTGTAACAACACGGTATTAGGCAAATATATAAGAATACTTTAAAAATAGCGTAAGGCCCCTTAATTTTTTACTCATAATACACTTATTTTTACTGATAAGTACTTATTATTTTAGGACAATAGAAAGATAGAAAATGTGCGGATATAGAAAACATTGCTCATACAAGCAATAGAACATTATATTTTTCAAAATGCATCTTCAAGGTCGTCTTCTTTTGATTATTAAAGGCTGATCGGCCGAATTTAATTAACACCATAAAATACAAATAGTCCCATTATGTTAAAGGCTTGTAAAATCTTTGAACAAATTGGGTCAGGTTTAAAACTTGACCTGGTCCTTTACATTGGTCCATTTGAATGTATTCTTCCAGATTGTGAACCGAATCTGCAATACAACCAACCATTGGTATATGTTTTAAAAAATTGTAAACTTTTGTTATCTTACTTGCGTTAGCTATAGCTGGATAATTTGGCGGCGGTTTTATCCATGTACCATCCGGTCTCTTCATATGGCGCCTATCAGATGAAAACTCTTTGACGAATTCGCTGCCAGGGATTACTCGAAAGTATCTGTAATTTAATTGGGTTAATGGTTCACAAACTCTAGTCCATAATTTGATGGGTATTTATAAATTTTTGATGATGTCTGTTATAAAATTAGAATCAGAGTTTAAATTATACAATGTTTCAGTCCTCAGTACTTCCTCAGGGACGCCACGCCACGACAAGTTAGGGGCGTCACCCAAAGCTACGTGATTTTGGACCTACAAGACAAATGTGATATCGTTAATTTAATATAAAAAACCGTCGATTGTCCAGTGGATCTTTTCTGAGAAGGTAGTGAAAGAGCGTGTGGTTGTTGCTGGGGCATGAAGTCCAATTCTAGATAGTAGGTACAGGGAGTGAGAGTATAGTATTTTGAAAAATTTTAATAAATCACTTTGCTTTCGTCTGGCGGATAAGGGTTGCAGAGTGAAGCGTCGGGTAGAGGTCATCATAGTTGTAGATATAATTTTCGGGAGAGGAATATCTGCCTTGAAGGCCAAGTACTGTACAAATTTACGTTGCACCTGTTCCAAGGCGTTGATGTGGACAGAATACATATAGGTGACCAAACCGAGGAGCTGTTCTCCAGGACGGGCCTTATCATTGTGCAGTAGAGAAGGCTCATAGAAAAGTTGTTCGTGAAGTCCCTTGAACACCTTTTAACAAAGCCCAGCAGCAGAGAAGCTTAACGTGTTATCAAAAATGACACCGAGATCATGCTGTTGAGACACTGTTTCATGTGGTTCATTGCTTATGTGGTATACAAATTGTATGAGGCTTTGACTTTTGGAGAAAACGATAGCTTTACATTTAGAGGCATTGAGTTCCATGCCACTTCTGACACACCATTCCGAAAGTATCCAAGTCAAATTGTAGTCTGGCACACAGTCTTCGTGGGACAAGACTCGGGACTAAGTCATCGGCAAAACACAGAAACTCGCTATTAATGAAACAAGAACCAATATCGTTGATGAAAATATTGAATAGCAGGGGTCCCAGGTGAGATCTTTGTGGTACACCGGAAGAGATGTCAATGGGCTGTGAGCAGAAGTTGATGATCTGGACTGTTTGAGTTCTGTTCCCAAGGTAGTCGCTGATCCACGCAAGCAGAATACCAGATATTCCAATTCTCTCAAGCCTCGCAAGTAGGACATTGTGGTTGACACGGTCGAAGGCTTTAGCAAAATCGGTATGTATAGAGTGAACAACTCCACCGCTTACAAGAATCCCTGAGATTTTATCCTGATCCGTCAGGAGGTTAGTTTTGGTTGAGTAATTTAGCCGGAAATCTGCTTGCTGTTCGATTAGGCAAGGGTTGATGATAGGAATTAAGAAAAAAGACCTCAGGGATAGTGTTGAGGATACCATTTTTTTTTTTTTTTTACGGATATGCGCACTCGCAAGGAAATGTCCTATCACGCTCGAGAAGCGGCAAGTGCGCGGAAATGTCGGTGTATGTTGGTCTTGAAACGGTTCAGGTTGTAACCTGCAGGGAAAACCGTCGCAGGGAGTTTATTCCACAGCGATGCTGTTCTCCAGAGATATGAATTCTGATATAATGAGGTTCTTGGTGCCTCTAGTTTGACAGTAAATTCATGGTTACCGTCTGTTTGACGGGTTCGCCTGGTAGGTGCTACTCTCGGTGGAATCATACGTGCCAACTCTTCAGAGCATTTTCCGTGATAGTACCTGTAGAAGAGAGATAAATCGCCCACAGATCTGCGATGATCGAGACCATCCAAGTTACGAGTAAGTGCGGGGTCATTGATCAGCTTGATAGCTCGTTTTGCACGGTATTCAAAAGCATTAAGGTATGTTTGGGTGCTGCACTCCATATATGTGAGCAGTACTCCATAGTTGGTCGAATCTGGGCTTTGTCGAGTGTCAGCAATTGGCTTGGTGTGTACAGATGTCTTGTACGAAATAGCACCCCCAGCTTTTGGGAGGCCTTTTTAGCAATATATGCCACGTGACTGTGCCAAGACATGTTGGTCTCTGCAGTAACCCCCAAGATGTTCAACTGACTCTGTAATGTGACAGCACTTCCAGATAGCATGATGTTTGGCTCACCGGTGCTGGTCTTTTTTGAAAAAAGAGCTGCTTGGGTTTTCTGCGCGTTGAACTGTACAAGGTTTTTGTTACCCCAGTGTGGGTGGTATGAGTGAGGAGACTACATTGCCATCGTCTGCAAAGCAATAAAGTGGATTTACTGTTTTATCTATGAGGTCATTTATGTAAATCAGGAAAAGAGTTGGCGAAAGGATTGCTCCCTGTGGCACACCAGCATTTATTTGGTAAGAGTTGGAGTTCTGGCCATCCAGTGCAACATAAATGGATCTGTCCTTTAGGTAACTTTCAAAGCAAGTGCAAAGTTTCGGCGATAATCCCATTGCTTTGAGCTTGTTGAGCAGATTTTCATGCCAAACTTTGTCGAATGCTTTAGATATATCTAAGACAATTGTTCTTGTTTCACCCCGCAACTCAATCGCTTTTTGCCATAAGTGAGTGATGTATGTAAGTAAATCGCCAGTTGACCTATATTTTCGAAATCCGTATTGCTTATCGTTGATAATTTTGTACTTTTCCAAGTACTTGGTTAGGTGATTGTTCACAACTCTTTCCATTACTTTTGATATCACCGGAAGTAGAGCAATTGGTCTATAGTTTAACGGATCTGTCTTTTTTCCTTTCTTTGGAATGGGTTGTACTGCGGTAGACTTCCATGATGATGGATATACTCCTTGCCTGTAAGACAAATTGAATAATTTTGCGAAAGTTGGGGTGAGTTCGTTGGCGCAATTTTTGAGTACTATTGCGAGAATGCCATCCGGACCCATTGCTTTGTTTGTATCCAGCTTTTTTAGGGATTTTCGTATTTCTCTGTGACAAAAGGGTACCTCTGGCATACTATGGGAAACCCTTTCAATGAACGGTGGAGTTTTTCCGTTTGGCACTGTTAGGTTGGAGTTGGAGGAAAACATTTGGGCAAGCATATTGGCTTTTTCCTCTGATGTTGTGGCTAAGTGATTATTTTTATCTGTAAGTGGTGGTATGGATGACTTGGTGAAGTTAGATCCAACAGCTTTTGCAAGAGACCAAAAAGACCTAGAACTATTTGGACAATTCAGCAACCTGTTTTTTATTCTTTGATTGTATGTTTCTTTAGCGGAGTCAATAGTAATTTTGCAACTATTTCTGGCTTCTATAAATTTTGTCACCGGCCTTATGGACGAGCGCGATAAAACTCCGCTTTCAAATCTCAGGAAATACCCCACTACTGAGTGGTTCATTGAACAAAATAAACAGAAAACGAGATAGTATAAAGCTACACCTGCTGAGAATCAGAGGGGGCGATGTCATTCGGGACAGGTCCACGAAAGATCCGCAGCTTTCACAGTTCCTCGTAAATAACTGAGATGGAGATTTCAAAGTCATGAATGTGAATGTTACTATCAGAAATGCTGTGGCCGATAACACATGTTTTGTCTGAGTATATAAAATGAGAATATGCACCGAAAAGATTAGCTAGTTCAGGTCCAGTTTTGGCGAATTTACCGTCCTAAAACATGTAAGAAGAGAAGGGAGTCCATAAGTCTATTGTCTGCTAGCATTGACAAACTTCCAGAAATGTTTCAGATTTTTGTCCATAAGCAATGACAACTCTGAGGATATGACATAATTTGTATAGCAATCATTGGAAAGAGTCTTACACTGAGCTTGATGGTGTGAAAATTCAACACAGTCAGCAGGGGAATCCGTCGGCTTCCAAGTTCTGGGGGCATTTTTCTTCCTAATTATTAGGTCCTTTAGTTCAAGGGAGAACCATTGTCGAAATTTATGGCTTGAGAGCTTCTTCTTTGGTACAAAACAATCGATAGCCGTATAGAGAACGTCATAGAAAACTCTGGTCATTTCCGTCACATCGAGACCCCGGAGTAAGTCAACCCAGCGAGCCATCCCAAGGTTATCGTTAAAGAGTGTGTAATCAGCAGACCCAAAATCATAATAGTCGCGTCAGGGTGGGGGATGTCAGCATTGCGGTGACATGGCCTATTGCAGGTGGCAAAAAGTAAAGCAGCATGATATGCATCAACGGGGAGGATAATGTCATTAGCTAAGAGACGAGAATCCTCGGGGTTCTGGGCAGTGTTGCCAGATCTCACGATTATTCGTAAGATTACACGATTTTGGTCAGAATTTCACGATCTCACGAATGAGGTAGCAATTCTCACGAATTCTCTTTGTAGTGATACAAATCAGTAATTAAATGTAATATTCAATTGAAAATAATCGAAATAAAAATCTACTATACATAGGTCATAAATATATATAGGTCAAAAAAACGAATTCCCAAACGTTAAAATCACCTTTTCTAAATTTAAAATCGACGAAAAAATTAACTACAAGCACAGCTTGAGTCGCAAGCAATCCATATGACATCACCACTATTCATGGTCGTCGTTACGAGGTTTCTCAGGGGGGGCAGCACTATAATAAGATAATTTCCAATAGCACCGCTGGTAACCGTCGTAGGCGAAATTTTTTTGGGTGCCACGTCGCTTTTTTGAACATTTTAACGTACTTAAGTATTTGATATCGATATATAGTTAACAATGATGGTATTTTTTTCCCCAACAAATTCACTGTCCCCATCATTTGTTTAAGCTACGTTTACACTTGGAAAGTTTACTAAGGGCCAAATTCTGGACTGACTGGTAAACGTCTGGTTGTTACCTAGCAGGAACTTTCTATGCACTAGAGAAAAGAAAGTACCTGCTAGGTAACAACCAGACACCAGTTGGTCCATAATTTGGCCCTAAAGGAAAGTATTTGCCGCCACTAAACTTGTCATGTGTAAACCACAGGAAAGTGCACTTGCTACTTGCCGGCAAGCGCTTTTCAAAAGTTGATGGACCGGCTAGTTTACTTGCCGCTACGCCAAATTTCTGTTTGTACTTTCCGTGTGTGAACGGATCACAAAAACAGGCGTCCACGTTTCTGTATGAATACCTACTACAAGGAAGCAAAACTATCACCAGTGGCAAGATATCGTAATGTGACTTCCAATTTGATTTTAGGAGAAATAAGACTTCTCATCTACGTTTCTGACTTTGTCAGTTTAGGCTCGGTTCAACTAGTCTTGACGGTTCTTGAAATTTTTGGTATGATAATCTCATAAAATTCCTATAAAAATCAGGATCTTCAATTGATATCTCCTTCAAGAGTCGTTTCGACGCACCCAGAAGAGTGGGTACTTCTACGTCTGATCCAATCTCTAACCCAAACTCGTTTTTTCCTATTTTTCTTGCGTTCTAGCACGCACTACCCTACTTGGAGCCATTTTATTTTCCACTGTTTGGCAAATAAACTGGAAAATATGTAAACACAAAACAATGAATAAGTTTAGTGACGGCAAGTACGTTCCAAGTGTAAACGTAGCTTTAGGTAATTGTCTTTACGCCAGACTATAAAAAAGGTACCTACCTAACAAATTTTGAAAAAATGGAAAAAAAGCAATACGAATGCGAACTATCTTTTACTTCTTTCTTGTTCAAAAGACTATTTCTAGGGGGGGGCAAATACCCCCCCCCCCCAAAACGACGCCCATTACACTATCATCGTCTGATCGTGGTGACGTCACTCGCAGACCAGCTGCCAACTCGAGAATTGGCGAAGATACGCCAGGATGAGCAATCCTGCGGATAGTGAAAACGAGGTTAAGCTTCCAGAAACACCAGCTAAAGAACGGAAAAACAAGGATACAAGATTTATTAATGAAATGTTTATTTCTTATGAATGTGAAATCATGTTTACTTTATCAGAAATCTAAAAAAGAACATTGTTGTGCTTCATTTTCTTATAATATTATTAGCAATTTTTGGTCTCATGATTTCTCACGATTTTTCTTTTTCGATTCTCACGATTTTTTTTTATTTCTTCTGGCAACGCTGGTCATGGGTGAAAAACAGATCAAGTAGAGTGCCACAAGCATTAGAGAATGCATTTATCTGGAACAAGTTGTGGTAAGCGCTCATATTGGATGAACATTGGCTTCACGCTCTGAGGTTAAGGAAGACTGAGCAGCAACAGCTACAGAACTGAGACTGTCACTAACCCAGTAAGCCTTGGGTAAGTTGAAATCACCGTAAATGCAAAGCTTGTAATCTGGGAATGTATCCGATAAAGTTTCCACTGAGTCCGAAAAACATCTGTGATCCTTGCTATTGGATATAGGTGGTAGGTAAACTGCACCAAACAATAATTTACTATTCCCCGATGCACCCTGACGAAAAACTGTTCAATAGTCCTGGGTGAGTGGCAGATTGAGCTAAAAATACCCTTTTGAATTGCTATCAATACACCTCCCTTCTGGTGGCAGTACTGGAAGAAGATGAACGATCACATCTAAAGACGTTATGGTTTTTCATGCTCAATTCAGCATCATAAAAGTCCTCAGTGAGCCAAGTCTCCGTAAAAACCAGAACTTGGTATGGAACTAGGGGAACAGAACCAGCCAATGTATTTAATTTATTACACAAACCGCGCACATTCTAATAATAGACTGTATAACTATTCAGATTGTTTATAATTCCTGATTGTCGACTAGGTGCCGAAAATCCTGGGCCCCATTGTGTCTGGATATATTGGATTTAAGATCTTTGAGGTGCCCCGAAACTCTCTTCTGTTACCTCTGCGATAAGTCACCAGTGAAAACCCGTCATCAGCATCAGCTTGCATTTGCACTGTTGATGGCCTTTTCCATAACCATCGAAACCGGACTGTTGATGTTTACACTACCGGAGGCGGCACCAGCACCGCTGTCTATTTTGAGGTAGGTAACACAAAAGTCACAAAATTCAAAGGTCAATGTACTGGGAAATATTATTAGTTTATTGAAAATTTAAATCAAATTCGCATTTAAAAAGCCGCAAGTAAATATATGAATTATTAATTAGTAGTAAGATGTTTAAAAATAGAAAATTGAGGTAGGTAATGTTTAGTTGAAACCATAGTCATTAGTGATAGTGATTATACCTATTATATTACACATTCTGTGTTATAACTGTTAAGATAAAATGAAACTATATTTTTATGATTTCTTGTAGAGTCCTAAAATAGCTATAACCTCGAAGATATATTGGTAAGACCTTACCTGAAATAATCTGGTTTCAAAATATGATCCGTCCTAAATGTTTCAGTCACGTATTTGTGCACATAAGTTGGAAAAGGCAATTCTGAGTCCAGATCGTACACAAGACATTTATCAGGTTCTGGATGATAAAGGAAAATCACATGATAATCCTATAAAAAAAGAAAAGATAAATAATTACCGAGGCACAAAGCAACGACTGATTAAAAGAATAATAATTAAAGCGCCTGATACTGAAACTATAGTCAGTTCAAGAACTCTTACTAAATATCGCACTTTTATAATATATTTAGTTATAGTAGCATGAGTAAAGTGATATGGTAAAGTTATGGATTTTTTTTCTTCCAAATCCAGTTGAAAGTTAAAGGTTTCCTAGAACAGCAATGAGCTTATTCTTGCACTCAGTCAAGTAACAACAATACGTCATATTCGTGAATTTATTATTAGAGCAACATTCTGGCCTCTAAGAGAACAGGAATAAGATAAATGTGGATAAATATGCTGGATAAAATTAGAACGTACCCAAATGACCAAACGATCTTCTTCTTTTCCAGCTCGTTGTCTCCACAAGGGCACCGTTCTGCTGTGATTTGAAATAAACACTACAAAACATTTGCTAAGCTCGTTTGGCTGGGTTTTAGTTACTTCTTCTGCAAGCTTGTAGACGTTTTCTTCACTGAAAAGAATTACATTAAATCAAATCAAATATTTTATTTATCAAACAATATTCGTACTAGTCAATGAACAAACCAGGTAAACTGCTTAGTGCGGTACTTTTCACATGTGATGCTAAATTGAATTTTTTTTTAGTGTGACATAAACTTTGCAAGTTCTAATTCAAGTTAACTAATTATTTTCTTGCTGCGGATTTTACGGCTTTAAAGCATTTTCAAGCTCCATCAATAATTAACGTGTTTTGCAAAAGTTCAAAACAGTTTTATAGTGCTATTCTCCCGGTTAATGTTGGAAAGTAATTTGGACTTTACTACTGCGTAGTTTGGAATTAAAAGCATTAAACTAAATAAATATTTCCTAGCAAATTTCTGTGAGCGAAAGCAACTCTTGGCATTTTACAATTATTGATTACTACCCCTTAAACAAGCGTTTTTAACTGAATAATAATTGCATGTTTGCACTTAAAACTCGTGAGTTTAATCTAAACTACCATGTTCTCATTTCAGGAGCTATGCTGGTCATGACCATTAATATGCAAATTTTAATCTAAACATTTAACTCATAAAAAATATGCATGGAATTCTTATACAGGATACTTTTGTTAAATATATTCCATAGCAAGTCAGTCTAAAAAGTCACCAATATTTTTTCTTTGATCTGCTTTTGGGATCTTAACAAGGGTTCTCTTGACCAATTTTTGGGAGCATCAGTAAACTTCTATGATGCAACAGATAAAACTAAAACCCTATATCATTCTAATATGAAAACCACTTTAGGTGCTTGAGACTGTGATGAATTTGGGTACTTAGTACTGAGTCCTTATAGAAAAATTTCATAAAGATACACACAAAAGTGTAGGATACTTTTTGTAATTAATAAATTTTTAGAGTCGTAACAAGGCTTATACTTTTTGTAATTAAGAAATTTCTAGGGTTGTAACAAGGTTTGCATCAAGTTTATGCCATTTATTAGGTTTCAGGTCAGTCGCTAACCCCCTTGTTCTGAATTCAAGAAAACCTGCGGTCAGTCGCTAGCCCCCCTGTTCCATGTTCTCCGGGTACCCAGTTCGAGTCCCAGTGCGACTGTTAACCAGTCTCACCAAGATCAAAGGTCCAAATCTTATATACAGAAGGGTTGTCCTCAAGGTTGTCTTTATATACATATATGGAAACGGCCTAATATTTCAATTCAAAATTTGCGCCTAAGAAAAATGTACAATATTTCCTACCTAGGGGTTTCTGGGAATGTCCGATTCAATGGTGGACATAACCAACTTCATTGATTGGAAAGTGTCACATTACGTACCTCTAGTTCGATACACCACCCTTAAACCTTACTCTATGATTCCGCCCTCATTTCATGATTTGTAAAAAAATGTAAATAGACAGGAAAGAAAAAAAAAAAACTTTTCAATGAGTAATCCCCAGTAGCCAGTAATACAATCAGATTTTTACACCATCCTACAGTTCCCACATAGTTTAAGGGTTTTGTATGTACAGGGTGGGCCAAATTGGACACTTTCTTATGGAAACACCCTTTATTTTTAGAGATAGAAAAAAATGGACCCCCCACTCTGAGGCTCAAATTTCATGAAATCTTGAATGGTGCAAACCGCATTTTGATATCTTCAACCGTTTAGCCGCTAGAGGGCGATTCTCGATTTTGAGCAATACTGTAAAGCCTCCATAACTTTTTTGTTTATAAAAATAATTCATTTCCGTAAAGACCTTTTGGATGCACTTTTTCAAGCATAATTCAGTGACGTGTTCAATTTTTTTCTGTCTGGCTTGGATTTCAAGATTTTGACCAAAATCCTATTTTTTTCAATAGGACACCCTATATATTAATAGTTCATTAGAAAGCTATGCTTTCGCTGATTTCAAGGATCTAAAGTTCGATAGGTTTATCTCTAACAGTTTTCGAGAAAAAAAATTATTACGGTTTTTGTCATAAGAAACAATGTGTTGGAAAAGGACTTTATCTCTGTAAGGAAACTGAGAAAGGTTTCTTTCTAACACATTGTTTCTTATGACAAAAACCGTAATAATTTTGTTAATAAACTGTTAGAGATAAACCTATCGAACCCTATATCATTGAAATCAGCAAAAGCAGAGCTTTTTAATGAGCTATTAATATATAGGGTGTCCTATTGAAAAAAATCGGATTTTGGTCCATATCTCGAAATCGAAGCCAAACAGAAAAAAACTGAGAACGTCATTGAATTCTGCTTGAAAAAGTGCTTCCAAAAGGTCTTTACGGAAATGAATTATTTTCATGAACAAAAAAGTTATGGAGGCTTTACAGTATTGCTCAAAATCGAGAATCGCCCTCTAGCGGCTAAACGGTTGAAGATATCAAAATGCGGTTTGCACCAATCAAAATTTCATGAAATTTGAGCCTCAGAGTGGGGGGTCCATTTTTTTCTATCTATAAAAATAAAGGGTGTTTCCATAAGAAAGTGTCCAATTTGGACCACCCTGTACAAGTCCTGTAGGACCTACACAGATCCTTGAGAATCTCCGCAAAGCCTTAAACATATCCTTCATAATCCAACATTCGTATACAGAGTGATTTAGAAACCGTTCATGGGATGGTTTTAGACGGGTTGGAAGGTCGAACAGACCTTTAGTAAAACAGACTTCTGTTATTATTTTTTCTCGAACTTTTTTAGTTAAACTGAATTCAACCACAAATAAAGGAAAAAAACAAACAAAACTGATATTTACAGATATATTGGACGTTTAAACATTGGGTTAAAGCAGGCACTAGGTGTGTCATAAGAAATATCATAAATTCTAAAGAACGATGGGAGTTTGCATATGCAGGCAACCAACTTGGGTTGCTTTGCTTTTGCTTTGCAACAGGATAAACCCAATAACAAGACAATTATAATAATTTCAAATTAAAGACTAGATAAATGCTATTGTAAAATTAAAACTAAGTTTTGACTTATGCCTCAAATACAAATACATGAAGTAACCAACAATAGTTTGTAATTAACAATCGAGAAAAACAGATGTAAGTTAAGTAGTATCAACAATTTCCACCAGCAAAAACCCAGGACAAAAAGTTAACCCCAAGCCAATCAGCAATCACTCCACAAAAATACAAGATTCAATAATTAAAACAACTTCGAGAGCGATTTAATTCAGGAGAGCGTTTTTTATCTGTGGTATTATTTTTGTTTTAAATGACTTTACAGTACCATTAAAAAGATCCAACTCACCAATAGTGGGTATGAATTGATTATACCATGAGCAGGCTCTATATATAGGCGCATTTCTGGCAAGATTAGTCTGACAATTTTCCAGATAGAATTTATGGTACGCCAGATAAATATTGGATCTTCACAGTTATTTTCAAAAAAATTGAAGCAATTTCTCCTCTCAAGATATTTAGGGAACGAATTTTTTTCCATTGGATCTCAAGCGTTTTTTAGTTTATATACTGTTTTTTTTTATATTGTTTTTCTATCTTTGCTCTTTGTGTTCATGATCATTACTATTATTATCAGAACAGCAGTTGAGTATATAATCATTAATATTAGGCATATTACATAGTGTTAGTTGGGTAGTTTAAATGCATTTTGTTGATGTACAAACATAAATAATATTTATAGAGATTAGTATAGAAACTAATCAGGGATTTTATATATGTTATATTATAGGACTTGTTACCAGTCATTGTATTATGTACTGCTTAAAGTTCAACAATAAATGCTTATTAAAAAAAAAAAAATGGTGAGTCCGGGTGTTTACTGCGGGAACCAAAAAATGCAGGTAATTTAATATTTCAGCCGAATCAATTAAATTTTTGCATATTTTGAAAATAAACAGTTGACTGGCAAGAATTGTACTTTGCTTAAGTGATAAAAAGTTAAATTTTTCTAGTAATAATTTGTGGTCATATCCCCGTGGAAGGTAGATGCCATCCTGCTTAAAGCTTAGGTACTTGAGAAATCTGCGCTGGACATATTCGAGCCTGTCGACATGTACATCACAATTATTGGGAAACCATATCAGAGCTGCATATTGTCATTTTGATTTTAATAATGAGTTGTACAAAGCAATCAAGCTCTCCGTACTTGTGAAATCTTTTGTAGACCTAATAATAAAGCCAAGTGTTTTCAAAGATGCTTGAACGATTTAGTCAATATGTTTATTAAAATTTAGTCTACTGTCGATAATTACCCCAAGGTCTCGTATGGAATCGGAATCTACACTAGAAAGATTGGTATTTTCAAGTCTATATGCAAACTTCACTTCGTTATGAAGCTTGGAAATAGTCATAGATTGGCAATTATTAATATTTAGCAGAAGTTTATTTGTGATACACCAAGAAGACAAGGAGTCACTGTCCTTTTGTAATTCTGTATAATGTCAATAATTCTAAAAATTTTCAGATAATCGGCAAACAATACACAGTTAGATTAGATGAGATAGTAGTGTCAGTGATATCATACACAAACATAGCGAATATTAGAGGAGCTAGATTGCTTAATTGAGGAGCGCCAATTGAAGCGCTGAAGTTGGCAGAACGAAAACTGTTGTACTCCACAAACTGTGTTCGCCAACTCAAATATGAGATAAATAGATTTACCACTTCCCATGAAACCCAATGTTGTACATTTTCTGGGCAACGAGACCATGATCCAACCTATCGAAGGCCTTTGAAGAGTCAGTATATATGACGTCAAGTTGTTTCCTATTATTGATAGCAAGATAAGCTTTTTGTAGGAAACTTGTAAGATTTGTGATAGTTGATCTCTGTGGAAAGAAGCCATGTTGAGTAGGAGATATTACGTTTTTAACTTGATGGAAGAGATTGTTGTGAATACAGATTTCAAAAACCTTTGAAAAGTTGGACAGTATGGAGATAGGTCGATAGTTAGTGATATTATTATTTTGACCTGCCTTAAAAACAGGAAAAATCTTAGTTATTTTCCATTGTTCCGGAAATATATTATTATTTTTTAAATTTTATTGAAGATAATGTAATGTAATGTAATGTAATTTATTCCACAATGTACAAAAATTATACAAGAAAAGCTTCACAAAAGCTGTATGGAAATGTTGCCTAAATTATTCCTATCAAAATCTTAAATCCTAAATACTATACTAAAAAAGTCACAACAAACCAAAATATGACAAAAATAGACATTATATGATGACAAACAACAGTGAATCAGTGAATAAGATGTAAGGGCACTGATAGCGACAGTGAGCAATCACGCAATATAAAAGAAGGTATTTTATCATAACCTGCAGTTTTTGTATCTTTCAATTTTTTGAGTGCACTGCACACTTCAAGCTGAGAAATATTGTTAATGGGCATATTTTGAGAGTTGTAGGGCTCAACAGGGTTAATTAGGAAGGGATTTGATGATGCAACATATACAATTTTGAAAAAATTGGCAAATCCATCCACTATGTTTTGTAAGGACTCTAATGACAATTGGTCCAGAATCATTGATCTGTAGGGTACTGTTTTTTTGAAACAATTTATTAATTCATTTGAATAGTGGATAACAACAATGGTACAAAGACTCTCCAAACAGTGCGTAATAGCTCTGGCCCCGAGAGTAAGTGTTGAAGTCTTATTTAAAAATGTATACGCCTATGACACCTTGAAACCCCTTGTTGTTTGTATTTAAAATTATATGATGGTTGTAAATAAAATAACTTGTAAAATAATATCCAATCTCAGTCAGTAGGAAGTTCAATTTGTTGCAATTATAGTTAACTTAGACATGGAGATCTCTGCACAGGAGTTAAACACTTCCCACCTCGGTATGTTAATTAGGTAGGTACTTTCTGGAGCAAGTTTCTATCCTAATAAATAAATAAAATAAATAAATAAATGTTTATTAACGGACCAGCCATTTACAGAAATTGGACTAATACTAAAAATAAGCATCAAAAATACAATAATCAAACAATATAACATATAGACATATCAGTTAAATCAGTTAATACAGTCCCCAGCATCACATTAACACCAATTCAAAAATTAAAGTTGTTAAAAAATAAATAAAAAATAAGTACAAGTTAAAAGATTAAAATTCGATAAAACTAGTTTATTGGTATCACAGGCTCGATCACAGGATATTTTTTATTTTTGCGCCAAACACATTTAAAGAATCATTAAAGATGTCTACATCACCATTTGCAAGCAATTTATTTGCACTATCTGAAAAGCGTGTCAGAGATGAAGATAAACCATAATTCGTTCTATGAAATGGAACATTAAACAGGTTTACCCCTCTCAGATTTCTCTGTGGCACTTTAAGCCCTAACAAAGATAGCAATTCTGGACAGTCTATGTAGCCGTTTAAGATTTTATATAGGGTTCCCATATCAATATATTTTCTCCTATTGCTGAGAGTTGTAAGATTAAGGGAGTTAAGTATTTCTTCATATACAATATTCTCATTTGGTATACCCAATTTAAACCCAACAAATTTCACAAACCTCTTCTGCACTCTTTCAATCTGTTGAACATACTGACCATAGTAAGGAGACCAAACCTGACAAGCATATTCCAAAATTGACCTTATGTAAGAGCAAAATAGAGTTCTAAAGCAATCAATACTACTAAAATCTTGCAGAGTTCTTTTAACAAAACCCAGCAATTTTAATGCTCTATTAGTTATATAGTTAACATGAAAGTTGAAACTCAAGCTACTGTCAAAAAAACACCTAAGGTCTCTTAGCTCTTCTTTACTTTTAAGTGAAGTATTATCTAGGGAATAATCGAATTCAATAATATTTTTCAATCTATAAAACCTTACAATAAAACATTTATCGACATTTAATGTCATTCCATTTCTATTACACCATTCACTCAAAGCATTTAAATCTTCTTGGATTTTCAAACACTCATTCAAATCTTCAATAACTCTGAAAATCTTTAGGTCGTCTGCATACAAAAGACATTTGGAATATTTCAAGCACTCTGTTTCATCATTGATGAAAATATTAAATAAAAGTGGACCCAAATGTGAACCTTGCGGAACGCCAGAGGGGACCAATATCTCTTCAGAAACAAAACTGCCTACTTTCACCTGTTGTTTTCTGTTGGTCAGATAACTATGGAACCATTGCAGGAGATTGCCAAACACACCATACCTCTCAGGCTTTCCCAAAAGCAGAGTGTGGCTAACCTTGTCGAAAGCCTTTGAAAAGTCTGTGTAGATGGCATCCACCTGGTTACCCCCCTCAAGAGAACTATTCAAGAAATGCTCATAAACAAGCAAGTTACTCACGGTGGATCTTCCAGCAATAAAGCCATGTTGGTTTTCATTTAAAATTGATTGTAGTGCAGTCTTGATTTTAGAATCTATAATAATCTCAAAAACTTTTGCTATCAAAGACATTTTGCTTATTGCCCTGTAGTTAGTAACATCACTTTTTTCGCCACCTTTAAATATAGGAGTTACAAATGACTTTTTCCACACATCTGGATAGATACCAATTAACATTGACTTAGTAAAAATAGTGTTTAAAATAAAGGTCAAAATACATACACAATTTTTCAAAAATATCACAGCTATGTTATCAGGCCCTGCAGACAAATGGTCTTTAAGGCTAACAATTGCATTGTAGACATCAATTTCATTAAAATCACAAGTACTTATTGATAACGACCTAACTACATTAAAATTATAAGTATCACAATTATTATTATCGCCATAAACAGTTGAGAAAAAGTCACTAAAATAGTTTACCATAATATTTCCATCATCAGAAGATTCAGTCTTGTAAAACATGGTTTTAGGGATATCAAAAGTGTTATTTTTTTTCTTTACAAATTTCCAAAATTCTTTACTATTTTGGGTAATGCAATTTTCAGTTTTCGTGATGTGTTCATGGTAGGCAACTTCAGACAGGCGCTTGCATTCAGCTTGTAAATCAGAGAAATATTTGTAGTCATTCACATTGTTCGATTCTTTAAACATTTTATGAGCCGCCCTTTTGCTAAGAATACATTCCTTCAGAGAATCATTGTACCATGATGGAAATATTGGCCGTTTTGATAGTTTCTTTGGAACAAACATTTCGAAGCTATAATACACTATCTCATAAAATATGTCCACATCAGTATTTACATCATCTGAGCTCAGAACCTGAGACCAGTCAAAAGTACCAAAAAAATTATTCAGACTGATGTAATCACAATTTTTAAAATCAAAATATTCATGCGACGAGTTTAAGATATAGATTTGAATAGATTTGAAATGATAGAAAGTTTGTGGGAAAAGGACAAAGTAAAACAAACTCCTCAGTTTCAAAAAATCGCTGACATTTCAGTTCATGAATATTTTTTTGAGGCTTTTTTATCATTATTGGTCATATACTAAACAGCAAATCATCACAAAATGACCCAACAAGTGCAAACATAAAACATACAACAGAAACTCGACATTGACCTCTCATCTACAAGTTGTACAGACAATGAAATAACTGAATAGGTAAATCATATTCCTTGGCCAGTTTGAACTGGTAAAGTAGGTATTTGAGTTTGAGATTTTTTTTTAATTTTTAGTTTGAAGCAATTCAAATGGATTGTGGGATTAACAGCATAATATGTAGTTGCTTTTTTTGCTCCTTTTTTTAAAGTCTGCATGCTAAAATATTAATGGCTCATATATCTAATGCCTACCTACTACTTCTACTAGTGTATATTTTGCGTATTGACCAAAAAAGTTGCTTCTAGTCTGGCAGAATCCCTTACTACTTACTATATAGCTTTATTCAATTATAAAATATTCTTACCAGTAACACGAGACATAGGAGCAGTCGGCTTGTTTTGGGAATAGATTTACAACAGATTTCTTTGCTACATTTCCAGAATTTCCTTGTATTATCCTACAATTTGTTTCAGTTGCCATGATCCACAACAAAAACAAACACTTCGATTTCTCATGTAGCAATCACACAAAAATGTTTATGTCGACAACAATCTGAGACGAGCAACAGTCTGTTTTCCCGGGAAAATCGAATGCAGTGCAGTCTGGTCTGGAAAAACTCCCAAAGAAAAGAACAAACAACAGGAGGAGGAGGAAACCCTGCTCAGGCCCAGCTGCAATTCTTGACAGGTACGTCCTTGAGATGTTGCGGATATCGCCTCCCCCAAGGTTCGATAATCCAAAACAAGGACGCCCGAGAGTAGGTTGTTGTCTTTGTCTAGCATATCTGTTTAGATCGAGGAAAACCGGAGATTTACCTTTGCAATTGGCCGGGCGATGAATCGAATAGCCTACTTTTGTGAGACTAAGCAGTGTTGCCAATTTGAAAAGAATCGGGGATATAGTTGGTTCGATTTGTGTTTGTCTTTCTGTTGGCTAAACAAAATTATCTATTTGATGGTTTTATCAAAAATCTAGGGGCGATATACAATACATATTTATATGAAATTTATACCTAATTTTTTATTAATGAAAAAATATATAAATAACCAAAAAACATAAACTCCCCACAAGACTCTTCGAAGGTAAAGGGCCCCACACACTACTTTCTTTCTCGTCGGTTTTCATTGTCGCGACTTATAACGTCGTGTTTCATCGTCAGCTCGTTTTCACCACACACTACGCGATTTTTTGGCAGTTGGACCCACATACAACGGTTTTGGAACGAAATGTTGAACCGTCGTGCCAAAAATCAAGCTCGGACTGAATTTTAAACCGACGTTGAGACACGACGGTTTTCTACCACACACTTCGGTTTTAGATCGTCGCGTTTCATCGCGTCGATGAAAACCGACGAGAAAGAACGTAGCGTGTGGGTGGTGCCCTTAACAGTCTGACAGTCATTTCCTCCAATCGCTAGTGAAAAGTGTTTCAGCTGGCTAATAATGTAATAGGGCGCACTCCAACGAACTGTCAAAAACGAAATAAAAATGGCTGCTGCAGGATAAACAAATGTAAGTTTACCATGCATCCTTATGGAAATTTGAAGTATTCCAATATAATTTGTTAATTTTATGTATCAAAACGCCTGCATTTTGGTGTGTGGTAGGTTGTAGCGGTATTGCTAGTTGCTCGGCAACTCTCAGAGTTCTCGGCATATAATAATCGCTTATTTTTATATGTCTATTACAACACAAAGATACATAAATCTCTAACCCACGAAAGTAAAACATATCTTTACAAGGACACGAAATGATCGCAATACATAAATCAGTTCAAAATATGAAAATAATATAAAATTAGGTACCAGGAAAAAAATCAAAACGCTTCAAATAGAACTGAATAGCACCAAGTATGTATATAGGGCAACCGGCTTTTTTCTCCTGCAGCGGCCATATTGAAATCTTGTTGGACTGCCCCATAGGTTGTTATTTATATTAATAGTACGGTATGAGCTTCATTACAGTAACGAGTTGGGGAATATTGCCACGACGACGTCATAGACCGAGACGTGGTTCCCACACGAGTGCTATAATGAGCGTTATATACCGTACGTATAATATGCAACATTTCATCTAAGCCCCAGATTTTTATTTCATGTATTCAAAATGGTTTTGATTTTTCACAACCAATTATTTGGTGACCTCAAAGCTCTAGGCTGAAAAAAAATATTTCCTCAGCAAGTAGGTAGGTACCTCAAGCAACGGTGCAAAGCACTTCTCTTATTATCCAAAGCGTTCGAAAGTTTTTAGTACTTTTTATAGGTACCTATTTATAATTTTTTCGAATAAATAAATTGTAAAAAATTGCTGTTTCTGTAATAAAAATGAGTTACGTAATGAGCTTATTAAATCACTAGTGATATAATGAGCTCATTATTACATCACTAGTACGATAATACACTTTCATAACGTAACTTGGCTAATATGGGTTACGTAATAAGCTATTATAGCTTACAGTGTGGGTCGTACAAAAAATAATTGTACCTATAGGCTGTTGTTAACATAAATAAATTCGAACCACCTGACCAACAGAATAGACTCCCTATCAACCGCAGTTGAACATGCAGGATTTCGTAGAGGAGGCAAAATAACGGAGTATATATTATGACGCTACACTTAGCTTTTTTGGATAACTTTTCTACGTCTTCTTATTCCCGATTTCCGATCGTCCCAGTCATTTCAGGCATCCTCGTCAAAGCGCCTGTCTCTCATTTCCTCATCCTCTCCACTACTCCCAATTTTTTCTCGGTCTGCCACGTCTTTTTCTTTCCCCTGGCTTCCACTCAATTAGTTGCCTGGGTATTTTCATATCTGCCATTCTCTGTACATGTTCAAAACAAATCAGTGGCTTGTATTTGCCTTTGCATCTACTATTGCGTGTCTAGTTCATCTAATTCTCTGCCCGCCATGATAATTGATATAATACCTCCATCCTAGTGGACATAGATGAGGATCCAAAAACTGAAAAGGTACCAATTAACAAAGGAGTAAGACATGGTCACTATGACTATAACTTTGGAGGTTTTCTTCAAAAAGTTGGACTGGCAAAGTGGGGATCGCAATATCGATGAAGTGAATCTTATGATTTTCGGAGGATGTGTACACAAGCAAAGAGCTCAAGAACCGTGAGTAGGTAGAGAAAAGACATCCAGGAAAATGGAACGATCATCTCTGAGAAAATGCTCCTAAGTGAATCTATTTTGGACATAAAATTCAGCTCAGTGAAGGAAACCATTTTTCCGATATTTCAAGAAGAAAAGGCAGCTAGGATTTATTCTTACTTAAATCTCCCCATAAATCTGAAAAGGAAAGTAGGTATTTGAGTCGTTTGTGCTGCTGGTACAGGGCTTTTTTCCCATTTAACCAAAATTGTATCTCCTACCGTTTCCGAAATCCCCACGTATAGTTACTTTTATATATGTACCCTATACTGAGACAAAGATCGGCACAAGTTGACACACATTACATGGATTGTGGCCGAAGGAGGAGTTGGAAGCGGAGAGTTGGAAGACTTTGGAGAAGATGTTGGGATCACATACAAACTGAAAATATCGCAGGAGGTAATTCGATACAAATTGCTAAAGATACAAAGGCCTGGAAGAATTTGGAAGGCCATGCAGGAGTGGATTTTGATTTTCTTTTAAATTTTCTATTGGGAGTGACCTTACTATGTTTGTAAATCTACTTTTTTCTAGGGAAACAGTTTTTGCTTCAATATTCAATATGTAGTTTTGAGGCCAAAAAGTGAAAAGTTTGCGGAATAAACCGAATATTAGGCACTGAATAGTTTCTGAGTTGCCTAATTTTATTGCAGTTGCATCTCTAAATTAAATAATTTAATATGTAAAAATCCTCTTTTCGACACAGATTAATTTTTAAGATGTAAGTATTTTAATAATTACCCAAGTACCAAAATGTTGAGACCAGTGACTATATCCACATCAGTACACGTCAACTAAATATATCAAATCAAAAATAGCTTTATTATCTTAAAACATTTCATCAACTTCGCATTTTCGTTTAGGGGGAAAGTGAAAAATATATTATACAGGGTCCTAACTATTTCATAGAGACAGCATTGCTATCTCGGGAACGGTTAAAGTTACGAGGGCGTTTAAATTAGAAAAAAGTTGCCATTTTTGAAGAATATTAAAAAAATAATATAGTTCTGAGTTTAAACTATATCTCTAAAATCAATAGATTTTAAAATATTTGATAAAATTGTTTTTGCTGATTTTCAAAAATCACCCTGTATTTGCGAAACTAATAGAAATTTGGCAACAGCGAAAATATATTTTTATTATTCTTCAAAAATGGCTAATTTAAGCGCCCTCGTAACTTCAATTGTTCCCGAGATAGCAATAATAATGTCCCTATGAAATAGTTGGGACTTTGGAACCCTGTATACAGGTTGTCCCACGAGGTTTTACCCAGATGATAATTTCGGAACGCGTCATCGTATGGTCCTCTTTGTAATTTATTTATCATTTTTTTTAACAAAGCCTTAACAAGTATGGCATTGCGGATTTTGTAATTTAATTTTCTAACGAAAAATTCTCATAAATATACCATAAGTTAGGTATATTTAAAATTCTAAAGCTGCCCTCATTTTACCGAAACTAAAGCAAAAGTGGTGAAATTGGAAAACACATTTAGAAGCGGCACAAAAACTTACCCAGATCTTCAAAATGTCAGTTATATTTCAGTATATAGTTATAGTTACAGCAATTTATCAGCATAAAATTCATCCAGGCTGTAAAAGACCTTTATCCATCAGAAGATTTTTGAGACGCACTCTGAATGATTTTAGTGATATCAAGCATCTGACTTCGCGAAAAAAATGGTTGCATATCTTTCTTCTCTCATACATTGAAGACCTCTGAGTCACGGCACTTGTCGGCAGTGCCGTAACAAGTGCGTGGCGAAGGTGGCATTTGCCACGGGCGCAAGATTCAGAAGGGCGCAATCTGTCAGTAATCGTAAGCGTAAAGCGCCTTTTGCGCAACACACCAAAACTTTAAAGAGCGTTTTCCGCATTTTATACTTATCAATATCATCATCTTTTCGATTCCAAAACACATTTGGAAATTGAACTCTTCCAAGTTATTCATACAATTATTATAACACAGATTGGAAAACATTTGTGAGTCTTAATACTGTGACAGCTGATTTTGGTTTTCCCAAGTGATCGTGCTATCGAGGAAACGACTCTAGAAAGTTAAAGAAAAAGCTACAGAGTTGGCAAATAAAAATCCAGAAGATTTAAATGCGTTTGCGTTTGATTTTACTGCTTGATAATTTGACTCAGCGGTCCTTTAGTAAGCTTAAGTCTATACAGACTGGACCAGCCTACTAGACACCTAGGGAATAATAAGACGAATAAGCTTAGTATACCCGGTCTCAGCGAATCCAGGCGGTGCTGTCAAAGCCAAGTTCAGCCGAGCTGCACGAATTTTAATAACATCTAGCAGTGACGTGGGTATCAGGGTAACAGTAAACTGGTCTCATTGAAACTTATGTGTCTAGTAGCCTGATCCTGTCTCTATAGACAATGTCATATTCTAGTTCCACTTTAGGACCTGGTTTTTCCGATGTTAAAACAGAGCCTATTCCTATTATAGCATCAAACCAATTCTAAATCGCCTGCAGATCCCCATTCATATCCTCTCTCAAGCCAGCCAGATTTGCAGCATGTCAGACAACAAAGTGTCGTCGGCAAAAATAGTAAAATGCCCAGGGATTCTTATCTGCACCAGAACGTTCACGTAGATGAAGAAGAGTAGCGGTTCCAACACAGATCCCTGAGGAACACCACAGCTCACTGCACTTGGTTTTGACTTAACAGCTGAAGATAAACTGTGGCTGAAGCCATCACCGACTAAACGCGCCCCTCCAAAAAGAAGTCAAACCAAGCAATAACATTGCCCATTGCCCCTAAACCAATATCACTCAAGTTTTGCGAGCGCCCAGCACTATTCCATGGTCCACGCAGTCAAATGCAAATGCTTTAGAGTTTAGAGAGAGATTACAGAGAACACTACTACCACCACCTCACCTCGGTTAATACTCGAGTAGACACAGTCAAGAAAACTGAAAATTGCTAGTCGTTTTTCATACTAGTCTTGATAATATATAATATAATATCGTCTCTGGGTCCGTGTGACTTGTCTGACTATTAGAAGTAATTAGCTATAAACAATATTCTGATGTAGGTACCTTTTATCAAAGAATGTTATTTTGTCCTGATTATAGTCATTATTTTCTGTATTAGAAATTAGTAGAAATGTGAAGAGTGAAGGTCTAGAAAAGGCGCTTTATTTATAACGTTAGTTTTAGTAACATATCATCATAGGCGATCACTGGCTATAAAACCAATTCCTAGATCCGCACACTCTTCCTCCACAGTATTGATTGCTTGGCACTCCTCTCCCAGCCTCTGGGCTCTGGCAACAATCGGCAGCATTGTCTCTTCCTCTGTTCGCTTGCTCCTTCCTGCGAATTGCGATCCCTCTTTCCGGTCTCGTGTCTGCGTTGCTGGTTCTTCAAAAGTTTGTATTCTGTTGTAGACTTCTTGACGCCATGGGGGCCTATCATTTTTGCCATCGTCTCCCAGTTTGCTGGTATCGATGCGGCACTCTACTTTATTCTTCCTAAGAACATCCTTGTAGCGTTTTTGTTGACTTCCCTGATTTCTATTCCCCTCTTCCTGTTGACTATAGAGAATCTGCCGTGAAAGACGTGTTTCGGGCATGCGGACGAGGTGACTTGTTAATGAGGGCTTCCATGCTAGTTGTTTTGGTCTCCTCTAAAACACTGATGTTCGTGGAACCTTGGATGTTCGTTCGTCGGTCCTGCCATTGCCATTTAACATTTAATCGGTAGGATCGTTCTAGGTAGGGGAAAGTGGAAAGTGTTCCACAATGAGACATATTGCACAATGAAACATTCGAAATAACTTTTTGAACTGCCCGACTATTCAGTTTTAAAAAAAAAGACAGTCGAACATAACTAATTGTGCATGTGCTCCTACAATTTTTACAAAATTTTTTTCGTTTTTGGGCGTACCACGCGCCGCCTCTGCTCTAAGGACACTATATGCAGAAACTGGGACACTTCAAAGAGCAGGTTTGTCCAAAATCAAGTGCTCTATTCAGTCGCTTAATTCTTAATCCGTTTGAATTTTGCAAGAATAGTCTTTCACATAGTCGGACTGTTTTGTGGTCGGACTCACAAACTAAAAACATATTGGCATTTCGTATAGGTCTTATTCGATTGTTTGGACTGCTGTGTTGGTGAGTCAAATTAAGAAATAACGCAGTTTTCGACGTAAATATTTATTTTTGAAGTAACGCGTTACTTTAAAAGTAACGAACTACTTTTAAAGTAAAGAAGTTACATTCAAAGTAACGAAGTTACAGTAACGCGTTACTTTCCAATAAGTAACGAAAATTAAGTTATCATTATTCGAAAGTAACTGTAAATTTTAAGTAACGAGTTATTTTTAAGCAAAAGTAACTGTAAAGTAACGCGTTACTTTTTTCAAGTAACGATCCCAGCTCTGTATGTGAATTAGATGCCTCAATAGGGGAGATTTGCCTGTAACGTTATTAAAAATGCTCGAATTTGTTCGAAAAATTTTGTTAATGGTAAGTTTTATGACTGTCTTGTTGTTAAAATACAAAAACACTTCATCTCAGCACATCAAAAAAGTTGTTTTTCTACTGACATTTCATAATACGCTATTAAACGATTAAAATCTGTATTATAATGAACTTCATTACGATACAGATTTTCATTATAATACTCATTTTTAATATTATACAATGTTGATAGATGGCAGCACTAGTTAAGATATTAAACATTTTTAACGGTAATTTTGCGTAAAACAATTATTTTGATAACTATAAAAAATACTTCGAATTGTTTAAAAGTTACCTAAAGTTTGGGACAAAGAATAATTATTATGGAAATAATGAGTGATAAGGAAGAATTTTTACTTTTGTCATTATTATACATTGTCAATAGATGGCGCCACCAGTTAAGAAATTTTGATTTTTTTTTTTTTTTTTGAATGATGACAGCACTCTGTTTATGGCTTTTCCATGGTAATTTAGCGAAAAACAATAATTTCATGAAAAAAATACTTCTAATTGTTATTAAAAGTTACCTAATGTTTGGGATAAGGTATTATTATGGAAATGGAAATATTGAGTGATAACGAAGAATTTTCACTAACACCTCCAGAAATTACAGAAAGGGCGGCAAATGCAGGTAATAATATACTACCGGACAAGTCCAAGAAAATTTGCGAAAAATTATATGGACAATTTATGGATTGGAAACACCAAAAACACATCGTCCTTCTCAGAAAATGTTTTGATAGTATATTTTGAAGAATTACAACAAAAAATGAAACCTTCAACTGTATGGATTACTCAATTATAACATCTCTATTCAAAGTTAAGCGTAATGTTGACATATCTAAATATCATCATATCAAGTTTTATCAATGGCAGTAGAAAAAATAGTGTATGCAACTCTCATGTAATGGCCATTAATACACTCGCATGTTATATACGAAACTCGCCTGCGGCTCGTTTCGTATCCTACAACATGCTCGTGTATTAATGGCTATCATTACATGATCATTGCATAATATACTATTATGTTTCTACAAGTATATAGGTAACTTTTAATAGCTTTTAGGTAGTCCAGCAGAATTTGAGGATACAAACAATCCGGATTGGGTCCCCAGTACAAATTTAGGATATACTACGATAATTGATAGAAGCCCAGAAGGAACAAGCCAGTAAGCTAAGCTACATGCCAGATCTGTGCACCGATCAGAACAGTCAAAACGTTTGAGGAGTCATTCTACCACAAATTCATTTTGCTAAAGTTTATTTGTAAGGTTCTTAGTATCAAACTTTTTTATTTTTTAAACAATTTAGATTCTTAAACATTATTTTTGTTAATAAATTGTTTGTTTACTATTGTTGAATTGAAATGTAAAGTGGCATGTCTGTAAATAAAGATTCATTCATTAATTCCATTCATTCACAAAAACTAAAAACAACTTAAAATTTATTGAATAAATCAAAAAACGCAAAAATTCCAAAGCACAAACTCAAAAAACGTAAACAATAATGATCTGTAGGCTTTGTTTGCCCCTCAGCTAATATGGCGGACCTGTCAAAAGTCACGTGACCTGGAATGCCTAATTGATTGATATATTAGGCCTGTTCGCACAGAAATCACCAACCAGTCAGAGCGAATTTCATTGGTTGAAACTAGTTTTCTGACTGTTTCCAACCAATGAAATTCGCTCTGACTGGTTTGTGATTGCTGTGCGAACAGGCCTATTGATTATTGAGGTTAGCTTAAATATGTCAGTGTCAGATCGCGTTCAGTAAATTCACGATTTAATTATCTGTCACCCACAAACGGCGCGCGCAGCACAGGTAAAATGAGAAAGGTCCATTGTTTAGGCATGTCTGGGTTGTGATTCTGTATAAACTAGGGATGTTTAAAACAATCGATACATTTTTGCCAGCTTCTTAAAAAAATATGGAAAAAGTTCCACAATGAGACACCTGGTTTTGTTCCACAATGAGACGATCTGACAACTGCTTTTTCTACCCTGTAACAGTAGATATAAGCATTGTATAAAACGTCTCTTTTATACAATGATATAAGTAAGGTCGAAGAACAAAATATCATGCTGATACTTTCCAAAGATTTAATGACTGGGAAAACTAAGAGGCAACAGTCCCTAATACGTTTTGAAATTAATTCAACCTCATTAAATGTGCGTTCATATTTTGAACGGTTTTATTATATTATTTCTGATTTGTCGCCTGTCGGATTAATATTTCAAGTTACTCTACTGTTTCTTTAAAAGAATAATTATTTTTATTTTATAATTTTTTTTTAAATATTTGTTGTAGTGTTTTTTGATGTAAAATAACTTGTCTCACTGTGGAACATACTAATTGTTCCACAATGAGACAAAAATCGCGTTTTTAAAAAAATTGCCCTATTTATTTTTTGAAGTAGACGCGAATTTTGGTCCCAGCGCTGCTGTCATGATTGTTGAAGAATGCATTGATAATTGCCTGAAGATCTTCATCCACGACATTATTATCCAGTTCCAGTTAGGGACTTATACTGTCTCTCGGCAAAAGCTTTAAGAATTAGTACTTACTATTACTAACTCTTAAGCTTTTGTCGACATTATTTTTTACTACTTATGTATCAATAAAAATATTGTCAACAAGACAGGAACAATAATTTATTTGTTACAAAGAAAATTGGATCATTCACAATTTGACATCCAGTGAATTGAATTAATTACCATCCATCAATAAATAATTTTTATAATTTTCAAGTTAATATACTGTATGTGTGAATATCGCAAAAGTTTAGCAACAAAGACTTTAACAATAGATAGCCGTTTATAACTTGTCCTTGAAAATCAGGTGTTACCTATATACTCTATTTTACAAAGAAAATTGTAATAAAAGAAGGCCGTCTCTTTTGATGTTAATTGGCCTTGGTCCTCGGTGAGCCAGGTGTTATTTTAGAAAGAAAAATTTCAGTTGCAGCAGTCCTTGAAGGTGGTTTTGGGGAAAACGTTGAGCAGAAGATTTTTGCGTTCATCTATAGTTTTTCGAAGTTTCAAGGGCAAGACCGTTACGTCGTCCTTGGCCTTGGAAAAAACCTTGAACAATAATAGTGCTCCAATCTTATTGAGACATAGGTAGGGGGAGCTTTTGGTGAAGATTTTCTTATAAAAGGGGCTGCATACATGTAGTAGTAAGTCTAGTTATACAATAAACGTGATTGTTGATTGTTTAGTACATAAATAAAATCATCAATATTTAATGGCAGTAAAGGCACCATGATGCAAAAATAACACGAACACACTGAATATCTATTTAGCAGAAATACACTTGACAACGTCGGATAGTCGTCTAGCCAATCAAACGACGAGAAAGCAAATGAATGAAGTTTACGAAGAAATGATTCACCGAATCACTTCGGTTCAAAACACGTTCAAAAACGGTCAGCGGCAAGAGCTGTGGGAGAATTTCTGGTTTTAATTTATTTATAAAAATATTTATCACAGCATCATGTCATTTCGTGGTCGGCAGTGTGCTTAGCGCGTCGTTTAATTGAGCACAAAGAGATTGAGGTTAAACAAGAAAAACACAGCGAATTCTCTCAGTATTTTAAATTTCAACAGCTAAAACTACAAGTTTAGACTTGTTGCATTCCTTTATACAAGTGCCTTTAGTAGCCAAGTGAAAAGTTCTAAAAATAAAATGGGCCGGCTAATGGAAACCTATGTCGACGCACAATTGAAATTCGATAGTAAATTAGTGAATATTGTCAAAGAGCACAAACATTTATTTGATCGGACTCATAAGTTATTTGAAGATGGGGGCACGAGAAGGGAAACTTGGGAAGTTATAGCCCAACAATTACAAAAAACAGGTAAGGGATTTTCCTACTAGAGTACTAGAACTATTTAAAGTGAGATAACTAACAATTGAGATTATTTTTATTTATCATCCCATTATGCATATTCTTGTTATCATTTTATTGTTTTTGCCACCAAACTGTCTGGGGAGATAAAACTAGTATTTTTAATACATTTTTGCTAAAGTTTTATCATTCAGGTAAGTACTTATCTCTCGACTTATCTACCTACCATACTAGAAATAATAGGTTTTGCCTTCTATTCAGGATCAAGGGATGAAGTAGGTGAAAGACTTTATTTCTGTTTCTAGAATTTACAAGGCAGCTTTTACATTACCAAAATTAAAAGAGCTGCAATTCCGGGTGCAATTCTTACAAGTTCATTTACACCCTGAACCAGTTTATTGTAACATGTTAAGACTTGTCTCAGGCGTTGCAACATAAATTGTATCAATTTCGTCATTGTCTGGCCTTCGCCTCCTTCAATATTCCGAAAAATCGTCGTCTTAATACAATAGATTAGTAGGCAGACTTGCGATTTCCGCAATGTTGCAAAGTATTCGACAGGTTATTTACCTGATATGAGTCATTTTGGATTTGGGACAATGGCCCGTGCAATGAGGTCAAGGATTTAAATAGTGACTTTTTAAGATGTGGATGTTTTTGAATGAGTTATTTTTTTGGCAGTTTCATCGAGATTTTTTTATTATCTTTGAATAATAATCTGCATTTTTTAGCTATTCGCTGTCAACAAGAATAGTGTTCTCATGTTTACTGCAGTAATAATTATTACAATACAGGGTGTTTGTTTTTTTAAACTTACCACCCGAGTTACCACCCCTTGGAAAATTTTCGAAAAAATCCATGAAACACAGCAACTATCATTTGAAGGAGGATGAATTTTTGTGTAAAATTGGCCATCCCCTTTCAACCCCCTAGCTCCCAGAGCCACCTCCTAGAAAATCTTAAATGGCTAGGCTAGGGAGGTCAAGTGATATATCATTTTGTAGGGTTTTTAATTTCAAACATTTTGGTACTAAATTTTTTGAATTCACTTGGACCTATATAACAAACTATGCCCTTTTAATATTACTTTATATATTTTAACTATTTTTGTAGTATTTTATCCCAGTTACTTTACTGAAATTATAAGAAATTTATTATTTATTATTATTTTTTATGTTTTTTTGATGTGTTTTTGATGATGTTGTTTCTGCTTTCTTCTATGTGCTTGTGATATTAACATTTCAGTCTATTTTATGTCGTTATATTTTGATATCTTGAAGTAATAGATAGATACCTACTCAACTTGAAAAATCAATTGGGTATTAGTTTAATTATTAATTTGAATATTATTAACTGTGATAAAAATTAAAATGTGTGTATAGTTTAAGAATCGCTTTGTCAATGGTTTTTATAAAATTTAGACAATAAAGCATTATTGAATTGAATTGAATTGAATACTTTTTCAATTTATTTCGTGTCTTTAAGAATGGATTTTATGAGCACAAATAAATTTACTACTTCAACAACAACTCACCGTCTAAAATGTTCACATTCAAATGAAAAAAATTAAGCTGTACCCTTCCAGAGTGAAACTTCAATGAGAAAGGGGATCGTGTGTAGGTATGTTCCCATTAGGGATTTTCCTCGAAATTTTCTAGGGAGTGGCTAGGGGTTGAAAGGGGGAAGATGAATTTTACACAAAAACTCAGTTCCCGTCAAATTATAGTTGACGTGTTTCAAAATTTCTAAACTCTGAGATTTCATTTCAAAGAAACTAAAAATTTCGTTGCCGATCCCGAGGTCTTCTTTGACACAGAACTCAGTAATTTATAAAAGTAAAAAAATATTTAAGCTGGATTTATAGTGTCAGTATCAGTAACAGTAGCAGTAACAGTAAAATATTAAAACACGGCCTACCGTAAAGCCATTTATAGTTCACTTAACAAACTTATCAGTAAAACTTAAGAAATGGATAATTTCATATCTGTTCTTAAGTTTTAAGTTACTGTTACTGTTACTGCTACTGACACTATAAATCCAGCTTTAATCATTTACCTGTTCACCTAAGAGAAATTAAAGAACTAAGAAGGTTTAAAACCGCTTTGAAAAGTTTTTTGTGTAAAAAAGCATATTATAGTTTGCAAGAATTTCTTGATGATAATAGTTTAGGATAACATAGTTTGTATTTTTTGTATAAAAATTTTACTATAAATAAATATTAGGAGATGCTGTTGACCAAAAATTTTATTTTGTGTTTTGTTTTTTTTAGCTACTGTATTGGATATTTTTAACTTTATGTATTTATTTTGACTGTTGTAATTACGTTATTTAGTCACTCGATGTCTTATTTTACAATGTTGAACAAGTTCGAATCATAATTTATAATCAATTTTTGTGAGGATTTTTTCAGTATTGAAAAAAAAAACTAGAAAAAAATGCTTCACCCGAGTCTTCACCGTTGTTTGCGTGGAAGTCTGAGCTATTTTCTTTGTCAATACCCTCGAAATCTTCAGTACCTTTCTCATTCTTCTGGTCAAGGTCTCGGGCCAGGTCTCAGTCAAGGTTCAAGCGGTCTTCTCTTTTGACTAACATACCAAAGCTTCAACCGAGGCTTGAACCAGCTACATAAGCTTCTTCTAACGCTTTATCAATAATCTCTGTGATATTCTTTTCTATCAATAATTTATTTTTTGATACTTTGTTTCTTGTGCTCTCTTGGAAAAATAAAAACGTCTTTGAGGTCGTGCAACACTTGATGAAAACCTTTGTTTACAAAGATATAGTTTATTCATGGATGTGGCAGATGAGGTTGCTTTATTTTCTATCTACTAAAAAGGGTTAAGTATTCGGAATTATTTAATACGGATTAAAATTCCACAAAAATGTCAGAAAATTCCACAAAAATACTAAAAATTCCACAAAAAATGCCAAAAAATACAATTTGCATGTACAAAAAATTCCACCAAGGATATGCCCCTAGAAAAAAAAAAAGAATTCAATGCAGCTTCAAGCAGAAAGATGTTTCTCAATTTTAGTATAAGAATGTCATATTCTTGCATGCAAAATCGTTGAAGAGTGAAGCTCATTCTAGTCATTCTTCAACGATTTCTAGTGACATTTAGTTTTCAAAGTACTTGCCACAGAACACTTACCTATTTCAAAATTGTCAAACCTTCTAAAAATAATGAAATTCACCTATCAGTTGGTTGGTAAATAAGTGTCACCAAGGGCTGGGACTATCCCTATCGCATGGCTATGGCACTTTCTGTCTTCTTCTCTCTTCTCGAAATCAATAGAGAGGGAACGTTAATAGAGATAGAGAAAATATCTCTATTCGATACAGGGTCCCAGGCCAGCTGACATATAACTACAAAAAATTATAAATAAAATCCGAGGGGTAAACAGCTGACCAAAATGTGTACACCTGAAGTACATTATTTTTGGATACCTAAATTCACAAAATCCACAAAAATCAACAGAAATCCGCAGTAATCTTCTGTGAAAATCCAAAGAAATCTGTGGAAATCTATGGACTTCCATGGATATCCACAGTTAACAATTAAAAACCCTCCGAATTTCGAAACTGGTAACTGGTAAAACAAATTGTGTAGGTTGGGCTCAAAAAAACCAGAATATTGTTTTTGAGCTGTAACTTTTTTTGTTGTTGAGCAATTTCCTTTTGTTTTGGCTTGTTTGAAAGAGAATTGAACAGGCTAACGAATCAAAGTGAAACTTTTGACATTTGAGTGAAATTCAAAATGGCAGACTTCTTCATAAATTACCTAACTTTGGATAGCGCTGGAACTTTTTTGTGACCTCCTGTATAACTTTTTCTGATAAATTCTCAAAGTTAATCATTTTGCGGACATTTCAAGGCCTTGACAGGAAAAATCGTTTGTGTGAAATATTGAAATTTTTGTAATATCGAATATCACCTTTTCATATCCAAAACTAGATATTTTTTGAAGAAGTCCGCCATTTCGAATTTTTCTCAAATTTCGAAAGTATCACTTTGATTCGTTAGCCTGTTCAATTCTCTTCCAAGCCATCCAAAACAAAAAGAAATTGGTCAACAACAAAAAAAGTTACAGCTCAAAAACAAAATTCCGTTTTTTTTGAGCCCACCCTATATATTATAGGTCTGTTTCCACAGAAATCACAAATCAGTCGAACCGTTTTTGATTGGCCAACAACCAGTTTCCTGACTATTTCCAACCAATGAAATTATTTGGTCTGACTGGTTTGTAATTTCTGTGAAAACAGACCTATTGTCTCAGGCACAAATGTTAGGATTCTAAAGAATATATTTTACCTATGATTTTCTATCCTATTTTGAGATTATGAAGATATTTTTCAGCTTCTCAAATAGTTATCGCGAGAATTGATTTTTGAAATGTAGATTGCATTAGTTTGTATCTTTCATTAGTGCCTTTTAACTATAGGTCACTCAGTTGCAACAGTATTTCAGACGCAGACTTTTTCTCATTAACGTCCATAGTTCCATAGAAATTTATTCTGCCGACACTTTAGAAATATCATCTGGTTAGGCCACAACAATTCTTTTTCACTTATTTTTTTTTCTCAAAAATTTCCTAATTATTATCGACAATTTTTGTGTTTAAGCCTAAATACCAATGTTGCTCATAATATATGGCATACAATTTCCTAGATTCAGGCTGAACAGCATTATTGAAGGTTTCAACGTCGAGTTTAACAGTCGAAGATGTCATATTGGTAGCAGCAAGATTCAAATGAAAGACATTCCAATCGGTTATTATTTGTCTCACTGGTTTCATCAGAAAAAGATTCCTGTGCTGTCATCGTATTTGACACTCATTTGGTCATTGTCTGAAGTTTCGTTTCGGAGTTGGAAGTTGATTTTTTGTTTGTCTTCCTGCTACGAATAGATGAGCACATTCGCTTCTTTGTAAACTTTGTTCTTTTGGGTAAAATATTCTTTTTGGGCTTAATAGAACCATGTGCTTTTTCGTAGCGTTTTTGAGCAAATTCTTCACAGCCTATCCATACTCACTCTTTGCGTTGCCTCTTCTAATAGCCAACATAATTAAAACTTTTCAGTGACGGCCGACTTCCCCTTGGATATTGTTACTCGTACTAGCGGACCTTTTTCAAAAACGGTATCTCTTTCAGGTTCTACAGTATTAGGATCCCATTGTTGAAACCGCTTTAAGATTAAGAATTCTTGTGCGATATGTACAATATCCTCTGTACATAGGAGATGTCGAAAACATTATTCCTGTCGTATCCTGCCTGATATAATTTAAGTGTATATGTACCTTTTGCTGCCATTAGTCTGTGTTTGAAGCGCTGGTGGAAGAGAAGCATGTTGGTGGACGTGAAGCATGTTGGCGCATTGCTTTTGATAGATGAATATTGCCGTCACTGGAGAAACCTAGTGGGTTTATAGTCCCCCTCTGCAAGTTTTATTTCATCATATGTTCCCATCGTTTTGAACGTCCTTGGAATCAAACCTATTATCTGTTCTAAAAACAAGGAGACAATAAGGGGCAGATTTTGATAGCAGAAATATACTGAAGTCCACGAATATCCATGGACGTCCACAGGAATCCAGTGAGATCCACGGATGTCTATGGAAATTTATAAACATCCACAAAAATTATAGAAATCCATAGAAACCTACAAGGATGTACACCAGAAATCCACAGCTGTTGACCCCTCAATAAAATCCAAAATTGAGAAAATAATACAAAATTCACATTGGAGAAGGCTATTCCCACGCTCATTCGTTCGTCCCGTCCACTCATTTCTTCGTTGCTCGTGGCCAAATTTTGAATTTGTGCAGGAATATGGGGCCTTCTGCAACTTGTATTTTAATATACCATTTCCAAAAATCTAATTTTCCTATAAGAATTTCTTGTTTTTCTCATTTTTCTTCTCTTCATTTTCATTTTTTGAGTCTCAATCTTTGTTTATTCCAGTCTTGGAAATGTTTTCCTTCCTCTAAATAAAAAATATAAGGAAAATCCCAGAGCAGAGCCATGAATTTGGAATTAAAACATATATAAAGAAAATTCAAGGGCATGAAACAAACATAAATTTTGACCAAAAAATCAAATACTACAACAATCAATTTTGTATGCATTGAAGCGCATGTATCACATATGAAATTTTGCAGGTGCATGATGATGCGGGTTTTTTTTCCTATTTCTGAATACATCATAAAATAGGTATGTCATTATAATACGCACGTAGAAAAACAATTTCACAGTATAATTCTCAACCATGCCAAAATTCGATAAAGGATGAACTCTGGAGAAACTTTCCTACACGATCTAGTATAAAAAATTCTCAATATTCAACTTAAAAAATTAGATAGGTAGGTACAAATTTGACTTACAATGTGTAATAAGTAAAATAACAAGGAAAAATAAGGCCAATTCACAAACAGAATTTTCAATTTCTTACTAGAGACCCAAAATTGCATCTCTTATGGCAAGTGGAATATTGTGGCCGTTTCTAGTAGAAATTGACTTCAGCGTACAATATTTTGTAAAGTATAATAGTATTAATCGATTATTGAAATAAATGTCACTGCCTCAGTAGTTTTCAGAATTGTGCTAAATTATTTTTTGTTAGCGAGTAGGTAAGACATCATGGTATGTATTAGGTTGTTTTTTCTTTACATTGATAACTTTTGTTTTATTCACCTGAGAGCTGATCAGTTTTAAACTCAATCGCATCTCCCTTATTTTTCATTGAATACTTAGATTCTAAAAAACAGAACCTATATTTAGATATCTATAAATATAAGGCCTCAATATGTGAAAATTCAACTCTAAAGTTGTCATTTTGTTCTCCCATATGGCATGGATGTGTTCTAAATGAATACCGACTATCCAAAATCAGTTATAATTATCTAAAAAATAGTGCCCCCAACATAATAATTTATTAAATTAAATAAAATTTTCTTTTATTTCAGATTCCTATTGCGAAAAACGTTGGGTTTACATCATAAACAGACTATATGATGAAATATTTTGGATGTTGAAGTATGAATCACCATCACCTTGGCTACTTTATCCCCAATTGGATTTTCTCTGCGAATACATAGACTGGGAAGATGTTAATGGCCTTTGCAATGTAAGTTTTGCTTACAACAGTAATCAGAGTTAGTTGACTGATAAACGTACTGTGTTATTTTAGGAGCTAATGGAATTTGATTTGGCCACAGCCCTGGAAGGTGTATGATATCAATATTGAACCCAGGGGTTACCACAAAATAAAATGGTTTTTCAAAGAAAATTATGAAGCAATAATTGTTAGGGTTTTATTATTTAAAACCTGTATTACGTGCCTTAATGCATACTTTTTTATGCATCATTCCATTATCAAAACAAGGTGCAATCGATTTTGAATAGGGATTAGATAAGATTTCAGTGATGTGATGATTAAAAAAACAATAATCAAAATACCTATTGCGAGAAAAATTTTAGGTACATTTTGACTTTATTTTTATTTATCTGTTTGTTAATATTTTAGTCCAATTTTATATTTTATGGGAATTTAATTGATATCTTTGTTGCATGCTATGATGTTTGTAGTTTTTGTTTATTGTTTAAGGAATTTATTTGTTTATGCATGAATTAAAATTAAGGAAAAAGAAAAACGCCATAAAAATTATCTAGTAGGTTGGTTTGTAACCCATATTTTATTGTATCGTGTCTTTTGATAAAAAAATTTATTCCAAAATTTGTTAATTAAAACTAATTATTTGTTTTTTAAAATTATTACTGTTTTGTACAAATTTACAATACTTTTTGGACTAAACTATATTTTTTTTATACTTACAAAATAAATTATTTATTGATTGAATTGACTAACACATTTTGTTTTATTGTATTAGTCTATGGCCAGATTCCACTAATAAAGATTCTAGTTTAAAGGTGATATTATCGGTAACATTTAACTGGTGTGTCCAATAGGCAGCTAGAAACATTGCCTCGTTTTTTGTTTTGGAGTGTGCGATATTTTCCAGAATGGTCCGCTTTGCCTGAAAACCACAAAATACGTTTATTATAATAAAAGTTGTAATTTCATTTTATCACATGATTTTAATAAATAAATTATTTCTGAGGTTTTTATTATGGAATATGTATTTGTTGTTTGGTGCAATATTTTATATTCGTTGTTCAAAATAGGAATAGACGGATAGTGAAATAAAGATGCATCTAAATGAGAGTGACTTGAACTCTTAAGGTAAGTATGCATTTGTTAGCATTGGACAAATGGAATGGATGAAAATGATTTTTTGAATTATTTTAAGCACACACAGACGTATCAGACACATCGTAGAAACGCAATTCTGCTCAGGATTAATTCAATAGGATAAAATCCATGTATGCCATGCGTCATTCCCAAATTCGCTTAAATGCCCTGTAAGTAAAGTCTATCGATTTTAATCTGATACTCGGAAGGAATGTGAACTGGTGGCACCCTACATTAAAACGCCAATGGTCACCTGATGTCACACCTGTTTTTGGCATATACTTCACCCCCTCGCTCCTCATGCCGCAAGTATCGGATAAAAATCGACGCACAATATCAACAGAGTCTGCTTGTAGGAGTCATTTTTTTCCATAACATTTTTGTGCACCTGTTGAATACAGCTGCAATTTACAATGGATGACGAATTAACATCAAATAAAGTATGAAGTTCTCCATAGTTTTCTCTAAATATTTATATCATGGATGCAAATCTGTTTTTTTTTTTTTCAGCAAACACACAATATGCAATTGTGAATATTTCTTCATCAGAACTGTTTATCTAGATCTCAAAAACGAACGCGAAAGAGAAAATGTTTGTACTATCCTTCTTTTTTTATTGCAGTAAATGAGAATACAGTAACCAAATCCAAATTATTAAAGTGTGATGATGACAAAAATACAACGATTCGTCCGATACGTACAAATGTCACCTTTACAGTTGCATTGTCTTTAGAGATCGTACCTGAATTTCTTTTCCATATGCTTCACATATTTCTCTAATTAATTTTGAAATGCTTGAAGCGCTCAATGAAAAGAATACCGGATCAGAAACATTTGGCAACTTAGAAAAAGCCTCTGACTGACTAATTAACAGTATAAAAATTTCATTATTAAGTTTAAGGCCTGAAAATACTCCATATAGCTCGGTTGTGTACTCTTCTAGTTGACTCGAATACTTCCTAGGATCGCCTGCTTTAATTGCAGCGATTTGTTTGACCAAAGCACATCCTTGAATGTGCAACTTATTCCACCGTTGTACGTTGTTATATAAATCGGCTATTATATCTCGAATAACTCTTGGAGGTCCTGTTAAGTTCCTTTGGGGCGATTGAGCTGCGGGGCTTTTGTGTACTGAAATACGTGTATGTAAGGGTTGGTGAGGATTACATTTAGTTAGGAAATTACATGTTATTGGTGAAAATCCCGGGCATGTGTCTTGGGATGGCCTTTTTGGCGTTTTTTGGCTCATTTTCTTGAAAATGAAAAACTAAAAACAGTAAAAACTAAACAAAAACAAACAAAAGCGCTTTTTGTGAGGTTATGGTTGTGGTAGTCCAAAAAAGGGTTCAATTAGGTCTCTTCAGACCAAGGAGAATAAACTTACTAAGGAGTGCTTATCGGCCCCTTTTTGGGTAATTGCCGCCATATTGGTTTTCAACTGTTTCCAACCACTGCTGACGTCATAACAAAGTCGCCAGCTGTTTGCGCCAGCGGTTTTATAAATTTATAATTTGTCATGAAAAATATTTTATTTTGATTTTGATTAACCATTATAGCGGGTAAAGGTACCCTATGCTATGATGGAACCAGTAGCGCGATATCTGGCTAGCTTTCGTCATTCCGCCTATTTACACGTTTTCAGCATGTATGATTTAATGGAGCGCTAGGAGAATTACGCGGCGTTTTGTTTACATTTCTTTATGTAAGTATAATAACTATAAGATAATTTATTCTATACTATTTAATTGTTTTTAGGGTTTTCTCATATTATTATAACATATTCCTATTCGAGCATAAATTGTTTGTTTATGTATTATATTCTTGTATATTACTGTCCCATATATGGCATATGGGCCTGGGCAGAAGCTAACATTTTTAGCTGTACTTACATTTTGTTTGTGGAATTAGCCATCAGGAAGCTTTGAATACTGCATACTGCTTATGATAATGAAAATGTTGATGGCATAATATATCGAGCCCACACAGAAAGCAAAGAGCTCACTGACTAAGATTCAGCAGATGAGGAACGTGGTTTTGACTTATCTACTAGGCAACTTTTGTGCTAGTGCAGAAATTGTTTATTCGAATGGGAAATATATCACAGGTAGAGTAGAATTAACAATTTTTTGGGAAATCATACAATTTTAACTTTATTTTTATTTTCAGACATACCCGAGGAAATATAAAGTACCGCCTTGCGCTACAGGAGAATATGCTTCGGGCTGCAGCAAGTGATTTTTGAGTCAATAATGATATAAGGTATTATGGACTGCATTATTATTGAAACACTTTTCCTGAACGTAAAAAAAAACGATGTGGTGGTCAAAACTGTAGCAGCCGAGGAAGAACAATGTGCTGCAAATGCAATATCGACTTATTTATTCACTGTTCTCGAAAGTTTCACACTGGGTAATAATTTTCACCCATAATGCTGCTCGTGATGATGCAGGCCAAAATTCATTATAATCTATTTCATTTATCTGACCCGAAATCATTATATCTGTACAGTATACAACAGCCTAACCGGATCTTTTTCTTATATTTTTGTAAACTTTCTACAATAGGACATTGCCAAAAGGGTCTCAAGGCTGGTATGGATCTCCCTTATAATGTCTGTATTTGAATAACTTGTATGTGTAATAAATAAATAAACATTTTATAAATAACTCTTTATTTTTATTTATAAATAGGTGAAAATTAAATTAACAAAGTCAAATAACTTGACCACAAATCTGATTTTTACTCAAACTACCTATAATATAATACTGGTAATTAGGATTTAATAAACACTTTACACGTTCTGCTGTTTGCTCGGCCATTTGTATGCCTATCTGAGAAGAGTTTAATAATTGATTAAAAGTATAACTACATTCATTACTTGTATCAGTCTCACTAGAATCTTGATTTCTTTTTCTTTCGGCAAGTTTTTCAGCACCCATGGAATCTATTTTTTGGCTCGGTTTATGGATCACTATAGAAGAGGGCAAATTCTGGGATGGTACAACTTCAATATCCGACCTCTACCTGTACCTCTAAGGGTGGGTATTATAAAACTCGTCAATATTTTCAAACAAAACATTTTAAAAATAGATAGTACTTGATAAATGCCTAGAAGCAGGCCTAAAATAAAGCTAGGGCACAAAACTATCCATTATGCTTGTTTACCTTAACACAAAATTCTTGCTTAATTGAGATGCAGAGAATACACTTTCATGAATTTGGTGACTGGTTTGCCAATACGAAGTTTTAAAATCCAGAAGGCTTTTCTTCTCGACACTTCTTTTTCCATTTTCGTTTCCAAATAAACCCATGGGCCTGTTTCAAGGGGAAATATGTAGAAACTCAATCCTTTGTCAGCTTTTTTTTTTAGCCCAAGACTTGCATTGAGGAACACAACAGTAATGATTAAAAGTCATGATTATATGTATCTGATATAATTTTATAATTTTAGACTTTAATTATACTAGAAACTAGTTCCATAATTTCCAGCCAGCAGCCAGATCATAACATAACCTGTGGTGCAAACAGCCTACGTCAAGACGAAAAACGCCATGATGTTTACGTCACAACTGATTTTTTGGATAGGCGGGGTAGGGGGGGATTTGTTACACACAGGCCTTATGAGGATAAGCCATCCTTGGTAGTGTGTATCATCCTTGTCTTCAGACAGCATCACAAACCAGTAAGAATTCTTCATTGGTTGAAATTTGTGATTGCTGTGCGAACAGACCTTTTATTAGGGGTCGTTCGAAAATGTAGCGCGTGTGACCCATTAGGCAATTTAATCCATTTGTCAAAAAGGAAAATTCAATATGGCGTGGCGTGGCGGCCAAGCAAGCTTGTTTTGAATATGTTTTTATGTGTATTTTAAATTATTTTGCTTAGAGTCTTGCTTGTAACTTTGATTTTGATTATTTAATACGATATTTGTTGACTAGGTAAAGTTTGTTTCGCCAGGGTTTGTACTTGCCACCAGCATGTATCTTCCTTGTTTAACAAATAAAAATTGACTGAAACAAATCAATGACGTCAAAAACGTTCGTCGGTTCTTAAACCAGAAGTCATTCATTTTAATTTGTCAAAAAAATTGAATGTGTCATATTAATTAATCTACGACAACCCTTTTTTTTCAAGTTTCAAGGTCAAGTATGAACCCTGGTGAAACGGACCTTACCTAAACTATTAAATCGGGCAGAAACTAGATATTTTTTTGTGTTTTTTGGCCCATGTGTGGCCGCCACGCCATCTTGAGTGTCACGTGGTTTGAATTGCCTAATATACTGCCCACAAACCGATCCCAGTTACAGTGACTCTATAACCCACAGCGGCGACAATTGCTGTGTCATTTTTGATTGGTTCTAAAATCCCATATATTTACATTGAAAACACCGCCATCTTGTTCCCAACCCCTTATTACTTTTAAATATGAATATATGGGATTTAGGTGAACATCCATCATAAATCATGGAAAACAACGGACATAATAATGGTCATCAAATACGTCGATTTCAATTTTTTATGATAGATGTCCATTTAAATCCTATATATTAATATTTAAAAGTAACAAGAGGTTGGGAACAAGATGGCGGCGGGACCTCTATTGTCGCCACTGTATGTAAAGGTTTATTTAGCCACTGTAATCCCAGTGTACCACCCAAGGGCGCGTTCACCCGAGCGCGTTCTCGCTCTGGCCGTTCAGAGTCGTTTTCCAGGGACGCACTTTAAGCTTTCTGAGCTGCTCTAGAGCGCCCTGGGCTGTTTATAGGCGTTCCAGTGCTTCAGTGTTTCGCGCAACTGAACTGTTCGTTTTTTCTCTTCCCTGCCCTCTCAAGCACTTGCAATTTTATGGGTGCATCAAAAACAAGACGCTTAAAGGAGGGTACGTTCCAGTGAAATAACAGTTGTTTGGAGCGGAGCATCAGAGTGAGAAGCTACGGGTGTAGGGCACCTTTAAGTCGTCACTGGAGAGCAGGGATGTGCGTCTACACGTAGACTTTCATTGTCTACTTTACGTGTTGACAATTGTAGACAATGTAGACAACGTGTCAACAAGTAAAATAATATAAATGACGTCTAATTCTAACCTCACACTTTCCTTTCCGAAAATTATTTTTATTTTATTATCGGTTTTTCTCATATTTATAATCAGTGAATGCTGATATCAAAGCGATAGGTATTAACTAATTATTATGTAGTAGTAATTTTGGATCTTTTTTTTACATTTTCTAAAATAAGTTTATTGTTTACGCCACATGTAGACAATGTGTAGACAAATGCCCACCTAAACAATTCGAATTGTCTACGCGTAGACAATCAATTGTTTACGTTGACATTGTCTACAGGCACATCACTGCTGGAGAGCGGCTGTCAGCCGTTCAGATTATTTGTCAGTAGAGTTTTTACCAGAACATAGGGTCCTTATTCTTGCAACAGAGGAGCAGGGTTCCCAGGACAACAAGTGTTCTGTCTTTGTTGTTCATTGAGAAAAACGGAACACTCGTTCACCTGGGGAACGCTGCTCCCCTGTTTCAAGAATAAGGACCTTGGCATCATCATCTACTCTAAAAAGGGGGCCTCATTTTCTTTGGTTTGTGTAGTTTTGCACAAACGTAAAATTTGTGCGTGAAATCCGAAATTCGTATACAGAGTGGTTTCGAAACGGTTCTTGGGGCGGTTTCTTGATTGGTTGAAAAAGACCTAAAGTCTGTTTTTTTTTTAAAGATAAATCCCCAAGTCAAAAATTTAGTAACTATGTTGGCCACACAAGCCCTTTCTACATAAAAAAAATTGAAAGCATTGACAATTTTACATTGTATTGCCAACATAATATAATTTTGACAATAAGCGAAGTCATAAAACGAACAGACATCCCAATAAAGAGTGGAGGAGAGAAGAGAATGCGTCTTGACGGTGGCTAGGTGACACTCGGATTGCACCCTCTATCGGGTAACGCTCTGCACCGCACATCGCCAAGACTGTTCAATATACCGGGTGACAACGAAATCGTTATACAAGGCGTCATTCAGTTGTCTTTAAAGTTAAAAATTTGAAAATCGGGTGGAACGGGTAACTCATTGAGTTGCACAGTTTGCATAAAAAAACAATTGAATATCACTTCCGGTTACTCCGGAAATGGACCCAAGTCAAGAATTTTTTATGGAACCCTGTATATTTTCTTACAGAGTTGGATAGAGCTTAAAATTCTCTTTCCAATGACATGTCACAACTTGCATTTGTTTCGAAGATGGCGGCGTAAGAAGGTATTTCTCTTAAATTCAATATGGCGGCATTCTGACGTAACCAATAATGTTTCTGTCAAACAAACAGTTTCAACAATCCATAATTTTTAGATTTGAAATGGTTTTGGATCGAATTTGAAACAAAAATGGTTTTGCTCAAAAACAAGGGCATTTTAAAATATCTGTGAAATGCAAATTTTTGTTTCAAATTTTCTAAAAATTTTGAATAGGAAGAGGTACTTATTAAATCCTAGAATTAAAGTGTGTACAATGGCCTACCGAAAAATGTCTACCAAAATGCATATTCATTTATCGGTTAGGTCAGAATGCCGCCATATTGAATTTAAGAAAGTGCCTTCTCACGCCGCCATCTTAAAAACAAATTCCACTTATCATATGTCATTGAAAAGGGAATTTTAAGCTCTATCCAACTGTATAAAAAAATATACGGTTCCATAAAAATTTCTTAACTTGGGTCCATTTCTAAAGTAACCGGAAGTGATATTCAATTGTTTTTTTATGCAAACTGTGCGTCTCAATGAGTTACCCGTTCCACCCGATTTTAAAATTTTTAGCTTTAAAGACAACTGAATGAAGCCTTGTATAACGATTTCGTTGTCACCCGGTATAGCTCCTCAGCAGGTCGTCCGATCTCAAGGATGACACACACTAATTACACAGGATAGCCTATCCTCACCAAATCACCAGTTGTGACGTAGCAGCATATTATTATTCTCGCCTTGACGTAGGTTGTTTACACAGCTGACGACTTAGTTATGACGTCGAAAATGGTGACACACCAATATTTATTTATTTATTTATTTATTAACGGCAAGGCCAATTTACAAAAACAATCGTAAAACAATAGGCTCGTTCAATGAAATTTCATTAGCACAGTTTTTCACATTTTTATGGAGTATTACTTACGTATAGCACGTAGAAAAAAGTTCAGCTCAATTGAATAAATATTAAAAAAGTTACGCGTTTTTTAATATTAAAACAGTTATGCCTCGGAAATTAATTGCTGTGACGTCATAGCCTCTCTCACGTCGAGACAGGCTAAAGGCCGTCACACATGGTTTTGCATAACGCAATGTTAACTGATTTTCTACTGACAGTTTGGCACACAATTTGCGGAACTATGCAATATTTATAGTTTTTCGTTTTGCATGTTACTAAAATAATAGACCTATCTATTTTTACCTGGTATGCGCGCGCAACACGAGGCAATGTCTTTTTATTAGCCAGCTAATACAGGTGTGAGGTGATCGTTTTGTACGCTGGGCATCTCTTTATCCTTGTCCATTGCACGTAGTCTGACAAGAATAAATCTAAAGTTGATATTCAACTTGACAAGTGTCATTCAAAAGTTGTTTGACATTTTCATTGACAAATACGTTGCACAACACGCGGTTTTTCTCCTTTCCTTTTTATCCTGTGCGAATAAGAAGGACGGATTGCTATACGTAAGTCTAACATAATTTGGTACGTTTTGCCTCGTCTTGCGCAATGAGCGTTCTGTGACTTTTTTTATTTAATGAAGTTTTCGTATTATTACCTCTTTGTCTGGTAAAATAGAGAGGTCTATTGTGCTCATAAAATATTGAAACTCAGGGAATTATTCAAATATACGAAATGTGATTCGAAAGAAAAAAATCCAGTTCTACCAGATACATGAAATGCCAAACTGAAACTTGTCTAAACGATGCCAAACCAAAACTTGTCAAAACAATGCCCATATTGTCGAAGTCACTGGCGTACCAGCACCACAAGGACCAACGTGAGAGATGCAGTGACGTCACCGCGTGTTTCAAATTTGTATTTTGATAATTTATTTATAGTCCGACAAATACCATTTTAAAGTCACGTGATTTTGGTGGCAAAAAACGTATGTCCATTGATTATGTCGTTGATATCACCTACAAAAAGTTACTGGTGGTTAATAACTATTGAATTTTAAGATATGTTCCCACTAGCATTTTACAAACGCGTTTCTGAAGTAGTATTGACCAATCAGATGAGAATTTTAATACTTGCAATTGTTGCGAGACTCATTTTTGTCGTTTCGGCTGCCCCTTCTAATACATTCTGAACTTGAATTGGGTACTCGTTTTCTATTTGCTTCTTTTCGAGTTGGAAAAAGGTTAATATAGTCAAAATTATTAGCTGTGTTTGTTCGTTGTATCATTTTCGAAAATAACTTTGACAAACTAATTGATGACAGTGACGGATTCTATTTCAGGTAAGAATTTTATGAACAATAATTAGACACCAATTTTTTTGTCAATTCTACTATCACCGCTGTTTGAGATGTATTCAACAAGGATAGAGAAAAATCACGTGACTTTAAAATGGTATTTGTTAGACTATAAATATGAACAAGGGCTCAGAAAATGATGAAATTTTGCAGAACTGCTAAATTCAACACGCTCTTTTAGAATATGCAATAAAAATAATATGCTGAACGCTCTATTTACAATAAATAGTTTGACAATACCTAAATCTAAGCATTAACAATCACATCCTGTTCTTCCCCAAGTTAATACCTAACCAAAAAACATACAACTCATTTTAAAAAAACTATCCACCAAGCAGCGGTTGCAATCTCCTCTTTTAAAGGCAACAACAGAAGGACAACCAAAGATGTCAATACTCCGGCTCCTGGAGTTGGCAAACCTGAGCACCCTTGAGATCGACTCATTCATACCATAATTAGTATTATGGAATGGTACCTACATAAAACAGGTCAGGAACCTCTCACCCTTCTTTCTCCTGCTCTTAAAGAAACGAGACCCAAAAGATCCGGGTAGTCAATTAACCCTCTCAAAAGTCTGTAAAGGAAGGAAAGATCCACCTGAAGTCTCCTGCTTTTCAAGGTATGAACATTCAAGATAGCCCTCATATCTCATCATAAGTATACTCATAATGAGCCAAGCCCAACCTGTAAGCAGCCACCCTTAGAAATCTATTCTGAACCCTTTCCAGAGCTGCAATGTGAACAGCATATTGGGGTGACCAAACAACTGATGAGTATTCCAACAAGGATCGGACCATCGCACAGTACAATGTTCGCAATGTACTCACTGACATATCAGTAGTGGACCTACATATAAAGCCGAAACATCTATAGTCTATCGTTTCTCAAATGAGACAAGGCAAAAATTGGGGTCTCCTCAAATTATCGTATTGCCCGTTAAAATTATTATACTATTATTAGGAAAAATATATTGAGCGTGCCCGTATACATTGGATGCGATTCCACGTGCGAACAATGCATCTTATTGGTTGTTTTATACAGTCAACGTTGACTCCAGGAAAATCTTATTGGTTAGAAATTTTAACGGCGTATTTGGCGGTATATTTCTTTGAAGTGGCGGCGTCTTTGGCGGCATATTTCTTTGTAGCGGCCGCCTTTTGCGAATCAGTTTCGTCTGGAAAGACAGTGCAGTAGATCGTTTTTATAAATTTGATTCCTATTTGAGTTGTATCGTGCCTCATTTTTTATTTTATATAAAACTGTTTTGATAAATTTCTCTTACACGCCCGTGCTTCATAAAGAAAACGCCGACGGCCAAAGGAATATTATTTTTTTACTGTCTCATTTGACTATCGATAGACTATAACAGCCCTTGATACAGTATTGGTAACATGGCCATTAAATGACATCTTGGAATCAAATTCCACAACCAAATCTCGAATGCTCGCTACTTCCCTGATTAATGTGTTATTAATTGTGTAAGGGAAATTCACCGACTGGGCCAACCCAGAAAAAGTTATCCTATAACATTTGGTGATATTGAGGTCCATTTCGTTCAAGCCACACCATTTATCAAAAGAATTGATATCGATATAAATTGCAGCAGTTGTGAGTCTTCCAACGATGATACCTGACGATAAAGTTTAAGGTCATCTGCAAAGTCTGCAAATGACAAAAATGAGCTGTGGGCAACAGAACTACCCACATCAGATATGAACAGATTGAACAAGACTGGTCACTGGCAGCGATTACCAAAAACGAGGCCGATAAGCAAGGATGATACGATATACACACCTACAAAGATTTCTTATCGTCCTCGTTTTCGGTAATCGCCGCCATATTGGTGTGTTACCATTTCCGACGTCATAACTAAGTTGTCAGCTGTTTAAACAGCCTACATCAAGGCGAGAAATAACATGATGCATGATGCCTACGTCACAACTGGTAATTTGGCGGGTAGAAAAGGGGGGGAGATTTGTTACACAAAAGCCTTATGAGGATAGGCCATTCTGTAATAGTAGTGTGTTTCACCCATGGCCGATCAGAGCAACATGTATTTAGCCGACCAAAAGTTTTTTTTCTAATATTCGCCAAATGCAATCGTTTGGTGGTCCTTTTGTGGACATTACCAAAGACTCTTTGGTATCTCACTTTTATCATTCGGTGGTAATTACTTTGGCAGTAATCAACAATTCAAAATTTCATATGACGTTGGCCGACCGACATACCTTAATATGTAATTAATTTTATTGGACAATTTATAGTCGAATTTAACGAAAATCGTTTGTTGGTCACGAATTTACCAAATTTTACGTTTGGTCGTCAATAATACCGGAAATATCAACTAATTAAGATTTATACATTACACCACACATTACACGATAGTAACGATAATTCGTCGCGCATGCGCAGATATAACATTGGACGCGTCGTCTCACGGTCTCCGCTTATACTTAGAATTAGAATATGAATGTATTAAAACCAAGATTTATGCATAAAGCAAAAATTATGCTTCATTCTCACTTGCGCGAAATTGGCTCTTTTCGCGCGAAATTCGCTCTTAGTTTGACATTGCTCCGACAATTTCACGTTTTATGCGTGTATCAAACGTCAAAATGTCAAAGCAATGTCAAAAAACAGCGAATTTCGCGCAACTGAGAACAGTGTTGCCAGGTGTGGCGCATTTGCGCCAAAGCGGCGCTTTCAGAATTGAAATAGCGCCCTAAATTTCGGAAAATGCGCCAGGCGCCCACAAGTGGCGCTTTAAAATCGTGGGCTTTACAGTGACTCAATAACAGTGGCGATAATTGCCGCCCTATTTTTGATTGGTTCTTTAAAATCCCATATATTCATACCGCTCTAAACGTTCAAGTCTTCCTAAAGTGGATATTCACACCAAAGTAGCATGCGACGTGCGACTTGCTGCTCGAAAGCAAGAAGCATGCTACTCATTTGAATCTATAGAAATATATGGCAGGTTACACAACGGAGTAGCGTCGCAAAAATGAGACGTGTCAACATGCGTCGTATATTGCTTCCTACTTTCTAGCAGCAAGTCGCACGTCGCATGTTATTTTGGTGTGAATGCCCACTTAAGGTCTGAGAAAACCTCGAGAAACGACTATAAATTCGGCACCGGCCGTGCCCGTCATTGTTGGTAAAAAGGTTTATTGAGTCACTGTAGTTAGTAGTTTTGTTTTATGAATTTTTAGGGTTAAAATTTAAAATAAATATAATTGTATTGCCTTTGCATAGCCTAATAACGGATGTTTTAAGCTCCCACTACTTTTTACACTTATGGCGCTTTGGTGGCGCTTTTTAATGTTAAAACTGGCGCATGGAAGTTGATAATTAGCTGGCAACACTGACTGAGATTCAAGCTTTAGGGCCATCATCTGTGGTGGAAGCACCCTACGTCAAGACGAGATTTATTATTATTAGGTTGTTGCAGATAAGCAGAGAAATCCAATAAACAATTACCAAAAATTCCAGAAATTACATTTTTCTTTTAGATATTAGCCTATCCTTAGACAAGGAAAGAGAGAGGACGCGTAACATCCTTTACCTGCACTAGCAGCTGGTTGTGACCGTTTGCCACCAAATAATGGCGACAATTTTTCGTGGTGCCACTATGTGAATTTTACTTCAGACTAACATTTTTGTGATATTCAGCATGGTGGATTGCTAGCGTATGGCTGCAAAACCCGCAGAGAAAAAAAAGTCGACGGGATTACATTTAACAGGCAAAAAACAATATGCTTTCTAGGTTATGTTATGAAAAAAGCAGACATTTTTTGGTGGCAAACTGCTTCATTTTCACCGGCAACATGTGTATGGCCGACCAAATGTTAATTTTTCAATATTCGCCTTACTCAATCGTTTGGTGGTCGTTTGGTGGTCTTTGGTATCCCACTTTTAGTATTTAGTGGTAATTACTTAGGCAGTAATTAACAATTCAAAATTTCATATGACGTTGGCCGACATAACCTGATTCTAATTTATTTTTTGGCCCATTTATAGTCAAATCGAACGGAAATCGTTTGGTGGTCACGAATTTACCGAATTTAACGTTTGGTAGTCAATAATACCGGAGATATTAATCAATTAGGATTGTTTTCTGATATATTCTAATTATTCGTCGCGCATGCGCATATATTATCTGTTTTTCATTGAGCCGCCTCGATCGCGGCGTTGCCTACCTATTCTATAATTTTCAATCAAATCAATTATTTCATTACAATCAACGAATAATTAGGTAGGTATCTATACTTTCTCGAATACTGAAAATAGGTATACATCGTGATTTACTTAGCCCGTGCATTAATAAGAAGTTTTTTAGGTTGCAAGTGGATTACTAGAGATAGCATTTGATCCAACTGCAATCTTATTTTTCCCACCGCCAGTTCCGGATCGCAACGGCAACGCCGCGATCGAGGCGGCTCAATGAAAAACAGATAATATATGCGCATGCGCGACGATTAATTAAAATATATCAGCTTAATTGATTAATTACTCCGGTATTATTGACTAACAAACGCTAAATTCGGTAAATTCGTGACCACCAAACGATTTCCGTTCGATTTGACTATAAATGGGCCAAAAAATAAATTAGAATCAGGTTATGTCGGCCAACGTCATATGAAATTTTTTAATTGTTAATTACTGCCTAAGTAATTACCACCAAATATTAAAAGTGGGATACCAAAGACCACCAAACGACCACCAAACGATTGAGTATGGCGAATATTGAAAAATTAACATTTGGTCGGCCAAATACATGTTGCCATTTTCACCTGCTGTGTTACGAGTCCCCTCTCTTTCCTTGTCTAAGAGCCTATCCAAAACACGTGACTTTGACAAGCAAACAAAGGGTTTGTGTGCCTCTTGGCGGACATTTTAATTTAATTTTGGGAGCAGGGCCGAGATTCTAAAATCACGATTCGACACACGACTCGACAACGATACCGGCCTTGTCGTGTCGAAAGGTATAATTCCAATGAGATTTCTAACCTAGAATCGTCGGAAAAATCGTCTCGTTGTCGAATCGTATGTCGAATCTGATTTTAGAATCCCCGACCAGCTTAGTTTTAAAAGTTAGTCGCTTATCCAAAACACATGACTTTGACAAGCAAACAAAGGGTTTGTGTGCCTCTTGGCGTACATTTTTATTTAAGTTTGATAGCATCTTGGATAGTAATAACGCAATTTTTCGCGAGGATAAGCAGAATCTGATTATGCTAGGTTATGTGATGTGTAAATTGTGTCATACTCCCCTAACTCCCTCACCATCAAATTCTGGGCCTGCGAATGACGTCACTATCAGCTGCTTATAGTGATGACGTCACCCGCAGTCCTCGATGGAATGCTCACGATTCAAGCTGTGCTAGTGAGTTAATTTTTTCGTCGATTTTAAGGTTTAAAGTCAGGCCTAAAGTTTATTACAGCAACGCGAGATGTCAGTACTGTCGCCCCTATAGTGTGCCCTAACTTGATAGTCAAAAAAAAAATAGAAATCTGCATTTGATTAAATTGTGCGATGGAAAGTTTTTTCTTTTTTTTGCGGAAATTCGAAGTATTATTCTGTTTTACATAAACAGGGTTGTAGTTTGGACCAACACAAATAATTTTGAACGTTCATCCGTCGGATTTATTTTTAAACAGTGTAGCTACAGGCGTATTTCCAACTATTCTTGCAGTAGCGAGAAAACTACAAGTTCAAAAAATTTGAAAAAAATATATGTCGCGTAGAATTGCCATAGTAGTTCGTAATAAAAATAACGGGCAACTTCATCTATTCGTTTTGAAATAAATGGTGAAAAACCACTTTTTTTTTCAGTTTTTGCGATATATCTCAAAAATGGCGAGTCAAATTTGCTTAAAAAAATTATGGATTAAAGTATATCAATAACCATAAAACATATATTTTTTTTGGAATTTTTGAACACAAGGTTCAGAAAATGGGGGTTGACTTTAAACCTTAAATGAAGAAATTAAGTGTTATAGATCCTCGAGTATCCCAGAATTTGATGGTGTGAGAGTTAGGGAGTATGACACAAATCAGCGCCGTAGCAAGGCGTTGATGGGCCCTGGTGCCACTTTTGTTAGAGGGCCCACACCCTAGTAATTTTTTTGGAAATAAATTTTTCTAGAAATAAATAAATAAAAACAAGTGTATGGTAAATACTTCACAATATTTGAGTCCAGTAAGTACTAACATAGTAGTTTTCAAAATATTATTTTGAATTTTTGTAATGGTATTCTTACCATTATTATTATTTTGAATATTTATTGCATCACACCTTAGACTAGACCATCACACACATTAGGGAATTTTCATATTTTTCAAATTATTTTTTTTTAGATACTTCTAGTGATCAGTTATTACATAGTTTTCTTTTTTCCCATTTTAATTTATACGTTGTACGAAAAAAAATTTATTGAAATTCAAATCAAAAACTTTGGCGCGAAAACACAATATCTCAATATGACAGCGCTTGTGACGTTAAAATTTTGTAAACAACAAATACGCAGTTAACAAACTCCTGCGACGCAGTGCTATTTTTGTGTTATTCAAGTGTGTTAAAGTTTGCTTTTTGTGGAAATTGTCGCAATGGATGAAGAATATTGTACAGGACTGCTTTTGTAAGTTTTTTTCACTTGCAAGTTCTCTATTGACAGGTTTGTTTACAGAATCGTGACGTCAAAAAAGGTAGCCATCATAGAAGCATCGTTTTGGCGGGATTTTTTTTATTTCAAAATAAGTATTATTTTTTGTGTGAGAAGGGCGATATCAGATAAATAAAAACTGGTCATATGAATATTGTGCAGTATAAATTATCGATTTAAAACAAATTTGGAAAATTTTAGTTCACTTGCAAGTTCCCTTTTGTTGAGGGCATGGGCATAGTATAGAAAAAGTCAGTGGCACAGCCAGGGGGCTCGGGCCCCCCCAAGGCTTCAGAGAAAAATGGTAAAATAATGAAGTAGACAAAAGCTCATATCATAAAAAGTTTAAAGGATAGTGGGTCTGTGTTTTTTCCTATATTTTTTTCTGCATGGCTCCCCCCCACACAAAATGTTTGGCTGCGCCACTTGTAAAAGTGTTGAATTTTTGGCAACTTTTTGATTGATTCTTCGAATTGGGCTTTCTTTTATCTTTTTGCTGCACCAGATTGGTGCTTCTTATTTAAATTACTCATCGGAAAGAAACTCTATCACCAATTCACAACAGCATAATAAAAATATTGAACAATAGTGTTCGGTGTTCGCGAGTCTTTGAAGTTTATACCAAATAAACTTTTAAAGTTTATACCAAATAAACTTTTAGCTGCGTCATCACGGTCAGCCAGCACAGCGTTGCCGTCAACGGGCAGTTAACCTCTAAAGGAAGACGCCCACTGATCCGCGTCGAACGTGCCGCACGAATCGCAAAACAAGAAAACACCGTTTGGGCGTTTGCTTTTAAGTTTTTTAACATGATGCAATCAAATTAAAATAATTGAGTTCAAGCCAGTGATTATCCTGCTTTTAGTGGGCCCTGGCGTCATGGCGCCATGGATGCTACGGCGCTGACACAAATGACATATCACATAATTCAGCAAAATATTATGCTTGGTTATCCTCGCGAAAAATTGCCTATTAAATTTGTGAAAAGCTATACCACCTATGAACCGTTAAAACCGTAATATTGGTCCGAACCAAATCGAAATATTTCTCTTAGAACCGGAACCGGTATGTGTCATGACGCTGTGGACCGGAACCGATGTTTCATTTCAGTCCGGTACCTGCTCCTGAGCTGCTCTAGAGCGCCCCGGGCTGTTAACAGGCGTTCCAATGCATTAAAATTTCGCGCAACTGAACTGTTCCTTTTTCCTCTCCCCTGCCCTCACAAATGCCTCTCAAGCCCCTGCAATTTTATGGGTGCGTCCTTAGAGCAGGAAAAGCGCTGTCCTACAGACATAAGGAGTAGGAACGCGCCATTCTGCTTATGAAATAAAGTGAAGCCAAGTTTGTGGCAGGTGTTTGGCACCAAAATACAGATAAAGCATTGAATTGACCTTTTGTTTGGACGCCATATTGCGGTGCGCGAACATAGTTGCCAAAAGTAGAAAAAAAAAATTACTAGGGTACTGTCAACATTAAAAACAAAAGTTACTGAATAAATTACATTTAAAATTTAAATTTGCCGCCTATTACGTATGTTTTTGAAAAGAAAAGCCATCAATTTTAGCTTGTATTGGGCAGAATAGAAATAATAGAATAGCTGCTTTTGGGTGCCACCTTTTGAGCGCTCCTGAGTTACTCCGAAGTACTCCAGCTACAGTTTGACCTGTTCGGTATCAAGCGTTCAAGTGCAAAACGCATGGAGTATGACAGGTCTCTGACAGATGTGAAGTGTTCTACGAGCTTCGCACTCTGGGCCGAGATTCTAAAATCACGATTCGACACACGACTCGACAACGATACCGGCCTTGTCGTGTCAAAAGGTATAATTCCAATGAGATTTCTAACCTAGAATCGTCGGAAAAATCGTCTCGTTGTCGAATCGTGATTTTAGAATCCCCGACCTGCACCCGAAAGCGGCTAATATCTACCTATTTACTTTCATCCAGAGAGAGAAAGTAAACAAACAAAAAGGATAGCGAGGATCAATCATTTAGTTACTTTTGTTGTTAATGTTGACAGTCCGCTAGTAATTTTTGTTTTCTTGTTTTGGCAACAATGTTCGCGCACCGCAATATGGCGTCCAAACAAAAGGTCAATTGCCTATACCGTCATTTTTTTGGTGCCAAAATACCTGGAAAAAAACGGCTTCATTTTCCAATTTCATGTTACTACTCCTCTTTACCTTTACCTGCTCTAAGGGTGCGTCAATAACACGACACAAAGGCTGAGTTCGGCTTTGCACTCCACGGAGCGGAACGGTATGAGCATGGATATCGTGACGTCATACGCGGTCATAAGCCCGACGTACAGTGGGAATCATTACATTTGGCACACACTATATAAATATCCCTCGTAATGTGTCAAATCTGACACACAGTAATAGCAAAATGCTGCACTAAATAGATTTATTGGTTAGAATTTTGCCTTAATACGAGGGATTTTAAAGAGTGTGTGCCAATTGCAATGATTCCCACTATACGAGAGACCATTCTGAGAACTAAAGCTTACTTTTCATGCATCCGTTTTTCCGTCAATCCGTTGATCCGGAAGTATTCTTATTGGTCCAATATTTTGGCGCCAAAGTGTTGGACTAATAGGAATACCTACTCCCGGATCAACGGACAAACGCATGCATGAAAAGTAAGCTTAAAGATGGAGTTTCATGCATCCGTTTTTCCGACGAAAGATGTCCGAAAAACATTCTATTCTGACATAATCGTATGAAAATATGTCAAAATAGAAGATTTTTCGGACATATTTCGTCGGAAAAACGGATGCATGAAACTCCAGCTTAAGGCTTACTTTTCATGCATCCGTTTTCCGACGAAATATGTCCGAAAAATCTTCTATTTTGACATATTTTTATACGATTATGTCAGAATAGAATGTTTTTCGGACATCTTTCGTCGGAAAAACGGATGCATGAAAATCCAGCTTAAGGCCCAGTTGTACAATCTCGGTTCAAACTTCAAAACAAAGTTCAACTGAATTCGATTGGTACTTGAGCTTTCCCATTTAAAATACATTGCTGTCAGGTATTAATCAAATTCTATCAATTTTGACAGCAATGCATTTTAAATGGCTAAGTTCAAGTAGGTACCAGTCGAGTTTAGCTGAACTCTGTTTTGAACCAAGATTATACAACTGGGCCTAAAAAATAAACGCAACGATAGGTACTAATGATTTCACATTAGTATCGTTGCTTTTATCGAGTATCACAGCTCCAACATAAACACGACCTAAGACACCTTAGTACAAACCTTGGATCGTATTAATTGTTCCAAGTCCAGTTGGGTAGGTAGGTTCTTTCTAATGTAGGCAACTTTAGTTGGTCCAAGTTCTTATCCAATAATTCCATCTATTCATTTGCTTCTTACGTATTTTCCTTAAAATTCCGCAAAGAGTAACTCGTCAGATAGCCTTATTTTCTGTAACTTTTCACAGAACAAATTATGGTGCTAACAGCCCTATTAACAGGATATGTAGATTCTGTAATTAGTTCTGTAGGGACATAGATTTTTTTTTTAGAACAAGATAAGCTAGATGATATAGAGAAAAATTATTTATTATATCATGCCTGATGTCTAATAAAAGGACCAATCTCGATTAACGGATTTGATGCATCGTTAAATTTAATAAGGTTTTTGCACGAGGCCATGGGCCAAGGGTCTGTATGTATGATGTGGTTAGAGCACATTCAAAGTTCAAACCCCTGATTATTTTTAAAGGCTATAAAATTTGAAAACTGAGAACAAGATCGAGTAGGTAGGTACCTACCGACGCTAAGTGTACTGAAACCTGAACGCAACGACTTTAGAGCGTTCGGCCTTCCGGACTTCCAGATCTACCCTCATGTTTGCGTTGCTCTTCTTTTCTTGGACTGACGTCACAGATTCTGGAAGAATGGCTACCTGTTTCTTGTTAACTGCCATGTCGCCTTTGTCGATGGTTGCACCACTCGTAGCACTTCTTTTTATGGGAATTCGGAAAGAGGCCCTCCGATGGATAACTTTGGAGCTTCTGGATCAGCAGTATTCGTAATTCACCAATCTTCCTGGTCTCTCTTTCTTCGTTTGCCGGATTTTTCTTTCCTACATTTTGTTGATCTATTCCCGGCTTCTCTAATTGAATGATTCGATGTCGATGTCCACTATCTTCCAATTAATCGGGATTCCATTCTTGATCCGCATCAAATCGAAAACTTCTAACATCAGGAATAACTATTTCACGCTGATCAATTCTAAGGCAACTCTTGTCTTGATCTGGGCATGCTCTGGCTGAATAACGCAGATTATTGGCAGTTCATCGTTTGAAATTCCTCCTTCTTTCGCAGCGGTAACATTCGGAGCCCTCGATCAAGTTAGGTACCCATTGAAGGCTGGGAGCCATTAGCAGAAAAGCCAGATCGAACCTTCAATGCTTTCTTTCAAATTCCCCAGTTTGATTCTGGTTACAGCCTTCCGTGATTCTTTCAGAAGTTCCTTCTTTAAATCGACGCCAATAAATAACTTCTCCTCTTGGTTCTTTTTCTTCTCGCATTGACACAGCTCTGATCTTTGCTTTGAAAATCCTATAGGCCCCCTTGATTTCTAGGGCTTCAATTTTATTCTGCACACTCACGCAGAAGTGGATTCAGATTGAGGTATAGACAAACATTTTTCGACCACTCACCACTCTCACCAGTAATCTTTCGGAAGAACTAATGGCAATTGAAGACCCTTCCTTATTAATACTGAATATTATAGAAACGAAAAATACAATAACTCCTTGATCCATCAAGTTACCAGAACCTAAATAGAGATTCTACACGTGGCAAAAAGGGTAACGAATAAAATAGTTATTTTAAGGACAAAAACATTTATTTGCAACGCTGAGTTAATTTTAGTATTATGTAACTAGAACTACTTTCAGCACCAATTAAATTTGTTAGTTGCAACACTTACAGCCGTATTCATAGTCAATCGCCAGCGAGTCGCTGTATTTGGCCCAGCACACGGCGAATCCCTGGCGACTCGCTGCAATTGACTATGAATACGGCTGTTAAACTTCTATAGTGTCTGCATCTCATTGAATTTTTGTATAAAGTAATTAATATAAACAATTCGGCTGCTTTAGTCGTACTGCAAATCATTTGAGCAAATCATATTCCACAGTTGTAAGTCATATAGAACGAGGTCATGATCAACATCCTACCAGTATTTGAAAATCTTTCCAGTGGATTCTCATTTTTCTATAGAACGTGAGGGAGTATGAGAACTGCAGAGTGACCATATTTTTTTCGCCAAGTTGTAAAAAGATGAATCCAATATTATGCGCCTGATACTATGATTTTCTAAACATTCAGAATTCTTCTGTGATTGGTACGATATACGCGTTTTTCGCAATCGCGTGGAATTTAACTGAAGAGTGCGCACTCTCCAGCGTAAAAGAGCCCTAGTGGTAACATTTCTAGATAAAACAGTTATCAATATGTAATTAGGTACTTCCTCGGGTACTTCTATATCTGATAAAACTGCACTAGTGCCACAAAGTAAGTGGTTGAAGTCAAAAACGCCGATAGGAGGGTTGACAGTTTAATTTCAAAAAAATCTGCAGCTGTAAAACGTATTCCAGTGTTTGCAATATGGGAAACAAGCGATTGCAATTCTTGGTACTGATAGGATTGATGGTCAAATTTATTTTGAAGCTTGTAGCAAGTATTTAATAATTTGTCTGCTTCGGTTGTAACCATGTCGCTTACCAATGTAACAGCAATTTGGCCAAACTAAAACCAAAAAGTACCTATAAAGTCCACTTCGTTTGAGTTTGTTAACAGTTACATTATGTATTATAGCTTATACAAATGGAAAAATTTAAATTGACCCTGACCCACCTATCACAATGTGAATGTTATATACAGGGTGTCCCACGAGGTTTTTCCCAAATGATAACTTCGGAAAGCATCATCGTATGTTCCACTGTATAATTTTTTATCATTTTCTTTAACAAAGCCTTAACAAATATGGCATTGCCGATTTTGTAATTTAATTTTCTAACCATAAATGTCATAATATACCATGAGTTACATTTAGGATTCGAAAGTTGACGTCACTTAACCGAAATTGAAGCGAAACTGGTGAAATTGGATGACGATAGAAGTGACACAAGAAATTACCTAGATCCTCAAAATTTCAATTATATTGGATGACGCGTTCCGAAGTTATTACCTGGGAAAAACATCGTGGGACACCCTGTATATTTTAAATATCAGGACATTGTAAACATATCTTACAGAAATAAAAAAAATGGAAACATCCTTACTAAATGTGCAGTTGTACATCTAAAACTGTACCTTAAAAGAATTTCAAATTACTTACCGAACAACTTAGAAACCTCCATAGGAATTCCAAAATTATCACAAAATCTACCCTGTCGCCTTTGATAATTGTATAGCACCTAGTAAAGAGGTTTACAAGAAATATCATCCATTGAGCAAATAGTATCAAAAAGTTATAGGCATATAACATTGAGAAAAGTCCAGATGCTTTCTGCATTTCATTGAATCTATGTTGTGCTCTTTTTATAAATATTAGATCTGGGTGTCGAGTTAAAAGTTTTCTGGCCTTTTTTATTTGCATTTGAATTTCCAACAATATTACAAGTATAAATGTTAATACAGAAAAAAGATAATAAGTTCTTACATATACTGAGACACTTATAAACGAAATTTCCACAACATTCAATTTCAAATGTCCTAATATTCCAAAATCGTGTTTAAAAACAATTGTATAGACAAATAAAGCACTCCTTAATGCGAATGCTAAGATACAGAAAGCAATTTTTGAGTTATATTCAATACTTTCATCCTTTTGTGCCCAGTGCTTTTCAAATATTTTCAAATCCAGATGTTTGTAAAAATTTTGCCAATGATCTTTTTTTAAATATGCTACTAAGGTAAATATGGTATTTAAAAAACCAAGTGTTTCCAATAAACCTTTCGAGTAGAGAAAACGCCATTTTTCCGAATCTGGCTGAGCTCTTAGTCTGTTAGAGCGAAAATACATTTCCCAACAAAAAGAAACGGTAATCGTTGATGCTACAAAAACTACCTTGACGTATTGTAAAAATCTGTTTGTCTCATAGCTTTCCGGTACAATCAAAAGGAAATTTAAATGTCTTACAAACAATTTATAAAAAAATTTATACTTGATATACTTCATTTTGCTGATAGAGTTGGGCTCAATGTGGACAAAACTTAACAGTTGCATTTAGTTTTAATCAAATAGATTGCATCAGCATATTCATCCATAAAAATAAATTATGCTGTCAAATTTTTACTATTAGGTATTATCAATATTAATCTCTTGCATGGCTTGTAGATTGAGTACCTATAGGAAGAAAAATCCATATTCGAAATTAAAATTAATTTTTAATAAAGCGTATTGAATATTAATACTTCAAAAATTGTAGTTTGAAATAAATGTTTCTGTCTAATTAAACTTGAATTGAATATCTATCCTATCATTTTATTGAAATCCCCATCCAATAGAACAAACGCTCAACGCTATGATTTTTGTCCCATTATCTTATAATCCTCATATATGTTTTTTTTTTTCAATTTTGACCGCCCAGATAATGATATAACCCTTGCCGCGCACTGCGCTTCGCCTTGGTCCTCAAAACTTCGAATTTGATCCCCATATACGCGAAAACATAAACATTTCCAATGTTAAAATCCCAAATTTTAATAAATAAATAAAAATGTACTCATGCATTTATAAAACCTAATCAAAACCCAGTATATTTACATTTTAGCGTTTAGTTTTCTTGGAAAATCTGACTGTTTTATTAGGACCAACGCCATTTGATGCACTAGAATATGCAGGTAATACTTCTTCACTACGTTTTTCTGATAAAACTCTCAATAGCTGCGAAATTTCCTTCTGCAAACCTTCAGTTTCCTTTTCTAGCTGTTTCACCTAAAAAAAAGAGATTTAAAATTCATTGCTAAAACCCTTCTTTAAGAGAAATCCAACCTTCATGTTCTCTCTCGTGTCATCATGTTTGTCCAAAAACCTTTCATTTTCCAATTCAAGTTTAATTTTATCAATTAGCTCGTTTGTTGCGGCAATTGTCAAAACAACATCCGCTTTTCTAGGCGGTTCTAGTCCAATTTTGGCATTCTTAATCATCTCCTTCAAGTCCATAGTCTTTTTGTGAGCTGAAGACAGCTGATCAGTAAAGTCTGGACTGAGGATATGGGAAGTGCGGTCCAGTTTTAAATTCTGATTTTTTCTTAGTAAATCCAACTGCTCCAGTTTGTAGGCTTCTTGCAAATTGTTTATGTCTATCTAAAAAATATCTTCGATGAACGAACAAATAAAAGTTGGAAAATTATTCTTTACTTTGTTGTTTTTCCCGCTCACATCAATGCCATTTGTCAATATTTCCATATTTCCAGCATTTCTAATGTCCCCTCTATACATTTTTTGTGTATTTTCTATAATAGCTTCTTCTTGGTCTATCAACTCTTGTCTCATCGCTTTCAATTCTTCTTGTTGGTTAAGTAAATTTTGTTGATAGCTTTTAATTTTTTGAATTGCAGCTTTTTCAACTTCTAAAATATGCTTGGCTGTTAATTGAAAAAATCCTAATAGCCCAATAACATTAGACGTTAACGAGGGGTAAACCACTAGTGGTAATCATTGTACATTTTTTTTGGGAATCATTTAGTAATCAATCAGGAATACATAGAAATCACTTGAGAGTTTCTGGGAATAATTCGGATGAAATGATATCTAAGTTATAGTTGTCTTCGGTGGATAAAAGATGACAATAGCTCAGCTTTGACAAATCTTCAAACAAGCTGGAGATAACACAGATGTTTCAATAGTAGAAATTGCAGATCTTTTAGATTTTTTAATACAAAGTGTTTCTCCAAATCGACAAGTTTTCTTAATTAAATATAATTCGTTTGATAACTCATAACTCAAGTAGGTACCTATTGTCTGCCCAGCGGTTCTGAGTCTACGGAAGGAATTCGGACGTAAATGTGCGATGTTGCCACGTTTAATTATAAAAAAGCAAAAATATTAAGCATGAAGTATAGTTCATGTGAAAATCCATTTTTTAATAACAAAATATAGATAACAATAATGAAACGCTAATGATTCTAACGTGGTTGTTAGATCTATTTTTATTTTAATAGCTGATTTCTTCAATTTTGTCTAATATAAAAAATGAACATTTTCCAAAGATACCATCCGATTTTGTCAATTTGGCAAACATTCAGCCTGGATGAACCTGATTGGTAGAGTTTTTGGCAGAATCGCCGTTGCCACGGGGAATCATGCGGTTGTCAGTGGGATAACGTCACCTTACGTCTCGCTATTGGCCAGGGCTCCTGTCATTGTATCCTCCCATCTTGGAATATCGATTTATAACTTACCGTTGCCCCGTAGACACAGAGTCGCTGGGCAGACATTACTTGTTCTCTGTTTTCAAACTATACTTCTTTTGTAACATCAAGAACAATCTGGATTTTTTTTTTTACATGAAAAATGTATATTTATGCGTGATATCGCTAAGAAAATTTGAGTCACGTATACAAATACCCGATTCTAATTGAACTAAAAGTCAAATCAAATCCTCACCAATCATTCTTCTATCTTCCTCATTTTTCACAGCCATCTCATTCAATCTTGTTTGTTTTCCTTTTTCTCTTAAAATAGTTTCTCTAAGGCTTTTAGTTTCCTTCAATTGATGATCTAAATGGTTCATGTGTTCCACTTGAAAGTTTACAACTTCTTTTGGATATTCATCAAATATTGGATAACTACCACAAGTTAAACACGTAAACATACTTAGGTATTGTCTAGGATGGTTGCTAGAGCTGGTATGGTTCAAAATATGATAGGTTTTCGTGATTAACGTTTTTGTATCCAATGGTCTCTGAGAGTAGAAAAAATGAAGAAAATCCTCTGCTTTTGTTAATACTAGCAATTGCTTCCTCTGGAGCATCAAATAAGCTATTACTGCACATAACAAAAAGGCTGGTTCGTTAATAAAAACATGATCCCAAAACATAAGCCAACCTTGTGTAGTGAGCAATTCAGAAAATGCCGTTTCCAATAAAGACCAGGAATATAAAATTGGTTTGATTTTGTGCAAGGAAAAATGCTGAAGTAGCAAAGCATCGTGTTCCATTAGCATATTGTCTATCATGGCTAAAATATTGACTGGTGGCAAGGGGTGGTACTCAAACCAATGCTGACACCAATTAATAATGATGGTACAGCAGAGCTCAAAACAAGAAACAGGTTTTTTATGGAAAACTTTCACAAATGGAAACAGAAAGCATGGCAGGTAGTCAACTTCAGCAAAAAACGGACACCAAGTGACAATATTATTCAAAACGTGCCTTAAACATCTTATAGTAACCTTATCTTCGAGTGGAAACTGTTGTTGTAAATTGTCAAAAGCCACAATACCCATGTGATTTACTATGGTATTATATTGTTTACGATTATTGGGTAGTTTCAAGATTTTCTCCCAAATTATTGAACGGTAAGCTTCTGGGAACTCTCGATATTCTTGGATTATGGATTTGAGTTTGTCGATTTCTAGAATATTTTCTATCTGAAAAAAATTAGTTGTTTTATTCATAAGGTAGAAACTTTCAAGAATATAGTAAATGAAATAAATAAATAAATAAATGTTTAAATATAATAAATAAGAATCCATCAAAATAGAGTCAATTAAACTTAGGTGCCATTTAAAGACTGCCACAAGAACGAGGGGTGACCTGACCTAATTACAAGCTATGAAATCCAAAATGATGTGATAATTTGATACTAAATAAATATAAAGCTAGTTGAGAGTCCTTCAACCATCGAGACTTATTGAAATTATGCTCACTAGTTGTATCGAAGTTCAGGAACTGAATTTTAGGTTGAAATGTGACAAGAAAAAAGATCTCAAGAAGTTTTGTTGTAAAATTACCATTATTAATAATTGAATTCCTAGTTTTCGTATAATTAACTTTTTCAATATGAAAAATATTGGCTGATCTTGTTGGATAATTGAGAATCTGGTCATTACATAAGTACTTTAAATTCTTCAAAATACAGGAAAAGTAGAAAAAAATCATTGTGTAAACTTCTTTTCATGAAAAATGGTTCTGACCCGACTGCATTACAGCACAAGAGCTTGGCAATAATCAAGCAAAGTATTAAAGTAAAGCGGTATTACCTACATTTGCTATCAGTTAATGAATTTGGAGTCAGAGACAAGGTTCCTTGGTCAGGGATAATGTCCCTTGGTCAGGGATTTGAATGAGCAACTAAACTAAAATCATGCAGCCTTTGACAAATCCAAAACCCTAAATAGTTTATTGGCGTGCCAAATCCATTACCTGGGAGTGAGTATAATGTCCCTGAACCAATATTAGCACTTCTGGGTGAGTAGAAAATGCATTCTACAGTTATTAAAATACAAAAATATGTTAAATTACCCTTAATTTGGTCGTCGTGTCTTTCCTACAAAAATTTCTCAATCTCACTTTGGACGTACTATCTTGTGCTTTAACAATAGTCAATTCTTGATTTTTCATCAAATAAAAGTTCATATCGTAAACTTCCACTTCACCAGTACACAATAAACATGAAATGTACTGTATATGTCCATGAGGAATGCTGAAGCTAACTATTTCACCTTTTGTGTTTAGTTTTGATATCAGAAAGTTCTCTTCTACATTGTAAAAATATATAATTCCATTTCCAGATAGAATAGCTATCAATTTATTACATCCGCCGTCAAAATGCTGGGAAATAAATTGTATTTTTCTTACAGAATTTATGTATTCTGGTAGATTAATTATTTTCAGCAATTTCCAAATATCTAGTTGGAATATGGCTAGAATTGGCTGGAAGCCACTTACAGCCATTATTTTGCCATTTTTAGTGAAGCTCAGAGATCTGACTGAATGATTTCTCCAGTTAGACGGGTGAAACTGTTTCAGATTTTCAAAGCTACTGTGTTGCCATATTTGAATAATATCGTCGTTGTAACATACAAGAATATGATTTGATACTGGAACAAATAAAACCTAAAATAATATGTGATTTACTGTAGGAAAATTAAGGTATCAATAATTGGTATATTCAATAATCAAATGCAAATTTTCAAAAAACTTTTGAATAACTTAGTGCTGGGTGTTTTGAGCTATTCAGGGTTTCGTGTTTCAAAAGTAAATACAATCAGGGAAATATCACTAATATCAGTTATGTTGAGTCCTGTGAAGGTCCCGACTTGTTCACACTTGTACAGGGTGCTTCAAATTCGAGCCAGGAAGATACAGAGTTGGTTAAATTAGGGTAAAGTTGCGTAATTTGGCGCCTAACAAAATTCCGCTTCCATATTTAGGATATTACGAATACTTCTGGATATATTTTGGAAAATTTCATTTTATGGTAATCATCATAAACTTTTTTTTTTAATACCGTCCTGGATTTTTTTCATTTGAATGACTTACGCTTGTTATTCATTTACAATGTTAGACCAACTCTGTATCACTAGGGCTGCCATTTATGAAATTCATTACCTAGGACAATTTTTACAAAAACCCCGGATTCTAACCCCTCAAACCCGGACACCACTAAAGGGTAGCCCACCTTAGGCGCCGCTGGAGGCAGAAGGTTTTTTTGGGTGCCACGTCCAAAAAAGTTTATTTCAAGCCTTCGAGAACCACTCATTATTTTGACACAAAAATAATTTTTTGGGGGTTTTTTATAGCTTTCACCGAGCTCCAAACATGACTAACGACACGTGAACGTGAAACTTGAGTCGCGCACACGCGGGCTAAATAAAACTGATGCTGTCGATTGACGATTTTCATGATTCTTGTCAATTTCGCGGAGTTATTCGTGATTTTTTTCAAGATGCCGTAAAACACGGATAACTTCAAAAAATCCCCCCGGACGTCGCCGGACGCCTTTAAAACTAGGACAAATCCGGGGAAATCCGGACGGATGGCAGCCCTATGTATCACGGTTCCTGAGATCCTAATGATGTGGCTCAAATTTGAATCACCCCTGTACAGGGTGTCCAAATTTGGATGGTTGTAATAGGAAACATCAATTTGTGAGCAAGATACAAAAAAATTAACCCCCCACTCCGAGGCACAAATTTCTTGAAATTTTGATTGGTGCAAACCGCATTTTGATATCTTCAACCGTTTAGCCGCTAGAGGGCGATTCTCGATTTTGAGCAATAATGTGAAACCATCATAACTTTTTTGTTTATGAAAATTATCGATTTCCGTAAAAACTTTCTAGAAGCACTTTTTAAAGCAGAATTCAGTGACGTTCTCAGTTTTTTTCTAGTTGGTCCCAACTCCGAGATATTGACCAAAGTCTGGTTTTTTTCAATAGGACACTCTATATATTAATAGCTCATTAGAAAGCTCGGCTTTTTCTGATTTCAATGATAAAAGTTCGATAGGTTTATCTCTAATAGTTTTCGAGACAAAAAATTATTTCGGTTTTTGTCATAAGAAGCAATGTGTAAGAAAAGGACTTTATATCTGTAAGGAAACTGAGAAAGGTCTCTTTCTAACTCATTGTTTCTTATGACAAAAGCCGAAATATTTTTTTTCTCGAAAACTGTTAGAGATAAACCTATCGAAATTTGTATCATTGAAATCAGCAAAAGCAGAGCTTTCTAATGAACTATTAATATATAGGGTGTCCCATTGAAAAAAATCGTATTTTGGTCAATATCTTGAAATCGAGGCCGAATAGAAAAAAACTGAAAACGTCACTGAATTCTGCTTGAAAAAGTGCTTCTAGGAAGTTTTTACGAAAATCAGTTATTTTCATAAACAAAAAAGTTATGAAGATTTCACAGTATTGCTCAAAATCGAGAATCGCCCTCTAGCGGCTAAACGGTTGAAGATATCAAAATGCGGTTTGCACCAATCAAAATTTCAAGAAATTCGAACCTCGGAGTGGGGGGTTCATTTTTTTGTACGTCGCTCCGAAATTGACGTTTCCTATTAAAACCATCCAAATTCGGACACCCTGTACAGTGATCAATAATTATCAACCAATAATTGCTTTATTGAATATTCTGACTATACTTACAAATTTGAGTACACACTCCACTTCCAATGACAAAACTTGCAGTTTAGTATAACTAAACAAATCCCAAATAATAGCTTCATATTTAGATGACGACAGACACCTATTATTCTGTGTAAAAGATATCGAAACAACTGAATGCAAGTGCCCTAAAAGCTTAGCTAAAACATTTCCTGAGTCTATGTGTAATATTTCCAGTACTCCATTGGATTTTCCAACCAAAAGCTGACTGTCGTTGCATTCTGAAAACTTGATATAAGTGCGTGAGTCAAGTTTTTTCAGTTTCCAGAATTTTCCCATCAGGAAATCTATGATATAAATTTGTTCATCGTTACTCGCTAGGGCTAGAATGTTGCCGTTATTTTGAAAGCTGCAGTGTAGGAATCTTACGGCTTTCTTGTTGTTGGAGGTAAGAATGTTTAATAATAAGCTACAAATTGAATACTTTACAGGTGAGTAGTTACGATAAAGTCCATTACAAAGACTTACCCATTACTGTCTGGAGGTTTAAGTTTGAATATCTTCTTAGAAATATCTGTGGTCAGTTCTTTTGCAACATCCAAGGATCCCATGGCTCAAAAGCTTTTTTTTTTATTTATAAAATTGGGTATTTGTGTCACTGTCACATTACTTGTTTGTTTGTGAATTCGTGATGTATTTTGATTAACATGATTAATGATGATGTAAAAATTGAAATCGTTAAACCAAACCTGTACACATTAAACTGTGTACAGAGTTACAAAACGAAAACACAAGTTAAGTAAACAAAACATTCAAATAAAATAAATAAATACAAACAAAACAGTGAGGTTAAAATTGCCGGTCAGGGATAGAGCCGTTTCCGCCGCCGCCAGTTCCGCTGTAGGAGTACTCCGGACTACTCTAGAGTACTTCAGGATTTTTCCTTGACCTCATCCAATGCGGTGGCGTTTCAGATTGCCGATTGGAGCCAAGTAGCCTTGGGATTTTTGGGAATGCCCAATGATATCTTAACATAGATAGACAACGCATCTTCGTAAACTGATGGTTGTTGTGATGTGATGACAACCCCCATGGGCCAGGCCAGAAGAGGCGGTTACACACGGACGTGGATGTCTGAAAACATGTACGCGCATACATGAACGTGCAAACAAAAACATCAATGGGCGGTTACACACGGACGTGGATGTCTTAACGCATATACGTGCATACATCAACGTGCAAACAACAACGTGCATGGCGCTTTTGTACAGACCCTCGCACAAAACTGCAGTCTTGCTATTCTTCCTACAGTATTCCGAATGTGCAAACAAAATTGCACATTCAAAAACGCGATTGGTTGTTGTGATGTGATGACAACCCCCATGGGCCAGGTCAGAAGAGGCGGTTACACACGGACGTGGATGTCTGAAAACATGTACGCACATACGTGAACGCGCAAACAAAAACATCAATGTGTATGCAAAATACCGTCGCGTTTTTGAATGTGCAATTTTGTATGCACACTCGGAATACTGTAGCAAGAATAGCAAGACTGCAGTTTTGTGCGAGCGTCTGTACAAAAGCGCCATGCACGTTGTTGTCTGCACGTTGATGTATGCACGTATATGTATTAAGACATCCACGTCCGTGTGTAACCGCCTAATGTGTATACAAAATATCGTCGCGTTTTTGAATGTGCAATTTTGTATGCACACTCGGAACACTGTAGCAAGAATAGCAAGACTGCAGTTTTGTACGAGCGTGTGTACAAAAGTGCAATGCTCGTTCTTGGTTGCACGTTGATGTATGCACGTATATGTATTAAGACATCCACGTCCGTGTGTAACCGCCCAAGCGGTGAGCTGCTCGAGTGAGGTCATGGTGGGGATGCATCAGAGGTGTAGACAAGACCCGCCCACCTTTCTGAACCCGTCATTTTGCAACTCCATGTTACTACTCCTCTTTACCTTCACTTGCTCTAAGCTCTAAACTCATAATATGATAACATACGTTCGTTGGACGCGTTGACATGTCAATCAAATGCAGCGTGTGTTACGCGTGTTTCACAAAACCGGCGTTGCCAGTAGTCATTTGCCCTCCGCCTCCAATCTAATTGGAGGGGATAAACCGGGGGTGGATCGATTTCCTAGATGTTGTAACAGAATTAATAGTAAATTTCAAATCTCGGTTCAAGTACGTATTTCACGGGAGTTACCAGAGACGGTTTTTAGAAATAGTTAAAATGTTATCTTAATGGGTTTTATAAACATATGGCGATTCTACGGTTGTGAGTGAAATAAATGTCGGAGAATATAAAGGAAATTTCCCGGAAAGTTTCGGAAATATATTTCCTTTTGCTAAATTTGAAGATTTGAGAATTTATGAAATTTAAGAGAAATTATGCAATATTTTATTTTTCCTGAAATATTTCCGAAATATTTTAATTTTCATGAAATATATCCGAAACATTTCATTTTTCAATATTTCCGAAATATTTTTTCAGGAACCAGACATTACGGAACGTGTAACCGTAACCAAGGTTGACAACGGAACCCACCATAAATTCTCATTTCAGTTTTGAAATATTTAAGGCTGGGTTCCACAACCACTGTCAACCGATGTTGTATACTAACGAGTATCGACCGGCTGGTATTAGTGGTTTGGGTTCGTTTGGGTTTCGTAATGTAATGATTCGATTCAAGTCTCGACAAGTGATTTTATTTCTTTCATTATTTTATTGAATCTCATTTAGGTACCTAGCTCTTTTGACTTTTATAGGAATATTTGATAGGTGTAGTAGTTATGTGCCTACTACGATGAAAAGTTCCTCCGGACAAATGTCTTATTGAAGAAATCCGTCCAAATTGTATATAGGGGTGTGGAATTAAATTTTTTTTTGGTACCTACCTATTCTGCTATTTTCAAATGAATAGTGTATTTTATTTTGGTTTTGTTAATTAGATAATATTTTTTAAAACAAATAAAATACCTACCAAAAAATGTTGTGATTTTAGTTATTATTGGTTGTTGCAATGTTTAATAGGTACCTAGTCTATAAACGCCTTTTTTTTTAGCCCTATGAATAAATAGAGTTAAATACCTATTTATTTATGTTTTTACATTATCATTATCGATTATCCCAATCCCAATCTCCAAATTTTACAGAGAACTTATGATGAATTATATTCGAAATCCGGAAATATTTCCTGAATGTCCGAAATATTTCTTAAATATCCGAAATATATCTTAAATTTCCGAAATTTTCTCAAACCTGTGAATATTCTAATAAATTTCATAAATTTCCAATATTTCTTATAAATTCTCAAAGTTTCGGAGATATTTCCAGGAAATATTTCCTTTTTTTATATTCTCGGGAATTTAACAACCCTAGGCGATTCAGGGAACGATAACTAATCTGGTCGAGAATTAAGAGAAAGCACTTAAAGCAAAAAAATGTATCATATTTTATAGTTTCAAGTCAAATATAAGCCATAATTGACAAATTTATTAGGCAAAATTATGTGTTCTCCTAGATAAACACCAAATGTGATTCTAATCTGTAGCTGCACCAGATCACGACATATGTTTGTAATAAAGTATTCAAGAAAGATAATTCCCAACGTTTTATGGCGAACCCAGATGTCAGAGAGCTGATACTGAACTTATATTCGAAGCATGTGTGTGGGCTAAAACAATGATTACGGGAACCAGATTTTCGAAGATACAATAACACAAAATTGTATAGTAATAGGAAAATCAAGGGTGAAATGAAAACTGTAGGAATTAAATGTTATTAACAAATAAGATAAGAAAGGAAATAGTTAACTACCCAATTATTTTAGGTACCTATAATTAGTATTTAGGTATAGAATAATTTAATTCATTTCACACCGTTAATTAGGCTAAGTAAAGCCTGTTTTTTTTTAAAGATAAAAGTCAAAATGACATTATGTTGGCAATACAATGTAAAATTGTTAAAGCTTTCAATTTTTTTATGTAGGATAGGTTTGTGTTGCCAACAAAGTTAGTAAATTTTTGACTTGGGGAATTATCTTTAAAAAAAAAAAACTTTAATTGGGTTTATTACTCAGTTACATTAGTAATTATAAGAAACTGTTTGTTTCATTTAACTAGGTTAACAGAAGGCATATAACAAAGAAAGATTTTCCAATTAAAGGAAAAACGGTAATTTTCAGTTATTAAAATTATATTCTTCATATGACTAGCGAACTCTATTGGAAGTCTTTCAAACTATGTCACTAAGGGTGTAAATAGGGTGAACGATACGAGAACCAATAAGGAAAGAGCAAAAAGGAATATTGAGAGGGCTAGGTACTAACAGCTAGCCAATGAGCTGCTAAGAGCAGTACCCTCAAGAAATATGGGTATGTTCTCTCTCGCTTATTTAAGCGAGAGTTGATGCAGTTATCGGCAGTTATCGTCGGAAATTGTTAGAATAAAACAAAAAACTTAACGAGTTAGTGTTCGTCACATTCGTCGCTCGATCCATTCTTCTCCTAAGTTCATCTACCACTCAGTGATTAGTGGAAAAGCTCTCCCAAGAAGGTGATGGTTTATTTCAGTTCAATTTCTTTTAAAATCTATTTTTTTAGTCTAAACCTTTAATTGGAAATCAAACATTGTCTTCATTAATTTTTTTTTTATTATTCATTCTTCTCTTAAATAAATTATTTTTTTTTCTGTGACGGGAAAAAAGTAGACTTTTTGTACCTGTTTACAGGGGCAAAAATGTCACTTTTTCTCCCATGGGAAAAAAGTGATTTTTTTTCCCACGGGAAAAAAGTAACAGGTACCAGTCAATTTTTTTTCCCGAGGGAAAAAAGTAACAGGTACAGAGAATAATGTGTAAATAGAAAATATTGAGATTTTCCCGTCACAGAAAAAAATAGTGTATTATACATGGGAAAAAAAGTAAGATTTTAGCGCTCGCTGTGTTGTCTCCCTCCGCTTCGCGTCGGGAGACAAACCACACCTCGCGCTAAAATCTAGTACTTTTTTCCCTTGTATAATAAATAACTATTATTCTTTTAAAAAAAGGAGTTTTCATTTTTGGTGTCATAAATTGCTCTAATCACTGGTAGTGGCCGAAAAAGATCTTTCGTGCCGGTTTGTGCAATTGAGGAGGGGAGTTAGCAACTTTGGCAATAAAAGGGTAAGTCATCTTGAATCTATAACCCTTTGCACTAACCATAACCGAAGAAGAGAAGAAGTGAGGTTTTTGTTTGGATTGCCTCCGGTTCGGAAAATTTGGTATTTAGGATCCTTTTCAGATTAAATTTAATTTTCAGCATAATAATGGTACCCACGTAAACTAAGATGTGACAGAATTATTCACGTTACCAAAATATTTATTCTTCTTAAGATCTCAATTTTGTCACAATGTTGGCGACACAATTTTTTTTTGTCTCAAAATCAAGCACCCAAGAAAACCTAAAGTTGGAAGAATATTAATTTTCAATTTTTTCCGAAAGCTAAAGTGGAACTATATTGACTGATCAAGACGGTATAGCTCCCTGGTCCTTATTAACGTTTGGATAACGCGTGGACTAAAAATTTCATCAAATAATATAAGATTTTTAAACACCTTAAGAAAATATTCGACTGATCCATATTTTCATCATTACTTCAATACAGGGATGGGCATCTACGCGTAAATAAAGATTATCTACGTCTGGTGTAAACAATGCGTAGACAATGTAAACTATGTAATCTATAGTATTTGTAATACCCTACCCATTTAGAATAACCTCATCCTTATTTATCAATCACGAATCAGATGAAAGAAAAAATTACCAACAAAAACGAACGTCGATTGCTAATACGTCAATTTCATCTACAAATAGGAAATTCCTAACCTAATTTTATTTATGTGTCAAGAAGAGACATACGTTTAGTCACTAAAACGACAGGTACTTCTAAATAGGTATTAAAAATACTATATGTAGACAACGTGTAAAATACGTAGACAACTAGACAACGCGTAAAGTATACAATTTTTGACAGTTGGCAGGCCTTTAAGGTTAGGTTTCTGTTTTTGCTTTGTTTTGTTTTTTGCTTTGTAAAGTTAATTAAACTGCAGAATGTCTGATTTGATACAATATAAATTTATTGCAATGCAAACTTTCAAAAAAATTACTCAAATTTCAAATTTTCTGTTGTCTACATTGTCTACATAGTTTACATAGTCTACATGGAAAAAAGTGGATGTAAACAATACGTAAACAACGAGTAGACAAACCGCGTAAAGTAGATTTCATAGTCTACGGCACATCCCTGCTTTAATAGGTATGAGGAAAACCACCTATTTAAAAATATTATTTCTTCAAATCTTAACTTTTTTAAAAAAAAATTACAGAATAAAAATAAATGTTGCAACCATGTAATACACCGTCAGGTAGGGACGAACCTACAGTATCATTACTTAAGTGTGCAACATATGGGATTTTTTTTCAGTAATAGCACAATCAAAATACAAACAAGGCCAAAAGTTGGTGCATGTCTGATAATCATATTAGGTGCACTTAGAATAGTTGCAAGTCAAACAGCATACAGGGTGGCTCAAAAAATATCAAAATTCTACTAATATTTACTTAAATAAAATAAAACATTTGCACTTTAAGGAGAGTTTTGCGACATTTTAAAGTTGTGTTGAATATCATTGCAACAAACATGAATTTTGTGATTCCATAAAAAATTAAAAACCTAAGTTAATTTTACAAATATGCTTGAATTTGAATAAAGGTATGTAAAATTGATTTGATTTTAATTAATTTTTGAAAGTATTAAGGGCGGAAATGAAAAATAAAAAATATATAGAAATTATAGATTTTTTTTGAAAGAAAATAAAAAAAATCCTAGGAGGCTATGTTTTGGTATTTACGCATAACTTTTAATTCCAAACAACTTTTCTTTATAACATTTTGCTGAATTTTCTAAAATAAGGGTACTTTACAGTACCAGCTTTGATATTGTTTGAGCTACCCTGTATGCTGTTTGACTTGCAACCATTCTAAGTGCATCTAATATGATTATCAGACATGCACCAACTTTTGCCCTTGTTTGTATTTGGGTTGTGCTATTACTAAAAAAAATCCCCATATGTTGCACACTTAAAAAATCACACTGTAGAGGCACCACAGAAAAAGCCTGCGAACGAGAGACAGAAGGATATACGCAACTAGACTACGGAAAACTGGGCTGTTCGCTTTAGACGCGTGTCTGTAATTATTCATTATTCAATTTTCATCTCTATATTGCATTAAAATTGATTGTTCAATCCAATTTATTAGTGTGTGTGTAAGGAGAGATCACAGGTTAGTGGATTAAATGTTATTTTATTTTTGAGAGTACAATTTATGCAAGTTCCTATTATTTTGTTCATTTTTATGTATTTTTTGTTTGTTTATAACATTTTTATAACATGTGCATTGTTCATGTATTTAACCAAAATCGTTTCATACTGTAAACAACACAGATAAAGAAGTAAATTAAAACCTAAGAAATTATGTGCTGTCTTTTTGTGCTGAGATTTTGATTTTGTGGATTTAGAGTGTGCATTAGAGCCTTGTTGAATGTACTAACATTTTCCTACCCTGACGAGAGAATATCCTAACAAATTGAAATAATCAATCTAGAGATGGCTCAAAAACAACTATAGCTGAGTAGCTTACCGTATGGGACCTCAGTATCCGTTGGGAAACTGGCTAACTAACAAAAAAACTCTTCAGTATTGAATATAGGTAGTGTTGATTGAATCTAGTGTGTGTAATTGAAATTTTAGCACAAGAACAAGGATAGCACCTAATTTAAAATTTTATTGACTTAAATTATTGAATTATGACTCACAATTATTATTAAAATTACACAGTATGTTTCGATTTTTGAAGAATGTTAGATCGAGGGTTTCTCTGCCGTTCTCTTTCCCCTCGAGAATTCTAGGTCTAGAACGGAACGATTTGCTTTAATAATAAAGTAGATGTTTCACAAATTTTTCGTTTCTTTTACATATCACAACCTCCCTCAAATTTCCCTAATATTTGCTATGTCGGGCGCGGGTCCAGTAAATAAAATTGAGTAAGTTTCCACAACGTAGGTTCTATTTTTCTCTTCATGTCGTTTTTCAGATTTGTGGTTTAAAGGTAATAAAAATTCTCATCGTTCAATCTTACTGAGCGAACCTGGGTATGTTAAACTACAGGTAGATACTTACAGAAAAACCTATAGGCAAGTTATAAAAAAATACCAAGCAAAACTAATATAGAAATATAGTGAGAAAAGCACGCAATCAGTCTTAAGAATGTGTGAATGTGTTTAATCAATTTTACTGCACGGTAGCGGAGAAATTAACAAAGGATCTCAAACCTTAATTTGGCCCACTGTCTTACACATTTCCATCGAAAATTCATTCTACCTTTCTCCAACAGTGGAACAGTGTCACGAGATTAGGAAAGTTTTGCATGAATTGAACGACAAAAACAGCTGTCACGAGATTGATGGATTATCTACCAGAATTTTCCAAAGTCTGCCAGGTGAGGCACTATCTTTCATGGCTTATGCCATAAATGTCTTTTGAAACTGGAACATTTGCCGCAAATCTTAAGATGTATAGTTCATGTGAATGATCCAGCCAATTACCGACCTATATCTCTTTTACCATGCCTGTCTAAAATTCTAGAGATCCTATAGTACAGAATGATGACTTATTTAACTAAACGTGACACCGTGACAACTTGAATAAATCCCAGTTTGGTTTTCAGGTGGGAACAAGCACAAATGACGCAATGTTTGCCTTTTTGGAGGACCCTTATTTTAGCCTAAATACCTGGGATATAGCCGCAGCAGCGTTTTGTGACTACAGCAAAGCGTTCGATTGCGTGAATCATGATATATTACTTGGCAAGCTTTTCCATTACGAGTGCCGCTAGGGTGTTAGCCGCCTGTGTGCCCAGAAAATGTTCGCCGCCTCACTCTTCTCTAAAGTACAAAATTAAGAGCGTTGGAATGGAATTCAATTTTTAGACTTTAAGACTTAGTGTATGAGTCGCAGTTAAGATGAAGGAAGCATTGGAAGGACCACAGAAAAAGGAGACTCGCATCTGTAGTGACGTCACAAGGGTATCGGCACCTGACCGGAATAGGCAATCCTCTTTGCTTATAATCCTTGATTCGTGTCAATCGTTCGTCGGCTGTCATTGTAATTGACTGTGTTTCTTCGTCTCTACTCTCTACGTTACATCTTTCTTCTCTCTCGTGTAACGCGTCATGTAACTTCACGTTTTGGGAAATTTCATTACCCAAGAGAATAGAAAGATATGACGTAGAGACACGAAGGAAAACAGCCAATAAAAATGAAAGCCGACGAACGATTGACACAAACCAAGGATTATAACCAAGGAGGATTGCCTATTATTGTCAAGCGCCGATACCTCGGCCGATACCCTTGTGACGACACCACAGATGTGAGTTTCCCTTCGTCTTTACCCCGACTTATACGCCAAGTCTAAAAGTTGTATACGAGGGGGGGATTATTTTTAATAAGTTTCACTTCTCCCACGTGTTCGATCGGCCGCCCCTTTCTTGCTCCTTTTGTGTATTTTGAACACAACGCAAACATGGTAGCGGCGGCCCTGACGGGTTTAGTTTAGAGGTGTTGCTTTGGAGTGGTTTAATCAAATCGTTCTTGTTGGATACAGAACAGGCAGTTGGGTCAATGGGCATTTTATCCAATGAATTTATAGTGTTAAACAGGGTTCCGTGCTTGGACCCATTTTATTTCTTCTGTATATTAACGAACTTGCATTCTTCTCATAACCGGTCGATTTACAATTTTTGCAGATGATACAACTGTCCTGTGGTCTCACAAAAGAGTATATATCCCTGATGAGAGTTATATCAGAAGATTTAGTAACGATTAAGCAAGTTTGTGAGGCTTGGGTATCTTGACTCTCTGTTGTTTATTTATTTTGGAAACAGTCTGTCTCGTTTTTAAGAAGCATGGACATGAGATGTCTGCGGGCGATCATTACAATATGCGTAAAACTCACATTCTCAGATTGCCTATCCCACATTCGGAACTGGTTCGGAGCTCTATAATTTATAGAGGGAAATTTTTTTTTAACCATCTCCCTTTATGCTTGAGGAGGCAGACATGTTATAAAAGATTTCGCAGACTGACAAAGGAGACATTATCTGCGAAAGCTTATTACCACAATAATGATTTTTTCAATGACAATTTTAATAAAATGTATTATGGTATTTTTATTTTTGATTTGGTGCTGTGACTGTTGTGTATGAGGTTGACGTTTTTGCTTGTTTGTTTTATATTTATTTTTATTTTGCTAATTCCTTTGTTATTTGTCATTTTAACTTTAGATTTTGATGTTTTTATTCTTAACTTTGACCTGTTTATTCAGTTAATATTTAGATGTTAAGTATGGCTTTGTCAATAACATAAGTTTTACGACAATAAAGCTATTTTTTTATTTGATTTAAATATTTGTTTAACTCTGTATTTGTTTCACAAAAGAGAGCAATTAGGTGTTTCATAAAACTGTTAGAAAGTCTTGTAGGCCTCTATTTGAGAACCTAAAAATATCAACTTTATGTTGTCTTTTTATAGTATTTTACATTATTAGCCAGGTAAAACAGTTTTTACTGGTGATTGAAGGAAATGACTAGCGAGCCGTCAGGCGAGCTTGTCACCTTCAAGAGCCAGTAAAAACTGATACCTGGTGTATGATGTACAATAATTTATTTGTTACTCATTTGTAAACAATCTTAAACAATTAATAAAAAATTAATACATATAGGTAATACAATTTTAATAAATAATTCTCTGACCCTACTGACTTGTAAAAAGTTTTTACAGTTTAGCTGTCAATTTTACAAGTCAGTAGAGCCAGTAACGGTAAAAATCAATTTTCGTTGTTTATGTTTTGACTTGTTGAATGACGTTTTACAAATGAGTGACAAATAAAGATTTTTAACCATCTGCTAAATGGCATTAAAACAGCACAAACGCTGATGCACTTTAAAGAAGTCAGTTGTGTCACTTCCTGAATGTATGGCGTTTTATAATTTGATTGAGTATTTTGATAGCAACTGGGAGTAACCCAGTACTAATTGTTAATTTTGAATGTGTTCTATTTTATTGTACATATTTGAATTACATATTGCATAAGTATGTACATTTGCTTTTGGTGACTTTTTTTATCTTTTAGGATGATTTTAACTATTGTGATTATTGTTTGTGTTTAATTCTTGTATTTATTTCAATTAATTTTTCCTTCCCATAGGTACTTTGTCAACAAATACTTAGTATTTATGATAATAAAGTATGTTTTGAATTTGAAAAAAAAAAAAAAAAACAATGCCTACTTAATATCATCTTTAATTTTTTGTACTGCCTGTAATTTACTTCTTGCCTGTCTTAGAAGATTTTTGTATCTCAAGGCCTTGTTTCTCTCCCTAACATAATATTTCTCGTATCTGTTTAATTTTGCTTGCAGTTCAGTTATTATGTCTTTGCTTTTGTTTATTTCCAGCAATAATGCAGCCGTTTTTTCTTCGCTTGGAAGAGATGTGGTGGATGACTTCTGAGTTGCTGGTAAATCTACTTCCGAATCTGCACTTGATGCATAAAGGCATTCTACAGGAGGTAGTAAAACTAAGGCTTCATCTGTAAAAAACATTGAGGTCAAAAAACTTATATATATAGGTGAAATGATAGGTACTATGCAAAGTAGGTATGCCATAACCAAAATGGAATAATAAAATGTGACAAAAGTAATGCACACAAAGTTATTACCAGATGAAAGTTCAGGCTTTTTTGGAGAAAGTGGGTACATTTGAACTGGAGATTTTCTTCTAGTTTTCGTTCTCACTTCTGCAGAAGAAAAAATTGTCGGAATAGCACTGGCCTTTAAAATTCTTTTACCATCTACACGAGGCTTTTCCCACATTTCAGGAGCAAAATGAACCTTGGATAAAAAACAATATCAGTAAAAACAGAACACAGTGTGTCCGCAGGACGCAAGTGAAAACAAAAATATGTGAAAAAAGTTCTAGTTTTACCTACTTCACATAAACATGAATGGTCTGTTGGTTGCCAATCGTTGCCTCTCTTCACATTCATAGCCCAAGTTTCTCTTCTCAATGGGTCTTTAGGAAAGCGTTTCATTAAAAAACCCTTTTTTCCAGAATTATTGCATCCTAATGCAGCGCAACTTGGCATTTCAAAAATTTAGCTTGTTCCGTGTTCCTCCTTAAAAAAAATCAGAAAACTTTATACATATGATAATTGGGGCTTGGTTGACAAAGTAACAAGTAACGGTAGTTAATTCCAATTCAACAAAAAAAATGCATAAAATTCGATACAAAAATAATCGCAGGATAACGAAAAACATAAACAAAACATCAATAATTTTGGAATGGATAATGGATGTTTTGTATATATCGATATATATAACTCAAATATATCGATATATTTTAATCGATATTTTAAATTCGATATATCGTGTCGTGTGCGTGCCAAAAAGATCCGAGGGAAATGGACGGCATTACCCAACGGGCAGAAAGAAAAACATTTTTTTCTATTAACGTCACTAAAAGTGTCATTTTTAACGGATGCTGTCAGTGTCTAAAATGCCATTTTATGACACTGGTGTTAAATGTGATTACTTTTAGCAAGTTCAAAGGGATGGAACACTCCGCCTTTGGCGTCGTGTCCCAAACTTCCCTTTTCATAAAATAAAATGTCACTTTTAGCACTTAAGTATATCATAAATAACTATTCCTACTCGCGTGCGGTAAAGTACACTTTACCGCACTCGTTTGCGTGCCGTAGGTAGAACTTTAACGCACTCTTTTAAGAAAACGTTTGTATGGACCTTTTTCATGTAATGAACAACAAGGATAGTTTATTAGAATTTCTGCAATAAAGAAAGAGACACAAATAATGACGCGCGATACCTGTGTGGAATGACAAGTTTGAGAAGTACGAATTTGCAAGTGCTAGCAAACCTTTAATTGTACAATTATCATTGTATTTGATATAGAAATCGTTAATACGAACCCTCAAATCTCTGTTCCAACTTTAATCGTCTTCAGTCAGGTTGAGATCACGTAACCATTGTTTTCTTACATTTTGATTGGTTGAAAACTTGTGAAAAGAAAGATTTGACTTTTTTTCCGCCTCACTCTGACAAGATCGTACACAACACATTTGAACCATTATATAATAAACAGTTTTTCTAATTTTTTCAGCAATATTGATTGATAATTGAGGTTAGCTTAAAGAAAGTCAGCATCAGACCCCGTTCATTCAATTGACAATTTTATTATCTGTCACCCACAAGCGGCGCGCGCAGCACAGGTGAAATGAGAAAGTTCCATTGTTCATATTCTTTATTGTGCCGGTCCTGGGATTTTTGTGGAATCAAAGAGCCGACTGCTGCATTCGCTGCTTCGAATATTTCTTCATCGAAGGTCTCCATCTCTCAAGAATTTATGTTATACCGAAAAATGGAAAATTTGAACCACAAAACACGAATCTATGTTCATACCAAATAAACTTGTTGTTGTGACATCGATGACGCCATTTTTAAAATCGTTATCGCCAACCGTGAAAATATTCGGCGTCGGATTGAGTTAATTGGAATTTGAATTTCCCGCTGGCCATTCAGTTGGTAACACCACTTCAAAAAATGTAACGTTGCCAAATTAAATTCTTGACATTTTGAATTTTAATTGCGTTTTGGCAGTTTACGAGATTTTGGTTTGTGCTATTATTTGTGAGCTTGTTTTTTTAAAGCAGCTTGTAGTGCGAAGTGTACAAGATGCCGAAGCAGCTTAACAGCCGTTGCAAAGAACTAATCGCATCCTTGTTACAATATTTTGAACGAGAACGCGATGCGATAATTATGGCCCTTTATGTCCCTTAAATGCTGTTAGGAAGGTGAGTTTATTTCGTGGACCAAGGACCAACTAGGAATTTTCAATTTGAACTTTATTAGGTCTGTCCACTGTCTGTGCTATTTCAAAGGCAGTCAAAAATAACGAAGTTTTGGAATCGCCTTCTGAGAAACGATGTACTTCGAAGAGAGTCTGTGATGTTACAAAGCTCGATAGCAGTGCTATACGTAACACTAGTTACGTTATGTATACAAAAAGTAAATCGCTTGAGATAAAGGTACATAGATATCTATGAATCGCATTCTTTCTTCTTGTAGGACAACATGTAACATTATCCTGTATATGGGAGCAATTGAAAGCCAAACAGTTATTTGATGGCAGTCCCATGTAATTGAGTAGAATGTTAAAAGAAATAGGCTTCAAATGGAAAAAAATATGACCCAAGACGAGGGCTCATGGAACTTCCTGATATTGCTGTTAACCGCATATCATTTTTGAGGTCTTATCTAAGACTGAAACAGGAGGCTTTGTACCAGTTTGTTTTCTTGGACAAGACTTGGATTTTTCAAAACGGTACTTTTAACCGCTCATGGCAACACAACAACAAGCGAAGAGTTAAAACTACGAAAGTTGGTGGTGAAAGGTGAATATAAACATGAATACAGAGAGCTGTTCTATTATATGTACAAAGAAATGCTTTTTTTAGATATATCATACTTCATGCTAGCACCGAAAATGGATTCATTGAAGGTGCATCGCTCGTATTTTCATCGAAAACTCAACTTAACGACTATCATGGAGAAATGAATCAGCAAAACTTTTTACGTTGGTTCGAAAATCAGCTGTTGAAGAACTTGAGGTGTGAACCGTGAACCATCTGTCATTGTTATAAACAATGCTCCTTACTACAGAATGTTATTAAGAAGACACCTAATAGTTCGTCTACCAAGGCTGAAATTCAAAATTGGCTAACCGAACAGAAAGTTGAGTATCCAAATACAGCATTGAAATCTGAACTTGTGACCATTGTTGCACGGTAAGTAAGTAGGTACCTACAATACCAAAATTGTTTGCATTTTATGCTCAACTTCTGAACTTCTCAAGTATTGCTTTTTTCAGGAATAATACAACAAAAAAGTATGTGGTAGATGACTTAATAACCAACATATTGGCAGAGATGGTTATACTCAAGATGCTTGTTTAAAAATGTGGCGAGAGGCACTGGGAACTGTTACCCCTGAAATGTGGAAAAATTCTATCAGACATACAGATGGAATAATTGACAAGTGGTATAACAGGGAACAAGTAATGGATAGGCAAGAGGTTCTTCCACTTATTATGAATATTGATGAAGAATCTAGCGATTCTAGCGATTTCAGTGATCCAGAATAATTGAAAATATTCTTGATGGTTCAAATATTCATATAAAATTTAATTATTTATAGTATTCAGATTGGCTGTAAATAAAATATGTACTGAGCGTTATTATTATATTTTATGTGATGATTGACAAATGGGTTGTTATTAAATATCTATTAAACCCAGCTTTGAAACATTGTTTATAATTTAAGTAATAAATTTTTGCATTATATTATAGTATAATCCATTATTGTTTCTGAAAATATTTTGACAAAAGGAAAATATGCAAGAGACGGCAACGCTGTGCCGGCCGAGCTTGACAACCCGACTATAAGTTTATTTGGTATGAACTATATTTGAACTTTCCATGTGGTATCTATAGACGCAAATTATAATATTGATTTGTTGCTATGGGAAAAACAAAATGCATCGTAGCAGATTTAACAAATGCCACCAAGACAGACTTTTAACCAAATTCTTGTCATAAAAATTTTGAGTGCGGTATAGATTCTTTAACGCACTGAGTGCGGTAAAAATCCTTTACCGCACTGTACCAAAAATTTTAAAAAAACATGCAATTAATGCATTTGCCTTCGCGTAATGGCCGTAATGCATGAAATAGAAACATTTTAGTTCGACCTCCAGTCCTTCGATATCAATACTATTTTACCACGTAGTAGACATTTGTCGCCTGTATTACCCACTAAGTTTAAAGAAGCCGGTCCTGTCCACTCCTGCTCTTCGCTGCCGTTGGCCATCTCCATCCGCCATCGCGTCATTCGACATTTAGTGCTTGTATCGTGCAGAGCGTTCTGGTTTTTTCAAGCTTTGGCTGTCACACGTAAGTAAATTTGATTGTAATATTTACTTTCCAGCCATGAAAAAACATAAGAAAAGAGACCGGTCATCAAGTAGTGATGACGAGCTATCGAAAAAAGAATTACTAAGAAGAATTCATAAGTTGGAACGATCCCAAGAAAGACGAAGGTCACGTTCCCCTACATACTCTAGTAAGCGCCATCGGCGTTCGGAGTCGAGCGTGCGTTCTCGCTCTCGCCGACTGGAATCAGGTGACCGACGCAGGCTAACTCGCTCTCCCACACAGACGCGAAAGGTCGATTCTTCCCCGTCGCGCCATCGACAGCGCTCATGGGTGGAGCGGGGAGAGCTTTCCAGCTGTTCCTGCGATAGAAGTCGATTCTCTAGTCGATCCGTCGAGACTGTCGAGAGCACAGGGACGCATTCAGCCCGTCGGCGCCGAAGTTTTTCTGCAGAGCGATACTCGTACGTATCGACGAATGCAGACGCAACCAACAATGAGGGATTCAACTTGCATGTTGAAAACCTTGTACGACCAAACAGTCCAGACAATATTACAGCAGAAGGAGGCCATTCTCCGTCACTAATAATAAATAATGACGTTGAGCTAGGCGACGATTTTTTGGCCATTTTAGGAAGCGATCCAAAGGAATGTGGAAAGTCAACTTTCCAACTTCATAAGGCCATATCCTCGCGATGGGATCATATATTGTCTAATGGCTTATCGGACGAGGACAAACGGGTTTTAAATGACCGTCACAAAATACCAGAGAATTTACCCTTGTTAGTGCCACCTGAGGTTAACGCTGAAATATTGGCAATTATGTCAGCGCTTCATAAAAAGAGAGATTCTGGTTACTCGGCAATTCAAAATCAGATTTCTCATGCTCTTTCAGCTCTTGGACAGGGCCTTAAAATAATTCTTGAAGAGGGCAATAATTTTCCCAAGGAATTAAAGGAAAATTTGATGACTCCTCTTTGGGATTCAGGTAAAATTTTAACCAATTTATTTTTTAGCCTATCGCAAACTAGACGTACCTTGATTTCTCAAACTGTAAACAGACAGGTGAAAGATATTATAGAAAAATCTGTTCCTGACACCTCCTTGTTTGGTTTGGATTTCGGGGAAAAAATTAAATCTGCCCGAATGCTGGAAAAGACAAGTAAGGACTTGCTGGCAACACCTGCCTTCACTAGAGTACCGAGTACCTCAACCAGCACTAATAAAAATTATACTAGTGGCGAAAGAAGAGGAGGGAGGAGATCAATTCCGGAAAACCGATATCGCCCAGGTCGTCCAGGGAGGGGGACGAAACCTTACAAGGGCCAACATTCCTCGAGACACGAGAAGTTCTATTCCAGGAAAAACAAGTAATTCCGGTAAGTAAAATACCAGCTGGAAGGTTACAGTACTTTGTTGACAGTTGGAAACAAATTACTTCAAATAATATTATTTTATCATGGGTAAAAGGTTTTGAAATACCCTTTCAATTCATACCTCCAGCTTCAGAAAGTTTTTCCTATGCAAAAATACTGTCTCATAGGGATACTAAGGAAATGTTAGAGTGCATCAAGGATCTTTTAAGTACGGGCGCTGTATCGAGATGTAAGAACGAATCTGTACAATTCGTCTCAAGCATATTTCTTGTAGATAAACCTAACGGTAGTAAAAGATTTATACTTAACCTTAAAAGATTAAACAGATATGTCGAGGTACCTCATTTTAAAATGGAGGACTATCGAACAGTTTCTCGTCTTATTCGTCCTAATGTATATATGTCAACAATTGATCTAAAGGACGCATATTTTATGATTTCAGTAGCAAAATCTCATAGAAAATATTTAAGATTTTATTTCCAGGAAAATCTGTACGAATTTAACGTTTTACCGTTTGGATTGTCATGCGCTCCATATATTTTTACTAAACTCCTTAAACCGGTTATAACCAAGTTAAGGACTGAAGGTATTTGCTGCGTTAGTTACCTGGATGATTTGATAATATTGGCTGATTCTGAACAACAGTGTCTTCTTAATACAGTCACTGTACTAAATTGTTTGCAGAACTTAGGTTTCATTATAAACAGGGAAAAAAGTTCATTAAGTCCTTCTAAACGACAGAAATTTTTAGGTTTTATTTTCAACTCAGAAAATATGACCCTAGGTCTAACGACAGAGAAGCGCGTAAAAATAAAAGAATCAATAGGTCATTTTAAAAGTTCTCATTCATGCAAAATTAGACACTGGGCTCAATTCATAGGTCTGTTGATTTCGGCTTGCCCAGCGGTCAAGTATGGTTGGTTATATACCAAGTCATTTGAAAGAGAGAAAATTAAATACCTTCGTGAAAATAATATGAGTTATGAGGCTATAATGATCCTATCATCTGATATCAAATCTGATTTGTTATGGTGGGACACTCACATTCTCATTTCTTCCAATGACATAAGACAGGACACTTTTAAGATAGAAATATTTACTGATGCTTGCTTAACCGGCTGGGGTGCATGCACAAAGGAACTCTCTACGTATGGTTGGTGGTCTGAAACAGACCAAAACAACCATATTAACTATTTAGAATTGAAAGCTATATTTTTCGGGTTAAGATGTTTTGCAAAGGAGCTTACCAACTGTAATGTATTAATACGCACTGATAATACTACTGCCCTATCATACATAAATAGAATGGGCAGTGTCCAACATAGAAATTTAGACAATTTAGCCCGAGAAATATGGCAGTGGTGCGAGTTAAAAAATACATTTTTATTTGCATCATATATTACCTCTCAAGATAACTGGAAAGCTGACAAAGCATCAAGAATGTTACCAACAGAAACTGAATGGGCTTTGGCTAACTATGCTTTTCAACGCATAGTGAAGGAGTGGGGTACCTTTGAAATAGACCTTTTTGCGTCAAACATTAACGCCAAGTGTGAGAAATATGTATCCTACTTACCAGACCCAAATGCAGTTGCGGTTGATGCTTTTACCATTAATTGGAGTACCTTTTATTTTTATATATTTCCTCCTTTTAGTGTAATTTTGAGAGTTATTCAAAAAATTATCGATGAAAAAGCGCAAGGCATCGTAGTAGTTCCTTGGTGGCCGTCCCAGTCATGGTTTCCTCTTTTCATGAAGATTAAGATAGGCGATTACCTGTTATTTAAGCCTGATCCTAATTTGCTTACTTCACCTTTTAGCTCACAACACAAGATGGCGAAGAACCTTACCCTGGTTGCAGCAAAATTATCTGGAATGCATTACTGCTGAAAAATTACCCAGAAAATACATTACGAACCGTACTTCAATCATTATCAGCTGGAACGCTTAAACAGTACAATTCCACCTATAAACTTTGGTGGGGTTTTTGCCAAAAACATTATCTTTCTGTTTACAAATCCGGGGTAAGTGAAGTTCTACAGTTTCTTCAAAATCTGTTGGACAGCCGGACTATACAATACGGCACCTTTAATGCACACAGATCTGCGCTATCCTTAATTTTGTCAACAGATATAGCTAATGATTTTCGGGTTAAGAGATTCTTGAAGGGGGTAAGTAACATTAGGCCTACTGCTCCCAGATACAATCATATATGGGATACTCGGCCAGTCATAGCCCACCTCAAGAACATGTTTCCAAATAATGGATTAACTTTAAGAGATTTGTCCATCAAGCTTGCTTCGTTTTTAGTCTTAGTTACTGGTCAGCGAGTACAGACCATATCCCTCATAAAAATTGAAAATATAACCAATTCAGTAGGAGGCTATCAAATTTTTATCTCAGATAAAATTAAGACTTCAGGCCCTGGCAAGCTTCAACCTTGTTTACATGTACCTTTTTTTACAGAAGATCCATCTTTATGTGTTGGATCAGTTTTAAAATTTTACCTAGAAGCTACGGCAAAAATAAGGAAACCAGACCAACAAAATTTGTTTTTAGTTACTCGACCACCTTACAAGTGCGCATCGAAACAAACAATTAGCAAATGGGTCAAAGAATTATTGGCGCGTGCCGGCGTTAATACAGAAGAGTTTCGCGCCCATTCTACTAGACATGCGTCTACGTCAGCCGCGAGAAGAAAAGGAATTTCTTTGGATCTCATTCGCCAGACTGCAGGCTGGTCAGAAGATTCCTCTACGTTTGCAAGATTTTATAATCGTCCTGTTATAGATTCATTTGCTTTTGCAAAATCTGTACTTAGCTTGTAGTTTTCATGTTTCATGTGGTATTTGGTTTAGAATATGTTTGAGTTACTTTTGATATATATGTCTTACTTATAATACAATATATTTTCCTTATCTTTGCAACTTGTCTTTGAACATCTACGTGGTAAAATAGTATTGATATCGAAGGACTGGAGGTCGAACTAAAATTATTAGATCAAACGAACTTACCAGTGAAGTTCGATCCTAATTTTAGGAGACCTCCAGTCCGAAGATATCAATTCCCTCCCATCCCAATATTTTTCAGTTTCCCCAGAGGTGTTGCAAAGATTATAATTTAAACAAAATGACGCGATGGCGGATGGAGATGGCCAACGGCAGCGAAGAGCAGGAGTGGACAGGACCGGCTTCTTTAAACTTAGTGGGTAATACAGGCGACAAATGTCTACTACGTGGTAAAATAGTATTGATATCTTCGGACTGGAGGTCTCCTAAAATTAGGATCGAACTTCACTGGTAAGTTCGTTTGATCTAATAATTTATTGTTTTTAACAATCAATGTTTGCTATTTTTTATGCATTTTTTCTTCCACTAGGATTTTAATTCCAAAAATTATGTGCTCCGAAGGAAAAATTTTGTACCTAACAAGTGCGGAAAGTGGTCCTTTACCGCACGCGACGGCAGTTGCACGAACGACGCGAAGCGGAGTTCGGGCAAGCTGTCGAGGTAAATAACTATTTCGCAAGCTCTTAGAAAAAGATAGTAGTTTGTTTCTTCCGTTCCAAGTGTAAGACTCTATCCAAAGTTATTAATCAATTCAAGACTAACTTCCTTACCTTACCCCCTTTTGTTAACCTCCCGTATGAACGTGAATACCTAGAGCGAAATGGCAGAAAATTGAAGGTTTTCTTTGCAAAATAAACAAAAGGCTTCTTCACCAAGGTGCTTCTGAGTTCTGGGAATTGGCAGTGGAATGGAATATTATTAGCTTGCCTAGTGGAATAGTGCCGCCTTATTACCGAAGAAAGTTGTTCATAGTATTTCCCCGAAGCGATAAGAACCGCCCGCGATATTAAGGTCTTTTTTCCCAGAAATGGGAGAGCACTACTTCTCGGGGACCTTAATGCCAGGCTCACAACTTGGCTTAACCACACGAACAATAGGACAGGTAGAATACTCTCCAAGTTTTTTAGCGTCAACCCGGGGTGCGTTCAAGGAAGGCAATGCTAAGGCCAAAACCTGCTTTTCCCCCTCCACCTGTAATGCCGAACCACGTAGGTTGGAGCCGAACTCGAACGCAAAATGCCAATTTTGGCTTGGCTGTAGCCATTTCTGAACGCAGCCCCGGACATATCACTACACTACCAGGCCAATCTGATTTTTGTCATTACCCGCGGAAGATTTCAAAAAAACCCGTTTTTACTTTACCACTGATCTCATGAAAATATCATCAATTTGGCTTGCTGTCAAAAAACCCTGACCTAGCAAATACCTAGGATGTTCATTCACATTTGTACTTGCTCTACCTGCTAGAAAAATCAAATATCTGCTTGGAGCTGCTGCTATTCTGCTCGGGGGACAAGTGAACGCCATCTGTGCTGAGATCTGCTTGGAGCAAGAAAAGCAGGAGAAATGTCAACTGTCAACTCAACTCAAAGTCGAACTGTTTACTCAATACTTATTTTGCAAATACCCGGTTTTACCCGCACTAAATATTTTACCCGCCGAACAGGTTGAAAAACCTAAATTTCGGGTAATTACCCGCAAATCGGCAACACTGTACACTACCCAAATAACCCCACGCACTATCCGCTTAACGGACTGAACCCCTCCACGATAGATATTATCGCTCTCTCGAGGGGCTTCAGAGACTTGACTATCAAGACTAAAAACATTCTAAACTCGGACCACATACCGCTCTTCCTGTAGATACTGGAAAAATCCTGGCCATTTTCGATGTTTTAATAGGCTATATCGAAAACTAGCAGAGATATCAATAATCTGGGAGCACATTCTCGAGCTCAAAGAAAATAACAATGGCGAAGACAAATCACGACTAACTTGATGCGTTTAGGAAATACTTTTCAGATTTTGTCCAATTTTTAATAACTCTCTTATTTCCTTATTATTCAAGATATCCAAAAACGAAAAATACTTTCTATATGCAGTTTTTTAAGGAGAATCCAGTGGCATAGCCAATTTTTCTCCAGATGCCTTCGATTTTGGAATATTGACCAAAGTTGTGTTTTTTTAAATGGAACACCCCGTATATTATTTTTTCATTGAATAGCTCTTTGTGAGCTGATTTCAATGATATAAGGTTTTATACCTTTACCTTCTATAGTTTCGGAGAAAAAAAAATTTATTCCGTTTTTCCATAAGAAACAATGAGCTAGAGAGAGATAAGTCATTAAATAAATTATGTGTTGCCTATTTATCATCCCCGATTTATAGTTCAAATTAAAAAAAATTAGCTGAGCTGACAAATTAAATTAAGAATTAAGACATTTGTAGCCGATTCATAGTTCAACTATCTCTTTCTAACTCATTGTTTCCTATGGAAAAAACGGAATTTTTTTTTTTTTTCCAAAATTATTGAAGGTAAAGGTATAAAACCTTATATCATCAAAATCAGCTTACAAAGAGTTATTTAATGAAAAAATAATATACGGGGTGTCCCATTTAAAAAAACAAAACTTTGGTCAATATTCCAAAATCGGAGGCATCTGGAGAAAAATTAGTCATGTCACTGGATTCTCCTTGAAAAACTGCCTATAGAAAGTATTTTTCGTTTTTGGATATCTTGAATAATAAGGAAATTAGAGAGTCTTTCAAAATCGGACAAAATTTGAAAAGTGCCCTGTATTTCCTAAACGCATCAAGTTAGCCGTGATTTGTCTTCGCCATTGTTATTTTCTCAAAAAAAGAGCTCGAGAATGTGCTCCCAGATTTTTGATATCTCTGCTGGTTTTCGGTATAGCCTATTTAAACATCGAAAATGGGCCACCCTGTACATAACTATTGTAATTAACTGTCCAAAAACTGGCTTTAGTAAATTTTTGACATTTCTAACGTTTTGTAGATAATTTAACGACCCTTTTATGTTTTATACAAAAAAAAAAAACGGCGGCCTGTAGGTATTTCATATAAAACCTATATAATAATTGCAATTATTTACATTAAACAAACAACACAAAATGGCGTAATAAAATGTTATGAATATCACTTTTGTTCTGATCAGCTTAAATATCAATCAAGTTGACGAACGCGGCTCAGGGACAGCATAATTAAACAAAAAAGAAAATAATAATTGTTAGACAGCTTTTGATCCTATTCGGTATTTCCATACATATTCAGTCATCGAGTTCTTTTTCTGCCGAGTTTTCACTGCGAACACAATACACAACTTTTGGTACTACCTGCAATTTATTTCTTGCTTGTCTTAGAAGATTTTTGTACCTCATGGCCTTGTTTCTCTCCCTAACATAATATTTCTCGTATCTGTCTAATTTTGCTTGCAGTTCAGCTATTATGTCTTTGCCCTTGGATATTTCCAGTAATAATGGTGAAACTAAAGCCCTTTTTTCTTCATTTGAGAGAGATGAAGATGACTTCTGAGTTGCTGGTGAATCTACTTCCAAATCTGCACTTGATGTAGATAGGGCTTCTATAGGGGGTAGTACAACTGAAGCCTCATCTGTAAAAACCTTCATTTTTAGTGAAAATATTTAGAAGAAAATTATCAGAAACTTATTACATATTTAACTCGATATTTAATTAAGGATTTCTAAGGTAGATTTGTTTATTGAACTGTAATGGGAATGCACCAAGTCACAACATTATAATTTTTCTGTAATAGCATGCACAACGCACAACATTTTCAATTTTAAGATTTGTTTCTAATAGACTGTAAGATAGGGACTGTTTAGTGGAGTCATTTTTTTTTGTCTGGCATTTTGAGGGCTAAATGTGACTAGTTAGCTGATGAGAATATGGGTGATTTTAATGCCTGCCGCCCGTTCGAAAATTTGTAGAAGAAAAAAATTGATTTACATGAAGAATTTTATCTTAATGATCTCAAATTTTCTAGCTTTTAAATAAAATATTGACATTGATAAATAATTCACCCATAAAACATACCAGATGCTTTTCAAAAGCTGAAAAAGTGGGGATGGGTGTCAACTTCCAAGAGAAAAGAAAAGAACTTTCCGCATTTACTTTTTGTCTGGCAATCCAGAGAATAGAAGGTTTTGTTGTGAAAATAACGCTGAAAAATCGCCAGACGGTAATCACAGTTCCAAATCAAGTTTTCCGACGAAACATTCTGTGGGCATTTGGAACAGGGGGCAGGCATTAAAACCACTTAGATTCTCATCAGCTAACTAGCCGCATTCAGCCCTCAAAATGCCAGACAAAAAAAAAATGACTTCACTAAACAGGCCCTATCTTAGGGTCTATAAGGTATGTTTGCAAAATGCTACCTACACCTACATAGGTAACAACAATGGTAGCAACACACTGTGACAGAACCAAAATAGAATAAAACATGATACAACATTAACTCATACAATGTTATTACCAGATGAAAGTTTAGGCTTTTTTGGAGAAAGAGGTTTCCTTTGAACTGGAGATTTTCTTACAGTTTTCTCTTTTGCAAAAGAAAAAATTGTTGGAATAGCACTGGCCTTTAAAATTCTTTTGCCATCTACACGAGGCTTTTCCCACATTTCAGGAGCAAAATGAACCTTGAATAAAAATCAATATTAGTGAAAACAAAACATGGTTTGTCCTCAAGACTGCTATCCCTATGGCACTTGCTGTCTTCTTCTCTCCTATCGAAATCAATAGAGAGGGGACGTCACTAGAGATAGAGATATTGATCGCTATCCGTTACAGAGTTCCAGCCCAGGAGCCTGATTCTCATCTCAGGGAGTAGAGCTTCCCGATAGAACGAATGTTTTGTCCTTGTCAACGTAATCAAAAAATAAACAAGAATGATAAATACGAAAAATTTGTTCTCTCTTGGAGCTCTAATCCTTGAGATGAGAATCGGGCCCGAGGACACAAGCAGAAAACTTCAACAAATTTTCTTTAAAGAAGTTCTTGTTTTACCTACTTCACATAAACATGAATGGTCTGTTGGATACCAATCGTCGCCTCTCTTCACATTCATAGCCCAAGTTTCTCTTCTCAACGGGTCTCTGGGAAAGTGTTTCATTAGAAACCCCTTCTTGTCAGAATTAGTGCATTTTACTGCAGCACAACCCGGCATTTTAAAAAATTAGCGTGTTCCTTCTTTAAAAAAAATAGAAAACTCTATAAAGATAATATGATAATCGAGGGACATAAATGTAATATTTACTAATGGCATCAAATACAATTTTATATCAGGCGAAGGGCACACATCAGTTATTTTACAACTTTCATTTAACTTTCATTTAATAAAAATCCCAACACGAAAATCATAATCAACAACTACATAAACGCAGGGCTAATGAAAACAGTCAACAAATAATAATCATAAACATATGATAAAAATAATTTGGGAATGACAGATATAAGTTGTATTCCTTTCAAGAGTTTGAAACACTCGAGCTACTCGCTCCGGTGCTTAGTCGCCCCCGATTTGCAGGGAACAGATGCGTGGTGCAACAAACACTTTTCGAAAGGAATAAGCGCGTGAAGCCCAGGAGCTGTTCCGGAGCTCCTCCTAGGTGTGAAAGGAATACAACTATTTGGATGTTTTGTAAATATCGATATAAGTATAACTCAAATATATCGATTTAATTTAAGGTGGGTTCGACTTGCTCACTCCGTGCACTCCGAGTGACTCCAGCCGTTCGGGTTATGGTTCGGGTATTGCTTTTTACCGTATTAGGGGTGACTCCATTAGCTCTGTTCACTCCACTCCAACTCCGCGCTGAATAGCCGAACCCAGCTTTAATCGATATAGGGTGAGTTCGGCTTGCTCACTCCGTGCACTCGGAGTGACTCCATTCGCACTCCAGCCGTTCGGGTTAAGGTTCGGGTATTGCTTTTTACGGTATCAGGGGTGACTCCATTAGCTCTGTTCACTCCACTCCAACTCCGCGCTGAATAGCCGAACTCACCGAAAATCTTCTCAATATCGGAGATAGGCGACTTTCACGCAAGGATAATACTCTTTACTACAGGATTGCTTATCGGCCTCGTTTTTTGGTAATCCTGGGTCATTAGGTGTAGCACCATTGCCAACGTCTTTAACTAAGTCGGCAGCGGTGGTAGTTTAGAATTTAAATTTATGATGAAAAATATTATTTAATTTTGATTAACATAATAGGCGAAGAGGAGGATGCAAACGAGATCTAAAAAAGAGGGGCGCTTTTTTTTATTCAGCAGTGGATCCATATCATAGAAAATCTAGTTCACAGAAAATCGGAATGGCTGTCTCCAGGGACCCGGACCGGAACAATATTAAACCGAAAGCCGGAACGAAACCGTTTTTTTTTTTTGCGGACCTGAACCGGAACGAAACCCATATTTCATAGATATGTTGTAGGGCAGGCAGAACCGAAACCGATATAAATTAATCGGTATTTTTCAGTTCCAAGATTTTATAAATTAACCTGCTTTGCTGTTTGATCGTAACGTGATAAATTTACCACTTTAAAAAACAGAGCGTTGGAAAGCGCGCATTTCTGAACTCGGCTAGGCTACACCAAGGATATTACACCCTACTACAGGATTGCTCATCAACCTATTTTTGGAATCAAGTTCATATGGTGTTGCACCGTTGCCGACGTCATGAACGGTCTCGTTAGCGGTTTGCGCCAGCAGTCGTAGTTGAGAATATACAATGATGGCTAAAGCTTTGTACTCATAACTGCGAAATTCGCATTTTTTGACAACGCTTCGACAATTTGACGTTTGATAAACGCATAAAACGTCAAATTGTCAACGCAATGTCAAAAAATGCGAATTTTGCAGTTATGAGTACTAGGCTTATTAACCGTTCGTAACCGGTAACCGTGTTATAAATGGTAACTCAAAGTACATCATATTTTCAGTTACCGCTTTTAGTCGCTAAAAAAATCCTTACATAATAGGCTAAACAAGGGTTGTTTAAGAACATTAAATAATGCACTATGCTTATAGCGTAATGGTTCTAACCGCTTCGAAATACAGGGTGAATCAGAGTAAATTTCCCTTTTCGAACGCGCCCTGTACATCCAACTTAATATTTGTGGGGCGGTTAGCGCTGGCAATATGCGGCGACTGCGTGCGGATTATCAGTGAGCATGGAGCAGTGGTCGAACCAGCAACGCGCGTTTATGGTTGAGGCGTTTTTTAAATCGAAAGATTCTTATGTCGCAGCACGGCGACGTTTTTGTAACCGTAACCATATCCGGCGTATACGTGACGCTACGTCGAAAAATGTATTGAAATCGTGGGTTCAAAGATTCAAAGTGGTACAGTGGCAAGTGGCAATTGGCAAATCAGAAGCGTCCGGCCATGTTTTCGGAATGAACGCCTCGGATTTTCAGTCGCAGCACCTCGCACAATCCCAATGTTCTCTGGCGTTCTGATGGACTTCTGTTGGCCGGGACGCTTAGGATTTGCTATTGGACCACTTTGTCTGAATCTTTGAACCCATAATTTCAATAAATTTTTTGACGGAGTATCACGTATACGCCGAATATTATATACAAAAACGTCGCCGTGCCGCGACATTGGAATTGTTTGATTTAAAAAACGCCTAGACACTAAACGCGCGTTGCTTGTTTGACCACTGCTCCATGTTTACTGATAATCCGCACGCAGTCGCCGTAAATTGCCAGCGCTAACCTCTCCACAAATATCAAGTGGATGTACAGGACGCGTTCGAAAAGGGAAATTTACTCTGAGTCGCCCTGTACAATCCAGTCCACGTTTCAAAACCATTTTCTCGCGCCGTGAAATTATGACGACATTGTGAAACTGTTTTAGATCAGTTTTGGAAAATGTTTCAGAACTTTGGGACGCAAGAAAAAACCTCATAATCTGTGCTGTAGTGCAAGCACCCTATGTCAGAGCGAGAAACGACACGCTGTCTACGTCATCACTGATTGAAAACACAATTTTTTTTTATTATTAATAATAATTATGATTAATAAAGTTGCTGCACATAGGCAGAGAAATTCAATAAAAAATAAACCACAAATTACAGATACATACATTTTTCTGTTAGATATTTGTGAAAATCTTATTCCGGTATGAACCGTTCAAACCGAAATTATTGGTCCGAACCGAATCGAAATATTTCTCTTACAACCGGAACCGATATTTGTCGCTGTGGACCGGAACCGGAACGAAACCGATATTTCATTTCGGTCCGGGTCCCTGGCTGTCTAGCTCATAAAGCTGGCAGCAGATGGATCCATTGATGAATAAAGGAATTCGCCCGAGTTGTTTAGAATGTTAATTAATGTAGTAAAACCTCAGGTGTTTTCTCGCGTCTCAAAGTTTTGAAACATTTTCCAAAACTGGTTTAAAACAGTTTTACAATGACGTCATAACTTCTCGGCACGAGAGAATGGTTCAAAAACGTGGATTGGACTGTATTGCGAAACGGTTTGAACAATTTTGTGTGACGTCATGGGTTCATCGCGAGAATATACTATTTCAAACCTGTTTTGAACCAGTTTCAAAAAAGTGGACGCGAGAAAACAGCTCAAGTAGGTATGCATAGAGCAGAAGCCCGCGAAATCATAACCTGTGGTGCAAACACCAAACACCCTACGTCAAGGCGAGCAATGAAACGCTGCCTACGTCATCACTGGTGCTTTGGCATGGTAGGGGCGTCATCACGTTACCCATTACCACGCCTTACCAGAATTTCTCGATTTTGATGTGAGAATGTCATTATTCCCGCACGCAAAATCGTTGAAGAATGAAGCTCATTCTTCAACGATTTTTAGTGACATTTAGCTTTCAAAGTATACCTATTGGTATAGACTAAGGGCGGGTATTATAAAACTACTTTGAGAGTTAACTTAAAGTTAACTCGATATTTTCAATTTCTTTAAAGGAAGTTAAGTTATTAAAATTCAAAAATCCCAAAATTAGAGTCCAAAGTAAACACTTATAATAAGAGTAAACACTTAAATCCAAACTAAAACCAGGTTTGAAACGCAACACCGAAACACAAAGGCACAGAACACTACATAAAAAACGAAAAAACCGATTGCGATAATAACAAATAAAAAAATAATGCAGTAAACGGCAAAAAACTGAAAGATTTCACACAAAAATTCGAAATTCAAAATTCAAAGACCCGAATCTGTTATTTTTATGTGTCAAATCAAAATGTCATGTATCATTATTTGATAGTTGTCAGAAAAAGGGACAGATCTGGGGATTTTATTTATTTTCAACTGGTGAAAATAACGGTCAAAATTCAAACTCTCTCGTGAATACGACTATACCACACAATACATATCCTCACGGATAGAAGGCAAACTGCCTAATAAAATTTTGTGGAACAATGCGCCGTCACGGCGCGGTGGATGCGATCCGAACTATTTATAATAAAGGTTTCTGTAATCAAATCAGCTTTCAAAATAGTTCTCACTGTCAATATTTTCAATATTATTTGTTCGGACTTCAGTGGCAACATGTGTATGACCGACCAAATGTTAATTTTTCAATATTCGCCTTACTCAATCGTTTGGTGGTCTTTGGTATCCCACTTTTAGTATTTGGTGGTAATTACTCAGGCAGTAATTAACAATTCAAAATTTCATATGACGTTGGCCGACATAACCTGATTCTAATTTATTTTTTGGCCCATCTATAGTCAAATCGAACGGAAATCGTTTGGTGGTCACGAATTTACCGAATTTAACGTTTGGTAGTCAATAATACCGGAGATATTAATCAATAAAGATTGTTTTCTGATATATTCTAATTATTCGTCGCGCATGCGCATATATTATCTGTTTTTCATTGAGCCGCCTCTATCGCGGCGTTGCCGTTGCGATCCGGAACTGGCGGTGGGCCGGTGGCGTGTCAACTCGCGAGTCGCGGACTCTGCTTGTACTGGATACTAGATTACTGGATTGTCGTTGTCGTGGTCAGTGGTCGCCACAATAGCAAAAATGAAATTAACTGGAGGCGGCTCAATGAAAAACAGATAATATATGCGCATGCGCGACGATTAATTAAAATATATCAGAAAACAATCTTAATTGATTAATTACTCCGGTATTTATTGACTAACAAACGCTAAATTCGGTAAATTCGTGACCACCAAACGATTTCCGTTCGATTTGACTATAAATGGGCCAAAAAATAAATTAGAATCAGGTTATGTCGGCCAACGTCATATGAAATTTTTAATTGTTAATTACTGCCTAAGTAATTACCACCAAATATTAAAAGTGGGATACCAAAGACCACCAAACGATCACCAAACGATTGAGTATGGCGAATATTGAAAAATTAACATTTGGTCGGCCCAATACATGTTTCAGAATTGAACTACGCTTTCGCATTTCTTTATATAGATTTGGTATGACCAAATGCGCAAGCGCAGTCCAATTTAGAACTGATTTTGAAGTGAAGTCCAAACAAACCTTTTTCTTCATTATTGAATATTGACGGATTTTTCTTCCGAGTAGAGCAAAAACGGCCAAACTTCTTGTGTTTTGTGTAAAATCTGTTTTTTTTTTTTTTGAATTCAGGAAACATTTATCTGGATTTAAAATGCACACCAACACCAAGACGAATTCTCATTCAGAACTATTTTGACATATTTTTTTTTAAACATCGGCAACAGGTAAACTGAGGTAAACTGCCACACATAGCTGCCAAAGTAAACTGTGACATATTTTCTGGTGGCGTTCATTGTTGGTTCATTCCGCACCTGTAGTTCGTTTTCACTCCAGCGTCCCCAAGCGAATGCGATCCGAAGCTTTTTTTTTAGGCCCCGCCCTCCATTAAGCTTTTTTTTCTATCCGTGAGGTGAGGATATGTGTTCTGTGATTGGTACCTTCAAAATTGTCAAACCTTATAAAATGATAGAATCCACCTGTCAGTTGGTTGGTAAGTAAGTGTCACCAACTGACAAATTTTGAAAATAAAAAATCCCCAACCAACAGCGTTCAGAATTTTTTTTTAAAAAATGAAAAATAAAATGCAAAATCGAGAAAATAGTATAAAACACACGTTGCAGAAGGCTATTCTCGCACTCATTCGTTCGTCCACTCGCTCCTTCGTCGGTCCTGGCCAAATTTCGAATTCGTGCTGGAATATGTGGCCTTCTGCAACTTGTATTTTAATATACTATTACCTAGTAGCATAGACCTAACTACTACGAAGTACTTAGGTCTATGCTAGTAGTGTGTATTATCCTTGACCTTCACGTGCCAGGAATATGGCAAATTATGATATTTTTTGAGCCAGATACACGGATGCAACCGAGAATGAACAAATATTTTGCAAGATCAGTCAGATTATTGAATAAATTATTAAATAAAAAAAAAAATACAAATTTAAACAAAAATCACGTGACTGAAATTGCCGTCTCATTGCATTGCATTGCAAGGATGATACACACCTACAAGGATTGCTTATCGGCCTCGTTTTTGGTAATCACCGCCATATTGGTGTGTTACCATTTCCGACGTCAGAACTAAGTCGTCAGCTGTTTAAACAGCCTACGTCAAGGCGAGAAATAACATGCTGCTGACGTCACAACTAGTAATTTAGCGTGGGGGTAGGGGGGATCTGTTACACACATTGAACTAAACAAACACTCTAGAACGGGCGCACTGCCTTGCGCACTGCCTTATGCTAGTGTGCCAAATTTTGATGTATGCAACCCAGCAATACCGAGGGATTATTGTTAGAGCTCTAATCTTTTTGTCAAGAAAACACTAGCGTAACTAGCCATCTGACCTGGGGGGGGCCTAGGGTAGGCCTGGAGAGATGCCGATTTTTGAAAGTCCTCATGGGTGCAGGTCGCAGGATAATATTTTTATAAATTTGTTTATAGGGGGATGAGGAAATTTTTTTCCGGATGGGCGTGCGAAAATTGCTTTTTTCTGCACGCATTTTAGGCCATGAAAATATCACTTTTCCGCACTAAAATAATTATACCATGTAAAGTTACACTGGTACTTTTATGTCCTAAAATACCTCATGTCCCGATTATTATCAAAGAATAGAGATGGAGAATAGCAACATTAGCAATATAAAGTAATAGAGCATAGAACTAACCACAAATAACAAAGGGACAGAATACTAATACCTTCCTAATCTAAGACTAATACCACTTGTATAATTCTTATACAAAGTTGTGTTTTGAATTACATGATACAAATACTACCACACAGAACGGAATGATCATTGAATACGTTTGTACTTCCGCATTCCCCACGAGAGCTCCGAGCACCCATGAGAGGTTGCTTATGGGAGGACCTGCCCCAATGCCCCCGGCCTCATGTACTCGGCGCCAGTGGCCTAGGGCCTGTTATTGTGACTTATTGGACTCTTTAGAAAAGTAGAACAGTGCATTATAGATAATAAGCTGGCTAAACCGGGCTTAAATTACTTACCTAGCTAACCCAGCTTATCAGCCACTGTATAGTATAATATCAGCAACACCCATTCACGGATTCACAGGAAAAATATTTAGTCAAACTGTTATATTGCTAATGCTAATTTAAGACTTTGGTATACTGTATCACTTCTGCACATTGCAATTTGAACTGACCTTGGGGTGGTACAATGGCACACAGCACTGTTCGTTGGTGGTTCGGAGCATCGGATCTGGTGGATCGGATCGGCAGGCCTATTCTCTACAAACAGCAATTACATAGCAACCAGCAACCTTTCGCAAGTTGCTTTTTTAGAATAGGAAACTTGCGTTTGACAGCGACAATTTCGCAGTTATCTGCGGTCGCAAGTTACAGAATAAGCTGGCTTGTCGATCGGGATCGCCGCGCATTACCGTTCAAATTTAGTAGGTAATAGAAAGTTCTCGTGCGTCAGACGCTACGCTAATACGGTACCGTTAAAAATACGGTATTTCACATGGTATTTTATAGTTCTCGGGCACGAAGACACATAAATCCTCTAATCCCTTATTCTGTTTACATTTTGACAGCTGAGTTGAGTAATCTAACCCCACTTTTTTTGCTTGTTTTCTAACTTTTATTTATTCTGAAGATTCCTGAGCTTGATTAATTTTCCCTTGGTGTTTTTTATGGAGGAATTATTAGAAGTTGCTGTTTTTGCAGACATAAATGGAGCGTAAACTAGTTCTAACATAGCATAGCGTTACGTTAAGGCATCCGGTAAGTTCCGTTAGATAGCAGGCTCCGCTAACGCTAATACCGTAAGAACTGCCATACTTGCCAAATAGCGTTACGGTATTTGAAATTTGGACGGCACGAGAACTCTCTAATAACATAAATCTATTATATTATAATAGGTAACGTAGCTTCCATAAAATACCAAATTATTAATGTTTTGTCTGGGGGGGCCAAGCGACGCCTGGGGGGGGGGGGGCCGGCCCCCCTAGGCCCCCCTGTAGTTACGCCACTGCAAGAAAAACCGACTGTAGTCCTTGTCTGTATCATATATGCATACTGCTTGGGTCAGACAAGGATGGGTATACAAAATCGAAAAGATTACACAATTTTGTGCTTCGTTGCTGTTCCAGTTGCATTTAGTATATTTTGTTCGTCGATTTTTATATGATACTTTCCGTATAAGGAGCGAGGGGGTGAAGTATATGGCAAAAATAGGTGTGATGTCAGGTGACCATTGGCGTTCTAATGTAGGGTGCCACTAGCTCACATTCCTTTCGAGTATCAGATTAAAGTCGACAAATTGTAGTTCATTGGGGGTAGGCGGATAACGGTTTCCCTAGAGTCCGGCTGTATATATTTATATTCTGTACTTTGTCTGAACGTAGAAATATTCACCTGCGAGATTCTCGTCGGAGACACGAGATCAGACGAATAAAAGTCCCGCCTCGTCTTGTCCGAGTATCTTCTCGAGTCTTGTCTCGAAAACGAGACAAGACCATGCGAAATTCTCGAAAACGAGACCCTCGTGGGCACCACTATAATTCAACAGAGCGAAATTCACTGGCAACTGGGCGGCTACCAAGGCTAAAAGGGACTCCTGGAGAAGCTTCTCCTGAGAAGTGGAGTCCACTGCGGAAACCGCACGTATTCACCGGATTCCGATTTTCTCAAGAAAAACAAAACCAAAAACAACTCAATCAGAATAATCAGAAAACCGACAGGGCAGTTCACGACTCAAAAGTATGCACGACAACTGGTAGAGACGCTGGAGGCTGTGGTTCAAGTGTACTTGCGGGATTAAGAATACAGCAATCGGAAGATCGCCTACCAGAACCAAACCTGTCGAACAGGGCGAGAAGGAATTACTGAAGAGTAGGGCTGGGCAGTCAGCACATTTGAACCCTACAAGTCGCCGGGGTCTGATGGAATCTATCCGGATCTTCTGCAGCAGGGACTAGACATACTGACCCCATATCATCGTAGTATCTTCCGAGCAGCCACGGGCTATGTGCCAGGAGCATGAGGGACAGCGCAAGCAGTCTTGCTCCCAAAACCTGGACAGGATTGACAGGAAACGTACACGAAAGACGAAAGCGAAATCATATCGACCCATCAGCCTTTCAGCGCTGCTAGAAGCAACTATTCTGGGGCAGGTCCCCTCAATGTTCACATCAAAACGGCAGCCACACAAGATTATCGATCTGATGGATGATAACATAGTGGAAATGCAAACAGATCAAATGGTGGTAACCCATAAGTTTGAAAAACCATTCAAAGTCATATGTGATCCAAGCATAGCCGGAAGGAACTCCTTATATATTTAATAAGACGGCTCCAAAATAGCGGATGGCGCTGGCGTTGACGTATATGAAGAAAGACCAAGATCTGAAAACAAAGCACCCCTCTGGGGCTTAATGCCACAGTTTACCAGGCAGAAATTAAGGCAATTCAAGCATGCGCATAGGAGATTATGAGGCTGGGTTATAACAGCCACAACATAAGTATTCTCTCAGAAGACAGTCAGGCTGCTCTAAAAGCTCTAAACTCACAAAGATTTACTTTGAAAATAACGATAGAATGCCGACACGACCTGGAAGCTTTGTCGTCAAGGAATAACAGGATAGTAGTACAGCAACAGGGGTATGACTACAAAAATCCGACCATAACCTCAATCTTTCATTCTTGACACGTGGTGGATGCGCCGCCGTTGACACGAAGGTGGATGCATCGTCGGCGCCATCTTGTCAAACGCCATGGCGCCATCTAGCGTACATAGTGTGAAGTTCGTAATACAGGATGCTGTAGTTGGGGGCCCGCAGGGCTGCGCCCCCCAAAAAGGGGGCCCGCAGGGCTCCGCCCCCCAAAAAGGGGGCCCGCAGGGCTCCGCCCCCCAAAAAGGGGCCCCCGGATTTTAATATGGGTACCAGAAAAAGGGGTGGGGGGGGGGGGGGGGGGGGGAAATGTTTTCCCGCCATCTTGTCAACCGTCACCTGTCAAACTTCATCTGTCAAACGTCACCTGTCAAACGTCATCTGTCAAACGTCATCTGTCAAACGTCATGACGTCATAGCGGGAGTTCTGAGTCGTTCCGGGTTCTGTGATGACGTCATAGCGACCTGGGTCACGTCCGTGGAGTCATTTAGAGTACATAGTGCAAAGTTTGATTCATGGTTCGGGTTCTGTGATGACGTCATAGCGACCTGGGTCACGTCCGTGGAGTCATTTAGAGTACATAGTGCAAAGTTTGATTCAGGGTTCAGGTTCTGTGATGACGTCATAGCGACCTGGGTCACGTTCGTGGCGCCATTTAGAGTACATAGTGCGAAGTTCGTTTCATGGTTCTGTGATGACGTCATAGCGACCTGGGTCACGTGGGTTACGTCAGTGCGGGTCCGTGGCGCCATTTAGAGTACATAGTGCAAAGTTCGATTCATGGTTCGGGTTCTGTGATGACGTCATAGCGACCTGGGTCACGTCCGTGGCGCCATTTAGAGTACATGTGTCAAGTTTGATGTGTCTTATAACAGGATGCTGTGGTGGTGACGTAACTATGAGGGTCCAGCAGCTAGCTTCATGTTGTACCTGGTAGAGGGTGTTCGAACTTAAGGATGATACACACCTACAGTATTGCTCATTGACCTCGTGTGTTACCATTTGCGACGCCATAACTAAGTCATCAGCTGTTTAAACAACCTACGTCAAGGCGAGAAATAACATGCTGCTTACGTCACAACTGGTGATTTAACGTTGGGGAGAGAGTGGATTTGTTCCACACAGGCCTTATGAGGATAGGCTATCCTGTAGTAGTAGTGTGTATTATCCTTGGTTGGAACCAACGTTTGATGGGAAAGGGGCCTCGTTTTTTTATTAAAAACATACATTTTTTAAGACAACGATTTCAAAAAGCGAATATTTTCCATCAATAAACTGCTTAATATGATCCAATCATTTTGGTGGTACGTCTTGGGGCAACACTGCGTTATCATCAAATTCGACGAGTATTTCAAATCCATAGCTAAAAATATGCCACAATTGTATCGATTACCTAAGTATATAAGATATTTACTTACTAGGTTAAAATAATAATTTCTGTACAATAGTTTTATGATCTACCTTAATTTGTATAGTTTATTGGTTCCAGTAAAGATTTGCAATTATTTTGAGGTCTCTATCGTAGAAAATATTGGGAACTTTCACTTTATACCAGATCTTATAATTTTCTCAGTGTTTTTAATCCTTTGTTATAAAAAGACAGGTCTTGTTGATTGATTTCAAATCCATATCTAAAATATTCCATAATTGTATCGATATCAGTATATAAGATATTCACTTACTTGGTTAAAATGATAATTGTTGTGCAATAATTTTATTCTTGTTGACGAGTCTCAAACAAGACTGAAAGAGCTTAATTATTATAAAATCCGATTCAAACTTCGAATTAACAACATAACATACAAAAAACGCTGTCAAAATATTGAGAATTTCACTTTCTATGAGGCTTCAGGTCTTGTAATTTTCTCAGTGTTTTCAATCCTTTGCTAGGAAAAGACAGGTCTTGTTGTTGATTGATATTAGTATATAAGATATTTACTTACTTGGTTAAAATCAAATTAATTGTTGTGCAATAATTTTATATTTTCCACTGTTGACTAGTTTGAGCGAGAAGCTTGTTATTATAAAATCCGATTTAAACTTCGAAGTATCACATACAAAAAACACCGCTAAATGCAAACGCTTAATCGGCAGTTTTTTTATCTGAATTATATCAGGACCGTTCGCAGAAATCGCCCGAGAAAAACAACAACACATTTTAAAGATAATTTTTTAGTTTAAGGCGTAATTATTAAGTTAGATATCAATATGTCCATTTTTATTTTAAAAAAGGTGACAAATTCAATCAATTTATCAAAATTTAAAAGAATAGATTTAAATTAGCATCGTTGACATTTTATGAGCCAATAACCCTATGCAATACAAAATTTCAGTGGATACATTGTTACCTGTAAAAGATGAGGATTCAATTTTTTTTCTTTGTACAAAAAACGCAGCATCCAGTACCAGTACTTTGAGCCTGGATTTTCAAAGTTTAGTTTCTTGTGCGATAAGTGTCGGTTTCGAAAAACTGTAAGTACTATTTTTAAATATCTAAGTGATGTAGGATAAATCATGCCCTGAGACATATTTTGAATTAACACAAACCTCGATTATTGAATTATTTTTATTTTCCTTAACACATAATCATATTGTTTGTTTTTTAAAAATACAGACAACCCTGAGTACCTACCTATTTCTTAATTTAATTCCAATAGTTTTTTACGCAGCAACTTGAATTTACTTTTATACTTACATTTGCACAAAACTCAAATTTCTTTTTCTAAAATTTAGGTAGGTTCTTTAACCAATTTAAACTGGTTTTATTTTTTCATTTACTTTAAAACAAACCTCCATAAACAGCGAATTTTTAAATTTGTGTACAAAATGGTTCACCAGGAAGGAGATAACCTGAAACATCATGAGGATTGCTAAACATCTTCCAAGATCTGTAACCAATGTGGTGGGATTTTTGAAGCAGAGGGGGCTATCCAACACCACCCAAACACCCAGCTCCAAGAGAGCCTCCAAACGAAAGGCTGGAGATCCCGCCGCCCCCATGATGAAGCAAGCTAGACTTTTGCGGGTAAGTTGACATTAATCGAATTTTTTAAATCTAATTCAATTATTTTCAGGACCTTCAATATCAGCCACATGCCGGTGGTGTGAGTATTGCGATTTGGAGGCACCGATAAATCAATGGGTTGGTCATCTTCGGTGTCTAGCACCGAGCCAACACCTGGTGAAGCAGGAGGAAGACGTTAGTCTTGTCAAAACATCTTTCAAGAACCGAATTGAAACATAGCGGCTTTCATCAAAGCAGGACCCTATCAGCGTGAAGCACGTTTTGAAATTAGCTGTGGCATACCTATTCAGTATTAGGACGGACGGAGGACTGATTGATTTTATGACACACTTACCAGGATAGCAGAAAATGCGTATGCGAAAAAATAATTTAGAGCAAACAGTTAAATAGCGCAAGGATATGAGAAAACTAACTTCGCACATTCTTGAGCAACCGACCCACCGAATTCAACAAACATGCGTACACGTAAACGAGAAGAAGGGGTTTTAAAACTAGTTTTTCCTTCAACAAATCAGGGTAACTATGGAATAACATAGAGGACTAAAATATGACAACCACTTTCAAGTTGAAACTGGAAGTGGATACCGGCTGCCACTACCACCCCCTGCTCATAAATAAATTTGGTCATTTAGGTTTTCAGTCATCCTAAACAAAAAGTTCACAGAATTCTAGGAAAAAGAAAGCGGTGTGTATCATTTCAATTGCAGTGTTATATACTAAACAATGTCTCTTACAGGCTGGACGCTCCAACAACTTTAAGCTCTAAATATGAGTATTAATAGGATCATAACCCTCTAAAAGCCTATTCATATCTGCCAGTACCAGGATAACCTGTAACGTCATGGGAGTTGCCGAACATCTGCCAAGATCTGCAATCAATGTGGTGGAATTTTTAAATCATGTCATCCAGAAATAACATGGGTTGAGGAAAAAAGTATTCCAGTACTTCCAAGCTAGATATTCAGGAATGTGAGAAATTAGCAGTTTATACGAATTACTTCCAGAGGAGTACGTTCGCGGATTTCGTTCTCAGGCGGAAATTTGGGATCTGTTTCTATTTAAATACTCAATATATATTGAAAAAAAAAAAAATTCAAGGGTGACGATAAAGACGTATTTCATTTTTATGATTATGAATATTGCTACAATTTAGATGGTAGTCGCACTCACAGTCCTATTAACCATATTGGCAATGATTGTTGAGAATAAAAATAAGCTTTAGTATAAACTATGTTTTATTCTCCTGAGAATGACAGAGATGGAGCCACCATTGATCTCTGTAGACCACCAACCCAAACCCACAGTCAAATAGCGCCAGCACACACTTAAGATATCCTACAACTTTTATTTATGTTCCAAAATTGTATCAAGATTATTTCCATTTCAATAATTTTTGAAAAGAAACTTCTTAAACGGCTTTCTGCTATTTGGACGACAATGGAGAGTGATTTGAAAAACGCGTCACGGGCAAATTTCGTTACTCGAGAGACAAGAAAGATGTTACGTAAAGGAACAGAGAAAGACAGCTATTGATTGACACAAACCAAGGATTATAAGCGTCGAGAGGACTGCCCATTATTGACAAGCGCCGATATTGACACAAACCAAGGATTATAAGCGTAAGGATGATTGCCTATTATTGACAAGCGGTATTGGAAAAATAAAATCATTTCTGGCGAATTTCGGGGTTTTCCGGATATCTCTGGAAAGCACTCGGAATTTTTGAAATATCAAAGCAGCATAATAATGAGCACAAAGTTGCACTATACTTTTTTCTGATTCAACCGACGTCGGGTCTCTTTCCGTAGGATTCTAATACAGGATTCGAATAGGATTCAAAATAGCTAGTATTCGAATGCTACCCAAGTCTCCCAAAGTACCAAGTGTTATCACAGGAGTCTATTCAAAACATGCCGCATTAGTAATAATTATCAAACTTCAAAATTGTATAACAGGAGACTTTCTCATTGAAATGAAGCATTACGTTGATAGACTTGATACTGTTTACAATGCCAATCCCCATTAAGTATACATGCCCCAGATGTAAGGGTGAAACTGATATACCTAATCGACTTTATTTGCCTTGCGAATTTTCACAATTTGTTGAACAAAAAAGGATACCATCTCATTATTTTGCAAAACCCGAACGTAGAACCTAAATTATGAAGTTGTAAATTTTCTGCTAAATAAATTTTTTGTTATTATATTTTTCTGCTTTTTATTTATGACCTCTAGACTAGGTTAGGCTATAATAATTTAAACAAAATTCAACGAGAGCATTGTGCTCAATATTAGGATAGGCCATCGAATACTATATTGTTAAGCTTTTTTAAGTCGACACTTTCCGTATGAAGAGCAAAAGAAGGAAGGATTAGGCAAAAAACAGGTGTGAGATCAGGTGACCATTGACGTACAATCGTAGGGAGTCACATCAACTCATATTGGAGTATCAGCTAGGGGATTCTTATCTTGTCACAAGTCGCTATGGCTCGCTAGCTGTCATTCGATACCTATTTCGATATCGGATGGAGAGTGATTCATATGTATTATTGTCGAATTTCGTATCGACATCAAATAGACGGTGGTATGAAAAACGAGAGAAAAATCGACCTTCAAATTTGAATGATAGATGATAGATTATGTTTATTATTTTATAATTTTTTTTTCGCTTCAATTCAAACTATTTTTACTTCTAAAGATTCCTTTCGCGTTGAAAATAATTTCAATTTTGAATTATTATGTTGCAACGAAATCTTAAGGCAGCACCGTCAACAGCAAAACCTTCACTTTAGACGCACGACTCGTAGGGTAGGAGAAACTAAAATTTACATTTTTCTTCTCGTCTCTCAACTCCACACTCCCGTCTTCCTTATGTGAGACTGACCGCGTCCACCAGCACTCAACATGTTGAGTGATTAGTCAGCGGCTTTGTTGAAAAGATGAAATATAACGAAGGATTACATACACAAACGTCAAACATAAAACATAACACATGACACCACAACTTGTCACTTCAAAATAAAAAAGGATCGCCAATCATTCAAACAAAGATCAGCAAATCGAAAAGCCGAAACGGGACCTCTCACTTACGCCAGAGAGTCGATACCGAATCAGCAATTCGACATCGAATTGGTCCTAAAAATTCCGCAGGATTATAAATGATGGACTGTATACGCATGCAATTTAATTCATTTTACCTACTCATCAATAACTGATAGACCGTGCCTGACTCATCCATATAATATTATAGGTCCTGCAAAATATTAATGAAACCGAACAAACACACTGCACACATAAAACGTCCATTTTATGTCATATTCACGTTCATACGTCCATATGACCTATTCACTGATCTCGTAAATAAATGGATAAACAAAGAACGCTTCTAATGCTGCTAATTTACGAGGTCAAAATCTAAACAAAAACAACTGACTGGGACAGCTGTGAGCATGCGCAGTAGATACATGTATTGTGCGTAGACAAAATATGGCCAATGAAAATGAAGGAATTTCGAAACTTAGAACAGTTGTTCGAAAGATAAAACACTGCGCAGGCGTTAGGCTGTTCCGTTGCACAACTGTTCGTAGAATATTGACCCCAAATTTTCGCACAAATTATGCAAATCAAGCCGTATGAATTGTTTATCCATTTATTTTTTAGATCAGTGGACCTATTCAGAACATACATAAGACGTACATTTTAGTAAAAACATTTATATTACGTACATTTACATCCACCATTTTGGTTTTATGTTAAAGTGTAAAACACAAACAGGTCACTGTTTATTTATTTAATTCCTCGTGTCTAAGTTTAACTTTGTTTGAATCTCTGTTAATCCTAGTAATTCAAATCATTGGCTTAGAAAATCGTGTGTTTATTTTAGTGGCATGCAGACGTAATAATTAGAAATTGATAAAAAAAAATTCTTGCCTCGACTGGGATTTAAACTCAGGACCCCTGAATTTCCAGTGCAATGCTCTAACCAACTAAGCTACCAGGAGCTGTTTCATTTCTACCTTTTCGAATGTAGATCAAATCTGGAACGCGAAATAAATGAAAAATAGTATAGAAGGACTAACCACACAGCGTTTTTATGCCTAGGGAGTTTATCGATACCGTGGGAAAAATCTAGATCGACGATGCATTTGATCTGAAATTTCGGGGTTTGACCCGAACCAAACCCAAATTTTTGGGGAGTTTCCCGGAATTCGACCGCAGCTCCTTATCTCATATTATCATCATCAAAACACAGTTATCGTCCCGCCATCGGGCGTCATCCTCATTGTCGTCTCGTGATCGATCGATTGCAAAAAGTCTAGCCGGGGAATCGAGTCCTCAGACCATCACACCAAAATCCAGCACTGTAGACAAGGCACTAGATCATTGAGTAATTATTGATAAAAAATGTTTGTAAGTAAAGTCTATACCAAGTCACTTGGACTAGCATAAAAACTAACTAAATCCCGACATCCATCGGCTTTTTCTTTGTCAAACATGGGCGGCGTAATTTCAAAAAACAGTACTAAAATTAATAATCAATAGACAGTATGTCAATCAATCATGATCGGCAATGGCCAATCAGATCTATTGAGTCCACGTTTACTGGTATCGAACGTGTACATGGAGGATGAAGCCAATCAGATAATATACCTATCCATTCTTACTTGTCTGGCTTCCAACGGGTACGAGGAGCAATCAGTATAAATTTTGCTATATTTTTCAATATGTGATGCAGTATATTGACAATACGTCTATTTTAGGCTTGGTCCAAGTAACTTCGTATAGACTATAAAACGTTCTAACTATACAGGTCCAGAGACAGGTCCGATACAGCTTTTCGAGACAGATCTGTCTACACAGACTGCTTTTCGAGACAGCTTTTCGAGACAGGTCTGTCTACACAGGCAGCTTTCTGAGACAGGTCTGTCTACACAGACAGCTTTTCGAGACAGGTCTGTCTATAGAGGCAGCTTTTCGAGACAGATCTGTCTATAGATACAGCTTTTCGAGACAGGTCTGTCTACACAGACAGCTTTTCGAGATAGGTCTGTCTACACAGATAGCTTTTCGAGACAGGTTAGTAGTAACGGGGGCACCTGAGCCTGAGAATTTTTTCGATACCGTGGGAAAAATCTGTAAATCGGCAGCGCCTTTGATCTGAAACAGCTATCCAGGTCTAGAGATAGGTTTGTATACACTTATACAGGGCTAGAGACAGGCCTGTATACAGCAATGGTAAGCAAGGGTTAGTTTGGGTTAGTTATAGGTTAGCATAGGACCCCCCACGTCGTTGGGTCAGTTACGAATCTTCCCTAACTGACCCAACGACGTGGGGGGTCCTATGCTAACCTATAACTAACCCAAACTAACCCTTGCTTACCATTGCTGTATACAGGCCTGTCTCTAGCCCTGTATAAGTGTATACAAACCTATCTCTAGACCTGGATAGCTGTTTCAGATCAAAGGCGCTGCCGATTTACAGATTTTTCCCACGGTATCGAAAAAATTCTCAGGCTCAGGTGCCCCCGTTACTACTAACCTGTCTCGAAAAGCTATCTGTGTAGACAGACCTATCTCGAAAAGCTGTCTGTGTAGACAGACCTGTCTCGAAAAGCTGTATCTATAGACAGATTTGTCTCGAAAAGCTGCCTCTATAGACAGACCTGTCTCGAAAAGCTGTCTGTGTAGACAGACCTGTCTCAGAAAGCTGCCTGTGTAGACAGACCTGTCTCGAAAAGCTGTCTCGAAAAGCAGTCTGTGTAGACAGATCTGTCTCGAAAAGCTGTATCGGACCTGTCTCTGGACCTGTATAGTTAGAACGTTTTATAGTCTATACGAAGTTACTTGGACCAAGCCTAAAATAGACGTATTGTCAATATACTGCATCACATATTGAAAAATATAGCAAAATTTATACTGATTGCTCCTCGTACCCGTTGGAAGCCAGACAAGTAAGAATGGATAGGTATATTATCTGATTGGCTTCATCCTCCATGTACACGTTCGATACCAGTAAACGTGGACTCAATAGATCTGATTGGCCATTGCCGATCATGATTGATTGACATACTGTCTATTGATTATTAATTTTAGTACTGTTTTTTGAAATTACGCCGCCCATGTTTGACAAAGAAAAAGCCGATGGATGTCGGGATTTAGTTAGTTTTTATGCTAGTCCAAGTGACTTGGTATAGACTTTACTTACAAACATTTTTTATCAATAATTACTCAATGATCTAGTGCCTTGTCTACAGTGCTGGATTTTGGTGTGATGGTCTGAGGACTCGATTCCCCGGCTAGACTTTTTGCAATCGATCGATCACGAGACGACAATGAGGATGACGCCCGATGGCGGGACGATAACTGTGTTTTGATGATGATAATATGAGATAAGGAGCTGCGGTCGAATTCCGGGAAACTCCCCAAAAATTTGGGTTTGGTTCGGGTCAAACCCCGAAATTTCAGATCAAATGCATCGTCGATCTAGATTTTTCCCACGGTATCGATAAACTCCCTAGGCATAAAAACGCTGTGTGGTTAGTCCTTCTATACTATTTTTCATTTATTTCGCGTTCCAGATTTGATCTACATTCGAAAAGGTAGAAATGAAACAGCTCCTGGTAGCTTAGTTGGTTAGAGCATTGCACTGGAAATTCAGGGGTCCTGAGTTTAAATCCCAGTCGAGGCAAGAATTTTTTTTTATCAATTTCTAATTATTACGTCTGCATGCCACTAAAATAAACACACGATTTTCTAAGCCAATGATTTGAATTACTAGGATTAACAGAGATTCAAACAAAGTTAAACTTAGACACGAGGAATTAAATAAATAAACAGTGACCTGTTTGTGTTTTACACTTTAACATAAAACCAAAATGGTGGATGTAAATGTACGTAATATAAATGTTTTTACTAAAATGTACGTCTTATGTATGTTCTGAATAGGTCCACTGATCTAAAAAATAAATGGATAAACAATTCATACGGCTTGATTTGCATAATTTGTGCGAAAATTTGGGGTCAATATTCTACGAACAGTTGTGCAACGGAACAGCCTAACGCCTGCGCAGTGTTTTATCTTTCGAACAACTGTTCTAAGTTTCGAAATTCCTTCATTTTCATTGGCCATATTTTGTCTACGCACAATACATGTATCTACTGCGCATGCTCACAGCTGTCCCAGTCAGTTGTTTTTGTTTAGATTTTGACCTCGTAAATTAGCAGCATTAGAAGCGTTCTTTGTTTATCCATTTATTTACGAGATCAGTGAATAGGTCATATGGACGTATGAACGTGAATATGACATAAAATGGACGTTTTATGTGTGCAGTGTGTTTGTTCGGTTTCATTAATATTTTGCAGGACCTATAATATTATATGGATGAGTCAGGCACGGTCTATCAGTTATTGATGAGTAGGTAAAATGAATTAAATTGCATGCGTATACAGTCCATCATTTATAATCCTGCGGAATTTTTAGGACCAATTCGATGTCGAATTGCTGATTCGGTATCGACTCTCTGGCGTAAGTGAGAGGTCCCGTTTCGGCTTTTCGATTTGCTGATCTTTGTTTGAATGATTGGCGATCCTTTTTTATTTTGAAGTGACAAGTTGTGGTGTCATGTGTTATGTTTTATGTTTGACGTTTGTGTATGTAATCCTTCGTTATATTTCATCTTTTCAACAAAGCCGCTGACTAATCACTCAACATGTTGAGTGCTGGTGGACGCGGTCAGTCTCACATAAGGAAGACGGGAGTGTGGAGTTGAGAGACGAGAAGAAAAATGTAAATTTTAGTTTCTCCTACCCTACGAGTCGTGCGTCTAAAGTGAAGGTTTTGCTGTTGACGGTGCTGCCTTAAGATTTCGTTGCAACATAATAATTCAAAATTGAAATTATTTTCAACGCGAAAGGAATCTTTAGAAGTAAAAATAGTTTGAATTGAAGCGAAAAAAAAATTATAAAATAATAAACATAATCTATCATCTATCATTCAAATTTGAAGGTCGATTTTTCTCTCGTTTTTCATACCACCGTCTATTTGATGTCGATACGAAATTCGACAATAATACATATGAATCACTCTCCATCCGATATCGAAATAGGTATCGAATGACAGCTAGCGAGCCATAGCGACTTGTGACAAGATAAGAATCCCCTAGCTGATACTCCAATATGAGTTGATGTGACTCCCTACGATTGTACGTCAATGGTCACCTGATCTCACACCTGTTTTTTGCCTAATCCTTCCTTCTTTTGCTCTTCATACGGAAAGTGTCGACTTAAAAAAGCTTAACAATATAGTATTCGATGGCCTATCCTAATATTGAGCACAATGCTCTCGTTGAATTTTGTTTAAATTATTATAGCCTAACCTAGTCTAGAGGTCATAAATAAAAAGCAGAAAAATATAATAACAAAAAATTTATTTAGCAGAAAATTTACAACTTCATAATTTAGGTTCTACGTTCGGGTTTTGCAAAATAATGAGATGGTATCCTTTTTTGTTCAACAAATTGTGAAAATTCGCAAGGCAAATAAAGTCGATTAGGTATATCAGTTTCACCCTTACATCTGGGGCATGTATACTTAATGGGGATTGGCATTGTAAACAGTATCAAGTCTATCAACGTAATGCTTCATTTCAATGAGAAAGTCTCCTGTTATACAATTTTGAAGTTTGATAATTATTACTAATGCGGCATGTTTTGAATAGACTCCTGTGATAACACTTGGTACTTTGGGAGACTTGGGTAGCATTCGAATACTAGCTATTTTGAATCCTATTCGAATCCTGTATTAGAATCCTACGGAAAGAGACCCGACGTCGGTTGAATCAGAAAAAAGTATAGTGCAACTTTGTGCTCATTATTATGCTGCTTTGATATTTCAAAAATTCCGAGTGCTTTCCAGAGATATCCGGAAAACCCCGAAATTCGCCAGAAATGATTTTATTTTTCCAATACCGCTTGTCAATAATAGGCAATCATCCTTACGCTTATAATCCTTGGTTTGTGTCAATATCGGCGCTTGTCAATAATGGGCAGTCCTCTCGACGCTTATAATCCTTGGTTTGTGTCAATCAATAGCTGTCTTTCTCTGTTCCTTTACGTAACATCTTTCTTGTCTCTCGAGTAACGAAATTTGCCCGTGACGCGTTTTTCAAATCACTCTCCATTGTCGTCCAAATAGCAGAAAGCCGTTTAAGAAGTTTCTTTTCAAAAATTATTGAAATGGAAATAATCTTGATACAATTTTGGAACATAAATAAAAGTTGTAGGATATCTTAAGTGTGTGCTGGCGCTATTTGACTGTGGGTTTGGGTTGGTGGTCTACAGAGATCAATGGTGGCTCCATCTCTGTCATTCTCAGGAGAATAAAACATAGTTTATACTAAAGCTTATTTTTATTCTCAACAATCATTGCCAATATGGTTAATAGGACTGTGAGTGCGACTACCATCTAAATTGTAGCAATATTCATAATCATAAAAATGAAATACGTCTTTATCGTCACCCTTGAATTTTTTTTTTTTTCAATATATATTGAGTATTTAAATAGAAACAGATCCCAAATTTCCGCCTGAGAACGAAATCCGCGAACGTACTCCTCTGGAAGTAATTCGTATAAACTGCTAATTTCTCACATTCCTGAATATCTAGCTTGGAAGTACTGGAATACTTTTTTCCTCAACCCATGTTATTTCTGGATGACATGATTTAAAAATTCCACCACATTGATTGCAGATCTTGGCAGATGTTCGGCAACTCCCATGACGTTACAGGTTATCCTGGTACTGGCAGATATGAATAGGCTTTTAGAGGGTTATGATCCTATTAATACTCATATTTAGAGCTTAAAGTTGTTGGAGCGTCCAGCCTGTAAGAGACATTGTTTAGTATATAACACTGCAATTGAAATGATACACACCGCTTTCTTTTTCCTAGAATTCTGTGAACTTTTTGTTTAGGATGACTGAAAACCTAAATGACCAAATTTATTTATGAGCAGGGGGTGGTAGTGGCAGCCGGTATCCACTTCCAGTTTCAACTTGAAAGTGGTTGTCATATTTTAGTCCTCTATGTTATTCCATAGTTACCCTGATTTGTTGAAGGAAAAACTAGTTTTAAAACCCCTTCTTCTCGTTTACGTGTACGCATGTTTGTTGAATTCGGTGGGTCGGTTGCTCAAGAATGTGCGAAGTTAGTTTTCTCATATCCTTGCGCTATTTAACTGTTTGCTCTAAATTATTTTTTCGCATACGCATTTTCTGCTATCCTGGTAAGTGTGTCATAAAATCAATCAGTCCTCCGTCCGTCCTAATACTGAATAGGTATGCCACAGCTAATTTCAAAACGTGCTTCACGCTGATAGGGTCCTGCTTTGATGAAAGCCGCTATGTTTCAATTCGGTTCTTGAAAGATGTTTTGACAAGACTAACGTCTTCCTCCTGCTTCACCAGGTGTTGGCTCGGTGCTAGACACCGAAGATGACCAACCCATTGATTTATCGGTGCCTCCAAATCGCAATACTCACACCACCGGCATGTGGCTGATATTGAAGGTCCTGAAAATAATTGAATTAGATTTAAAAAATTCGATTAATGTCAACTTACCCGCAAAAGTCTAGCTTGCTTCATCATGGGGGCGGCGGGATCTCCAGCCTTTCGTTTGGAGGCTCTCTTGGAGCTGGGTGTTTGGGTGGTGTTGGATAGCCCCCTCTGCTTCAAAAATCCCACCACATTGGTTACAGATCTTGGAAGATGTTTAGCAATCCTCATGATGTTTCAGGTTATCTCCTTCCTGGTGAACCATTTTGTACACAAATTTAAAAATTCGCTGTTTATGGAGGTTTGTTTTAAAGTAAATGAAAAAATAAAACCAGTTTAAATTGGTTAAAGAACCTACCTAAATTTTAGAAAAAGAAATTTGAGTTTTGTGCAAATGTAAGTATAAAAGTAAATTCAAGTTGCTGCGTAAAAAACTATTGGAATTAAATTAAGAAATAGGTAGGTACTCAGGGTTGTCTGTATTTTTAAAAAACAAACAATATGATTATGTGTTAAGGAAAATAAAAATAATTCAATAATCGAGGTTTGTGTTAATTCAAAATATGTCTCAGGGCATGATTTATCCTACATCACTTAGATATTTAAAAATAGTACTTACAGTTTTTCGAAACCGACACTTATCGCACAAGAAACTAAACTTTGAAAATCCAGGCTCAAAGTACTGGTACTGGATGCTGCGTTTTTTGTACAAAGAAAAAAAATTGAATCCTCATCTTTTACAGGTAACAATGTATCCACTGAAATTTTGTATTGCATAGGGTTATTGGCTCATAAAATGTCAACGATGCTAATTTAAATCTATTCTTTTAAATTTTGATAAATTGATTGAATTTGTCACCTTTTTTAAAATAAAAATGGACATATTGATATCTAACTTAATAATTACGCCTTAAACTAAAAAATTATCTTTAAAATGTGTTGTTGTTTTTCTCGGGCGATTTCTGCGAACGGTCCTGATATAATTCAGATAAAAAAACTGCCGATTAAGCGTTTGCATTTAGCGGTGTTTTTTGTATGTGATACTTCGAAGTTTAAATCGGATTTTATAATAACAAGCTTCTCGCTCAAACTAGTCAACAGTGGAAAATATAAAATTATTGCACAACAATTAATTTGATTTTAACCAAGTAAGTAAATATCTTATATACTAATATCAATCAACAACAAGACCTGTCTTTTCCTAGCAAAGGATTGAAAACACTGAGAAAATTACAAGACCTGAAGCCTCATAGAAAGTGAAATTCTCAATATTTTGACAGCGTTTTTTGTATGTTATGTTGTTAATTCGAAGTTTGAATCGGATTTTATAATAATTAAGCTCTTTCAGTCTTGTTTGAGACTCGTCAACAAGAATAAAATTATTGCACAACAATTATCATTTTAACCAAGTAAGTGAATATCTTATATACTGATATCGATACAATTATGGAATATTTTAGATATGGATTTGAAATCAATCAACAAGACCTGTCTTTTTATAACAAAGGATTAAAAACACTGAGAAAATTATAAGATCTGGTATAAAGTGAAAGTTCCCAATATTTTCTACGATAGAGACCTCAAAATAATTGCAAATCTTTACTGGAACCAATAAACTATACAAATTAAGGTAGATCATAAAACTATTGTACAGAAATTATTATTTTAACCTAGTAAGTAAATATCTTATATACTTAGGTAATCGATACAATTGTGGCATATTTTTAGCTATGGATTTGAAATACTCGTCGAATTTGATGATAACGCAGTGTTGCCCCAAGACGTACCACCAAAATGATTGGATCATATTAAGCAGTTTATTGATGGAAAATATTCGCTTTTTGAAATCGTTGTCTTAAAAAATGTATGTTTTTAATAAAAAAACGAGGCCCCTTTCCCATCAAACGTTGGTTCCAACCAAGGATAATACACACTACTACTACAGGATAGCCTATCCTCATAAGGCCTGTGTGGAACAAATCCACTCTCTCCCCAACGTTAAATCACCAGTTGTGACGTAAGCAGCATGTTATTTCTCGCCTTGACGTAGGTTGTTTAAACAGCTGATGACTTAGTTATGGCGTCGCAAATGGTAACACACGAGGTCAATGAGCAATACTGTAGGTGTGTATCATCCTTAAGTTCGAACACCCTCTACCAGGTACAACATGAAGCTAGCTGCTGGACCCTCATAGTTACGTCACCACCACAGCATCCTGTTATAAGACACATCAAACTTGACACATGTACTCTAAATGGCGCCACGGACGTGACCCAGGTCGCTATGACGTCATCACAGAACCCGAACCATGAATCGAACTTTGCACTATGTACTCTAAATGGCGCCACGGACCCGCACTGACGTAACCCACGTGACCCAGGTCGCTATGACGTCATCACAGAACCATGAAACGAACTTCGCACTATGTACTCTAAATGGCGCCACGAACGTGACCCAGGTCGCTATGACGTCATCACAGAACCTGAACCCTGAATCAAACTTTGCACTATGTACTCTAAATGACTCCACGGACGTGACCCAGGTCGCTATGACGTCATCACAGAACCCGAACCATGAATCAAACTTTGCACTATGTACTCTAAATGACTCCACGGACGTGACCCAGGTCGCTATGACGTCATCACAGAACCCGGAACGACTCAGAACTCCCGCTATGACGTCATGACGTTTGACAGATGACGTTTGACAGATGACGTTTGACAGGTGACGTTTGACAGATGAAGTTTGACAGGTGACGGTTGACAAGATGGCGGGAAAACATTTTCCCCCCCCCCCCCCCCCACCCCTTTTTCTGGTACCCATATTAAAATCCGGGGGCCCCTTTTTGGGGGCGGAGCCCTGCGGGCCCCCTTTTTGGGGGGCGGAGCCCTGCGGGCCCCCTTTTTGGGGGGCGCAGCCCTGCGGGCCCCCAACTACAGCATCCTGTATTACGAACTTCACACTATGTACGCTAGATGGCGCCATGGCGTTTGACAAGATGGCGCCGACGATGCATCCACCTTCGTGTCAACGGCGGCGCATCCACCACGTGTCAAGAATGAAAGATTGAGGTTATGGTCGGATTTTTGTAGTCATACCCCTGTTGCTGTACTACTCAGGATACCCAGGAACCCACAGGAGCTTTCCTGTGGGTTCCTGGACATTCGAGGTTAAAAGGCAACGAAAAGGTTGACGAACTATTGGGATATTGAAGCAGGGTATAAAAACGGCAGATGAATATGTGGTCGACCCATCAACAGCTCCACCATTGGCTGTCTAATAACAGGACACTGCCATCTTAAGTCGCAAATAAGAGTCTACAATGGCCCAACGACTTCCCTTTTATGGTAGATTTGGCACTTATCCAAATTAAACTCTTCTCTGAAAGAGAGTTAATTTGGTTTATTTCATGATGATGCATTACAATTTTCATACAAAAAAAAAATGAGAATACTAAAACCGTTCTAATGGACCACATCTGAATCCCACAAATCTATTACATGAGCCTCCTTGGCTCTATTAATAACCCACTGCCAAGAATCAAGTTTTTGTTCAATTTCCTTCAACTTCATGTCGTGTTTGGCACTTCGTTCTTCTAGTTTGATCATTTCCGTCGCTACAAGGTCCATTTGTTTTTTAGATTCAGTTTCTAAATATTTCAATATCTCTGAACGTTTAGGAAAATCTTCTTCTGCGTTGCAGAGTTGGTCGCGGAGATCGCCGATATCTAATTTCGATTGCGCAATTTCGTGATCCAGCGATGTAAGTAATCTTTGTGTGCTTTTTTCTTGTTTAATAAGGCTTTTTTCTACAGTTTCAATGTCAGTTTCACTTATGCAATCACCACTTCCACTATCTGTAGATTTAATGTTGACTGGTATTGCCTTGCTGTTTTTCTCAGGGACGTCAGAGTTTTTGTTATAACCCCTGAATATTATTCTTAGTAAATAACTTGCCATAATTTTGGATAAACTCGTCTGAATTTAGGAGGGTAAAATAAAACGACTAATTTCTTAATGACATGACAGCTAATAGGACTGGTTGAGACAAATTAGGAAAAATCTTGATTGAAATATCTTTCTTCTAGGTAGCTGTAAAAATGGCCCTTAAAACCGGAAGAGATCATTTACGAATGAGTCCGATATGCTAGGCTCCATTATTGAGCTTGCTCATCTAGCTCCGTCATCAAGCTTCCTAAGCAATGAGATTCTAAAAGGGGCGTGCCTTCTTAATCACCCATATTCTCTCTTTTAACGAATGATGTTGCTTTGTTTGATAAAAAAAACTTTGCCCAACTTTTTGATAATTTTTTTTTAATTAGTATTTTTAGGGTTTCTGAAGTGTTTAGTGGTCCTACTTCTTAAAATGGAGCACAGTGACCGTAGTTAACGGTACCAGAAGAAACCATTGTTACGAAATTGCGTCGACAACCCGGTTAGGATTTTGGGAATCGAGTTGTTTACATCTAGCGCGTCTATTGGGAGAATTCTATTGAATTTCATACAAAGAAAAAATACACGACTTATGAAAGGTGTTTTATTTTGGCAATTTTTTCGTTACAAACGCGTCTACTTGTTCATGAGCCTCCTTGGCCTGATTGATAACCACCTGCAAAAGATAAAACTTTTGTTTAATTTCCTTCAATTTCAAATCGTGTTTTTCGCTCTGTTTTTCCAATTTGATCAGTTCCATCGTGATAGTGTTTATTTGTTTTTTTAATTCAGCTTCTGAATGTTTTCTTTTCTCAAAAATATTGGGAGAATCTTCATCTGCAGTTCGCTTGATGTTGTTTGGATTACAAACATCTACTCCTGATTTTCCATTTTCGCGATCCAGTGATTTAAGTGATTCTTTTGTAATTTTTTTTTGTCTAGTGAGGTTTTTACCAACAGGTTCAGTGTCAATTTTGCTAATAGTTACGTTATCATCATTTCCGGTTTTTGACGAGTTATTGTTGACCTCCTTCAAATTGTTGTTTTCTTCAGGGTCCTCAGGCGTTTTGCCATGGTCCATGAACATTTTGAAAAAATAACTTGCCATAATTTCATCTCAGTTCGAAACAGGAAAAAAAAAAAGTCTATAGTGACAGCTGATAGGACTGGTTATTTGAAAATGGCCCGGTTGTACCGAAATAGTCGTTCAGTTGAGTGCGTTCGATTAGTGATCCTTGTTAGGTAAAAATAACATTAGACTTTACACTGTGTTATTAGAGAGTTATTGGACGTCCAATAAGGACAAGCAGTATTTAAATCAGCCTTATTTTGACATCTACGCATGCGCATTTGGGTCTGAAAATAAGGATTCTCTTAATAAGGTTACTGCTTGTCTTTAATTGTGTATGATTAGTGCGAGGCAGTAAACTTTCCTTATTTCAATATTTCTGACATTTTTGACGACTTCGACGTTTTGCTCCGCAACGATGACGTAATTTTAGTTAGAGAATTTGCTTTTTACAATAGTTTTCCATTTTAGGTAACATCAAAACATGGGTATCAGCAGAAAATCACAAACAAAAATAAACACTTTTTGAGGCTGAAATTTATAAACTATAGCAGTCAGCTGTCAAAATTATGAATACAAAATAAGATAATATCCTAATAGTCCAGGAGGTGGCGCCAAAAACATGCAAGAGTTTTCGCAAGGCTGATATTTTCAAAATGGGTCGTACTTTAGTGCTAGAATGCTAGTGTACAGTCAGCACTCACAGTTCCGGGACAGCTGGCTCTGGGACGCGGGCAAAGTTGTAATTTTAAGAAGCATCTAAACTGTTTTCTCAAAGCTCAAAATTTATAGAAATTTTGCACATTATCTGTTTAAAGGTCACAGATAACGTATGTAAATCGTCAGACGTCTAGTTCGTTGCAAAAAGGGGGTCAGACGTCCTCAAAGTTTTTATTTTATGGCATTTTCTTCAAATATATTTGTCAAATACCTGCAAAAATATATTTTGACAGGACACCGAAGAGAATGCCATAAAATGAAAACTTTGAGGACGTCTGACCCCCTTTTTGCAACGAACTAGACGTCTGACGATTTACATACGTTATCTGTGACCTTCAAACAGATAATGTGCAGAATTTCTATAAATTTTGAGCTTTGAGAAAACAGTTTAGATGCTTCTTAAAATTACAACTTTGCCCGCGTCCCAGAGCCAGCTGTCCCGGAACTGTGAGTGCTGACTGTACACTAGCATTCTAGCATTAAAGTACGACCTATTTTGAAAATATCCGCCTTGCGAAAACTCTTGCATGTTTTTGACGCCAGCTCCCCAACTATAACACCTACTACAGTCTTCCAATAACTGTTATTTTCTTGGAGAAATAGTGCTGATGCACCAATAAAATAGCGTAGATCCTTAATACTGCGAGACAGTATTTAATATTTCCAATAACTCTCTAATGTCCATAAGGTCCTACCAATGAACTATAGCTAAAAACTGGAATGCGCACACATTGACATATCTGCCAAAAAAATGAAGCCATGAAAGACAGATGCCACAAGGGGGAATGTTGTTTTTTTCTGTTGCTCGCTGACATATGACGTTTTCGAAAGTTTTGTCATATTTCCCTTCACAGGTTTCATCAATTGGAATACGTGTTGGAAGCAATTTTCGCCATTTAACATAATGAGTGCGACAAAAACAGGTATCCCCTCCGCAGCAGCCGCACTAGGCCTCACGTTCGCCATATGTGTTCGCATTCCAGTTTTTGGTTATAGTTCATTGGGTCCTACATTTTCATGTTGTATGTACAGTCTAAGTGCGCGTTCACATTGACACTGCTCGAGCGGTGAGTGTTGCGCGATGCCGCTGTAGCGATACTCAAAAATAATAGGGAACTTGCAAGTGAAGTAAAATTTTCCAAATTTGTTTTAAATCGATAGTTTATGCTGCACAATATTCATATGACCAGTTTTTATTTAACTGATACCGCCCTTGTTACACAAAAAATAATATTAAATTTGAAATAAAAACTTTCCCGCCAAAACAATGCTCCATGATGAATACCTGTTTTGACGTCACGATTCTGTAAACAAACCCGTCAATAGGGAAATCTGAGATAGGGAACTTGCACGTAAAAAAAATACAAAAGCAGTCCTTCACAATAGTCTTCATCCAGTGCGACAATTTTCATAAAAAGCAAACTTCAACACACTTGAATAACACAAAAATAGCACTGCGTTAGCAGGAGTTCGTTTGCTTTGTATTTGATGTTTACAAAATCTCAACGTCACAAGCGCTGTCAAATTGAGATTTAGTGTTTTCGCGCCAAATTATTTCATTTGAATTTCAATATTTTTTTTTTCGTAAAACGTATAAATTAAAATGGAAAAAATAGTATATTGTTGTATTAGGAGTAGAAGCTTCACTTTTTTGTGCTGAAGCGGTAGGTTTGTTACAATACTGCTGAAGCACAAAAAAGTGCTTCTACTCCGTATGCAACACGCTATTTTTTCTCCAAACGAATGGGGTAAGCTCGGGGGCAAGTGAATGGTTGAGCGGCAGTAAAAGTACGAGCGGCACTAAAAGTACTTCTACTGCCGCTCCAGCGGCACTAAAAGTACTTTTGCTGCCGCTGGGGTTGCCAAGCAGCATAGAAATTAAATTTCTACCACCTTGACAGTGACGTTTTTCTGACGTTTGGAGAAAAATTAAATTTCTACCACCTCGACAGGTGTTAACCCGCTAGATTTGCCTAGCAGCATAGAAATCAAATTTCTGACATCTTGACGGGGGTTAACAAAGTGACGTTTTTCTGACGTTTGGAGAAAAAGAAAATTATGTAATAACTGATGACTAGAAGTATCTAAAAAAAAATAATTTGAGAAATATGAAAATTCCCATTAATTAAAATTAACATTATATTTCAAATAAACATGTTCACACTGGAGCGGCGCGTCGCGCGATGTTGCGCGACGCAACGCACCGCTAGTGGTTTTAACCTGATTGAAAATTTCGAGCGTCATCGCAATATTTGATAGTTTTTTTTCAAGTAAAATCTGTTTTTTTTTTAAAGATAAAAGTCAAAATGACATTGTGTTGGCAATACAATATAAAATTGTCAAAGCTTTCAATTTTTTCATGTAGAAAAGGCTTGTATTGCCAACATAGTTACTAAATTTTTGACTTGGGGAAATATCTTTAAAAAAAAAACAGACTTTAGTATACAGAGAACTGTTGATTTTTCTGAAATACAAACACGTCCAGCACTTCGGAAGTTGAGGATACAGTTGCTAAAATTCTTCATAAAAGAAGCGCTGTTGATTCACTTCATGAACTGCTTTGGTTCTTTTTTTTTCCGAAAATAAGCATTGGTAAACGTGAGTTTTCCGCAAACAAATACTATACAATGTATAGTATTTGTTTGCGGAAAACTCAGCGGTTCCCAACCGGTGGGTCGCGACCCCTAAGAGGCACAGGGTTTTTGGAGGGGTCGCAAAATATATATTTTTCAGCATTTGGCAACACGCCTTAGCCTCCGCCCCAAAATACGCGCAGCGTTGCATTGACCTTACGGACGAAGTACCTACATAGCCGAGGTTTTGAGTCACATGTTTTTCAACATAGGTAGCTATGCAATTGTTCCGATCAAAAACAAAAGAGTACTAAAAAGACTGACTTCAAATCAAATCAAATCAAATAAGCTTTATTGTCCAAAAAAAAACAGATACATTTTTATTGACAAAGCAAATACTTAACCTAACCTAACCTCCTAAAACATAAAATTACAGTACACAAGCTAAAATTGTCTTAAAAAAAATAAAAAAAACAAAAAATTTTGAACCTTATTAAATAAACAAATCCACAATTCGGTCCAAAATCAGTAAAGTTTCGAAGTTTTCATAAGTACATTTACACCTAAAAATCCCAAATTCTACTCAAGTATTGCATAATGCATTTTCATCATAAAATTCACTTACACTATACAAGGCTTTGGTAGTTAAATGCTGTTTGACACACAAACGAAATGCTTTATAATTAGAGCATTCTTTAATTTGTTGCGGTAAATGATTGTACATTTTAATACTTTCATAAATAACTGAATTTTTCGTGAGTGTAAATTTAGGGATTGGTAAGGGTACATTATTTTGTCGGAGGTTATAGTTACTCGCCTGAACAGAACCGGCATTCTTTTTATAGACAAGGTTCACCGATTCCAATATAAAAAGAGATGGCACTGTCATTATTCCCTCCTGTACAAACAACGGTCTACATGATTATGTGCATTTTTTCTTGCACAAGTAACGCACAGCCCTCTTCTGAAGAACAAACACTGCCTGGAGTGATTTTTTAGTGGAGTAGCCCCAGAAAGCTATACCATACCGGATGTGTGACTCCATTATAGAGAAATATGCATTTTTTGCAGTAGTTTTGCCAAGCTCGTGCGCAATAGTCCTAATAATATAGCTAGCCAGTCTTCTATTTAAAATTTCAATATGGCCCTCAAACTTGAGGAGTGCATCAATATGCAGTCCCAAATATCTCACGGATGGTTTGCTTTCGAGAGTTTCGTCCTGCAACTTAACATTTGTTATATTGCACTTAAATGTTAAGAACTGGTCTAAGTTTTGATCCAAACTCGATTTTCTGGTGGTCCACAGTTCGTTTGCATCATCAGCAAAAGCTGTTAATTTTGCTACAATTGGCAGTGATAGCAAGTCGTTTATGCATATTAAGAACAGTATTGGGCCCAAGACGGCTCCTTGAGGAACCCCATGCAGAACCTTATTACATTCAGAGTTAATTCCATTTACGCTCACAAACTGATATCTTTCTGTGAGCATAGAGTTGAACCAGTTTAAAGGAGTGTCCTGAATGCCGTAATGATGAAGTTTCCGCGCCAGTATTCCGTGACTTACGCAATCAAAAGCTTTTGAAAAATCACAGAACGCTGCCGCCGCAACTTCTCCATCATTCAGACTCAAATAGAGTTTTTCCAAAAATGCAAAAATTGCATCATTCGTGCTCTTGGAACTCCGGAAACCAAACTGCCCACGATTTAAAATATTATGTCGGTCTAAATATTGCATTAGTTGTTCTTTAACAATTTTTTCAATTAATTTTGAGATTGTGCTGAGTAAAGAAATGGGGCGATAATTGGAAGGACTATTGCTTTCTCCCCCCTTGAAAATGGGAATGACCAATGCAGTTTTTAAACTTTTAGGAAATATTCCAGTACTAAGGGACCAGTTTATTGATGCTACCAATACATCTAGAGCATTTTCTGGTAAATTTTTCAAGATTTTAACCGATATGTTATCCTATTCCGGAGGAATTCTGTTTTATAATTTCACCACAAATTTTTATGACTTGCTCTTTGTTCGTCAAACTAAACTGAAACTTTTCTGTGTGGCTTATTTCTGGTAAATAAGACAAAGGATCGATATTAGAATTTAAGTTTTGATTTAAATTTTGTGCAATTGATGTGTAAAATGAGTTAAGCTCTTGAAGAGAAATATCAATAAAACCTTCTGATTTTGTTTTTTTACCCCTGAACTCGTTAATTATGTTCCAGTATTCTTTATTTTTATTTTCAGCCTTATTTATTCTTTTTTCGTAGTGTAACTGTTTTGCTTTACGAATAAATTGCCTGTAAATTTTTCTGTAATTATTAAAGTAGACTAAAAAACCTTGACAGTTTGTGAATTTTCTAATTGTGTGTAAACATCTTGAATTCCTAGCCGAAACCTTTATACCCTTTCAACCAAACCTTGTTACTTTTTGTTTTAATTTTTCGTAGAGGAAAGCTTTTGTTAAATATTTTTGACACTTTATTTTGAAAAGATTGTATGGGATCTTCAGATCTTCAGATCTTCGATGTCCTAAGCTTAATAGAGCGGAAATCCCCTTCTCAAAAGAGGTCAAATATCTAGGAGTTATTTTTGACCAAAAGATGACCTGGGTTCCACACCTCAATGAAGTTGTCCAAAAAGCTTTGTGGAAAAAACTGGGCACTTAATCCAAAGATGAATCTATGATTATACAAAATGGTGATGCCTGGGGTACAAAGGTCACACAAACCATAGCAATCGGACAGCTTCAAAGTGTACAAAGGCTAGCCTGCGTATGCGTCACGGATGCCATGAAAACAGCCTCAACCGCAGCCTTGGAGGTGCTGCTAACTCTGCCGCCACATACATATCATACATATCTACATACAGGGTAAACCAAGGCCAGGGTCCAATTATGAAACACCACCAAAGGACCATGAGAGGAGGATCCAGAGGTCAGCTCATTGTTCGAGATGCACTCCATACAAAACAACACCTATTTTTATCTTCAGCAAGCATTTCCGGGTTTTCATACCAGATAGGAAAGAAAGGAAGGTCCTCCAATTAAAGAAGACGACATCTGGTACACCGACGGCTCCAAGACCAGCAAGGGGGTCGAAGCCGGCATCTAAGGGGACAGGTCTAGGGTGGAAATATCCACAAGTCTCGGACAGTACGTCACGGTGTTTCAGGCAGAAATCGCTGCAATAATGCACTGTGCCATACTGATAAATGAAAGGAAAGTTAAGAGTAAAAACATCGTTATTAACTCGGACAGCCAGGCGGCCCTAAAGGCAATCAGCTTCCGAAAGATCAGCTCCAAGCTGGTTGGAGACTGTATACGTACCCTAGAGGAGGTGAGCCTGTCCAATAAACTTATCATAAATTGGGAATCAGGCCATGAAACTTAGCCAAAGGAGGCTCGGCCACTGAGATGATAGGCCCAAAACCATTCTGCGGAATTTCTGTAGGCAGTTATAAAACATCTATCAAGAACTGGATAGACAGAGAGTTTTAGAGCTGGTGGCAGCGAATACCAGGACAACGACAGGCAAAGCAGTTTATGAAATCCTGCTATCCCAAGTTCACAGCAGCAAGATTGTTAGGATAACGGTAGGCCAATTAACAGGGCATTGTAAACTCAACAAGCACCTGGAAAGAATGAGCCTGGAAGAGGATAGCCTGTGCAGGTTCTGCCATGAGGCAGAATAAACTGCCGGCATTTATAGTGTCATTGCGAAGCGTTATGCAGGCTTAGGTTTGCGAGGCTTGGAGAATCTAGTCTATAGCTGAGCATCAGCTGTGAGAAAAGTGGACTGTATTTTGCGGTTTCAAAATTACGAGTACAATTGAGATCTTACCTAATCCAGTTTACAGCGGGGAGTTGTGGAGTTGCGGTTGAACTTGATCGATCACGGATCGCGAATACTACGATGGCCGGCCGGCAAGTTATTTGCGGTATGATTGAGTGCGAGCAAAATTGGTTGAGAACGGAGGGCTTCTAATCGCGACCATTGTCAAAAATGTACTGGTTTTTAATTTCCAACGCGTCACGTCGAATTGTCGTAGGATTCTTCCACGCATATATGAGGGCAATGCGTTAAGTAGATAAAGCCCTCAAATATTCAAGAACGCGAAAATAATCTGAAGGATGAATCGTGGATTAAAAGTTTACTCCAAATTCAAAGTATGTAGGTACTTCAATAAATAATTGGCAAAATAAACAAAACAAAAATAATTCAATGAAGGACAATCTTAGCAATTTAATACAAATAACTTAAAACTATTGAGTGGACGAAACAGTTATGAATAAAAATAATGAGACGAAATTCTAGGGTCATAGACCTTTAGAAAGAGGTATGACACGACCCCTATCCCCTATTCAAATTTGGCGGGTTGCGCTCCCCCCAGCTAGGGGGTTGATAAAAACTAGAAAATGGGTCCCCCTCAAATAAAAAACTGCCGTGTCTGAGCGTTTTTCCAGATTTTCATTTCAAGTCCAAAAAATCGGGGTGAAAAGTTTTCATTGGCCCACCCTGTATTCTATCACGTAGTAAATTTTTTTTGCTTCTAACTTATTCATATTTATTACGTTATCTGTTTACCTTTTTTTGTGGGGGTTTTTGTCGGACAAAGGGATTTAAATTTATTCGGATTTAGTCGAGTACAAATCACCGTCATCGTCAGTTGCGTCCGAGAATTATCGATTTTTTTTTTACACAAGCTTAGATTATTGTGTCGTGTGCCCATAGTGTACCAATTGACTTCTGGATTTTGGTAAGTAGTACCAACAATTATTTTTTGGTAATTGGGATTTATTGAATCTTGAATAAACAACCCTTAATTTTTCTAATGTCTGAATTTCGAACAATCCAACTTATTTTTTTTTTTTTTAATTTAAATTGTAATTCATTTGATTCTCTATAACTATTGGCAATTAGTGAAATATACAGGGTGTCCAAAAACTAGTTTTCCAGTATCTATTTTCATCAATAATTTTCTTTTTTTGATTTGGCTTTAAAGGGTGCGTTAATGAAGAAAGTATAGATGAGCTTGTGTGAAGGATGAATGATCCACTGTTGTGAGATAGAATGCTGGGTTCTGGTTATGTAATATGTAGGTACTGTTGGAATAGAACGCTGTATGCTGGATGTAGATACTGTTGTAATAAAATGCTGGAGTGTCCCAAAAAAAAAAAGATTTTTGTCCACAATTTTGCTGTTTAAGCCACTTTAAATCCATAGTTATTCTGTCACTGGAAATTATCCAAAGATGTTTTTGGGTCTTAAGTCTTAATTATTGTAAATTTCAATAAGCCACTACCACTAGCAACAACCCAACTAACCCAACACAACTTACCCATATTAACACCTTGGGGTAAATTGCTAGTGGAAGTCCACTAAACATTTTCAGCTAAAAATCTACAGGTGCATTACACAATAATACTCTTTTATAAAGATAGTATAACTATCCAGTTATGTAGCTTTATTTTTCAAACAGGCAATTTGAAAGTTTTCAATTTTTTTGAGACACTCATGGAGGTGTTGGGTGCACTTTTGGAAAGCCAGTCATTAACGTACATCAAAAGTGTTTTAAATATATTTTAAGCCTTGGAACCTTTAACATAGAGTTGTCACAATGTTTTTCTACCAAATTTGACCTTGTTTTCCAACTGGTGAAGTCAGACATTTGAAAAACTCGAAAAAATAATTTTTGATGTAGAATCAAAGGAGCTCTATGGAAATCTGACTCAAAGTTTCAACTTTGGAGGCTCATGTCTCAGAACTGTTTCAAATATTGGAATGAAACTTGTTTCATCTTGAACAGCATTAAATTCTGATTCAGAATAGTTATTTTTACATTGAAATATATGAAATATTAACAAAGTATTAGATGATTTTGTGAAGTTATGTCGAATAAATGAAATTTTTAGAGACCATTTGCATGTCGCGTCGGTCCAAACTGCCCGACAGTGATGTTTCCATTTAGGCCACGTCGGACATACAGGGTGACAATTTGACACTTACACAAAAAATACTATATGAAGAAGATCTCATTTATTTATTTATTTATTAAGAAAACATTTTGCTGTAAATGTTTATAATAACAATTATTGAAGTTGCGTTTCACTGATTATCCAAAGCAACAAATTAGGATTTGATCATGTCTTTTTGGTAATTGGTGTCCCCTGGGGAGGCCGTCCACCATAATAGGTTAGGATCCCATTTGTTGCATTGAATATACTATATACGGTAAGTGTAGCAGTGGGGCACTACCGAATACCGGCGAGAAATGGTTGAATTATAATTTGGTGTCGGGTGTCAGCTGCACAACGTGAATATTCAGCCTATAATGGGGCTTTAATAGAATAGCTGAATGCTCTTCAACTTTGCCGCAGGCAAAATTGTTTTTGTGTTTTCTAGATGAAAAGTCAATTGATCATATTCTATATTGTAGCTGAAATGAAATGGTCACGGCTTCAAAGGGGTGTTTCTAATTTTAGAAAAATCATTAGGGTGGGGGGGCAAGCCGCATCTCCAAAACAGGAGGGGTTATATTGGAAATAGGATATAGGACAAAAATTGAAATAAGATAATGTTTTTATACTTATAGAATCTTATCTGCTATACCTGAGCGGCTAAAGTAGACCTTTTGAAACTCATGGTCATTGGGGCGAATTTACCTGTATCCATAATCCAACAGGTTATATATTTAAGATCTTCCTAATAGTATTTTTTGTCTAAGAAATATTCCTGATTGCTGCTTTTCTAATTGTCACCCTGTATATGCTCGACCTACACTTAAGCGTAATCATAGCTGCCCGACGTACGTAAAAACTCAAAGGGATTGAATTGAGTTATTATTAATGGAGTTATGACTTTTCTAAAATAATGATGTTTTGTAAAGTAATACCGTAAAATGAGGTGTCTTCGGACAGCGCGGGTGACTTCGGACGGCAGGTAGCGCTCGCTCTTTTCTGGCTAAAGCTGACAACCCTGTTTGTTGAGCCGGGTGATTTCATGGGAGAACTTTGTCTGCCAGTATGCCCATGACTACTGAGAGGATTTGTTGCGGCAGCGCGTAAGTATTTACGATGTATTTGAAATTTTGTAACGGCCACTGATTTAACGGTTTTTGTAATATCGAAAAAGTAATCACTGTACGATTTTTACCTGTTATTACTCGAACTTTTGGTTTATGTTTTATTGAAATATGATGTTTAAATAATGTTTGTACCAAATTAGAACAAAAAAAATAGCTGTCGTTTTTTTTTTACAGAGAAATAACCTAAAAGTCAACCAAATCGAGGGTGACTTCGGACAATGGGGCGGGTCTACAAGCGGGCTCTGGGTGCCCGAAATTACATAAATTATGACCCAAAACAATTAGAAAGGGCAGTTAGAGATGTCAGAGGAGGTCAATTAACTGTGAGGCAGGCATCTGACCGCTACTCTATTCCAAAATCAACAATCCACGACAAAATTAAAGGCACACACACAAAAACACATGGAGGGCAGACGGTTCTATCACAAGAAGAAGAAGGCCAATTTGTTGAAGCTGTATTAGTTTCAGCAGAGTGGGGTTTTCCGCTGACGGAATTTGATATTCGGCAAATTGTGCAGCAATATGTAACGAGGCAAGGAAGAAGGGTGAGGCAATGGAAAAACAATCTACCTGGAACTACCTGGGCTAAAATGTTTCTTTCAAGACATAAAGTCCTCACTACCAGATTGACTCAAAATATCAAGCGAAGTAGGGCTCAGGTTACTGATGCGACAATTAATGAATATTTTCTGGAGCTACAAAAATCAATGGAAGGGGTTCCAGCTCAAAACATCGTCAACTACGACGAGACAAATTTTAGTGACGATCCCGGAAAACCTAAAGTCGTCTGCAAACGAGGATCCAAACACTGTGACCGGATCATTGATTCCTCAAAAACCAATATTAGTGTAATGATGGCTGCCTCTGCTTCTGGTGAACTCCTACCCCCGTTTGTGGTGTACAAAGCAAAGCACAGATATGAAGAGTGGGAACAAGACGGGCCTCCTGGTAGTCGCTACAGTATTAGCAAAAGCGGATGGTTTGAGTCTACGACGTTCGTGGAGTGGTTTCGCCAAATAGCAATGCCCTATTTTAGGCATAAAGAAGGCAATAAAATTTTAATAGGTGATAACCTTTCAAGCCATATCACTTTGGATGTCATACAGGAGTGCCAAAGACACGACATCAAATTTATATTGCTTCCTCCAAATTCAACGCATTTATGCCAACCTTTAGACGTTGCATATTTTGCACCATTAAAGAAACATTGGAGATCCATACTCACAGAATGGAAAATGAAGAGAAAGGGACCATTCCAAAAGTCTGACTTTCCTCGACTGTTACAACAGGCATTGGTTTCAATGAATGCTACCTCAAGTCAAAATATTTTGTCCGGATTCCGTGCATGTGGAATTTTCCCATATAATCCAGAGGCTGTCTTGAAACGTTTACCTCGTAGAACTAACTTACCCGTAGAAAATACTCCGACCCAATCCTCCTCGCCATCAATGGGGAGCCATGTCTCTGACACCTTATTGGATTTTTTGCAAAAAACAAGATCGCCAGATGTTCGTCCTAAGACTAGAAGAAAGCGCATAAACGTTAAACCCGGGCAACCAATTCTACCTGAAGATGTTCCACAGAAAGACGATCCTAAACAATCTGATCCAGGTCTCAAAAAAACAAGCAAGAAGGACATCAATGAAGACCACAACTCGTCGGATTCGGACTTTATTCCCACGCGCCCGTTGAAGCTAACTATAACAAAACGGAAGACTGATAGTAACTTAACAAAAAGAAAGACTGATAACTTAACAAAACGAAAGACTGATAACTTATCCTCTGATTCAGAAGATGAGAGTAACTTAACAAAACGAAAGACTGATAACTTATCCTATGATTCAGAAGATGAGGTTCCCTTGCTGTTGCTCAAGAATAAGAAGACAAACCAAAATACTGACACGTGCGATAACTCAGTTCCTGAAGTTGGCAAGTTTGCTTTAATAAGAGTGCCTTTAGCTTATTGTTCTAGATATAAATATTATATTGGATTGATTGTAGAAGATCTGAGAGAACCCAATGCAACTTCACCATATCTAGTAAGATATATGAGAAAAAAAAAAGGAAATGATGATCAAATATTTTTCTATTTTCCGAGAATAGATGACGAGAGTATTGTTCTGGTCTCAGATATCGTAAAAATTTTAGATCCAGTTCGTTTAAGAAGAGACCGATATTTATTTTCAAATTTACCTGATGAAATAACTTTAGAGTAGGTTGACTACCTATTTTATTTTTGCATTAACCATATTTTTCTTTGTTCAAATCTGGAAATTTTCCATTAAGAATGTTATGTTTTATTTTTTTATTTAGAATTTATATTTCCTTTTATGTTTGTTTGTATTTTTTATTTTTATAACGATTTTGATTTATAAATAAACGTTTCAAAAAATGAAAAAAAAAAAAAAAAAACAAAAATAACAACCCAAACTAACCCAAAATAACCCAAAATAATTTTTTTTTAGGCTGGAAACAATTTTTTTTTTTTTTTAATGTCCGAAGTCACTTTAAAACGCGTCTAAAAATAGATTTCAAGCAATTTTAATGGGTGTCCGAAGTCACCTCAAAAATGGAGGTGAGTTCGGACAGCAAAAAGTCAAAAAAATAAAAATCCAGGGAGGGGGTAAAAATTTAAAAAAATTGGGAACATATATATGGATAGTGTGAGCATCTACTGTATTTTTTTCAAAAGTCAGAAAAATCAAATAAGCTCGGTATGCAGAAAAAACATGAAAAATCGTCCGAAGTCACCTCATTTTACGGTACTCTACAAACAATTTTTTCACTCAAAAACTGAAGTGAGTGTAGAGTTGAAATTTTGAGGTCTTTTTCTTAAAGATTCAATGTAAAAAATACTAAAAACTCAAATTGAATTGCGTTATTATCAATGGAGTTATGACTTTCCTAAAATAATGATGTTTTGGAAAGTAATACTCTACAAACAATTTTTTCACTCAAAAACTGAAATGAGTGTAGAGGTGAAATTTTGAGGACTTTTTCCCAAAGATTCAATGTAAAAAATACTAAAAACTCAAAGGGATTGAATTGAGTTATTATTAATGGAGTTATGACTTTTTTAAAATAATGTTGTTTTGTGAAGTAATACTCTATACAAACAATTTTTTCACTCAAAAACAGAAATGAGTGTAGAGTTGAAGTTTTGAGGACTTTTTATTAAAGATTCAATGTGAAAAATACTAAAAACTCAAAGGGATTGAATTAAGTTATTATCAATGGAGTTATGACTTTTCTAAAATAAATGATGTTTTGTAAAGTACTCTACAAAAAATTTTTTCACTCAAAAACTCAAATGAGTGTAGAGTTGAAATTTTGAGGACTTTTTCCCAAAGATTCAATGTAAAAAAATACTAAAAACTCAAAGGGATTGAATTGAGTTATTATTCATGGAGTTATGACTTTTTTTAAATAATGATGTTTTGTAAAGTAATACTGTACAAACAATTTTTTCACTAAAAAAAAAAACACTTAAGCGTAATCATAGCTGCCCGACGTACGTAAAAACTCAAAGGGATTGAATTGAGTTATTATTAATGGAGTTATGACTTTTCTAAAATTATGATGTTTTGTAAAGTAATACTCTACAAACAATTTTTTCACTCAAAAACTGAAGTGAGTGTAGAGTTGAAATTTTGAGGTCTTTTTCCTAAAGATTCAATGTAAAAAATACTTAAAACTCAAAGGAATTGAATTGAGTTATGACTTTTCTAAAATAATGATGTTTTGTAAAATAATACTCTACAAACAATTTTTTCACTCAAAAACTGAAGTGAGTGTAGAGTTGAAATTTTGAGGACTTTTTCTTGAAGATTCAATGTAAAAAATATTAAAAACTCAAAGGGATTGAATTGAGTTATTATTAATGGAGTTATGACTTTTCTAAAATAATGATGTTTTGTAAAGTAATACTCTACAAACAATTTTCTCACTCAAAAACTGAAGTGAGTGTAGAGTTGAAATTTTGAGGACTTTTTCTTGAAGATTCAATGTAAAAAATATTAAAAACTCAAAGGGATTGAATTGAGTTATTATTAATGGAGTTATGACTTTTCTAAAATAATGATGTTTTGTAAAGTAATACTCTACAAACAATTTTCTCACTCAAAAACTGAAGTGAGTGTAGAGTTGAAATTTTGAGGACTTTTTCTTGAAGATTCAATGTAAAAAATATTAAAAACTCAAAGGGATTGAATTGAGTTATTATTAATGGAGTTATGACTTTTCTAAAATAATGATGTTTTGTAAAGTTATACTCTACAAACAATTTTTTCACTCAAAAACTGAAGTGAGTGTAGAGTTGAAATTTTGAGGTCTTTTTCCTAAAGATTCAATGTAAAAAATACTTAAAACTCAAAGGAATTGAATTGAGTTATGACTTTTCTAAAATAATGATGTTTTGTAAAATAATACTCTACAAACAATTTTTTCACTCAAAAACTGAAGTGAGTGTAGAGTTGAAATTTTGAGGACTTTTTCTTGAAGATTCAATGTAAAAAATATTAAAAACTCAAAGGGATTGAATTGAGTTATTATTAATGGAGTTATGACTTTTCTAAAATAATGATGTTTTGTAAAGTAATACTCTACAAACAATTTTCTCACTCAAAAACTGAAGTGAGTGTAGAGTTGAAATTTTGAGGACTTTTTCTTGAAGATTCAATGTAAAAAATATTAAAAACTCAAAGGGATTGAATTGAGTTATTATTAATGGAGTTATGACTTTTCTAAAATAATGATGTTTTGTAAAGTAATACTCTACAAACAATTTTTTCACTCAAAAACTGAAGTGAGTGCAGAGTTGAAATTTTGAGGTCTTTTTCCTAAAGATTCAATGTAAAAAATACTAAAAACTCAAAGGGATTGAATTGAGTTATTATCAATGGAGTTATGACTTTTCTAAAATAATGATGTTTTGTAAAGTAATACTCTATAAACAATTTTTTCACTCAAAAACTGAAGTGAGTGCAGAATTGAAATTTTGAGGTTTTTTCCTAAAGATTCAATGTAAAAAATACTAAAAACTCAAAGGGATTGAATTGAGTTATTATCAATGGAGTTATGACTTTTCTAAAATAATGATGTTTTGTAAAGTAATACTCTATAAACAATTTTTTCACTGAAAAACTGAAGTGAGTGTAGAGTTGAAATTTTGAGGTCTTTTTCCTAAAGATTCAATGTAAAAAATACTAAAAACTCAAAGGGATTGAATTGAGTTATTATCAATGGAGTTATGACTTTTCTAAAATAATGATGTTTTGTAAAGTAATACTCTACAAACAATTTTTTCACTCAAAAACTGAAGTGAGTGTAGAGTTGAAATTTTGAGGTCTTTTTCCTAAAGATTCAATGTAAAAAATACTAAAAACTCAAAGGGATTGAATTGAGTTATTATCAATGGAGTTATGACTTTTCTAAAATAATGATGTTTTGTAAAGTAATACTCTATAAACAATTTTTTCACTCAAAAACTGAAGTGAGTGTAGAGTTGAAATTTTGAGGTCTTTTTCCTAAAGATTCAATGTAAAAAATACTAAAAACTCAAAGGGATTGAATTGAGTTATTATCAATGGAGTTATGACTTTTCTAAAATAATGATGTTTTGTAAAGTAATACTCTACAAACAATTTTTTCACTCAAAAACTGAAGTGAGTGCAGAATTGAAATTTTGAGGTCTTTTTCCTAAAGATTCAATGTAAAAAATACTAAAAACTCAAAGGGATTGAATTGAGTTATTATCAATGGAGTTATGACTTTTCTAAAATAATGATGTTTTGTAAAGTAATACTCTACAAACAATTTTTTCACTGAAAAACTGAAGTGAGTGTAGAGTTGAAATTTTGAGGTCTTTTTCCTAAAGATTCATTGTAAAAAATACTAAAAACTCAAAGGGATTGAATTGAGTTATTATCAATGGAGTTATGACTTTTCTAAAATAATGATGTTTTGTAAATTAATACTCTACAAACAATTTTTTCACTCAAAAACTGAAGTGAGTGTAGAGTTGAAATTTTGAGGTCTTTTTCCTAAAGATTCAATGTAAAAAATACTAAAAACTCAAAGGGATTGAATTGAGTTATTATCAATGGAGTTATGACTTTTCTAAAATAATGATGTTTTGTAAAGTAATACTCTATAAACAATTTTTTCACTCAAAAACTGAAGTGAGTGTAGAGTTGAAATTTTGAGGTCTTTTTCCTAAAGATTCAATGTAAAAAATACTAAAAACTCAAAGGGATTGAATTGAGTTATTATCAATGGAGTTATGACTTTTCTAAAATAATGATGTTTTGTAAAGTAATACTCTACAAACAATTTTTTCACTCAAAAACTGAAGTGAGTGCAGAATTGAAATTTTGAGGTCTTTTTCCTAAAGATTCAATGTAAAAAATACTAAAAACTCAAAGGGATTGAATTGAGTTATTATCAATGGAGTTATGACTTTTCTAAAATAATGATGTTTTGTAAAGTAATACTCTACAAACAATTTTTTCACTGAAAAACTGAAGTGAGTGTAGAGTTGAAATTTTGAGGTCTTTTTCCTAAAGATTCATTGTAAAAAATACTAAAAACTCAAAGGGATTGAATTGAGTTATTATCAATGGAGTTATGACTTTTCTAAAATAATGATGTTTTGTAAATTAATACTCTACAAACAATTTTTTCACTCAAAAACTGAAGTGAGTGTAGAGTTGAAATTTTGAGGTCTTTTTCCTAAAGATTCAATGTAAAAAATACTAAAAACTCAAAGGGATTGAATTGAGTTATTATCAATGGAGTTATGACTTTTCTAAAATAATGATGTTTTGTAAAGTAATACTCTATAAACAATTTTTTCACTCAAAAACTGAAGTGAGTGCAGAATTGAAATTTTGAGGTTTTTTCCTAAAGATTCAATGTAAAAAATATCCTAAATCTCAAAGGGATTGAATTGAGTTATTATCAATGGAGTTATGACTTTTCTAAAATAATGATGTTTTGTAAAGTAATACTCTATAAACAATTTTTTCACTGAAAAACTGAAGTGAGTGTAGAGTTGAAATTTTGAGGTCTTTTTCCTAAAGATTCAATGTAAAAAATACTAAAAACTGAAAGGGATTGAATTGAGTTATTATCAATGGAGTTATGACTTTTCTAAAATAATGATGTTTTCTAAAGTAATACTCTACAAACAATTTTTTCACTCAAAAACTGAAGTGAGTGTAGAGTTGAAATTTTGAGGTCTTTTTCCTAAAGATTCAATGTAAAAAATACTAAAAACTCAAAGGGATTGAATTGAGTTATTATCAATGGAGTTATGACTTTTCTAAAATAATGATGTTTTGTAAAGTAATACTCTATAAACAATTTTTTCACTCAAAAACTGAAGTGAGTGTAGAGTTGAAATTTTGAGGTCTTTTTCCTAAAGATTCAATGTAAAAAATACTAAAAACTCAAAGGGATTGAATTGAGTTATTATCAATGGAGTTATGACTTTTCTAAAATAATGATGTTTTGTAAAGTAATACTCTATAAACAATTTTTTCACTCAAAAACTGAAGTGAGTGTAGAGTTGAAATTTTGAGGTCTTTTTCCTAAAGATTCAATGTAAAAAATACTAAAAACTCAAAGGGATTGAATTGAGTTATTATCAATGGAGTTATGACTTTTCTAAAATAATGATGTTTTGTAAAGTAATACTCTATAAACAATTTTTTCACTCAAAAACTGAAGTGAGTGTAGAGTTGAAATTTTGAGGACCTTTTCCTAAAGATTCAATGTAAAAAATATTAAAAACTCGAAGGGATTGAATTGAGTTATTATTAATGGAGTTATGACTTTTTTTAAATAATGATGTTTTGTAAAGTAATACTCTACAAACATTTTTTTCACTCAAAAACTGAAGTGAGTGCAGAATTGAAATTTTGAGGACCTTTTCCTAAAGACTCAATGTAAAAAATACTAAAAACTCAAAGGGATTGAATTGAGTTATTATCAATGGAGTTATGACTTTTCTAAAATAATGATGTTTTGTAAAGTAATACTCTATAAACAATTTTTTCACTCAAAAACTGAAGTGAGTGTAGAGTTGAAATTTTGAGGTCTTTTTCCTAAAGATTCAATGTAAAAAATACTGAAAACTCAAAGGGATTGAATTGAGTTATTATTAATGGAGTTATGACTTTTTTTAAATAATGATGTTTTGTAAAGTAATACTCTACAAACAATTTTTTCACTCAAAAACTGAAGTGAGTGTAGAGTGGAAATTTTGAGGAGCTTTTCCTAAAGACTCAATGTAAAAAATACTAAAAACTCAAAGGGATTGAATTGAGTTATTATCAATGGAGTTATGACTTTTCTAAAATAATGATGTTTTGTAAAGTAATACTCTACAAACAATTTTTTCACTGAAAAACTGAAGTGAGTGTAGAGTTGAAATTTTGAGGTCTTTTTCCTAAAGATTCAATGTAAAAAATACTAAAAACTCAAAGGGATTGAATTGAGTTATTATCAATGGAGTTATGACTTTTCTAAAATAATGATGTTTTGTAAAGTAATACTCTACAAACAATTTTTTCACTCAAAAACTGAAGTGAGTGTAGAGTTGAAATTTTGAGGTCTTTTTCCTAAAGATTCAATGTAAAAAATACTAAAAACTCAAAGGGATTGAATTGAGTTATTATCAATGGAGTTATGACTTTTCTAAAATAATGATGTTTTGTAAAGTAATACTCTATAAACAATTTTTTCACTCAAAAACTGAAGTGAGTGTAGAGTTGAAATTTTGAGGTCTTTTTCCTAAAGATTCAATGTAAAAAATACTAAAAACTCAAAGGGATTGAATTGAGTTATTATCAATGGAGTTATGACTTTTCTAAAATAATGATGTTTTGTAAAGTAATACTCTATAAACAATTTTTTCACTCAAAAACTGAAGTGAGTGTAGAGTTGAAATTTTGAGGACCTTTTCCTAAAGATTCAATGTAAAAAATATTAAAAACTCGAAGGGATTGAATTGAGTTATTATTAATGGAGTTATGACTTTTTTTAAATAATGATGTTTTGTAAAGTAATACTCTACAAACATTTTTTTCACTCAAAAACTGAAGTGAGTGCAGAATTGAAATTTTGAGGACCTTTTCCTAAAGACTCAATGTAAAAAATACTAAAAACTCAAAGGGATTGAATTGAGTTATTATCAATGGAGTTATGACTTTTCTAAAATAATGATGTTTTGTAAAGTAATACTCTACAAACAATTTTTTCACTGAAAAACTGAAGTGAGTGTAGAGTTGAAATTTTGAGGTCTTTTTCCTAAAGATTCAATGTAAAAAATACTAAAAACTCAAAGGGATTGAATTGAGTTATTATCAATGGAGTTATGACTTTTCTAAAATAATGATGTTTTGTAAAGTAATACTCTACAAACAATTTTTTCACTCAAAAACTGAAGTGAGTGTAGAGTTGAAATTTTGAGGTCTTTTTCCTAAAGATTCAATGTAAAAAATACTAAAAACTCAAAGGGATTGAATTGAGTTATTATCAATGGAGTTATGACTTTTCTAAAATAATGATGTTTTGTAAAGTAATACTCTATAAACAATTTTTTCACTCAAAAACTGAAGTGAGTGCAGAATTGAAATTTTGAGGTTTTTTCCTAAAGATTCAATGTAAAAAATACTAAAAACTCAAAGGGATTGAATTGAGTTATTATTAATGGAGTTATGACTTTTCTAAAATAATGATGTTTTGTAAAGTAATACTCTACAAACAATTTTCTCACTCAAAAACTGAAGTGAGTGTAGAGTTGAAATTTTGAGGACTTTTTCTTGAAGATTCAATGTAAAAAATATTAAAAACTCAAAGGGATTGAATTGAGTTATTATTAATGGAGTTATGACTTTTCTAAAATAATGATGTTTTGTAAAGTAATACTCTACAAACAATTTTTTCACTCAAAAACTGAAGTGAGTGTAGAGTTGAAATTTTGAGGTCTTTTTCCTAAAGATTCAATGTAAAAAATACTTAAAACTCAAAGGAATTGAATTGAGTTATGACTTTTCTAAAATAATGATGTTTTGTAAAATAATACTCTACAAACAATTTTTTCACTCAAAAACTGAAGTGAGTGTAGAGTTGAAATTTTGAGGACTTTTTCTTGAAGATTCAATGTAAAAAATATTAAAAACTCAAAGGGATTGAATTGAGTTATTATTAATGGAGTTATGACTTTTCTAAAATAATGATGTTTTGTAAAGTAATACTCTACAAACAATTTTCTCACTCAAAAACTGAAGTGAGTGTAGAGTTGAAATTTTGAGGACTTTTTCTTGAAGATTCAATGTAAAAAATATTAAAAACTCAAAGGGATTGAATTGAGTTATTATTAATGGAGTTATGACTTTTCTAAAATAATGATGTTTTGTAAAGTAATACTCTACAAACAATTTTCTCACTCAAAAACTGAAGTGAGTGTAGAGTTGAAATTTTGAGGACTTTTTCTTGAAGATTCAATGTAAAAAATATTAAAAACTCAAAGGGATTGAATTGAGTTATTATTAATGGAGTTATGACTTTTCTAAAATAATGATGTTTTGTAAAGTAATACTCTACAAACAATTTTCTCACTCAAAAACTGAAGTGAGTGTAGAGTTGAAATTTTGAGGACTTTTTCTTGAAGATTCAATGTAAAAAATATTAAAAACTCAAAGGGATTGTATTGAGTTATTATTAATGGAGTTATGACTTTTCTAAAATAATGATGTTTTGTAAAGTAATACTCTACAAACAATTTTCTCACTCAAAAACTGAAGTGAGTGTAGAGTTGAAATTTTGAGGACTTTTTCTTGAAGATTCAATGTAAAAAATATTAAAAACTCATAGGGATTGAATTGAGTTATTATTAATGGAGTTATGACTTTTCTAAAATAATGATGTTTTGTAAAGTAATACTCTACAAACAATTTTCTCACTCAAAAACTGAAGTGAGTGTAGAGTTGAAATTTTGAGGACTTTTTCTTGAAGATTCAATGTAAAAAATATTAAAAACTCAAAGGGATTGAATTGAGTTATTATTAATGGAGTTATGACTTTTCTAAAATAATGATGTTTTGTAAAGTAATACTCTACAAACAATTTTCTCACTCAAAAACTGAAGTGAGTGTAGAGTTGAAATTTTGAGGACTTTTTCTTGAAGATTCAATGTAAAAAATATTAAAAACTCAAAGGGATTGAATTGAGTTATTATTAATGGAGTTATGACTTTTCTAAAATAATGATGTTTTGTAAAGTAATACTCTACAAACAATTTTCTCACTCAAAAACTGAAGTGAGTGTAGAGTTGAAATTTTGAGGACTTTTTCTTGAAGATTCAATGTAAAAAATATTAAAAACTCAAAGGGATTGAATTGAGTTATTATTAATGGAGTTATGACTTTTCTAAAATAATGATGTTTTGTAAAGTAATACTCTACAAACAATTTTCTCACTCAAAAACTGAAGTGAGTGTAGAGTTGAAATTTTGAGGACTTTTTCTTGAAGATTCAATGTAAAAAATATTAAAAACTCAAAGGGATTGAATTGAGTTATTATTAATGGAGTTATGACTTTTCTAAAATAATGATGTTTTGTAAAGTAATACTCTACAAACAATTTTCTCACTCAAAAACTGAAGTGAGTGTAGAGTTGAAATTTTGAGGACTTTTTCTTGAAGATTCAATGTAAAAAATATTAAAAACTCAAAGGGATTGTATTGAGTTATTATTAATGGAGTTATGACTTTTCTAAAATAATGATGTTTGGTAAAGTAATACTCTACAAACAATTTTCTCACTCAAAAACTGAAGTGAGTGTAGAGTTGAAATTTTGAGGACTTTTTCTTGAAGATTCAATGTAAAAAATATTAAAAACTCAAAGGGATTGAATTGAGTTATTATTAATGGAGTTATGACTTTTCTAAAATAATGATGTTTTGTAAAATAATACTCTACAAACAATTTTTTCACTCAAAAACTGAAGTGAGTGTAGAGTTGAAATTTTGAGGACTTTTTCTTGAAGATTCAATGTAAAAAATATTAAAAACTCAAAGGGATTGAATTGAGTTATTATTAATGGAGTTATGACTTTTCTAAAATAATGATGTTTTGTAAAGTAATACTCTACAAACAATTTTCTCACTCAAAAACTGAAGTGAGTGTAGAGTCGAAATTTTGAGGACTTTTTCTTGAAGATTCAATGTAAAAAATATTAAAAACTCAAAGGGATTGAATTGAGTTATTATTAATGGAGTTATGACTTTTTTTAAATAATGATGTTCTGTAAAGTAATACTCTACAAACAATTTTTTCACTCAAAAACTGAAGTGAGTGTAGAGTTGAAATTTTGAGGACTTTTTCTTGAAGATTCAATGTAAAAAATATTAAAAACTCAAAGGGATTGAATTGAGTTATTATTAATGGAGTTATGACTTTTCTAAAATAATGATGTTTTGTAAAGTAATACTCTACAAACAATTTTTTCACTGAAAAACTGAAGTGAGTGTAGAGTTGAAATTTTGAGGTCTTTTTCCTAAAGATTCAATGTAAAAAATACTAAAAACTCAAAGGGATTGAATTGAGTTATTATCAATGGAGTTATGACTTTTCTAAAATAATGATGTTTTGTAAAGTAATACTCTACAAACAATTTTCTCACTCAAAAACTGAAGTGAGTGTAGAGTTGAAATTTTGAGGACCTTTTCCTAAAGATTCAATGTAAAAAATATTAAGAACTCAAAGGGATTGAATTGAGTTATTATTAATGGAGTTATGACTTTTTTTAAATAATGATGTTCTGTAAAGTAATACTCTACAAACAATTTTTTCACTCAAAAACTGAAGTGAGTGTAGAGTTGAAATTTTGAGGACTTTTTCTTGAAGATTCAATGTAAAAAATATTAAAAACTCAAAGGGATTGAATTGAGTTATTATCAATGGAGTTATGACTTTTCTAAAATAATGATGTTTTGTAAATTAATACTCTACAAACAATTTTTTCACTGAAAAACTGAAGTGAGTGTAGAGTTGAAATTTTGAGGTCTTTTTCCTAAAGATTCATTGTAAAAAATACTAAAAACTCAAAGGGATTGAATTGAGTTATTATCAATGGAGTTATGACTTTTCTAAAATAATGATGTTTTGTAAATTAATACTCTACAAACAATTTTTTTCACTCAAAAACTGAAGTGAGTGCAGAATTGAAATTTTGAGGACCTTTTCCTAAAGACTCAATGTAAAAAATACTAAAAACTCAAAGGGATTGAATTGAGTTATTATCAATGGAGTTATGACTTTTCTAAATAATGATGTTTTGTAAAGTAATACTCTATAAACAATTTTTTCACTGAAAAACTGAAGTGAGTGTAGAGTTGAAATTTTGAGGTCTTTTTCCTAAAGATTCAATGTAAAAAATACTAAAAACTCAAAGGGATTGAATTGAGTTATTATCAATGGAGTTATGACTTTTCTAAAATAATGATGTTTTGTAAAGTAATACTCTACAAACAATTTTTTCACTCAAAAACTGAAGTGAGTGTAGAGTTGAAATTTTGAGGTCTTTTTCCTAAAGATTCAATGTAAAAAATACTAAAAACTCAAAGGGATTGAATTGAGTTATTATCAATGGAGTTATGACTTATCTAAAATAATGATGTTTTGTAAAGTAATACTCTATAAACAATTTTTTCACTCAAAAACTGAAGTGAGTGTAGAGTGGAAATTTTGAGGTCTTTTTCCTAAAGATTCAATGTAAAAAATACTAAAAACTCAAAGGGATTGAATTGAGTTATTATCAATGGAGTTATGACTTTTCTAAAATAATGATGTTTTGTAAAGTAATACTCTATAAACAATTTTTTCACTCAAAAACTGAAGTGAGTGTAGAGTTGAAATTTTGAGGTCTTTTTCCTAAAGATTCAATGTAAAAAATACTAAAAACTCAAAGGGATTGAATTGAGTTATTATCAATGGAGTTATGACTTTTCTAAAATAATGATGTTTTGTAAAGTAATACTCTATAAACAATTTTTTTCACTCAAAAACTGAAGTGAGTGTAGAGTTGAAATTTTGAGGTCTTTTTCCTAAAGTTTCAATGTAAAAAATACTAAAAACTCAAAGGGATTGAATTGAGTTATTATCAATGGAGTTATGACTTTTCTAAAATAATGATGTTTTGTAAAGTAATACTCTACAAACAATTTTTTCACTCAAAAACTGAAGTGAGTGTAGAGTTGAAATTTTGAGGTCTTTTTCCTAAAGATTCAATGTAAAAAATACTTAAAACTCAAAGGAATTGAATTGAGTTATGACTTTTCTAAAATAATGATGTTTTGTAAAATAATACTCTACAAACAATTTTTTCACTCAAAAACTGAAGTGAGTGTAGAGTTGAAATTTTGAGGACTTTTTCTTGAAGATTCAATGTAAAAAATATTAAAAACTCAAAGGGATTGAATTGAGTTATTATTAATGGAGTTATGACTTTTCTAAAATAATGATGTTTTGTAAAGTAATACTCTACAAACAATTTTCTCACTCAAAAACTGAAGTGAGTGTAGAGTTGAAATTTTGAGGACTTTTTCTTGAAGATTCAATGTAAAAAATATTAAAAACTCAAAGGGATTGAATTGAGTTATTATTAATGGAGTTATGACTTTTCTAAAATAATGATGTTTTGTACCCAACAAACACAGTACGTACTGAAGACGTACATTTTAGGTCCGTTTTACGTCGGTTCGTCGGGGATGTAAAAATACGTTTTGAGTACGTACGTAAAAGGTTGTATTGATATACAGACAAAAAAGTACGTACTAAGAACGTACGTGAAAATCTATATTGTGTACGTCTTGTAAAAGACGTACATGTTCGTTTCAAAGACGAACAATACAGGACGAGCTGGATCATTCCCATCTATTCATGATTTTTTTATTAATTGCTGACTCGATTTCTGATAATAATATATTTTTTAATAATATGCAATTTCCAAGGAAAAGATATGGAAGTGATCCTTCCAAATTAATCTCTAAACCCTAAACCCAAAAATGCCGGTCAGGTTGACATGGAAAATTCTTATTATTAAACTTAAATAAGGCAGGTCATATAATCAAGGATTTATATTTCATCTAGGTACCTGACCTGTGACCCTAATAAATTGTCAAATGTTGAAATAAACATGAAATAAACCAATAGAATGGAAAACAGGAAGGGACGCCGCGCCGGCCACTTGCATCGGCAGGGTGCAGTGTTGCCAATGACCCGATAATTATCGAAATCTATAATTTTGACTACGATTCAATAATCGATAATCACAAGCTAAATCTACTATAATTTATTGAAACTTCAATTTCAATGCATATTTTTAAAATTTTTAGCTGAAAATTAAAAATTTATTTGGTTGGTGGTTTTGTCGTTTCCCAGCTAGAAATGGATTGAGCTGGCAACACCGTTTGCCTCCTTTGAGTTGAGGCTGTGGTTGCTCCTGTCTGATTTTGCCTTTTTGGTCTTGTATGTGTAGCGTGTAGCTCGTTTGTAGTGTGGTGTGAGGTCGTTGTTTTCTTCTATTTTTTTTTTTTACCAAGTAAAGTGACGCGGGAACCATTTTGTTTTGATTGCAGTAAACGCCAGCAACGTGTTTAGCTTTGTTTTTTGTGTATAATAATAATACTTTTATCAAGATTTTACTGTGTGAAACTTTTCTTGATTTGTGCCCGTTTACAATTCTCTCAATGTTTGTAGGTTATACCTACCTATTTTTTTTTATATTTACTGTTGTTTAAGGTTAAGGTTAAGTTTAAGGGTATGTTATATTTTATAATTGATCTTATGTTATTCATATTTTTTAGTTTTTTAATGTAATTGTTAAGATATTTATTGTATAAAAATTGCCACTTTAAAATACAATATGTATATCCTGTTCACAATCCGATGTCCACAGGTTCAGGTAAATTTATCACCTTTCCCTATCAAATAGCATTGAAATGTGATTTTACCTGTACCTACCTGTGGACATCGGATTGTGGAGGGATAATTGTTTTATTTTTCGCTATAAACATACATATAAATACATATGTGTGATGTTTATGTTTGCCATATATTTTTGCAACCCATCTGAACAGGTTAACTGAATAGGTACCTATCAAAAAGGTATGAATACAACATTTGTATTCACATCTTTTTGAAACCTACCTATCCAATCAACCAGTGCCGGTGGGGTGTAAAAATATATGGGAAAACCCTGTACCTACATCCCAAACACATTCCTAAAAAGCTATACTAAATACGTACGTTAATGTACGTCTCAAATACGTACCTAAAAAGCCGTACTGAGTACGTACCTAAATGTACGTACGTGGGACGCACTATTTTGTGGAAAACGACCGTCATAAAGACGTCCCTCGTACGTCGGCGGGACCTAAAAAGTACGTCCGCGGACGTACTTTTGTCCAAAAAAGTACGAATTATGGACGTACTAAAGACGTACTTGTGTTTGTTGGGTAAAGTAATACTCTACAAACAATTTTCTCACTCAAAAACTGAAGTGAGTGTAGAGTTGAAATTTTGAGGACTTTTTCTTGAAGATTCAATGTAAAAAATATTAAAAACTCAAAGGGATTGAATTGAGTTATTATTAATGGAGTTATGACTTTTCTAAAATAATGATGTTTTGTAAAGTAATACTCTACAAACAATTTTTTCACTGAAAAACTGAAGTGAGTGTAGAGTTGAAATTTTGAGGTCTTTTTCCTAAAGATTCAATGTAAAAAATACTTAAAACTCAAAGGAATTGAATTGAGTTATGACTTTTCTAAAATAATGATGTTTTGTAAAATAATACTCTACAAACAATTTTTTCACTCAAAAACTGAAGTGAGTGTAGAGTTGAAATTTTGAGGACTTTTTCTTGAAGATTCAATGTAAAAAATATTAAAAACTCAAAGGGATTGAATTGAGTTATTATTAATGGAGTTATGACTTTTCTAAAATAATGATGTTTTGTAAAGTAATACTCTACAAACAATTTTCTCACTCAAAAACTGAAGTGAGTGTAGAGTTGAAATTTTGAGGACTTTTTCTTGAAGATTCAATGTAAAAAATATTAAAAACTCAAAGGGATTGAATTGAGTTATTATTAATGGAGTTATGACTTTTCTAAAATAATGATGTTTTGTAAAGTAATACTCTACAAACAATTTTTTCACTCAAAAACTGAAGTGAGTGTAGAGTTGAAATTTTGAGGTCTTTTTCCTAAAGATTCAATGTAAAAAATACTTAAAACTCAAAGGAATTGAATTGAGTTATGACTTTTCTAAAATAATGATGTTTTGTAAAATAATACTCTACAAACAATTTTTTCACTCAAAACTGAAGTGAGTGTAGAGTTGAAATTTTGAGGACTTTTTCTTGAAGATTCAATGTAAAAAATATTAAAAACTCAAAGGGATTGAATTGAGTTATTATTAATGGAGTTATGACTTTTCTAAAATAATGATGTTTTGTAAAGTAATACTCTACAAACAATTTTCTCACTCAAAAACTGAAGTGAGTGTAGAGTTGAAATTTTGAGGACTTTTTCTTGAAGATTCAATGTAAAAAATATTAAAAACTCAAAGGGATTGAATTGAGTTATTACTAATGGAGTTATGACTTTTTTTAAATAATGATGTTCTGTAAAGTAATACTCTACAAACAATTTTTTCACTCAAAAACTGAAGTGAGTGTAGAGTTGAAATTTTGAGGTCTTTTTCCTAAAGATTCAATGTAAAAAATACTTAAAACTCAAAGGAATTGAATTGAGTTATGACTTTTCTAAAATAATGATGTTTTGTAAAATAATACTGTACAAACAATTTTTTCACTGAAAAACTGAAGTGAGTGTAGAGTTGAAATTTTGAGGTCTTTTTCCTAAAGATTCAATGTAAAAATACTTAAAACTCAAAGGAATTGAATTGAGTTATGACATTTCTAAAATAATGATGTTTTGTAAAATAATATACTCTACAAACAATTTTTTCACTCAAAAACTGAAGTGAGTGTAGAGTTGAAATTTTGAGGTCTTTTTCCTAAAGATTCAATGTAAAAAATACTTAAAACTCAAAGGAATTGAATTGAGTTATGACTTTTCTAAAATAATGATGTTTTGTAAAATAATACTCTACAAACAATTTTTTCACTCAAAAACTGAAGTGAGTGTAGAGTTGAAATTTTGAGGACTTTTTCTTGAAGATTCAATGTAAAAAATATTAAAAACTCAAAGGGATTGAATTGAGTTATTATTAATGGAGTTATGACTTTTCTAAAATAATGATGTTTTGTAAAGTAATACTCTACAAACAATTTTCTCACTCAAAAACTGAAGTGAGTGTAGAGTTGAAATTTTGAGGACTTTTTCTTGAAGATTCAATGTAAAAAATATTAAAAACTCAAAGGGATTGAATTGAGTTATTATTAATGGAGTTATGACTTTTTTTAAATAATGATGTTCTGTAAAGTAATACTCTACAAACAATTTTTTCACTCAAAAACTGAAGTGAGTGTAGAGTTGAAATTTTGAGGACTTTTTCTTGAAGATTCAATGTAAAAAATATTAAAAACTCAAAGGGATTGAATTGAGTTATTATTAATGGAGTTATGACTTTTCTAAAATAATGATGTTTTGTAAAGTAATACTCTACAAACAATTTTTTCACTGAAAAACTGAAGTGAGTGTAGAGTTGAAATTTTGAGGTCTTTTTCCTAAAGATTCAATGTAAAAAATACTAAAAACTCAAAGGGATTGAATTGAGTTATTATCAATGGAGTTATGACTTTTCTAAAATAATGATGTTTTGTAAAGTAATACTCTACAAACAATTTTCTCACTCAAAAACTGAAGTGAGTGTAGAGTTGAAATTTTGAGGACCTTTTCCTAAAGATTCAATGTAAAAAATATTAAGAACTCAAAGGGATTGAATTGAGTTATTATTAATAATGGAGTTATGACTTTTTTTAAATAATGATGTTTTGTAAAGTAATACTCTACAAACATTTTTTTCACTCAAAAACTGAAGTGAGTGCAGAATTGAAATTTTGAGGACCTTTTCCTAAAGACTCAATGTAAAAAATACTAAAAACTCAAAGGGATTGAATTGAGTTATTATCAATGGAGTTATGACTTTTCTAAAATAATGATGTTTTGTAAAGTAATACTCTATAAACAATTTTTTCACTCAAAAACTGAAGTGAGTGTAGAGTGGAAATTTTGAGGTCTTTTTCCTAAAGATTCAATGTAAAAAATACTAAAAACTCAAAGGGATTGAATTGAGTTATTATCAATGGAGTTATGACTTTTCTAAAATAATGATGTTTTGTAAAGTAATACTCTACAAACAATTTTTTCACTGAAAAACTGAAGTGAGTGTAGAGTTGAAATTTTGAGGTCTTTTTCCTAAAGATTCAATGTAAAAAATACTAAAAACTCAAAGGGATTGAATTGAGTTATTATCAATGGAGTTATGACTTTTCTAAAATAATGATGTTTTGTAAAGTAATACTCTACAAACAATTTTCTCACTCAAAAACTGAAGTGAGTGTAGAGTTGAAATTTTGAGGACCTTTTCCTAAAGATTCAATGTAAAAAATATTAAAAACTCAAAGGGATTGAATTGAGTTATTATTAATGGAGTTATGACTTTTTTTAAATAATGATGTTTTGTAAAGTAATACTCTACAAACATTTTTTTCACTCAAAAACTAAAGTGAGTGCAGAATTGAAATTTTGAGGACCTTTTCCTAAAGACTCAATGTAAAAAATACTAAAAACTCAAAGGGATTGAATTGAGTTATTATCAATGGAGTTATGACTTTTCTAAAATAATGATGTTTTGTAAAGTAATACTCTATAAACAATTTTTTCACTGAAAAACTGAAGTGAGTGTAGAGTTGAAATTTTGAGGTCTTTTTCCTAAAGATTCAATGTAAAAAATACTAAAAACTCAAAGGGATTGAATTGAGTTATTATCAATGGAGTTATGACTTTTCTAAAATAATGATGTTTTGTAAAGTAATACTCTACAAACAATTTTTTCACTCAAAAACTGAAGTGAGTGTAGAGTTGAAATTTTGAGGTCTTTTTCCTAAAGATTCAATGTAAAAAATACTAAAAACTCAAAGGGATTGAATTGAGTTATTATCAATGGAGTTATGACTTATCTAAAATAATGATGTTTTGTAAAGTAATACTCTATAAACAATTTTTTCACTCAAAAACTGAAGTGAGTGTAGAGTGGAAATTTTGAGGTCTTTTTCCTAAAGATTCAATGTAAAAAATACTAAAAACTCAAAGGGATTGAATTGAGTTATTATCAATGGAGTTATGACTTTTCTAAAATAATGATGTTTTGTAAAGTAATACTCTATAAACAATTTTTTCACTCAAAAACTGAAGTGAGTGTAGAGTTGAAATTTTGAGGTCTTTTTCCTAAAGATTCAATGTAAAAAATACTAAAAACTCAAAGGGATTGAATTGAGTTATTATCAATGGAGTTATGACTTTTCTAAAATAATGATGTTTTGTAAAGTAATACTCTACAAACAATTTTTTCACTCAAAAACTGAAGTGAGTGTAGAGTTGAAATTTTGAGGTCTTTTTCCTAAAGATTCAATGTAAAAAATACTAAAAACTCAAAGGGATTGAATTGAGTTATTATCAATGGAGTTATGACTTTTCTAAAATAATGATGTTTTGTAAAGTAATACTCTACAAACAATTTTCTCACTCAAAAACTGAAGTGAGTGTAGAGTTGAAATTTTGAGGACCTTTTCCTAAAGATTCAATGTAAAAAATATTAAAAACTCAAAGGGATTGAATTGAGTTATTATTAATGGAGTTATGACTTTTTTTAAATAATGATGTTTTGTAAAGTAATACTCTACAAACATTTTTTTCACTCAAAAACTGAAGTGAGTGCAGAATTGAAATTTTGAGGACCTTTTCCTAAAGACTCAATGTAAAAAATACTAAAAACTCAAAGGGATTGAATTGAGTTATTATCAATGGAGTTATGACTTTTCTAAAATAATGATGTTTTGTAAAGTAATACTCTATAAACAATTTTTTCACTCAAAAACTGAAATGAGTGTAGAGTGGAAATTTTGAGGACCTTTTCCTAAAGACTCAATGTAAAAAATACTAAAAACTCAAAGGGATTGAATTGAGTTATTAGGTATTAATGGAGTTATGACTTTTTTTAAGTAAGATGTTTTTCTCCAATCGTCAAAAAAACGTCACTTTGTTAACTCCTGTCAAGATGTCAGAAATTTGATTTCTAGGCTGCCAGGCAAATTCAGCGGGTTAACACCTGTCGAGGTGGTAGAAGTTTAATTTCTATGCTGCTTGGCAACCCCAGCGGCAGCAAAAGTACTTTTAGTGCCGCTCGTACTTTTACTGCCGCTCAACCATTCCCTTGCCCCCGAGCTTACCCCATTAGTTTGGAGAAAAAATAGCGTGTCGCATACGGAGTAGAAGCACTTTTTTGTGCTTCAGCAGTATTGCAAGCCTCACTACGTTCGGCTCGTAAACCTACTGCTTCAGCACAAAAAAGTAGAGCTTCTACTCCTAATACAACAATAATATACTATTTGTAAAGTGGTATTGGGTGCACTTTTGGAAAGCCAGTCATTAACGTACATCAATAAGTGTTTTCAATTTGTTTCAAGCCTTGGAACCTTTAACATAAAGTTGTCACAATGTTTTTCTACTAAATGTGACGTTATTTTTCGACTGGTAAAGTCAGAAATTGAAAAATTCAAATAATTTTTGATGTAGGATCATAAGAGATCTATGGAAATCTGACTCAGTTTCAACTTTGGAAGTTTATATCTTTAGAACCGTTTCAAATATTGGAATGAAACGTGTTTCATCTTGAAAAGCATTAAACTCTGATTCAGAATAGTTATTTTTACATTGAAATACATAGAATATTAACAGAGTAGGTAATAGATGATTTTGTGAAGCCATGTCGAAAAAATGAAATTTTTAGAGACCATTTGTATGTCGCGTCGGGCAAAACTGTCCGACAGTGCGATGTTTCCATTTAGGCCACGTCGGACATACAGGGTGACAATTTAACACTGAGACAAAAAATACTATGAATAAGAAAATGCCATTTAATTACATAAGGATTATATTTATTCAAAAAGAGTATTATAGTGGATCTTAGCCTCTATTTACATTAATGATTTTAAGTTTTTTACATTATTACAGTTCATGTAGTTGCCTTTTTGGCTGAGCAACTACCATTTATGGTGGAAGGAAGGGGAGGATTCATTGATTTACAGAAAAAACAAATCTTAGATATAGTTACAATGGGGTTATTTACAATATTATGGGGTTGCGTTTCACTGATTATCCAGAGCAACAAATTAGGATTTGATCATGTCTTTTTGGTAATTGGTGTCCCCTGGGGAGGCCGTCCACCATAATAGGTTAGGATCCCATTTGTTGCATTGAATATACTATATACGGTAAGTGTAGCAGTGGGGCACTACCGAATACCGGCGAGAAATGGTTGAATTATAATTTGGTGTTGGGTGTCAGCTGCACAACGTAAATATTCAGCCTATAATGGGGCTTTAATAGAATAGCTGAATGCTCTTCAACTTTGCCGCAGGCAAAATTGTTTATGTGTTTTCTAGATGAGTCAATTGATCATATTCTATATTGTAGCTGAAATGAAATGGTCACGGCTTCAAAGGGGTGTTTCTCATTTTAGAAAAATCATTAGAGGGGGGGGCGGCAAGCCCCATCTCCAAAACAGGAAGGGTTATATTGGAAATAGGATATAGGACAAAAATTGAAATAAGATAATGTTTTTATACTCATAGAATCTTATCTGCTATACCTGAGCGGCTAAAGTAGACCTTTTGAAACTCATGGTCATTGATGGGGCGAATTTACCTGTATCCATAATCCAACAGGTTATATATTTAAGATCTTCCTAATAGTATTTTTTGTCTAAGAAATATTCCTGATTCCTGCTTTTCTAATTGTCACCCTGTATATGATCGACCTACACTTAAGCGTAATCATAGCTGCCCGACACGTAAAAACTCAAAGGGATTGAATTGAGTTATTATTAATGGAGTTATGACTTTTTTAAAATAATGATGTTTTGTAAAGTAATACTCTAGAAACAATTTTTTCACTCAAAAACTGAAACGAGTGTAGAGTTGAAATTTTGAGGACTTTTTCCCAAAGATTCAATGTAAAAAATACTAGAAACTCAAAGGGATTGAATTGAGTTATTATTAATGGAGTTATGACTTTTCTAAAATAATGATGTTTTGTAAAGTAATGTACTCTACAAATAATTTTTTCACTCAAAAACTGAAGTGAGTGTAGAGTTGAAATTTTGAGGATTTTTTCCTAAAGATTCAATGTAAAAAATACTAAAAACTCAAAAGGATTGAATTGAGTTATTATTAATGGAGTTATAACTTTTCTAATATAGGTAATGATGTTTTGTAAAGTAATACTGTACAAATAATTTTTTCACTCAAAAACTGAAGTGAGCGTGGAGTTGAAATTTTGAGGACTTTTTCCTAAAGATTCAATGTAAAAAATACTAGAAACTCAAAGGGATTGAATTGAGCTATTATTAATGGAGTTATGACTTTTCTAAACGAATGATGTTTTGTAAAGTAATAGGTACTCTACAAACAATTTTTTCACTTAAAAACTGAAGTGAGTGTAGGGTTGAAATTTTGAGGAGTTTTTCCGGAAGATTCATTGTGAAAAATACTAAAAACTCAAAGGGATTGAATTGAGTTATTATCAATGGAGCTACGACTTTTTTTAAATAATGATGTTTTGTAAAGTAATACTCTACAAACAATTTTTTCACTCAAAAACTGAAGTGAGTGTAGAGTGGAAATTTTGAGGACTTTTTCCTGAAGATTCATGGTTAAAAATACTAAAAACAAAAAGGGATTGAATTGAGTTATTATTAATGGAGTTAGGACTTTTTTTAAATAATGATGTTTTGTAAAGTAATACTCTACAAACAATTTTTTCACTCAAAAACTGAAGTGAGTGTGGAGTTGAAATTTTGAGGACTTTTTCTTGCTTTGTGCATTAAATTTTCCAGATTGCAGGTGGATTAATAGAGATGGTGTATGTAATCCACCTGCAATCCAATGCACGGGCTACGTTAATCACCCTGTATATACATGAACAATTTTTTCTGCCGCTGTGTTATTGTTTTCAGGTGAGCCCCCCTGTAAACAAACAGAATCCAGAAGTCGTCGGATGACTCTAAGAGTCTATAATAAGAATCTTCTTCTAGACGGATTTTTGACAAAGGTAAGTACATTTCTAGAATATACTATACATAGTATAAAAGTTCTGAGACCTATTTAGCCCTTAGACTGATACCCCAGAAATTAACTTCTGTTTATAAACTGGCCAGTCACGACTATTTACTTTACCTATTTACCTACACTCTTCATAAGTATACATATAGGTATGTACATTCGGAATATCCGAGTTTTCAGTTATCCGAGGTCCACGTTACTTTGGATAACCGGGGTTCTATTGTACCTACCTACATTAGTGCTTTAGTATTTTGGGTGTTGGATATTGGAAGCTAAATAAATAAGTAATTTTTAATATAAAACATTGAATTTTCACTAACATAAAGTTGTTTTTCCAGACATCCCTTTTCTAAATTTTGAACCATGAAGTGATGAGCTGGTTTTGGTCATGGATATGATACAAATGGATCAATAATAAAGGCTAAGTTTATCATTACTTTGGACATTGTACAGCCACTCTAGACATGGGCATGGGACAAATAACTAGGATTTGTGGACAGTGGACATTGAAACAAATGACTGACAATGGTAGACGTAGCCACAACCGACTGGACAATGATGGACATGACTGCATGAATCCAAACTTTTATTACTTTTCTCTTCCAGGTGAAATTACATATGTGTCAATTCCCGAAAAACAGTTCATGATTCGACTGAATCTTTAAAGCAGGGAAGCCCCGGGGGAACCTAATGCCATAGTTGTCCTGGACCTCATTTGTAAGTTTTGCAGTGGTGCCTTCCTAGCTGGCGAGTGAAGGTTGAATTAATGGATAGTTGACGGTTTTGGCTGTACAAGTGTAATTTCAAAGTGCATTAGGCCTAACGGGGAAAGCACTTGAAAAAAAAAACGCACCGACAGCTCGTACCTCTAGGGTGGTGTGGAAATTGGGCTTGAAGTTACAATTTTGAAACTTAACAAGGTAAGTTATTGAAAATAAAACTTTCTTTATTAAAATTATAAACTTTTTGTTATAGGGCAGTACTAATAACCGAGAGTTTTAAGCTTAAATCTGCAAGACTTGTGACTGGAATCCAGAATTATATGGAGTCATAGTAAAAATCCTGGTAAGTTTTTTTCATTTTGGACATTGGAATCAAGAATCAGACCTATTTCCAAATTGGGGAAAAGATGGCTTTTCAATGTTTCAAGTTTGAGTTAATTTTTCCAGGAAAAAAAGATCTCAGATCAACTTCCAACTTCCAGAAACAAAATTCAAATTTGGAAAATTTGTTTTCATGATTTATATAGCTTTTTGGATCTATTTTGGCTATGGAAGTTGTGTTTTTGAGCAATGAAAGGGCAATTTTACACGAGTTTCCAGACTGTGAAATTGGAAATTTGAAATTTTCCGATTGATTTTTTATTACTTACATTCATTTCACTATATTATGTATGTACAAGATTATCCAACAAAAGTGCTTTCTACCTTATATACCTGTTGTAATTCAAGAGGTAATATCTCAATATCCATAAGAGGTATCGTTCCAAATTTTTCTGAGATTGTAGCTCTTACTGAATGCTTTGATGTGGTATTTGAGAAATATTTGTACCACCAGTCGTTTTTCAGCAATTTCAACTTGAAGTTTTGGATGAAATTTAGGCAAAATTCCAACTTTGAGGGAAAAAGCCCATTCCGGCAAGCTACATGGAGTGGCCAGTATCATGGCCCTGGAGTCTAATAAAAAGGAGATGTCTAGAGACCGCACTTTAAGGACAGATACGAGATACCACAATAAATCTGACAAGGTTGCAGTGGTAGAGGACGCCTCTGCGCTATCTCCATTCAAACAAATCCATTCTATTATATACCAATGTGAACACAACTCGAACACAACAAGGCATCGCTAGAACGGCATCGCTCAACCAGTGGCGTAACTTCAAATCCGGGGCCCCCCCGCAAGGATTTTCCCGGGGCCCATCTTTTATGTATTTTTTTTTTCTTTCTAATTTTGCTTTATACAGGGTGTCCGTTTTAAGTGATACCACTATTGCTATCTCCGAACCGGTAAGAGGGACGAAGTAGGTTAAATTAAATAAAAGTGGCAGATTTTAGTATCCATTGAAGGTAAGTACACAGTTTTGCGCCAAGTTTTTATTCGTTTCCGAGATATAAGGGAAAATGTAAAAAAAATTTAAACTTATTTAATGAATATTTCAAAATCTATTAACTTTAGAAAAAAGTGTTCATACAAAAGATTCAAGATTCTTTCTTTTCTCCAAAATGGTGTCATTGTTATCTTCACACGGCTCGAAATAAACTTATAAATAAGCTAATGGCATGGCCAAAAAATGAACTACCTATATACAGGTTTGACAGGTCAACAACAGGCAAATTTTAATGCAATAGAATGAAATGTCTAGAAAAACTCTTAGGTAAAATAGAGAACGAAAGATAACGATTTCCCCTGTTCCACCTCCAGCATTCCCAGTGCTTTTTAGCCACCTTGTTGTTGTCTCCCTCCGCTTCGCGACGGGAGGCAGACCACATCTCGCTCTAAAATCTAATACTTGTTTCCCTTGTATATTGAATACCTATTATTGATGGTGTTCTATCTTTTGGTGTTGCTCAATATATTGGAATATTGAATATCATCCATAACTCTTTGGAATGTAGCCGGCGCGTTCTTCAAACCAAAGGGCATGCGCAAGAACTTATAGTGCCCGTTTTCTGTGCTGAATGCGGTTTTTTCGATGTCGTTGTCTAGATCTGGTGGAAGCCGCTAGCTAAATCTAAGGCAGTGAAATACTGCCAGCGTCCCAGCTTCCTCAAGAGATCCGTTATGTTGGGTAATGGGTATCTGTCAAACTGTTTGTCAAAGTGGTTATAGCAAAAACAACAAAAACATAAAACACACAAGTTTGATATAAAAATAAATAGTTAGGAATGTTAGGATCAGGAACTCAAGATTTTTGTACCTATTCACTACACCCACTACATACAATGCCAAAATCACTATGGGGGCGGCGCCTATGTGTCTAAACATTTCGCTCTGAGATATCTTACATTGGTAAGACATACTTTTTCAATGGTTTTTTTTTTGTGTTATAAGGTTCAAAGGTTAGGTTTAAGTATTTTCTTTTAGTTTAGTAATATTTTTGTCGCTAGTTTAGTACTTTCTTTTCGCCTGGTCTGGGGCCCTGCGGGGCCCCAAAGTCACGGGGCCCCCCCGCAACTGCGGGCCCTGCGGGCCCTTAGTTACGCCACTGCGCTCAACGCTCACCGCTTGAGCGGTGTCAATGTGAACGCGCACTAAGGTTATCGTTGGTTAAAAAAAAATGCGTTAAAAAACAGCTTTATCAATTTTTTTTTTTTTTTTTAAAGCATGCCTTATATATTATTAAGTGACAGGTAGATGTAAAGGCATATAAAATGTATACAGGGTGGGCATTTTATTAGGGGCCTATGTCTTTTCTCAGAAACTACAGGGTGTACAAAAAAAATATAAATACAAAAGTTTCTTGGTTTTAAGCAATGTTGTCAATTATTTAAGTTTTATTTATACAGGGTGTCCCAAAAATGCTGCACCGACTTCAAAACCAGAATTTTAAATGGGACACCTTGTATATTTTTACATTTTTGGAATCCCGGAGAAAAATAAAGGTAACTTTCATAAGGACTCCCTATCGAATTTTGTGTAATTTAGGCAGAAACTGAGCTAATGTATTTTTTTTTAGCAATTTTATGCCCTCAGCAAATAGTGTCTTGTGCGGCTGGTAGTTGAGATTATTAAATAAAATTTTAACCACACCTTAAGAAGACTACCTCCCAACGATCTACAAAGGCTAGGCGCTTTAAATTTATACAGGGTGTCTCAGATCACAGGACATTTTTTAAAATTTTCAATTTGCAATATCCAAGTTTTTTTTATGGAACACCCTATATTTGATATTTTTTTGTTTAAAAGGCTAAAAATACCTTGCTATTCATATATATATATATGTCCTATACCTAAACAACAAGATGGAGCTCCGTACCACAAGGGGAACAATGTAAGAGACTATTTAAACCTACATTACGTCCGTTGGATAGGGGAAAATGGAACGATCTCGTGGCCAGCTCGAAGTCCAGATCTCACCCCACTAGATTTTTTCTTGTGGGGAATATTAAAGGAAATTGTATACAAACAAAGGCCTACTACGGTGAACGATGTGCAAAGACGTATCAGAGAAGCTGTAGCGCACTTAAATGAAACGAATTCTGTGTCTAAAGCGGCGTTTCCACATGCATAGTTTATTGGCGCTAGTCGACTGGCGCAATTTTTCTGGCGCGTGGAAACTCGGAAAATTAACTGGCGCCAGTTAACTGGTGCCACTTATCTATGCGCCAGTAAAGTAGAATGCAGGTCTACTTTTTGGCGCCAGTTTGCCATGTGCGCAAGTTTGTCAAAAAAATACATACGTTTTCACTAGTCGTTTTCAAAAAAATAATGGAAATGTCAAGTGAACTTCAAAAATGGAACATATTATTATAAATTTTTTGGAAGTTTATGATGGGATCACAGACTTTTGTGTTAGAAAGACAGGAATAAACGGGATAATGCTATAAGGATAAGTGTTGAGGTAATGTCCGAGTTCGGGTTCATAAGTGGTTTTGATATTACCACTGCTGAAAGAAAAGTATAATAAGAAGCAGTAGAAATGCTTCATGGTCTTCATCCGCTAACTCAAGATGGTAAATTATTTGATGCTTTTAGAGCTTTTCTGTGTGAAATCCATTTTCGTACTACTCGTACCAGATCTTGTGTTTACGTCTCTTCTTCTTGTTTTTTCGTATCTACTGCAATTCTAGCAACAAAATTTTTACATCAACATTGAAACTTGCTCGAACCTCTTCAGTTGACTCCATTTTTCTACTGCGTCAGTTAAAAGTTTCTGATATCAAGTGGAAACAGATATTGGCGCCACTATTATTACGCCAGCAAACTGGAACTTGCACTGGCACCAATAAACTATGCTTGTGGAAACGCCGCTTAATGCTATAAACCATTTAGAGGCCGTTTACACTACATGCATAGCTCAAAATGGAGGAAATATTGAAAACTTACTTTAGTCTGTTACTTAGCTTTAATTTAGGTGTTGATGTATTTTTTTTAGGATTATTCTTTGAAATTATATATTAAAGTATATGGATGAAGTAAGTGGTCTAAATATTTCGTGAACTATTAGATTTAGGTATAGGACATATATATAAATGGATCGGTATTTTTAGCCTTTTCAACAAAAAAATATCAGATATAGGGTGCTCCATTAAGAAGATCTTAGATATTGAAAATTGAAAATCTTGTTGAAAATTGAAAAAAATGTCCTATGATCTGAGACACCCTGTATAAATTTAAAGCACCTAGCCATCGTAGATCGTTGGGGGGTAGTCTTCTTAAGATGCGGTTGAAATTTTATCAAATACTTTCAACTACCAGCCGCACAAGACACTGTTTGCTGAGGGCATAAATTACACAAAATTCGAATAGGGAGTACTTATGAAAGTTACCTTAATTTTTCTCCGGGAATCCAAAAATGTGAAAATAAAACTCAAATAATTGACAACATTGCTTAAAACCAAGAAACTTTTGTATTAATATTTTTTTGTACGCCCTGTAGTTTCTGAGAAGACATAGGCCCCTAATAAAATGCCCACCCTGTATATTTCTTGGACATTAAATTACCTGTATCTGAAAAACTAGTCATAGAATTAAGTTTTGCACATGATAGTTATTGATCCGGAAGGTGACATCTATAACATACTAATTTGGTTAAATTTGACCGCGGTCAGAAATCCCATTAAAAGTGTGCAGGATACTTTTTGTTTTATTTTTTACAAAGAATTCGACTATAGAGGGGAGTGATATAGGCTATTTTTTATCCCGAAAAAAAAAGTTCAGTTGCGCGAAACTCTGATACACTGGGAATGCCTATAAACAGACCGGGGCGCTCTAGAGTACTTCTTAAATGCGTCACTGAACTCACTGGTAAGCGACTCTGGCTTGACCTGAACTTAATTCAGCTACTAGATACGTTAACACAACATTTAATAGGTATTTAATAATTCAGAAGCGGTACGAAGTTCGCCGGGTCAGCTAGTAACTAATATGAAAAAAAAAAAAAAATATTTGCTGTAATACATACCGGTGTTATCACAACCCGATAAAGAGTGGAATCCTAACAAAGCCTTACATTTATCTTCTCCTAACACTTCATGAATCTGAACTAATGAGATCGTTCGCCTTTTATCTCCCGTCCCAGTGTGGAAATAAGTGTTTTCAAAACTACTAAGTTTATCTGCTAAGGGCCAGCACAAATACGTCAGTATCCAGAGAAAAAATATGTACCACCTTGCCTTTTCTAGATGAAAATAGAGCGTGGAGAAGAATTTTGGTATCTGCTTCTTCTTGACCAGTTTTTAAATCTGCAACATTTTTGTCAAAAGATGAATCACTTTCTGCTCTCCATGACATCCCTAATCTATAATTTTGTTTTGACGCAGTCTGCCTGCAGCAGTTGCTTTGCTAAAAAATCTGTAAGCTCATCTTTTGTCGAAGAATGTGATAACAGCTTTTTCAATGGAATTTTTGTTTAAGTTACCAGTTATGTGATATTGAAGTTGGCTATTGTTACGATTGAATCGAGTCATATTTTTCAAGGAATTCTGTAGGTAAGTGTCAAAGACAATATGAATTTCATCGTATTTCTGATTGGTATATTTGGAATAAATCCTGGCGCAGAAGAGTTTACCTAAATGATCGATTGTCTGAATGTCACTGGATATACTCAAGGATTGGACTTCTGCCATGGCATCGATTATAGCAACCTTTTGAGATTACCGTGTTCACAACTAATGGACGGGATGGTTCCGTCACAAGATTTTCCTATAGATCCATCAATTTGCTTTTTGCAGAACAATAGTGAAGGTCCCCGTCGCTTTCGAACATATGGATTGCGGTACAGCTGACAGCTCATAACTTCTAACAATGTTTTTAAGGTCATAATCTGCTCGGGTCCTCGTAACTATCAGTAACTTTGTGAACAGAGACCTATCTTCCTTGATTCCTACTATGCTTGATTACCCTTGCAATTTTATCTTTTTCTCAGTACTTCCACATAAATGTAGTTTATTTTTTTTCAGCGGGGCCCACGTGCTTTTCTCAGCACCAGTTACAATTTTTTCTGATACAAAATTATCGTATGCCATCTGACCAATCTCGGATAATGTTAAAACATCTTTCTGAACAACGAGAGGTAATACAAAAGAATTATTTAATCGAACTAAATCGAAACCATCGTACGTGAAAGGATTGCAAGATGTCTTTAAAACATTGAGTAAGTCGCTTATATTTTTCTTCTGCCTTTTCATAGTTGATGAATTTTAATCGTGGTGGTGGCCCAGCGTCCCTTTATTTAAACAAAAAATATGAGTTTCAGCTTTTGTGGATATTCTAGATAACTCCGGCGCTGATAAAAAAAATCTAGTCAAAGTAGCGGGCTTCTGGGTAATTCCAACTAACCCTCCCAAAACGTTTAGCTTTCGATTTTGATGCTCCAGTGCTTCATCAGCAGCAAGAGCACAAAAGGGAATCACGTTACGATTTACAACCCAGCAGCCACGCTTAAATTCGTTCCACAATAGGCCCCTTGCATCAAATTTTTTTATTGCTGATTTCGATAGTCCATGAAAAATAAGTCAACACGTGTTTTTTCTTTTTCTTCTTAGTCAAAAATTGACGGAGATACAACGCTATGAAATATGCCTATGACGTCATCAGGTATAATACTTTATGACGTCGCACATGCTCAGTATATCTATATATACAAAACTTAATATTTGTATAACTTCCGGAATAATCATATTTGGGCGAAATGAAAAAAAAGTAACGATTTTTTTTCGATTTCCTACAGTTTGCAATAAACAATAATCAATTTAATTTTCCATGCAAGTACCCTATTCCTGATCTGAGATTTTGAGAGCGTTCATCTCATGCAGGGCCGGATTTAGGCACAGGCAACCGCCTAGGGCGCCACAATTAGGAGCGCCAAATTGCAACCAAATTTATTTATTTTCACAAACCAGTGAAAGCGTTTTTGATTGGTTGGTGCAAATCTCCAACAACCAGTTTTATGGCTATTTTCAACCAATGAAATTCCCTCTGACTGGTTTGTGATTTCTGTGAGAACAGACCTCATGCAATAAGTAAATGATATACTTTATTTGAAAAAATGAAATTACTTTTTTTGTCTTATTCTCCTACTCTCTGAATGATAGCCTAAAATGCATTGTTTATTATATTGATCTTTAACCATTTTGACAATACAATTTGAGAAGGGGGGGGGGGCGCCAGAATTGAACTTTGCCTCGGCATATAATAGCTATTGGACCGGCCCTGATCTCATGTAAATATAGAGGAATCATTCTAGCATAATTATGCTGATCCGTAGCAAAGAAATATTTCGTAAAATCATTAAGAGCAGCAAGATGTAGTTCCCAATCCGAGGATCGCACTGACCGAATAAACATTAACATTGATTCGACCATTGTCATGTATTGTCTTATAGTTTCAAACGTTGGTCTGTTTTTTCCAAAAGATTCATCAAAACTTCTAATTTTCACTACTAATGCTTTAGATTTTAGAGCAGCTGTTAATTGTTCAATGGATTCAGTAAAGTGATTTTCTCTTTGCATGGCAGTAATGCAATCAATAACGTACTTTGACAATATATTTGCCTTTTCGGAATAATGTTCGAAAAATGTCTCAAAAAAGGAAATATAAAGTGCCGTCAAGGAGAAGACGTAGGGCAAAATAGATCTTCTTACATTTCCACCTTCTAATATTTGATTTATGGTGATAGATTCATAAATGCCTCCTTCTCTAACCACATATGTGGTATACCTGTTCCTCTTAAGAATGAACCTACTGATCATAACATTGCCATTATAATGTGAAGCTTTCCAGGCCTAAGAATGAATGTGCCCAGTAGATGAGGATTTGCTTGGATCAGCTGCTGTACTGGAAGGTAGAGACCCATGTCCATAGTTACTAACTAATTTTGAGCCAGGTGTAATAATTTCTTTGACTTTCTTTAATTTTTTCAAAAACGTAATTTGAACTAAGTAATCTTTTTGTTGGTGAACTGGTGATCAGTGGCAGTAGACATACACGAGACATCGGTTTAGAAGTTTCCAATTCTGAATTAAATGTTGCCCAAGTGGGAACAATCTCATCCGAGCTTTCTGCTTCAAATCTTTGGCATAACAACCAGGATAAGTCTTTTAAACGCGCATTATTTAAAATTTTAAACTTATTGTCATAATCAACTGGACACAATTTATTATTTTGTAGAGACGTCGCTTTCGGCTGATTGAACGTTTCAGTAGTTAACAAAGTTAAACAATCCGGAAGATGTTTCAGGGAAGTATCATTCGTTTGGTACTGAAGACCTGTACTAACCGCTCTGTCTCCATTTTAAATTTCCTGTTATATAGTCATAACAGTTCCATGTAATGTTCCTTGCCCGTTAGGAGTGTTCTCATTAAAATCAATATTATCTACAGCGCAAAAAAATTTTCGGCCAGCAATTAGGTAAGGGGGAATAGAGACTGCTCCATTTGCTTCCATTTGCTTCAAAATATTCAATGCTATTTGTGTTTCATATTTCAAAACCCCAGAGTAATTAATCGAAAGACCGACAGAGTTACAAAGGTTAACAATGAATTTGCTTCCCGATTTAGAATGAATTGATAAAAGGTAATTGGCGATTTCGACTACCGATGAGGGCGCTGGCGTTTGTAAACAAATATGGCGGGAAACAAGTAATATTCTGACGTTCAGCATTGTATTTATATGCATTTGTATTTCTTTCGCGAATTTTCTCGTTGTTCTCGTAGTTTTTTCGGTGTTTTTTTACTATATTTTATAAATTTTGAACGTTGTGACTTTCTTTTGTGCATTTCGTATCCATACAATACAAAATATGGAAAATGGAGGCCTGTTTTTGAGTTTGGCCACAGTTTTATCCTACCTGCATGCTGGCGTAGAAAGCACTACCACTATTTTTATCAGGAAAATAATGAAAATGAATAGTCATCTGTCTGCACCTCTTCGGGAATGGCATTCGTATACTGTATACACAACAGTTTGTATTAGGCTTGGACCGCTTGGTCTTGGAGGCAGATGCCATTGAATTCCTGTAATAATAGCACCTCACAGAATCACAATTAAAGCTATCCCTTTATTATTTCCCACTTTTCGACACAAACCACGTAATTTTAAATTAGGAACGAACAGAAAACATCGAAAAAGCAAGAAAATATTCCAATACGGTATGTAAACAAACAATCTATTACTGTTTTATTTAGTTCCAAATATTCCCGCCAGGGGCCCAATTCTCGAATTACGACTAAAAATCTCGCAATCGACAAATCTCGCATCTGAATGTCGAACGCGAATTCTAAACTCTATTCTCGGTCGGTATGCGAATTTAAATGATGTCGAATGTTTAAACATGGCAACATCTAAATTTGATAGTATTGACATGTTTTTGACAACTGTAAAGTGTCAGAATTTTTGATCATTCAAATAAAAGTGGAGTTTTTGGTGAAAAATAATAAGTTCTAGGTCCTATTTCGTGCAATTACGATTACGATTTGTGCTAAAGTAGTGGAAAAAAGAAGAATATACGAAATTCTTTAAAAAGTGAACATGCTTACCTTGGTTTCAATAGAAATTGAAGAAGCCCTAGTACTATCCCTTATCGGATAGTACTAGGGCTACACCAATTCAATCCAAAACATATTTTTCAAATAACACCTTATGAAATTTAAATTATTTTTGAATTTCCGATTGCTCGCTCTAAGAGAAGATCCTCGAAAACGTAAATCCATCAAAAATGCGAAAATAACATCTTGAAATTTGAAATATTTTTAAGTCTATGTAGGACTGCTCGCTCCTCCCGCCAAATCTTAAAAAGAAGATCCTCAAAAACATGAATCCATCAAAACCGTAAAAACCCTCTTTTGAAAAGCACCTTCTTGTTAAAATTATTTTTGAGTTTTCGATTGCTCGCTCTGCTCGCCAAATCTCAAAGAGAAGATCCTTAGAAACTGAATCTTTACGGAAAAAAAATACAAAATTACTGTCCGTAAAGTCGACAATGTTGACTGTATCCAAGACCCGTGTTAATCCTCTAGTTAATCGAGAATTTTTCACAAAAAGGCACTCAGAAATAGCCGCTAAAACCTCGATTTCTTCGTAATCAGTCATTTTTATGACAAAAATAAATAAAATTGACACTTCGTGAATTCATCCCGCATGGTCTTACCCACTCGTAATTCTGTCGATCAAAAAAAGGCGACAGTGACATTCGAGAATTGGATTATGCCAAAAGGTATCGAGATATGCGATTCTCGTACGCGACATTGGGAAATCGTAATTCGAGAATTGGGCCCGTGCCGCATTGAAGAAGAGCGAAAAGTCCCACTTTTTTGGTTGTAATGCCGGTTTTCCACCAAACCGACAAAACAAAAACAAAACTTAAACTCAGACAAAACTCCAACTTTTCCCAAACATTTTCAAGTTTAGCGTGTTTTGCTCATTTGGAGTTTTGTTTTTCGGGTTAATTTCGAATTTTAAAACATGTTTTAAAACAAAAACTCAACAGTCCGTTTGGTGGAAAACCGGCATAAGACATTTGCTTTGCAAACAAGGTTTCATTCATTAAGGTTTGACACATAAGTAGAGAACGCCTTGTTATCTCTTCATCTTTGTTGTCATGGTCGTTTGTTTCATCTGACAAATCCCTAGTCTCCAATAACCACTTGAAAAAATACAGTAATTCCTCAGGTAGAACCTCTGACCAATTTATAGTTTCAAATGAACCGTTGAAGTTCCATTGGTCAGTATTTTTTATTAGATCTCTTAAAATGTTTGCAGCCGCACAAAGTGTCCGCATGTTTTCAGATAATTTATTCTGACTTTCTTCTACTTCTCTCAATGCTGCTGAGGAAAACCACCTATTTAAAATATTATTTCTTCAAATTTTAACTTTTAAAAATCGGTTACTGAATAAAAGCAAATGTTGCAACCATGTCTGCGGCATGAAATTTAGGTTTGAACGGGGCGCGCCACAGAAAATGAAGGTACCGTACCACTTTTTTTATTTACACCTTTTACCTCTTGCGATTTCAAAAATCAATGCGGCACCTGGCGGAAATATTTGGAACTAGCTTGACGAGTGACAGATCGTTTGTTTACATACCGTATTGGAGTATTTTCTTGCTTTTTCGATGTTTTCTGTTCGTTCCTAATTTAAATTACGACGTGTTTCGTGTCGAAAAGTGGGAAATAATCAAGGGAAAGCTTTTATTATGATTCTGTGAGGTGCTTATTACAGGAATTCGATAGCATCTGCCTCAAAGTCCCATCACAACACAAACTGCTGTGTATACGAATGCGATTCCCGAAAAGATGCAGACAGAACTATTCATTTTCACTATTTTCCTAAGAAAAAAAAAAATAAAAATTTGAATGAACTGGGACAAGAAAAGGTGATAGATCGGAGAAAAACTGTGGCCAAACTCAAAGACCGGCCTCCATTTTCCACATTTCGTGTTGTATGGATACGAAATGCACAAAAGAAAGTCACAACGTTCAAAATTTAAAAAATATAGTAAAAAACCACTGGAAAAACTACGAGAACAACGAGAAAATTAGCGAAAGAAATACGAATGCATATAAATACAATGCTGAACGTCAATATATTACTCGTTTTCTGCTTTATTTGTTTACAAACGCCAGCGCCCCCATCGGTAGTCAAAATCGCCAATTACAATTAGTGAGCATTCACCTCAAAGTAGCATGCGACGTGCATCCTGCTTTCTATAGCAGCAACTCGCACTTCGCATGCTACTTTGGTGTGAATGCCCACTTACATAAGACATGTTTCAATTCCAAGTCGCATGTTGCCACGTCGCATTTTCACTACGCTACTCTGGTGTGAAACCACCCATATATTTCTGAAGGCTCTAAAATAAGTAGCATGCTTCTTGCTTTCTAGCAGCAAGTCGCACGTCGCATGCTACTTTGGTGTGAATGTTCACTTTAAGTGTCTAGGTGACAGAAAAAATATACCTGGTTGTTAATAAAAACACAATGCTTACTTTACTCAAATGAAACTTTTTATTTTTTTCAACTATTTCAAAAGCTTCAATCAAAACGCAGTTGATAATTTAAACAAGTATTGTTTCCAAAATAACAAAAAAAAAACAACTTAGTTACTACGGGACTAAAGTGTCTTTGAATTCCCTGAAGTACAAATTTTCTCTGCAGAATTGAAAGATCTGCTTTAGTCCTTTAACATATAATAGAACTACATACTATTTTGTCTCAGTCAAAGCAGTTGCAAGTTGCTTTTGTGTGGTGAATAGCTATTACGTTTACATAAAATAATGGCTGCTTACAAACTTATAAAATATACTACTTTGTCTACCCATTCACTTATATCCTAAAAGAGACATTCATATAAATATCTCGAGTTTTTGTGATACAATAGTTCGGTTTACATTTTAAGGAAATATGTTCAATATTAACGCAAATAAATGTTTTACGTTGTTATTGAACAATTTCAGTATAATAGGCATTCAGTACAATAGGTATTACTTGTTTTATCAATTTCCAATAATGGCATTAATACATACCAGCCATATAGCATAAAGTATAGTATAATGTAAAAAAGGTCTAAGCTACCTTTACATCATATTCACTAAATGATAGCACCCAAACCGTTATAGCATTTTGAATTTTCAAACATTTTGAAGGGAAAAATATGATTTTGAATGTGATATTTGCCATACTTACATATTTGGTCGAATAAGTGTTAAAAATATAGACATGATCTGGAAGTAGACGAATGTAGCCAGCAAGGTGGCTGTCGTAAAGCAAGCAGATATAATAAATAATATACATATTTAGATAAATATGAGTTTGAATGTTACAGTTGCCAATGAAAAATAAAGGCTGTACATATTTGGTAAAATATGTTTTAGAAGGCATTGATACACACTATGGCCGGTAGAACATTGTTGCCAGCAATGTGCCTGCCGCTACCGAATGCAGAAGATACTGCCAGCATGTCAGCTGTTCACTGACCCTCCATCCTTTCTACCCCAAGCGTTTCAGTAGAGGTAGATTAGATAGGTTAGGTAGGTATTAATAGTTGTATTCCTTTTAGGAGGTCGAAACACTCGAGCTACTCTCGTTCCGGTGTTAAATGTGTGCGAGTGTTTACCCAGTGTGGGTATTTGCAAATTTTTCCACTGTCATTATGTGAACGTGTCATATTTAAGAGTAATCATATAAACGCGTCTTGATAGCCCTAAGTGCCATCTGTCTAAAGTTGACAGTTGAAGTAAAATACTCAACCTCCGAATAAACTAGAATCACACCTCAAAAGTGCTCAGTCAGCAGTTGATAATTATTTTTCAATCATCATGGACGTTATAATATACATATTTAGATAAATATGAGTTTGAATGTTACATTTGCCAATAAAAAATAAAGGCTATATATATTTTGTGAAATATGTTCTAAAAAGCATTGATATAATAATATACATATTAAGATAAATTTGAGTTTGAATGTTACATTTGCCAAAAAATAATGGCGTTACCTATTTAGTATAATATATTTTTAAATGTCATACTTTAAATTTAAATAGAAAATACGTTTCAAGACGCATTAATGTAATAATATACATATTTAGATAAATATGAGTTTGAATGTTACACTTGCCAATAAAAAATAAAGGCTATACATATTTGGTAAAATATGTTTTAGAAGGCATTGATATAATAATATACATATTTGAATAAATATGAGTTTGAATATTACATTTGCCAAAAAATAATGGCGTTACATATTTAGTATAATATGTTTTTAAATGTTATACTTGAAATTTAAATAGAAAATACGTTTCAAGACGCAATAATATAATAATATACATATTTAGATAAATATGAGTTTGAATGTCATAGTGTGGCCGGTAGAACATTGTTGGCAGCAATGTGCCTGTCAATACCAAATGCAGAAGGTACTGCCAGCATGTCAGCTGTCTGCTGACTCTTCATCCTTTCTACCCCAAGCTAAGTTCAAGTAGAGGTAGGTTAGATAGGTTAGGTTGGTATTATAGTATAATAATATACATATTAAGATAAATATGAGTTCGAATGTTACATTTGCCAAAAAATAATGGCGTTACATATTTAGTTTAATATGTTTTTTAAATGTTATACTTGAAATTTAAATAGAAAATATGTTTCAAAACGCATTAATATAATTATATACATATTTAGATAAATATGAGTTTGAATGCCATAGTGTGGCTGGTAGAACATTGTTGGCAGCAATGTGTCTGTCGCTACCAAATGCAGAAGATACTGCCAGCATATCAGACCCGTCATCCTTCCTACCCCAAGCAGAATTTAAGTAGAAGTAGGTTAGATAGGTATTATAGTATAATAATATACATATTAAGATAAATATGAGTTTGAATGTTACATTTACCAAAAAATAATGGCGTTACATATTTAGTTTAATATGTTTTTTAAATGTTATACTTGAAATTTAAATAGAAAATACGTTTCAAGACGCAATAATGTAATAATATACATATTTAGATAAATATGAGTTTGAATGTTACACTTGCCAATAAAAAATAAAGGCTATACATATTTGAATAAATATGAGTTTGAATGTCATAGTGTGGCCGGTAGAACATTGTTGGCAGCAATATGCCTGCCGATACTGAATGCAGAAGATACTGCCAGCATGTCAACTGTCCGCTGACTCTTCATCCTATCTACCCCAAGCTACGTTTAATTAGAGGTAGGTTAGATAGGTATTATAGTATAATAATATACATATTAAGATAAATATGCGTTTGAATGTTACATTTGCCAAAAAATAATGGCGTTACATATTTAGTATAATATGTTTTTAAATGTTATACTTGAAATTTAAATAGAAAATACGTTTCAAGACGCAATAATATAATAATATAGGTACATATTTAGATAAATATGAGTTTGAATGTCAAAGTGTGGCCGGTAGAACATTGTTGGCAGCAATGTGCCTGTCGCTACCGAATGCAGAAGATACTGCCAGCATGTCAGCTGTGCGCTGACCTTTCATCCTTCCTACCCCACGCAAAATTTAGGTAGAGGTAAGTTAGATAGGTATTATAGTATAATAATAGGTATACATATTAAGATAAATATGAGTTTGAATGTTACATTTGCCAAAAAAAAATATGGCGATACATATTTAGTATAATATGTTTTTAAATGTTATACTTGAAATTTAAATAGAAAATACGTTTCAAGACGCATTAATATAATTATATACATATTAAGATAAATATGAGTATGAATGTCATAGTGTGGCTGGTGGAACATTGTTGGCAGCAATGTGCCTGTCACTACCAAATGCAGAAGGTACTGCCAACATCTCAGCTGTCTGCTGACTCTTCATCCTTTCTATCCCAAGCTAAGTTTAAGTAGAGGTAGGTTAGATAGGTTAGGTAGGTATTATAGTATAATAATATACATATTAAGATAAATATGAGTTTGAATGTTACATTTGCCAAAAAATAATGGCGTTACATATTTAGTTAAATATGTTTTTTAAATGTTATACTTGAAATTTAAACATAAAATACGTTTCAAAACGCATTAATATAATTATATACATATTTAGATAAATATGAGTTTGAATGTCAGTGTGGCTGGTGGAACATTGTTGGCAGCAATGTGCCTGTCACTACCAAATGCAGAAGGTACTGCCAACATGTCAGCTGTCTGCTGACTCTTTATCCTTTCTATCCCAAGCTAAGTTTAAGTAGAGGTAGGTTAGATAGGTTAGGTAGGTATTATAGTATAATAATATACATATTAAGATAAATATGAGTTTGAATGGTACATTTGCCAAAAAAAAATGGCGATACATATTTAGTATAATATGTTTTTAAATGTTATACTTGAAATTTAAATAGAAAATACGTTTCAAGACGCAATAATATAATAATATACATATTAAGATAAATATGAGTTTGAATGTTACATTTGCCAGAAAATAATGGCGTTACATATTTGGTTTAATATGTTTTTAAATGTTATACTTGAAATTTAAATAGAAAATACGTTTCAAGACGCATTAATATAATTATATACATATTTAGATAAAAATATGAGTTTGAATGTCATAGTGTGGCCGGTAGAACATTGTTGGCAGCAATGTGCCTGTCGCTACCGAATGCAGAAGGTACTGCCAGCATGTCAGCTGTTCACTGACCCTCCATCTTTTCTACCCCAAGCTAAGTTTGAGTAGAGGTAGGTTAGATAGGTTAGGTAGGTATTAATAGTTGTATTCCTTTTAGGACGTCGAAACACTCGAGCTACTCGTTCCGGTGTAGGTCTGAGGTTAAGCCAGGATATTGAGATGACGGAGAATGAAGAATTTGACAAAGAAGCCATACGACTAGCAGAAAAATCTTTTTTGTTAGATGAGCTTGCAGTGAATGTTATGTTTGCCAATAAAAAATAAAGGTTGTACATATTTGGTAAAATATGTTTTAGAAGGCATTGATATAATAATATACATATTTAGATAAGTTTCAATGCCATAGTGTGGCCGATAGAACATTGTTGGCAGCAATGTTCCTGCCGCTACCGAATGCAGAAGATACTGCCGTCATGTCAGCTGTTCACTGATCCTTCATTCTTTCTACCCCAAGCTAGGCTTAAGTAGAGATAAATTAGGAGGTATTAATATAATAATATACATATTTAGATAAATATGAGTTTGAATGTTACATTTGGCAAAAAATTAAGGGTTTAAATATTTGGTAAAATATGTTTTACTTCAAATTTAAATAGAAAATACGTTTTAAAAGGCAAAAATATAATAATATACATATTCAGATAAATATGAGTTTGTATTTATTCCTGACAAACTTGTGAAATGCAATAATAATTATAAGTCTATCATTATGAAAGGGAATTTCCCGGTGATAATATATTTAGTCTGGAAGTAGGAAATGTCTCCTCATTTGGCAGCTCAAGGGTGACAGTGCAATTGTTCATGTGCTGCTTGATACTTAAAATGTAAATAAAAAATACGCCTTGAAAGACATTACTCAATAAAGTTAAGTTACATAAATAGATATAATTCCGAATGTTATATTTGCCACACAAAATTCAAGCCAAACGTAATCTTGACTTAAATATGTAGGTACATAAAGGGTGTCTCACAAATATTTTCGGTTGTGGATCAGTCTTCTGAGGCAGTAGGCATGTTCCGTAGAAACGAGATAGTTGCCAAACGTTTGACAACATTGTTTTAGTTGTAATGGAGCGTTGCACAGTGCTTTTTATGTTCATGCGTTTTATAAAAACAATTATTCTTATGTTCTTGTGCGTCGTTTGTACAGAAATCATTATAATATGTAGCAACTATGGATGTTTTGTTTGAATGTACAGAGCTTCACATCACATGTTGAAGAAATAAGTGAACTGATTAGTCAAGCAAACATAGAAGTATTTCTGGCAACTGAAGCCAGGGTGACTTCAGACATAGAGGACCAAGAGATTTCTATTATTGGTTATAACATTGTACCATGTGACTCAGAGAATAGGTTCACGATAATTCCCATCGTTTTATGGCGAACCCAGATGTCAGAGAACTGATACTAAACTTATATTCGAAGCATGTGTGTGGGCTAAAACAATGATTACGGGAACCAGATTTTCCAAGATACAATAACACAAAATTGTATAGTAATAGGAAAATCAAGGGTGAAATGAAAACTGTAGGAATTAAATGTTATTAACAAACAAGATAAGAAAGGAGATAGTTAACTACCCAATTATTTTAGGCATAATTAGTATTTAAGTATAGAATAATTTAATTCATTTCACACCGTTGATTAGGCTAAGTAATTAGGTTTATTACTCAGTTACATTAGTGATTAAGAAACTGTTTGTTTCATTTAACTAGGTTAATAGAAGGCATATACGAAAGAAAGATTTTCCAATTAAAGGAAAAACGGTAATTTTCAGTTATTAAAATTATATTCTCCATATGACTAGCGAACTCTATTGGAAGGCTTTCAAACTATGTCACTAAGGGTGTACATAGGGTGAACAATACGAGAACCAATAAGGAAAGAGCAATAAGGAATATTGAGAGGGCTAGGTACTAACAACTAGCCAATGAGCTGCTAAGAGCAGTACCCTCAAGAAATAGGGGTTGGTTCTCTCTCGCTTATTTAAGCGAGAGTTGATGCAGTTATCGTCGGAAATTGTTAGAATAAAACAAAAACTTAACGAGTTAGTGTTTGTCACAGTTGTCGCTCGATCCGTTCTTCTCCTAAGTTCATCTACCACTCAGTGATTAGTGGAAAAGCTCTCCAAAGAAGGTGATGGTTTATTTCAGTTCAATTTCTTTTAAAATCTATTTTTTTAGTCTAAACCTTTAATTAGAAATCAAACATTGTCTTCATTATTTTTTTAAAAAAAGGAGTTTTCATTTTTGGTGTCATAAATTGCTCTAATCACTGGTAGTGCCGGTTTGTGCAATTGTAGAGGGGAGTTAGCAACTTTGGCAATAAAAGGGTAAGTCATCTTGAATCTATAACTCTTTGCACTAACCATAACCGAAGAAGAGAGAAGAAGTGAGGTTTTTGTTTGGATTGCCTCCGGTTCGGAAAATTTGGTATTTAGGATCCTTTTCAGATTAAATTTAATTTTCAGCATAATTATGGTACCCACGTAAACTAAGATGTGACAGAATTATTCACGCTACCAAAATATTTATTCTTCTCAAGATCTCAATTTTGTCACATTATTAGCTGTAAAAATTAGAAGTATCAAAAATATCCATAAAGACCAACTACAAGATGACTCCGTAAACGTGTTACTAGGAAATTTCAACAAAAATATTTTGGAAGTATTGGATAAGTACTGTAGCGCCAATCCAGATCTCAAAAAAATCTCCTTTGAAGAATGGTTTGATCAAGAAATAAAACGTTCAATAAAACACGTGACACCCTGTATAACAGAGCTAGATTGCAAAACAATGAAGAAAACTGGAAAAAGTACCGAGAAAGCCGTAACTTGGTGACTGCACTAATAAGAAAAAAGAAGCAAAAATACCATAAAGCATCATCGATCAGAATAGAGGAGACAATAAGATGTGGAAAGGGATAAAAGAAGTAATAGGCAAAAATAAGAAAGCATATTTTAATGGTGAAATGATAATAAATAAGCAGGATATTGTTGAAAGTTCCAACAGATTCTTTATACAGAGTATTGAAAACATAGTCAATGACTCAATTGGCTATGAAATAACCCCAGAATATAAAAAAAATTGGAAAGATGGAAGTGAAGAAAGAACTAAAGGCTTTTCCATTAATATCTGAAATGGAGACTGTAAAAGCGTTAACAAAAAATTGTATCAATCTAGTCGAGTCGGTCAAGTGTTTTATGTCGTCCGTGTTTCTTATAGTAAAAAGTCTATAAACTGTGTAATTGTAATTGCATGTTTCATCAAGCCACTCGAGCAAATGTAGCAATACGTAATATAAGCGAATATTTTTGAGACATCCTTTATTTATAATGCAGGTTTTACACACATATTATTTTGAATGTGATACTTGCGATTAAAAAATATGTGGGTAGGATGATTACACTACTCATGAGTAATTAATAACCATCATAACACGCTCGTTGAATAATATAGTATTTTCCCATTATATTTAGGAAATTAGAATTTTAAATATGATACTTGAAATTTAAATAGAAAATATGTCTTAGAAGGCATTATCCCAATAACATACATATTTAGATACATGTGATTTTGAATTTAACATTTGTCATATTTGGTCAAATATGATTTTAGATGCCACTTCATTTGGCACCTCAAAAGGGTGACAGTGCAATTGTTCATCTGTTGCTTGATATTTGAAATCAAAATAAAAAATACGCCTTAAAAGGCATTAATATAATAACATTAATAACATACATATTTAGATAAATATGAGTTTGAATGTTACATTTGTCATTGAAAAAAGAAAGGCTTCACATATTTGATGAAATATAGTATATATAAACTTTTCATTCAAATAGAGACTCCTTTTGGAGCCCTGACATATAATATATATTCAAAAAAATATAATTTTGAATTTTTTACAGATAACGTCCTTAGTGTTTAAGATAAAGTAGAGATAATGGGTTTGGGACTTTAGAGAAAACTCACTCTCTTAAAAAATTATGCTGACGTTTCGATCATTTTTTATTTCTAAAGTCCTAAACCCATTATCTCCACTCTATAACTTTGAATGTGATATTTGCAAAGTAAAATTTGAGCAAATGTAAGCTCGACTTACATTATTTAAGTCCATTTGCACCTCTACAACTTAAGGGATAATTAACTCAAGTGGAGCTTTGAGTATGACTCTTGTAGAAACAGAAGTCACATTCAAAGCTCGACTTAGATTAAATATCCTGTAAGTAATAGCCGTGCAAATGGCCATTAATGGTACACCTAAGTGTACCATTAAGGCTGGTATTTCAATGTCACCTTAAGGTACAGAGTAACCTTAAGTCTTAAGTTATCCTTAATACAAGATTCACCCTATATCAAAGTTCCCTTAATTCAAGGTAGATCTTAAGCCACCTTAATGAACTGATTTCAAGTTCACTTTAACGTTAACGTCTTGAGCAACATTAAAGTACCCGCCCTTAATCTATACTGACATTTTAAAAATTGTCCATATTTGTATAAACTGTAATATTTTATTATTTCAGTCTAGTTGTTTATTTTTTTTTTTTTAATCTTGTATAAACGATTAGATTTCATAGATGATTATTATTGGACATTGCATTTATGACGATTGTAGAGTTTCAATATTATTGGCATAAATAAAACTTTACTTTAACATTATACATCTAACTCTTACAAAGAGTTTGATTAAAATAACTCCAAAAATTGTAAAATTTGTAAGCAGCTCATTAATATATGTTTACTGGAAGAGCTACATTTATCAAATGCCATCACAAGATATCATTTTCAGCATTTTTTCTTATAAAAACATACATACAAATTTTGTAAATACAAACAAAAATATGATATAAAAATTGCAAAGCGTATTTACAGAAACGTCCCGATTCTATTTCGGAAACAATGATATAATAAAAAAAAATTAAACATAATAAAGGTGGCAATTAACAAAACGAAAATAAAAAAAATAATATTGGAATACCTTCAATCCAAATAAATAGAAAATTCAAATTTTTTAAAAAAAAAGTGATTCAGTTTCAATACAAAAGCCTTTGGCAATATTTTCAGTAGGTTGAAAACTGGAGGAAACACTTTTGAATCACTCAATTTCAAAAACAGTATAAACCATAAACCTATAATTGCCATTTTTCTTTTTGTAAAAAAATATATCTATCTTATTAAAGGAAAATATGTACAAATAAATTGTTCAAACGAGAACATTTTTGTCAAATTTAAAAACTAATAAAATGTACTCATCTTTCCCAATCCTCTTCCGCTGGTATGTCAAAGTCATAATCAGAATCATCCATATCTGAGCCAACATCAAAATAGGGTGTGTCAATAACTTTATCGTCTTCTTCTGAACTAGAATCGCTTAAATTCAACTGCAATGGCACTCGCTTCTTCTCTTCATCATCATTCAAATTCAAAGCTGAAATATCATAGCAAATTTTCCTAACTTTTTCTTTCGTATAAAGCAGCCTAGGCCATGAGGATGCAATCTGTTTTTTCAGCAAAACACGTATTTGTGAGCCTGAGATTGTGTGTTGAATTGTGCGTTCGACTTTGGCAAACAACAATAGGTTTAGAGAGTATTTTTGGTCATTTTTGTGGGTGCTAAAATATAAAAAAAAAATTGATAATTATTTTTAATTCAATAATGACAAACACATACATAAAATGGAATTGCCTGTTGTGTTTTATTGCAAATTTAGCATCAACAACATCGTATAATTTTATAATCAATTTAACGTGGGTATCAGTCTCGGACCAACAAACTTCAGGAGTGAGATAATCCACGACAGGTGCTGTTTTCATTGGTGTCAAGTTCGTGTTAGATGAGTTTTTATCCTCAATTGCTTTGTTTTTATTTGGTTTAATTGCAAAATCGATGGTGTCCAGAAAGCCGTCAAAATCTATTACTTCGAAATCAAAGGCTTCAAAGTCGATTTGTTCACGTTCTAAAAAAAAACACAAAATCTCTCAGTTTGAGAAAAATCCTAGAGATAAATATTGTAGTTAAATATGATTCTTACCTATAAGTTCCTTAATATTATCATCCTCACGTATAATTTTCTCTATATTTTCATCATCATCATCATCATCATCATCATCATCATCATCATCAACATCAACTTTTTCAGGCAATTCAAATATTTTAATTTCTTCTTCATCATTGGGTATAGCCAATCCGCAGTTGATTAATAAATCGTTTACAAGTTTTGGTGCACCATCACCGTTTACTGTAGCCAATGTCACCTTATAAGATTTTTGTTTTTGAACAAAAGGATTTTCTTGCTTGGAATTTACTTTTAGGGCAAGTTTTCTTAGAGTGGTTTGATCTAGAAGATTAAAAATATTATTACGAAACTGCATCGAGAATCCAGTTGTGTAAGTCTAACCCTAGCGCGATTTTTCTGGAAATTCCACTGAATCTTTAAATAAGGCCAACATGTTACGGCTTTGAATGAGGTGCGTTTTTAAGAATTCTATTTTATTCGAGTGAGCCCAGAATACAATGTTGTCTATAGAAATTGCATAGTTTGTCAGTTTGTAGTCAGTTTAATAAATAAGAATTTGCTTGTGTGGGTTTTAAATTAGTGATAACTGATCAGAACTATTTTATAGATAATTTGTTCAGTAAAAGTTGTTAATGCGACCTCTCGAGGCAGAGGTCGCCCCAGTAGAAACATCATTCATAGTACATTGGGGTTAAGTTTTGCGGTTTCACTTAACAAAAATACGACTCTGTATTTGATGTATTAGATAAAGGCTTGATGGGACTACTTGCCCTTGTTAATAGCGGAGAGATAGCGCAGGAAACGAGCGGGGAAAATTCACACCCGATAAGAAGGTAAAACACTTCACCACACAAGCACGATTAGGGCGGTTTAAAACCTGACAGCTGAACAGTAGCTCAGAAAAAAAATACACTAGCGTAAGTATCAACTAACGTAGAGTGGCAGTTCAGAGTCGATCGAAATTTCACAATGTACTGTCGATCCCGATATGCGGGCCCCTCCACCCAATGACCTATTATCACAGATAGACGGATTTATAAACAAAAATATGTGTTGACAACATCTCCGATTCTTTCTATCCTGACCAAAGTCCCCCACTACTAAAATGCCACATTTAGTCGTAGGAATATTTATTTTCTCTTTCTAACGCAGGTATAAAGTCCTGGCTTTCAATTACACTTGGCAACACAGCACTAGACTAAACTCGGCCTCTTGCTTCTCGTAGTAATACGTTCCGTTCTCGCCCAGAGTGTCTTGTTCTCTCTATTTTATGCGATGATAATTAGTATAATATTAAAAAAAGACCGATACATAAGATATGTTCGTGTTAGTCTGGAATAGTTTTCGAATATCATCGTTTTGGTTTTGGGGCGGGATCAATTGGGTCTGGTCCATGGCAGGGAACAGCTATTGAGGCCGGACTTAGATCGGGCGACTTATCCCCACCATGGACCGCCCGCACCCCAAATCCCCCCTGGCCCATAAACATGTTGTCAACACAACAAATAGTATTTTATGAATGGAATGCTCTGTCTATCTGTGATAATAGGTCATTGCCTCCACCAGGTAGAATCTTTGCCTCGGTTGCTTATTGTTATGTTGGAAATTCCGAACTCTAAAATCAACATTCTTGATGGTCTTGGTGGGACCAATGCTTGGTCAACGAGTTGACTGTAATCTACCTGGCTGGAATCTTTATGACCTTTTGGGTCGATTTGATGGAAATAGGTATGTAGAAAACAGGCAGGTTTTTAAATTCACATTAGAAACAATGAAAGAAAAGGCTTTATTTTAACAAAGTTCAAGATTGGCTGTGATACGTTTTAGATAGTGATTATTGTTGAGAGTTGTGAAGAGATCGAAAGAATACCTGGATTAACAACTCTATCGGGCTCCAAAGGATTTTCCACATTGGATCTTAAGAGTGGATACTGGCAAGTGGCAATACACAAAGATAACAAAGAGAAAACTCCCTTTAGCACGTAACGCCTTTCGGATTGTGTAATGCTCCGGCTACGTTTGAGCGACTGATTCATCTAGTTTTGCGAGGCCCCAGCTAGCAAAGTAGTTCTATAAATTTAGAGTTATAGAACTTTTATATTCTGTTAAGGTTTTATAGTCGTATCTAAAACATTGAATTGTTGCATTAATGTAGCACATAAGCCTATTTTGCCTTCAGGAACCGAATTGTTATTTAAATTTATTGCAAGAACGTTCTCAGAACATAATTATAGAGCATTTATAAGATAAGTGCCGATATTGTTGTATAAGTGTGCACGATAACACAATTTTACAGCAACAGTGCTTATAGAATCAAATTACTGTGAAACCAATGCAAAATGGTGCCTTGTACAATCCCATGTGGAACTCTTATAAAATTATTCCGTAAAGTCGCTTATATAGTTTTTTTTATAGAACTATTGGGTAAGGGGTTGCTAAGTGACAATTCTGCTGCAGAGATTAAATTATAAATATGGAAACTGCTATCGAACTTAAGGGAAAAGGCTCTTCAAAGCTGTTATGGAGAATAATAATACAGTAAAAATAGAATTATAATAGAGTAAATGATGAGCCTTTTTGCTCAATGAAAAACTGTATAGAACTACCACAACTTCATTGATGACGCTATATTATGTTTGAAGAAGTTTTCTTGGTACACAAGTTTCGGCCAACATCTTGGTAAAAAATGTCATTAAATAAATGGTGAAAAGTTAAAAAAAGTGGGGCTTTTCGGAGGAGAATCAAGAAAATTTTCGAAAACCTTTTAAGCGATAGTATTTGCGTAAATAACAACACTGCTAGAATATAAATGATGTCCAGGAGGCGACAGCATTACAAATAGATAGTGCCGTAGTGAGCGAGGAAGAGAAAAATAAAATAGTATTCGACACAGAAAAGCAAGATGACGAAGATCTAATAAAAAATAAAACGAAATAGCTAGTAGAGCTTCAAAATAATAACGAAGAGAATTTCATATATTATAATATTAATTCTCTTAAATTGAACTTATCTAAAACAAAATTTATGTTAATAGGTGGTAGAACAGATAAAGAATCAATTACACAAAATAATCTTCATGTTAAAATCAGTAGTCATATTATTGAAAGAGTAGAGACACATAAATATCTTGGATTTGTTGTTGACTCCTCACTTACATTTAGGGATCACATTTTGTATACAATCGAAAGAATTACGAAAGGTATAAATTTTCTGTCTAGATTCACATCTTTTTTGTCACAGTGGACTAAGCTTACTATCTATAATACTTTGATCTTACCACATTATATCTTTAGTTCCTCGATCCTGTACCTGTGTAACAAAAATGATCAGAACAGGTTGCAAAAATTGCAAAATAGGGCAATGAGAATTATTTTACGTGAAAGGCGTGAAACGCCTATAAAATAGTTATTTATGATATAAGTGTATAAAGTACATTTTTAAGGCACGCATGTGAAAGTTTGCAGAATGAGCGAAGCGAATTCTGCAATTCACATAAGTGCCTTAAAAATACTTTTAACACAAATATCATACAATATTTTTTCTACAAACGGCAATAAAAAGCAATAACCAGTCACAAATTGGATTTTCAAATGAAATTGGAAGCATCTTTCCTACATAAAATTCTTGAAATTGACATTTGTCAAAAAATCCATACAACCAGCACCTTGTTTTACAGGTAACGAAATGTCTTGTCAGTTTCTTGAAAGTCTGTCGTGGTCAGGAATGCTTTTTGCTAAAAATGCAACAAAATACAGAAGAAAAAGAGGGTTGCATCGATCCTTCGAAAAATATAGATGAGGCGGCCAATCGGGCTACCTCAGTTGTTCAAATTTCACCATTAATATCAATGTAAATAACTGAAAATACAAACTTTTTTTGACGTCCGCTCTCAAAATTTGATGTTTCACTTTTAACACTAGTGCTATAAAGACTTTATGGCACTAGTGCGATAAAGTAACATTTTTAATGCTTCGGGGCGGTGTTAAAAAGTGCCTTTTTAACACGTTTGTAGAAAAAATATGTTAGGAAAACTAAATTGGCTTTCTGTTGAAAAATTTCTTATTTACCAAAATATGTTGTTAATTTATAAAATGAAAAATGAGCTAACACCTACATATTTGACTGAAAAATTAAGAAGTCATTCTTCTGTACATTCGTACCCTACTAGGAATCGTAACAATTTTTATGTTACAACAAAAAATAAAAAAGGAACTGAAAATGGTTTATACCATAAGGGTTTAATTTATTTTAATGCTTTGCCTCAACAAATAAAGGACGCCCCAAATATTAATTTATCCTCTATTTTCGCCACTGTATGCAAAGGTTTATCTAGCCACTGTAGTTTTGTCAATTTCTTTTTGACTTTTTTGACTTATACTAAGTTATAGCTGATGCCATGTGCCCTTTGAAAAAGAAAAAAGAAAATTTAAGAATTTAATTATGTGACAATTTTAATAATGACCTATTATATGTATAGAGTATTTGTCCCTTTGTATGGCTATTTGGCCATTTGTCGTAACACTGTTTTTTGTATGCTGTTTCTTGCATTTTGCATTTTATGACTTTGTAACCTGAATTGTAAGTAATGCAAATTTTTAAAATACATATTTTATATGTTCCTTGCAGTCTTTTTGGACCTGAAGATGGGGTGTAATATTTTTGACCCCGAAACCATGGTAGTCAATGAATAATTGAAAATTTATTCTTTTTTGGAATTGCGAAATAAGACTTTTTGTTCTCCCGTAAAATCCTATAAGAGTTCTTTATTTGTTCCACACTAGAGTTCTAAGACAGCATTTTAGAACTGCTATGCAATTTTTAAGAGATTGCTCTATAACTGTGATTTAAAAATTCTTTTATCTAAACTGCTGGACAAATGAAGCGGAACAAGGGAATTTTTAGTTTAGCCTAGGATTCCACTATAACACGAACTCAAGAGGATATCAATGAGTGGATTGCGTAATTTAGAAGTTAAATTTCGCAAACCGCTCATTGATATCTTTTTTAGTTCGCGCAATATTGGAATTTGAGGTTCAGCTAAAAATTCGCTTGTTCCGTTTCATTTGTCCCGCAGTTTACAAGCGTTTGGTTATGACGTTTTTACACAACCATTTTCCTGGTATTTGAGTTATGTCATGAGAATCGTAACACAACTAGTGGTGTTATGGACTAGGTTATGAATTCATAACATAACTAGTGGTGTTATGGACAAGGTTATGAGTCCATAACACAACTATTTTTGGTGATTTGACAAATGTCAAAGTTGAATCTGTGAAGGTAAAATGAAGGTAGACAACTATTAATAAACGAAAATAAGTGAAAAAAACATTCTTATTTTTCGCTTTGTAGATAAAACGTTGTACATCACACGTAGGTACGTTTAAACATGACTACAAAACTCGTGTGATTAGAACGACTCGGTCTACGACCTCGTCTAATCTTTCACACTCATTATTGCAATCATGTTCATAAACGCACTTGTAATGTAAATAACTATAATATAACTATAAAAATTTCCTGCAGACCTTACACAATATCTCAAAGAGCTGAACAGTTTTCTATAATGGTGCATGTTATCGTATAAGTGTCGTCTCAACGTTTTGAAAATGTTCTTAGCTCATTGCTCTATAAAATTTGCTCTGGGAACGTTCTTACGATTTTTATAGAACATGAAATTGTCAGCTGGGGACTCACATGGAGAACTTGCCTGGTATATTTAGATGATCATGGGAAATTCGTTCCAAGAACATCTCAATAACCTGAAAGAAGTTTTTGACCGCTTCCGGAATGGCAACTTGAAACTCAATACAAATAAGTGTTTTCTATTTCAAAAGAAAGTGGAATTCTTAGGTCACGTGGTATCTGAAGATGGCATACAAGTCATAGAAGGAAAAATAGATGCTGTCAGAGATTGGCCAAAACCACGCGACAAACATGAACTAACGAGTTTTCTAGGATTATGTTCTTATTAATCGAAGATTTGTGGAAGCATTCGCCAATATAGCTGCTCATCGCTTAACGGAAGAGAAATCAACATTCAATTGAACCCAAGAATGCGATTCCGCATTTAGAAAATTAAAAGGAGCATTATGTACAAGCCCAGTGATGTCCTATTCCGATCAGAAGGGCATGTTGATTTTGGACACAGATGTAAGCTACACTAGTATTGGAGCGGTACTTTCACAAATTCAAAATTCACAAGAGCACATCGTAGAGTACTACAGCAGAACCTTATCAAAGCCAGAACGAAATGATTGTGTCACCAGAAGAGAGTTGCTCGCCAGAGCCAGAGCATTCGACCATTTCCATAAGTATCTCTACGGACGTAAATTTCTAATTCGAACGGATCACGCAGCTCTAAAATGGCTTTTAGAAATGAAAACTTCCGAAGGACAACTTGCTAGATGGATTGAGAAGTCGCAGCAATACGATTTCCAAATTAAACATCGACCTGGAAACTTGCATAGAAATGCTGACACTCTGTCTAGACGGCCATGCATAGAAGGCTGCAAGCATCGTCAAAAAATCGACAAGCAGGAGAAAAACACTGGTCTGGCAGTGAGAATACCGGGTCTTATCGTCGATGATAAATGGATTACCAAACAAATGAGACCAGATCAAGAGGCAGACCAGGATATTGGGCAATTTCTACATCTTAAAGAAAATTATGAATGTAGGCCAGAATAGAAGGAAGTGTCGATGAAGAATTTGATTTATAAGGCGTTGTGGGCTCAGTGGAATTCTCTGGCCGTAGAAAATGATTTCCTGAAAACAATTTGGGAATGTGCCGATGGATAATCTACTAAGAGCCAACTGGTTATTCCAAAAGATCGAGTAGATGTATTAAAAGAAATACATGACGGAACTTCACGGGCACATTTTGGAGTTAACAAGACTTTGGACACAATTCGGGAACGTTTTTACTGGGCTCACTATCATGAAGACGTTAAAAACTGGAGCCGAAAATGCGACATCTGTGCTACCAATAAAGGTCCTAAACTAAAATCTCGAGGGCCCATGAAACAGTACAACGTCGGTCTCCCATTTGAAAGAATAGCGATAGATGTAGCCGGACCGTTCCCCGAGTCAGAGCGTGGTAACAAATACATCTTGGTTATCATGGTTTACTTCAGTAAATGGCCAGAAGTTTTCGCTATTGTTAATCAAGAAACCATCACTATTGCTCAGGTGCTAGTGGACGAAGTTTTTAGTCGTCATGGTGTGCCACTAGAGTTACATTCAGATCAGGGACGAAACTTCGAATCTGCCATCTTTAAGAAAACTTGTGAGATCGTGGGCATTCCATTCATAAGACAAGGACAACACCTTTACATCCACAGTCTGATGGCATGGTAGAACGATTTAATAAGACCATAGAGAAACACATGACAAAAGTGGTTGCAAAGAACCATCGAGATTGAGACAAACATTTGCCTCTATTTTTAATGGCTGACAGAGTCAAAGGGGAAAGTTCGGCTAGAATCGTTTTTGGAAAGGAACTCAGGGCTGGAACTGGATAGAGATCGTTATCCCTATCGCTATGGCACTTGTAGTTTTCTTCTCTCTTCTCGAAATCAATAGAGAGGGGACGTCAATAGAGATAGAGAAAAAATCTCTATTCGTTACAGAGTCCCAGCCTTGGTTACCATGGGATCTGATGTTGGGAATACCTGAAGCACAAAAAGAAATTTGAGATTATGTCGATGAAGTAAGGGCACGACTTCTGGTGGGGATACATGATTTTGCTGGCCAGTGACCGAATGAAGACCAGATACGACTTGAAAGCCAATTCAGCCGGATTTCAAAAAGGTGTTCTAGTGTGGCTGTATAATCCAACAAGAAAGAAAAGAGTGTCGCCGAAATTGTCTCCAGCATGGGAAGGACCCTACAGTATAGTCAAGAGGACCAATGATTTGGTTTACAGAGTTCAGCGCAACACCAGGAGTAAAATGAAACTTGTACATATGGACAGATTGACCAAATACCATGGGCGTGAAGTTGATCGGGACGATCAGTCTTAAGAGGAGGGCAGTGTAGCGGTGCGCTTTCGCCATGGTGTACAGAATCTAACTTGAAATCTAGAAAATACTGCTTTATTCAGGCAAAAATATTATCGCATTTATTCTGGATTTTACAAGAATGCATTACAGATAAATTGAGGCCGGTATTAGTTTGTAGTTTTAAGTTTAAGATTGGCTGTGATACGTTTTAGATAGTGATTATTGTTGAGAGTTGTAAAGAGTTAAGTTGTTTCAGTTAATTAGTGAAGTAATTAGTGTCAGAGTGCGTAGTAAGGTGGAATAAACTATTGTTGTGTTAATTGGACTCTGATTTTGGAATAAACGAATCCAAGATTTCTGTTACGCAACACAGAGCCGTAACAGTATTATTGAAATGGGTGACGTTTTGAAATCCTTGAAAGATCCGAAGAATGTCAAATCAGACAGACCAGATGATATTCCATTACATATCGCTCATTTGCTGCAAGAACTTTATAACTCAAAAAATTTATCAGTAATAAAGACATATCAATGAAAATGTATAAAAAAGGGTCGCTAAGTGCTGAAACTTTATTATTTTATTATTCAGTTTAAATTTCTTTTATTAACAGACCTCAATTGATTAGGTCACGCTAATTCGCGATTCGACATTAAGATGGTTATAACATTATTATGTTTTATTCAAGGTTTTATGTAAAAACAAAATTTTCCAATTATGACATTCTTGCAGCAAATGAGCGATATATATATATTTAAAGAACCCCACTATGTTAGTCTGAAGTGTGGGATTCAATTGCACACCAAGAAGAAAGGAAAAGCGAAAGTATTAACTACCTTGACAAAAATAACAGGGTTCATCTAGCCTTGATGATGGGTAATACGGCTCCTGACTAGGGTAATGTTGTAATATTTGTCTGTTGTAACAAAGAATCGTATTACTTTGACGCAATTTAAATAAGATATGGGTTGTGTTATAATTTCTACTTTAATTTTAAACTTCGATAAATTGCATTTCAAAAGTAGTTTTTTCTGAGTCAAAATACAAAGGACAAAATTTTGGTTACTTACCTGGCTCATAAGCGATAGTATACAAAGAATCTGTCGCCTGAACGCTCCACTCATCATAAATAGGCTTAATACCCCAAAGTGAACATAAAATACTCTGGAACGGAAGTTTTGAAATATGGTCATTGGAAATGTGTTTCAACGTTGAAACGTCAACATAAACGCTTTCGCCATAATCAACACAAAGAACTTCAACCTCTTGTTCTTCCAAGCTTAGGAGTAACCCTCGGTTGTAGTCCCCGCTGACTTCGTCTTTTACCAGGTAACATTTGCCAATTTCGATTTTTGATGGTTTAGGATACAAGGGCTTGCAGATTGCCTCTTTAATGGATTCTTCAAGTTCTTGCAGTCTGAAATACAAATTTTTAAAGCATGTATGCTTTGAAATATGTTTATTTTTTTTTTCAATACTCACTGTGAGGTAAATTTGTTATGTCTTACATAAAATTCATGAGGATTTACTGCACTTGTAAATATAACATCTTGTACCTCATTCAAATCCAAAAAAGCCCAGTCCGGCTGTACTTGCGCAGAGACAACTTTTCCAACAGATGGTTTTGCCAATTTATATTCTGGCAGTTCAATTTTAGCGTCCATGCAAAGATCATATAAGCATTGTAGCTGTTTCTTATCTTTAATGGCCATCCCTCCATTTACCAATTCTCTAGTAAGTTGAAATCCTATTGACGGAAAACTTGGATCATGCATTTCTACATATTCGTATACATCGTCGACCCAAAAATTGTTGCCAAGTTGCAGCATTATTGTTCCTGTCATTATGGAGTTTGGACATGTACTGTCGATTAATAACTGTGCTTTTTGTCTGGCAGATCTCGAAAACGTCTTGTCGTCGAAGGGTGGGATTAGGTTGGCAAAATGTATTTCGTAGGCTGAAATTTTATAAAGAAACATGAAAGTATATAAAGATTTCAAAGTATGAAAATCCGATCTTAATTAATAATACATACATTCTGGGGCCTGAAAAACTTCCCACCCAGGTTAAATGATGCATAATAATCAATGACCTATTAACACAGATAGACAGAAAAATAAACAATAATATCGGTTGACTACATGCCAGGAACCGCATCTCTCCCCACTACTTATTAATCCTTGTGTTATTTTGTATCTTTCTCTAACACGTGGAAAGCGATTATTTTTCAATGAAAATTAGCAACGCTGCAAAAAAATAAATCCCACCTCGGATTCTACCTTTCCACCAATCAGCGGCTTCTATTCAATTGTCATGTCAAAATGCGACCTGCAGGTATTTTATGACAATTTCCATTTGTCAATCAGTGCGCAGTGAGTGTATCCGCATCTTTTTCTAAAATTATGTAAAATATAAGGATAAAGATACACTTTTGTAGCACTGATTCTGGTTTCATTTTCAGAGTTGCCAAGTATGCGATAGTAAAATGGGGGCGGAGTTAGCGGAATCATTTGAATCCCTACTTCTAGCCGCTCTCACAGCTCACCCCCCCTGGCCCATAAACATGTAGTCAACCAAAACAAAGCTATTTTATCAATGGGATGTTCCGTCTATCTGTGTTAATAGGTCATTGATAATAATACATTAAAATCATCCAATGACCCACCATGTATAATAATATTTCAAAATTTAACTTAATTTATTAATAATTTCAACCCTCTTTTGTACAGAAAAGGGTTATTTAGTTTCACATGAATGATAAAATTATAGCTCTGTGCCAACCGAGATGAAAACCGTTCTAGAACGGTAATTTCCAGTTGTCCACCTATTTTCAATAAGTTGAACATTTATCCTAATAGACCTATCTATTTTACCAGACAAAGAGGTGATAATACGAAAACTTCATTAAATAAAAAAAGACACAGAACGCTCATTGCGCAAGACGAGGCAAAACGTACCAAATTATGTTAGACTTACGTATAGCAATCCGTCCTTCTTATTTGCACAGGATAAAAAGAAAAGAGGACAAACCGCGTGTTGTGCAACGTATTTGTCAATGAAAATGTCAAACAACTTTTGAATGACACTTGTCAAGTTGAATATCCACTTTAGATTTATTCTTGTCAGACCACGTGCAATGAACAAGGATAAAGAGATGCCTAGCGTGCAAAACGATCACCTCACACCTGTATTAGCCAGCCAATAACAAGACATTGCCTCGTGTTGCGCGCGCATACCAGGTAAAAATAGATAGGTCTATTGACAAATGAATTGATCCGACTGGAAATTCCCGTTCTAGACCAGTTCTCATATCGGTTGGAACAGCCTCTCTAGATGTGACATCCCACTGGGCAAAAAAACATAAAAATCCCCCGAAACCCTGGGATTGAAAATACAGTTTGGTATCGGATCAAAGATATTGTCAACACATAGGTATTTTTGTTCACAATTTCGGGTGTCTGTGATATTTAGGTACCTAATTGTACCTACCCCTTAATATAAAAAGCTTCATAATTACCTTGCGGTGGAATTTTCCTCAACTCTTCTGGCATTTTAAATAATTTACTGATGTTGGTGTGGCTGTAAACACCTTTATCGATAAGAAATACTAAGGCATGATCTTCAACTTCCAGCAGTCTGCAGCGGAAATAGTCGTTTTCGTCTCTGGTCAAGTAAATATGTGATAAATGCCATTTACTAATGGGATGATAGTATTGCATGTTCGCAATAATATCATTGATTTCATCAGTACGATCTTCGTATTTGCACACCCTTCGGCCTTTTAGGTCAAAATGCTGCAGTAGTTTTATGGCACAACTTCCGGCACTTGTCATTGTAATGATTTTGAATCTGATAGTTCCATTTTTATGTAAAATATCAGAATTATCGTCCAATTCTTTATGTAAAACATGACGTTTTTTACAAAATAGCGAGTCACATTTGCCAAATATTTTTAGAATACTGCATAACTCAAGTTTTCGGGAAACACGTGCTTGTTGTTCCTGTTGTGACACACCCTAAAGTTATATGGACTACAATTAGAAACAAATAGTATATAAAAATACAATATGCTTACCTTAAAGAATGTTTTGATTTGTTCTGGCAAATCTTTTTCTATTCCAGAGATTTTCACAAGATTACTGAATTTTGACATTCTTGGCTCACAATTTTCATCAACAAATATGTATGTGCTCAATTCATGCTTATTCTAAAAAAATATACATGATCATACTACTCATTTCAAAAAATCCTTTTTCATTAGCTCTCATACTATTTTCTAATGGAAAAGTATTAGTAGGACAATTTTTACCTCAAATTTGTACCAATCAAACGTGAGGAATAAAGTATTCTCTGCTAACTCTACTAGAATGAAAACATAAGAAAATAAAGACCAACCTGATTATTGTTCAATGGTGATTGAACATTTTCCAAAAGGCAACTGAATCTTTTGATGAACTGCGTCCAGGAGAATGGCAAAGAGTAATGTATCAGTAAATGGGCACTTGTAATGTTAACTGTATTATAGATTTCATCGGTACATACTAAAACTATAAGAAAAATATCAAATTGTGTTTTGTCAACTCAAGCAACTTTTAATTTTACCTGAATAATTGCCAGCTGGAATACTATTCCAAGTATTCTCTACATACAAAATATTCAGTTCATCATCAAGTTGACTAAAAGACATATAGTCTATTCCTTTCAAATTGAAAAAAGTTTGAATATCTTCAACTTCGTCCTTATTACAGATAACAACTGATTTAGTGAATTTATATTTATCATAAAGAACCTTTTGTAAGCTAGATTCCTTATTATTGGAATCTAGAAATTTCATGGAAAATTTGATTTTTCCATATAAGGCTGCCTCTAAATAATTTCCTATACACACTGTAGGAACTTGATTCAGTTTTAACAGTATGTCTTCCATATGGACAGTCCAATGCTGCGCACACATAATCAATTGTATAGATTTTGGACAGTTTCTGTGCATCAAAACTTGATCGGCCAAATTAAGAAATTTTTTAATCAACTCATTATGAGATTTAAGGATTATGTCGGCATCTTCAAATACGAAATGACAAAGTCGCTTGAAGTTTGTTGCTTTTATCATGATCAAATGTAACAATACTGCAGGCATTGTTATGAGAATTTCAACATTACTCTAAAATAATTATTGCAATTGAGTGTTCAATTATACAAAATACTATTAAAACACTTACCATGTTGCCGTATCCAGGATAAGTAACCAAGGTACATTTTGTATTTTGTTTATGAAGAATCAATTTCATTAGGTCGTGGATTTCCTCACATCTTTTGGAGGTGCTACATAATATAACCACAAATGGCCCCCCTCTTAGCTTTAATAGTTTGCTATACCTATCTTTTTGTTCCATTATAAATGACAACAAGATTGGAAGGTAAGCCATTGTCTTGCCAGATTTGGCGTCATTTACCATGATCACATGCTGATTACGAGTAATCGCAGGAAATGCATAATGTTGGATTCTTTTTGATTGTTGATAGTTCAGTTTAGAGACGCTATTGTAAATATCCGCATGGATGTTAATTTTTGAAACTTGTCGAATCGGTACCGGTATAGATTCGCTAGAAAGTATTAAAATAGTAGTTATTCAGGACATTGGAATATTCATTCTCACCCATGAACAAGCACTTTGCTGGAGCGCTTTTTCTCTATTGAAGTCATGCCAGCATAATTTATGGATAAAATTTTATTTTGAGAAACATCCTGACCTTTAGTCGCAGATTCTGACTTCAGCAATGTTGGTGGCTTAATAATGAGTTCTGAAAAACAATAACGTTGCAAAACAAGTTTTACAAATAAGAAATTCACGAGTAGAGGAATGGTTTAAAGTCTGTCAAAATGATTTTACCTTTTGATTTTGAAGGTTTCTTGACCTCCTCCTCTGGAAGTTCAAATTTAATTGGAGTCTCCCAATCGTCCTCCTCGAAAGCAACTCGGCACGCGCTGCAAGGGCATGAGCCTACTAGTTTACAAAAGTCTTGCTTGGTGAAAATTTCCTGTTTTACTGAATCTGAAGAAGACGTCTCTTCCGTTTCTTTAGGTTTGCCTTTGGTTTCATCATCGGTCAAGCTGTCAGGAGCTTCGGGAATCTATATTGGAACAATACACTAATATTGTGCAGGGTGACTCAGAGAAAAATTCAGTCTTTAAGCCTACTTAGATAAAAACGATAAACGTTATAGAAATAGGGGAAGAGGATGCTGCAAGTAGCTGAATATGGTTGGGAGAACAAAGTGCGTTTATGAATTTCAAATATCTTAATCGAATTTGATAGATGGCATTGACAAACTTAGTAAAATTAGGCAATTCAATCCATCTGTCAGATAGGGAAATTCAATATGGCGTGGCGGCCAAGCAAGTTTGTTTTGAATGTGTTTTTATGCGTATTTCAAATTATTTTGCTTAGAGTTTTGCTTGCAACTTTGATTTGGACTATTTAATAAAATATTTGTTGATTAGGTACCTAAACTAATAAATCGAGCAGATTCTGGATATTTTTTTCTGTTTTTTGGCCCATGTGTGGCCGCCACGCCATCTTGAAAGTCACGTGGTTTGAATTGCCTAATTATAGGGTTTCCGAGAAATAAGTTCAGTAGTGAAGTGTCGAAAGACCATATGAAAATTGGAAAGATACTTAGACCTCTCACAACAACATTGAACACAGCTTATGCAATTTTAAGTCTCTTGGAGCAAAAAGATTTGCATATACTTTTTCAATGAATGATGGACGCTAAAAATTCACTAATATACATAAGAGCTTATTTTGGAAAAACAATGTTGTCTTGGATTCTGATACGCCATATCTGTACCTATAGAATATTTTTCTCAGATGCCTATGTAATAATTTATATAAGAATCCGCTGCCCAAGGGTATGAAATGTATATAGATAAGTATGATGTACCCATGTGTTAATTAAATTTAAGATATTTATACAGAATTACTCCTATTTGTTCATAGATTTTATTTATTGAGCGACAGTGTTTAACAAGTCCAATATCTTGTCAACAACTCTTAAATGGATAAATTAATAAAAAGAGAACCCATTCACACATTCATATAATTGGAATATTTACCCCTTATAGAAACCCTTGCCCTTTTTCCACTGTTATATTATTTACCTTTATTGTAGGACAGTCTCCATCTCTAGTAGTTACAACTTCAGGGATCTTGTTTGGTGTACTTTTCCCCACTTTCCGAATAGTTTTGCGCTTGCAGGCATCCTTTTTCGGTAGAGAAATAGTTCTTTCAGCGGCAAATAATGGCAATTTTGGTCTGTTTAACTTCTTGGACGTTATTGAGGAAAATGGTGAGACGGCGGAATCTGAAAATTGTACCATCACATTTGAGACCCCCGCCCTATACAAGCAAAATAGGAATGTATATATTCACCTGAATCAATACTGCTGTTAATCAAGCTACAAGATTGTTCACCCATGTGTTCATTGCCTGAAAATTCAAATACATAATGATAATAATTAGGGAATATTTCATTTTTGAAGCCTGATGTTACGTTTTAATTATGTGTAGGAACCTTTTTTTGTCTAGCCTAGCCATCTATTCTTGAAAAATAATACATATATATTTTCAAAATAGATGGCCCAGCTGGGTTCCAGGTTTGCAAAAACTTGATCTATTTGTTGTATGCACCCAACATTAAACAATTGAAATTACCAATTTTTTCAAAATGAAAATTATCCATCAATGTTGGTGCCAACATTTATAAACCTATAGACAACATTCTGATTAAAAGTGTTCATACCATAACTTGATCCTATAACTAGTTTTAGAGATACGGGTAGTTTGATGTCCAAGAAATGCACACATTTTATATGCATTTACATCTACCTGTCACCTGAGCGTGGGGATTCCTGTCACCTGAGCGTGGGGATACCTGTCACCTGAGCGTGGGGATACCTGTCAATCCTGGTATAATATTATAGTCTGGGAGACGACCGTATTTTTCCTACCCCGATCGAGTTATGTGTCGACACTATTATCAATATATAGTATTATGTGCATCTATTAACCTGTATTCCTGCCTGAGAGCAAATGCTGCCGGAAAAATATCTTTTAACAAATTATTAACAAATTTAAAAAAACGTAATACTACCCCCATCGAGTTATGCCCTAAGTAGGGTATCAGATTGAAGGTCTCGATGTTCCCTATCTAAAAAGTCGATCCTCACTCGTGAGAACTTGCCGGAAAAAGGAGGCAGGACAGCTTATCGGGGCAAGGGCCCGCGGTCTCTGCTTTGACACCTATCAAGCTTTGCACTAAATGATGTGTCAAATTAAAGGTGTCAATAAGTTGATTTAAGGTCTGTTCGCAGAGAAATCACAAACCAGTTAGAGCGAATTTCATTGGTTGGAAACAGTCAGTAAACTAGTTTCAAACAATGAAATTCACTCCTTCTGGTTTGGGATTTCTGTGCGAAGAGACCTTAAATCAACTTATTGACACCTTTAATTTGACACATCATTCAGCGCAAAACTTGATAGGTGTCAAAGCTGAAACCGCAGGCCCTTGCTCCAATAAGCTGCCCTGCCACCCTTTTCCGGCAAGTTCTCACGAGACAGGATCAACTTTTTAGATAGGGGACATCGAGACCTTCAATCTGATACCCTACTTAGGGCATAACTCGATGGGGGTAGTGTTACGTTTTTTTCAATTTGTTAATAATTTGTTAAAAGATATTTCCGGCAGCATTTGCTCTCAGGCAGGAATACAGGTTAATAGATGCACATAATACTATATATTGATAATAGTGTCGACACATAACTCGATCGGGGTAGGAAAAATACGGTCGTCTCCCTAACTATTAGGTGACATGCATATAATCAGGCCTATGATGTATCATTTTCTGTTATTTTAACAGCAACGTTAAGTTATTTGTCACTGTTTATTCTACACGTAAAACTAGAGACAGGTATAGATTTTGAGGTATAACACAACTGTTAAAATAACAGGAGAGGATACATCATAGGCCTGATTATATGCATTTACATTTACCTGTCACCTAATAGCTGTCAATCCTGGTAAATTAATACCAGGATTGATAGGTATCCCCACGCTCAGGTGACAGGTAGATGTAAATGCATATAAAATGTGTGCATTCCTTGCACATTGAACTACCTGTATCTCGAAAACTAGTCATAGGATCAAGTTGTGGCTATAAACACTTTTAATCAGAATGTTGATAGGAGCATCATATCAAATTTTCAGAAAAATTGACCGAATCCCAAAATCCCATAGGAAGTGTCAGGGGTCCTTTCCAGCCCAAGGTTTTTAGCAAAATTTCCAAAACACTACCCAAACTCAGGGACCATCGTTGTCATTTCCCAGCTAGCCTATTAACATTCAACCTAGGCAAGTTCAACAAAACTTCCCTACCAATAGGCAAGTTTTCGGAAAACCGAAAGACGTTTTTCTAAGGAAAATTCAAATAAATCTACTGGCAACCCAACACCGATGTGCAGCAGAATCCCCTCGTTGCAAGCAAGATATTCTCGAAGGCCAACTATGCGCCAAAATTTCAACAACTTCCAACGCAATCCCTTCACTCTCGCAGAGTTAACCCATTTGCAAGAAGGCGCTTCTGCGTATCCTCCCGAACGAAACATCAGGAGATTACTACGTCGAAAATCAATCCCAATTTGAGCCTGAAAACAATGAATATTATAATGCTAAAGAAATCAATAATCCCCAGTCCGAGCCGATAAACAACATGAATTTTGAAGAAGATCCCTCAGAAACCAGTCCGACCTAAACCTAAGTAGTTTTCAAGCCAATTCTCTCTCATATATAGAAATTAAAAATCCACCAGCTAAGCTTCTTATTGATACAGGCAGCCACACTTCTCTAATAAGACCAATTATTGCCGGACAAAATTTTCCACATTTGTGTGTATAATTCAAAACACACCCTAATTACATGCAATGGACACACACACACATCCAGTAAAAAGCAAAAATTTCCTTGATATAGAATCAACAGAAATTCCTTTAGTTCATCGTGACGATTTCAGTATACAGAAAATTGAAATTCCACCGTTGACTATTGTTATAAAGTAGGTACATTAACACCAATATTTCTGAGGAAACAGTACAGTTCCACTAAAAATTCGAAACCTGGAGTAATGAAAGTATTATAATACATTTTAACTCGAATTCCATCGGAGAAAAAGCGGAAACTTTTAATTCGGAAGTCTTTGAACTTTTCAATATAGAGCAAATTCATGCGAAACCATCTGCACCTAGTGATTCCGAAAATTGTGATGTTTCTCTAATTAGATCAGGTCACCTAAATTCAGAAGAATAATTATTAGAATTTAAAAAATTGATATTGCAATTCAGCGACATCCTCTAGAAGCCCACCAAGTACGAAATAGTACAACCACGAAGTCAAAACGGAAGTTGAAATTCCAATCCACACAAATTCATACAGATACCCAAAGTCCAAAAACAAATCACACAAATGTTGGATGACGGAATTATTATGTATACGCCCATCTTCTAGCCCTTGGTCTTCTCCTGTGTGGATCGGTCCAAAGAAGCAAGACGCCTTGGGAAAACAAAAATGGAAAACGATTGGTTATCCAATTCCCAACATCTCCGACATACTAGACAAACTTGGCAGAAGTCAATATTTCACAACCCTCGATTTGGCTTCAGGGATCTATCAGATCGAAATGGATCTAAATTCTATCCCAAAGACAGCCTTCAATGTCGAAAATGGACATTTCGAGTATATCAGAGACAAAACCTTAAAATTCAACTCGATAAATTCGAATTTCTTCAAAAAACGGTTGAATTTCTAGGTCACGATATAACTCCGCAAGGCAATCCCTAAAAAACCCAAAGAAATCAAGTCTTTCTAAAGCCTAGTTCTCATGGTGCGGGATTCCGCATTGCGGGTCCGGAAATCGCAGTTTTTTGAAAATCGTAATTTTTGATGGTTCACATGAAACGGAATTCCGGATGCGGTTTTATGTCAAATACATGTGATCTTAACCTAACATATTTTTTGTTTTTGTTTTCCTGTGTGCCTGGATGGATAATTATATTGCACAATTAAATTATTATCAATGGAAAAGACAGAGGGAGGTATGAAAAAAAACAAAGTATCTGCTACTACGACAAGTAGTATAGTATATTCTTCGTAGTGTTTACTTTAAAATGAAGTAGATTCTACATTTCGAAACTACCGGAAATTAGTAAATCCTTTGTTGTGAAGTAAATACTTCGTAGAATATACTACTACCTGTAGTAGTAGCAAGTACTTCGTTTTTATTCAGACTACCACCCAATATACGTTAGTATTGGGTTTGCTATTAATCCATAATATGCATGAAACTTCATCAAAGAAGCAGAATAGCAGAGGAATATTAAAAAAAGGAAGATGTTCAGAAATATTCTTCTGAAAAGGCATGAAAAAGGGGTTTGCCGTAATAATATGTATTTGAAAATAAAACAAGCACACAAGCAAGCAGATCAATTTATTTTTGTTAGGTATTAATTGTTTTATTGTTTTTTGTTTGAGGTTAGTTTATTTGTTTATGTAGAAATCAAACAAAGATGAGAAATGTTTAGACAAAGACAGAAAAAAAATCGCAAGAAAGTTGAAAATGGTTCAACTTTATTGCGGATCCGCAAAAAAGTTGACGTTTTCCCGCCAACGGAATTATTTCAAAAATTCCGCACCCGCAATCCGGAATTCCGCATCATGAGAACTAGGCTTTAGGTCTTGTAGGTTATTATAGGAAATTCATCAAAGATTTCGCAAAGTTGACAAAACCTCTCAGTAATTCTCTTAAGAAGAATAGTAGAGTGTAGCATACTTTAGAGTTCTCTCAAAGTTTCGAAACTTGCAAAAACATTCGACACAATTCTTCAACATCCCGATTTTTCAAAACAATTTAATCTGACAACAGACGCATCAGACTTTGCTATGGGAACTGTTTTGTCCCAAGGTCCAATTGGTAAATATTTACCCATGGCCATAGCATATGCCTCTCGAACTCTTAATCCAGCTGAGTTGAATTACAGCACTATAGAGAAAGAATTATTGGCTATTGTGTGGGCCACCAAATATTTTAACCGATTTAAAATTATAACTGACCATAAACCTCTTCAATTGTTATTTTCGGTCAAAGAACCAGGCTTCAAACTGGTTGGATAGCGCCTGAATTTGGAAGCATACGACTACGAAATTATTTAAAAAAAAATCAAGCAGAACACTTATGCAGACTCCCTTTCACGAATTCAGATAAATCTAATAGAAGACGATCAACTATCAATGATTTCGCAAACTGACCCTAATGAAGTCCCTCAATTATCTTGCGACGAACTCGACGAAATTCTCAACTCACTTCCACCAGAAAATCCCCCAAAAGAAAAATCCAAAATTAAGATTGTTTCTCAAAAAATCATGAGAACAGCAAGCAAACAAAAACCCAAGATAATCGAAGAACCTGATCTAGAAACCCGACACTCCAGTGCTGAAGACCCAGTAATTGGTGCCCCTTACGTACAGAAAGCTCTGAATTTATACAAAAACCAAATAGTTTTTCGATATTCCAACAATAATCAGATTAAAGTGCAGAAACAGCAAACATGCGACAAACAAAGAACTTATATCTTCTAGAATAATAATCCTTCGGAAAAAGACATCTGCAAGAACATCAAGGAATTCTTTGTTCCGAAAAATACCTATTGTTTACAATTTATCCAAGATCACTCTGATAATTTCAGAATAATCAGTCAAGAATTCCACGAAAAACTAACGACCCAACAGAAATCACAATTAAAGAAAGTAAACAAAAATAGGCAAGAGAACATCGAAATCGATCTTGATAAACCGTTATACACCAAAACATTCACCAAACGATTAAAAATAAGGGAAACAAACAAATATAAGGAAATTCATAAACCAATCAGTAAGAAAGAAAACACCGTTTCCTCACAAAATCAAAATATTTATGAAAACCTATTAAATTCACAACACATTATTGTTTCAGATGGAACTCTACCTTCTACTTGTAATAATACCCCTGGGAACTCCTGCCTACATTACCACAACTCAACATACATCCCTTTATCATATCAATATAACAATTATCGAGGACTGCCTGAAAAATCTTGAAAATATCTTAGAAAGATCAAACAAAACAATAATTCAAGTTGACACAACAGAAATTCAAACAAACATACGATTTTTTACAACCACTTCTAACCAACACGAAGTTAATATCATAAATCCAACAGAACCAAGCGAGGATTGATTAATGCTGTAGGAAAAGTCAATAAATGGCTTTTCGGTACTCTCGACTTAGACGACGAAGAAAAATTCAAGAAATACTTTGACAATCTACTTCGAAACCACGAAGAACTAAAAAATGAACATACTGTAGACTCGCGTAATAAGCTCGTATACTGAACATCTACGAAGGCTTAACAACAATCAAAAACTTATAGCAAGTAGATTAAATTTATTAGAAAACATCCAACTAGATAGCGCTCTATATTTATCTTTACTACTAGATAACGTAATGTTCCAAATACCTATCAACCAAAATGGTAGAATACTTTTTTCTATACACACTCCAATTGTTTTGCCTATCAAATCCACCCTATACAAATTACACCCTATTCTTATCCTCAATCAAACAATAACCATATCCAATCCGTTCACCTTGCTCACAAAAGAAGAGTTTTGGACCACTGCAGAAGAATGTCCGCAGCTTGAAGAATCCTCAATCTGCCCAATAGCCTTTCTCTCTAAAGAAGAACCCTGCGTCTTCAAATTATTAACCACAACGATAAACGGATGCCCTTCAACCCACATAAACTACCGAAGGACTTCTATCCAACGTCTCAATGAAATACTAGTCATTCCTTACAACCAGACCATCATTCGTAGCAAGTGCCAAAAAGGATTATACAATGTCAAAAAACCCAGTATAAATAGTTACCATACCTACATGCTCTATCGAAATCAACAACCAAGTATATGAAAAGGAGAAAGAAACTGAATTACAATTCATCTTGGATATAGCAAAATTCTCGTATGTAGAAAGAGAAGAAGCCCTAAAACTACAGCTCGAAGAGCTCAATAAAGCTCAAAAGATGCTCTCCGCCATCCAATTTCATACTCTCCATGCTCCTGGCATAGCAATAAACCATTGGGCGATTCCATTGACGATCCTTATATCTATCGCAATTGGTGTACGTTACAAAGACGAATAATGGCCCAGACGCAAATCCAACACTAACCAAGGCCAAGGGTTGATCAATCAAAAAACAACTCAGCCCAAGTTTTCCAAACTTCAGTAGAGAGGAGATATATAACTCATATTTCAGCTACCAGTTCAATGCACCCAGAGTGGCGAGGTTCATCACCTTATATGATCAAAACTATTTTGTCTAATATGCATTTTTATTGTATTTAAGTAAATCGATTAAACTCAATCTTTTATTTTGCAGTTAATATTCAAACCTAATTTTTGTAGTTACTTAGTTAAAGTCAAAATTATTGTTAAAGTGTATTTTTCGAGATAAAATTATTTTTTAAAAACTAATTCCTAAGAAGAAATCCTTTAACTCTCGTCCTTTTACAATTTTATCAAAAAACCTGATGAAGTAAGTAGTAAATACTTAACGATTCTCTTTTAGGGATAATTCCCACTTTTTTCAATTTTCCCGTTTAACAAATCTACAGGATTTTTCTTATTTTCAGGATGCACTGATGGTGGAGGTTAAAAGCGCTTTGCACTAATTTTAATTAAAAAAAAAAAAATTGCAAGAAATACAAAACTCTCTGTGTTCAATTGAATTTTGTAAAAGGCATTATGCATCAAAAGCTTCTTCATTCTCAACTTAAGCTGCCTCACATACCTTGCCATGTTAATGGCAAACAAGATACTAATTAGTTACTCGATCAGTTAGTTAGGATTACAACATTATATGTTTATTCATTACAAACTCTACTATACGTACTATACTATAAGATATTTTATTTTATTCCCAAACCCCCAAAATAAGGCACCCTCAATGATAAGGAATGTGATTTTGGATTTGATCATTAGATCAGTGGTACGCCCCAACAAGTTCCCTAATACATCTATCTGTGAGCTGTCATATTATTATTTAACATCACATTTAAGACAGTTTATTCAAGGAGTTAAAATTGCCAGAAAAATTGATTGCAAAGGTTCAAAATAGGAAGAATATAAAATAGATCTGATGTTATGTATTTACCTGATTCTGTGCTTCTGTTAACCAAACTAGGTAGTTTTTCTTTTTTGAGCTGAGTCCCTAAAAATTTAGATAATTAGCAAAAAACTAGACAAAAATAAACAAATAATTTACCAAGTTCCATAGTATCATCAACGACATCAACCCTAGAAGGCTGTTCTAGAGAATTCTTTCCTGTAAAATCACATCACATGTTTCAATTAAAATGAGTCGAGATTCAAAATTGAAAAATTACCTTCTAATTCAGAGCTGCTCACACTAACCGAATCGCAGCTAGAAGTGTCACCTGTAATCGAAACCGCAGGTTGTTCCTCCACGGAATTATTTGCTGTAAAATGGAACATTTTTCAACTTAAATGAATAGATATTTAAAGCTAAAAACTCACTTCCTGATTGGGAGCTGCTCACACTAATGGAATCGAAAGTAGAAGAGTTGCCTGTAATTAAAACATTCAATTCAATTACCTTCAGTTTATAATACTTATTAAACCGTGATCTTACGTATAATTTGAAATAAAAATGGGTCTTATTTAAACACAGATAATTTTGAAAAATCCACCTTTTTATTCCATAGGCCAAATGAACACGTTCCAAATTTTCAAAAAATTCACCATTAAAAAAAACTCAATAAACATATGATTTAACAAAAAATAAATTCTAAATAAATAATCAGTCAATTCTAATTAATACATTAAACAAAATAAGAACTCAAAGTATTTAAAATGAACACATGGTTTTTAGTTTTTTTTACCTTCTCCATATCTTTTAGCTGCAGCTTTTATTTCTTTGAGTTTTTGAACAATACTTTGAGAATTACTCAGAGGCTTAGGTTTATCTAATGCCGTTTGACGGCTTTCATCAATATGGTGACAAGATGGCTTCATTGTATTTGATTTCGGATTTGGAGTATTTGTATCCGAGTCAGAGGTAACTGATGGCGATTTTTGTTTTAATAGTCTATGGCGTCTTCCGTTTTCTGTGCGAAACTGAAAATTTGACAAACAAGTTTCAAAAGCTGTTTTATATAAAGCGATATTGCATTTAAACTTACGGAGTCGGTGATATCTGGATCTTCTATAACATTCTCTAAAGTTACATAAGCACTAGGTGAAGCACTCGACGACGCACTCGCCTTAACCGTCCTCTTATACACAGACGAACATTGGTATAGTAATGTCAAATGGGTTTTTAAATATTTTTGAGAGCCAACAAGTAGATCTAAAATTGGAGTTAGTCAGTAATTAAATCATTAACGAGGAAGATAATCTTACTAGAAAATAATTTCTTGTCGTTTTTTGAAATAATTCCTTTTTTAATCAGCTCCTGTTCCAAATACAACACTTCACCATTTTTGTGAATAATCACTTCACCAGTTACAATATCTCCATGTTGACCCTTCTCTTCAAAAAGAATTTTTTCATGGTTTGATAGAAGCTCCAACACCATTCGTGTAACATTCTGAGGTGGTACCACTGTCGGTTTGGATACTATCTTGCCAAGTACTCCTAGTTCTAAATGCTGAAAAATTGACATAAATTAATAAAAGCCAAGTCAGTTGGGTAGGTACTTACAGTGTCAAGATAACAAAAATTATCCAAGCTAGCCTGTTTGCATATGGGAGTGATTTTTTGGAGATCTGGCCGTAATTTAAATAATTGTTTAGTCTCGATTACTATCCCACAATCAATTAACCAACAATGATAAGAATTGGAATGGTCCGTCTCATTTCTTTCTGTGCCCAAGACAGTGGCTCTTACGAGAGTGGATTCATAATAAACTGCCACAATCTGAAAATTGATAAAAACCTGTTTTTAATACAATGATTACAGTGGAAAGTAAAAGCTTTTTATGGTTTTTTTTAAAATACATTTGAAACACAATAAATTAAGGTAGCTACACATGTAAATTGCAAACTTGATAAGCATGCATGATCAATGTATTTTCTTACAAGCAGGCGTGAGCGCGGTGAATATATCCTTGCTTATTTTGACTGGCAGCGTCCTTCAAGTTTACATGGGTTTTCACAAATTCTTCTTTGGAATTGGTGCAAATTATAACATTGAAAAGTTTTCTAAATTCAAATTGAAATGATAAATAAAGAATTCCTAGCCAGTCTTGTCACATCGCGGGGTTCATAAACTAGTAAAGTTTTGAGAAAAACAAACCCATAAAAATATCAAGTAAGGCTGAAGTAATTTAACTGAAGGGGCCAAGTGACAGATTTCATATAAAAAACATTATTTATGGCCGACACGAGTTCGGCATCCTTTGATTTATTTGATCTCACATTTTAACCATTTATCTGCTGACCGGGATAATCAAGAATTACATCTTCAGTCGAACAAATAATCACTTTTCTTAGAAAAAACGGAATGGAAGTTATGAGGTTAATCCACTCTATGAATGAAAAGAAGCATTTGCTTTTTCTCGCAAAATCTAAAGGAAATGCTTCATACAGTATGAATGAAAGTTCAAGCAAAACCTCTTACTTGAAAGTCGGAGGCAAATACTCTTTTTTTTATGAATAAAAGAGAGTATTTGCTCCAAATTGGAAGCATTTACTCCTTGCAACATAAACATGCATCTGCTCTGGAGCAGATGTTTTGAAAAGAGTAAATGCGTCTGCTCTAGAGCAGATGTATGTTTATGTTTACGATTACTATTTTGGTAAAATTATTCCCAAATATTCTTATTTATAGGATTCCGACTGGGACTATGGAAAAAAGTGTTGTTGTGTGAATAAATCAATAGTAGATTACTTCGCAGCAGCATTTCCGGGAATTGGTAGGCCGATGCTATTCAACTTGTTATTCGAGAAAGCATTCAAAATCAATGCCATCAAAATTCAAAATAACAATTTTCAAAATAAACCAAAATCACAACAAATGCCGAACATCACTGATTTATTGGAGAAATTGGACAGCTGCCAATATTTCAGTACATTTTACCTTACTTCAGGCTTCCACTAAATAGAAACAAACGAATCGGACAACAAGTTTTTAATACAGAGAACGGACATTACGAATACCTTATAATTTATTTTAGATTCCAATTTCAAGATTCAGCGAAGTCACATATTGGGACGCCAGACGATGTGAAACCAAACCCCGTCAAGATGTATGCTATAAAACAAGACCCGATTCCAAGAACTGCAAAGCAAATTGAAGGATTTTTACGAATTTCAGGTTACTGCCAGATGTTTATAAATAACTTTGTTGAAATTAAAAAAACCTTTAGCTACATAAAGACGAAATTCCAGGGAAAGTAACTAGTAAAAAAAGACCCTGACCATATGTCAATGATAGTGCACGTTGGTACAGAATTACCAGACATCGCCCCAAGAGGCAGATGATGACGAACCATTTTGCCAAGGAGTATCATCGAAAATAATTTTAAACGGCACTCATTACAATTCAAAAGATGCGTTACTAAACTTCTTGCTGTGACTAAGAAAAATTACCTATATAAAATACAGGGTGTATCAGGTTTGACTACAAAAATTTTAACACATGAAAATATGGCCCATTTTGAACAAAAAAAGTTGATACAATATGGGGTCCAAACTCAACCATTTTCAAGAAAAAGGCCTTCAAAGTTTTAACATTTTTTCACGAATATTTTAAAGTTAAAGAAAATTTTAATCATTATGAGATGTAGAAAAATTTAGTCTATCCAATTATTAAGTAATTATGCATTTTTAGTCAACAACAATAACAAAAAATTGGAAAAACAACATACAAATTTCACTTGTAAAAGGGTATCTAAATATCTGGCAACACAGCACAATAAAGAAAAGGTTGAGTCTTGATGGAGCTGAATAAATTGATTCTTGATTTGTCTTTTCTAGTTGGGAAACGCGCGTAATTCAAATTCACTCTTTTTTGAAAATAAAATGTTTAGAAACATCGGATATGCAGATACTTGTTTAGGCAGAATCTTTCTAAAATGCTCATTCAGCCACCAGAATTCACAGGGAAACTAGGGAAAGATTTCCCAAAAGAAGAGCACTCACCTGATGGAAGAACATTGTGCACGTGTTACAAAGATTGCGTAATACAAGTGTGAGTTGTGACCGTGCAGATACAAACGAAACTCAGTAAAACCAACCAACCATCATAGACAGTTTTTCGAAATATACACAAGCATATCCGTTAAAGTCACTAGCAGGCATTGAAATTGATATAGCAGACAACCTTGTAAATAATCATTTTTCACACCGCAGTATTCCAAGTAATTGTCGACAATAGCACATAATTTAAAAAGACCGTGATAACTGAACTTCTGTCTTTAGATAAAATAAAAATTCATTTTTGTTCCCCATACCATCCTGAATCAAATAGAATAGTAGAAAGATTTCATTTGACCTTCACAGAACAAATTAGATTATTAAATAATCAAGACACATTGTAAACACCCAACAACAAAAATGTGTGATTTTACAGGTTTTCAGCGATTTAATAACAAAAAATGGAAATGGTAAAATACCTACTAGATGTATTAGTCTCAAATGTAAGTTGTAAAGTATAGAAGTCAGAGGAACCTCTTGTAAAGGTTGATGAACATCATAATCCACTTCTGGTCGTAGCAGACCTGCAGATAATACAAAACAAAATCAAACTTGGCAATAATGCACAATATAATTTCAAAAAAGCAAATCTCCCAATGATGTATCAACTTTTGCTGGAGGTGGATTGGAATATTCTTTATCAGTGCTGTAAAGCAGATGAGGCTATATCTTTTTTATATGGTAGGATTTATGAAATATTTGATATGACTGTTCCTAAGACAATTTTTAGGGTCAATAAATATCCACCATGGTTCAACAGCGAGATAATCTGTGATATTAAAGCCAAAAATAGAAATAGGCCGCTACTTTTGAAAACGGGTATTATAAATTATTGTCAGACTGATTATAATAATATAAGAGATGCTCTGAAAGTAAAGACTGAACAGGCGAAGCAAGTTTACATTAACGAGTTGGAGGGAAGTATAATAGGGAACAATTCAAACTTTTTCAAATTTATCAATAGCAAAAGAAACTGCTCACATATAACAGGCAACATGGTGTACAACGGCAACCCTGTCAAAAACACAAATATTGCTGAAACGATTGCTATTTTTTTTGAATAGTGTATATGCACCAGCTGACAGCGATGAGAGCATTGAAACACTCTGTATGACTCACTTGTTAGACTCCGGATTTAGAGTAAGTGAAGTACCTAAGTCATGAATGCTTTAAATAATTTAAAACCAAAACAAACTATGGGACTAGATAACGTTCCAGCTTTTGTAGTAAAAGACTGCAAGTTTATTTTCGCGCCAATACTCACTACAATATTTAACTTATGCATGAAAGAAGGAAAATATCCTGAAATTTGGAAGTTAAGCAAGGTCTGTCCTCGGGTCTGTCCAGTCTTTAAAAAGGGCAATAAGTGTGATATAGAGAATTATAGAGCAATAAGTATATTGCCCAACTTTTCAAAAGCGTTTGAATCAGTGTTGTACACTCGTATTCTTTGATATTGTTACATCATTGACCTTGATCCTCTTTGAAACGAAGTAAATAAACTTCAAGTGAAATTGAAGAGCTTAACTGATAATGTAGACACTCACTCAGGATATAAAGTTGAAACCAGAAACCACATCAAAATATTATCGTTATCACACCCACAACGAAGAAAACGCGGACTCATCAACACTGTCAGCAATTTTCAAGACCATAACGGGCAACTCACACGCTTCTGATGGGAACGCTATGGACAGTTGATGAAAAATCATCAAAATAACCCTTGAAATTAGGATCAAATATTATGAGAAAAAAATTTAAAAATTAAAATTTACTAGAATCAAAGTTGAATCAGATCAGTGTAGTTGTATCAAACGGTACTTATAGAGAAAATGCTAACTTTATTTAAGACACACTGAATCAAATGATAAATCTACATGAAATTATTGATTCGATTTTACAAGATTTAGAAAATGGTACCTATTACTTTTATTACTGAAAATACCACATGCTAGTATTAAAAAAACTCAAAATCTCTATTCTGAACTGCAAAAGTGAACGCAAAAAGCATACCTCTAAAGGTTACGTAACACACTACTTTATGAAAAATTGACTAAAATAGAAAGTTTTATTTATTAACCTTTTTAAGGTTTAAAGTCAGACCTATAGTTTATTACAGCAACGCGAGATGTCAATGCTGTCGCCTCTATAGTATGCCCTAACAAAAAAAAATAGAAATCTTCATTGTGTTAAATTGTGTGATGGAACGTTTTTTCTTTTTTTGGCGGAAATTCGAAGTATTATTCTGTTTTACATAAACAGGGTTGTAGTTTCGACCAACGCAAATAATTTTGAACGTTCTTCCGTCCGATTTTTTTCTAAACAGTGTAGCTACGGGCGTATTTCCAACTATTTTTGTAGTAGCGAGAAAAGAGTTCAAAAAATTTGAAAAAAATATATGTCGCGTAGAATTGCAATAGTAGTTCGTAATAAAAATAATGGGAAACTTCATCTATTCGTTTTGAAATAAATGGTGAAAAACTACATGGGACATGGGAGTTAAGGACAAACATTATTATACAGGGTGTCTCAAAAATTATATTTTAAACCAAACTACTCTCTAAAGAGTCTAAAGAAAGCCAATAACCAAAAGAACTGCTACAAAACTATAATAACCTAAAATATCAATAATAACTAGAAACATTGTGACAATGATCACCAGAGACTATTTGAAGTAGCTGCTGTTCCTCGGAAACGATTTGGATTTAATACTGTAGAAATAGATCAACAAATACAAAAATATGCCATATATGTACGCCCAGTTTCACAATTGGTGGTAGCCTTGTGGTAACCTGCACTGGCTATCGGACTCATATTTGCGGGTTGACTACATAGAATATTCTGAACCTGACGAAAGATTTTGGCTAAACCACACATTAGGAAACAGATATATTGTAGGTTACCAGTGTCTTGTGTTTACCGTTGGGTTACCACTGTTTGTGAAACTGGCCCTAACTGTGTTGTTAATACAAAAGACCAATACATATTCAAAATCACTAAACCGATACATCAAACATTTGATATAAAAACTTTGAACTCAATTTTTTTTAACCGTTATTTTGGTTATTGGCTTTCTTTAGAGTGTAGTTTGGTTTAAAATAAAATTGTTGAGACACCCTGTGTAATAATTTTTGTTCTTAACTACATAAATATCTTTGTCTCCAATGTATAAGTTGCAAAAATATATAACAGATTAGATAAACATAGTTTATGCTTCAAACAAAATATTCCACATAAAAACTTTGGACTTAATTTTCTGGGACATCCCATACTCGTGCAAAGAAGTGACCATAAGCAAAAATGCTTGTTTTCAGGTATAGTATATACATACTGCAAAAATCGACCGATCACCAGGATTCTATTTAGTGCCATGTCCTTTGAATAGAAAAACAGAAAGTCCTAGAAATTTCACCATAAGGTTTCATAATACTTTACCGAATTTCACCATAAGATTCCATGGAATTCCAATCAAAAAATTCCTCGGAATTACTGTAAAAGATTTCATGAAATTTCTCGGAATTCCACTAAAATTTTATGTAATTCGACAGAAATTACTCAGAATTTCACTAAAATTTAATTAATTCCTTCGGAATTCCGTCGAAATTTCTCGTGGTTCCATGGAAATTCCACGGAAATTCTGTTTAATTCCAAGGGAATTCTTCGGATTCCATGTAATTTCACTGGAAATAAGATTTCAAGGAAATCCATGTATGTAATTCGACGAGAATTCCTTGGAATTTTACTCGACATTTCATCGAAATTTTATGTTAGTCGACACAAAGTGAAATTATACATATATAATTTGATGGAAATTCTGCGAATATTTCATAATTTTTTTTTCGAAATCCCACTGAAATTCTCCAAAATTGTTAGAAATTCCAAATTCTATAATTATTTTAAAACTGAAATTCCCCAAAACTTCACCACTGAAATATCCTAGAATTCCACAAGATTTTCATAAAATTTTTCAGAATTTCACTGACATTTCCTGTAATTTCTTAAAAAGTCCTCGGAATTTCACAAAAATTTTATGAGAATTTTTTGAAATTTCACTGAAATTTCACTTTATTAGTCGAAAATTTCTCGAAATTCCACTGAAACTTCAATTTTTTTTCCAAAATTTCATTTATTTCCATAAGAATTTTTCGGAATTTCACCGAAATTCCCTTTCAATAGTCAGGAATTTCTGGGAATATTAATGAAACTTCAAGTAATTTCTTGAAAATTCATCAAAATTCCTCCGAAATAGACATATTGAAATTTCATATCATTACATGAGAATTTTTCCAAAATTCACCGAAATTTTAAGTTTTTAGCCGGAAATTCCTCGGAATTCCACCATGTTTTTAACTGGGAATTCCGTGGAATAAAAATAAAACTTCATGTAATTACATTAGGATTTTTCGGAAATTCACTGGAATTCCTTATGAAACGATAAGAGTTGTTCAAAATTCCACTTAAATTTCATGTAATTCACAGAAAATCCCTTGGAATTCCATATAATTTGACGAAAATTCCTCGGGATTCATGTAAGTTTTTGAAACTTTTTTAAAATTCTTTATGTAATTTAACAAGCACTGAAATTTCATGTTGGGAATTTCGGTGTAATTCCATGTAATTGTTTAGAATTTTTCCATGCAACTCATTCAGGATTTCATGTATTTCGATCGAAATTCCACTGAAATTTCATGTAATTTCTCGAAATTTCATGTAATTTGAGAGGAACTAAAATTTAATGTGAATTCTATAGATACTCTGCAAAAATTTCACATGTAATTCCTTTTTCAGAATAACATAATTCTACCGAAATTCCTCGAAATTCCACTAAATTATGGAATTCTGAGAGGCTTATTTAACAGATTTTTGGGGATTCCAAAGAATTTTTGGGAATTTCAAAGGAAATATTTTTTAGGAATGTTAATGATTTTATAAGATTTTGCACGAAAACACTAGGCAGTGGGCTTTGTGAAACATGTTGAACATTTGAATTGTTTTGATTGACATTTTTGCACTGGCCTGTACATTCGTTGGTTGATCTTAGACAATTCTTACAAATATTCAATCTTCTGACTTCTTTCATACGTTTTTAAACTGAAAGATTCAGAAAGGACCCCGCACATTTCTTATGGAAAAGTGATCTATGTGGAATTTTGCTGAATTTTTGATATTGTGTATAGGGAGTCGTCCTTAACAAAAGTGATCATTGCGCTAATGTTCAATACCCAACAGTTTTCAAGATATCAATTAAAAACTTTTTTAAAAATACTCTTCAGTATGACGTCACTCACAGCAACGGAAATTATTACTATTCTTTCCACTTTTGACTTTGACTTTACTCTTCTCCTTTTAACATTAAGAAAAAAAAAGATAGCGATAGCGATTTGTGACAAATAGGTAGGTATGCAAACAACACCTAGCTCCTGCCGCAATCGTCAACTTCATGTCATGATGTCTGTCATATAGCGATTTCATTTGTACTTGTTGTTGTTTTTTTTTATTTCCTAAATGTTAAAAGGAGGAGCGTAGGGAGCGTATAAGTATAGTTAGTCAAAGTCAAAAGTGAAAAGGATAGTTTTAATTTTCGGTGCTGTGAGCATACTGGTGACGTCATACTGAAGAGTATCAAATTAAAAAAGTTTTTAATTGATATCTTGAAAACTGTTGGGTATTGTACATTAGCGCAATGATCACTTTTGTTAAGGACGACTCCCTATACACAATATCAAAAATTCAGCAAAATTCCACATAGATCACTTTTCCATAAGAAATGTGCGGGGTCCTTTATTGCGGATTTGGGTTTCTCTAGGTTTCTGTCTAATCTAGGAAATATTATTTGAAGAAATATCAATTTGTACAGTTTCGAAAAACTGATATCGACTGTCTTAAAAGTCTGTACATTCATTAACCTGTGGCATAGAACTATGATCCATAACCAAATTTCCCATTCTCGTCTGCTAAAATAATCAAGCTTAGAAACTAATATTTAAATCAAAATCTAGGCCTATTGTTATACTGATTCAGTGAATTTTTTAATGACCGATAATCGATAATCTTTAATGTTTTAGAAAAATGTCTTAAGAGTGCGCTTCTCAATGCTGAAAAAATAGGTATTTCGCGTTCGCAACTATGCTGTTTCAATGAAAACATTTATTTTGCATTTAGGGAATTCTAACAAAAACTGTTTTTAAGAATGTACTTTTGTGCTTACTTGACCAGTAATTTTTTTTTGATTCTTCTCATTAAAAAAAAAAATCATAAAATGAGAAAAATCAAAAAAAATTTACTGGTCAAACAAGCACATAAACATATCCTTGAAAAAAGTAATCGGTTGAAATTTCCTAGATGCAACTGTTTTTATAAAAATAGCAAAGGCGCACTCGCGATTTTCAACATCGAGAAGCGCAGAGCAATGGAATTTTCTTTCCGAATATTTTCTAACTAGAACTGTGACAATAATTACTCTTGTGTTCTGACATCAATTTTTTAATAAATCACATATGCAACGTCATAGTTTAACTGGGTTATTTCAAGTGATTCAACTAGGAAAGTGTCATAAAATTGCATAAATTTGTTGAATGAATCACTATATTCTGCGATTTTTATAGATGGGTGTTAAAAATTGGGCAATCTGCGGTTTGCAGGCAAGGATGCCCACATTTTGAACCTATGATTTGAGCTTGAACTGGAACATTTACCTTTCTATGATCATTAACAATCATCTTTTTTGAAATGAACCTTGTGAATACGTAGATAGTGTGCAAAATAATTGTAGAACAAATTGAGACTATCTGTTGTGAATTATAGGAATAGAAAAATGATCATGAAAAGGACTTACATTGATTTAATCCTTCCTTTCACCTGTTTTTCCTTCAAACACCGAGACTTATTTTTTTTTTTACTTGATCGCTTGAAATGTGAAATGTATGTGTAGGTACGCCGTATTTTCCGAAAATAATCCTACTCGAAAGATCAAAATGTTAAGTTTGTTGGTTCTAAATAAGTATTTTTGAACAAATGAACACTACTGAGGAAACTGGGACTGTATACTTGTAAAAATAAAACAATTTTAAAATTACCTCTCCGCTGGTCAACTCGATGCGCAATAAAATGGGAAACCATTTTATAAGCTTCGCGCTTCGGCGTGATGACGGCGACTGCGGCAAGAGCTCTAGTGTCGTGTCGACGTGCCGGTACTATCGACTGTCATTCCCCTTCCCAGTCAAACCAAGGATATTCCTACGCCTGGGTCCGAAACCGCGGAATAGCGTTCTCATGAGAACGAATGTGCTGTTTTGCGTCATTGTTATGTATGGAAATATGAATATGATCGACAAAGACCTTCGTTCTCATGAGAACGCTGCTCCCGTTTCAAGAATAAGGACCCAGATGTACTTCCATGAGGCTGTGCGCGCGCAGCTGGATGTCAGAAAGCGCGCAATTTGAAGCAGAGAGCACAATAATAATTGATATCTTATAACTTTACTAAACTAAATAACAACAAACCAAAACTCCAAATTAATTGAAACTCGGAATTTTTGGACTATTGTTATTTATTCAACTTTTGTTACAATTATATTTTATTACATCTATAGGAAAGTTATTGAACCTATACAAAGAAAAAGAAGTCAAAATCCGAGTCAAAATCCCAAACATATCCAGGAACCAGGGACTATTCAACTACCCCTTCAATATTTGTGTAGATATAAGCAATATTTCTGCTTACATAAACATATTGATATTATTGAAGGCTTTTGCATAATCTTGCTCTTAAGTCAGAGTTTCGCTTTCGAAGGCTATACATTATATTCGTAAACTTCAATCAATATATCTTCAAAAAAAACTCCAGTACAGAGAACGCCTTAAGTAAAGTCACCACTAAGTTGATCTCGGGGGTCTTGACGAGAGCAGGAAGGTTGTTGGGATTTTTCTGGACCTAAAAAGTCGTTTGACGCTGTGGAGCATAACATACTGCTTCAGAGGCTACACAAAATAGGCATTAGAGGCATAGTGTATAAGCTTCTTGAATCGTATCTAAATAACAGAACACAATGTGTTGAAATTGGAGACACAGCAACTGAGCCTCTTCTGATGGTTTGTGGTGTGCCTCAGGGTTTTGTGCTGGGTTCACTATTATTCAATATTTACATAAATAGCATTTTGTCAATTGTTGATGAGGGGACAGTAATTTGCTTTGCTGATGACACAGCTATCATAGTTCAGGGTGAATCATGGGATCTTGCCATTAGAAGGGCGAAAATCGCTGTCTCGGAAATAAAAAAAATTGGCTGGACCATAGTTTATTATCATTGAATATAGAAAAGACTGTGACTCAAAATCTAAAAATACATGACTCGGACTGTAACACCGAAAACTGTAGAACATCTAGTTGCAGTAATGTCATAGAGAGAGTAAAATGTATAAAGTACTTCGGAATTTTTGTTGACGAAAATTTAAGCTGGAAAAATCATGTTGACTATGTCACAAAAAAAATTAGAAAATTATTATACATATTCCTACTTAGAAACATCTTGCTTTTCAAAATGCTGAAAGCGGTTTATTATTCAGAGTCTATAACACTTAACCTGTCTCACTTGAAAATATGCCATTTAATAGAATAAACTATACATACATACTCAGCAAATAAATTTGATTTTTCTCCGAATGACAGTAAAAGCGGCCTTTTAATGACACTTGGCAGGATCAAAAGTTGTATTTTTACTGCCTAGGCATTAAAAGTGGACTTTTACTGCCTAGGCATTAAAAGTGTCAGTGTCACAACGTTCCAGGTAATAATTTCACTCAATTTGGTATTTGAAATTGATGGTGACAATGACAATTGTCAAAATAATTTAATTATTTGGATAATAATAATAAATGAAATAAATATAAAAAAGATGTCCATGTGTGAATTTGAACATTCGGAGAAAAAATTATGTTTTACATGGCAGAAAAGCAGATTTAATGCCTCGGCTGGTTTCCTAGCCTCGGTTATGAAACACTCCGCGGCATTAAATCTTGTACTTTTCTGCCTAGTAAAACAAATAACTATTGATTTGATTTGAAACTTGAGACTTCATACTTTGTAATGATGAAAATAAATTTAGTTTTTAAAAGAGAATATATCGATCGATGGATTTATAACTTATGCCTATTGAACCAAATTTAATTTAAAAATGTCCGCAGTCATTACTGAATAGAAGAAATTACCTACTTGCCATTTTGCTAATAAAAATACCAATTTTCAAAAACAAGTGGAAAAAAAACATAATTATCAGATCCCGAATGCTCTTGCTTGTCTTAATGTAGGTATACTTATGTATAAATATAAATAGTGCTTGGTAAAGTGGACTTATAAATACCACAATTTACAATAATTAGTAGAAAAAAATCTTCAATAAGCACCTACCTACTAGTAAAAAAGAAAGGTTGGCTTACCTTATCAGACATATCATCGGCATCATTCTCTGGAATTGAAACGAGTCGACTATTCTTGATATTAACAGACATAGTATCCAAGAAATTTGTCCTGAACTTATCATTTTTTTCCGAAATGTAGAAAATATGTGGCATGATGAAATTAACAATCTTGATTTCCTTAGTGGACCCCATTATGGTAAACTGAAAAAAATTGATAAAAATTGAATTCAGATGCTATAGCTATTATTCATAGTCTATTGTATTTCATATTTTACATTGAGATTGAAGGACCAGCAGGTGACATTTATTGACTGAGGTTTTCAAGCGCTTGACCGGTCAGTCACATTTGACAGATGAACAATAAGGAAGAATTCACACCAAAGCAATAAGCAACTATACGAAAGAAGCATGTGTTACGGAAGTGCGTTCAACAAAATGCTCACTCCTTTCAGCTCCGCACACATAGTGGGAATCATGTTGAAAATGCCATCATTTATTTCATGTAGGACACCATGCAGGAATTGCGTGTAACATATAAGTTACCGGGTTAACACAACTGCGGCATAGTAACAAACACCGCCTATAGGTAAAAACAGGGAATCTTGTGTGCAGGCGACATATTGAAAAAAGAAATAGGAAAGTTATTTTAGTTTGAAATCTATGAAAACTTGTTTTTGATTCGAAAAAAATCATTACTTTATCAACATTAAGGAAATTTATTGCAAACAGAATTGTTTTAAAACGCAACATTGAAAAATATATTTTAAGGTTAATGAAAGGGCTTCTTTTAATGTATTTTTTTTTATAGATAAAAGCTTTTTTAAGGGCGCATTGGTAATTTTGTTAGTAAAATGAAAAACTGCACGAAAAATTTTGCTTCACAATGAAAACTTGATTTCCTGAGCCGAAAATAATCTATCATCTATGCTATCATCATATACAGTGAGGGGCAGGCTACTAGGTATATAGGATATAACTTGACGAATTTGCAAGCGTCCGCATGTGGCAAAATGACACATAGTGCTAAAGGGTCATTTACATCCACTTAACTTAACTTGACGTACGGAAAATTAATAATAAAAAAAAATTGAAGATCACATAGTTGTTACATCCACTTAAAAATTAAGAAAATTAACGTGACACACGAAAAGTTGAACCAACTTAAGAAAATCCGTGCAATAAATAATAATTTCCATTTCTGTGCATATAATTTGACTTGACAGTTCAGGTTATAAGTGCGCGTGTAAGATAATTTACTTCATTGTTAACAGACACCTTCTCAGTTTCGTACGTTAGTTATAATTTTCCGTACCTTAAGTTAAGTTAAGTGGATGTGAATGACCCCTAACTCATGACAACCAGGTAAAAACAAAACGTGAAAAGACTTGAGACTCAAAAAACTAAAGCTAAAGACACAATGGCTGAGATACGTTTTCGGATACGAGACTAGGTGCTGAATTACAGAAGCTCTGCAACAGCAAGATACAAATGCAGGACCTGCAAGTCTGACTTTTTGTACTACAGAAGCAGAATGCATTTGCAAGTCGCCTGCAAATTTGCGCATAGCAAAACGTCCCCGTAAGTTCTTGCAGTTACTTTGACAACTTTGACATTTCAAACTGGTAAATCAGTAGTGCCCAAACACTTTTTTGACAAATATGACGGACTTGCAGGTTTTTTTCTGTAATTTGCTTGTTCCTGCAAATGGAGCACATCTGCAAGTCGCCCATATTTGCAGAACTGCAAATTTGCAGATACAAATATACTGTAATTGGGCCCTTGGCCCTTAACTATGCGGACTACGAAACCACCGTATTTATTCTGCGCGTGCGCAGATCGATGCGGAGATGGATACATATAAAAATTCAGGATAAGCAAGTTGACACTTTAAGCAGGTCCTGAATTTCAAACGTAGGTATCTAACGCAGGATAGATAGTGAATACGGTGGTCTCGTTGCGTTACGTTGTCCGTATTTCCAAATTTATGTTCCTACTCCTCCCACCTAGGAAATTACCTGCTCTAAGGTTAAACACGTTGCAGACAAAACGTTTTGATCAGTAAGCTGAACCGTAGCGTCTGAACTGTGCTTAAGTCTGTATCTAAATCGTACTGAAGTAAACAAACGTCAAAGTTGTTGAACGAACGACAGTGACAGGGGTTCAAACGGCTGCGGACGGTGGTAAATTCGTCAAGTTGGATCCTATATACCTAGTAGCCTGCCCCTTACTGTATAAAAACTATGCATGTTACACTATCAGCCATTTCATGGTGTCCATAATTTTCAATAAAATAGATCATATACACAAATTCTATGTATTGAACAAAGAGAACTACACAGGGTGTCCCAAAAAGATACCGACAAACTTTAAGGGGTAGTAGGGGACATCAAAACAAGCATTTTTGTTTATATAAACATATGTCCGCAAATGAGCCATTTGGGCTGTAGAGCAAAAAAACTGTTTGGTATCTAGTTTTATTCTTCGCAATAATTAAATCACTGTTTACTTATTAATTTTGCTTTAATAGCAAATAAATTATGGTTTACAATAATTGTTCAACTCGCGAACTCTTTGGAATATTCCGGGAATAGCTTCTACATGGGTACAACTCGCCAGTATCCTTGCTATCAGATCTTCCTCATTACGAACAGGTGTTTCGTAGACTAAACTTTTCAGTCAATGACCCGACGGTGTAATCTTTGCATTGGAGTAAATGGTCAACATTTTGAACAATTATTGTAAACCATAATTTATTTGATAATAAAGCAAAATTAATAAGTAAACAGTGATTTAATTATTGCGAAGAATAAAAGTATCAAACAGTTTTTTTGCTCTACAGCCCAAATGGCTCATTTGCGGACATATGTTTATATAAACAAAAATGCTTGTTTTGATGTCCCCTACTACCCCTTAAAGTTTGTCGGTATCTTTTTGGGACACCCTGTATATACAATCTAGACACGCCTTCCTCATTCTGTCATTTTCTTAGTTGATATCTCGTGAGGAGTAACAATTCCGGAATTAAATTATTCACATAAGAGGTATTATGTGAGTATTTGTGTAGGAATTGCGTGCCTGAAAAGAAAATTAAATGACACAGTTGATAGACCATATGCCTGAATTGTTTCACAAATGTGTGGTGTCATCGTGCTCCACTTTCCACGCATGGCATACACATGTCAGTCGACGTTTCGAAACATTGTGTGCAACTTGACACAAGAAAGTGTCACAATTTCGGAAACGTTACCAAAACTCAACCGCAAAATGCTCACTGGGTAAACAACAAAATAGTTTTTTATGATATAAGGGTTAAAAGTACATTTTTAAAGCATGCATATGAAAGTCTGCAATTCACATAGGTGCCTTAAAAATACTTTTAACACAAATATCATACAATATTTTTTCTACAAACGGCAATAAAAAGCAATAACCAGTAACAAATTGGATTTTCAAATGAATAATAAATTGGATGCATCTTTCCTACATATAATTATTGAATTTGACATTTGTCAAAAAATCCAAACAGCCAGCACCTTGTTTTACAGTTAATGAAATGTTTTGTCAGTTTCACAGAACGTCAGTTTCTTGAAAGTCTCTGTCACAGAATACATATCCTCACGGATATAGGCTTTTATTTACAACCACATACGTAATGTTGACATTTCTGACTTTTCAAAAGTTTGAAAGTGACACTTTTTTGAATTTTACTTTCCACCCGGGTGGAAAGTGCTCACTTAAGTAAGTTCTCATTTCCTAAAATGTTTAAGGCGAGTCCTGCATGTCAAACGTTTTTTTAAATGAGTCAGAACTTGTCAACAAATTTTTAATTTTTTTTTTAGTATTTAGTCGAAATTATAAGGGTTGTAATTGTTGTAAATAAAATAGTATACAAACCTCGGTAGCGCAACATGAGGCAAGTCTTTTTATTAGCTAACTAGTACAGGTGTGAAGTCTTCGTTTTGCACGCTGGACATCTCCTTGTCCTTGTTCATTGCTCGTGGTCTGACAAAAATAAAAGTACGGTTGATATTCAACTTGACAAGTGACACTCAAGAGAAGTTTGAAATTTTCATTGATAAATATATGTTGCAAAACACGCGGTTTTTCTTCTTCTCTTTTTATCCCGTGCAAATAAGGAGGATGGATTGCCATACGTAAGTTTAACAAAATTTGGTACATTTTGCCTCGTCTTGTGCAATGAGCGTTCTGTGTCTTTTTTTATCTAATGAAGTTTTCGTATTATTACCTCTTTGATTGGTAAAATAGATAGGTCTACTATCACGTGACATTCTGATAAATTATAAGAAAAAAAATAGGCATTGACAACATTGTCTCTTTTTGTTCTATGACGTCATCCTAAATATAACGTAAAAAACGTAGAAGGCAAACTGCCTAATAAAATTTTGGGGAACAATACGCCGTTACGGCGCGGTGGATGCGATCCGAACTATTTATAATAAAGGTTTCTGTAATCAAATCAGCTTTCAAAATAGTTCTCCCATTGTCAATATTTTCAATATTAGATTTGTTCTGTGATTTGTTTGGACTTCAGTTCAGAATTATTGAAATACGCTTGCGCATTTGTTTATATTATATGTTTGATATGACCAAATGCGCAAGCGCAGTTCAATTAAGGACTGATTTTTAGCTGAAGTCCAAACAAACCTATTAATTTTTCCTCATTATTGTCGAATTCCATTCGACGGTTTTTCTTCCGAGTAGAGCAAAAACGGCCAAACTTCTTGTAAAGTCTGATTTTTTTTTTGAATTTAGGAAACCTTTATCTGGATTTAAAATGCACACCAACACCAAGACGAATTTTCATTCAGAACTATTTTGACATATTTTTTTTAACACATAGGTAACAGGTAAACTGCTAAAGTAAACTCCGACCTGTGACATATTTTCTGGTGGCGCTGTAGTTGTGTTTCACTCCAGCGCCCCAAGCAGATGCGATCCGTAGCTTTTTTTTAGGCCCCGCCCTCCATTAAGCTTTTTTTTCTATCCGTGATATGTGTTCTGTGGTCTCTGTCGTGGTCAGTAATGCTTTTTGCTAAAAATGCAACAAAATACAGAAAAAAAAGGGGTTGCATCGATCCCTCGAAAAACATAGATGAGGCGGCCAATCGGGCTACCTCTGTTGTTGAAATTTCACTATTAATATCAATGTAAATAAGTAAAAATAGATACTTTTTTTGACGTTCGCTCTCAAAATTTGATGTTTTATTTTTAACACTAGTGCTATAAAGACTTTATGGCACTAGTGCGATAAAGTAACATTTTTAATGCTACGGGGCGGTGTCAAAGATTGCATTTTTAACATGTTTGTAGAAAAAATGATTTTTACAAGTTAACTGGCTCTAATCACTTGTAAATGTGAAACTGACAGCTAAACGGTAAAAACTTTCAAGTACAAGCGTACAAGTCAGTAGAATTATTTGTTTTTGAAAAATCAGCTTAATCACAAGAATGTCAACAAGAAAAATTGCAGGTAGCTACCTTCTGGAAGAATTTTCTGGTAATAAATTGTTAGCTACAACTACGGCTTCATTAATAATATCTTCTGGCACATTCGTTTCTGAAAAAAAAAATTGCGAAATGCAAATATGTCAGAAAAATTTATTTTTAATAAAATTATCATAAACACCTAAACAACGTCTTATTCGCATAGTTATAAAAAATATACTAACTACCTAGGCTTGTATGAGAAAAAAAAACAAGGAAAAAAATATAAAGTATTTGCACATGGACTTTTTGATAAAAAGTTATTTGAAAAATTCGCTTATTTTTTTAAGTTCTATGTCATTTTGAAAGGAAAATCCCAACTTAAAAAACATGCTGTAAAGTTTTTATTTCTGAAAGAGTCCAAGTAACGCGACATTTAATGTGTAATGGAAAACATACTTAAATTATTAATTCATTGAAATAATTCCTAAAGAAGTATTTGCAAATACTTGATTACCATGTGAAACGTTTTTGTGGCAATACCATGTATTGTATCTTGAGCTTGTCAGGTTACCAAAAATATCAAAATTTACTTTCAGGTTATTGGACATGCATCATCGATCACAAATAGAAAAAAAAATATCCCATTTCCTACAAATAAAAAGTTTTCCTATATTATTATACAAGAAAACTATAGACCTATTAGTCTAACATGCAGTCCATTAAAATGCATAAAAAAGATAATTGTTAGGGAACTGCCAGGGTTTTTCTTTGAAAAAAATCTCATACCACCCTCACAACATGGATTTCTCTCTTAACGTTCTACAAAAAATTTACTTGAATGTCTTCGAGACTGGACTGACAAACATGATAATTCTCAACTCACAGATGTGATCTATCTCGATTAAGAATGTCTATCAACTTAGCGAGACAACTTCGGAAAATCGATTTTCCGTTATGCCAAGAATTTGCCGCTTTTTTGCCCCTAATTAAATGTGGAATTAAAAAATTTGCCGCTCTTTTGGTTTTTTCTTAATTACGTGTTTTGCTAACTTGACGTCAAGATAGCGAGACAACATCATTAAATATGTCAGCAGTAAAAAATTAGGTAAATGAAAATTTGCCGTTTTTTTGCCGCTAATTAGTTGTGTAAACCAAAAATTTGCCGGTTCTTTTTTTTCCATAATTAATCAAGTTTGAAAAAAAAAATCATTTGTTTCGCTAACTTGACGTCAAGTTAGCGAGACATTATCACTAAAAATGTCGGTAGTGAAAAATTGAATGAATGGAAATTTGCCGTTTTTTTGCCGCTAATTAGTTGTGAAAACCAAAAATTTGTCGTTTCTTTTTTTTACAAAAAATCAAGTTTGAAAAAAAAATCATGTGTTTCGCTAACTTGACGTCAAGTTAGCGAGACAATATCACTAAAAATGTCGATAGTGATAAGTTGAGTGAATGGAAATTTGCTGTTTTTCTGCCGCTAATTAGATGTGGAAACTAAAAATTTGCCGCTACCTTTCTTTTCATAAGAAAATCGTGTTCGAAAATAAAATATTGTTTTGCTAATTTAACGTAAAGTTAGCGAGATCACTAAAAATGTCGGTAGTGATAAATTGAGTGAGTGCAAAATATCGCGTTTGAAAAAAAAATATCATTGTTCAATTGACATCAAGTGAGCAAAACAGTATCATTAAAAATGTCGGTAGAGAAAAATTGAGTGGTAGAGAAAAGCTGTGGAAATTTGCCGCTTTTTGCCGCTTTTTGCCGCTAATTAAATGTGAAAACCCAAAAATTTGCCGCTCTTTTTCTCCATGAAAAAATCGTGTTTGAGAAAAACTTGTGTTTCGCAAGCTTGCCGTTAAGTTAGATCGACATCAACACAAAAAACGAAGGGCAGTATAAAATTAGGTGAGTAAAAGTAAATGATCTCCCACCCTTGATTTTTATGCAGCCTGTAAGTATATTTTAATAAGTGAAACTCAACATTTGTTAGAGCAAATATTTATTTCTAAATTTTTTGAGAATAGTTTTACATTTTTTTTTTTCTTTAGCTTAGGAAAACTCTATTGAGGCCTTATAGGTTTCAAAAATCAGAAAGCGAAATATCGTGTGCTCATTTATACAGAAAATAAGATAAAATTAGAAATAAAATTAAATTGGGATAAAATGGAAATTATCGATAATTTTTGGCAAATTTTCCCGAATGCATTTTTAGTTGAAATAAAGCACGAGGGACGAGTGCCTTTTCCAGTAAAAAATGCATGAGAGCAAATTTTTCAAAAATTATAGATATATTTCCATTACTCGAGTTGTATTTTATGAGAGAATTTCATGAATCAAAAATTTAAATTTTTAGTACATCCTCGTAGTATAAAATGTCAGCAATCAGAAAAAATGTCAAATGCCACCCGTTAGTAAGCAATTATCCAATCCGATAATCCTGCACTAGTACAAATTATCACGTAATCGTAATCTGATTGGTTGAAATCAACAATTAAAAAATGCCAGTTTATGCATGGGATCTGTGTCATTTGCGCGACAACCGTTTGCGCGAGGGAGAAAAGCGCGATACGAAAAGCGCGAGGGACAAAATCACGACGGAATAAAAACGCGACAGGACAAGTGCGCGATGGACAAAAACGCGACTGGATAGAAGCGCGAGGGACAAAAGCGCACGGCTGCGCAAAAACGCGACTGGATAAAAGCGCTAGAAGCAAAAGCGCGAGGGGACAAAAGCGCGACAGAACAAAATCGCGACTGGATAAAGCCCGATTGGCCAAGAACGCGAAGTGCCTTACTACGAGAACTGGAGATCGTTTTCCAAAATACAAGATATTTTTCGTGGCTCCGGTTCAAAAAGAACGATATTTAAAATAGCAACATCAAAAAGGCGACATATTGTTAAAGCGATATATCAAAATAGCGACATTTGGAACAGCGATATTCAAAATGGCGACATCTAAAAAAAACAGCAACATATCAAAAGAGCGACATATGTAAAGAACGAGATTTAGAACAGTGACAAATTAAAAGAGCGACATTTACAACGACGACCTCTAAGCAAAAGAGGGAAACATCAAATTGTTCCAATATCAAAATTATGTAGACTTACTCAAACTAACCCGTCCGTCTAGGGCAATCTCGTCCTCGTGAGTTAGCATTTTATTTAAAAAGCACTGCGCTCTCAAGAGACCCTGAGCAATCAATCAGTGAATTAACTTTGTTTTTTTAAATAAAATGCTTACGAGGACTAGATCGTACTAGGTGGACGGGTTATTTTGGGTTAGTTTGAGTAAGTCTGTATTGCGACATCAATTTGAACCAATAATAATAAAGCAAATACAGATTTGCTCAAACTAACCCAAAATAACCCGTCCGCCTAGTGCGATCTAGTACTCATAAGTTAGCATTTTATCCAAAAAAACAGTCAATTTATTTATAGCGACGGGTCCCTTGACCGCGCCTTGTTTTTCAAATAAAATTCTATTTAACGAAGACTAGATCGCACTAGGGCAACAGGTTAGTATGGGTTAGTTTGAGTAAGGCTGCATTTTTCTGAATATTATCGATACAATTTGATGTGTCCCTCTTTTGCTTACAGTCCTCGTAGATAGTTAGATACCTCGCGTTGTTGTCCAATCGTGCTTTACTCCAGTCGCGTTTTTGTTCCGTCGCGTTTTTGTTCCGTCGCGCTTTTGTCCCTCGCGCTTTTGTTTCTCGCGCTTTTCTCGCTCGCGCCTTTGTTTCTCGCGCTTTTATGCAGTCGCGTTTTTGTTCCGTCGCGCTTTTGTCCCTCGCGCTTTTAGTATCGCGCTTTTCTCCCTCGCGCAAACGACTGTCGCGCAAATGATACAGAGCCCAGTTTATGGTTCGAATACCAGTTTTGACAGATGAATGAAATTTTCTACCGACATTTTTATTGATACTGTTTACTGTTTTGCTAACTTGATGTCAAGTTAGCGAAATACATGATATTTTTTTCAAACGCGATATTTTCTTGAAGAAAAAGAGATAATTAGCGGCAAATTTCCACTCACTCAATTTATCACTACCGACATTTTTAGTGATCTCGCTAACTTTACGTTAAATTAGCAAAACACTATTTTATTTTCGAACACGATTTTCTTATGAAAAGAAAGGTAGCGGCAAAAAAACGGCAAATTTCCATTCACTCAACTCATCACTACTGACATTTTTAGTGATATTGTCTCGCTAACTTGACGTCAAGTTAGCGAAACACATGATTTTTTTTTCAAACTTGATTTTTTGTAAAAAAAAAGCGGCAAATTTTTGGTTTTCACAACTAATTAGCGGCAAAAAAACGGCAAATTCCCATTCACTCAATTTTTCACTACCGACATTTTTGGTGATAATGTCTCGCTAACTTGACGTCAAGTTAGCGAAACAAATGATTTTTTTTTTCAAACTTTATTTTTTATGAAAAAAAAATAACCGGCAAATTTTTGATTTTTACAACTAATTAGCGGCAAAAAAACGGCAAATTTTCACGTACCTAGTTTTTTAGTGCTGACATATTTATTGATGTTGTCTCGCTATCTTGACGTCAAGTTAGCAAAACACGTAATTAAGAAAAAACCAAAAGAGCGGCAAATTTTTTAATTCCACATTTAATTAGCGGCAAAAAAGCGGCAAATTCTTGGCATAATGGAAAATCGATTTTTCGAAGTTGTCTCGCTAAGTTGATAGACATCGATTAAGAGGAGGTATTTGACATCACATAATTTACTTCTCGATTTACTTCTAGGAAAATTGAAACACTTCTGAGTGAGAGGTCAACTCATTGCAGTAATAAAGGAACTACTGCATGAGATATTTCATCAAGTTAGAGTAAATAATGTGTTGTCAAATCAACATCTTGTTAGTAGCGGAGTTGTCCAGGGTTCAATCATGGGCCCTTTGCTTTTCACATCATATTTGTTTGATCTTGTTGGTTTCATTGAATCTAATGTGAAAAACTTTGCAGATGATGGAAAGGTTTATACAAATCCGCTAGTACATGCAGGGCACTGGGCAGCTAAGGACTGGCCTAAAAACTGTTGAAGAATGGTCTACAGAATGGGTCCAAATGTTTAGTTTAAAAAATCAGTCCAAACAAAGAATACGAACTAAACAATGTGACATTACAATCTGTGACAAATCGAAATTGACCTAGGAGACATGATAACTTCATACTTGAAATGAGAGAACCACATTTTAAAGACTGCCAAAAAAACCAATTCTTTTGTATACCTCATTAAACAAGTATTTGAAGACCAATCAATAGAAACCTCGATAGAAACAATAGGCAAACTGTATAAAAGTTACAAGACCTTCCACAGACAGAGAGATTCACAAGACTGAAACTAACAACTTTAAAGGAGAGAAGACATAGAGGAGACTTGACGGAACATACAAAATAACCAGTAACTACTATAATAATTGCGTACATATTATAAATAAGGAAAGTCACACAAGTTTATATGTCAGTCAAGACTACTGGATTGGTCAATCGCTTGAAAACCTCCTTGGTTTCAAGTTTGTAACTGTTGGCTGTTGCTATTGGGTTTATTTTTCGGGAGAGTTTCAAAGTCAGAATAATTATAGACTATTAAGTCTCAAAGAAATATTTTAAATAAAAATGTACCTATGTGCTCCAATTGCACCTATTTGATATAAAATATATCTAAATTGGATGAGAATTATATTTATCCAACACTGATATAAAATAACACTTTAATCACTTTGAATTTAAATGAGCCCAGTTTAGCCAACTTTTAGTGCCTAATTTGTTATTTAGTGTACAAATCACAATTCACGAAGTTGACTAACTTTCAACTTTTTAAGAAGACACAATCTAATAATTGTACTTGGATCCAAAAAGTTTGGACAATGCGCGCGCCTCCTTTGACGATATTTGGATCTATCAGTTGTAGCTTTGAAAAATAGACAGTTCTAGAACGGATCAAAACAATAGCACAGTTTATTATGGAAATTTGTGATAGCCGATCCGTTGTCATTTTGTTAATTGATAAACTGTGTGATTGTTTTTCAAACCCAAACAAAGCTTGTTTATCCAAGTCTAGTTGAATAGGTCCTAGCATTTTAAGTAAAGTCACAAAGTCAGGTTGACACGATTCAACTGTACTTGGATCAAGTACCTTTGGATGCTGGCACGCCCAATGACCAGCACGCCTCACTTGGACGATACTTTGATGGTATCAACTGAAATCCACTTGGATAGGTATTAACATCCAAGTAAGGCTGCCAACTTACTTGGTCCAAGTCACCCATGTACACTTGGACCTAGTCAAGTGCTTCACCCAAATAACTCAAGATAGATAAATAAATATATATAGGTAGCATAGGGTCATTTTCGAAAGAAACAATTCTGATATACTTAGGTAGGCACTTACCTAAAGATTTGCTTATTCTGCAGACTATAGAATTATTTTAAAATACGGATTCGATTACGAAGCATGGGACCGGGACGCTAAATTCGATTATTTCCGAATTATTGGAAAAAAGAGTTAATTACGTAGGTACATGGAGATTCAAATAAATGAGGAGTTCACGTAACCTTGAGAGAAGCTAACAAAACACTCACTACGCCATAAGAATTAAGAAAATATAAGATTAAAGAATTTAATGGGGAAGGCTATGTGGAAAGGCAAACGTGCTACTGCTGCCATATTTATTTAACATCGTTTTATCGCGCGCTCAACAAGCAACAAGCAACTTTGAGTAATGAAATGACGTTTGACACTGACAACTTGCCGCAAGTAGCCGCAAGTGATGGTGCCGTTCATCAGCCGCTTTCGAGTGCAGAGTGCGAAGCTCCTAGATAGAGTGGCTAAATAAACCTTTACATACAGTGGCGACATAAGAGGTCCCGCCGCCATCTTGTTCCCAACCTCTTGTTACTTTTAAATATTAATATATAGGATTTAAATGGACATCTATCATAAAAAATTGAAATCGACGTATTTGATGACCATTATTATGTCCATCAAATACGTTGTTTTCCATGATGGATGTTCACCTAAATCCCATATATTCATATTTAAAAGTAACAAGGGGTTGGGAACAAGATGGCGGTGTTTTTAATGTAAATATATGGGATTTTAGAACCAATCAAAAATGAGACAGCAATTGTCGCCACTGTGGGTTATAGAGTCACTGTACTCCTAGAAAACTTCACACCTGTCATAAGCCTAGTACTCATAACTGCGAAATTCGCATTTTTTTGACATTGCTTCGACAATTTGATACACGCATTAAACGTCAAATTGTCAACGCAATGTCAAAAAAATGCGAATTTCGCAGTTATGAGTACTAGGCTATACTCAGGGTCATACTCCATGCGTTTTGCTCTCGAACGCTTGAAACCGTACGGGTCAAACTGTAGCCGGAGTACTTCGGAGTAACTCGGGAGCGCTCAAAGGGTGGAACCCGAAAGCAGCTCAGGGCTGCGTTCAAAAACGGCTAAAGCCAAGTCAAAATTGGCATATTGCGTTCAAGTTCGGCTCCAGCGTGCCAAAAACGGTTGGCTTTACACGTTCAGAATCGGCCGCGGTAATAGCTATTTATACAATAAGTTACGAAATGAGCGTCTTTTAGGCACGCGACGTGAAAATTGTCCAACGAGGCACAGCCGAGTTGGACAACACGTCGAGTGACTAAAAGACATCGTTTCGTAACGTATTGTATACAAGATTTTTTCTACTGGCATTTTATAATAAAAAAAACACAATTTTATTTCATGTGAATAAGTCGATTACACCCAAAATCTTTGTCACCTGCTTTTACTTGACACCTGACACTTTTCATGCGATTTTCTTTTCAAAATTCGGCATCAATATTTAAAATCCTAGAAAGTAGGTAATAACACAAAGTTCTGTTTTGAGTAACCCAAACGTTCAATTCAGTAATTCCATTTTCAATATTCATAATAAATACAAAACAAAATTCAAATATGTGTTTAGTGTTGTTTTTTATTTCTGAATAATGATTGACACTTTTAGGCACTAGTGCTTAAAAATTACTTTTACGCACTCATAAGTCACTTTTACGCATTCAAAAGTCACTTTTACGCACTGAGTGCCTAAAAGTAACTTTCACGCACTCAGTGCCTAAAATAATGTCGTTTCAAAACTGAAATGACAATCGAAAAGTTGCTATTATGAAACGTCAGTAGAAAAAGTAACTTTTGGAGGTGTTTTTAACTGAGTCTGGAAATGGTTATACGAATTTTGATTGGATGAGACTAAATTCAATATGGCGTGGCGGCCAGCAAGTTAGTTTTGAATATGTGTTTTCATGCATATTTCAATTATTTTGCTTGCAGCTTTGATTTTGATTATTCAATAAAATATTTGTAGGTAGGTAAGGGCCGAATTTATAGTCGCTCCTTGAGGTTTCCTTGGACCTTAAGGAAACCTTGAACGTTTAGAATTGACATGACTAACTTGTCAAATAATACCAAGTGTCCATTCTGAACTCACGACCTTTAAGGCAGACTCAAGGAATGACTATAAATTCGGCCCTAAACTATTGAGTTGGGCAGAAACTAGATATTTTTGTGTGTTTTTTCGTCCATGTGTGGACGACACGCCATCTTGAATGTCACGTGGTTTGGATTGCCTAATGGAGAAACGGTATTTGGCGTTCCAATATTCACACCAGATTTGGCATTCAGGTAGGGTAGAAGGGGAAAAGTAGGTTTTGGCATTAGCATTGCCATCTTTGAACGCACTCCAGGACGTAGCGTACTGTAGCGATCATCAATTTTTTAATGAACGCTGTTTTGTCAAATTGATCAGGGGGGCTTTATTTGAAATTGATGCAACTTTGCGTATACGCAAATGACGTAATTCGCGATCAAAAATTGGTGCACGGCTTATTTGACATGCACTTTTTCAATCGCAAATTACGTCATTTGCGTGTACGCAAAGTTGCATCAATTTCAAATAAAGCCTAGTACTCATAACTGCGAAATTCGCATTTTTTTGACATTGCTTCGACAATTTGACGTTTGATACACGCATAAAACGTCAAATTGTCAACGCAATGTCAAAAAAATGCGAATTTCGCAGTTATGAGTACTAGGCTTAAAGCCCCCCAGTCCGCATCGCTGATGGAGCGGACGCACTGATCTCAAAAATAAATGGATAAACAAAGAACGCTTCTAATGCTGCTAATTTACGAGGTCAAAATCTAAACAAAAACAACTGACTGGGACAGCTGTGAGCGTGCGCAGTAGATACATGTATTGTGTGTGCACAAAATCTGGACAATGAAAATTAAGGAATTTCAAAATATAGAACAGTTGTTCAAAAGATAAGACACTGCGCAGGCGTTATATTAAGCCTAGTACTCATAACTGCGAAATTCGCATTTTTTTGACATTGTGTTGACAATTTGACGTTTTATGCGTGTATCAAACGTCAAATTGTCGAAGCAATGTCAAAAAAATGCGAATTTCGCAGTTATGAGTACTAGGCTTAAAGCCTAGTACTCATAACTAGAGCAGACGCAAACCATAACTAGAAAAAACTATAAAGCCTAGTCGAGACCTAAGGTACATAGTACAGTACGTCGATTTTAATCTGATACTCCAAAGGAATGCGAGCTGGTGGCTCCCTACATTAGAACGCCAATGGTCACCTGACGTCACACCTGTTTTTGCCATAAGCTTCATCCCTCGCTCCTCATACGGAAAGTGTCAGATTAAAAACGACGGACAATACATTCATTCGCAAACATTTATGCATCTGTATAACAACTGTTTAAAAAGTGTTTGCAAACATTTGTTCAAAAATATCTGAACAAATAATAATAAAGTGTGTTTTTTTTTTTAAAAGACAAAACCCCATGTCAAAAATTTAGGAACAAGTTGGGCATCACCAAGGAGAATTCACACTCTAAGGAGTGCTCATCGGCCTCGTTTTTGGTAAACGCCGGCCGCCATATCGGTGTGATACCATTTCCGACGTCATAACTAAGTCGTCAACTGTTTAAACAGCCTACAAGGCGAGAAATAATATGCTGCCTACGTCGCAACTGGTATTTAGGCGCGGAGGGAAGGGGGGATGTGTTACACACAGGTAGGGCCACCTTTGAAAGTGAGTTGAACCGGAGAAAAAAAAAATTAAAAAAAACAGATGCATTAGGCAAGGTACAATCTATTATATCTAGATACACAAGTCTCCCACCGGATCACCGGATGATGCTTCAGGATGGGATTTGAGACGGTTGGAGAGGGAGTTTCAAGGATATTACACACTACACAGGATAGGACAACCATAGAATAGCCTATCCGCATATGGCCTCTGTAGATCAAATCTCAAGCCCCCACCCCCCACCACGCCAAAGAACCAATGATGACGTAGACGGCGTGTCGTTCTTCGCCTTGACGTAGGGAGTTTGCAACACAAGCTATGATTCCGCTGACTTTGGCTTTATGCATACTTGGTTTTAGTATAAGCAACATTCTAGAACAACCCTTTTTAGAACTCGTTCGCATCTTCCTCTTTGCCTATTATGTTATTCAGAATTTAATAATATTTTTCATCATAAATGCATATTTTAAACTACGACCGCTGGCGCAAACAGTTGACGACACCCTTGATGATGTCGGCAACAGTACAATACCATATGACCTTGATTCCAAAAAACGAGGCCGATGAGCAATCCTGTAGTAGTGTGTAATATTACACTTTGGTAATATCCTTGAGGGAGAGCAGGAACAGTACGTACTGCGCTGTAGCTTAATCTTATTTTTTTTCCTGGACATAAGAATTTTTTTACGTTTTTTTTTGTTCAATGCGGTTTTAGCCGGAGAAAACACCTAGTAACACAAAACCCTAGTAATCCGGAGCCCGAAGACCATGAAAACCCGTAGACTCCTGGTTTGAAACCCGGAGAGGTGGCAGCCCTACACACGGGTCTTATGAGGATAGGCCATCCTGTAGTAAAATAGTAGTCTGTTTTTTTTTAAAGATAATTCCCCAAGTCAAAAATTTAGTAACTATATTGGCAACACAAGTCTTTTCTACATAAAAAATTTGAAGGCATTGACAATTTTACATTGTATTGCCAACATAATGTCATTTTGACTTTTATCTTTAAAAAAAAAACAGTCTTTACCTAGTAGTGCAATAGGGTTGACAAACTATCGAAAAAAGAGCTATCGATAGTGATATCGATAGAATAGCCTACCCATCGATAGTAACTATCGATTGTACTATCGATAGTTTGCTCTGACCAAAGTAACCAAATTTGTAATTAATTACGATAAACATTAACCTCCAACCTCCATCAAGTCCATCAAAGTCACTCGTCACTCCTCCTAACCGAAAAATTGGCAGCACAGCATGTCTATCCCCAAAAATAATTACAGATTTCTCAAAATAACTACAGATTTCTTTATAATTCCCTCAATACACAGATGTTTTCATTTACCTTTGGCTACTTTTACATTGTACCTATTGCCAACATAATGCGAATGCCATTTTGACTTTTATCTTTGAAAAAAAAAATGAGACTTGATATTTTCTTAATGTTTTCAAATAATTTAGGCAGTTTTAGGGTTTTTAAATTTTTTAATTATTTTGGAACGGCCTCAAAGGCAATAATTGAAAATACTGCTTCTTACTTGGCTCCCCCTGTACATTTTGATCAGATATTTTTTCAACAATTATTAAGGAAAGGCCCTCCTAATATTTACACAAAATGTCACAAAAATTCTTCGAATCAACAAAAAATATATTCAGAGCCAAATTGGGTTCCAAATAAATTTAGCCCACAGTGTATATCCAGCACAAATACCCACCACTGCTTCACGTGTAAAGTGCCACAACTGAGTAAACCTTGGTAACGTATGAAGTAGCAGAGGGGAAGACGAAAATCTATACTATACGACGCGACGTGTCCCCGACGTGGTGCATTGCGAAAATTGCGGTTACCCTGACGCGACCACCTGCGTATTTGTATATTTAATCTCCCGCCAATCCAGGAGCGTTTTGCCCGCATTCCTTCCACACAGGTTCCCTCACTTGTCGCACTAACCCAAACATTTGTTTGCTGGTAGTGACTTGAATCTCCCTGTATGTAACATTATTCAGAAATTCTACATTCTTGTTTTCTGGTTAACCAATTTTTTAAAGATAATTTAAGCAACATTTGATTTGCTTGGATAACGTTTATTGCAAAAATTAGAGATACAAAATATGTGCATCTTATTGAGAAAGCTACAATAAAATGGACTCTTCCACTCATTTTTGAAATTGGCGTGTGATTGGATGTAAAGCACATTTCAGTAGCATTAAAAAATTTAATAGTTTTAATCATAAAATGCGCTGGAGACGGAGACTGGACTGCTGGAGCACTTTTCTTAAATTTGATTGGTATGATGCTAAAACATACGTCATCGTCTGGCGCATTTTAATGATTTTAAATTTTTCCAGTTACTATAAGTGCCTGTAGAAAACTACTTATTCAACCTCATACATTTTTTTATTTTGGAAAATAATCTAGAATACCCCCCTCGTTATACTTAAATTACCTATTTAAATTCTAGTGAAAGAGCCCATTCTATAGTCTAGATGGTGTAACTATACTATATATAGTATTATCGGGTCTTCAAAAAAAAAAACAATCAAAGATTGCTATGGTTTTTGAACGTAGGTATCGGGTCTTCAAAAAAAAAACCAATCAAAGATTGCTATGGTTTTTTAAACGTACGTCTTAGCAATATTTTTCTTTAATTTTGACAATGTCAGTCAATGAAATTTAATGTCAAAATGTCATGTCAAAAATCCTGGCCAATAAAGAAACAATAATGCGACGTACGTTTTCGGAACCAAAGCAATCTTTGATTGGTTTTTTTTTGAAGACCCGATATGTCTTAGCAATATTTTTCTTTAATTTTGTCAATGAACTTCAATGTCAACGCGTTGCTATGCAAATAGGTGGAATGGGCCACTTTCACATTTTTCAAAAACATATTTGAATTATTCTTTTATGGCCGTTTGCACCAACTATTTTAGGGATGCCTTAACAATAAGTATTCCCTAAATTGACAGTTTTCCATGGAGAAATGTCATTTTAGGGAATAGGTACTTAATCATGTGGCAACAAAAACGTCAACATCAGCTTTAGCCAATCAGAGAGCGTTTTCAATCACGTGATTTTTCGTTTAAATTTTTAGTTTTTATTTATTAATTTATTTAATAATCTAACTAATATCTTGCAAAATATTGTTTATTCTCGGTTGCATTGATGTACCTATCTGCGTCAAAAAATATCATAATTTGCCATACTCCCGACACGTGAAAGTGGCCGATTGGGCAAATTCTTTATTCACATTTGGTGACACCGTAATTTTCAATGACAGGATTCAACAGAAAAACTACCAATTTTTCTAGTTTTATCGCCTGTACGCAGTACGTAGACGTTGAAAATTGATGAAAAATTTTCTTGCCTCGACTACGATTTGAACCTAGGACCCTCGCATATCGACTGCAATGTTCTAACCATCTGAACTGAGCTACGGAGACCTGCAGGCATGATGAAAGATTTGACTGAAAAGGTAGAAATGAGACAGATCTTGGTAGCTCAGTGGGTTAGAGCATTGTACTGGCTATGCGAGGGTCTTCCGAGTTCAAATCATAGTCAAGGCAAGAAAATTTTTCATCAATTTCAATTAACGTCTGCATGTCACTAGATTCATTAACACCCTGTAAAAGAATTAGTTTCGAATTTTGCATATAAAATTTTCGAATTTCAACGTCTAAATCTATTTTTAGGTGCTGTGCGCTGCGCTGTGGTCCTTGGGCTAGATTAGAAATATAATTTCTTTGCTTCAAATCAAACCAGTCAAATTATATAGAGTAATTCTCTAAAGCTCATCAAGACGTTGAATAATTCTCCTCATTATAGTAATATAGGAATATGCTGCATTTATCACCTGGAAATTATTATCAAATTTTGCCATTCTTTGTACCTATTAAAATATTGTGGATTTTCTTACAGGTATGATTGTTCCGGTAGTCAAAGTTGCAAAAGGGCCAATAGTCAAAGATAATGGTTTTTGAGAGCGCATTATAACGATCAACGCCATGTCCTGTACTTGAAGACTTTTCTCGTACCAGTTCATTTCGTATACAGCATCTGCTACAGCAACGCTCTGGAAGAAATCAAATTATAAACTAGGCATATTATGAGGATGCTTTTATCCATGACAGTGTGAATCCGATTACATTATAGTTTAACATGTTTTATCATTTATTAAGTTTATGCTTCCGTTAAACCGTTTTAACCGCTAAAACGTTTTCCAATCTAAAACGTTTTATCCTGTGTTTATACTTCTGGTGCTTTCTCCTAAACAGTTTTTAAATCTCATGAAAAGAAGTGCGGGCACTCTCTTAAAACGGTTTGAGATGTTTACGCAGTATTTAAACCGTTTCCAAATTGATTAAAACGCGTTTTTAGAACGTTTTAAATCAAACCGGTTTAACGAGATAAAACGGTTTATGGGGTGTTTATACAAGCGTTTTATAGTAAAACGTTTTCTGCTAAAACGGATTAACGGGAAGCATAAACATGGTGATTATCTAATTGAAACGGGTTATATGTCTTACATAAATTAGTATAATTTTTAGTAGGTATTGAATAAAGATTATGTCTAAATGGAACTGGTTTCGTTGGATTTAAGCCATATTTTTGCGGATAAGACGCACTAAGCAACTAGTAGAACTGTCATTTTCGCGGACAAGACATGACGTCAGTCTTTATGTAGCTTGCAGATTTTTTGAGCGCCCTCCAAAGCACGCCACAAAAATCTTGAGCGAGAGAGAGGGGATTCACAGTATATTGAAAATGGAAAAATCGCGGTAATTTTCCAATTGTTCACGTTTTTGTGATCGTTTAATGCCCTTTATGTATTTATAATTTTAAATAAACATTTCTCGAAATTTTTTGAGCATGGAAACGGTGAACTGTGAAACAGGATGATAAATAAACGTGAACAAATGTGACAGATGAGTCAGATGACAGCTTTCGCTTAAAACAGGCCGCTTTTGCGTTCAGGATAATTGATGACGTCAAACTTCAAAATACTTAAAATGTCTACAGACATGTCTTAAGAAGTCTGGCTAGCAAAAATATGGCTTTAGCTTAAAGCAGCTCTTCCAACGAGTTGACTGCGGTTTCCAAAGCTCACAGAATTCAGTGTTTACTCTTTAGTGTACAAATAATAGAATAATAATATTATGTTTATATCATTTATCGACAAGCATGCGGTAACTATGGTATATTACACGATTTTGCGTGCAGTAAGTACCATATCACCGCACGCTCTATCTACATAGGTACGTTCCTTCAATTACCTACCAGAGGTGAATTACCTACCTATCATCTAAATTCTGCTTGTCCACTGTCAAAGGTGACAGACGCATTTTTTTTTTTAATTTTTTAAACTTCTTTTGGACATTTTGTTAATCTGTGATTTTGTTACCGCACGGTTGTAGATAAAATGCTGTATATAATACGTATGGTAATTAGGTTATTACCGCCCTTAGAGATTGCAAACCTCGCCTCGCCGGCGCCGGCTCGGTTTGCAAATTTCTCTCGCGTGCGGTAATAACCTAGTTACCACACTTATTATATAATATACTATTAAGGCTGTGGTCCGATTATAACCAGGTTTGTGTTTTCGCGGTTGCAAAGCAATCAAATTACTCTGGTTCCTGGAAAAGTGGTCACTTTTGGACCTTGGTTTCCTGAAATCTGGTTAACCAAATGTCAAAATAGTTACCGGCTATCATCGGAAGTCAGTTCTGTTGGTTTTATCTGTAAATTCTGTCAATTATTTTTTATTTCATATTCGCGTTCCCCAAGTAACCGGAATTTTTAGTAACCATCTGTCAACCGATTCGGATACTTTGGTTAACGTTTAGTTATATTTGGAACATAGCCTAAGTATCATCAGAACTCACATTGACATTACTGTCACCACCAGCTATGTATTATAGATCATGTAGGTCATCACCATCTCTCCTCCCCTTCAATTTTCTCTATCTTCATTCTCTTCTTCGCGTTCGGAATCTATAATTCCATTATTTTTTTGAAAAATTTTCCGTTTTTTATCAGGGTATTTTTATTGTACAGGGTCCGCCAACGAGGACTGAACACGGCCTTAATTTTGACTTTTCCTTTATTTTTGGAGAGCACGAAGATATAGCAGTTAGATATAACTTTTTTCATAGAATTTGAAAATTTCACTTGGAAAACAATTGAATCAGAAACAAAAGAGTTACGACGTACATCTTTGTTTTTTTAAATGGAATACCCGATTTTTTATTCCATATTTGAAAAGCGAGCATGTTTTTACCGTATCCTACGATATAAATTTTGTTGATAATATTGTTAATTTAATATTATCGCAATATTTATGTTCTTTTATATCTAAAAAATGGAATGAGCTCTGCGTCACTCAAATGTTTCCAGAATGAGATAGCGCTAGTAAGGGCAGAAAATCTATTGGATCTCACGGATCTCTCCCGCTCTCTCACTCTAATCTTGGCCGCAAATATACGTATATAGGAGATAGGCAAGGTGCCATTCCAAACCTTCCGACTACTTCATTGCCTGGTACCCATCTCAGGGTGACTCTATTGCGTGAAGCCAGTTGTTTTAGGAGTTGTTGGCAGTCTGGATTCAGTGACAGAGCTACTCGGAGTTCTTAGTACTGCCTGACTGTCGGAATTGATATAGATCTTTGCTTTTCGCAGGTCTCTTTCAAGACACTTTCTAGCGCAAAGTTCTATTGCGAATATTTCCGCTTGAAATATGGTTGGGCTTTCTCTTAGGGCTGTTGATAGATACAAAGTGGGCCGAATACTCCTGCTCTAGTCCCTTGCTCTGTTTTCAATCCAGCCGCATACACCTTCGCACCCCTCAATAGTCACTTTGAAGGAGTGTTCAAATTCGTACCTGTGTTGCATGTGGTCAACTGATTTTGTGGTCACATTTATGCATTCTTTCATTTAGTTTTAGGGACTGTATTATTTTTGAGGCTCCCATGTGGGCCTCTTTCTTCAATGATATATCGAGTGAGGAGAGACCCAACATGACCTCCATTTCGGCGGTTGGAAAGGTGTTCATTGCTCCTGTAATTCCATGATAAGCATACCTTTGTACAGTTGCCAATCGGTTTTACGCTGTCTGTGGGGACAGTACACCCCTTGGGGGCATTATTGACTGCTGAGACCGTTGCAGAGTCAGTTCCAGCATGGCTTTTTCTAGGAATATATTTTTATATGTTCCAAAATGTACATTGTACATTCAACTGCTGTATCTACCTATACAATATCAACTACAATATCCATGCTCATACCGTTCCACTCCGTGGAGTGCAAAGCCGAACTCAGCCATAATTTCTAGGTATTTACATCGCTTTGATTAAAGTTTAAGGGCGTTAATGTCCTTTTAGGTAGTTAATCTTAGGCACCCACTTAAAAAAGCTAAACATAGTAAATATAGGTAGAGCAAAGATAATGGAAACTGATACGATAGATAAACTCCTGCAGCGTTAATTTCACTACCACAAAGTACTACCTCGGTCTTGAATTGAAGTTCGTAAAACGGCATGCCCTTCTATTTACCAATAACTAAAGACGGTAGCTCTTAAACTTATGACAATAACAACTAAACCTATGACAACAATAATTTATGTAAGACTTAAGTATTTTTTTAAACTTACCTCAATACTTATATCGTCTGCATGAGAACCTAATATAAAAAGCTGAGCAATTAACACTGCCGAACAACTGATAGACAGGACGAGTTCATTGGCCCCTTCAACCTAAAATACATTTCAGAAACAATATGAGTTAATTGGTTGAGCAAGTAATGAGTTGAGTGTGATAATTTTTTTCCTACTAGCGAGCGGTGAATTGCACGTTTTATTCATTTACGGCAAGGCCAATTTACAATAACAATAAAAAAACAATTTACAATATAGTTTTACAGCATACCTAAACCTAAGCACATAAAAAACAATATCCTAATGAATTCACCAAATTAATAACTATTCAATTGCTGTGAATGGGCTCTTTCACTAATTTTTGAAATTGGCATATTTGGATAAAGCAACTAAAAACAGAATTTTCTGTATTTTTACTTTTGAAAAATTCAAAGTCCTTCTTGAGAAAACAGAAAACAAAGAAATACCTCCAAATAAAAAGCCAGAATTTATTTCTATGACGTCGCAGCTCGCAATTTGACCGTGTTGCCACTAATTGTCAACATTGAAAATTTGTAATAGATTTAATTCTGAAATGTTGGCAAAATCTCATGAAAAGTAGTTAAATTAATTAGTTATAGATTCAAGATTTTATAACATTTTTTTTTTTTAAATTATGCTTAAATACAATTTAATGCAATTTTTTATGTTTAGTTTTATTTATTTATTTTACGCTGCACTACATTTAGTCACAACCGACAACAGCGCATTCGAACCTTTACGTATCTTTACAGAGCGCAAACACAGCCGAGCCCTTCCTCCTTGCAACGACATAAGCGAAATGAAGAATATTTATGTGACGTCGGCAAATCGGCGCGTTTTAAAATAGTTTGAATTTAGGCACTTTTGATTGCCTATGAAAAACTTATTGAACCTTGTAGAACATTTTTTTTTTGGTATATATGCCTAAAATAGTCCCTCCTTTGAGATTTTATACTTAAATTACGTATTTAAATTTTAGTGAAAGAGCCCATTCCAAAAAACAGATAAAACTTATTTTGAGAACTATCCAGCAAGCAACGGTTGCAATCTCCTTCCAAATGCAGCAACAGATGGACAACCAAAGACTCCGACTCCTTGAGTTGGCAAACCTGAGCACCTTTGAGATCAACTCATTCATACCATAATTAGTAGGTACCTATTAGTTATCTAGGTACTTACCAATATCAATCGAAAAGTTACTGTTGCAATGGTTATTGAAATCAATACATATTCCATAAGTAACATATACTTTATAGCGTCATTTAACTCTTTAGCAAATCTAAAAGAACAAACAAAAAGTATAATTTGAATATAAACAAATGCAAAGCCTTCCAAATGATGATGATAGGAAAACCTCAATTCGCTTAAAAATGATATAAGTATCTACCAGTTTCCAAGATATTTAACTTAAGAAATCACTAATTTTGAGGTTTAGGCATAACACATATTGAATTTATTGATGCTTGATTCTTACCTCATTATAACAATATGATATCTAATCAGCTTCTTTATCACATCCTCATCAGTCATCGACGAATCAAACCTCTTCCTATATGCGTCAAAATTTCTAAACCGATATTGCAAAATTTTCAATTGTGATTTAACAAAAGTCGTTATACTTATGTAAAAAATTTGCGTCGTACAATAATATACCGAACCTACTGTAAAATACATAGACTGAACCATCAAAGATGCTCTATAATGTTGGTCTTGGTCGAATGGTACCCTGGCAATAACTATCATTGGTTTTTCAACGTCCGGGTTTATCATTCCCTGTATAATGGGCTTGATTATTAAATACAAAGTGGTGCTAGCAACACCAACCAATACGGCAGTAGAAAGCTTGTATACGTAATTAGCATATTTTAGATATATCATGTGTTCATCTTCATCTAGATCAGTACGCATATCTTGTTCTTCACCAATGACTTGATTAATCAAATGTTGAAACTTACGGCTTCGGAATATAGCGATTTTCACTGATGTTAAAACTGCGACAGATACAAAAAAACTATCATCGAGGAGTTTCCTCACATTTCCCAATAAATTCGGGAGTTCCATAAGGATCATGAAGCATACTGTTGAAAATAAACCATGAATAATGTAAGAGAATATGTGGTAAATTTTTTGTTTTGTAGTACAAGAAAAGTCGTCTTGCCAAACACCAACCAAAATCATTAAGTTTCTAGCGAAACGCAGAATATGCACTTCCATGACGAATACTGACTGGGAAACTAAAGATTTTTTCAAGCAGCGGGAGTTTTATAAGTAGAATTTGAGCCGAGAGGGGAGGAGGGGGTAGATAGTGTAAAATGCACACTCAATAATAGAATAAGGATTAAGTTGAAAATGGCCGCATCAAAAATAAGATTACTTATTTTATTTTTAACCATATATGTAATGTTGACATTACAGTCTTTTTAAAAATTTGGAAATGTCACTTTACTGTCTTTTCATTTCCCTGCTCCACTTCCCGTCCCCATTTCCCGTCCTCACTTCCCGTCCTCGTGTCATTATATTAATGTGGCAGGTATTGTCAAATTTTTTTCAAAATTGATGAGAATGACATAAAATTCAAGCAAATAGCATGAAGCTACGTTCACATTCAATTTCATTTCTAATTTAAATTAGCAAAAATTATGGTTAAAAATAAAATAGTATACTATGCTCGACAGGAAATTTAATTACTGTCTCGAGATATAGTTTATCTCGACGCTACGCGTCTCGGTAAACTATAAAATCTCTCGACAGTAATAACTAATTTCCCGTCTCAGATTGTAATATACTATTTTTGTATTCATTCCGATAATAGGTTTATAGGAATATAATTAAAATATGGGAACAGAAATGTTAACTTGAATTCGCAAATTGAATCTAAACATTAATGGTGTATTGGTCTGCTGGTTTATGTAACAGCTGGCTAAAGAAAAAAAAAGATTGTTGCCTTTCAATGCTCAATGTGCGAGATATACCTATCTTAAAAAGTGTAGGCGATTCTTGTTGAAAACCTTTGTCACGCGTGAAGCCGTTGGACTTCAAGAAATGGTTTGCCCCACAAACAAGAAAAATATTGTGACATGCAAATGAAACCACTCAAATTCCAACAAACAATAATTTTATTTTCATTATTTAAATATTTGCAAATGTAACAATGTAAGTAACAAGTTGCTTTTGAGAATTTGCTAGTTAACAGCTTAGTTGTACTGGTGACACACGGATACTGTATGTACTTTTTCCAATCCAGAGCTCTTCGTGTTGTTTCCTGTATCCAGGAAAGAGGATAGATTGCTGGTGTGACATCACAGCTGTTCCAGACTCCAAAGAGTGATATTTATGTCGAGTAGGTACCCAGAAAAGAATAAGGCACTATCAGGTTCACCAAGATTTGGAATATTAAATCCCTGAATTCTGTCGAAAAAGCGAGTGCCTTGCAGAGAAGATTTAAATTGAAATTAGTTTATTATAAAACCATTGTTGTGCAGACACTCCTTCCCAACAGAATCAAAATATTTTAATATAAAAAAAAAACAATTAAATAATTGGAAATATTGATAAAATAATAGTAAATAGTAAAATAGGTAATAACAGCAAGATTAAATTAAAATGCTCGTTACAAATTGAGCAGGGTGCTGCTTTTCTGGCAGTAGCAATAAACAAGCAAGAATAAAAACAAATGTAGGAAAAGTTGAGTCAGATAAAAAAATACAAAATTAAATCTCTAGATTCTCCCCAACTAGACAAATTTAAATTTTTCCCTTTTAGTTAAGGTACCTACCATAGATACTACAAGACAAACCTGAGGGTGAAATCAATCAAATCCAGGAACTGACAAAATTCTTGAGATTAGTGATGCCGCGAGACTCGAGACCTAACTCAGTCAGTTGGTCTCGTCTCGTCTCGTCTCGTCTCGACTTTTCGAGACGAGACTGGCTTTTGGTCTCATCTCGTGAAGTCTCGACGAGACGAGACCAGACTCGGCGAGAGTCTCGTTTAGTCTCGAGATTACACTTAAAATTTTTCTTTCATAGGTTTATTATTGGACTATTCTGGGCTATTTGAATATGAAATCAGTAAATTAAATACCAGGGTTACTCTTTACTGTGATTTTTCACTAACTGCTTTTTCACTGTGGCAGTTTGGACTTCCGTTATAATATAAAAACGAAACCATAAATACAGGGTGTCCGAAAAATAGCGTAAAAACTCTCCACGTAGTAGAGTACCCTTTGAGAAATCCTAAAAAAATAATTAAATTAAAAAAATCCTTCTCCAGTATTATTCTTGGTAATATGAATAGGTAGATGTGAAAATTCACCTTCGAATTCTTCAGGTAGTTACATGGGTATTTAATTTAATTCTCTGACATATTGTCAACGGGATATTTTCAGTGTTGCCAATTTTAATAAAAATATTAAAATGCAATAACTTTCCTAAGAATGCCACTAGATTTTTGAAAGTATTTTTCTGGGGTTCCTTGTAGGGTCCTCCACCACGTAGAGAAGAGTTTTTACGCTATTTTTTGGACACCCTGTATAACTCGAGACCAGACGAGACCACTCGAGACGAGACGAGACTTTAGTACTCGAGACCGCGACTAAAACACGGTCTCGTCTAGTCTCGTCTCGCGGCACCACTACTTGAGATGTTTTGATTAAAAATTTTAAAAGAATTTTCTGACCTCTCTGGATTTCTATTTTAAAAATTACACTTTTTTCAACACTTATCTCCTAGAGAAGATATTAACGGAAGGAGTCAAACAGAAAATGGCTAAACAGGCCTCTGCCTGGATTCAATAGAGTTGATAGGGATGGACACACAAATTTGGTTTTCACCGACTCTATTTAGAGCAAATGATCCAATTTTCCCACACTAACAATTGATTCTGAAAACCAGAGCAGCAGTACCTATTTATTAACCTAGAAATCTGAATCGACTTACCTCAGAAAAACGTGGAACTGTCGTAGGCATAAAGCAAATTTAGGCTTTTCCTAAAATGCCTAGGCATTTAACAAAAAGCCGGCAAAACGCAAGCATAAAATGAATTTTTCGTTATGCCGACAACAATTCATGCAAACTGATAAAATGCCGGCAAGACAGAAACAGAAGAATGTTGTGACTGATTATTTTTAGGCATTTCACAATTTGCCAAAAACGGTGCCCTCAAAACGTGAATAGATATAAAACAAGTCGACTTTTTTTGATTAGGTATTAGGGTAATTATCTATTATCCGTTACCCAATCCGAATTTGTTGAGTTTTTGTAGAAAGGTATAATTTTAGTCGCTAATGACAAATCTGAAATTCGTTCTTTCCTCTCGCATTCCGTTTCCGCTTTGCGCGCTTTGTTATTAACCAGTACACTTTTAACTAGTATTAAACAAACTGTAACGAAACTAACCAAAAGTATGCAAACTAACCCAAACTAACCCGTCCACCTAATCCGTACTAGTCCTTGAAATTCGCGGCTGCAGACCAAAATGTACTCTAGCTCCTTTGATTTCGAGGTTATGCTTTTACGACGGTTAATGACTTGAGTGTTTGTTCACTGTTTGGACTCGTTTCAAATTTCGAATGAAAAATCAGTTCGTAGTAGTGTTTTTTCTGGTATTGTATTTTGTTACGAGCAAAGTAAATAATTGAGCATTAAATTTAATGCCCGGGCAATTTAGAAAGTGCCAAGGAGATATGACAAAATTTATGAATTATATAGAAAATATCAGATTGCCCACACGGCATTATAAATGATGACCGGGTTATTATCGGTAAGTTTGGTAATGTCTGAATAAAATCGCAAACTAACCTGGTTATTATCGGTAAGTTTGGCAATGTACTCCGAACTCTTGGAATAGTCTGAACAGTTAGAGTACTCGAAGTGCTCCAAACAGTAGGAGTACTCAAACAGTAGGAGTAACCGGAGTATTCCGAAGAGTTGGTGTACTTGGAGTACTCCCAACAGTTGGAGGTACTTTGAACAGTTGGCGTACTTCGATCAGTAGGAGTACTTTGAACAGTTAGAGTATTCCGACCAGTAGGAGTACTCCGAGCAGTTAGATTACTCCGATCTTAGCAGTACTCTAAACAGTAGGAGCCGAAGTACTCATACTCTGGTTCACTCCAAACAGTTGGAGTACTCCGAACAGTTCGCGTACTCGGAACAGTTGGGTTGGAGCACTCCGAACAGCTGTTATTGAACTGCCGCGTAGTAGAACGTGTGATAGATTTTCCTGCCAGCCTGCGGGAAACACACACACACGCATTTTTATTTCTCCGTTATCATTATCAAACTTACCGATAATAACCCAGTTAGTTTAGGTTAATTGGCAATTTTAATCAGGCATTATCAAACTTACTGATAATAACCCGGTTAGTCTGGGTTAGTTTGCAATTTTAATCAGGGACGTTATCCACTTCACTCCAGCATTAATCATAATGCCCGGACAATACGATAATATATTCTAATTCATAATTTTGTCACATCCCTTTATATATGTTTTCTAAATAAAAAGATTTACTGTAACTGTATTATGTATTTAATAGTATTTTCGACTTTATTTTCACGTTTTGACGGCACCGTTTTTGGCAAATTGTAAAATGCCTAAAAATAATCAGTCACAACATGATATATATTCTTCTGTTTCTGTTTTGCCGGCATTTTATCAGTTTGCCTGAATTTGTGCCGGCATAACGAAAAATGCATTTTATGCTTGCGTTTTGCCGGCTTTTTGTGAAATGCCTAGGCAAATTATAAAAAGCCCAAATTTGCATTATGCCTACGACAGAACCACCAATCGGAAATCACACACAAAATGGAGACCCACAATAAGACAAAAAATTGAAATATAATATTTATATTTCAAAAGTAGATAAGATAAGATTTATCAGGTAAAAACTCAACAATGATGGCAAAATAAATTGAAAAATTATAAGGGAGAATCTAGAAATCTGAAGGAAAAAATTACAAAAATCAAATTTGACTTGCCTGCTAGAGCACTGCCAGACGAAGAGGAGGTTTTACAAACCAAACCCTACAGGCAACCAATCTTGTGTTTTTTATACTCAACTGCGTATTAACCAGATCAACCAATCAGAATACAACACTCCACACACAAAAGACCGGTGCTCACTTAATAAATGGAACACCACGTGGATTAAAAGAGAATAGATAAAAATCCACTAGAATTATTTCAATTGCTTACAAACTACAATAATTTAAATTAAGCTTATGTTGAAAACAAAAAACCACTAATTAAGCCAAAATTTATCATTTCAGATCAGAAGTTAGAGAAAGACAGAAATATATCCATTTGCTAAAAGTGAGATATATATAATTTCTTTAAATGAAAATACAAATGACTGTCAAATGCGAAATAATAAAAATATTTAAAAAAATAAATCTATCCGATACTAGATGGCGGTACCTTTTTTTAATAATAGATATTTTGAATTTTATGCTGATGATGGATAGATGACAGTACTGATATTATATTGAACTTTGTAGATACTTTTATGGCGTTTCCGATTGGTAGATTCAGTGCGCACCGCGTGTATCTGCATCCTTTTAATCGACCTGTAGAAGAAAAAGACAGGAATAGAAAAAATTGCACTAGTTCCGCACTAGATCTACCAATTGAAACGGATGCTCAGAAAAACAACTTCACGAAGAGATACAAAAATTAACCAAAGAGATCAATGAAAAGGATAAATATAAAGGCAGACTCCAAAGGAATTCACAAATAAAGACTGATTCAAACGCATACTCAGGATAGCAGCGTATGTTCAAGAAAACCTTGTAGAAAACTGAAAAGTATTTAGCAATCCATCGATAGAAATTTTAAGAAAACTTGATAATCTCTGGAAATTGCGGGTAAAATTATACAGTGAGGACATAAAGTCCGTCGCCCCCCCTCTAACTTTTGAACCGCTCGGTATATTGCAACGAAATTTGGAATGATGATATGTGAATAGATTCTCCATTTTTTGGAAAACAAATGACAGCTTCAGCTGTCAAAATGACAGCTAGGCGCAGTTTTGATACGTTTTTTTAAATAGAAGGCGGTGTCGAATGATATATCGTTTTGAAGGTCTCTTCATTCTAAATTTAATCCCTGATTCTGAAAACATTTGGTTTAGCGGTTTTCAAACTATGACGAAAAAACCAAAGCTTGTTTTGCTCATAAACACTCATAAAAAAAAAAAATTAAAATTTTTTTTATCGGTTTTTTATTCATTATTCAAGTTACCAATGTCATGACGTCATTATTATTACTGAAAAAAAGACAATAATGAATAAAAAAGCGATAAAAATTTTTTAATTTTTTTTTTCAAGAGTGTTTATGAGCAAAACAAGCCTTTGTTTTTTCGTCATCATTTGAAAACCGCTAAACCAAATGTTTTCAGAATCAGGGATTAAATTAAGAATAAAGAAACCTTTAAAACGATATATCATTCGACACCGCCTTCTATTTAAAAAAACGTTCCAAAACTGCACCTAGCTGTCATTTTGACAGCTGAAGCTGTCATTTGATTTTCAAAACATGGAGAATCTAGTCACATATCATCATTCAAAATTTCGTTGCAATATACCGAGCGGTTCAAAGTTAGAGGGGGGGCGACGGACTTTATGTCCTCACTGTATGTATTATACAGGGTGTCATGAAAGGTTTGTTACAAACTTCCAGGGATGGCAGATCTCGTAATAATTAAGTTTTTTTTTTTTTTAAATAAACATGTGTCCGGAATGCTTGACTTTCGTGAGACCCTGTATAAAGTCGTAGCTAGTAAGCAATTATTGAAAATAAAGCTAATGAAAGCTCAAAATCATGTCTTAGAATGATTAGGAATTATTTAGTTTGTGAAGATTTGCCCCATAAAGTAAATTCGAATGCACATCTTGATTCTTGGAATGGTAGACGGATAGTATCTACAGCTTGCAGTGCAATCATTTGATGCAAGCAGGGGTGCAAGTTTTAAGATTTGGAAGAATGATCTGCCTTATCGATGATACTGAGAAAAAAAAAATATCCTCGGAAATTATTTATGAAACGTCGCATGTAAATTATCCAATATGCACCAAATTATATCGATAGATAAGTTCTCGAACATATAATTATGGTTTCCTATTCTCTCACATACGGATTTTTTTACAGAAAAAAAAAATTCTAACAGGTTTTTACCTTAGTGTCTAATACATTATGCATTTGAAAAACAAATTAATTATTAAAAATGTAAAGTAGCCATAATTTTCAACCTCTACGAAGTATGAAAAACAGTTTAATTGCTAATGAATATCTCATAAAAAAAAAATAACTCAAAAATTATAATGGCCTCTATCTGGAACTTGCAAACCCCCACTAAGACCCGGGTTATCCATCTGCAAGATAAATTTACTGTTGTATAATTCTACTGGTCAGCGAATAACTGGATGGGATTACAGATTGCGTTTTAATCAGTTAGATTGCATACCTGGCAGTTTATCAAAAAGTGGATAAACCGGCCCTAATAAAGATTACCTATTTCCATTCCGTATTTTTTCCTGTGATCTTTGGAGTCGAGAGACTTTTAATGATGTAGTAGATTGGATGAATAATTGATATCTGACACGATGCATAGGTAGGTAGACATACTTCATAACTTGATAAGAACATGTGAGATATTCGACTGATTTTGACACGACTCATTCTGTCTGTACTTAATTTTGGCATTGTAGGAAGAGTATTGGTAGCAAATTAGTCTAGCAGCTTACCTCCAGTCCAAAATGCATGTGACGGCTTGTTGTAACATTTTTCAATTACAATTTTTTAATTACGTTGGGATATTTGTTTACGGGTGCAACTCTTCAGAAAGCTTTTTTGCTTCTGCTAGAAGCTTCCCGTAGATGTAATGTTTCTTAGACCGCCAGCCGATTAAGATGAATCTGTAATCCCAGTTTACATGGCTGATCTCCAGTAAAGGCTCGGAGTAGTTTATGACTTCGCCAGGAACAGATTACGTCTGAGGTTGAGCAGCGACAGAATGAAAATGAGACTGTACAGATTTCAATAATTGGACACCTTTAGAAAGTCGATGCGGTTGTATCATCGACAGCTAAGAAAAGTGAATATGTAATCGAATCCCGAAATTAAAAGACTTCGGACCCTATACAGGATCCTTAAGTAGATCAAAAACTTGGTGTAGACGATTCATATTTTTCCCAAAGCCAAGCTAACGGTTGTACCTGTTCGGGCTGTTCGTCTTGAGGAAGACGACAGTGCTGGGTATGTAGGTAAATCTCTCAAGGAAATTGGGACAATCTTGCAACACTCTCTTATGACTAGAAAATTCGCGAAGGGAATTTTAGTGGATAATAATCTAGATATATCTAGAGGCAATGACGCGCTATAAAATTGAATCAGCTGTCAAGGTAAAGTCAATGATAAATTGAACGTCGGCGGGTCAAAATAGTTATTTATGTATCAAGGGAATTATGCAGGTGTTAATACCCCAGGGCAACGTTTGTGTCCCGAGGGCCTCCGGCCCGAGGGACACCAATTGCCCGTGGGTATTAACTCCTGATAATTCCCGTGGTACATATATAATTTTATATCCTACTGAATTTACTGTATTCTGTCTATTTTTATAAAGGAATAAGCCATAAATCAAAATTTCTATTTTTTGTCAAAGTGTTACCTATTCAAGGTAAAAGCGGGAGTTATGGAAATCCTTAACTCCCTTGGGAGTTATGATATCCTTAACTCCCTTCCTTAACTCCCTTGGGAGTTATGAAAATCCTTAACTCCCTTGGGAGTTAAGACCCTGTTTATGATTATCGTAACCAAGGTATTATATGGTTTTAATAGGTCAGTAGGATATAAAAGAAGTTATACCTAAACAATTTTACTAATACAGCAACAACAACGTATGTAAGTATTCGAATTTCATTACTGCTAGTACTTCCGTTGTATTATTTTGAGGCTTTGCCCAAGTAATTAGATCCAAATATTTTCATTTGCAATCTTCTATTTTTAATTATTACTCTAGAAACAATATTGTTGTTTTGAAAACCAAGTCTTTGAACATAAAATCAAATCTCATTATGATTAGCACTATCACTATATACACTAACTGATAAAGATAATAATTTTTATTTTAAAAAATAGTGGAGAACAAACATAAATAAATTTAATAATCAGTTGAATCCAAAATAAGTCCTATGCGCATCGCACTTCAACTCTTGGCTATTGATTTGTTATCTTTTCATCTATATGCAGTTTTGGTTACTCACTCACCCAGTGTAGGTACTCTCTATTATAGTTTCCTTATACAAATTCTATTATAAGATAATTGAACAATTTATCCATAAAAGCCTCAATTTAAATCATAATACTTGGGTACTCATCTACGATAATTCGCTCTATATTGATGGTACTATTGCAATGGCAACACTAGTTAGACCTAAAATCGATCTGGAGGTTGCCAAAAAAGTTGTGTTTGATTTATATGGTTTGAATGTGACTAGAATAACGGCTTTGAATGGCTACGATGACAAAAATTTCCATATTTTAGTTGCTAAAAATATCGATTGTGATGGATATGTGTTGAAAGTTGTTAATAATTTGGATTCTCTGGATGAAAAGGCTTTTCATGCCCAAACTGAGTTGTTGGTGTATTTGAGTAAGTTGGTATTTTTTTAAAAATTAAATATTCAATTTGTTTTTGTTATTAATTTTAGACAATAGCGATATAAGATGCTCGAAACCTTTTCCAACTAAAAATGGAAAACCGTTTGAAATTATATCATTGCCATCTGGTAAACATGTAGTCAGGCTTTTGGAATATATTGCAGGAGATATTTTATTCCAAATAAAAAATCCAAAAAATTATATATTTTTTCAAGTGGGTGTTTTGGCTGCCAAAATGGATAATGCATTACAGGTGAAAATTGTTTCAGGACTGCTCCATCACAATGACAATTATACGATCAAATTGAGAAATGTATGTATGTATGTAATACCACAAGAGGTTTCAGGTTTCAGGATTACCGGATAATACTTTTACCTGTCACGAAACGCGTTACGCAGCAACACCACGACTCCGAAGGAGGAGTAGTGTTGCTGGTAACGCGTTGAGTGTCAGGTAAAAGTATTAGGCAATCCTGAAACATCGAGTGGTATTCAAAAGGTTATACAACGAACTTAACTTTAATAATTTTAAATTTAAAAAAAAATCTATAATAGAATTTGCTATAAATGCCACCAAGCGCGATAATCCCAAAAGGCTTATCACTTGTTAAGCCTCTCGTGTCATATGGGGAAAATGTACAGTGAGTTGTATAATCGAATGTAATACCACAAGAGGTTTCAGGATTACCGGATAATACTTTTACCTGTCACGAAACGCGTTACGCAGCAACACCACGACTCCGAAGGAGGAGTGGTGTTGCTGGTAACGCGTTGAGTGTCAGGGAAAAGTATTAGGTAATCCTGGAACATTGAGTGGTATTCAAAAGGTTATACAACGAACTAAACTTCAATTCTTTATTAATTAATAATTTCACGAATCAAAAATTTAAATTTTTTGTCAAAAAATGTCAAAACACCAGTTACCGTGCAAAAGGATTATCACTTATTAAGCCTCTCGTGTCATATGGGAAGGATTATCACTTTTTAATCCTGTCGTGTCATATGGGAATAATGTACAGTGAGTTGTATAACCACTATAATTTCTCGAAATTTTAGTAGAATTACATTTGCAATTTCTGATGAAATAAACAAACGAAGAATTAATTCTATCTTATCCGTTCATCATCAATAATTCTATTACAATTACAAATTAGTCATTTTTATTATTATAAAATTCTTTTTCGTTAACAAATGCCACACTGATGGGATGTAGCGTTGGGCTGCAATTTTAGAACAATAGACCTATCTATTTTTACCTGGTATGCGCGCGCAACACGAGGCAATGTCTTTTTATTGGCTAGCTAATACAGGTGTGAGGTGATCGTTTTGCACGCTGGGCATCTCTTTATCCTTGTTCATTGCATGTGGTCTGACAAGAATAAATCTAAAGTTGATATTCAACTTGACAAGTGTCATTCAAAAGTTGTTTGACATTTTCATTGACAAATACGTTGCACATCACGCGGTTTTTCTCCTTTCCTTTTTATCCTGTGCAAATAAGAAGGACGGATTGCTATACGTAAGTCTAACATAATTTAGTACGTTTTGCCTCGTCTTGCGCAATGAGCGTTCTGTGTCTTTTTTTATTTAATGAAGTTTTCGTATTATTACCTCTTTGTCTGGTAAAATAGATAGGTCTATTGGAGACTATAGAAGGCCATTCCATCTTTCCACACTATTTCCACGGTCGCTATAATATGGTAAAGTTTCCACTGGAACCATACAAAAGTATTTTCCAGTAGGAAATGAAGGCTTGGTATTATTCCTGGTTGAGGCCTGCTCAACCTCCTTATTGGTTTTTCGGCAGTTTTTAAAGTGGTCTTCTTTTGGAATCTCTGGCTTTTCTAGCATTTGACAAATTTATTTAAGTACCGTAAAACGGGTATACTTTATGACAAGGGGGAAACTTTGTGATATTGTGAAATTCAATTCAAATTAGCCAAATATTTTAAATTCCGCGCGCGAAGCCAAATTTTTCTACCGGCTGGTGGAAGCACATACCTCACTCGCTACAAAAACCGTTCGGCAAGCTGGTACGCTCCCTTGGTAACTTGCAGCCTGATTCGAAGGGAGCATCTCGTTTTTGCAACTTTTTCGAAACGCCCAAACTTTCTACTGTACATGTACATCAGAATTTGAACACTCCCCAGAAAAATTCGTCAAAATTTCTAATTGCTTGGGTACTTGTCACTTGTCGGGATATCTACGTGAATACACTTTCGATTTATTAATTTGACACATTTTTTTTTAACAATAAACAAAAAGGGTAACCTACCGGGGTAACTTTGTGACATGTAATTAGTATGGGAGAAACTTATGCTCAACCTAAAACAACGCTAAAAGGATCAATATGTCTCCTAATGTGGACGACTTCCTATGGGTGGAGTTCACATCCCAATTTCTGGATAAATATCAGGGTGATAAATATTATATCGTATGATATACAATAAAAGTTTAAAATGTCTAAATCAGTATATACCCGTGTTTTTAATATCAGAAAATTAGCAAGCATATATTTTTTGACATTTCGTATCGTTTCAGACTAAAAATGACGGGGTTAAATTATGTTTTAATTGTAAAAACGCACTGTCACAAAGTTACCCCACCCCGCATCACGGGGTAAAATTGTGACACTTTCAAATTAAAAAAAGCTGAATTATTATTATTTTTTTCAAGAACGTATATACATAGTGTATTTTTTCTAGAATTTTATATGGCAAAGAAATGTTTGAGAATTTCAAAAAAACCTCAAATCTGTCACAAAGTATCCCCGTTTTATGGTAGTTTTTTTTTTTATTTTTTTTTTAATGAAGTTTCTGAGTTATTTCCTTACGTTATTCCACGCTTATTTAACAACAAATTCTTTATTATCTCATTCGTTTGAATTTTTCATATTAACCGCTAAGTCTTTTAGAATATTTTGGCGCTTTCGCCAGTGTGTACAGAATTCAAACCTGAAAATCTAGAAAATACTGACTTATTCAAGAAAGGAGCTTATCGCGTTTATTCTGGATTTTACAAGAATAGATTACAGATATATAAAGCCCGGTATCAGTTAGTTTAGTTAGTTTAAGATTGGCTGTGATACGTTTTAGATAGTGATAACAAACTCCTCCAGGTGTAGTATGAATCAACAAAATATGTCTTTTAACTTCTTTCTAAAACTTTAATCAGATTTAATCTTACGCAGTTGCAATGGTAAATATAATCGATCTCTTGGTTAGGGTGCTCAAAAGACCAAAACGTGATTTTTTTGTCGAAATCTCCTTGTTTTCTTAAGTAAGCAGCCTGTTAACTTCGGCGGTTTACGCTAGGTAAACAGATCAGCTGATCGACAAATAATGTTCAATCATACCGATTCTAGCGTTTACGCTATGTTAAAGAGTTAGCGCTAACGTTAAGTTAGCGTGAACGTTCAGAGAGACTTAACCGATCGTGTAAATTACCCCGGAAGTAACTATATACCCGATTTGGACTGTGATAGTGAATTTTCAAGTAAGTTCTAGAATATTCCATTCGGGAACCAAGGGAGATATCGAATTTGTGACTTCACTTCAAATTCTAGAATATTCTATTCGAGAATAAAGCAAGTTATCCAATTTGTGACTTTATCGACGTGTTTGGAACTTCAATAAAAGACCAGGAAAGATATTTGAAAAGAGTTTGAGGGAAATTCCAGAGCATTCTGTGTATTCCTATTACGAGACAACAAGCAAAAATGGAAGAACAAAAAATTGAAGAACTTCTGCGCAAAATGTTGGAACATGAAGAGACAAAACGACATGAAAACCAAGACGAAGAAGCTAGACTACAACAAGAGAAGGCTAAACGACAACAAGAAAAACAACAAGAAGAGGCTAGGCGACAACACGAACGGCAAGAAGACATTGGAGAACTGATGAAAATATTTCAAACCATATAAGGATCTGTCGCTAACCTGGAACAAAAGATTAAGGAAGTTAAAGCCGAAGTTAAAGAAGATGTTCAAGAAGTTAAAGATGATGTTCGAGTAGTTAAAGACGATGTGCAAGAAGTTAAAAACGACGTTCAGGAAGTAAAAGCTGAGGTCAAAGCCGATGTCCAGCAGTTAAGACTCGAGTTAAGACAAGAAGTTGAGGACCAAAACTCAAGTTAAATCAAGAATTCAAAAACCCGGCGAGAGTGTGTATTTAGAACTCAAGTTTAATCAAGAATTCAAAAACCCGGCTAGTGAGTTTGGAGTTTTCTGCAGCTGGGAAAGACACGCAGGAATGGATCGCAGTATCTGCGTTCATTGATGTTATTAGAGATTCCAAGATCCAGGAAAACCTGAGAATGAAGTTCACAAAAAGTAATGAAGTCCTTGTTCGAGCTGGACTGGAAGCTATCTTTGGTTCCTCACGACCCAGAATACGAGCAATCATGGGCGTCGTTACGAGGTTTCTCAGGGGGGGGGGGGGGGGGGTGCGGGGCAGTATTATAATAAGACCATATTTCCATTAGCGCCACAGGCAACCGCCGTAGGCTAATTTTTTTTGGTGCCACGCCCCTTTTTGAGCATTTTAACTTACTTATTTGATATCGATATTTAGTTAAAAATGATGGTATTTTTTTTCGACACAAATTCACTGTCCGCATCACTTGTTCAGGGGCGTCGCGTCGGGGGGGGGGTACTGGGGGTAATTACCCCCCCCCAGGATCGAATTATCAAGGGATAAATCATGATGCCAAAAAAAAATACATAATTTTATTTTTCTCACAAAGGAAATAATTATTCTGGAAAAGTGAATGACCTTCAAATTTGCAAAAAATTCGCCTGCGGCGCGTTTTCAGAGGCCCCCGCTCAGCCCCCCGTACCATTTACCCCTCCCTGACTATTGTTCACGCGTCGCCACTGCACTTGTTTAGGTAATCTTCTAACTTAAATCTCTTGACAGTAATGAAACACTTTCCACCTCGGTATGTAATTATTTGCAATCATATATGTAATCTTGTCATTACTGACTTTTTAAAAATTTGGAAGTGACACTTTACCTGTGTCACTTCCTTCTTCGATTTCCCTCACCGATTTCCCTATTCGACTTCCCTCACCGATTTCCCTCACTGTAATTTATTTACCTTTGCTGGCAACAATGAGAACATGTCAGGTAAAAACGTCAAAATAGTGAATGACACATTTTGGCATGTTTGTTTTTTTAATATTAAAAAAATTAAATCATAATTGATGGTGTGCTTGCAAATAAAATAGTATACAAACCTCGGACGAAAGTTTTCATTTCTGTCTCGAGATTATTAGTCAATCTCTCGACAGTAATGAAACACTTCCCTACTCGGTATGTAATATACTATAGTTTTGTTTTATGTATGAATAAAATGTATGCTCTTTTGTGGATTTCTTTTGACATGTGTTGTGTTCTATATTTTTGAGAAAATAAATATATTTTGATTTTGCTGTATAATTCAACTTTCTGAATCCAGGGGGAGCAAATGCCCGATTTGCCCCCCCCTGCCGGCGCCCATGTATTCGCAACAATAATTTATGATGTAGATTGTCGATTGCGTTTAGAGTCGTTACAGCTTGTTCCAGCTGCTATAGCACTGCTAAGTACGTTTCCAGATATTTGTGCTCTGCTTCTATAGTTGGTGTCCAAGATTTGTAGGCTTCTCCCAAACGAGGCCAGCTTCCTGGGTAGTAAAGCGTCCAATTCTTGGGGTGTTAGCCGTACCCAAGATCTGCAGTGGTCGTTGTCTAATTTGCCTAGTGTTTTTAGGTGATATTTCACCAGGCAATGCCCAGTGAGCAGACCAACAACTGTTCTAATGTCTCTTCTGTTCATGTCAACAAGTCGTCCAGATCCCTTTGCTGAGATGGTTATGAAACTTTTCGCCTGTCTCAGATTCGGAAGTTATAAAAAAAAATGACTTCAGCGATATCAAATCAATATAAAATGACACCGCATTGGTTATTATTACATTTATTTGCAAATTCGACCCCCTTAAATTATACTCCGCCCCTGAGCTGCTCCATTGGGGTATTTTTTTGGGTACTGCGGGTAAAATCTCTTAATAATTTGGCCTATTTAAGATGCCTACCAAGTTTCATGATTTTAATACAATTTGCAGGATTTTTAGTTTACCGCTAGGACTATATTTGAACCAAGAATTTCCGGAAAGGTGGATAGGTAGGCGAGGTTCTATTGAGTGGCCACCAAGGTCGCCAGATTTGTCACCATTAGACTTCTTTTTATCGGGACATTTAAAAACTGAGATTTACGCCACTCAACAGAACCTTCATTCGATCCCTTTCCCACCTGCATATTTCTTCGGAGACGTGGCCTTTCATTAGTCCATACGAAGGTTCTAGGCCTTGAAAAGGTGTTACAGCTTGCTTTGCGAGACAGTTCGCCTTCTTGTACCCTAGTTTCCTGGTACCCACATCAGGGTTTTGATCCTTCCTTCCAACCAGTTGCTTAAGGATATTTTCACCATTCCAAACTTGCTGCGAATTGCACTTTATGGCTCCAAGAACCTTCAGAGACGCTTGACTGTCGGACAGTACCTATGTTGATGTTGTGCTCTATTGAAAGGTCTCTTTTAAGGCAATCTTGGGCACAGATGTTTATGGCCAGTACCTCAGCTTGAAATATTGTGGACGCTTGACCCATTGCTAAGGAGAGTTTAAAGTTTGGTTCAGTTATTTCCAGACCGACCCCTTCCGTTAGCTTCGAACCATCTGTGTACCACAATTATGCCTTGTCTACTTTAGGTCGCTCATGGTTGGCGTTCCTTTACAAACACTGCATATGGAAGGTCAAAATCCAGTGATGTTATCATATGATCTGTTTGTTTATTTTGGCACTCGAACTTTATAGATTGAAGGATGCGTAAGTGGCCATTCAGATCACCAGCTTTACATTTTTTTGTCTGGAATAGTAATCTTTGTTTGATTAACGTAGACTTTTCTGTGAAGTAATTTGCTCAGTTTTTGGCCATCATACCAACACACACCAACGAGGCGTAAGTGAAAATGGGTCTAACAACCGTTTGATAAATCCAATATAGCATTTTTGGTCTTATCCCCCATGTTTTCTCCACGAGTTTGCAGCATTTCCAAGTGACCGCCGTAGCCGCCATATTTTTTTGATCAGATGGTTGTTCCAAGTAAGTTTGCGGTCCAGGGTGACCCCTAAATACTCAACTTCATCTAAGACAGACAATTGTATGTCGTTAAGAGTGGGGGCTCGCAGATCCTTCTTTCCGTAAACGGAACTAAGATCGTTTTGCTGGGATCTATTATGTAACTCTAAGGCCCCGTTTATTCACTTTCTGATCAGATAATGCAATCTGACCGATAAAAACGCAATCTATAGGTGATCCTATTGGTCGGCCAGATGTTAGTTTGGTATATTTGTCTTGAAGACAGTTACCAGCAAGTTTATCGAAAGATGAATAAACCGGTCTTGATAAATTAACTAAGCTGCAAATAATAAAAAAAATATATGGCCCAGATGCATATAGCATACAAATGAACTAGACCTTCTGTAAATCCACTAGTTCTTTGTTGAAGGAAAAGCTTCTCACGGACTTCAGTCCATTTATGCATGGACTAGTTCTTGTGTATACGGCCTGTTTATTATAACTTTTGTTATAAAACCTGATGTCAAATAAGGATTATTATTTGTTGAATGTTCACTCATTTTGCTTATATTAGAAATGATAATGCAGTTGTATTTTGAAATATAGAGGTTTTTCACGCATCTCTCCATCGCACGTGAAAACATCCTCGAATATGGTTATCCAATGATTTGAATTCACTTGTTTCCATTTCCAGAAATTTGACCATCCAGCCTATCATAAAACCATTCCATGGTGTTTATCGTCAGCACCGGATATTTTAAACTATCTACATTCTGTAAATGAAAAACAGCAAGTTTTGGTAAAACAAACAATCAACGAGTTTTCTTCAAGAGTACTTATAAATGAAGATAAACTAGATAAAGGTATAAGTACCTAATACAAAATTAAATTCAAACAATACTTATTAATTACAAATTTTCCAGGTATAATTCATGGAGATATTAATGAACAAAATCTAATAGTCGAAACCGAAAATGAAAAAACAAAAGTTACATCAGTTATAGATTTTGGAGATACTCATTATTGTTGTTATCTATATGAATTAGCTTTAGCTATGATGTACATGATAGTTTTAGCTAATGACATTGAGGCTGGAGGCCATGTTTTAGCCGGATATTTATCTGTAAGGCCAATGAGAGAGGAGGATATCAATTTATTGAAGGTACAACTCATCAACAATAATTGAGAATCTTATTGTCAAATGCAAGTTTCAGATTTGTGTAATGGCAAGATTTTGTCAATCACTTGTGCTAGGCGCTCACGCAAGTTTACAAGATCCTGGAAATGACTATGTACTAATAACAGCTAAAAAAGGTTGGGGCCTTTTGAAACAGCTAGCTGAGGAAAGTGAGGCGGAAGTATTAAGAAAATGGAAAAATATCTATTCTTAATGTAAGTTGTCAATAAATTAATGAAATGTTCAAGACGTTGTCTGTTTTTCCTCCCCGAATTTAAGTTGAACTAAAAGTGCAGTAACGTAACCAACAATACAATTTATTAATTATATTCAATTCAGGTATGACATGCACGCAGCCAAAAGGCAGTGAGCTCGCTCTATTTCCCAGAATGTTCTTTTGCTACCGACCGCCATACTGAATAGTCTAAATTGCAAGTACTTTATTGTGATGTAACAAACTTTGATATTTTATCATTTTATAATAAACCTAAGTGTATTAATGTGATTGTTTAATGTACACCATCCTGGACCCGAACCCAAAATAACTTAGCTGAAGTATAAAACTTCACAAAAAGAAAAACATACAGTCCACAAGTTTTAGAACAATTCAAACAGTTAATAGAGAGTTATTGGACGTGCAATAAGGACGATCAGTATTTAAATTAGCCTTATTTTGACATCTGCGCATGCGCATTTGGGTCTGAGCATAAGGATTCCCTTAATAAAGTCACTGCTTGTCTTTATTTGTGTATGGTAAGTGCAAGCAGTAAATTTCCCTTATTTCAATATTTCTGACATTTTTGACGACTTGACGTTTCGCTTTTCGACGATGACGTAATTTTACTTAGAGAATATGTTTTCTCGATTTTGATGTGAGAATGTCATTATTCCCGCACGCAAAATCGTTGAAGAATGAAGCTCATTCTTCAACGATTTTTAGTGACATTTAGTTTTCAAAGTACCTATACCTATTGGTACCTTCAAAATTGTCAAACCTTCTAAAATGATCTTAGAGCAGGTAAAGGTAAAGGAGTAGTAACCTGGATTTGGAGAATGAAGCTGTTTTTTTCCAGGTATCTTGGCCCACAAAAAATGGCGGTTATGGCAATTCAATGCTCTACCTGTATTTTGGTGCCAAACACCTGCCAAAAACTTGGCTTCACTTTAGTTTCATAAGCAGAATGGCGCGTTCCTACTCCTTATGTCCGTAGGACAGCGCTTTACCTGCTCTAAGAAAATGATCGAATCCACCTGTCAGTTGGTTGGTAAGTAAGTGTCACCAACTGACATATTTTGAAAATAAAAAATCCCCAACTAACAGAGTTCACAAAAAAAAATTTAAAAATGAAAAATAAAATCCAAAATCGAGAAAATAGTATAAAACACACGTTGCAGAAGGCTATTCTCGCACTCAATTGTTCGTCCACTCGCTGCTTTGTCGCTCGTGACCAAATTTCGAATTCGTGCGGGAATATGTGGCCTTCTGCAACTTGTATTTTAATATACTATTTTACAATGGTTTACCATTTTACTGTAGGTAACATCAAAAAATGGATATCAGCAGAAAATCACAAACAAAAAAAAACACTTTTTGAGGTTGAAATTTATAAACATACCTAGCTATCAGCTGTCCAAATTATGAATACAAAATAAGGTAATTCTCTAACACCTACTACAGTCTTCCAATGAATGTTATTTTCTTGGAAAAATAGTGCTGATGCACTAATAAAATAACGTAGAGCCTTAATACTGCGAGGCAATATTTAATAGTTCAAATAACTCTCTAATAATGACAATCATTATTGTTTATAAAAAAGTAATAAACATTTATGCACGACAGGGCGGTAAATTCAACTTACCGCCAGTCTCTTTTAGGAGATAAATCAGCTAGAATTATTTATTAAATTCACCCAACAACTATACCACTTGATACCACATCTATTATTACCGAAATCGGTGTAGATAACTATGAAAAATATAAAAGTTGTTGATTTTTGGAAGATTTGTAAATACAGAAGTTGCCAATTTTTCAGTGGAAACGCGCCTTTATATAAAGGGAAAGACTGTTTATTTTTGAAAACAATATCCAATGGATGCCATTATACAGGGTGATTTACGTAGCCCGTTCATTAAGTTGCAGGTGGATTAGATGCTGACTCTATTAATCCACCTAAAATCCCATTGAATTCTAATGCAAGGGCTACGTTAATCACGGTGTATATTGTAGGTAAGGTTCGTTTCAACAGGGTTCATACTTCCTTGAAACTTGAAAAAAAAGGGTTGTCGTAGATTAATTCATATGACACATTCAATTTTTTTGACAAGTTAAAATGAATGACTTCTGGTTTAAGAACCGACGAACGTTTTTGACGTCTGATTTATTTCAGTCAATTTTTATTTGTTAAACAAGGAAGGCAAATGCTGGTGGCAAGTACAAACCCTGGCGAAACAAACTTTATAGTTATTTTATTTTTGAACTGGAAGAGTCCGATGTGCATAAAACTTATTTAATAAGTATTTTGGGCGTTAGATGTCGTTAATCAACCTCAAATATTGAAGACCTCCGCTGTCGCGTCGGTCTTCAAACAATCTCGGGCGGTAGATGACACTTACCGCCCTTAATACTGTAACGTTTAAAGTTACTTGTCCTTTTTCCTTTCAAATTTAACTTTATATAACCCTTTTTAATGTTGAATAGCATTTAAAAAATACAGGGTTCCCGCTATTTATTATACGGCAATTATTAAATTATTACACTTGAGGGCGCAATTTGACACACCGGTTAGTACCAACAATTTCCGTGACTATCTGGAGAGGAAGCGCTATATCCGTACCTACCCGGCCCGTATCAAATCGATTCTCGCTTTTTTTGAATTGTACCGTTGAACTGAAAGGTTGATTGGCTGAAAGTGGTGATCGAAAAAAAAAACCTTACCGGCCTCTGGGCGTTGCCTTGTTTAACGAATTAAAGTTGCGTGAGGCAATAATCTGTCGATTTAAAAAAAAATCGAATCAAAAAGTCTTGTGAATACGATTTAATTTAAGTTTGAATTTCAACCCAAAATAGTGGGTCTTTCGGACGGCCGATTTTCCCAACAAGTCCATTCCAAAAAGGCCACATTTTCAAATCAACAGAATTTCCGTGGAGCTTGACATTGAGCCTTTGAAGGGCTTCCTACCCTTTTAGAATCAAGACCCCCACAGATCGATACGTGTGCCCCACCTTTGACGACGATTATAGTACCTTTTTTGTCTGGATCCTGGGCTGGAATCCACCACTCCCATGTGCGGCCCCTTTCGTCCAGATATCGAGAATGGCTGGTTTCCGGATCTGCCTTTTGTTGGGATGAAGGCTTCTATAAGTTCTACTAATAATTCTTATCTTACATCTTTTATTTCATAAAATCAGTTTTACTGTCGATTAACAAAGTTATGATAATTTTTTTTTTTATATATGACACCTACAAATTATTCTTGACACAATGGCGAAAAAAAATTGGTTCTTAGTTTATTGATTTTACTATGTTAGCATAACTTCTAATGTTGCCTTATATTTTATCAATTTTATAAATAAGTAATCTGAATAAGGGTCAAGGTTGTACAAGATGTTCTGAACTTGAATTCTTGAATAATAGCTTACCGTCGAAAATTGATCAATTTTTAACTCGGGCTCCTGTAACTTATATATCGCAGGATTCCCTTCAATTCGACCATTTGACTTATAGCCCAACCTTTGATTTTTTTTTACAGGTACAACTTATTTTTTTTAATCTTATTTTTTGCAGAGATTGACCATATTTTTTTGATGGAAATTTTTAATTATTCAATTTTTTTAATTAGTTTTCTGGAAACGTAAATCTTTATATTTTCCTTTCAAATTGATGATATTGGTAGCTAATGTTAATGAATTTATGAGGCAAGTATATTTAGGTACAATTTGTTGTTATGCTATTATTATCATTATTATTATTATTATTATTTTTTTTTTTTGAGCTTAAATAATCCGATTGGTCGGTCTTACCAAGAATAGTGTTGATCTTATACATATTTTGGAATAAACCAATACTGAATTTTTTACTGACTGTGAAATATACACTATTTTAATTTGAAATTTTACTTAATTGTTTTATCGGTTTACCCATAGGTCGAGAATTGAGTTGTGTGCATTTTTTTTTTTTTTTCAGGATTAGCAATTATCGGTTGCTAATATTTTCTAGGTGTGTTTTTGAATTTTCACACTTCCATTATTTATGCAATTTTATATATATTTTTTTAAATTCAGAGGCGTCCTTGCCATACTATTTTTTTTTTGCTGAGCAAACCGAGCATATTATGAATTTCTTGTAATTCATTAACAAAAGGGGTTACATAAATTGGCGCCCAACTTAAGGGGCCTCAAAACCAATTTTATAATTTTTTTTTTTTAAATTCAGTGGCGCCCTTGCCATACTGTACTTATTGAAAACTATCAACCCACACCTATTTTTTTTTTTTTTTTTGCTGAGCAAACCGAGCATATTATGGACTTGTTGTTAATTCATTAACAAAAGGGGCTACAATACTTAAATAACTATTAAAAATCTACGACCAAAATGCATATTCATGTGGGCAAGGAACTGAAAACAAATTTGAATAGAATTAAATTTTTATTAAATCAATATATGTACATCTTATACACGAATAGATTCAATAATTAAATAATCCTTCATTTTTTTTTTTTTTTTGAACTGGTAAATCAATTAGTTTGTGTATAATTTTAATAAAAATATATACGGTAATTGAGGTCTTTCAATAAATACAAGCCATTTGAAAACAAAATCTTTTATTGAAGAAAAGTTAATGTTTTGGTTAATTTTGTTAGTATGTATTTTGGAACATATTTCTTAGTTAACGACATACAAATTTAAATTTCTCTCTGCTAATATCTCTTTTTTCATACATTTTATGTATATTGACAATAATTTTTCTCTTATAGATTACCAAGCCATCAATTGAATTGGATTTTTTATATTAGGCGGATAATAGATTAACAATAATAACTAACTAACAATTAGTTTAGGGCTCTAAAGGTGGTTTAGTATATAATTACAATTTACATTATTTTTATAGTTTATTCATTTAATTTATGTTCAGTTTTTTACATTTCGGCTTTTTAAATAGGGTAAAGCTCTTTCCTTCTTATAGGTACAATTAAAGCTCTGTCCGTAACATCGTGTAATAATATTTATTTTAAAACAATGTTTTTTTTTTACAATATATGAAATAACAATTTTAATACTGTTTGAAATAGGATGCTGATTTTTTAAGAAAATACAATAAATAATATATTTTTTAGCTGAATTGTTAAATCACTTTGTTGACGGTGAATATTTTTTTTTTTTCAGACATCATAGAGGCACAGAATTGCTACTGAATTATGCATAGCTAAGGTTTATTGTATTTTCTGATAAAATAACCACAAATGTACCTATAATGGTCGATCATATAATAATTAATCTTTTAATGCTATATAGAATGTTCCTTTTCAATATTTCATTCAAAAATATTCGGCAGATTTATTTAATAAGTAAAAAAAATATTTTCACGAATTAGCACCACCTAAATGTTTATCATAACAAAAAAAAAACAATAAATACAAAATATCTAATATGGCGTTGTTTTCTTTAGAAATTATTTAGCCTAACTTCAAGCTGGTCCTGCTCTATTTAAGTAGGTATATACATTGGACAAAGTTAACGATAATTTCTTAAATTTACTGACAGCAATAATTATTTTATTATGCAATTTTTATATGTTTAACGGAATGTCAAAAGAATATCTAACGTAGGTATATTTTATACGAATTCACAGGGCAATTTCTGATACAAGAGCCAAACATTTTTCTTTTAAAACAAGAAAACATCCAGTATATTACCATTAAACATGCATCGGAATAGGTAAGCCATTTGCAAAAACTGTTACAAACACAAAAATTATAAAAGTCAGTCTTAAAAATTGGAACAGTGTTAATAAAATGCGCTCAACAAAAATCCCTGATAATACAAAGAAAAAAGTTTTATTAAATCTTTACATTATTTATAAGAAAAAATACAAAAAGTTAACGATAAAAATTATGTAAAAAACTTATTGCTAAAAACAGGTGAGGATTTACACAGTTTGGGCCGGTCGAAAGGACTTAGAATAAAAACGCATAAATATTGATTCTCAATGTATTTTTTTTTTGCTCTAAGCCCTCACACTGACCCAATTAAAACTAAGAATATAATATAGTTTCACAGGCAACATTTTTAAAAAAAAGTAAAACACTTATAAGTATTTAGTCTCTGATTTTGCAGGTCTGACAACATTGCTGTTTATATCGAACTATCTTGCACATATCCAAGGACTTCACGTTGGTACAGAACATTGATAGGTCTTTGCATGGCTCTATAAAAACAGAAAAAAAAAAGTTAGACGGATTAGGGAATTTATGTCAACATTAGAGAGTTCTCGGGCTGTCCAAATTTCAAATACCGTAACGGTATTTGACATGTATGACAGCTCTTACGGGATTAGCATTAGCGGTGCCCGCTATCTAACGGGATTTAGCGGATGCCTTACCGTAACGCTATGCTATGTCAAAATTAGCTTACGCTCCATTTACGTCTGCAAAAACAGCAACTTCTAATAATTCCTCCGTAAGAAACACCAAGGGAAATTAATCAAACTTCAGAATCTTCAGGATAAATAATAAGTTAAGAAAACAAGCAAAAAAAGTTGGGTTAGATCTCTCAACTCAGCTATCAAAATGTAAACAGAATAAGGGATTAGAGGGTTTTTGAGTCTTCGTGTCCGAGAACTATAAAATACCATGTAAAATACCGTATTGTTAGCGGTACCGTATTAGCGTAGCCACTGAGGCACGAGAACTCTCTATTAAAAGATACATATTCAATTGATAAATAGATCAATATTGCAGCAAAATCACGTACCAATTTTGACCAGGGGATCTGAAGCTACCTAAGGAATTCGAACGAAAATGTGCGATGTTGCCACGTTTAATTTTAAAAAAGCAAAAATACTAGACATGAAGAAGTTAACGTGGTTGCTGGATCTATTCCTGTTCAATTTTGTCTATTATAAAAGGTAAACATTTTCTGAAGATACCATCAGCTTCTGTCAATTTGGCAAACATGCGGCCTGGATGAACCTGATTGGATTGGAGTTTTTGTCACGAACGCCGTTGTCATGGGAACCCATGAAGTTGTCATGCGGACCCATGAAGTTGTCATGGGGACCCATGAATTTGTCATGTGGATTACGTCTCGCTATTGGCCAGGGCTTCTGTAATTTCATCCTCCCGTCTTAAAATATCGACCTACATTGAAATATCCAGTGGCGGTGGTTTTGTCATTTGCGATTTTTGTGTACGAGTTGCATAATGATATTAAACTTTCAAAAAATTTCGGACGCAGCGGGGTATTTTATGAATGAAATCGGACATCTTTTTTTATTAATGCATTCCCCTTACCGATGCCTAGTAGCGTCAGATTCCCTGGCTAAATAATATTTATGCAGTTTTTGAGAAAGTATCCGAAAAGATAACTAAATCAAATCAAAACAAATCAAAATATAGTTTTATTGTCTTGAAACAAAAATGATGCTGACAAAGGCGTACTTAAATAAAGTCTTAAAACAAAAGCTAAAACATAACTCAGTCAAAACAGGGAATGAAAGAACAAAAAACAGAAATTATAAGTCTTACCAAAGCATGATAAACAGAGAAAAAGTATAAAATAGCAATGTATCGAGCACAATACATAACAGTGCAGAACAAAGAATGACTTTAGGTACGCTTTTTATACCTAAATACAGAATTTAACTCATTACAATAGAAACCAGGATACATGTCAAAACCAAGGGCCAACAATGTATTACGCCCAACCAGTTACTAGATGTTTTAATTAAAATACTCATCAAGGCTATAGTATTCTTTATTACCCAAAAAAGTTTAACCTGCTTTCTGAAACTCTTGTAGTATCCAAACTTTTATTTCTATTGGAAGGTGAGGTGATTGAACAGTTTTTTACCTTCATATATAAATATTTTTTTTTACCAGTTATGAATATGGTATGGGCAAACTGAGAACAAAAGACTGACAATGTTTGTTCACCCCCACCTCAGCCCCGTACTTCCTGAACATGCATACCATTTCCAGTATAAACAGCGAATAAAGCGTGAGGATAGCATGCTCGATGGCGACAAGAATCACGAGTCGTGATACTGAATGTACAACGTACTGCCCTTTCTGAAGCAGAAACACTGAATCAAACAATGAACGGGTGCAGCCGCCCAAAAGCATATACCATAACGTAGGTGAAGTCACTCCACCAAAGCAACCGAGACATCCATTCTCCCAGATATTATCTTAAGGCAAAACATCCTGAAGAAACCCTTTTATTACGAACATTAGAAATGTGATCCTCAAACTTGAGGGACTTACAAATTATGAGACCCAAGAATTTGTTGCTGTTTTGTCGAGTTACTGGATTATCATTCAGGTAAACATTTTCTAGTTCGCATCTAAAGTTCAGAGTCGCAACAGGTCTTTACCCTCCTCAAATCCGCATTGATGTCATTGTTCAACCTTTCCACATCTGAACCATGCCACAAGATGGTCGTATCATCCGCAAAAATAGTAAACTTTCTCGAAATTGGCAGTTGGGGTAGATAATTGACGTAAACGAGAAAAAGATTAGGTCCCAGCACAGAGCCCTGTGGGATCCCAACATTGATGTTCACTCGGTCGTTTTGACTCACCATCCTGAAATCTTAGGGTCTGCGATCTACCCGACAAGTAGGAGCTTCCAAGCCCACTGACAACGGCTAACATCCTTCTCTTCATAAGCTTTTCCACCATTTTAACCACAAATGAAAGTTCGACGGCGTATCGTGGTCTCCACCTTTATGCAAGGGAATAACCATAGCTCCTTTGAGTCACACAGGGAATTCGCCCGACAGAAACGAACTAGCTCTTGCAAAAGTTCATGAAGCAAACATGGCACAACCCTCAAAGAAAGATTATCCCAACCGGGTGTATTCCTATTTATCTCGAAAATATATTTCCTAATCTCGTGTATTAATGTTGGGGAGAAAAAAAATGTCTCAGTCACCACAATGTGCTCCAGATTAGACCCAGGGATAGATTGAATGCAATGCTACTGTAAAAGTGGTTAAGGCTTATGATTTTAAACTTGCTTATAACCACGTTCTTATTATTATTCTTCCCCAATAAGCCACTATCAATTCTGCACGATTCTTTTAATGTTTTTTGTGTGTTCTTTATATGTGAAGAATTTTTGATTCTTTCACGGTAATAAATGTCCTTAGCGAGTTTGATAGAATATTGGTAAATGTTGCGATACTTATAAAAGCATTGAGTGAAATCTTGGTTGTTCATGGAGTATTTTCTTATGTAGTGAAGAGAACTTAGATTTTTCTCAGAGATACGTAATCCTTTGGTATTCCAAGGTCTACGTTTCCTTTTTTTTTTTGAATTAACAATTGGGAAGGATGTATTAACATTGTTATTAACAATGAGCCGTGCCACAAACGTGAAGCGTTTCCAAAGAGTCGTCTGTGGCAAGAACACCATTCCAGTCAGTTTGTGTACACAACAGTTTAAATTTTACAAATTTCCCTTCTGTATACAGTCTATCACGTCTTTTTTTATGTTCAGGGGAAGCAACAATGTACAGCTTCATGATTGGACAACCCAGCATTCGTAATCTTACAGTCCACTGAGTGTGTATCAATGTTAGAGGATATAGAATCTAGGACAGATGATGACAAAGCTGTAAGTCTGGTTGGCTACATGTTGGCATGCATACACAAACTAAAAGAATCCAACAGTTATACAGCAACTGATTATGTCTATTGTCCCTGTCAAAGAAATTTATATTCAAATCACCAGTCAAAGTTAAGTATGTTAACGTTAAGTGAAACTTTAGTCAACAGCGATTCCAGTTTATACATGAAATCATGAATTCCCAGAAGGAGATCTATAAATCCCCAATACATACAAGTTAAAACAACTACAATACACAACAGTAACTTCAAAAACTTTCTCCTCCAGAAGATGATAAAATTTCTCAACTGAAATAAACTTAAATTTGTTGAGAAAGTCGTTCTGTTCCATGATCATTACTCCATCATGTGCATACTACTTCCGAGAATAGTTTGACAACAGGCAAATATTCCAAGAGGTTCATCACATCTAAGCCAGTGCTCGACCAAAATTACAATGTAAGGAAAATTCAAAGACTTCAAAAATAACACCAATTCTTCCACCTTATTCCTAACAGATTGGATATTAAGCAATACTAGGGCAACCTTTTCCGAATTTCAAGTCTTTGAGAAAGTTCATTGGAGAAACTCATATTATTTCTGATTAAAATTGGTGAAAAATCATGTCTCCTATATCTAAAAATTTTTTATTCGATGAGTAAGCCGTCATTTCGTGTTCGGGTCATTCTTTGAAATTAGAATAATCTAAGCTGCTTACGATCAGACCATTTTCTGACCTAAGTTAGCGTTTTCGATTTCCATTTGTTGATCAGTGTGCACTGAGTGCATTCGCATCTTTTTCTAAAAGCATGTAAAATATAAGGATAAAAATATATTTTTTTTGCACTGATTCTCAGTTCAGTTATTTTCTTTAAGTTAGGTCAGAAAGTGGTTTGATCGTAAAGCAGCTATTATCTATTGTCCGACGTTTTTAATCTGACAGTTCCCGTATGAGGAGCGAGGGGGTGAAGCATATGGCAAAAAGAGGTGTGACGTCAGGTGACCATTGGCGTTCTAACGTAGGGATCCACCAGTTCACATTCCTTTGGAGTATCAGATTAAAATCGTCGGACCGTAGCTTAATGAGCAAGACAATTTGATTTAGTGGAAGGATTGCTGGTCAATTGCTGGTTTTGACATTGAGAAACAATTCAACCGAATGATCGTTTCTAGAACATCTCATGATGAACAGAACAGGCTATTCGAAAATCGGACAAGGTAGGAACAGGAAATTATATCAAAAATCATTAAGGTATGGTAAATACACGGCAGCAAACAGCCGAAATGTAGCAAGTTGATGAAATGTTGGTTGCTGGACTTGGTCAAAAATATCGAAGACAATGCAAAAGAAGAGGAAGCTCGGAGACAGAAAGAAAAAAAAAAGAAAGAAGATCGGTAATTGAAAGAAGAACAGTAGCAGCTTGCAGAACCTCCACAACACCAAGAAGATTGGAAACTAAAAGAAAAACAAGAGAAATAGGACCGAAGCACCTTGACAACAACAAGAAGTTCGGAGATTGGAAAAGGAAGCTCGAAGGAAAGAAAGAAAAATAAGAAGAAGAGTATCTACCGGCTTCAGGACAATTTCAAGAGAATAGATCCATACCGTAATCTCTGAGGAACAAACCAGGCTTTAGAAAATCCTGGAAGGGGAAGACAAAAAAATTCAAGAATGTAAGTCGAGTTGGAACTTGCCGCCAAGAAATGGATTTTGTTCAGAGCAGAATGTCTCAGGTCAGAAAACATGGGGAAACTACAGGAATCAGTTTTAGACTTTTACAATGATTATGGATGAACTCTGATGATCTATGGCTACAGACATCGCGTGTACATATCTATTATTGAAAACTCTTTCGGGAGCTCCTCGACCTCAACAAAGCTATGGACTGCTTGTCTTCTGGGGATCAATACCGATAGCAGCTTCACCAGATGCAGTCAGAAAGCTGTGGAGAATTTCCAAGAATTTTTGAAATCAACCTCCGCCGTCTCGTCGATTTGGTCTACCAAAAAGCAAAATGCAAGAACGACTATAGCGACCGAAAATTATATTATTGGAACTAGAGATATGGATGTATAGAAAATGCTGCTCATAGTTAAACCATTAAGTAGAAGCAAAGCTCTAACCAAGTCCCTAGAAACTGAAGCGGCCCATAAGATATCCGAGTCCGAATCAAAGAACCGCAGGAAAAAAAAAAAAGAAAAAGAAGAAATTAAAAGAAACATAATAATGATGGAACTTCTGGAAAAAATACAACAGGTTGTTACCAGAATCAATAATGAAAAATTGAAAAACAAAAGCCAATAAATACCGTTGCGGAAGAAGAACACACTTCAAGTGTAACTGTTAAGTATGGACAGGATCTCGATCTCCTTCTTGTGACGCTCGGCCTTCAGTGGATAACTTGAAAGCAGGCACCGCTGGCAAAGAAGAGGACGTTACAAATTTAACTATAGAGTAGAGATCTCGTTCTCCTTCTGATGACTCTGAGCCTTTGATGGAGAAGGCGCAACAGTACGATTTTAAAATCAAACATCGTTCTGGTAAACTGCATAACGACGCAGATACCTTATGCAGGCGACTGATGCATACAGAATGCAGGTAATTCCTCATAAATTATCATTGTGGAAAAGTTAATGTTAGCCCAATTAGAGCTTCAAATCGCCACCAAACTGGTGGGAAGAAAAATCGACTACTGATTCAGAAAATCAATATTATGCCTTCAAACGGACCCTCTAGAATGTCGTGACAAGGCGAATGGCAGCAAGGCAGTCAACAAGGTACAGATGATAATTTTTCTAGTTGTCCCCACACAGGCACGAGGGGACATTATTTTCAAATCGTAATAATCTGAAAAGCTGCTGCTGGAGCATGATAGATGGAATGGGTAGGGATCTGAGTGAAAGTACAAGGCTCAAGACGAGACGATCTGATTTCTGATTTGAGAGAGGCAGTGCAAATAAATATTTACGTGATTTTTCTTGATTAAATGCTTTTGTATAAAAAGCGCGTAGTTGTAGAGGGTTATAATAAGAGAATCGTTGCACAAGGTTAAGTAATAGTCAATGAAAGTTGCTACTGCAGTGAAGAGAATTTTAGCGGACCCGCGGAATATGTCATTATGTATTATTACCTGTGTTATTACTTTTCAAGGAGAGTAATTAGGAAGTGTGAGAGTAGGCAACCAACATAGACGTCCAGTCTTGAGTGTTGCATACCTAGGAGAGCGGAATAAAGGCGTGGCCAGTATTAAAATGGAACTTGAGTTTTATTTATTATACTCGTGTTTAATTATTAAATAAATAAATTAAAACAAAACGTTACATGGCGCAGTCGGTACTAAAATTAAATTAAAATTGCTCAGAAAAGCTCGAAGCTCAAGATTCGTGAAAAAATCGTGTGCTCAGTGGTTTCTAATGTAAATGGTAAAAAAATTTAGTCCTAACCTCAGTTGTTCTAGGCAATGGGGGACAATCGTGGCATTGCGACCTTATCCCTGAGGGGAAACATTTCCGAAAACTGGAAACTATGGAGATCCCGTTTGGACGAGCAGACGCAATTTGCCCAATGTTTACATTATGTTGGAGACGAAGCTTTCAAGGTTTATACTACATTTAAATTTGAAGACCATGAGAAAGGAAAATTGAACCCTCTTTTGGAGAAATTTGAACACCATTTCATAGGCAAAGAAAATATTGCCAATGAAAGGTATAAGCACAGCTTGTGTAGTATAAGTTTTTCACTTGTCGCCAGGGGGAGGACTAAACAACTCACGACTTCATCCTGGAAGTTGGAAATTGGCAAGCGAATGCAATCTCCAAACTTTGAAAGATGATCTAACCCTCACTGTGACCACTTATGATATCAAAAATGATGCTGTCCGCGAGAAATTGCTACAAGAAAGTAACCTTACACTAGAAAAGAGCACCGAGTGGTGCCAAGTGATCGAGTCTGCAAAAAGTCGAAGCATAGTTATAGGACAGGGTATGCAGGTGAAAAGTGAGGTGGAAGCAGTCTACAGAGGCCCAAATTACAGACAGAAAGTGGTTAAAAATTGCCTTAAGTGTGGTAGAAGTGAACATTTAATAAACAAATGTCCGGCATTTGGGAAAACTTGTTCCTACTGTAAAACTTTAAATCACTTTGCAGGAGTATGTTTTGAAAAGAGAGGATTGGAGTCGGGCAGAAGACCAGTAAATGAAATTACAGAACAAACCTCGGAAGATGCTCGAATAAGTTTCATTTCAGGAATGGACTCTGAAATGAGTTTCCTTTATGTTGGTAGTATAGATCAAATGCAAGTAAGTAACCTATAGAGCTCATCGCAATCAGTGGCGTACAAAATTGCTAATTAAAAACCATATTGTTGACCTTAAGATTGACACTGGGGCTATGGCTAATATTTTGCCTTATAAAACTTTTAAATCGCTTGGGTTTTCAAATAAAAATTTAAACATTTGTAACATGTCACTTCATTCATACACAGGCGATAAGTTGAATGTACTTGGAGCTGTCTCATTCCTTGCGCAAGAAATAATATTGTTTATAACCTAAAATTTTACATTGTGAACTCCAATACTGAATCAATTGTGGGCTTGAATGCTAGTATCAACTTAAATTTAATAATGAAAATTGATTCAATACAGTCAAATGACACATATACAGGGTGTCCCACGGTGGATGGCGTATTAGACGTTTATGGAGAACTAAAAAGCGGATCTTTTTGAAAATTTGGCAACCGGGATAAACGACCATGATCTACACTTTAAAAATATTTTTGACCATGCGGTGTTGCCGCTTCTACTCTAAACTAGTGGCAACAGCACTATTTTAAATGGAACTCCGTATTAAATTGCATATTTGGATTCTACGTAATATTCTGAGCAGATTTCATGTGATATACCCTATACCTAAGTTCAACTGTTTTGGAAATATTGACAGTTGAAAATTGACTTTTTGCAACTTTGACAGGCTGTAAGAGGATTTAGATGAGCTCGAAAAACAAAAAATAATTCAAAGGGTGCAGGGAGCTTCAGATTAGGTGAATCCCCTAGTGATTGTTCGCAAACCATATAATAAATTACGCATTTGTTTAGATACCCGAGACTTGAACCAAGCAGTAAAAAGAGAACATTTTAAAATTCCTACCCTTGACCAGATAAGTAAATTGGCAGGTGCAAGGTTTTTCAGCTCACTGGACGCAACTCAGGGACTTTACCAGATCCCTCTGGACGAGGTAAGCTCAAAATTATGTACTTTTGGTACTCCAATGGGGAGATATAAATTTTTGAGACTTGCTTATGGGATAAAATCCGCGCCAGAAGTATTTCAAGCTCGGTTTAAAGAGATTTTTAATATAAAGGGAGCTGACACATACAGAGTGTCCCATAAGTTACGGTCCAAACTGAATATAGATAGAGGAGGTCATTGCCGACAAAAGAAACTCTATATTATGTTACCATGTAATTCTTCACGGTTTTCAAGATATACGAATTTTATTGATTTTACCAAACATGGTTACATTGGTTAAGAAAAGAAATTTGCAAGTAGAGTAGAAAAAAAAGTATTAGAGATTTTCAGACCAATGTGGCCTTAATTGAATAAGGATAAATCAGGGTAGTTTTAACTCATATGGGTCACCTTTTTTCATCTTTGCTTTCTAAATTATTATCATTTGAACTTTTGCTGTGAATTGAATGAAACAAAAATAAGATAGAAAAACTCCCTTTAAGTTCTTTACCAAAAAGACAAAACCTTACATACTTATAAAAGCTTAAAGACAGGCATTCCTGCTCATAATTAGAAAAACAAAATCAATCATGGGTTCGTTAGTTTTAACCAATGTAACCATGTTTGTTAAAATCAATAAAATTCGAATATCTTGAAAACCGTGAAGAATTGTATAGTAACACATAAGGTTTTTTTTTTGTCGGCAATTACCTCTATCACCCCTTTCAGTTTCGACCGTGGCTTATGCGACATTCTGTATAGGTACATAGATTTTTATTGCTATTGCGTTTTGGCAGTTAATCAGATTGATATCAAAATAGTATATTGTTTTATTAGGAGTAAAAGTGATACTTTTTGTGGTGAGACTAAATGTTTGACGGCCGAACGTAGTGAGGCTGACAATTTTAGACGAGCCACAAAAAGTGCTTTTATCCGAATAAAACATGCGATTTTTTCCGCAAACGGTGTTCAAAGCGATGGAATCCAGGAAATTTCAGTGACGTCACTTTTTTGTCCGGCCGTGAGCGTACAAAAAAGTACTTTTTTGTACGCTCACGGAACGCGCGGACAAAAAAGTAACCAAAAAAATGACGTCTGTGAAGTCAAACTTCAACATTAAGAATTGAGGTTAAAAAAGTCGTCATTTTTTGACGTTTGCAGAAAAAAGTATTTTTTTTTTTTTCAAGAAAAATCAAGTACTTAGCTTGAAAAACTTGATTTTCAAGTTAATTGATTTGTAACTACTTGACTTGACTTGAATTTCAAAAACAAATACTTGACTTGATTTTCAAGCTACTTGACTTGACTTGACTCGTGAATCTGTGATTCCAACAACCCGCAATATTGAAACTAGAAATAATAAATGATGAAAGTTAATCAGTATCGTCACTATCGTCACACGTAATACTCACCATCAGAGCATGGTGGTCCTTTACAAGGTTTTCTAGTAGGTGGTCTAGCAACTGTTTTACATGCATCGCCAGCAGGTTTTTTCGTCCCGTACCAAACGCAATGAAACGTACGGTATTTTTCGCCTATTCTATCACATTTGGCATTGCACTGTAAAAATTACAATTATCAATGCTTTACATAAATCCATAGTCAATTATCACCTTTGACCAAGTTCCAACTTTCCATTTGCCAACGCATTTTGCGTTGTAGCATTCTTGATGCTGCGGTGGTTTATCAGCTATGTCGCATTGATTAGCGTTGACTGTCAAATTTCCAGCTATTTGACATTTTACAGTTCGCTTTTGCATAGCTGTGGAAATATGCATGCAATTAAAATGTTAAGCATAGATTACGCAAATGATCTTACCCTTATGTGATCCAAAACATTTTGATTTTTCACAAGGGTGCCAATCGGAGGTTGTCCATTCGGGACACTCGTCAAATCCACATTTTCTGCTTGTATCTGGAATTGGAACCCCAGCGTCTTCACATAAATGATTATCAGCTGCTTCAGTACTGTTATGGAATATTACAGTACATCTGGAATTAAAAGGCCGTCAGCAAAAAAATTGAAATGTAGAAATCTCGAAACAATAAAAAATTTAGTTAAGTAGGTATCAAATTATTTTGTTGGAACATTTTCATCTAGGTATTCTATTTATAAGGGTCACGAACCTTGCAGTTCTTATCTGGAACCCATTTCCACCGCAAGTTTCTGAACATGTCGACCAGTCAGTTAGGATCCATTCAAATTTCAAATTTTCTTTATCGCCTTTTCCCAAAACAACTTCATTTACGTCATCATCAGAGTCCGTAGCGGGAACAGCTTGGTCTGTAGCAGGAATTTGTTCCGGATTAACTGGAAAAGTGACCATCCTGTGTCCTCTGGAAGCTTGCGGTTCAAATTTGAGTACTTGAAATGGCCAAAGACTCTAAAGAAATTAAATTCTGAATAAGTTTATTGAATAAAAATTATTAAGCTTCATAAACGTATGTTGTTGTGATATAGATATAGATTCACTCGTGAAAGTTCTGAAAATGAGGTTTTTTACCTTTCGAAAGTCTATTCAAGAAAAATAGTCAATTTGTCTGGAAAATATTGCCTAAAATACTACTTTAAAAGTCTGGAAAGTTTGCGAGATACAAAGCATAAAGTTTTGATAAAAGTTCATTTTCTTTATATTTGTTTTGTTTTACCGTTTTATCAGTTTGCAGGAAAACATCGTGATATTCAATGATACATCGCGACAAAATTTAATTTAGAAATCTTAAATGAACATTTACGAAACTTCCTCAAAGTCTTACCAGAATAATTACAACTCTCTCCTAGAATCTACCACACTAATGACAAGAAACAAAGTTCGACAATGCTAAACTCTCTAACCTGTATTTTGGAGATTAACGAGAGAAAGTTAGGCAGGACGCGACTCGCCGAACTCCTGCTAGAATCTCCAGTATTCAGCGAAGGGCTCGAAGGTGGGTTGGGGATTATGTCCTGCTGCTATGCCGCAGCGCATCGGAAAAGCGAGGATGGAATTGTTAGTACGTATTAAATATTAGTCTGGATTAACCCACACCAGATGCGAAATTGTATAGTTTTTCCATTATAGATTTTCGGATAAGAGCAAAGGTGTTTATTTTCTTTAAAATTGTGGCCCATGTTTGCTCCGTTGACTGCGCGGAACAATTATTTTTATTTGGTATTTGGGTACAAAATGATTGTCATTATAGGTTTATGACTCGCCCTTTGAGAGCGGACAACCCTACACGTTTTATTTTTTGATGTCAATAAAAATGTGTTATCCCTGTCTACCTATATTATTAAGTAAATTTTGTAAAAGAAAAGTTGACAATTCATATTTAATTTTAAGACTGGTCGAACTCTTTATTGACATAAAATCAAATAGGTATGCGAGGATTTAAAGTAAAAAGATTTTAAAAAAATGAAATGGAAGTTATATTTGTCGATTACTTGACTGAAGGAAAATTGAAGGATTGAAAAATTTGGGCCTGGGCGGGATTCGAACCCGCGCCTCCGCATTGCCGGTGCGTTGATGTACCAACTAAGCCACCCAAATTTTTCAATTTTCTTTCGACTTTTCTTCAATTAATTTTCATCGGTTTTCGGTTAAGTAACCGACAAATATAACTTCCATCCCACTATTGCTTATGCGGCTTTGCATTACACTGAATTTGAAAAACTTATTGACGAGACCTATACCTATAGTAATAGGGTAACTTATTCGAAGTAGAACCGATGCCATAAATGTGTGGTTCTATTGGAGGATTGAGAAGTTTGGGCAGTAAGCGGAGAACCACGCATGGTTGGTAGAGTAACGCACCGGCAATGCGGAGGCGCGGGTTCGAATCCCGTTCAGGGCCCAAATATTTCAATCCTTCAATTTTCCTTTAACTCTTCTTCAATTAATTTTAAAAAGATTTTACACTGAAAGGCAGAATCAACTGTTTAATCTGGAACTCTTGAACGTCGAATTATTTTTACATTCTTAAATGTGGATCTGAAAGATAAAGGATGTGATTTTTATGGTTTGAAGATGGATCATCATGTTCCAAGGTAAACTATTGGATCTGGATTATCGAAGTTAAGGTCTGGCTTGGGAGGGTGTTGAAACAGTGGTAGAGCATGTGGAATATAGTTTTTCATATTTTGGTTGATATACCGGGTGTCCCACCGAAAACTGTCAGTGGCCTATATCTTAAAAACGGTAATTGACAAAAAAAAAGAAAAACCCGTTTGGAGGCTTGGAAGGGGGAACCAAAACAAGGTAGACGGTAAAAAAGGTTAAACTCAAAATCTTGAATGGCACTATAGGTCATGTGATACCTAGGAAGATATATTTATTAATTATTTGAAATTATGTAAAGTCCTTATTTGAAAGATAGTATGGTTTCCTTTTTTTTTTCCTTACATGTTACATACTTCCTAACCGGGTCCACCTGTGTTTTGTTGAAGTTTGAGAGTGTCCTGCATAGACCCCAAATTGGCACTTGGAAATCCGGAATGTAAGTCCAGCTTTTCTGAAAGAATTCAACACCTCTCCCAAATTATGCACAGTGGCCGGATCCTCGGGCCAGGGAGTAGAGCTCCCCGATAGAACGAATGTTTCGGCCTTGTCAACGTTATCGAAAAGTGAACAGGAATGATAAAGACGAAAAATTTGTTCTCTCGGGGAGCCCTACTCCCTGGCCCGAGGATCGGCCACCAGGTGGCCGATCCTCGGGCCAGGGAGTAGAGCTTCCCGATAGAACGAATGTTTTGTCCTTGTCAACCTAATCGAAAAGTAAACGAGAATGATAAAGACGAAAATTTTGTTCTCTCGGGAAGTTCCACTCCCTGGCTCGAGGATCGGCCCGCTGGACGAGAAGCGAGTCTCCATGTGTTTATCCTTTGTTGCTGGATTTTCTTTTTCCTGTATCGTTAGTTAGGTTTAGGTAATTGTGAATGGTTAGCTAAAGTTTAAATTTTTGAATATTCTTTTGGCTACCGTTGGAGTGGCGGTTCGGGAAGAGAAGAGCTGACAAGTACCTTGTTTTGGTTCCCCCTTCCAACTTTCCAAACGGGGTTTTTCTTTTTTATCGATTACCGTTTTCAAGATATAGTCTATTGACAGTTTTCGATGGGACACCTGGTATGTATATAGGTTATAATTTTGGGTTAATTTTTAGGTACATATACCAAGCTTATGCTTCCGTTAAACCGGTTTATCCGCTAAAACGTTTTCGAACTTAAAAAGTTTTATCCTGTGTTTATACCTCTATGGGGCTTTTCCCAAAGCAGTTTTTAAATGTCATAACATGCTGGCAGTCGCTTAAACGGTTTGATATATTTACGCAGTATTTAAACTGTTTTCAAATCGGTTGAAGAACGTTTTCGAAACGTTTTCAATCAAAAGGGTTTAACGAGATAAAACGGTTTATGGGGTGTTTATACAAGCGTTTTATAGTAAAACGTTTTCTGTTAAAACGGTTTAACGGGCAGCATAAACATAGTAGGTATAGTGTATGGATTTGGTCAATATTTTGGGAAATAACCATCGCACTATGATTAAGAGCTTTGGATGATTTATTTGCTTTATTTTAAACGTTTTCGCATCGAGTGTGGATCAGCTTAGAGTGTTATTAATTGAAAATACATTAAAATAAACAAAAATAATTTATTTACAACTATATGATATTAAAGCCTAAAAAAATCGTAGTACCTGGTGACGTTTATTTCCGGATTCTTGAGTGGTTTGTGTATGAGGGATATATCCATTCAGGGTGAGGCTAGATGGAGACGAAGTTGGTGTGAATAACCTACAAGAAATAACGTTATTATTTAAAGGTTATCTAAAATTGAATGTTGGTTTATGGGAGAAAATGGGGGAGCAACAGCTACTTTATTCTTCAAAACAGTGGCGAGATAATGGTGACTTATCTTTGACTGGTTTTCTCACAGCCACATTTCAGCAGCGTTGGTGATTTATAAGTGTTTGCGTTAAAACCTTTCTACGATACATTTAGCATTTACGTAACATGTTCCATCTCTTAAATAAAGTTGTATTTTTCCCATTTCAAAATCAGCAAAATAATAATTCCTAATAATCTAAAAATATCCACAAAGTTCAAAATAATTCCAGTGCTGCTATCTATCCATCTGCGTGAAATGCAGGTGTCTAGAATTCATTTACCAGTGCTGCCATCTAGTACCGGATGAGTTTTTTTTTTTTTGTAATTGTGATAGTTTTCCTCAACTATGTCTAATATTTTTATTTGACAGTCATTTGTATTTTCATTCAAAGAAATTATATTTATCTCACTTTTAGCAAATGGATATATTTCTGTCTTTCTCTAACTTCTGATTCTGAAATAATCATTTTTGGCTTAAGGCCGCATTAATGGCCACCATGTTTAAATTTAGTTTTTGAAAATGACGACTGCGTCACTCTACACCACAAAACATCCCCCCTTAGAAATGTAAGTCTTATGAGAGACGTCAGTCTAGTCGATTCAGCTTTCCCCTCCAATCACTAGAGGCGCTTCAATCAACCTATTAAAGTTTTCTTTTTCCTGCCGGACCGTGCGCCAAGATTTGAAGTTTATTTTGTCATTTCCAGTCGTCAAAATTTAAATTTTGAACTTCTCCCAACATTTAGAATTATCAATTACCTATCAATTATCAATAATTATTATCTCAAAATGTCTCCTCCCAGTTTGTTAATTGAAAAGCATCAGAAATGCTGTGTTCCGGGGTGCGGCGACAAATACAGCAGCTATTTCCGGTTTCCAAAAGATGCCGAAAAAATGAAACAATGGCTAGAAAAAGTTCGCAATCCTTTACTAAATAGCCTCAGTGTCGAGAAGGCTTATAATAATTATAGAGCGTGAACAAGACATTTTCCTCGAGAATTTATTGTTGGCGATCCAAAAGCCAGACGAGGACTCACATGGAATGCTGCGCTTTTGCTGTATCTCCCTGAAGGTAAGTTAATACTAGATATATGTGAGAAAGACGTACTTACATTTTCACTTATTCCTCCCCATAGTTCTGATTAACGACAACGTGTTAGAATTCGGGTTTAAAGGAGCATAGGTCAGAAACATTAAAATTAATTTTAATTTTAGCCCCAATTATCAAAAACAGTAAGGAGTCGTTAATTGATAAACCACAATCACCAAAATGGCAAAAAGTGGAGATCGACACAGTTGAAACTCGTCGAAGAGTCCTAAGACGCCTTCAGAAATTAGTTTCGCAACTATGATTGACATAGGTAGGTAAACATAATAACTCTGTTCCAACACGTCAAAAAATCGTCCCATGAACGGTTTCGAAACCACTCAGTATAACAATTTTAGTTTCTGCGCAGAATCGTGACGGTACATTGTACGGTTTTCTGCTGTGTTGGAACAAAGCTAATATTATTCATTTCTTTTTTTTAAATGTTTATTCCTTTATCAGGAGACACAATAATTAAAATATTCCTGGTTACATACAGGTACACCATATTCTACAATGCATGTATCCAAACTTTTTTGGTAGAATCGTTGGTAACGAAATTTCTGTTTTAGATCAACCAGGCCCTTCATGTCGTCAATTTTTATCTACTGAAACTTCTGCAATTCGGGCAGACATTGCTACACCAAGTGGAACCATCACATCTGCAAACATGAAAAAGTCACCAACCCACTTTGTCTCTTAAAACTTTTATTGGTAGGTACCTAAGTGTTATTGCTTAATGAATAACCACCCAGTTGGGAGTAGGTGAATTTTAAAACATCCTAACTCAAATAGGACTACTACTATAAAAGACTACTAATTACTAAAACTTGCAGTCGAATGCTAGAAAAATTAGAAGCTAAATGTGCGAAAAGCTCGTCTCCAATCTTGATCTATTTTTTTTTTGCAGGTCATGAGAGACGATGCCAAATTTTAAAGAACATTAACGTCACTAGGCAAAAAATTCCTATCCCCAAGGGAAAAATATCTTTATTCCAAAGTTATAGAATCCAGCAATAAGTTAAGAAGAATCAGTAGAAGGTTGTCGTCATTTAAATCCAAAGTTTCTACTGCTGAATAACTTGCATCATAAACCAAATTTCAAAGGCTCGTAGACCACGTCAATCCATTGATATACAGCTTTATTTTAAGCCAAGTCCGTACTCAAAACCAAAAGCCTAAAGCTAGACGATTTACATTGGACGAGAAGTTGTTGGCGTTGTCTTTGCTTAAAGCTAGTGGTAAAGGGTATAGACTATTATCAAAAATATTTATTCTATCATCCAGGCGAAATCATTTTCTTGAATGAGCTTTATATTATGTATAACTACATAAACTTTCTACCTAACACATGCGGAAAGTGTATTTTCTGGACTTAAAGGCTTGTTTGAACTCTGCTTTTTGTTGTCATTCGTGCAACTTCCATCACGTGCAGAAACACTTTCCTCACTTGTTAGGTTAACAACGATTTTGGATTGTGAGAAAAGGACCTCTTTTGTCATTTTATTTACGATTTAAGTTTTTCATCAAGCTATTGTTAAATGTACGTCATTACTTCTTGTAACTGTCCTTATTATCTTTAACTTAACTAGCATTACCTACCTATGTATGTATACTTACATGAAAAAAAACTGTTTCGCAATAATTGTAATTAATTCCATATTCTTTAATATTTTCTGTTTCAAACTTTAATAAATATCTAAATTTGTCATCTTAATTTTTAGTCAATTTTACCTTGAAGGCGCTTCAACACTACCGATTTTATGAGTTTCTTCTTTTTGGCACAATTATTTTATGCCAAAAAATGGTAGAAACTTTAAAGTGGTGGTGTTGAATCGCTAGAATCAAACAATGGTGCAAACGATCCACCGGAACAAATAAGATACCGAACGAACCCTAATTGCGTTTTGCATTCGCCAATAAATCCAGAATTACAAAAGCTTACCCCCCCAGTCACTAGAGGCGCTGAAAACTTATAGACAGGTACTCAACACGGCACTTACCTTTCTAAGGGGGGATGTTTTGTGCTCTACACATAGGGTTGTAACATTTTAATTTTGCTCTTCCCATTAAATGAGTAATTCAGCGTTTTAACTGGTAACACACAAATATTATTTTAGAGCTGACTTAATTGATTGGATATTAATTACCTTACTCTGCATCTTTTTAGATAATTTCAGGCACAGCCAGACAAGATTTTGCTCCTTATCATTTGTCTAATGATTTAGTTGACCATTGCAGATGAATATTTATTGAACAATGCCTGGTTATCTTATTCTTGTTGTCCTTAAAAGGAATATACATAAATTATCAATTTCATTAGTCGATAGCCAACATTGTTTTGTTTTGCATTGTTTTCAAATAAAAAGGGGTTATGTCCAGTTAATTGTCATTCAATTTTTATTTTCGCGCCAGCTCTTTTCGAAGGATTAATTCCTTTAGTTTTCACTCCCTCTCTGTCTCTCTCTTACTGGAGGATTTCATTTCTTTTATTTACCTGTTATCGAGTACCTATATCGATCAATTTGCTGGTGCTTTGGTTTTGATCGCGTAGGGTTGGGTTTTTCTATAAATGTCGATATAATTGGTGTCGTGTTAGAGAAGGCATGGACAATATTATTTAATAAGTGAAGTTATTTATAGATTCTAACAAGAATAGTGTTTTCCTGATTTGTGTGGATTGAGTCGGTTCCATTTGTTGAGTCTCTTTGGAGGTTTCGCTGACGAGTATCGATATCTTTGTCGTTATCTTTCAATCCTTCCTAAAGTGTGGAATGTGGAATTCGATAGAAAAAAATGTAACATAAAAAAAAGTTAGTGCGTAGAAATTTCTGGTTTAGGGTCCCAAAAATCGTACAACGGTCTTTTCCATTTCGTCCAGCGACAAGAACACTTTGGCTTTGGCCTGAAGGATAGTTTTTTTATCCGGTTGACCATAAAGAAAATTAAGTGATTTTCTCTATTTAATTAGGATCCGGTCATCCAGATAATTTCAATTTTGGTTTTGCCAGTCTAGTTTTGGTTTTTGTTACCTTTTGGCAGCCAAATCACCTTTCTAAGGGATTTGTCTATTTCTTCTAGTCGGTAAGTCCACCATTTTGTGAATTTGTTTTATTGTAAATTAATTAGTTCTATTCTCCCAATAGAATATCACATCACGTCGCTTGGATTGAATTGTTTGAGCCTAGACTCTTAGAGCCTTGATTTTATTGTTGCTCGTTATTGTGAACTTCCAAATTGGATCAGCCAGCGTAGGTGAAATTAGAGTTCCATGACCTTCCGTTCACCTTCAACCTTTGAGCTGTGACCCTCAAAAATCCACGAGGTAATTATAATGGCAATTTTCCATTTTAATGTTTTATTGGGGGACCATTCTATGCCGCATTGATTGGTAGACTTATAGTTTTTTTTATTTAAATATATTTTTTTTTTTGGCAATGCAACTTATTTGATGAATTGAACTCATTATATTTAGTAAATGGGTTAAAACTTGGGAATTGAAATGTACAATTTCATATCCCAAGTGGCATAATTTCAATGGGGATTTAAGGGTAATTTATTTACTCATTGGTGCTTTCTTTAGGGTCTTATGGTACGGTTTTATGCTACCGTTTTCGATAACGCAACTCAGTGGATGTTTTGATGGTATGCAGTACCCACCACTGTATCTGAATAGCAAAGACTCGGCGAACTAGTTTTCATTGATGAGATAGATCATCTGGTACGTGTGTGAAATCCCAGACCCATTGTTAATTGTCGGCATAAAGCTAAGTAGTTTAGTGTAATTTTTTTTATTAATTATTTAAAAATATCGTATATGGCTTAGGTAACTTTAGTTACTCACATTTAAGTAAACATTTGACCCCATTTATTTGCGGAGTGATCACTGACGCTGGGTGTGTGTTAATTCGCACTTATTGGTTATTTTAGTTTTAAGTATAGCTCTCTGCTTACATAGGTATTCATACATATCAATACCGACAGACAGTTTTCTTAAATCTGACTATGAGGAAGCCTTTAGGTTCTTTATTCCTGCTAGTCGTCATACTATCCTCTGAATACTTGTCATAATCATTATTTAATCACCATAACTTGTACTGAATCAATACTTAATATTCAATAAATACTGATTTTGTAGTATTGCCAATTACCGGCTTTCTTTGTCTTTTTGCTTATCCAATTATTTTCTTACATTTCAGGCATAATAATTTGGTTTGTACTTTAGTTCAACCTGCAGTCATCGCAGGACTTTTCCGATTTAGTTTCAAAAATTGGTGGCGCACGAATCCACGAACCGGGCACGTGGACACTTTAACAAACTCTGTTGAACTAAGGTCGCAATCCAAATAAGGTTACATTTTGGTAACTGATTTTTCTTACGTAAAATAAAAGTGTTACAGGGTTCAATATTTTATTATTTGTCCAAAACAAAATCTGTTTGTCGGTGAAACACTTAGTGACAGAGAAAGACAAATATACGATTATGATGCTTCCAATGTAGCTTTTTTGCCGTGGCGCCATCTACTTGAAATTGCTTGAACTGTTTTCACCTTCAAAATTCGTTTTAAGGTCATCTCAAAAAATCCGCAATTATTTCCAAAATTCTTTGGCATAAGCCAGGCCCTGCGATCTCTCATTGCCAGTTATAAACCACATAATAACTCTTTTCCGTTTTTCTAGATGTCGCTGACAACCACAGAATTGTCAAAATTGTAAAATACCAGCACATCAAGAACACGTCCGATGTCGATAACTGACATGTCAACATATGACAATATGCCAAAATATTCATTTGTTCATATAACTAATAATTCCTAATGTTTTTTGTTCGCCGGTCTTGCATTTTATCTTTCTTTGTGTTGTCAAGTGTTCTTAAGTGATTTCAAAGTTGTTTTGTGTGTTTCAAGAAGAACTTCAAACTTTATAGATTGGAAGATCTATTTTTATCTTTGTTGATTAGATAAATGACAGGTTCAATTAAACATCAATCAGAACTTTGAATAAATATGTTAAGGATACCCTTAACCATCGATAAACAAACTGTCTTTTGATCTAATTAACAAATTATCAATTAGTTTAAGCAAACATTAATGCCCCATAATCTAGAATAAACGAATTTGAACAGACCGACAGTAATGCGAACAGGGCGCCATCTATCATAAAAAGTCCTATGTAAAGTAGTTGTCTGTAGCATCGATGCAAAACCAGTAAATAGTGATTTTCCGTTATGGTAGATGGCGCTGGCTTGGCTCAATTTTGTTGACAACAAAATTTACACTGAGATTCCATTCTCGACAGTTTATATAGTATTTATCTCTGGCATAAGCATTATTTGATATATTATCTACAATCTCTGCAATTACCGTTTTTTAATTTTTCGTGGTTATCAATAAAATATGCTTTTGACGGATCCAAGCTTGATAAACATGTCAATATGCAACCACCAACACATTTAATTGTTTTGGTGGTTGCGAACATGATTTTTGAATTTGAAAAAACAGGCTGAATATCGAAAAACCAAAATAAGGAATTGTAGATAATCGATCAAATAATGTTTATGCCAAATTTGAGCCAATTCTGATATTGCCGTGTTTTTAAAGACCTTAAAACAAGTTTGGAAAAATCAACCAATCACAGTTTAAATATGGCGGCCATTAACGCGGCCGTAATGACCTAATTAAACTAACAGTTTTTTATTTTTGACATAAGTCTAGTGAATTTTTATCTATTCTTTTTTATTCCACGTGGTTTTTCATTGTGATTTCATTGTAAAGTGAATATGATCTTTTGGGTGTACTCGTCTGATTGGTTGAACTGGTTAAAATGCAGTTAAGTATAAAAAAACACAGGATCGTTTTCCTGTGGGGTTTGGTTTCTAAAACGTTCTCTTTCCTCGACAGCAGTCTAGCAGGCAAGTCATTCATTCATTCATTCAATCATTGTTTTCACCTAAATCTTATCTTATCTGTTCTTGAAATATAAATATTATGTTTTAATTTTTTACCTAATTGTGAGCTTCCATTTTTTATGTGAGTTCCGATTGGTTGTAACACGTTTCTCTGAGGTAAGTCAATTCAGACTTTTGGGCTAATAAATAGGTACTGCTGCTCTGGTTTTCAGAATCAATTGTTAGTGTGGGAATATTGGACCATTTGCTCTAAATAGAGTCGGTGAAAACCAAATTTGTGTGTCCATCCCTATCAACTCTTTATTGAATCCAGGCAGAGGCCTGAATAGTTATTTTCTGTTTGACTCCGTCAATTATTATCTCGACTAAAGGGTGTTTTTTTTTTAAATAGAAGTCCAGACAGGTCAAAAATTCAGTGAAAAAAAGTTTTAATTAAAACATCTCAAGAATTTTGACATATTCTGGATTTAATTAATTTCAACCCCAGGTTTATCTTGTAGTACCTAAAGTAGCTACCTTAATTTTGAAAGGAAAATTTTGTCTATTTGGGGGAGAATCTAAAGATTTAATTTCCTATTGTTTTTATCTTATTTTATTCATATTTTTTGCCCGCTAGTGCTACTGTCAGAAAAGCAGTATTTTGCTCAATCGTAACGAGCATTCTAATTTAATCTTGCTGAAATTATTTTAATTTCAATATTATCTTACATCTTACCATTATTTTCAATTATTCAATTGTATTTTTTTTTAATTTTAAAATATTTTTTTTTTCTCAATTTGCAATAGCTGTTCATACCTGATTCTATTGGAAGGGAGTCTCTGTACAACAATAGTTTTATATTAAATTCCAATTTAAATTTTCTTTGCAAGACACTCACTTTTTGACAGAATTCAGGGATTTAATATTCCAAATATTGGTGAACCTGATACTGCCTTATTTTTTTCTGGGTACCTACTCTTCATAAAGATCACTGATTGGAGTCTGGATCAGCTGGAGTGACATCACCCCAGCAATCTATCTTCTTCCTGGATACAGGAAACAACACGAAGAGCTCCAGTTCATGAAAGTGAAACCCTAACACCCATTAAAGAGCTCCGGATTGGAAAGGTACATTATATCAGACTCACCAGAAAAACCAAGCTGTCAACTGCCATGTTTTAAAGAAAGTGGCATTGTCACTATATTGTTAAACACAGATATCAAATAAAATTATTGTTTGTTGGATTTTGAGTGGTTTCATTTGCACATAAAGAGACTACACGCTATCTTAATATTTTGAATTCCACGACCCTAGGTTATCTTATCTTAAAGTAACAAATTTCAATTGATTTGTAACACCTTTTAATATTGTTACGAAATCGCCTCGGGAATCCTGTCGGATTCTAAGAATACAATTGTTCAGTTTCAATTCGATATTATTTGTCGTGTACGTTTCAATAAGTGATAGGTAAGTGAATTTTTTATAAAATCAAATAATTTAATAAAAGTTGTTACTGTTTGCTTTGGAAGTGTAAGAGTCGAAGGTAAAGAAAGGGAAGAAACCTGGTCAAATGTCAACCTCACCTGCTCGTGTGGTATCTATCTGGCTACCTGCTGCACTCTGCTAGAAAACCAACGAGGCTCTGACGACCGAGTAACAGCGGTATAACTGTATAAACGGAGAGTTGAGGAAATGCAACATTTAATCCCACTCACCAATACGCTAAGCAAGCGCGGCGTTTTAAATGCCAAAACCTTTTAAAGTCAAAATGCTGATTTCGAATTTAAATACGATAATACCCCAGGTGGTAGTACTTCTTGCACAGAATCTCACGCTGAAGATAATTCGGGCTGCCTCGTGGATTCTGGGGGAGGCAAAAAATCGATTTTTCTGATAAAAGCGATAAAAGCAAATAGTCACAACCAAACTATATATAGCATCATATAATATAGGAACAATAAGTAGGTACTCCTGAACGTCTTGAACATTTAGAGAAAGAACTTGAACATATCAAATGGGACATACTTGTTTTGAGCGAAACACGGCTACAGGGAGAGAAAAGAATTCTATTGAGATCAGGCCATCTGCTTGATAAAAACAGCTCAGACACTAATCGCGGGGTTGTAGGTGTCGTCATTCTTGTTGATAAAAAAGTTGTCCTGTTGGTCCTAAAATGCGTTTCAGTTTTCGAAAGACTTATTTACGTGTTGCTCCGACTTAACAAAAGATATAGTTTATAAATAGTCCACGGATACGCACCGACAAGTTCATCAGAAGAGGAAGAAATGGAAACATTTTTGGAAGACATAACAAACGCAGTGAATAAAGAAAGAAAACATTTTACAATGATCATCGGCGACTTTAACGCAAAACTCGGAGAGAAAATGGAGGGAGATCCAGATAATATTGGAAGGTTCGGTTTAGGAAGACGCAACGAACGCGGTGACATGTTCCTTAACTACATTGTAGCTGAAAATTTATACTGTTTAAACACATTCTTTGAGAAACCCAAACAAAGGAGATGGACATGGAGAAATCCAAATGGTACGATAAAAAATGAGATTGATTACATTCTCTGCAATAAGAGGAATATCTGTACTGACGTAACAGTTTTAAATCAGTTAGACACTGGAAGCGACCACCGGTTGATCAGAGCTACAATTTCCCTAAACCTGAGAATTGAAAGAGCAAAACTTTTCAATGAGCATATTTTTCCAACTGCAAACGAAATAGACGTCCATAAAGAGGCCTTCCCAAAAGAGTTGGAGAAGAAATTAAAACCTATTGCCAACATATATGGAATGAACTTGAATCATCTCGCCGAGAAAATAAGCAAACACATTCACACAATAACTTATAAAAGAAAGGAAAACAACCTCCAGAGATGCAACTGAGTACCGGGAGCTCAACAAGAGAATATAGAGAGAAGTGAAAAGGGATTTGAGATCCTATAATACCAGAACAATTCAAACCGTAATTGAGGACAACTCTATCATGAAAGTTCTTAGATCGAGACTTTCGCTTGGAAAAAGCAGAATTGTCAAAATGAAGGATCAGAATAACCATAAATTGACTGGAAGAGACGAAATCTCTAAACATATATAAATCTTTTATTCTCTTCTGTACACCTCTGTTATGCAGGATCCTAATACTCAGAAAGTTACCGTTTGCAATGTAGGCTCAGAAGAAATTCCTGATATAACCAAAGAGGAAATAAGGGTGGCACTAGGACAAATGAAGAACCGTAAATCACCTGGGAAAGACAGAATAACCTATGAAATGCTAAAAATGGGCGGAGACTTTATTCTGGAACAAATTCTACAGGTGTTATTTAATAAATGTTTATCTGATGGCAATATCCCTGAAACATGACACAACACAGAAGTTATTCTGCTTTTTAAAAAGGGCGACATCACGGACATTGAAAATTATCGACCTATCAGCCTTCTGTTCCACCTTTAGAAACTATTAACAAGGATCCTTACAAACCGACTGCCAACTTAATTAGATGCCTATCAACCAGTGGAGCAGGCAGGATTTCAAAAGGGATACAGCACTATGGATCATCTATAGACCATTCAAATGTTAATAGAGAAAACAACAGAATACAAGATACCACTTCACTTCGCCTTTATAGACTTTCATAAGGCATTTGACTCTATTGAAATATGGGCTGTCCTGCGTGCAATAGAAGGAGCAAGGATTGATTCAAGATATTCTATCCTTCTTAAGAATATATACAGAAGCACAACTTTCCATGTGAAAATTACGGAAGACCTGAGAACCGAAAAAATTTCAATTAACAGGGGAGTTCGCCAAGGTGATCCTATATCTCCAAAACTTTTTACGTTGGCCTTGGAAGACGTTTTTAAAATGCTACTGTGGGAAAATTAAGGTGTCAACGTTGATGGTATCTTTTTAAACGCTTTGCCGATGACATAGTGCTTATTAGTTCAGATATCCAGGAGCTTAAGAACATACTAGAACAACTAAACGAAGCTTCAAATAACGTCGGATTAAAAACGAATTTATCAAAAACAAAAATAATGAGCAGGACTGAGGAAAACATAAGAATAGCAGACAAAACTTTAGATAATGTTGGTGAATATACAGGGTGGGGACTTTAACTGGAACTAATTCGCTAGAGCCTTCGAATAAAATATGTGGGCAAAACGCAAAAACACGTCGATCAAGATTTTTTGCTTGAGTTTTTTTCACATTATTTTTTTATACAGGGTGTTCCAAGAACAGCTGTACGGTTGTCAACTTTATTTTTCCAAATGGTAGCCCCTGTATATTACGACATTTCTGGATTCTGCTGAAAATTCTAAACATATTTCATTCACAATGTCATATACCTATCTTCAACTGTTTCGGAAATATTGACAGTTGAAAATTTTTGCAACTTTGACAGGCTGTAAAACCTTAACGGTTAATTTTAGAGGAAAACCGATTTCACATTCCTGTCTTAGATTTCCATAAGCTATCATTTGACACCAACTTTGAATTTAATCCATGATTAAAAATTCCAGTTAAATTCAATCTCCAGTTAAATTCAAAGTTAGTGTCAAATGATAGTTTATGAAAATCTAAGACAGGAATGTAAAACTGGTTTTCCTCTAAAATTAACCGTTTAGGTTTCACAGCCTGTCAAAGTTACAAAAAAGTCAATGTTCAACTGTCAATATTTCCGAAACAGTTGAAGATAGGTACCTATATAACATTGTATATGAAATATGTCTAGAATTTTCAGCAGAATCCAGAAATGTCATAGTATACAGGGGCTACCATTTGGAAAAATAAAGTTGATAACCGTACAGGCTAAATGGTGATGGTATAGTGGGATACTAAATTATTTTCCAGCATTGTGTCTATAGAATTAGTCATAGAACAACAAACTGTAATTTTAACTCTAAATGACAGCTGACTCCAACAGTTCAACGACGTGTGGTTGTGGTATCGTGTGACATGTGACTTTGTTACAGTAACTTGTTTACGTTGTTTGATGTAGTAAACTTGACGTTTCGTTCTTGACGGTCAATGTCAGTGCAAATTGTGCGTTCTCAAAACCGTGATGTGTTGCCAGATTGGATAAACTAACTAAAATCTGTTTTTTTTTTAAAGATAATTCCCCAAGTCAAAAATTTAGTAACTATGTTGGCAACACAAGCCTTTTCTACATGAAAAATTTGATAGCATTGACAATTTCACATTGTATTGCCAACCTAATGTCAGTTTGACTTTTATCTTTAAAAAAAAAAACGCACTTTACGTCATGAACTTTTATTTTCACGTACGGGCGGGACTAAGAGAAAATTCAAAAAGCAAAATTCCAGTGTATTGCGGTTTTTACAAAGCAACTGATTACACTAAATAGTACGACACGTCGAGTATATCACTACGCAGTAGTTAAAAATCACTTGTAGGTATACTACCCCATTAGTGCATAGCAAGATAATTAATGGTGCATTAATTTGAGCTGAACAATGAAATAATTGGCGAGATAACGACGGGACTAGTTTGAACTAGAAAAGCAAGCTCACAAGCGGATTTTATGGAATATTCTACAAACTTTTTTAGAATTCTATTTGGAAACCGTGAGTAATAGAAAAATAGTGACTTCATTACTGATTTCGACGTCGAAAAACAACTCCAAAAAGTAATTTTCTAGAACATTCCATCGTGTTTGAAATTTGACTTCGCCATAGAACTTGAAATTTAAATTCAAGTTTCAAGAAAAATACAAATTATTCTATGGTAATTACACGACAGCAAGCAGCCGAAATGGAGCAAGTTAATCAAATGTTGGCGGGATTCATGAAAACTTTGGAGTTTTGGACGACAAAAGACAAGACGAAGAAGCCCGAAGACATGTAGAAAAAACAACAGCAGAAAGACCAAAGACAGAAAGACAAATAAGAATAAAACAAAAAGAACAGGACCAGCTTGCAGCACTGTTAAAACAACAAGAAAATCGAAGACAAAAAGAAAAACAAGAAGATGAAGACTGAAGACAGAAAGGAAGGAACAGAAAAATAACAGGACCGTCTTGTAGCAGTTTTACATAAACAAGAAGATCGAAAACAGAAGGAAAAACAAAAAGAACGAGAAACTAGAAAAACAGCACCGGCTTCAGGAAAACTTCAAATTTTAGCGAGAATGGATTCAAACCGTAATCCCTGAAGAACAAACTTAATTCGAGAAATTTCTGAAAGTGCAAGACAATACGAATGAAATGGAAATATTACGTGAAGAAGTTGGGACTGTTCATCAGAAAGTTGAAAGTGCTCTTCAGAAAGATGGAACTGTTATCAGGGAAGTTGGAAATTTCCGTCAAAAAACGGATAGTTTTAAGAAGAAGATTAAAAAATTGGAATGTGACTTGAGGTCAGGAAATGTCTCAGCCTTGTCTGCACTTGGTAATAAAGTTAAGCCACCACCATATGACAGACAGACATCGTGGGCCATGTACAGACGTCAATTCCAATTCCAATGACTAATGGCTGGAGCTCCGATGACATGGCATGGCTACAGGGTTGACTTTACAATTGCGTGGTCCTGCCTTAGACTTATTAAGAGATTCTTCTGCCTGCTGCTCAAAAAAAAAACTATGGTGCGCTAATGCGCTTGTCGATGCGTTAGAGCGTCGTTTTGGAGATCAACAGGCAACAAGAGGCTGCAGAAAGCCTACAAAAACTTGAAACGGACATCCTCCGTGTGGTTACTTTGGCCTACTCGGAAGAAGCAACGGAAATGTTAGAACAACTAGTGATCAAAAATTTTATATATGGAATAAGAGAATGCTGCTCATAACCAAACTATCAAATAGCAGCGAAGCTCTAGTCAAGGCCCTAAAAATCGAAGCGGCCTATAAGATTTCCGAAGCAAGGGAGCTGAGACTATTCCTAAAGAAAAAGAGCCAATGAGAAAAACTAACGGCACCATGTTGAAAGGATTTTTGGGAGAATTACGGAAGGCTGGCATCAGAATCAAACTAGGGAACTAGAAAGGGAGCATTAAATGTTATCGCTGCGGAAGAAGAAGACATTTTAAGCCTAATTGTGGAGTACAACTGGGATCTCGCTCTCCTTGTGACTGTCAACCTTCGATTGAGAACTTGCAACGTTGAGCATGTCCAGCTCAAGACAAGAACTGCCTCAGAATTGATCAGCTAGGAAGAGTTCCTGTTAGAAGCTTCCGATTGGATGCGGATCAAGAATGGAGTCCCGAACCGCTGGGAAGTGAACAACTGAAAGAGAGTGACTTAGAACTAGAATCATTTTTCGAGATTGAGGAAGCGAAATGAAGCCGGCAACTGAAGAAAGAAAGACCAGGAACAGAAAGATTTGTTAATTGTGACTAATCCTGATCCAGAAGGTCAAAGTTATCCTTCAAACGGAATGCTACGAGTACTGCGACCATCAACGAAAGCGCAGGAAATACAGTTGGCAGCATCGCAATCAACAGGGAACAGGGGTGCGATTTTCGAAACCATTCGAGTACATTTCGTACACGAAATTTGACTGCTCCCCATTTAATTTACATTGCTGTCAGTCAAATTTCGTGTACGAAATGTACTCGAATGGTTTCGAAAATCGCACCCCAGGACCAAGTAACCATTCGCCTAGTATCCATCACGTCAATTCAAGGAAAGAAGTGCCATGTATACATGAGGGTAGATCTGGGAAGTCAGGAAGGCCTAGCGGTCTAAGGTGCTGGAAGGGGGGGGGGGGGGGGGAGGCATTGTTAGGAAATTGCTTCGGGAGCCTGGCCGGATTCTAAGAATGCAATAATTGGATGCGTAAACAATTCAGAGAATTATATTCAAGTAAAGCACCAATTAGTTTAATAAAAGTTTTTACTGTTTGTGAAGTGAGTTTTAGTGAACCCGGAATCCATGACAATGTGGTGTCGTATCTAAATGTTCCACTATTTTTGATGAGCATTTGATATGCTTTAAGTAAAGTAACATATCTCTCATTTCTTAGAGTATTTTTTGAATTTTTAACTGCAATTTCTATACCTTCCTAAAACCTATTAAAATTGGTAATTTATTTTCCATTGTTACCTACCGCCATCATTCCATACAAATTTCAATAGCATGGCTGTGCTGCAGAAAATTGCATGATCCATTGAAAATATAAAAGTGGCTCAATAAAAGAAGAACAGGTCGATAGACAAAAAGAGAGACTTATGATTTATGTTTGGACTAGCGGTCTGTTTTATTTACAATCTCAAATAGGTACCTACTAACTAATCCCAACTCTAGACTCTAGATATTATTTTCAAATTCATTTTCAAAAGGTTTAAAGTTTAGGGCCAAGCCAAACTCGCAGAAAATATAAATGGATTTTTTCAGAACCACAAAATGTAGGATAGAAAAAGGTTTTTTTATTTGGCTCAAGTTTAGATTTATCTATTCGCGTACGTATTTCCAACCTTTTTCAAACTCAACTCAAGAACAGACTTTTTAAAATTTTTCTACGAGTTGGATTAGAATAATTTTCACCGGAGTTTGGTTGGTAGAAGAGGAGGCAATTCCGGAAAAATCCGGAAGAACGAATACCAGTCAGCTACTTAAACAATCACCATTGATATTTAAATTATAATAAATTCAGTTTGAATCAATTTTTTCTGAATAAGAAGTCGGGTGTGTGACTTTCAGCACCTATTGTCGCAACTGTTTCTTATAAAACCACTTGGGTGATATCTGACAATTTGAGACAATATAAAATTATTTATCTAGTCTATAATAATTGATTTGCACTTACTTAAAAACTTTTTTCTTTCCATCAGGCCTCTGTTCATGAGATTGGTCATCAGCATAAATGGGTTTATCTTCGGTTTTAGCAGCATTCATTCCAGAAATCAAGTCCGTTTTGTAATGTTTCTGGATCTCCTCGGACGTGAGAAATTCTCCAGGTTTCGGCCTCACAGAAATGGCAATATTGGCCGTAGATTTACCTGCTACACAAGTATACGTCCCCATATCCCTTAAAGACAAATTCTGCACCCTTAAAGCTCCTTTTTTAGAACTCTTAAACTTCTTAGTCTGTTGTAAAAGGGTATTGTCTTTTTTCCATTGGATTTTTGATCTATCGAACCTTTTGACAGGACATTTAATTTTAACCGTAGTCCCTGTAAAAAGAGTAGCGGCTCCGCCGACTTTGACGGTAACTTTATTTTTCTTGGGATCATGTTGAATGAAAGTACTATTGGTAACACTGATGTGAGGCTGGTCGGTTTCTATGATGCAACTTTTGGAGTTGCACGGTTTTTTGTCCAGTGGTCTCGGTGTCGGGCACATGGTCGGTGGACGGTCCACAGTGTGGTTCTGAGCCATTACTTGTTTGCAGTCGACTTTTCGGGATTTCTCCCCGCCGCCACAGGCTTTAGAGCATTTGGACCAATCCGAAACTTTCCATCTGAAATTCAATATATTCAGATTTAAGAGAGGAGAAAATATTGATGTATTTTTTGTGGGTACCTTACTGCCTTAATGTTGAATACGAGTCCACGATTATTATAGCTAATAATTATTATAATGATATGATGATAGGATAGAATGATCGTTGAATCAGATTTCTAAAAATAGCCAAAAAGGTTTTAATGAGTTTCTATTTGTTTGATAAATTTTTCGCTTTCCTCGTAGCAACCAGAAACAAACGCTAAAGGGTCATTGTGATTGTTAAAGGGATTAAATTATTTGAAAAATAAGCCGTCAACGAACTCTGTATTAACCGATTCAATATACATTTTCACTCCATGGAAAGCGATTGGACGCATTATATTCACACTGCATGTAGTTCAGACTTTGTTGTACCCACATAACAAAATTGCATCCTTAGAATGTAATGGGAATGTTCTTTTTTTAGGAGGAATGTGCTTAGGATGTTCGCCAAAACCATTGCGAATGTCCTGAGAATGTCCTGAGAAAAGATTTTTACTCCAAACGTCAAAAAAACGTCACTTTGTTAACCCCTGTCAAGATGTCAGAAATTTAATTTCTATGTTGCTAGGCAGATCCAGCGGGTTAACACCTATCGAGGTGGTAGAAATTCAATTTTTCTCCGAATGACAGTAAAAGCGGCCTTCTAATGACACTTGACAGGACCAAAAGTTGTATTTTTACTGCCTAGGCAGTAAAAGTGGACTTTTACTGCCTAGGCATTAATGAAGATTATGAAAGATTATGTCCAAATCATTATTGTTGAATATTTTTAACATTTTTAATAGTTCAAATGACTTATTTCTTATACGAACTATCTCGTTGTTTCAGAGCCTTGAAAAAGAAAATATATTTTTCGAAACGTCGGCATATTAAAATTGGGTTTTAATTATTCCTGATCCAAGAACCCCAAAAATACCTTATATTTATTTTTATAATTTGTTCTTCAATTTTTAGATTCTCCCTTATAAATGTTTCAATATCTTTTGCCATCAGTGCATATTATCATATCATTGTTAAGTTTTTACCTGATAAATCTTATCTTATCTATTCTTGAAATATAAATATTATATTTTAATGTTTTTATCTAATTGTGGGCCTCCATTTTGTGTGATTGGTGGTTCCACATTTTTCTGAGGTAAGTCAATTCAGATTTTTGGACTAATAAATAAAGTCTGTTTTTTTTTTTAAATATAATAGACCTATCTATTTTACCAGACAAAGAGGTTATCATAGGAAAACTTCATTAAATAAAAAAAGACACGGAACGTTCATTGCGCAAGACGAGGCAAAATGTACCTACCAAATTATGTTAGACTTTCGTATAGAAATCCGTCCTTCTTATTTGCACGGGATAAAAAGGGAAGAAGAAAAACCGCGTGTTGTGCAACGTATTTGTCAATGAAAATGTCAAACAACTTTTGAATGACATTTGCCAAGTTGAATATCAACTTTAGATTTATTTTTGTCAGACCACGTGCAATGAACAAGGACAAAGAGATGTCCAGCGTGCAAAACGATCACCCCACACCTGTATTGGCTAGCCAATAAAAAGAAATTGCCTCGTGTTGCGCGCGCATAACAGGTAAAAATAGATAGGTCTATTCCCCAAGTCAAAAATTTAGTAACGAAGTTGGCAACACAAGTCTTTTCTACATAAAAAATTTGAAAGCTTTGACAATTTTACATTTTATTGACAACACAATGTCATTTTGACTTTTATCTTTAAAAAAAAAAAAAACACATTTTAGGTACTGCTGCTCTGGTTTTCAGAATCAATTGTTAGTGTGGGAATATTGGACCATTTGCTCTAAATAGAGTCGGTGAAAACCAAATTTGTGTGTCCATCCCTATCAACTCTTTATTGAATGCAGGCAGAGGCCTGTATAGCCATTTTCTGTTTGACTCCGTCAATTAATATCTTCTCGGAGAGAAGAGTGTTGAAAAAGGGTGTAATTTTCTAAAATATAAATCCAGACAGGTCAAAATAGTACATTAAAATACAAGTTTCATAAGACGTCATTTTATCGCACGAGCCCTATATTAGAAAACGAGCCGGAGGCGAGTTTTCTAAAGGGCGAGTGCGATAAAATGTCTTATGAAACGAATATTTTATACTATTTTTTCTATTTTGGTATTGTTTAATTAAAAAAAAAAACACTTTTCTTGGAAATTTTATTCTCATATTTCCTGATTTCATATGTTTAGGTTGGCAACACTACATGCCAATTATAGAAATCTTCTAATATTTTTTATCGCGAATGACAGTTCGATGGCCATCAGTCAGCCAGTGTTACCAACCTCCGAGAAGTAAAAAAGGAGTGTCACAAAGAGCTTCTTTTCGAAACTACTTTTAGTGTCGAAAAGACTTCGATATGACACCAAAATAGAAAAAATTCATTTAAAAAGTTTTAATTGAAACATCTCAAGTATTTTGACATATTCTGGATTTGATTGATTTCACCCTCAGGTTTATCTTGTAGTACCTGTGGTTGCTACCTTAATTTAAAAGGAAAATTTTGTCTATTTGGGGAGAATTTAAAGATTTACTTTCTTAATTTTTATCTGATTTTGTTCATATTCGTGCCTGTTATTGCTACTGCCAGAAAAGCAGCATTTTGCTTAATAATAGCGAGCATTTTAATTTAATTTTGCTGTTATTACCTATTTTAATTTCACTATTATCTTACCATTATTTTCAATTATTTGATGTTTTTTTTATACTAAAATATTTCCCCAACTTACAATGATTCTGTGAGAAAGAAGTGTCTGCACAACAATAGTTTTATATTAAATTTCAATTTAAATTTTCTTTGCAAGACACTTTTTTTTTGACAGAATTCAGGGATAATATTCCAAATCTTGGTGAACTTGATACTGCCTTATTCTTTTCTGGGTACCTACTCGACATAAAGATCACTGTTTGGAGTCTGGATCAGCTGGAGTGACGTCACCCCAGCAATCTATCATCTTTCCTGGATACAGGAAACAACCTGAAGAGCTCCAGTTCACAAAAGTGAAACCCCAACATCCAATGAAGAGCTCCGGATTGGAAAGGTACATTGTATCAGATTCACCGGAACAACCAAGCTGTCAACCGTCAAATTTTACAGAAAGTAACATCGACTGTTACTACATTACAGTAAACAAAATAAAATAATTGTTTGTTGGATTTTGAGTGGTTTCATTTGCACATAAAGGGGTTACACGTTATCTTAATTTTTTGAATTCCACGACTCTAGGTTCTCTAACTCGTAGCTCAAAAATGTGAATTGAACTATGGAGGAGAATAAAAATAGTTTCAATATGAGATATTTATCGTAGGTGAAATAACCGTGGTACGGGTCGAGGTCATTCGTCAACTGTAAGACAAGGAGTAGTTCTCACAATGGTCAGGTTCATCAGGACGTAGCGCTACAGTAGCGATCATCAACAATGTTGCCAGTTTATTACAAATGTAGCAAATCTATTACATTTATCAAAGGTTAATAGGGCAATCCTACCACCTGTCAAACACAAATTCAAAATGCAGGTCAATGCCTTTTTATTTTTAAAAAATGCCGTTTTATTGCGATTTTTGATTTGTATAAAGTCTTAAAGTGGTAATTTTTTGGAAAATGCATACTTTATGTATAGTACTTAGTTGTGAAAACCGTTCTAATCGCGAGAAAGTCTCGTTTCATGCCGTTCCTGCAGTGCAGAGACAAAACCCAGGTTTTTAACGGAGAAAAATGATTTATCTGTACTTTGTAAGGGCTTCATGGATTGTAGCAAAAAAGAAAAAAACTGATGAAATCCATATTTAAAAACCAAAAAGTCTCTCTACATAAACGGTGTATGGATCCAAGCCATGTACTAGGTATCCTCCACAACTTGTGTCGATACCTTGAATAGCAAACCAATAAAATAAAATATACATCAGGATTCAGGATTTTGTTAAGAAAAAACTAAACAGGAAACAAATCCTGGATAGTTCTTACCTAATTGTTTAGTAGGTAAAGGTTTGTCACAAAGAAATCATAACTTTTGATAACATCCGGGTTTTCCACTAATAATTTCTCAAACTAAAAACTCTCCATCTCAAAATACGAAAATTATCCTTCCAAGCGCTAGAAAATCATCTAAAAACACCACAAAATACACAAAAAACAGTTTTTTGAAGAAAAATCTCACGGTTGTTTGAATTAAATCCATGGCGCCAATTTTTTGGCATTGGCCGCCATTTTGTTTGGATTGCCCTATTATTTACATTATTACATTTCCAATAAATCTATATATTTTCACTTATTTAACCAAAAATTATTAAAATTAATGAGTTCCGCTTGAAACACTGAGCGCTCGGACCATTTCCCATATTTTTTTCCTTTAGGTGAGAAGACCAGGGATAAAATTTGCTACAATTGTAATAATTTGGCAACACTGCTGATGATCGCTATTGTAGCGCTACGTCCTGATGAACCCGACCAATAATTTATTTAGACATGTTGGTAGGTTCCTACAAAAAAACTTGGAAATCAATATTCAATACATTGAAACAACAGTGAGAATTTTATACTTGCTAGACAGAAATGGAACACATCAGCCTCTAACACACCTCAAAGCGCAAGTTTTTGATTTATTTCTGTACGATGTTGCTCCAGGAAGATCCTAGTAGGTACCTTCCTATTTTTCTTTTTGGTCGGATTTTCTTGATCACAGATGAGAGCAGCACATGATTTATAACATAAAATAATTTGCAATCTGATTCAAGATTAAGCATTGAATGCATCAGAAAAAGAAAATCGATGAATCAAGGTTAGGACCCACTTTTTTCAAAATCTTGTTCCGCACTCGCTCCAATGCTTCAACGTGGGTCACAAAATGCGAGGTCCATCATACACCAAAGAAAAAATTAAGAGCAAACAGAGAGCAAATACTCCGAAATTCCTGAGAAAAACTTTTTATATAACCCAACATTTTTAATGCCTTATTTTACTGCGCTGCAAAAAAGGTCGTCAACCATAAACATTTACATTAGGATGAGAAACTTTTGGTCGTGGCACCATCTATGATTTGAATGCAGCACTGAATAACATTATGCTGTTTAGGCTTTAGAGCATAACGTTGTTTAGTGATGCATTCAAATCATAGATGGCGTCACGACCAAAAGTCGCTAGAGGTTCTAGGCACTAGACTTGGGTTGATTTTCTTTGCTTTCCTAGCCACACTGATGAAATATGATAGATCGAAATGCGTCTGTGGATAGAAAAGCGAGGAAAAGCAACTCACATTTTCACATTTACATAATAATCGCGCATTTTTGGCTATATAATGGCACTTCAACACATTGAAAGACATTTAGTTACAAAGACACCATCTCTGAAATGTGTCCAAGTCGCCATGCATCGTCCCCGTTCGCATCCTCGGAGTTTTGGTTTAAACAGAAAATCACATGATGATAGAAGGATCGTCAGCTCACTCTATCAATGCTAGAAAAAAGCCTTTCTAAAAATTTACTATTCTCTTCTACAGTGGCGCAGCCAGAAATTTTGTCTAGAGGGGGCCATGCAGAAAAAAATATAGGAGTTTAGTTTACACAGACCACCTATCCTTCAGAGGGGGTGCAATGTTAACTAATCAAAATGTCTGTTTTAACAAATTCTTAGAATACTATTTCAAGCCGCACCATTTTATGCCTGACGGTTTTTGAGAAATTTGCAAAATAACCGTGGAAGCGTGACGTCACCACCGCTCGGATACCGTAGACTCAGAGTAAAAAATCCTACGATTCTCATTTAAATACGGATTGACTCAAATAGCTGAAACGAAACATGGCTTTGGTTTTGAACCAAGGTATGTACCATCGTCACCAAAAGTAACTGGGACAGCATCACATTAGCTCTTGTCCTATTGTATGGATTTTATTGTCAAATATTTGTCAAACTATGAATTAAATGCATTGAAATGAATGACAGTAGAATTAGTCCGGGAGATTATGCATTATTTGTGTCCCAGATACTTTTGGTGACGATGGTACCATTGTCACCAAAAGTAACAAAGTAACTGGGACAGCATCATAATAGCTCTTGTGCTATTATATCAATTTTATTGTCAAATATTTGTCTCAAACTATGAATCAAATGCATTGAAATGAATGACAGTACAATTAGTCCAGGAGATTATCATGCATTATTTTTGTCCCAGATACTGGCCGAGTTCGTTTTTGTCATCTTTTTCGTCGATTTCCTCCGAAATTTTGACAGGCACGTGATTTGTAACTTGAAACTGTCTTATCCAGTCACGTGCCTGTCAAAATTTCGGAGCAAATCGACGAAAAAGATGACAAAAACGAACTCGGCCACTTTTGGCGACGATGGTACATACACAAAAGCAGAATCTGTTGGGCTCCACACGCGAATGTGAAGTCACGTCTACGTTTTGTTGCAAACACTAAAGACTGATATCTTTTGATAGAAATCCGGCAGAAAGGCGAGTTTTCGATGTTGTTCTTGGAGTTTTTTTACATATTATAAATCAGATACGTATTTTTGGTTTACACTTTACACCCCATAAGCTTTTTATGATATGAGCAGTTTACAGCTTTTGTCTACTTTGTTATGAGTAAAAAAAAATTAAATATCAAAATTATATTGTTTCGCTGCAAAATGAGTGGAATTCTAAAAATAATGTTAGCTGGTGCACTAAACCAAAAGTTTACCTAAACGGTTCGGAACAATTACCTGTTGGGGTACAAAGGCCCTTCCTAGCTAGCTATGCCCAGTGGAGAGTGGTCGAGGGTAAATAGCTCAGATAAATTTATAATAGCGCCACCCGTTTTCACCCCTACAGAAAGGTAATCGTGCTAACCAACAAAACGGGAAAGAACCTCAAGTAAGTAATAAACCAAGGGAAAGAAACACTAAATATAAAATACGAAGTGGCAGCTTTAATTAAAGAAGTAAAAGACTATCGGCTGTATGTAACATCCTCTTTTAACTTAAAAGCGCTTTTTAAAACTGGTCACTTTTAAAAATTTGTATTCTAAACCATACAAATTTTTAAAGGTACCAGTTTTAAAAAGCACTTTTAAGTTAAAAGAGGATGTTGCATACAGCTGTATAATTTTACACCTTCAGTAATGTCATATATCAAATTAGTATTTTATCGTTTATCATATTCGAATTTGAATAAACTACTTATGTAAAAGTTAACAAAATATTCTTGAAAACTTGAAAATACTGTAAATAATCACCAGTGATTAGAAAATACCGCGTATATGCATATATTTGGTGAACATTCGTAAGGTTTTCAGCACTTTATCTTTTTTTTTTTTTTTTTTTTTTTTTTTTACGGATATGCGCACTCGCAAGGACAATGTCCTATCACGCTCGAGAAGCGGCAAAGTGCGCGGAAATGTCGTGTGTATGTTGGTCTTGAAAACGGTTCAGGTTGTAACCTGCAGGGAAAAACCGTCGCAGGGAGTTTATTTCCACAGCGATGCTGTTCTCCAGAGATATGAATTCTGATATAGTGAGGTTCTTGGTGCCTCTAGTTTGACAGTAAATTCATGGTTACCGTCTGTTTGACGCGTTCGCCTGGTAGGTGCTACTCTCGGTGGAATCCATACGTGCCAACCTCTTCAGAGCATTTTCCGTGATAGTACCTGTAGAAGAGAGATAAATCGCCCACAGATCTGCGATGTTCGAGACCATCCAAGTTACGAGTAAGTGCGGGGTCATTGATCAGCTTGATAGCTCGTTTTTGCACGGTATTCAAAAGCATTAAGGTATGTTTGGTGCAGCACTCCATATATGTGAGCAGTACTCCATAGTTGGTCGAATCTGGGCTTTGTAGAGTGTCAGCAATTGGCTTGGTGTGTACAGATGTCTTGTACGAAATAGCACCCCCAGCTTTTGGGAGGCCCCTTTTAGCAATATCTGCCACGTGACCTGTGCCAAGACATGTTGGTCTCTGCAGTAACCCCCAAGATGTTCAACTGACTCTGTAATGTGACAGCACTTCCAGATAGCATGATGCTTGGCTCACCGGTGCTGGTCTTTTTTGAAAACAGAGCTGCTTGGGTTTTCTGTGCATTGAACTGTACAAGGTTTTTGTTACCACCAGTCCTCTATATCTCCAGGTCGTTATTTATCTGCGATATTTGAGTTAGTCTAAGATGATGGAATTCACGTGCGGAAAGCCCTGTGGGGGTGGTATGAGTGAGGAGACTACATTACCATCGTCTGCAAAGCAATAAAGTGGATTTACTGTTTTATCTATGAGGTCATTTATGTAAATCAGGAAAAGAGTTGGCGAAAGGATTGCTCCCTGTGGCACACCAGCATTTATTTGGTAAGAGTTGGAGTTCTGGCCATCCAGTGCAACATAAATGGATCTGTCCTTTAGGTAACTTTCAAACCAAGTGCAAAGTTTCGGCGATAATCCCATTGCTTTGAGCTTGTTGAGAAGATTTTCATGCCAAACTTTGTCGAATGCTTTAGATATATCTAAGGCAATTGTTCTTGTTTCACCCCGCAACTCAATCGCTTTTTGCCATAAGTGAGTGACGTATGTAAGTAAATCGCCAGTTGATCTATATTTTCGAAATCCGTATTGCTTATCGTTGATAATTTTGTACTTTTCCAAGTACTTGGTTAGGTGATTGTTCACAACTCTTTCCATTCCTTTGGATATCACCGGAAGTAGAGCAATTGGTCTATAGTTTAACGGATCTGTCTTTTTTCCTTTCTTTGGAATGGGTTGTACTGCGGCAGACTTCCATGATGATGGATATACGGAACAACCAACTTAAAAACTAGGAGGCCCTAAAGTGGTAATAGTACACGGCCAGTTAAATACGTATGTTACCATCCAATGTTTTTCAGCCACGCTGAGGGCTTGAGATAATTAAATTATATAAGAAAAATGGAAAAATCTGACCTTATGGGTAGCAGGAGCAGTTCAGTACAATACACAAAACCCGTTCAGGTAGGTACCATTTTCTTGACCATTTGATACTGTCTGTACCCAGTAATTCCGAATCTGGTAGGTATAAATTGTGGCATCCGACGTAAAGAAATCCCAGGATACTGAGGCAAGTGCATCAGTTTCACGATAGTTCCCTTAGTTGCCAGGACAAGAATGACAAGGAAACTGGTCAAGGTGGATTTTCCCAGCAAAGGAATAAAAAAATCGCAAGATAAAAGAAGAAGGCCTATAAAAAAACGAGTATCAGCAGCGGAACAGGCTAGAAAGAACAAATGAGACTTACCGAAAGTTCTAGGGTGGCCTTTCAAAGAGAAACCATGTGGTTTTGTAGTTAATATCTTAGAAATTCCAATATTTTCCAGGATTTTTCCCAAAATCACATCAGCAAACTATGCTTAGGCTCAGAAAACTATTCTGCAATTAAATTGGGAAAAGGAAAACCGATATTCTAATGTAAAATCAGCAAAACGTGCTAGCGTCAATCAAGTAGCTTTCGCAGCCAAAAATCGAAGAATCAACCTAATTTTTTGCAAATGCCTGAAATTCGGTACCGTCCCTGCTAGATAACAGCGATGGAACATAAAATCGGTACCATCGACTCGGTTCTCTCTCTTTCTCCTATAGTTGTACCAAATATTTAAATTTGATGGATTTATCTTTATTATACGAGAATGGGTTTTTCTTTTAGATTTAAGGAACGGTGAACGCCAAAAATACTCAGTGGACAAACTGCTCATAATATTCAATATCAAATATCAAATTGCTTGGAAAGCGATACCAATTCAATCCCTGAAAATAACCCGTAACAACTTTATCTTCATTACTTTTCTATTTTTCTCTGATGCCTTGGGGGGGAAGCCGGGCCCCCCCCTGGCTGTGCCACTGCTCTTCTAGCTTGAGCAACTAGTAGGTACCTACCAAGATGTCGGCAATTCTGATTATATCATTCGCCCAACGAGTTGGGAGGATTTCCTCATGAGTTGATCCTTTCTAGGAGCCTTGTTGTCTTTCACGTGTCTCAATGCCTCTCTAGTTTCTTGTTCCGTTACTTCAGCTATTTCTTCGGATCCTTGAATCTAGACTTTGTATCAGTCTTTTTATCTTTTATTCTCTTTGTAGAATGTTTCGATAGACTCTATAATTCCTTGTTTGTTTGTTATCATGGTATGATCTCGATTTTTGATCTAATGTTTGTAATTTTTTCCGATGGTGTTTCTTCTTCTTCTCAAGATCTTCAGTTTTTTGTTATGTTCCCTAACTTTCTAAGCCCTCTGTATAGCTACCTATTCATTTAGTTCTTTCTCATTTCTTCGGATAATACTGTATTATCGGGTAGTCGTGGCTGTAAATTCTCAATTCTCTCCTCTGTTCCAAAAAAAATTAAGTTTTTATATTTTTGGTCCTCCTCACCATATTTTTGGCTTTGCCAACAGGGGTTTTCATGGTAAGTTTTCGAATAAGGTGTCTGCTATTTGTTTTTCATATTCTTGTAGATTGTCTAGGGCATTCTATGTCTCATGAGCTTTTCTTAGAATCATAATGTTGTAGGTTACAGAGTGGAACGATAAAATATGTTATTATCCACTCATGAATTGGTACCTACATCGTTTTATTACGCTGTTGCAATAGCTGAGGATATCGACGATAATATTACTCAATCATTGGAAATGGAGTAATTTCAATCTACAATGTACACTTTGCAGCAATATTACCTACTTATTATGCAACACATAAAGAATACGCTCACAAAGTTTACGTCTTTTCAACGTGAATTCTTATGCTAAAAACCAAACCGAGTTCCCAAAAGATTTATTCACATTAAAAATTCTTTCTCTTGCCTCTAAAAGAAAACAATTTTCTATCCCGTTTAAAACGCTTATAGTCATAAACATAAACCTTGTGCAGCCAACTGTGCTCGAAATAAACACTGTTCCAAAACAGATCTCCGTGTTCAACAGTTAAAACTACGACATTATTTGCATACTTGGCCCGGCGTTTACGACAACGACCAGCGACTACTAATTTGACAGCGAATTGCCCTCAGTCCTTTTTTTAATTTTCTTTATTTCCTCCCATTTTCATTCTTATCTTTACTAATTGCTCGTCAGTTAGAACTGTCGTACGAGATTCAAGTATAAGGCATTGCCAATGGAAAGCAGTAGAGCGATCTAACCAAGATATTGAAATAATATTGGCAAACTGGATGCAAGAGAAAACCACAACATACTGGATGTAAAACTGATGGTTCAGAAAGCCACCATATTGGGCTATGCTAAGTGCACTCTAATATTTGATTTCTTGTATCGCTAATGTTTTTATTAGTGGTGACTTATCAAATCATTTGATTCGAGGATATGTTACTCAATAACCGATTTCTATTTAGTTTACACATCCATGACAAAGTCTGGCCGTTCTTTTATTGTGAACTTTTTCCGTTTGGATTTTGGGGAATATCGAAGGAAATAGTGCAACTTTCAGCGTTTTGGAAAAGTCTCCGCCCAATGAAGAGTTGTCAAGAAAAGTTGTGTCTCGTTAGCCATTTATTTATGGTTTATTTGCCATTACGTCAATCAATTTTTTTGGGGGTCTACCAATTTTTTTTGTCGCACGGTCGAAATCTAAATTTCACCACTTCACTTTCTTGTTCCCTTCTCGTCAGGCCAAGCAAATAAGGGACGCTTGAACCTTATAGGCAAAACTCTTTCGATTTTCGTACACTTACCAAACAGCTTCGAAAAAGTGTCCAAACTCAGAGATGCTTCGCTTCTTATTGTATTGATTCTCATGCAACTGGTTTGAGCCAGATTAAACTCTCGAACTAGCAACGCGACCTGACTACAGACTTGAGAGTGCTGCTGAGTTTCTACGAGAAAGTCGTCAAAGTGGTACTCTAGGTGGGTGTCGTTCTCCCAATTCCAATGAACGACCGCTATGTACTAGCCCTCAGCACCGAAGACACCGAAGTTAACGTTTCCAAGCTGGTGGAGAAGACCTCTATGCTCAGAACGAAAGTGGAGAAAATGGACCGGCACATTCATGGTCAGAAAGTTGAGATCAAGGAGGACATGAAGGAAGGACTATCTCTACGATAAAACTCGTTGCCAGAGCTGACTCTAACAGCTGGGACTTGAGTCGAAGGGTTGGAATCTGGAAGAGCATGCCCCACAAGCCCATGAGCGCGGAGTCTGACTCCACCATTCAAGATGGCTCGTCAAATCTACCGAAAATCGGCGCCTACAAGTCATCTCATTAGTACACAATGAACGCTTGTTTTTCGGCCAGTTTAAAACCAACTTCCATACTACAACCATGTCTAGTTCATCTTCAGATGAAGACTTTTTATTGACGGAAAATACATTTCTAAGGATTCAGCGCACCAAGCAAGATATACATATATCCAGTAAATCGTGAACTAAAACTTTATGGTGAATATCACCATTTATTCCAATCGTTGAAACAACACAAACAACGCTTTTTTTCAGTGTATGAGAATGACCATTGGGATATCACCTACATGTGTTGTGGAATATAAGTCGTTTATACCATAATGCATTTATTTGAAAAATCGCAGAAATCAGTAACTCGACATCCATTATCGATGCACGCCCAGCTCTGACCAGCGACACTGGCAACAAGCACCGACCTGCTATGTCTGTGTCTAAGTGTATTTAAACGTAGATTCAATTATTGGCGCTTACAATCGCTTGTTACCAGCAAGCAGGCAACCTGCGTTCTTTGTGTGCGTGCCAGACAGAACAGTCTGACTCGGACTCAGACAACGCCATTACACCTGCTTCCAAGTCGAACGACGAGGCCGCCATCACTGAAGGCGTCCGACCACTTAGGGTACGCATCAAAACATTCTGCCGCCCAATCTAGCTATATCCCGGAAATCTGACCAATCAAATTCGATGTGGCTATTTTGAGCGGCATAATGTTACTACATGGGCTAGATCAGAGGTCAGAATGTCTGGACGGCCTGTTGCACTTGTCCGAGAAGTGCTCCATGTTTTGTTTATTTCCCGCTCTTACTCTATTGAAATTTATGCGAAGACATTTTAATATTTATTCATGATGGAGATGAATGCGATAAACACATAATTTGCCATTCTTCAAAGATATTGTATTTGCTGACAGTACATCATCCTGCGATGCACTGCACTAAATCATTGTTTAACGTTTTTATTGATTACGTGATATCTTCATATTTTAGTAACAAGTCGAGTACCTAACTATAAATAGCTTATTCAGAGAACTAAAAAGGGGAAGGAAATTGTTCAAAAACATGTAGTCTTTGAGAAATTTAGAACTCAAATTTCTAATTATTAGGTATTCAGATTTTGCAAAATTTAAATTTAGTAACCCCTTATATCCAAAAGGGGTATATATTTCTTAATTCCTCCGTTTCAATCAAAAAACTAACAATTTAATCAATATATTTATAAAAAAAATCCATAGGAAACACAAAGAACATCTTAATTTCTGAATTGTATAACACGTACAAAAGACAGTCATAGATTTTTTAACATCAAACATTGTTTGTTAAATTTAATACAAATGCTCTATTGCCTGTAACATTCTGACCCTGAATCTTGCCCATGCAATAACATTCTGACCCTTTAAATAGCTCCATCATCGTCCCGACATTCTGACCCCTGATACAGCGCATGTAGTAGCATTATGCCACCCAAAATAGCCACATCGAATTTGATTGGCTATGGCTAGATTGGGTGGCAGAATGTTTTGATGCTTAGGGTACGCACACAAAGAAAGCAGGTTAATCAGCGCCTATTTCCGGCGCCGAAAATCAGCGCCTACAAGTCTTCTCATTTGTACACAAAGAACGCCGGTTTTCGGCCAGTTTATACGCAACTTCTATACTACAAAGATCATCTTCAGATAAAGACTTTTTATTGAAAGAAGATACATTCCTGAGGATGATGCAATGCACGAAGCAAGGTATACATCCAGTGAATCGTAAATGAAAACTTTATGGTGAATATCACCATTCATTCTTTCTGCACTATATTGCTGTTGCTGTGGGACTTAAGTTGATTGTCCCACAATGCATTTCTTTGAAAAATCGCAGAAATCAGTAATTCGACAACCAATATCGATGCACGTTCAGCTCCGACCAGCGACCAAGAGCTACAAATTCATTCCGGTAAAAAGGCGGCGCCGATCTGCATTTGCAACAAGCACCAATCTGCTTTGTCTGTGTGCGGGATTCAATTATTGGTGCTTATAAGCGCTTGTTACCAGCAAGCAGGTAACCTGCTTTCTTTGTATGCGTATCCAGACAAGCACTACAAGACGCTGAAAAATTCAAAGCCAAGTCAGCTTGCAACAAAATACGCGTACAGGAAGGAGTTGCTGAGAGGACATACATCCCAGGGCGCACCTAGGACGAAACAACATCACCAAATCTGTTTCCTCTATGCAAGTCGTTTCCGTTGATAAGCACTACAACCAGCGTCATTACCAGCAAAGATACTTCTCGTAGTGTCTAAGGGAGAGCTGGAACCAACCTATCGATGATAATTGTTATGGATAAGATCTAGGAGCTCAGGTTTCCACCCTCGTCCCCGTTAGTAGATAGTTCTCAAAGACAAACGCGAAAAAAGCCGATGAAGTACATTCTCGTCCTTCTACCAAGGACAAAGAAAGACTTTTAAGACAGAATCCTCACCATCAAAGGAATCACAATCATACTTGAACCAAGCACACAGACAGAAGGCTGCCAGAAGACCGAAAGATAACACCCAAAGTGCGCAATCTCCGGGCAGATCTAGCGAAATCTTTTTATCGAGTGGTTCAACCACAGCTTCCAGTACTGCTCTTATTGGATGGTCATTACGGTAATACCAAAAATTCGGACAATAGTACTGGTAAGGGAAAATCATAGGTGCATAGTATTCCTTCCTCCGCTCTCGAATGATAAATTTCAGCAGCTTGGGGTGACTTACAGCGCAGAAATCAGGACTTAGTTCAGACTTAGCGACAGAGCCGTAATACACAGTTTAATCTGGCTAGACTACTTGGCAATGAGATTTTGACTGACCAGACTACAAAACTAACTGTTAAGGGATAAAGGGTAAAGGAATTCTATTTTTAGAATAAACATTTTCTCACGGATGTCTATTTCATTAGCCAGAAAACTTAAGACAGAAAAACTGTAGTCCAGACTCAGCTGCGAGAACCACAACCTCACTCTATCATGAGTAATGTAACGTTAGGGACCCAAATGGTCAAAGGTCGTCTCCCACTAAGTTGGGAACTATTTTCCTTTAAAGTTTGTGAGGCTTTCGCGGCCCATGTTTATTGATAAAGTGTTTTCATTTGGGCTTAATGGCCGTCGTAAGTTGGAACCGACACGGTTGAGAAAGGTATCATAAGAACGGAAGCGGTTCCACCATGACTCTACGGCCTACCCAAAATTCACAAACCTGAAGTCCCGCTAAGACCCATAGTGAGTGTACCTGGAGCACCAACGTACAACCTAACCTAACCGAAAAATCTTGCATCGCTTATTCAACCGCATGTAGGAAAAACTAACTCTCACGTCAAGGACTCCACTCAGTTCGTTTAGAAAATTGGGGATATTATTCTCCAACCTAAGGATATCCTGGTCAGCTTTGATGTCGTGTCTCTATTCACAAAAGTGTCATTGACGGAATCTCTTGACTTGATATCAAGTACCTTCCCCAATGACATAATTGAGCTTTTCCGGACATGTCTCACTGGTAGTTACTTCCTGTGGAACGGCGATTTCTACGAGCAAACGGACGGTGTAGCTATGGAAAGACCGCTCAACCCAGTCATAGCCAACTTCTTTATGGAGGATTTCGAGAGGAAAGCTATCGAATCTTTTCACCACAAACCAACGGTATGACTTCGATATGTAGATGATACCTTTGTGGTTTGGAGTCACGGGGAAGAGAAGCTTAAGCAGTTCCTAGGCCACCTCAACGCGCAACATCCTAGCATACAATTTACCATGGAAAAGGAGAATATCCAAGAAATCACCGTCTTAGATGTACTCATAAAGAAATCCGGAGGAAAACTAAGCCACACAGTGTACCGAAAACCCACACACTCAGACAGGTACCTGCATGCACTCTCAAACCACCATCCAAAGCAAAAACGTGGAATTATAGCAACATTAACAGAACGTGCTCGGAACTCTTGCGAGCCTCATCTCGAGCAAGAACTTGATCATTACAAGTCGGCCTTTCTATCGAATGGATACAATGCATCTGAAATCGACAGAGCCATGCGAACCAAAACGGACACACGACAAAACGTGGATGAACAACCAGTGGTGGCTAATGCATATCTGTCTTTCATTTCTTGGATGACAGAAAGGATAGGGAAAGTCTTGAAGAAGCACAACATAAAAACGATTTTCAAGCCAACAAGGAAAATAAAGCAATCAATCAGATCAGCCAAGGATAAGAGGAACCCACTGTCAAGCGCTGGAGTCTAATGTATACCATGCACATGTGGCAAGGTACCTATACATAGGAACAACAAAAAGATCCATGGGAACCAGGATCAACGAGCACAAAAGAAACTGCAGACAAGAACAATGGGAAAAATTGGCAGTAGCGGAACATGCGCTTAGTGAAGAGAATCACGAAATACTATTTGGTGGGGTCAAGCTTCTTGCACCGACTTCCGGATACCACAATCGTCTTGTACGTGAAGCTATAGAAATCCACAAACATACGGAGAACTTCAACAGGAAAGAAGAAACACTGAAACTCAACCAAATTTAGAGCCCGATCCTCAAAAACGCAAGAAAGATCCCATTGAGTAGAGAGAAATTTCAGATTAGCCACGTGCTGCGAAGCTCTGCCCCTCCCTCTCCACAACCACTCACACATAAATACAACTTGCGGTCGGGAACGCGTCAGTCTGCTACCAGAATCGGACATGGAAGCACCTCTGAAGATGCTAGCCACGCGTGCTAGCGAAACGCCAGGAAGAAATTCCAACTTACGACGGCCATTAAGCCCAAATGAAAACACTTTATTAATATTTTGCTTTAATTGGAAAACTGAACTCAAATTTGTAGTCATGAATAAATATTATTGTTGTTAGATACATTCACACGTTCAATTTATTTTTCTAATTACTCAAAAATCTTACCTAACTGGACAATCCAAAACATTACAATATTGCCTATCAGGCGGTGGAGGCTGAGGACATCGATTATTGGGAACCACCACGGTATTGCTGCCTCCTTGCGTCAATTCATGAATACAATTCACATCTCTTGTCTGAATTCCAATACCGCAACTTTGAGAACATGGAGAAAATTCTGTGTAGGACCAACGAGGAGGGCATGAATGTTCATTACAGGCTCTACGAACAAAAATAAAATCAAATATTGAAGCATGGATAAATCCTTAAAGATCTCACCGTATAATAGCCTCAGGCTTGAGTTCAATGGGGCACATGAATGGAGAAGTAACTTTCTGGGTATCATCTCGCACACAATTTACAATAAGTTCTTGAACTCCGCCTAGACAACTGGCGCTGCAGTGTGTAAAACCTTGTTCTTTCCATGAATAGGATTTTGCTGGGCTTCCAGAACCGACCTGGAATTAAAATAATAAAAATAACTTAAATTTTTCGACCAATTAATATGGTTACACACCTTGATACTTGAAGGATCATCCTTAATATCCACTCCAATTTTTTCAGCACTACACGGTTCCCTGTAACATTTTTCAATTACCACAGGTTTAGTGCCAGAACATTGCTTATCAGGTAATTTGGCAATAGTTCTCGAAAATTCCAGAAATATTTTACAGTGGACTTCTCTTCTGCGCAATCCTTCGCCGCAACTGACACTGCAAGGACCCCATTCGTCTGGAATGAAGCTGGAAGGGTTTTAGAAATACTAAATAAGAGTTTTGCTTACAGGAATATGTTTTATTAAAAAATAAATTTATTTTAGTCTTCATTAAAGCTTTTGCATGCTTCAACATGCCAAAGTGTTCAAACCAATTTTTTACATAACAAAAACTCGAGGGATTTTAAATAAATTGGTAATAGAGTGGCAACGATGGAATTAAGGTTTTTTTTTTTTTTTTCAATTGCAACTTTATTCAAAATAAAATTTTGCAGCAGTTTAAATGTAGCTCATAAACATGCTTTTTCGCTGCTTATGATATTTTAAAATGTATGTTAAGCCAAAGTTTGAAAGTGAAGTAGACCACATTTCGAAAATCCGTTTATTTTTAAACTTATCTGTTGAGAAGAATAGTTTTACAAAACTTAAGAAGTAAATCATCATTAACAAAGAAACAATCAAAAGAGCGCAAAAAGGACATAAACACAAAATAGGTACACAGAACATAATGGGGTGCAAAAAATGTGCTTTAAAAAACAGCTGAGTGCTTCGTGAATACAAATTTCTCTGAAATCCTAATTTATAAAGCTCAAACAGTCGTATAAGTAGACTTTGGTATAAGTACATACTTATCTTTGTGAAAATTTCTGCTGTTTAAAGTTTTTGTTTCAATTTTAAGCTTAACTGCGAATTCGGTAAAATTAAAGCCGACAAAAAAGAGTTTATATCACACAAACTATGTTGCTATTACCTAATTGAACTACGAAATTCTAAAGTTTGCGGTTACTCTAGAGGCTTTCTGAAATCATTCGTTTAATTTGAAAATGATTCGTGGCGTGCCAAAGATTCGTGAATTAACCAAATCCATTTAATTTCAATTTAAACCGAATAGAGGAGGAAATTAAAATGACAAATCTCTGTAGATTTAAAATTCGAACTCTAAAAATCCAAATTCTATTTTTTCAGCTTAAAGTCAATGGTCAACAGAACCCTATTTTGGGACGTTTAGTCAGATTGTCGGCTAAGCAGAAACTTTCCTCGGTTTTAATACGGATCATCAGTGGTGGCGAAAGATAATGTTTTTCTTTTTATGTTACAATTCTCAAATGTAGGTACTTAACTTACACAATAATTTCTTTGGAGTTTGTGATATTTTTAACAATTAAAATCAATATTATTAGCACATTTAAAAATATATTCATTGCAAAATATCTCACTTCATTGTGATCAAAGTGTAACGGGAACAAAATTTAGATAAAACTCAAAGTCAAGCTTATACTCATGCATTATCAAGTAAGTAGTGCGTTTCTGAAAAAGAACCAACTTTTGCAATAGCTAAATATAAAATAATCGTCACCACTGACCCCTGATGTCTGTCTAAAAAAAAACACTCAAAAAAAGTGCATAAGGGTGGTAGGGTGAAAAATTAGAAAAAATATAGAGGAAAATTAAGAAAGTGTTAAAAGTGTATTTTATTTTAATGTACCTCACGTACACCCAACCGCAGGCAAAGTACACTTTGTAAGCGCTGAAAAGGACAACGAACACCAGATGGAACACTGTTTATTTCGTGTTTAGATACTAAGTGGTTAAAGTTGAATGAATATGATGAAAGACGAGGCTTTAGAGTTTTTTTTTTTTGCCTACTGGGTGTAAGCAGCTTTTCAATGGAATCAGGAATATAACTAAAAATATGGAATGGCTTAAAAAACTGTCTATGTAGATACATATATTTAATAAGGATGAGTTGATCGAATCTGATACCTACCTACTTGATCGTTGAGGAAGTTTCCAGAATTTTTGAGTTTTTGTTTTCAAAGTTTCAAAAAATGATCCTCCCTTATGAGATGGTTAGCTCTTTGGTGTGATTAAAATCATTGGTATGTGAAATAATTTTTTTTTGTGTTCTGGTATTCCAGTCCTGGAAGATGTTTCGGTTTGTCCTATATACAGTGTGTCCCAACATGCACATGTGTCCCAACATGCACAAAGAGTTGCTTTGAAAGTGTTTTCGCAGATTTGAGAAATTATCAAAAATAAAAGATTTATAGCCTACTTTCAAAAAACCAACTTTTCAGTTTTTTCAAAATATCTCAAAAATGCGAATAGCTAGACTCAATCTGCAAACGCTATTGAACGTCTAACATAATTGTCTAAAACTTTTACCATTTAACCTCCCTCGTATCTGTTATAGTTTCCTATATCCTAATACATTCACCACCAATTTGGGACACACTGTATCAATAAGCAGGACTCGCAACTTAATGTCCATTTTTATTGTAACCTGTATTTTAAAATAAATTAGTGTTTTTTTAAAAAGTGATTTCAAGAGTTTTTGAGATAAAATTTATAACTACCTATGTTTTTTGAGAAAAACTGAAAACCCGAATAACATAGAGTTAATGAATCAGGAGTAGGTATATCAATAAATTTGCGATTCCTATGCTCAAAATTATATGAGGTAAATAGAAATTTTTCAATCATTTCGGCTGGAAATCTCACAATGATTCACATTATGGATTTTGGGCGGTCCCAGATGATCAAGTCAAAATTCAATATGGAAAGAGTTTCAAAATTTTTGGAGAAGGATGAAAAATCATATCTACAATTATGGTATTATAGATAGGAATCTGAAATTTGCAGAGAATCTCATTCTAGTGAACGAGTACCTATCAAATCTGAAAACTTAAGCTCATTTAAATCGAGTAATAGTTCCAGAGATAAAAATCCTACTAAGGACGAGGAGGAAAGTTTTCAGTTTTTTTTTTCAGCTACATAGTACAGGGACCATAGAGGATGATGTTCAACAAATTAGAGACAAGCTGAAATTTGGTAAGAGACTCTCAGGCCCTGCGATCTCTCATTGCCAGTTCTAAACCACATAATAACTCTTTTCCGATTTTCTAGATGTCGCTGACAACCACAGAATTTTCAAAATTGTAAAATACCAGCACATCAAGAACACGTCCGATGCCGATAACTGACATGTCAACATATATGCCAAAATATTCATCATAACTAATAATTCATAATGTTTTTTGTTCGCCGGTCTTGCATTTCATCTTTCTTTGTGTTGTCAAGTGTTCTTAAGTGATTTCAAAGTTGTTTTGTGTGTTTCAAGAAGAACTTCAAACTTTATAGATTGGAAGATCTATTTTTATCTTTGTTGATTAGGTAAATGACAGGTTCAATTAAACATCAATCAGAACTTTGAATAAATATGTTAAGGATACCCTTAACCATTGATAAAGAAACTGTCTTTTGATCTAATTAATAAATTATCAATCAATTTAAGCAAACATTAATGCACCAAAGTCTAGAATAAACGAATTTGAACAGACCGAGAGTAATATAGCTACTACTGCTATGTGTTTGCTTGATATATCACCAGCGAATGAAAACACTGTTTTACTAATAACTCGGTTTAATTCTGGGCACTGAACATACAAATAAATCGAAATACTTTATTTTGTTAACAACAACAACACGATATCATAATTGCGCGGCAACAAGCTGACTAGAAGTAAACAACAACCTGGGACAGCTGTCTTCTGTCACGTCACGTCAGGCCGCCAGGGTTGTACACAATAGTTGAGCCATCCAGGGTTGAACACAACGGACTCGCGGAACAATGACGCCACATCTACTCCCCTCCCAGTGACGAAGCCACTTGTGGGAGGAACGAAACCTTCTTTTTTGAGTAAGTGCGAAGAGGGCGGTCCATGGTGAAGGATGACGCTGGGTGATTCTCCAGGGTGGATGAAACGGTATCGGGTTTAAGGGTGTAGGCTGGCTTCAGGGCGTCCACAGAGACAGTCTTCTCAACGCCATTGATTCGAATGCTGTACACTCGGTCATTTATTCTCTTGACGACTTCATGCGGGCCAGTGTAGGGCGGTTCGAGCGGGCGACGAACAGAGTCCACTCGGCGGAAGACACGACTGCAAGTTGCGAAGTCCTTGAGGATGAAGCAGCGAGATTTGATATGGTGAGCCGTAGGTGTTGGGCTGACTTTCCTGATTTGGTCCCGGTATTTTTCGAGGAAGACTTGGGGATCAGCTGGGGGTGACTCAGAGGTGAAGAATTCACCAGGTATACGCAGGGGTGTCCCATAAAGGAGCTCCGCTGGTGAGGCATTCAGGTCTTCTTTCAGGCACGTACGCAGACCCAGAAGAACGGTCGGAAGCACTTCCGTCCAGGGCGTGGGTGCTTGACACATAAGGGCTGCCTTCAAAGTCCTATGGAAGCGCTCTACGATGCCATTGGACTGCGGGTGATAGGGCGTGGTGTGGATTACCCGCGCTCCTACAAGGCGTGCAAGAGCCGAAAATAGTGAAGATTCAAATTGCGTGCCCTGGTCAGTTGTGATGGATAGTGGCGTTCCGTAGTTGCAAATCCAATTGACATAGAGAGCAGACGAGACGGTGTCAGCTTCCATGTTCTGGAGGGGTACTGCAACAGGCCATCTAGAAAATCGATCAATTATGGTTAAGCAGTAACGAAATTTGTTGACTGGTGGTAAAATGATGAGGTCTAGGTGAATATGCTCGAATCTGTTGTCAGGTACGGTGATGTGCTGTGGTGCGAGACAATTGTGTCGTTGAATTTTGGATTTTTGACACTGAATGCATTGGCGGGACCACTGGAGGGCGTCCTTCTTGATTCCAGGCCAAACAAATTTTTCTTTGAGGCTTCGAGCAGTGACTCGGCCGCTGGGGTGTGCCAAACCATGCACAACATCAAAAGCTTTGCGTCGGAGACTTGTCGGAATGTAGGGTCTGATGCGATCTGAAGAGATATCACAGAGGACGTTGGCGTTTTCAATAACAAGCTGTTGCAGATTGAGCGATGATTCTTGTGGCGTATCTTGGTCTTCAAGCTGTGCGGCTTCGATGGCTTTAGGAGACAGTGACGTTGGCATGGAGATAGCGTTAATACGAGACAGGGCGTCAGCAACGGCGTTGTGTTCTCCGTTGACATAGACGATTTCTGTGCTGAATTGTGAAATAAAGTCCAGTTGATGGAGCTGTCTGGGGGATGCTTTTTCAGCGCGCTGAGCAAAGGCGTATACCAGTGGGCGATGATCAGTTTTGATGATGAACTGGCGTCCTTCCAGCTGGTGACGAAAGAACTTTATTGCAGCGAAAATCGCTAGCAGCTCGCGATCGTAGGTGCTGTATCGCGTTTCGGTGGGACTCAACTTGCGGGAAAAAAAACCTATGGGCTTCCAGCAGTCGTCGATCAGCTGTTCAAGTGCAGCTCCAATGGCGAAGTCCGAGGCATCAGTGACGAGTGCGAGACTTGCAGAGGGTGAGATGAAGCTGGTACAAGTCGCTTTGACAATGCTTTCTACACAGTCTTGGTAGGCCTTCTCTGAGCTGGGTGTCCAAGGGATGGGCCGTTTGTCTTTTTTCTTGGCACCCTTCATAAATGCATTGAGAGGGGCTTGAAGTTCAGCGGCCTTTGGAATACAGCGACGGTAATAATTGAGCATTCCCAAAAACTTACGAAGGTCAGAGATGGTCTCTGGCTTGGGGTAAGAAGCGATGGCTTGGATCTTGGAATCAGGTGGTTTGTATCCGAGCTTGTTGATGGAGTAGCCGAGGTACATAACTTCTGACTTGTTGATTTGGCACTTGCTGAGGTTGATAGTGAGTTTGTTCTCACGCAGTACATTAAAGATTTTGCGTAGATGTTGCAGATGTTCCTCATGGGAATCCGAGAACACTATCAAGTCATCAATGTAGCATGCTGCGAAGTCAATACCACGGAGAAGGTTGTCCATATGACGTTGAAATGTCTGAGTGGCATTGCGCAGGCCTGGAGGCATACCCAGAAACTCAAAAAGCCCAAAAGGAGTAGTTATCGCTGTTTTGGGTATGTCCTCTGGTGCTACAGGAATTTGGTGGTAAGCTCGAACCAGGTCAATGACAGTGAAGACACTTTTCCCATGCAGCCGCTGAAAGATGTCTTCTGGTAGTGGTATGGGGTACCGATCTGGCACAGTCTGGGAATTGAGCCTCCTAAAATCACCTGTGGAACGCCATCCACCTTGCTTTTTCTGGACCATGTGTAGAGGACTGGCCCATGGACTGCTGGAGGGACGGATAACAGCATGATGCAACAGGAGGTCGAAATCCTCTTTAGCAATCTTCAGTTTCTCTGAGTTTAGCCGACGTGGACGGTCATTGACTGGCGGTCCAGTGGTGACTATGTGGTGATGAGTTCCTGTAGGGGCGTCCACTGATGGGGCTGACCTTGGACGGGTGATGTCAATAAACTCTTCCAGCAACTTGCTATAGGGTTGACTGAGTGTAGGAGGTGCATATTCTGCATTATTGACAGTGGAAACAGTATGAAGTTCGGTTTCATGCATTTCAGCAGGAGAAGACAGTGAGGTGAGAGAGTCCAGAAGGCGCTTGTGCTTTAAATCAGGAAGGAGGCCATGATGTGAAAGCAGGTCGGCACCTATGATTGCTGATTTGACGTCTGCAATGATAAATGCCCACTTGAAGGATCTGCGGAGTCCAAAATTGAGGTTAAGAAAGTGTTGACCATACGTTTTGATAACTGTTGCATTGGCTGCATATAGCATGAGGTCAGCAGGCAGAAGTTTTCGTTGAAAGAAGCTTCTTGGAATCAAGGATACAACGGAACCACTGTCGATAAGGAACTTCATGCCAGTGACCTTGTCTATGACGTGCAGGCGACTTTCTTTAGATGGGAGGCAGGTGCTGTTGACATTGCTGTCGCTTACCACCTGAACAGGCGACAGCATATTTAGTTTTCCTGGCGCGGAGATGCTAGTGGCAGCTGAGACACATTTTTGGGCCCGGGCACCGAATTTTCGATGATATCGGCATTCTCCAGAAGTGACAGAACGCTCACGTGGTTGTCGACTGGTAGAGGTGAGACTCTGTCTGATGGCAGAAGTGAGGTCCTTCTGAGCAATGGTTAGTTCTGTGATGGCTTGTCTGAGTTCGTTCAGCTCGGAGGCTACTGAAGAACCATGTCCATGCTGGCGAGAGCTCTGGTTGACGGCCATGACACTGCCACCAGGGATGTTTGTCATGAGCTCATCAGCTGCAGCAGCTAGTTCGTTAAGTGAATTGGCCTTGAAAATTTTCAGCAAGTGCTGAATGCTGACAGGCAGAAGGGCCAGCCATCGTATGCGGAGCACGTCTTCTGTAGCACGATTGCCGGCAAGGGCTCGCATTTCACGAAGCAACTGTGAGGGTTTTCGGTCACCTAGTTCTAGATCAGTGAGCAGTTTGTGCATCTGAGAGACTTCGGAGGCTGTTAGTCTACTTATTAGGTTAGACTTGAGATTTTGGTACTTATCTTGAGGTGGTGGAGCCTTCAAGATGTCTGCAACTTCCGTGATTGTGTCCGGGTCCAGTGATTTTACCAATTGATAGTACTTGGTGCTATCGGACTGTATACGGTGGGCTTGAAAGACTGATTCAATCTACAGGAACCATAGGTCTGGATGAGAACGCCAAAAGGGTGGCAGATTGCAGTTGTAAACTGCGTCAATGGCATAACTCTGCTGCTGGTTGAGCCTCATGGGGGCTGGCAACGAATTTACTACTGGTTGGGCATATGCTTGCTGATAGCTCACCGGGTGATTTGTTGGATTAAAATGCACCGCGGGATCAAATGCTGTACTGCCGTGAGGGCCAGAAGGTTGAGGCATAGGAATACTCACTGTCGAACTCCTGTCTGGTTGCTGGTTGGTAAAAGAGCTGTTTGCAGCCAATTGCTGATCAGGATCTACTGAGGAGTCGAAATTGCTTTGCATCTTGATTTTTTTAGTAGTCAGACACGTCTTTTAGGTTAGAGGCCGAGTGGTAGGTACGCGGAGATATATCACGTCGGGGTCACCAGTTATAGCTACTACTGCTATGTGTTTGCTTGATATATCACCAGCGAATGAAAACACTGTTTTACTAATAACTCGGTTTAATTCTGGGCACTGAACATACAAATAAATCGAAATACTTTATTTTGTTAACAACAACAACACGATATCATAATTGCGCGGCAACAAGCTGACTAGAAGTAAACAACAACCTGGGACAGCTGTCTTCTGTCACGTCACGTCAGGCCGCCAGGGTTGTACACAATAGTTGAGCCATCCAGGGTTGAACACAACGGACTCGCGGAACAATGACGCCACAGTAATGCGAACATGGCGCCATCTATCATAAAAAGTCCTATGTAAAGTAGGTGTCTGTAGTATCGATGCAAAACCAGTAAATAGTGATTTTCCGATATGGTAGATGGCTCTGGCTGGGCTCAATTTTGTTGACTACAAAATTTACACTGAGAATCCATTCTCGACAGTTCATATAGTATTTATCTCTGGAGACTCTGTTTTAGGGTACTAAATACCCTCTGAAACCCCAGGGCCGAGGTGTTAACCCCGTTACTCCAAAACCACCCCTTAACCCTTTGACGCTTAACAGGACATATATGCCCCAGCAAATGTTTAAAAAATTCTGCAGGGATTATTACAGCTCTTAAATCTATAGTAAGTGGTCCCAGTACTTAGTAATTTATGAACTTGTGTGTATATAAATAGATTCAGAACAAAAACTAAAAGTAACACTAAAACTCAACAAAAATGCTTCAAATTTCCTTACATTGATGATCTCTCTCAAAAAATGGGAAGATGCTTTAACAATTCGGAGCTGAAACTAGCCTTTCACAATCCAAAAACCTCTAGCTTTTTTTTCACACCACTTAAAGATAGGGTACCAGAAGGAAAAAGAAGCTCAGTAGTTTACAAAATACCCTGTGAATGCGGCAAATGCTATATTGGCGAGACAATGCAGTATCTTGACAAAAGAGTTCAACAATACAGGTATGATTGTCGTAATGTTAGAATGTATAATGAAGACAAGACTGCACTGTCAAAACATCATTTTGAAACTGGCCACCGTTTCAAATTTGATGAAGTTAAAATGGTAGACTCTGAACCTCAGATGTATAAGCGAAAGGTGAGCGAGATGATTCACATAAATTTAAACAATACAGTAAATATTAAAATTGACACAACAGACAGACTTAGTGGAGTTTACAACAACATACTACAAACCTATAAAAATGTCAACAACATTGAATAATAAGTTCCTTTTTAACATACTGTGATATCTTTGTGATTAGAATTAATTTTGGTGATTGTTTGTAACTAGTTTTATGCCTTGTTTGTGACAAAAGTTTATTTTATTTTATTCTTTATGTTTGCCTATACAAACTTAGTTTATAACTAATTGTAGGGAACTTTAATCACAATTAGTAGGTAGCTTTCTTTTAATTTTAAATTTGTCTGTATGCTTTCCTCGTTGGTACTGGTTACATTGGTTTGTTATTTAAGTTTAGTGTTCACATATTTTAAAGCTTTTAAATTTTATATTTTATTATTTTAAATTTTAATATCTTTCTTAAATTTGAAATAATTTGTAAATGTTCCCTTTCAAATGGTTTCTGTTCAGGAGTCTAATTAATTATCACCCATCACTAAGAAAAATTTCGATGGTAAAAATATTTAATCAGCCCATCACTACTACTAATATAACCTCACAAAATCAGATGTGAAAATCAGTTAGCTTTCAAATTCAAATTCAAAATAACGAATTTTTGTAAAAATTGATTGCATCCCAAAAATATTATGATGAGAAGTGCCTTTGTCCATCCTGAACGGACTCCAGAAGCAATAGTTTAAGTAAGTACTGAAAGAAACAATTAATTTTATTTTATTTATTTATTTATTTTGGCTTAAAAGTTGTAATTAACTCACAACAGTATATTTATTGTTGTACTAAGTGCTTGTATTTCCCTTTTCCAGGGCTTGAAAAAGTAAAAATATATTCCGAAACGTTGCCAAAAGCTTGATAGTTTCTTTTTTGGTGCTGTCCTCTAACCCACGAAATTAAAACAAATCTTCACAAGGACACGAAATGATCACACTTGTGTGTATATTTTGGCGAATGCAGCGGTAATGGGCTCTTTCAATAAAATTTAAATACGTAATTTAAGTATAAAATCCCAAAGGAGGGACTATTTTAGGCATATATACAAAAAAAAAATGTTCTACAAGGTTAAATAAGTTTTTTATAGGCACTTGAAACTAGCGAAATTCAAAATGATTTAAAACGCGCGGATTCATGACGTCACATAAATATTTTTCATTTGACTCGTTGTTGCAAGGAGCTGACCGGCTCGGCTGTGTTGCGCTATGTAAAAGTACGTAAAGGTTCGAATGCGCTGTTATCAGTTGTGACTAAATGTAGTGTAACCTAAAAAAAAAAAATAAAACTAATCATAGAAAATTGTATTAAATTGTGTTTAAGCATGATTTCAAAAAAAAATGTTATAAAATCTTGAATCCATAACTAATTAATTCAACTACTTTTCATGATATTTTGCCAACATGTCAGAATTAAATCTATTACAAATTTTTTAACGTTGACTTGGTGGTTTTTCGTATTGATCCGTTGTCAAATAAACTAGGCGAACTTGAAGCTAATTCATACCTAAAACATTGTTTTATCTCTTCAGGAGACGATGCAGAGCAAAGTATTCTACTAAAAAGCAGTGCAGGATTTGCAGTAATTTGTTCTCCCTTAATTTTTATCGAGGATATTGCTGATAAAAGCGATTTCATTTTATTATTACGCTTAAGCCGTAAGACATTGTACTTGGTACCAATAACTCTTTGGCAGCTTTGTTGCAGTTGACGTCACTGTTAGCCACAATATCTGAACTAATTGACATTAACTCTTTCATATCAGGATTAAACGGATTTCGTATCTCTAACCATCCATATAGTTTGCGTAAATTTTGTTGATCCCGTTCTATTCGTGAAGACCGTAAGTCTACATGTTGCTCGAATGGGAATGTAATTACTCCTGAGAAATTCTCTAAGCATTCACTTACATGAAGGTATTGGGGCATTCCACTTATCCAGCGAGATAATGTACTTTCTGTAATTCCTCTTCCGTGAGTCAAACCTTTAGAAGTTTTCATACGTTGCTCAATTATCATATCCAACGGCGTTTCAGACCAATAATTATCATTTCTATGAACTACATGACAATCTTCTTGGGTTAATCTTCTGTAATCTTCCAGGTGCATACTATTTTTACAAGCTAACATATTTTGATCATAAAGATGACCACCTTTTGCACATGGCAAATGTCCTGCTGCATGGAAGTATGGTAGCATGGAACTAGCACAATATTAATGTAGATTCCGGCAGTTCTATCTGCTTTGATTGTCATTTTCAAACTCTCTACCTGATTCCAATATTGACACCATAGTTTCTGTTGTTTTAAATATTTCTTCAAAATTATTCAGTAGGCTGTTCAAAATTGGATGGTCAATGACATTTTCTATTTCAGTATCTGGATTATACAGTTCTTCTAAATCATTTTCGCAATATTCAGGACTGTTCCTATTTTTTATTAGCAGCTGTGTTAATGCAGATTGGGTAAGCAGATTAGCATGCAATGCCCTCGAATAAGCATGACCATTGATAAGATGCGGAATACTATTCCCAGCGTAAATTGTAGCCCACAATTCTTCGAGCCCAGATCCTGACATTATAAACCCTATTACTGGAATGTTCCTAATCGCACAACTACTTGGGATAATTCGTCTGTACAGTTCGATGCTAACACAATTTCAGTAGGTTTAACAAACAACCGTTGATCAAACGTTGCAATGCAATGCAGGTCTTTATATTAAATTGTTAACATAACTTGAGTGCAAACATCGGTGACGAGTAAATAGCTGTAGGGTTACTTGGAACTTAATTCACAAAAGGTAACGGTACTACTCTACTAAACTCTTGCGAACCCTTACTTTGGATTTTTGCAGACATATATCCTTGCCAGGAAGAATTTGGTTGATAGTTATTCATTTGACCACATACCCATAGACAATTTAACAAACTGGACACATGGAGACTTTCAGGTTTTAACACACAAAGTTTTTCAACCTCAATTTTGCTTAACCCTAGGATTGGTGGCTTATGGTAAACTACGATTGACGCTGTTCCAAATTTTCCCACATGTAACTTAATTCTAAGCGTTTTGTGTAAAGGACCCATCGTCATAGCTTTGTCAGGTGTAACAATCATAATTTCGCCCATCGCATGGAAAGTCCCAAATACATCCAACGTTCGAATATTGAAATCAGCATTAGCAAATGCAAATTGTATAAATGATGGATGAGAATATTTACGGAAACCTCTGCTACCGTGTTTTCATATAACATTACAGATTTATAATGATTAACAAAACCCAGAGCATGGAAAATCTTTAGATCCAAATTTTCGGTGAAGATGGATACCCAAACCCACGAGCAACGGAGACATATAGGACTTTGGACGTATAATAGCGATTATAGCATTGGATAAACTTACTATTTTTCGTTCAGTTGTCGAACTTCCTTTATCGGTTGATGTCTGATTGAAGAGAGTAATGTAATAGCTATTTACCTAACAAGTGCGGAAAATGAATTTTTCCGCACTGATATGCGTGCGGAAAATGAGTTTTCCCGCACGGTGCGATAAAACTTTTTTTTTGACATATCAGTGCGGAAAAAGTTTTTCCGCACGGCTGTCAGTGCGGAAAAAATTTTACCGCACTGATATGTCAAAAAAAAAAATTACATTTTTTCGCCTGTGGGAAAAATATTGTACCTAACACTTGCGGAAAAATTCATTTTCCGCACTTGTTAGGTAAATAGCTATTACATTACTCTCTTCAATCAGACATCAACCGATAAAGGAAATTCGACAACTGAACGAAAAATAGTAAGTTTATCCAATGCTATAATCGCTATTATACGTCCAAAGTCCTATATGTCTCCGTTGCTCGTGGGTTTGGGTATCCATCTTCACCGAAAATTTGGATCTAAAGATTTTCCATGCTCTGGGTTTTGTTAATCATTATAAATCTGTAATGTTATATGAAAACACGGTAGCAGAGGTTTCCGTAAATATTCTCATCCATCATTTATACAATTTGCATTTGCTAATGCTGATTTCAATATTCGAACGTTGGATGTATTTGGGACTTTCCATGCGATGGGCGAAATTATGATTGTTACACCTGACAAAGCTATGACGATGGGTCCTTTACACAAAACGCTTAGAATTAAGTTACATGTGGGAAAATTTGGAACAGCGTCAATCGTAGTTTACCATAAGCCACCAATCCTAGGGTTAAGCAAAATTGAGGTTGAAAAACTTTGTGTGTTAAAACCTGAAAGTCTCCATGTGTCCAGTTTGTTAAATTGTCTATGGGTATGTGGTCAAATGAATAACTATCAACCAAATTCTTCCTGGCAAGGATATATGTCTGCAAAAATCCAAAGTAAGGGTTCGCAAGAGTTTAGTAGAGTAGTACCGTTACCTTTTGTGAATTAAGTTCCAAGTAACCCTACAGCTATTTACTCGTCACCGATGTTTGCACTCAAGTTATGTTAACAATTTAATATAAAGACCTGCATTGCATTGCAACGTTTGATCAACGGTTGTTTGTTAAACCTACTGAAATTGTGTTAGCATCGAACTGTACAGACGAATTATCCCAAGTAAGTGTGCGATTAGGAACATTCCAGTAATAGGGTTTATAATGTCAGGATCTGGGCTCGAAGAATTGTGGGCTACAATTTACGCTGGGAATAGTATTCCGCATCTTATCAATGGTCATGCTTATTCGAGGGCATTGCATGCTAATCTGCTTACCCAATCTGCATTAACACAGCTGCTAATAAAAAATGGGAACAGTCCTGAATATTGCGAAAATGATTTAGGAGAACTGTATAATCCAGATACTGAAATAGAAAATGTCATTGACCATCCAATTTTGAACAGCCTACTGAATAATTTTGAAGAAATATTTAAAACAACAGAAACTATGGTGTCAATATTGGAATCAGGTAGAGAGTTTGAAAATGACAATCAAAGCAGATAGAACTGCCGGAATCTACATTAATATTGTGCTAGTTTCATGCTACCATACTTCCATGCAGCAGGACATTTGCCATGTGCAAAAGGTGGTCATCTTTATGATCAAAATATGTTAGCTTGTAAAAATAGTATGCACCTGGAAGATTACAGAAGATTAACCCAAGAAGATTGTCATGTAGTTCATAGAAATGATAATTATTGGTCTGAAACGCCGTTGGATATGATAATTGAGCAACGTATGAAAACTTCTAAAGGTTTGACTCACGGAAGAGGAATTACAGAAAGTACATTATCTCGCTGGATAAGTGGAATGCCCCAATACCTTCATGTAAGTGAATGCTTAGAGAATTTCTCAGGAGTAATTACATTCCCATTCGAGCAACATGTAGACTCACGGTCTTCACGAATAGAACGGGATCAACAAAATTTACGCAAACTATATGGATGGTTAGAGATACGAAATCCGTTTAATCCTGATATGAAAGAGTTAATGTCAATTAGTTCAGATATTGTGGCTAACAGTGACGTCAACTGCAACAAAGCTGCCAAAGAGTTATTGCTACCAAGTACAATGTCTTACGGCTTAAGCGTAATAATAGCTTTGGATAAACTTACTATTTTTCGTTCAGTTGTCGAATTTCCTTTATCGGTTGATGTCTGATTGAAGAGAGTAATGTAATAGCTATTTACCTAACAAGTGCGGAAAATGAATTTTTCCGCAAGTGTTAGGTACAATATTTTTCCCACAGGCGAAAAAATGTAATTTTTTTTTTTGACATATCAGTGCGGTAAAATTTTTTCCGCACTGACAGCCGTGCGGAAAAACTTTTTCCGCACTGATATGTCAAAAAAAAAGTTTTATCGCACCGTGCGGGAAAACTCATTTTCCGCACGCATATCAGTGCGGAAAATCGATTTTTCCGCACGGCTGTAGGATATAGTTATTTTCCTAACAAGTGCGCAAAGTGTTACTTTTCCGCACGCAAACACAGTTATACGAACGACGCGAAGCGGAGTTCGGATACGTGTTTGCGTGCGGAAAAGACACTTTGCGCACGTGTTAGGAACAAAATTTTTCCTACGAGCTTCATATCAGGTAGGTAATAAAAAAAATTTGAAAAAAAAACCGATAATTTGTTTAATTATTTTTAATTAACTTGAAGGGAACCTATGCATTTATCAAAAAATTACATAACAAAAAAAAATAACAGAAAATCCTCGTCAGAGCTGTTCATCTTAAAGCGTTTAAATTTGATGAGAAAGTTTGTAGATTTTTGCATATAAATAGAGAACAAATCTGATGTGTCAAAGTTAATTTATAATTGGTGTTTGTATAGATGTTGGCTGATATAGAAATAGAGGAAAAATTTGTCATCATGTGTCAAAGTCGACAGGTGCACTTATTGTTGCTTGACAATTATAATTACTTTTCGGCACTCAGTGCGGATAAGGCCTGTATCCGCACTGAGTGCGGAAAAGTGTAACTTTGAGCCCGGAAATGCGTGCGGAAAAGTACTACTTTGCGCACGCTCGTAGGAAATAGTTATTTTCCTAACAAGTGCGCAAAGTGTTACTTTTCCGCACGCAAACACAGTTATACGAACGACGCGAAGCGGAGTTCGGATACGTGTTTGCGTGCGGAAAAGACACTTTGCGCACGTGTTAGGAACAAAATTTTTCCTACGAGCTTCATATCAGGTAGGTAACAACAAAAATTTAAAAAAAAAACGATAATTTGTTTAATTATTTTTAATTAACTTGAAGGGAACCTATGCATTTATCAAAAAATTACATAACAAAAAAAAAATATAACAGAAAATCATCGTCAGAGCTCTTCATCTTAAAGCGTTTAATGGCGATTTCCATTTGTCATCAGTGCCGCACTGAGTGCATCCGCATCTTTTTCTAAAAGCATGTAACATGTAAGGATAAGGATACATTTTTTTGCCCTGTTTCGACAAATGGAAAATGCTATAAATTTGATGAGAAAGTTTGTAGATGCATATATATAGAAAACAAATCTGACAATGTGTTGAAGTTAATTAAATTTGGTGTTTGTAGGTATAGATGTTAGCTGGAACAGGAACAGAGGAAAAATTTGTCATCATGTGTCAAAGTCGACAGGTGTACTTATTGTTGCTTGACAATTATTTTTACTTTTCGGCACTCAGTGCGGATAAGGCCTGTATCCGCACTGAGTGCGGAAAAGTGCAACTTTGAGAACCGAAATGCGTGCGGAAAAGTACTACTTTGCGCACGCTCGTAGGAAATAGTTATTTTCCTAACAAGTGCGCAAAGTGTTACTTTTCCGCACGCAAACACAGTTATACGAACTCCGCTTCGCGTCGTTCGTATAACTGTGTTTGCGTGCGGAAAAGACACTTTGCGCACGTGTTAGGAACTAAATTTTTCCTACGAGCTTCATATCAGGTAGGTAATAACAAAAATTAAAAAAAAAAACGATAATTTGTTTAATTATTTTTAATTAACTTGAAGGGAACCTATGCATTTATCAAAAAATTACATAACAAAAAAAAATAACAGAAAATCCTTGTCAGAGCTGTTCATCTTAAAGCGTTTAAATTTGATGAGAAAGTTTGTAGATTTTTGCATATAAATAGAGAACAAATCTGACAATGTGTCAAAGTTAATTTATAATTGGTGTTTGTATAGATGTTGGCTGATATCAATGGCTGATATAGAAATCGAGGAAAAATTTGTCATCATGTGTCAAAGTCGACAGGTGCACTTATTGTTGCTTGACAATTATAATTACTTTTCGGCACTCAGTGCGGATAAGGCCTGTATCCGCACTGAGTGCGGAAAAGTGTAACTTTGAACCCGGAAATGCGTGCGGAAAAGTACTACTTTGCGCACGCTCGTAGGAAATAGTTATTTTCCTAACAAGTGCGCAAAGTGTTACTTTTCCGCACGCAAACACAGTTATACGAACGACGCGAAGCGGAGTTTGGATAAGTGTTTGCGTGCGGAAAAGACACTTTGCGCACGTGTTAGGAACTAAATTTTTCCTACGAGCTTCATATCAGGTAGGTAACAACAAAAATTTAGAAAAAAAAATTATTTGTTCAACTATTTTTAATTAACTTGAAGCGAACCTATGCAGTTATCAAAAAATTACATAACAAAAAAAAAAAAAATAACAGAAAATCATCGTCAGAGCCCTTTTTTTAAAACGTTTAAATTTGATGAGAAAGTTTGTAGATTCTTGCATATCAATAGAGAACAAATCTGACAATGTGTCAAAGTTAATTAAATTTGGTGTTTGTATAGATGTTGGCTGATATAGAAACAGAGGAAAAATTTGTCATCATTTGTCAACGTCGACAGGTGCCCTTATTGTTGCTTGACAATTATTTTTACTTTTCGGCACTCAGTGCGGATAAGGCCTGTATCCGCACTGAGTGCGGAAAAGTGTAACTTTGAGAACCGAAATGCGTGCGGAAAAGTACTACTTTGCGCACGCTCGTAGGAAAAAATATTTTCAAATTGTAAATTGTCAGGTACCATCTTGGCCTCCGTTTTGAAATTCCGAATTTGATGGATATGTATTCATTTCATAAACTGGTCTTCTTATATTCTCTCGTTACACTCTCGTAATATTTTTGCTGCATCAGTTATAATTCTTACTCTTTCTAATTCCTCATCTTTGTTTTTAGAATTATACCACTGATCACTAAATATTTTCTGGGCGTATTCATTAAATGTCAGTATCAAGTTTCTCCGTACTTGTGCAGTATTAATTCTATCCTAACAGCAGGCAATTAACATGTCTTTTAAATAGGTTTTACTCCACATATAATCTTTGTTTTCGTTAGGTAGATAGCTTGTTACGATAATTTTATCATTTACGTAACATGTTCCATCTTCTAATTTTCATTATGAAGTTGTATTTTTGCCATTTCAGAATCAGCAAAATAATAATTCCTAATTTAAGTACCTACCTAATTTGAAAGTATCAAAAGAAAATTTAATTGGTTCAATATAATATTAGTTCTGCCATCTATCCATCATAAGCATAAAATGCAAATACCTATCTATCGTTAATTTACCAGTACTGCCATCTAGTACCGGATGATTTTTTTTTTAAATTGTGATAGTTTTCCTTAGCTATTTTTATTATTTCTCATTGACAGCAATTGGTATTTTTATTTGAAGAACTTGTATTTATCTCACTCTTAGCAAATAGATATATTGCTGTCTCTCTCTAACTTCTGATTCTGAAATAATTATTTTTGGCCTAATGACCTAATTAATTCGCGGTTTTTTGTTTTGAACAAAACCTTAATTTAAATTATTATAATTTGGAAACAATTAAAATAATTCCAGTGGATTTTTACGTATTCTCTTCTATTCCACGTGGTTTTTCATTGTGAAGTGAATATTATGGTCTTTTGAGTGTAGTTTTCTGATTGGTTGATCTGGTTAATACGCAGTTAAGTATAAAAAACACAAGATTGGTTTCCTATAGGGTTTGGTTTCTAAAACGTTCTCTTTCTCTGGCAGTGCTCTAGCATGTGAGTCATTTTTATTTTCAATAATTTTTCCTTCACATTTTTAGATTCTCCCTTATAATTGTGCAATTTATTTTGTCATCAGTGCATACTACCATATCATTGTTGAGTTTCTACCTGATAAATCTTATCTTATCTATTTTTGAAATATAAATATTATATTTTAATTTTTTTAATCTAATTGTGGGCCTCCATTTTGTGTGATTGGTGGTACCACGTTTTTCTGAGGTAAGTCAATTCAGATTTTTGGTCTAATAAATAGGTACTGCTGCTCTGGTTTTCAGAATCAATTGTTAGTGTCAGAATATTGGACCATTTGGTCTAAATAGAGTCGGTGAAAACCAAATTTGTATGTCCATCCCTATCAACTCTTTATTGAATCCAGGCAGAGGCCTATATAACCATTTTCTGTTTGACTCCATCAATTATTATCTCAATTATTATCTTCTCGAAAAGAAGAGTGTTGAGAGAGGTTGTAATTTTCTAAAAGAGAAATCCAAACAGGTCAAAAAAAATTCATTAAAACATCTCAAGAATTTTGACATATTCTGGATTTGATTGATTTCACCCTCAGGTTTATCTTGTAGTGCCTGTGGTGGCTATCTTAACTTAAAAGGAAAATTTTGTCTATTTGGGGGAGAATCTAGAGATTTAATTTCATAATTTTTTTATCTGATTATGTTTTTATTCTTGCCTGTTATTGCTACTGCCAGAAAAGCAGCACTCTGCTTAACCTGTAAGGAGCATTTTAATTTATCTTGCTGTTATTATCTATTTTTATGATTATTTTCATTTCCCTATAAAGGGTGGTCCTTCGAGTAAAATAAAAACTTAAAAAGTAAAACCAAGAGCTGTGTGCTCATATATTATGTATTTTTTTTTGGGCATCCTGATTTTTCCCTTGATTCGATCCTGGGGGGGGGGGGGTAATTACCCCCATTACCCCCACCCCCCCCGACGCGACGCCCCTGAAGTAAGGGCCAGTTTCTCAATAGCAAGTCACCCCCGGGTTATAAGCATAACTCCAGGGTAAACATTGTAACTGCAACCCGGAGGTGACTCGCTATCGATAAACGACCTGAAAATTATTTTTAACTTTTGCGCGAGTTTTCATCCTCTGTCACTTTTCACTGTCACCTTTGAGAGGTTTAATATGACATTAATAAGAATCAATAAAGTATAATCTGATAATACCCTAAATATAACTAAAAATCCGCTTCTGGAATCTCGCATCATGTGAATTGGCAAAAATTACTTCTAAACGGAATGATTCAGTCTTTATAGGTACAGTCGTGAGCATAAAAAAGGGGACACCCGATTTTTCCTATTGTAAAACGGGCTCACCAGCTACACGTCGGCAATGACAGGGATTGTCATATTTGACAAAAAATCCGTTGTACAGAGAATAATGATTTACCCAAAATAGCGAAAAATTACAAGACCTGCCAGTTAGATGGTGGGTGTCTCACTTTTAATGCTCACGACTGTACCTACATGCCCATTTTAGGGTTAAAAATGAAAAAGTGAGGTTTTTAGAAAAATCCCTTTAATTAAATACCTAATATGTACGCCACTGAACATCTGAAAAAAACTGGTGTACATCTATTTGGTAGATGGTTCTTCTCTACAATTTTTCTCTCTTAACATTTTTTTCCTAAAATGCTTAGTTTTGGAGTTATTAAGAAAAACTTTAAAAAAAGGTAGATTTCACCCCACACAACACTCAATAATTTCCTGTTTTTGTTGCTTTTCCTCCAAATTTCGCAGACAGTCCTAAAACATCGTTCTAATAATTTTTTTTCAAATAATTTTTTCCGAAATTTTGCTATCTAACCCCACTTTTCGCGTTTCCATTTCTAAATTTTCGAATTTGCCGCCACAACAGTGATCACATGACTAATGTCAAAATGTACTTTTAGGTTATCGGACATGCAGGATCGATCGCACATAAGTAAAAATTTCATATCCTACAGATAAAAATGTTTCCCATATGTAGCGAACAATATGGGGGACACTGTAAATAATACAACGGATTCTATTGTATGCATTTCATCTTATAGAGGAGGATAATTTTTTTAGGAAAACTATAATACTATAATATCTTACCTCATGTAGAACAGAGGATATAAATTGAATTATTTAGAAAGCCTGAAAATCAACAAGCTAAAAATTCAGTAAATCTCTTCCTGAGGTAGATTCCAGATTCAAATAACTCATCCTTATTAAGAACCTACCTCTTTAAAACCAATCTGTATTTTTTAGTTTTGATAGAATATGGTAATTTTGTCTTTGGAAGAACATCTAAACACCAAAAAATTAAAGTAAACACAAAGCTGTGTCGTACAGAGAGCCATGAAAATGAGGAAATAGTGCAACACAAGATCTAAATTGTTTTTTTTTTACAAAATCACGAATAGCAGATAGACACAATTGGAAAGGCATACACAATCTTATTGAAACGAAATACTTCGGCTCATTCCAGAGGCTTTCACGAAAGGCTTTGAAGTTTTGGAAAAGCTTTCGTGATTTTACAAAACGTGATTGCTTGATTATATTTTTTTTGAAAAAAATACTTACGTGCTTTCCGAAGGCACTAGTTGCTCTCCAACCAATCTTTCTGGTAACGGTGGAGGTGGATAATGTGGCTCTAATGGTTGAGTTTGGTATAAACCTACAAGGACCAATAATAGGCAAAAACTCAAGAGGATTCAACTATATTTTTTTACCTGGCATTAATTCCTCACTAGTGTCTACCCTGAAAGGACAAGTAATTCCAGTTGAACACACTTGCGTGGTTTCAGGCTTACTTTTGGCATCACAAAAGTCATTGAGTTGATCACTTGTATCCCTGCATTCCACCACTCTGGTTTGTATGCCTTCTCCACAAGATACCGAACACTAGAATAAAACACTTTCTTTCAAGATATTTGCTTAACAACTTTTCAATTATTTACGTTAATAAAGCTTACGACTAATTATTAAAAAAACTTTTGAGGCAAATAAACTAATTATTTTAATTACCAAACTTCGTGCTCCCAAAGAGGGGATAAAAAAAAAATAATTTTAAGACAAAACGAAAAATGATTTTCCTTTTGAGGAATAAGAAAATTCGTGAAGGAATAAATTAAGATATCTCACCCCCGACCATTTGGTCGTAAACCACCTAGGACAATCCATTTGATTGCATGCTTCTTGAAACCAGGGTTTATGTCCGCCGCATTTCGATTCGTCAACCTATAAAACAAGATTTTATGTTACTAGTGCAGATAGGGATAATATGGTAAAATATCGAGACTTGTATTAAACATGGGCATACAAAGATAATTTAGAAAATAGTAGGATATTCTGGAATATTATTCTGCTGAAAAACTTTTTCTCTTAAAAAAGTAATTTTCAAAAAAAAAGCTATAGTATTCCCACAAGTGAAAACTTGAACCATACTAAATTACTGGGCAATAAGACTCGATCCAGAGCTTTATGCTGGCGAAAATGGCTCAAGCTGAACTTTTCGGTATTTTTCTTGGAAATTGCCTAATTTTAACCGAAGTTCTCTTCTCTTCCCTTTTGGCAAAGAGGAATTCTACCGCACCGTAAATTGACCAGAAACTTTTAAGAGGCTCTACTTAACAAATTAGAATCGAGGCTCCGGAATTGGGCGCCATTTCAATATTGACTCTCTTCCTTCTCTTGGAATCGATAACCATTTTAGCCTATAGAAATTGGATTTCTTGACTTCTAATTCAATTTACATTTTTGTCTTAAAATTATATTGAAACATACTAAAAATTTAATTCAATCTCGAAAGACTCATTTCCTATTCGGCCGCAATATTGCATTTACTATAGAATTTTAAAGAGAATTGTTTAAGTAGGTTAACCGTGTTAACCCCCTAAGCAAATTATAAACTTTGCGCCTCTTAACTCCAGACACGATGTCGGAATATTTTGAAATTTACATTTCCATGAATTATTCAAGTCTAAAAAATTTGCCTAATTATTACAGCCGGCAAGTAAAAAAAAACAAATATACATTTAAATTTATCGCCTTATTTATTTTTCGTTAGGTTGTGTTTTGTTATGGTGGAAACTGTGTTTCTTTTATTTATTGGCAAACGTGACTTTTGGTTACTTTAGGGAGAAGTGAAAAAAAGAATACTAATTAGTTGTTTTTCCTCTTTTTAATGCAACATTGGGCTATTTTTGTAAAAAGAAACTCTGGGTACCTAAAGGAAATACTTTTTTAATGAGGTAACTATAAATGTATAATATCTTCTTTGATAAGTATCTAGTAGTTGAATTTATATATTGTATATTTCCCTTTGTTACACTTTTGAATAACGGACACTTGAAGGAATTGATTTTAAATACGACCAATAGGATGCTTTATGTAGACCCCTTTCCACAAAAAGGTCATTAAAAAGTGTGGTCACTTTCAATGGAACGGGCTTGTTCAATTGGGACTGGACCAGGCGGACGAACTAAATAAAAATCCTGGAAAAAGAACGATTTTAAGACAAGAGCGGTGTTTGGCAGACAATGGAGTTCATAGTGCATGTATATACTGCTTTCGCAGGCCAATGCAAAAAAAAATATAAAAAGCCAGAAAGTGGTCCTCGGAAGAAGTTTTTCCATTTAGTTAATAACTGTGGTGAAATTGGACATAATCGAGTGCGAGTAAATTGTAGAAAGCTCAAACAAGTTGATGGAGAAGCCATTCTGAAACATGTTACCCCTTTTGGTAATGAATTAACATAATATGCTCAGCGAATAATTATTAGGGGTGGGTCAATAGTTAAATCAGTACAGATTGGAAAGGGCGCCACTGAATTCAAAAAATAAATAATTAAATTACAGCAAATATTGAAGTGTGAAAATTCTGAAACACACCTGGAAAAATAATCAGTAATAAATGGTAATTGATAATTCTGGAAAGGAAATAAAGAAGGCATATACCTCAACCAAATCTTGACATAGGTAAAACCAATAAAACACTCAAGCAATTTTAAAATCAAAATAGTACATATTTTCACAGTGAGATTAAAGATCAAGAATTAAATAATTTTAAAAGATAGAACATAATATTACAATGTACCTCAATATACTTGCCATATAAATTCATTATCAGTCGCTGGCCATATCATTAATTTGAAATAAAAATATGAAGGATTTAATTTTCCAGAAAATTAATAAAAAAAATGAATGATTGAAAATTATAATATTATATGGATAAATATGCTCAGCTGCTGCCAGAAAAATCAAGTTACTAAAATCAAATTAAAACTGTATGAAATCAAAGGTTAAACGTTGAAAGTATAAGAGAGATATAACCGAAATCCTCAAGTACCTATATAAGTTTATAGGAACCAAGTTAAACATTGATCAAATTTCGACGATATAGGTACTTACTCAATAATTTTTAATTTAGAACATGTTGTCCTACCTTGACTTGCAAAATTATTGACTATCATTGATAAAATATAAGTACATTCTTTAAAGATGGCGGTACTAAAAGTTAAGTAGAGATAAAATCTATAGTAAATACGGTAAATCAAGAATCGGAAATAATTATTTAAAGTTCACTTAGGTGTCAGGAATGTGAAATTGAGATTTTAAATATTTATTTCCGACTTATGTCAGCCCTAGGGAATAATGACGAGTAGCGGGATTAATGGTCATTATTCCTCAAAACTGTCAGTATCAAACGTGTAGTGCTGAGATGAAATTTGCTATTAAAAATCTTAAGTAAATTAATTTGTTGTAAATAAAGTAGAGTATACTACTCGCAATAATAGCTATCATTATTAACTCGTGGCATAATCTACTATTAAATGTAATGTAAAAAGTTAACGAATTGTGGTAATTTATAAAGTAAGTTTTATAACAAAAGGTAATAAAAGTTATTAATGAAACTTTATCAAGCCTACATTCTAACAAAAAGGTAGAGTACGGTAGTCATCCATCTTCGGTCACTTGACGAGGGAAGTTGCAAATGGAAGTTGCAGATTCTAGCCTGGAATCAAGGCTAGAAGTTCAGTTTTCTTCGTTAAATGTGGGGGTACACGTATCGACACGTGAGGGACTTTATTCCTCTAGGAAATCACTTCAAGAGCTCTATGCCCAGAGATTTGGGCTTGTTGAAAACGTATTCATTGAGAAAAACGGTTCCTCGGAAAAACAGCTCCTCGGAAAAAAAGCTCCTCGGAAAACCCTGAGTAATAGGGCCATGAACAATTATTATTACTTTTAAAAAATTAAAGAGGACTTACCACGAGGGGGTTCGGAATTCAACTCAAATAAAACGGTAATCACAAGACTTTCGATTTAAATTTTTTAGGTATTTAATGGATTATTGCCTTACGCAACTTTATTTGGTTAAAACAGTGCCTGATGGCCGATAAGGTATTTTTTTTTTCATGAGAACGGTAATCACAGTTGAGGAAGATGGCTACAAACATTTTCCTCATTTTTATTATTTATTTTTTATTACATCGAAACTCTGCTACCACTTTGCGGTGGTGAGTGGCACTCTAAAATTTCAGTTGGAAAGGGGGTCAAGTGATACCTTTTTTCAAAGGTTTTTTCACCCTTATTACCCCCTCTAAATTTGAAGTTTCTGTTAAAATGATAGTCTGTCAATGTTTACAAAAAAATTTCAAACAACAATTTCCATTTAAAATTAGGAGAGTTTAACCTTAGTACGCACCGGATGGACTTAATTAAGCCTGATTAGGAATTAAGTTGGCTTAGCTCCATAATGAATTGTAGGTAGGCTGGCTTACATTTAACGCACTAACGGTGCATACAGCCCTAAGTTGCGCAAAATGGATAACACAAACAAATTGATGCGGTTCCCAGCGTCTTTTTGAAAAATCGCTAAATTATTTTGCTCCATACTCCATACAGATTGTGAACATTTTTCTCCTATTTAAAGTCGGATCTAGAAACATTTTGAGAAATTAAATGTTTTTTTTTTTAATACCAACAACAATGGATAATTGGTTATCAAGTTTTAGATAAACAATGCTCGACGTCGATGGCGAGGGCATTTAGCTCATAATGCCCGAGGTATTTTGAACGCTTTATGTCATACCAGTTTTTTTTTGAATATTGAGTTTTAGTTTTGCTTAAACGAGAATTTTTTTAAAATGATCCAGATCGTATAAAAACAGGGCTATTATTTGTCCATAAGGCTATTATTATGTTATAGAAGCCTTACGGCGTTATTTCGCACATACAGGATGAGTTACTAAGAGCGCGGTGGTCCATATCTCCTATACTAACAGAGATCGAAAAAAAAAGTAAATACAAAACTTGTAGATAAACATGAGTACTACATTTATAAATTATTTTCCAGTATACAGGGTGGCCCAATAAATAGTGGTGACACAAGGTTATGTTTTTTTAAATGACTCCCCCTATATATTATGACATTTCTGGATTCTGCGGAAAATTCTAGACATATTTCATGTACAATGTCATATACCTATCTTCAACTGTTTCGGAAATATTGACAGTTTAAAATTGACTTTTTTGCATTTTTGACAGACTGTAAAACCTAAAAGGTTAATTTTAGAGGAAAACCGATTTCACATTCCTATCTTAGATTTTCATAAGCTATAATTTGACACCAACTTTGAATTTAAACGGAGATTATAAATTTAAGCGGAATTTTTAATCATGGATTAAATTCAAAGTTAATGTCAAATGATAGCTTATGAAAATCTAAGACAGGAATGTGAAATCGGTTTTCCTCTAAAATTAACCGTTTAGATGTTACAGTCTGTCAAAGATGCAAAAAAGTCAATTCTAAACTGTCAATATTTCCGAAACAGTTGAAGATAAGTATATGACATTGTTCATGAAATATGTCTAGAATTTTCCGTAGAATCCGGAAATGTCATAATATACAGGGCTAGTCATTTAAAAAAACATAACCTTGTGTCACTTCTACTTATTTGGCCACCCTGTATACTGGAAAATAATTTAGGAATGGAGTACTCATGTTTATCTACAAGTTTTGTATTTACTTTTTTCTTCAATCTCTGTTAATATAGGAGATATGGACCACCGCGCTCTTAGTAACTCACCCTGTACAATACGTGCTTGGAAATAGGGTTATTATTTTCAAATAATAAACGTATAACATAATAGTTATTTACATTCATTAAACATGATTTCGATAACGAGTGTGAAAAATTAGCCCCTCACTCTGAGGCTCATATTTCATGAAATCTTGATTGGTGCAAACCGCATTTTGATATCTTCAACCGTTTTGCTGGTAGAGGGCGTTTCTCGATTTTGAGCAATACTGGCAATACATTCAAAATTTTGTTTTAGTCATGAGAAAAATGTGTTAGAAAGAGACTTTTCTCATTCTCCTTGCAGTTTTTTCTTATGAGAAAAACAATTTCTTTTTTCTCGAAAATAGTAATAAGTGAGTTATTAATATACATAGGTACCTCGATACGGATTTATAGGAGGCCCACATTAGAAAATTATCTAGAGCCTGTAAACTGAGTTGTAGGTACTTACTATTATTTTTGTACTGTTGGCTTCTTCTACACAATGGACCGGTCGCGATCTGGAACCGCCTCCACAGGATACCGAACATGGACCCCAATCTCCAACATGCCATCTGAAAGGTAAAAAAAACAATTATCAATAGTTCTATTAATCAAAACTAAATCAAATAGGTAAGTACCCATCCACTGCATAAGTGCATAATATCTACATTTTACATTCTTTTGAGAATTATTTGAATTTTCCAAGAAACATGGTTACCAAGAGTTGTGTTATTTTATTAAGAACGATCAAATACGGTTTATTAAAATTTATCTAAACATAGCTTAGTAGTTATCGTCTTATCAAATTGAACTTGGTAGGTGTTATTAGGTGCAGCAGTGGCGGCTCGTGGTGTTTAAATAAGGGTGGGCAATAAAACAAAATAGCGCTTTCAAGGTCACGATCTTAGATGAAGAGAAGAAAATTTTAGGGGTAAAAAAATATCGTTAAAATATGAGTTTTTTGAGTTTTGTTGGATAATTTCTTTTCTTAAAAATAAGTATTTACCCTCGGACTTATAAGGCTTTTTGTATTTTTCCTATTGCAGAAAATGGAGCCCTATTTTCGCCAATGTAATTTGTGAAATATTTAAAAATTTGATTTAAAAATACTTACCTAATATGCAATTTTAACAAAATATTGTTCCAGCAAGAACCACGTGGGGGTCTGGGGTTACTTTTGCCAGGAAGGAATAGGATAAGAATAAGGCAAAATGGATAGCTAGGGGTGGGAGGCGAGAGGGTATTTAAAAACAAATAACAAAGTAAATTAAATTAAGTTCATTTAAAAACATAAGATAAAATAATACAAATCAAAACTCAAATAATGCCTATGATTATAGGTAAGAAAAATAAAAATAGAACTCTAAACAACTATTTACACCAGCAAGCAAAAATTTAACGCTAAAAAGATTTACCTATAAAAATAAGAAAATAGCGAATTGATGGCAATTGGCATATTAACTCTTCACTGCTTGTATGTCAAATTAATTCTTCTGTCTTTTAATAAAGCAAATTTATGAATAATGGAATTTATGAATTGTTCATTGTTTTGATATAAAGTGTGCAGTAGTTCCTTTTCAATTGAAATTAAAGACAGTGACGTTAATCGGTTTTGTAACATAGAATTTCTGGTAAACGAAAGAATACGTTTTAAAGCTGAAAAATTGTGTTCAACCGAGACAGAAGTTGCTGGTATGGAAGCTACCAAGACACACAAGGTGTATGATTCAGGAAATATTTCGCAAAAATCATTATCTATAAAATGTTTTAAAATTTCGTGTAGCTGTAAATTGCTATAATCTGTATCGGCATAAATCACACTTAGTTCATTTTTTAGTTTCTGTTTATCTAAAAATACGTTAGGGTATTGGGTAAATAAATTGTTTAGAAGCTCAACGGGGAAATCTTTTTCAAAAATTTTAAATTTTGAAGAGTCAACAAGTGAAAAAAATCTAAGGTCTTTCAAGTCTGCAAAACGAATCTCTATTTGGTTAATTATGTTATCCAATATTTCAAAATATAAAGCCCGGAATGAAATGTTTTCATTATTATCAATTTCGTGTCTTACTCTTCTAGCGGGTCCAGGTGATTCACTTTTACACACTCTTTCGTTAGCAAAATTAAAAAGTTTTTCAAATTCTCCATCATTACGTAAAGCTCGAATTCGGTTTAGAGCTAGCTGAATTTGTTTTTGACAGTAATTTATGTCCAATGTTTTCTTTTGTAAAATATTAAAAAGTATGTCCGTTATATTGAAAAATTCATTGTATACACTTGTTAAAAAAGCGAATTCCAGGGAGTTTAAATTTCTTGAATATCCCCTGGCCCCGTTCGCGGATTCTGCACCTGAGGTTGGATCGTCCGAAATGTTTTTAAACACAATTTTTAAATTTTCCCACTCCGAATATACCACGTTAACAGTTTTAGATCGGGATGACCAACGGGTCTCGCACGACCTAGGTATTCTTGTGCTGGTTACTGAGTGCAACGCAAATGTTCTTTTTGCCGAAGTATTAAAGAAAGAAGGTATTGAAGTAAGTGTCTGAAAATAAATTCGACATTTTTTTATACATTTAGACCCATTTTGTAAAACCAAATTGAGCCTGTGAGCACAACAATGGGTGAAAAGGGCGTTGGGTGCTTCTTGTTTGACTTTAGCTTGAAGTCCGTTGAGAGAGCCTGCCATAACACTCGCACCGTCGTAACACTGTGCTACCAATTTATTTTTGAAATCATATGGCTGCAGTACTGACGACAGCAATGCATACATAGCATTAGCGGCTCTATCTTCGCTAACGTCATAAAATCCCAGAAACCTTTCTCTTACCCAACCCTGATTTGAAACATATCGAACGGAAATAGCACATTGTGATTTCTCTACAATATCAGTGGTATCGTCAACTTGCACACCAAAAAATTTTGCCGACTTTATTTCGTCACTAATGGTCTCCTTTAAATACTCAGAAATGCAAGTAATTAATTCATTCTGTACGGTTTTTGAAACTCCTTTGAAAACATTATCAATTTTTTTGATGTGCTCCAATATTTCAACGTCATTTTTTATTAGTATATTGAACAATTCCCTGAAATTCCCTAAATTTAAAGAGTCTTCGCTCTCGTCATGTCCTCTAAAAGCTAGTTCTTGCTTTGCTAAAAATACGGTGGTATCTATTAAATACGTCAGTAATTTTCTATTTTTTCGGACATTCTCATTATAGACCCGCTTGGAAATCAACGTCGCTCCAATAATTGCATCCTTAATAGTAAAGTTTCTTTCAAAATTTTTTAGAGCCGCAAAATTTTTCATGTGATCTTTTGACCCCTCATGTTTTTTCGATGCCTCTGATAAATGTTTGATATCGCTATACCCGCTGGATACCCAAACACCTACCCTGTTGTTTGAAAATAATATACATGGCCAACAGTACAATTGATGCAAATAGTGGCTACCACAAAGCCATTTTTTTAAATCAAAAGTTGAAGACTGGAAGGTTCTACAAAATTTTTTGGAACCTTTCTTATCGTCAGATGATATCAATATATTTGAAATTGGCCGACCCGCATCTACAATTTGGCGTCGCTCTATTTCATTTCGACGTGAAAACGGCGTTTCTAACAGGCTACAAACGATATCGTGACACGGCTTCATGATTTATATTCACTAAAAATTAACTTTTACCAGTTCTACCTGCACACTGCACTACTAAAAAAAGCAAAAGTAGAAGTTAAAGATTATCGGTTAACTTTACGCTATACGGTCAAACAAAACAAGTTCAAACTCCAAAACTTCAAACGTAAACTGGCGGAGCCTGGAGCAATGCTGTGAGCAAGTTATCAGCGGTGTAGTTGTGGAAATCCTGCAGGCCTATTCCATTCCATATACTAGGTATAGGTAGTTTAATAAAAAATTAACCTTTTTATTTTCGCTTTAATATTTTCTAGTTGTCAATGAATATTATACCCTTCCATCCCCAACCACCCAACCTACTGATTAATTTAAAATTTGTTGCCAATCTTTGAAAAAGTTGTTCAATAATTCAAATCAAAAATTACTTTTTAAAGAATAGGTATAACTGCCATTTATTGGAGATTAACACCTCTACTTACAAATGTGAAAAATGCCGCACGACAGCGCTACGCTGCTTTGCGACGAGCGACAAGGATGGAAGGAGGTGGCGATCTCGAATCCCCGCCAGCCGGACCTAATTTCTGTGTATGGATCTTATTTGAATATGACGGAGGCGCCAGAAAAATCGCATCAGGTCGTATTGTACGACGGTCGAGGTGGCGAGGAACATCAGTGCCCATCCGCTCGCCCAACTCGCGGAATTAACGTAGGTATAATATGCTTTAAAAAGGCATGAATGGTGGTACCTATTAGTCCAATCGAATAAAACGTTTATTATTGTTATCTTAATAATTATAATTTCTCAGTGCCAATGCCAAAATTTGCTATAATATAATAACGATAAATTGTTTTTAAACTACTCAAAACGAAATAAGGACCACTTTTTCAAACACCTTTATTTTTTTTTCAAATTTTGAATGACCCCGCTGAAGTGTCTATTTCCATTTAGGTACAATAATATAGGTAAGCAAATGAAGTGTTCACGAAAAATTTATATTGTAAATGGGAACAAACACTTTACTAGGATTAATCAAAATTTAATAAAAGCAAAGGTGTTTTTAACAGTGGTGCTTATTTGGTTTTGACTAATTTATATCAAATAATTTTTATGATTTTCTTATTTTTTCGCCAGGGTGGCGGTGCCCACCTTGCCCATATAGGCGAGCCGCCACTGAGGTGCAGGATACAAAAAAAAAAAATCCAAAATCCCTGAATACCCTGGGCTCCTCCATAGATCTATTGAAGTCCAAAAATTCTATCATCACGGGCGAGTTTAACTCTAGCTCTCTGGACTGGGGCGTGCACGAAACAGATGGCAGAGGAGCCATACTCTCCGACTTCGTGGCCTATAAGGACCTAGTCATCCAGAATACGAGTCAGGAGCCAACCTTCCAGAGAGGACAGTCCTCCTCCATATTGGATCTTACGATGTCTAAAGGCCAGATCAGCTCCAGAATCGTGAACTGAAGAGTCCACACCCAGGAGACTATGAGCGACCAGAACTATATCTACATTGAGGTCCAAATAGACCCTCAGCAAAACGAAAGTTCTTGGAACCATGAAGAGCTAGACCTGGAAAGGATGGATGAATTCGTTAACAGGAAAGCAGAAACAAATGTGCCCGGCACTCCAGAGCAATTAGTCCACTTTCTGCACAGTGCGATGCATCCATGCCCCGCAAATCGGGTAACGCCAACAGAAGACCTGTCTACTGGTGGTCGCAGGACATTGCCAAACTAAGCTAAGGGCTACCTGCCTCAAAACCAAGAGAGAATTAACTCGGAAAAACCGACAACAACAAGCGAGAAACGGAGAGCGCAGGGCTAGATACTCAAAATACAAAAAAAAAAGTTGTGCGAGGAAATCAATGAAAACTGCTGGAGAGACGGTTACAAGATCGCTATGAAAAAGCTCAAACTGGATACCACAAACCGTGCTTTGACCATGAAAAGCGCCATGGAATCCGCAAAAGATCTCTTCCCAACAGGATCGAGGAGTGTATGGGTTCAACCACCAGCCGGAGACCAGGAAATTCCAGAATTGACATTCAAGGAGATTACTGAAGGCGCACGGAGTTCCTGGACTAGATGGAGTGCCAATCGACGTCATAAAAGCGGCGGCTTCGAGCCACCCAGAATTTTTCCTGGGTACTCTTAATAAGCTGATGAAGAATGGAGAATATCCCAAAATCTGGAAAGAGGCCAAGCTGGTCCTTATCAAAAAACCAATGAAAAACAACCAAGTGACACCGAAATATAGACCCCTCTACCTCGTAGACACTACAAGTAAGCTACTGGAACATATCATCCTCGCCAGGCTCTTCAAGGATTTGAATCTCTCGGAGACCCTCTCAGCTAGACAGTTCGGTTTCAGGCAGAGTAGATCAACAATAATGGCCGTACAAAGCGTACTAGAAATCCTCAAGAAAGGTATATACAAGAGAAGCCACAGACACTGGAAGGTAGGGATCATTGTCACGCTTGACATCAAGAATGCCTTCAATGCCTTCTGCCCCATGGAAGGAGATAGTAGGCGAATTTTAAAGGAAAGGTGCAGGTGATTAATATAGATAGTTTAGAGCTACCTGACCACCAGGAAAATTTTTATAGGGACAGAGGGGAAAAGAGAAAACTTCCACATGACGTGTGGAGACCACAGGGCTCCATTATCGGCCCTTCGCTGTGGATCTTTGACGATGGCTTTCTGAACGTTAAGCTCCCTGCAGGAGTCACCCTAACGGGGTACGCCGATGATGTCACAGTGACCGCCCTAGGCAAAGACGTGGAGAAGATGAATTTCCAAATCACAACGGCCATGACGCAGATTCAGAATTGGTTGTCACATAAACATTTGCTCCTAGCAAAAGAGAAAATGGAGGCAGTCATTGTCTCCTCTAAGCGACATGTCCCTTAGACCACCTTACAGATCCTGAGTATGGAGATTACCCCTAGAACAGAGATAAAATACCTGGGGGTATGGCTAAATTCCAGACTGAAGTTTCGGAACCACGTCCAAAAAATCGCGACGCGAGCCAGCAATGCAATAATGGCTCTGGGTAGACTGATGCCCAATATTGGTGGCCCGAGGGCCAGCAAGAGGAGATTGCTGTGTTCAGTGGGGAGATCCATCTTACCATCCAGTATGGGGCTCCTCAATGCTGATTGACAACAATCGTGCCATATACGAGAGAGTTCAAAGACAGGCTGCAATTCGAATCACCTGCAGCTATCGTACTGCAAACCCCCAAGAGACGCGCCCGAGTAAGTCTGATGGCAAAATGGCAGAATAGGTGGGAAACTAGCATAAAGGAAAAGTGGACCGCCAAACTGATCCCGGACATAGAGGCATGGATGGACAAAGACCACGGAGAGACCGACTAATACGTGACCCAGTTCCTGTCTGGTCATAGATGCTTTAGAAATTTCAACTTTGAAATCGGTAAAACACCCGACAAGGAGTGCTCTTACTGCGGAGAGCGTGATACCGCAGAATACACCTTCTACTCGTGCAAGCGATGAAAGGAACAAAGGGAAAATTGCTACACGTCCTTCGGAACACCCCTCACAACGCAAAACACCATAGGTGAAATGCTAAATAGCCCAGCGAAATGGGATCAAATTTGTAGGTACTATGGAGAAATCTATCTTGAAGATTAAAGGCGAAGAAGAAAACAGTTTGCAGGAGGCTCCAGAATAGAAGTAGGACTAGCACATCCTCTTCCCTCGAAGTAATGCGTGAGCGGTTCCAGGGGATGCAGTAGGGAAATGGTTTTAGTGGGTGAGAGTCCCACACTCCCTAGGGCGCCCGGACACCAATGCCCTAGGCGCGCATAATGCATTTTCAACCCAAGCCCTACTATAAAAAAAGGGCTGTCATTCGGTCAAGCGTGAGCCTTAAGTTGACCTTGTCTGAGCAGAGGGGTCGGAGTACTGCTTGACTGTCGCTGCATATATAAATATGCTCGGCCGAGTAATTCTCTGGAGATTCTCCTAAGCACATACCTGTATGGCGTAGAGCTTAGTTATACCGTTGAGTATCGTCCCAGTGCAAGACTGATTCTCGACACAGATCCTCTCCCACCAGAGATCCGTCTGTGTACATGAGCCCCTTCGGCTTAAGGAAACCTGGGTCAGGCTCTAGCTAGTCGTCCCTTGCAGGGATGACAACCTTGTATTTTCTAGGGAGGCTGAAGTTTTTGGCATTGCATCTCTTCAGGTGAGAAGGGGGTCCTGTCTTATAGTATCAGTCCAGGCCCTTGCATGTCTCATGTTCAGCCCTCTATGAGCCCATTGGCCTCAATCGTTGAGCCTGACTGAAGCCTCCCGGGGCCGTGCTTCCAAAAAGAGATGAAAAGGCATTATTCCCAGTACAAATTGTAGCCATGCAGACAACTCGTTGGAGCTTGTTTAGCTTTACCCTGTAGGTGGATTTGCTGAGCGCGTTCCACCAAACTAAGCTACCGCACATGATCATTGGCCTTATCACTGCTGTGTACTGTGTAAAACCAGGGGACTATGTGGGGTTGAAGGCCCCATAGGTGCGTCCGATGGATCTTTTACAGGCCCAAAGGCTAGCAGTGGCCCTCAGGATCACCCTGTTAACGTGATCATTCCAGGTCCGCATGGAGTCAATGATGACTCCTAGATATTTGACCGAACCGGATGGAGTAAGGCTCGATCCAAAGAGCGAGAGCCTTTCCAAGCCCACGTTTCTTCGCTTTGTAAATGGTACTACTTCGGTTTTGTCTGGATTTACCGAAAGTCGTGATTATTATACCACACGATCTCTCTAGCATGTTAGGAGCTCCTTGCTTCAATGGTGGCTGGTATTTTGGTTCATCAGTACTCCTTTTAGGAGGGAGATTGCCTTCCGTCCTCGTACATTCTGATATTTTGTCTAGCATTCCCTCATGCGAATATTGGTATTCAGTGCATAGTTTTATTTTCCCCCATATGCTCTCACATCCTGAAATTTCATGTTGTTTTGCAATAGTGTGGTAACTAATCGATTTTTGTTGTTTAGTTTCATTTTACCACGCTCACGTGTATTTATGTATGTATTTCTTTATGCAGAAAGTATCCATTTAGAATGTTTAGGTTAATCTGCTGGCACATTGCTATCAGCGTCTTTCCAAATTTTCCTACTATTTTGTCGTCGCTTTTTCATCCTGTTCGTCCATTGAAGTCTCCCAGCAATATTATTTGCTTTGAATTTCCTACTTTTCTGATTCAATCAATGAGTTATTGATGGAACTATTTTTTCATACTAGGGGTTCATCGCATCGTCGTTCAATTCATATATTCCCAAAATTCGACAAGTTGACAACATACTTCAACCCCTTCAACCTTTCAATCGGTCATTTTGACAGCCAATTTGGACAAGACTTGTGCTAACCCAACCTTACTTTGTCCTTCAGCTGTCAGATTTGTCAATTAATTTTGATACGAAAACTAAATAAAAAACCGCATAACTCGTACCTATTATCTAATAATCATAGAAAAAGTATAGTATTCTACTCCTGTGTAATGGCTATTACACAATGATTACACTACTCGCCTACGGCTCGTAGTGCAAACTTCATCCTTCGTGAGTAATAGCCATCATTACCCGCTCGTTGAATTATATACTATTATTTTCGCATTCTTGACACCGAGGTGATGGTGGAATAATTGATTTCCTGGATTTTCGATTTATCGATTTTTCGATTTAGTGAATTTATTATAGATTTATACACACTTATCTTTTAATACTGCCATGTTTTAGGAATGTAAATGTTATTATTTATAATCAATAATCTGAACTGAAGTCAAGGTTGGACAACATGTTTTAAATTTAAAATTATTGAGTAAGTACTGAAGGTCCGAATTTATAGTCGCTCTTTGAGAATTCCTCCGACCTTAAGGAAGCCTTGAACGTTTAGAATTGCCATGACTAACTTGTCAAATAGTATCGAGTGTCCATTCTAAACTCACGAATTGCAAGGAAGAGTCAAGGAACGACTATAAATTCGGCCCTTAAACGTCAAAGGAAGATCCATTTCTCACTTGGGTTCTATGCTTATATATTTGAGGGTTTCTATTATCTCCTAACTATTTAACCCAACTTTTGATTTCATACAGGTGCAAGTTGATTTTATGGAATGTATTCTTTAAGCAGAAGCTGACCATATTTATCAGTACAATTTTCAATCATTAATTAATTAGTCCTCTGGAAACCTGAATCTTCTATATTTTTATTTCATGAATGATATGGCCAGCCACTGTTAATGAACTTATATGGCAAGTATATTGAGGTACAATGTAATATTTTTTTTTTTATTTCTTATTTTTTTGGAACTTGAAGAATTTTATTGAGAGTTAACCCCTTATTGATTTTACTTAGTGTTTTATCAACTATTGATTTTATCTTTTTAAATTATTTAATTCTTGATTTTCAACATCACTGTGAGAATTACATATACTATTTTGATTTGAAAACTGCTCAAGTGTTTTATTGGTTTTACCTATGTCAAGGTTTGGTTGAGTTTTATGCCTTATTTATTTCCTTTCCGGAATTATCTATAACCGTTTGCTGATTATTTTTTTAAGTGTGTTTCTGAATTTTTACACTTCAAAATTTCATGTATTTTAATTTTTTTTTTTTTTTACAAATTCACTGGCGTCCTTGCCATTCTGTACTTATTGAACTATTGACCCACCCCTAATAATTATTCGCCGAGCAAACTGAGTATATTATGTTCCTCTTGTTAATTCATTAGATAACAAAAGGGGCCTGATTGATAAAAATCAGTGATTAATTGTTATATTTCCAATATTTACGTTGTCTTTTTTGATACTGAATGGTCCTAGCTAAGGTTTGCCAGCATAAAGCATTTTTAATTATTTTTTTTTTAATCTTTGGTTATGCTGAGTATTGTTGAGTTTTTATTGGACAAACGCAAGAACGCAACGTAACGCAATGTAAAAAGTTGGAAGTTGGCCAGCTTTTGCGGAACGTTACGTTACGAAGATGCGGTTACGTTAAAGTATAAATTGCTCCAACTAAATGTGTATCTATGTTTAACTTTTTACGGTAGCGTTACGGCTACGTTACGTCAATCTATAAAATGGGCTTTAATCTTTTACTGCCCACGGTGACCTTTTGGATAATCTCCAACAATAATTATCTCGTCCCGCATATCTCCGACGGTGATTCCCGATTTCATCATTAAAAACTTTTCGCCGCCCCCATTTCTGTTAAAAAAAAAAACTCTCTAATAACAAGAGCAGCTCCATTTAATCTGAAATCGCACAACTTTCTGTTTATGATATGGCGGGGTCCATTTTGCTTCCTCGAGCGTTATGCGAGCAAATTAGGGAATTGTGGGAGACCGGATAGAAATCCAATAAGGCGGCTTTTGTTTTTTTTTTTTCGATCCCGGAAATTATTTCTGTCCGCTCTTTCATAGGAATTCGAAGAAAATCTTTGTTTCGAGAAAATTATTATTTGTTTTTCAATTAGGTCGATAGGAAATGCATTGGGCAGCGTATGTCCAATTGAGATTTTTTTTAAGGGTTTTATAATTGACTCTCGTTTACCATACAACACACGAACGACGTCTTTTTCAAAATGATTTTATGAATTTTATGTGTATTTCCCATATTTAAATAATTTTTTAATTTTATTAGAACTCAATAAATTGTGATCGTCATTTTCCAATTATAAGCTTTCAAAAATGTCTTCTCCTGTCTGCGTTCTCCAGACAAGGACAATTTCCGATTTCATTAAAAAAGTTTTCTTTAGATTTTTTTCCTTTTAAAGAAAAGGGAACTGTGAACTGTAAGTACAATAAACGTCGGACTTTTGATATTATCCGAGAAGTAATTATCTCCGTGATGGTTCCATTTCAAAGCAAGACGTTATTTTCAATTAATTAAATCATCGATAAACTATATATTTCTTGAAAGTTTAACTGGAAAAGTTTTAATCGGAACAAGTTCAAGCAGGTGTCGGAATCCAGTCAAATTTGAAAAAAACGACTTAGAAACTTTTCGTCATCTTTAAAAGTTACCGTCATCTTTTTATTCATCCGATTAGATTAAAGAAAAACACGTAGAAATAACGGGAAACTTTTCTTAATGAAATCGGAAAGTGGCCTAGTTAAGGCAAACACGCTTATCGAATACTCAAACTTCCCTAATTGGATAAACGTCCTCGGAAGATATTGCCTTTTTAGAAAATACATTTTTTTTTTCGTGGAGAGACGTTTTATGTTAAGGAATTTAAAGTTGGTAAACAAGGCAATAAATTTGGGTATTACGGACATCGTTTAGGCTTTTTTTATTGTGTTTTTCCTCAAACTTCTTTAACGTTGGAATTTATTATTAGAGTTTGTTGTTTGTGAATTAACATTTTTATGGATGCTGGATGCTATTTACATAAGTGAAAATAGTAAGCATTATGAACCCCTAATCAAATAAACACTACCTCGTAAGTATTTAATTTCCTGAAAGTTTCTGAAGCATGTTGTTCTTTATTGCCCCCACGAAAGGAAATGTTTACTTCCACTGTAATAAATGATGTTGCTTTTAGGTGGGGTGTGGGCAAATATATTTAATTGGTTGTGCAAATAAGTGCGAAGAAAGTTTACGTTATAAGGCCAAAAGAACAAAAAAAAAAATCAATGATGTACTTGCAAAAAAAAAAATAAAATTGGAAAAAATAGAGGATGTCACTTACGGTGGAAATTGGAAAGTATTCAAGAGCTATTCTGTTTGGTTACCTACTTCAACAATCAGGTACCTGATGTTTTTATTTATATTTGTTATGGATTGCTAATTTTATTTCATTAATTCAACAGTCAAACGTTGTTAGGAGTACCTACCTATTTTTGTTCTTGAATATGCCCATCCATCCCAGCCAGTTTCTCTTTGATTTTAATAATATCATTAGAGATAAGCAAAAATTTAACATGTGGAGCCTATATCTACGAAATAGAATTTACAATGTTCTTCGTTCTTCCTATTTCCAATCTCTCCTATTTTCATCTGCCCATAAATCTGTTTTTGATTTAATTATCTACGCCTTCTCTGCAGGGTTTTCTGGGTCTTTCTCCTCTCCTTCTTCCATTTGCTTTCCACTGTAGATCGATGTGTGTGCGTCTTTGAACAAATCGGGCCACGAATTGATTTCCGCTCCAAGTTCTCTTGTTATACCCTCAGCCCCTGCTCCAATACCGCGTAGGGTGTGGCATTATGAAGCTGCGGACTGGGAAAGACCTTAAGCTCTTTTTCTCGACTTTTCCGTGGTCCGATGTTTGCTTCAAATGCAACGATTATTCCAAGGCTGCAGGAGAGGTTCCCGAAATAATTTCCCTAGTTATGGAATTGTAAACTCCACATCCGGTGTCGGAAAACCCTGACTTAACAAGCAATTTGTCCAAGCGGTTGCAAAAAAAAAAACAAACTCGATCGTCCTTTACGGCTGCCAGAAATGATTGCAACCGTATAACCAACGAGGCTAAGGAAATACACAACCAACAAGTGCGTAATCGACTTTTGAACTGCCCGAGTAGAACAAGGTCCTTGGTCAGATCATAGGAAAACCTTTCATATTTGCAGGTTTCTTCAGTACCTACTATTAGAATAAGCGATGAGTCCGCGCCCTCGCGTCCTCTGATACTCTCCAGAAGCAAAACCCCCAAAATTCCTGTTAGTACGCGCGATTTATAGTAAAATTTGGTCTATATTATTGATTACAATTCATGTAATTAAGCCCTAATTATTGCAAGTCCCCTCGGACGAGCAAAATTCTCTCATAAGCGCCTGTTTTTGGCTCTCTCTCTCACTCTCGCCGGGCTCCAACGCGCCTGTATGTGCATATCGTTGTGTTTTCATCTCAGCGGAAAATTCCCTGGCTGCCAGAGTGAATAGTGATAAATGGATAAATAATCATCTTGTGGATTTATCTGCATGAACCGGATTAAGCAAGTAAGACCGTTACAATTTCTCAAACAATCGAACAATAAATACAGATTAGTGATTCGCTTGAAATGCACTATAATTTGAAGTGTCTTCTAACGTTTAATGCAGAAATTTGGTTGCACACTCGTGAAATTAACATTTGCACATTTGTATATAGTAACTGAGCATAAATAAACACGTTTCTTGCACATATTGTTTACCGAGTTCCGCAGAAAAGTGCACAGAAAAAAGAAACTGTTTAAATCAACTAAATTTTGCGTTCATTGAAATAAATATCTTCTTGATATTCTCCAAGTACATGTGTATTTGAATGAATCCTATAATACTGTTGTTATTAAAAGGCTTATTTACTTGTACCAATAATCTATTTATTTACCAGCAACATGTTACTTACTGGTAGAGTTGTAAGTCAAGTAAATTCGTGTTTGGTTCAAATATCTTAGAAATGTTGATTAAATACAAAATATTTAAGTTAAATTTATGTATAGTTGAATCAAATTATTACAACTTTGAGGCTTGCTTGAAAACTACCTTTTTTTCTTGTAATCATCTGAATAGTTGAGTTAATTAGCTATATGGTTGAACTGATTAATTAATTTTATTGATGTGAATAAACAATCTTGTCTGATATAGATACAGGTTTTGGGATAATATAACCCCACATGTCCAAAATACCTTCAATCTTAATCAAGTAAGAAACTTGATAAATGTTGAAGTTATTTTGGATATGTGGGGTTATATTTTCCGAAAACCTGTACCTATATTGGACAAGATTGTTTAATACATCAAAAAAATTAATTAATCAGTGCAACCATATAGACTAATTAACTGAGATGTTTGTTATATTTTCACCTCAAAAGGAATTTAAGATTTGGAGGGGACCTCGGAGGGGATAGGTTAGTACAATGGAGAATAAAAAAAACATAATTGAGAAAAATGATATATTTCCATAAACCTCCTTTCCAGTAACAAAATATAAGAAGAAACACACCAAATTAAGATCAACTCAAAAGTTTTACTCAACTGTAAAAACAACGCACTGAAACTTACATATTTAAGTAGATAGGTACCTAAATGTAATAAAACTAAATGCTCCTCTAGTATCTAACATAAAAATGGTGTCAATATAATATTTGAAAACTAGCAGTAAAAGAAGAAATCAACAGTATACCTATTTCGTTGGAACTACTATGTAAGCATATAACCAAACCCATTAGCAAAATTGAATCAAAAGTGCATTTAGTTGATTAAAATATACCAACGATTGAATTTTTTATTTTGAAAGATCTGCATGCCTCGAGGTGACATGATGTATAATCGCCATTTTTATCTGTAAGAAAATGCATTACTTAATTTTAATAATTAATTAAAATTAATAATGGAAACTGATATTTAAAAAAATATAATGAAAAAATCATGTAGGTAATATCACCATAAAAAACTATCTATTTTGTGCCTATACTCTGTCCCTACTAATATAAAGCCTTATTAGATGAATACATGTAGTTTACATAATGTAGATACTTACATTCAAAATTTGAACTCAGAAAATGAGTTAGACGGTTCTCAAACAACCACTTCAATGAACCTTGTGAACTCACGGGTAACAACTTGCGTCTGCCAAATAAAATATAAAGGAAATAGGACTAAACTAGCTTAGCCAGCCGGAGATATTGGAATAATTCTATTTCGGGTTCAGCTATCTGGGGTCCTATTTTCGAATATTTTCGCATACGAAATTTCATACAATTTCGAATTCTCCCCATTTAATTTACATTGCTGTCAATCAAATTTCGTGCACGAAATGTACTCGAATAGTTTCGAAAATCGCACCCCTGGACTCTAGAGAGGATCCCACACGACTAAATAGTGATAGGATTCAACACGAAGGGTTATGGTATACCCATTCCCAATCAGGCAATCACTAGCAATAAGATTATTGGAACATACACGTATGGTGTTGGGTCAAATATTAATTAATTAATTGTCTCAAATTATCGTCGTATTATTTGCGATTGCTTTAGCCATTAGGGCAAGCAAATAATAGTTTGGGCTTAAGAATATAATTTATTTCATTGAAGCAAATATCTATTCAACTTAATTGTCCATATATTTATTCATCTTACTTGATAATATAGAGATTTAAAATATTTGGTTCAACTATTTTAAATCATGAGTTAATTATATATTAGTTAAATAAATCATAAAATTGATTGAATTATGCATAATAGGGTAGTGGACAATTTTTTGAAATATTTTTTTTATTAATCTCCATAACAAAATAAATAGTATTTGATGATTCTTTGATTTTAGAAAACAAAAATATACCTAAAAAATTTTTTAACAAATTTGTACTTATTTTAAACGGCATAATTTACCGCCCGGAAATTACGTCAAAGCTGTTATGTCTAAGGCATTCCGACATTAATAAGAGTGGGCGAGAGCGCGGTCAGTGCGTCCTTATACTTCACATGCTTCTAGAAAAAGATGCAGATAAGCTCAATGCGCATTGATTGACAAATGAAAATCTCTCAAAAAGTGGGGTTATGTTGAGGGTGCGTCCCGACAGACGCTGATATATCTCTCTTTTTTGCACTAATGAGTAAGTGTGTGTCGAATATAGGACGAAGGTATAATTCATTTTATACTCAAATACAACAGCTATGACGTAGAATCAAGGCGCGAAATATTTTCGTTTAAGTAGTGTGTTCCAAAACTGTACTTTTACAATCGTTTTAAACAAAGTTAGCAATTTTTTCTGAAATTTCTTTCAATAGGAATATTTTTCATTTACTCCATAGATGAACAGTAGATCATCGATTTCATTGAAATTATACCTTGTCCACTACCCTATTGATTTACTTAAATAAAGCTGAGTCAATTTAAATATGTATCACTTTTTCCCAATAAAATATGGGTGAAATACACCATTTATTTGAATTTTGGTGGTGCAGTTTTTTCTGTGTGCTCAAATTGTTAATTCCCAATACATCGAAGAACTTTCCAGGATCAATAAACATTTTGTGATTACACTGAACTGATTAAGGTTGACGAATTATTTATGTCGTGCTCTCGTGCATTTAATTAGTTAACTTGTATTTTCGTTTATTTAACATTTAACCATAAATGATATTATCATTATCAGATTTCCCTACCTTTTAGAAATCAAGATACTTATTTACTTTAGATTAGTATGTTACGGGTTGATTTTTCCCGCACCAAAATAAAAGGAAATAAGCTGATTCACCTCTCTGAATAGCATACCTTCCTCAAGCCACTGTTTTCTTTTCAATAGTTGTAGCCAAACTTTTCATCAAACATTTCATTCCTCCCAGAATCATTAAGTTAGAGGTTTATTATTGGAATTGATTTCCTGTTAGTAGGGTTAAAATAAATAGACAATTAATTTATTAACAAACAAAATCACAATATTTACACTAGAACAGCTGATGTCTGATCCGAGTAGATTGATTAGATTGACGGCGCTCCAAATAGGGTCAGTGACCGGTACTAACTTAATTTGAATAAGTACCATGCCCCAACTACCATCAAAATCCCCAGTACCTTCCACCTTGGAGTTTTGACAGAGACTTTTTAAAGGACATTGCAGGGACAAGCAGAGGTCATTCAGGTCGAGGACTTTTCACGATTAAGTGTTCGGGAAAATTCCTCAGGCACATTTTGCCGATTTTCTGAGTTGTCTAGTTTTCGCTCATAGATCTAGGGTGGCTAATCCGTTATTTTAGCACCCAATCGCCTTGTGCGGATTTTTTTTTTTGTGAGTCGAAAAAGAGCAACGTGTCCAATTGTTTGTTCCTAAAGGCCAAAGTATTTTGGTGAGTCGTTTTTCTTATTAATCTTCTCTGTGTTTCTCTATTTCCTATGTAAAAGCATAATTTTCTGTTAATTATACGGTTAAATTCCGAATATCGGACATACCTACCTCTATTGCTCCACGCCCTGTCTCATAACGTCCATTTGTTTCAGGCCTTTAATCTTCACCTTTAGATGTTACGCTTTATTCATCACCCCTAGAAGTTACAACTTTAATCGTTACCTTTAGATGTCACCTTTTATTCGTCACGCTTTAGTCCCTGACTTTCAGTAAAGAGTTATACGTTCAGCTTACTGTATATTTCAAGTAGTACCTACAATCTTCAGCCTCCTCTAGACCATTGGAAGCCTTAGTGACTCCTAGTTACTGAACTTCAGTGCCCAGGACCAGGTTGCTTCTTGTTGCGGCCCTGATCCAGTCCCAGGCCATTGGAAACACTGGAAGATATTGATCCCACCTGTCAGGTTCTCCCCAAGAGTTTAGGGACTACTCAGGTTTGATAAGTGTGTTGTATTGTCTTAATATCAAACCTTACCAACCCCTTGTTGGAGTAAATCACCACAACAACGCAGTTATACTATCTTAAAATTATCCTTCAGATTAGATGTTATTATTTCAGTTTTAATCAATTATATATCTTACCTTTACTATATGAAATTCACCATTCAGGTTGGGTATTGTTAGGTACTTCAATTTTATTAGGTATCTAGGTATTTATCCTACCTATATTGTTACATAATATTAAAGCCCTTCAGGTTACGTATTGTTACTTCAACTTTGATTAATGCTGCACTGAATACTTGTACACTGGGGTTAAATGGCCAGTTACGAAGGTACTGCATTAAGTGAGCTTCTTTATTAATTAATATTTCAGGTATTACTGTTGTTAATTGTCATTACTCTTTATTTTTTTTATTTAGGGACTCAAGTTGAGTATAATTAATAATTATTATAAATAATATTTACAGAACATATGGTTGGACGATTTCTTTTCTTGTTCTGTTCTGGTTCCAGTGTCATTCAGTGTTCCAGGGCATTCGGAAAACTCACTCCGAACCTGCTCTGGAGTCAACCTGTTCTGGTTCTAATTAAAACCCGTACCTGATTGTAGCAAAGCGTTTCACTTTTGTCCCTTCTTCTTGTTTATATTTCAGGTTGTGCTGCTATAGTTCCGTAGAAGTTTCCTGCTTTCGTTATATCGGTTGATTTCGTGTACTGCAGGGAAAAAGTAGGTGGCGCTCTATATTTAGTTAATTAATTAACCCACACCACTCTCCGTATTGGAAGCTAGTCGGCAACCCTTTACACGAAATCACGTTTCTAGATTTCAGCCACCAACCAACCCTTTCTTCTCTCTTTATTTCTCTGTTTTAGTTACCCATTCACTATCTCCCTTCCTCAAATCTTATCATTAAATTCTCCGTTACGTTTTGCCACGTAATAAATTGGCACGTAATAAATTGGCGCCCAACGTGGGGCTATTTTTTTTTGTTTATTATTTAATTTTTTTTTGGAATTTTGCGACATCTGTTATTGATTTAATTTTCACCTTCGCCATTCTAGCAGGATTCGGGTAATTTCTTTTTCTTTCTGTATCTTCCTTACTATATGTAAATATAATTTTTTTTTTCTTTTTCTTTCCACAACCCCTCGGTCAATTCATTTTTTTTATTGTTTTTTTTTGCTTTGCTACAGGTCGGGTTTCTTTTGTTTTTTTTTTGTGTATTTTGTTAAAAGTACCTACCTATACTTTTAATTGGATTTACGAATTTCCTCTTGGCGTTTCGTTATTTTCTTTTATTGTTTTTTTCCCGTCAAGATGGAAATAAATCTGTTGGGTGCTGAGGAAGTCAAATATGAATTGGCTATTCGCGGATTGCCCATTACTGGCACCTTTCTACGAAAACGAACGGCATTACGTGACGCTCTGCGCCGTGAGCGCGAGGGTCATTCTTCGGCTCCAACAAATTCTTGCTTCGACAGCGACAGCGAACTTTGCATTTGTCAAGGCAAACTTGCAGCTTTGGCGCGAGAAATCACAAGCTTTGACCATGAGAACGCGGACAGCGAATTTCGGAGAATTTTCACCCTGTTGAGCCACACCGACGCTCGTCTCGACAAGCTTCATTGTATTTCACACGATGAGCGAGAGACAAGGCAAGAACTTGCTGAAGCGTGCGCTGAGCTATTCAATCGGCTTGAGTTGGCCCGAAATGGCACAGCCATTGAATCGCAGTCACGAGCTGACGTTCACCAGGAACACCAAAGCCTTCTTGACACCAACAATCCCCGGATAAACCGTGTGTCTGAAGAGGTTGCCACGTCGCATGATTTGATTTCCTTGGATGACGAAAATCCCAACGCTTCGGAACCTCTCCAACAAACTACATTTTCAAGACTGAACACTCCGCCTTCAGTCGAGCCTCCTCCACAAGTCATGTTAGACCCGTTGGTGGAATTTCCACCCCGCCGAATTATCCAAGCTCCTCGTTACACAAATTTCGATCAAATCTCCACAGCTGGAAATGTTTCGAGACCACCCGACTCACTGATTCATCGCGTGAGAGTCGCAGTTCTTGTTTCCCAGCCACTGGTGCAAGCGAGCCTCGGTCTCGAGAAGTTGGAAATATTGGGCATTATGCTCCTGTCGAGTCTAGGGTGCGCACCAACCGCAATTATTTGGGTCAGTATAGATCATCTGCTGCGGACGATCAACCTGACGTACCGCTCTATTACCAACAGTTTCTTGGTGATCAGCCTCCACCACGGTTGCGCTCCTTGTTTATTAGACAGCCGCCTCCTTCAGTTATTTCCAGAGCTGTGGCCACTAATTCTGAACTTCCATCAGCACTGGTACACTCATTAGGTTAGGAAATTTGTTTTGTTCTGTTGTTTGGTGTGTTTTTTTTCTGTTGTGTCTTGTCGAACCACTTGTCTATACCGTGATCTTGGTCTCGAGCCTAAGAAAAGAAAGTAAAGAAGAAAAAAAAAAATCGTTGATTTTTTTTTTGTGGAGCAAAGGGAAGTGTTGTTACGGGATGATTTTTCCCGCACCAAAATAAAAGGAAATAAGCGTATTCGCCTCAATGAATAGCATACCTTCGTCAAGCCACTGTTGTCTTTTCAATAGTTGTGGCCAAACTTTTCATCAAACTTTTCATTTTTCCCAGAATCATTAAGTTAGAGGTTTATTAATGGAATTGATTTTCTGTTAGTAGGGTTAAAATGAATAGACAATTAATTTATTAATGAAACAAAATCAAAATTATTTAAACTGGAACAGCTGATTGTCTGATCGGAGTAGATTATCTAGATTGACAGCGCTCCAAATAGGGTCAGTGACTGGTACTAACTTAATTTGAATAAGTACCATGCCCCAACTACCATCAAAATCCCCAGTACCTTTCACCTTGGAGTTTTGACAGAGACTTTTTGAAGGACATTGCAGGAACAAGCAGTAGAGGTCATTCAGGTCGAGGACTTTTCACGATTAAGTGTTCAGGCACATTTTGCCGATTTTCTGAGTTGTCTAGTTTTCGCTCATAGATCTAGGGTGGCTAATCCGTTATTTTAGCACTCAATCGCCTTGTGCGGATTTTTTTTGTGAGTCTAGAAAAAGCAACGTGACCAATTGTTTGTTCCTAAAGGCCAAAGTATTTTGGTGAGTCGTTTTTCTTATTAATCTTCTCTGTTTCTCTATTTCCTATGTAAAAGCATACTTTCTGTTAATTATACGGTTAAATTCCGAATATCGGACATACCTACCTATTGCTCCACGCCCTGTCTCATAAAGTCCATTTGTTTCAGGCCTTTATTCATCACCTTTAGAAGTTACACTTTAATCTTCAGTCTTAGACGTTACGTTTTAATCGTCACCTTTTGTTCGTCACGCTTAGTCCTTTTCAATTTTTAATTAATTATAACTATATCACCTTTTTTTTTATGAAACTTGCCTTCCAGGTTATGCATGGTAAGGTACTTCAATTTTATTAGGTATCTAGGTATCTATACTACCTATATTGTTACATAATATTAAAGCCCTTCAGGTTACGTATAGTTACTTCTACTTTGATTATTGCTGCACTGAATACAGGTAAATACTTGTACACTGGGGTTAAATGGCCATTTACGAAGGTACTGCATTTAGTGAGCTTGTATATTGAACATTTATATTTCAGGTATTATTGCTGTTGTACGGTACTCTTTACTTTAAGGGACTCGAGTTAATTTTTTTTGTATTTACTATTTTTAGAGTATATAGGTTAGGTACTCCTAGTCTAGGCGATTTCTTTACTTCTTTGAACCTGTTCTAGAGTCAACCTGTTCTGGTTCTAATTAAAACCCGTACCTGATTGTATTTAGCAAAGCGTTTCACTTTTTGTCCTTTCTTCTTGTTTACGTTTATATTTCAGGTTGTGCTGCTATAGTTCCGTAGAAGTTTCCTGCTTTCGTTATATCGGTTGATTTCGTGTACTGCAGGGAAAAAGTAGGTGGCGCTCTATATTTAGTTAATTAATTAACCCACACCACCCTCCGTATTGGAAGCTAGTCGGCAACCCTATACACGAAAACCCGTTTCTACACCTTTTCCATATGTATTTCAGAGATCGTCAGTTTAATTTCAGAATGCGTCAATTGAAATTCAGATTAGTAAATTGTATTTCAGAATACGTCAATTGAAATTCAGATTAGTAAATTGTATTTCGGAAAGCGTCAATTGTATTTCAGAATAAATAATTTTATCTGGGAAAGAATCAATTGTATTTCAGATTAGTTTATTTTATTTCAGAAAGTGTCAATTGTATTTCAGATTAGTTAATTTTATATCGGAAAGCATCAATTGTATTTCAGATTAGTTGATTGTAGTTCAGAAAACGTGAATTGTATTTCAGAAATTGTCAGATGTAGTTCGGAAATTAGTAGGTATCTACGCAAATTTCCCCAAATCAACACAAGATAGGTGTATAGGTGACTCATTATAAATTTTATTTAATACACTACATTGATAATATCTGAAATACATTTGACGAATTCTGAAATACAATTTACAATTTCTGATCTACAAATAAATAATCTGAAACACAAATGACGATTTCTGAAATACAAGTGACCAAACTGAAATACAAATGACTTTTTCTGAAATACACCTGACGAATCTGAAACACAAATGTTGTTTTCTGAACTACAACTGACAAAGTTGAAATACAAATAACACTTTCTGAAATTGAACTTACACAACTGAAATACAATTGACGCATTCTGAACTAGAATTGATGAATCTGAAATACAAGTGATACATTCTGAAATACTTATGGAAAAGGTGTAGTGCAAATTATCGCGTAATTATAATCTGATTGGTTCAAATCAACAATCAAAACATGTCAATTTATTGTTGGAATACCAGTTTTGACAGATGTATGAAATTCTCAATACAATACAACACAAACACCCTAGCAATGGGAAGAGTACTTTGAAGAATTACTGACAGAAGAGCGAGCAGAGTTTAAAGAAGAAAGGGAACAGACACGAAACATAAAAACTGCAGGATAACCTATAAGAGTTATGCAAGAAGAAGTTAAAAAACCCTGTAGCTTCTTGAAAAACGGTAGGGCACCAGGCCCAGGAGAAATATATGGAGAACTGATAAAGTATGGGACCAATAAACTCTACAAACATTTAACAAAACTATTTCAAACATGCATAGATAAACATGAAGTACCGGAAGAGTGGAAAATAAGCTATTTAACAACGATATATAAGAAAGGAGATAGAAGCAAATGCGAGAACCACCGAGTAATTGCAGTAACAAACACACTGAGCAGAGTGTACGGAAAACTCATAAATGCCAGAATAGAGAACGAGTACAAAGATAGTGAGACGAACAGGCCGGTTTTAGAGCAGGAAGATCAACTGTATTTAGTTTGACCCAGGTAATAGAAAAGAAACTAGCGTATAACCAAGAACTCCATTTACTCTTTGTAGATGTAAAGAAGGCATATGACAATGTTTCGCTGAAAAAGCTTTGGGAAACACTGGAGAAGACCAATATCAATTTAAAGCTAATAAAGGCAGTAAAAACGCTCTATAGTGATTCAAAGACCAAGATTAAACAGGGAAACATTATCAGTAAAGGCTTTATAGCAACTAAAGGACTTAAACAGGAATGCTGCATATCACCAACAGTTTTCAAAATATACTTAGAACAAGCGCTTAAGGGGTGGAGAAACAAATGCAGACACATGGGAATACCGCTTAATGAATACAATCTATATACTTTAAGCTTTGCAGATGATCAAGTAGTAATTGCACAGGATTATGCTGACCTAGAGTACATGGCACGAAAACTGATAGAGGAATACGAGAAATGGGGTTTGGAAGTAAATCTAACTAAAACACAATATATGACTATAGGAGGCGAACAGCAATCTCTCAAATTGAATAACGGACAAGAAATAAAACAATGTACTGAATACAAATATTTGGGCATGAAAATCTCACATGAGGGAACCCTAGACGAAGCAATTAAAGATCGGAATATACAAGGACGCAAGGCAATATCCCTACTAAATGGTGTACTGTGGGACCAAAATATCAACAAAATTAACAAAACTAGAATATACAACAACATAGTCAAAAGCATAGTCACATATAGCTCAGAAGTCTGGCCACTAAAGAACAGAACCGCAAAAATGCTGGAAGCAACTGAAATGGACTTTTGGAGGGGATCGGCAGGCAGGTCAAAAATGGAAAGCATAATAAATCTAAGAATAAGGGAGATTATAAAGGACAAACAGCTGATCTGGTTCGGACATGTACAAAGAATGGCAGATACAAGGATACCCAAGCAAATTATTGAGTGGAAGCCAGGGGGAAGAAGAAGACGCGGCAGACCAAGAAGCTGGAGAAGTGGAGTGGACGAAGAAATGAGAGACAGAGGCTTAGAGGATGGTGCCTGCATTGATAGAGATGGTTGGAGATCGGGAATCGGAAGACGTAGAACGTTATAAACCGATGTTTATATACATATAGAGTAATTGTTTCAGTTGTATCTTGAAAAGCGTAGGAGAAATATAAGCACCCTTGTTTTAAACCCTTTATTGACTTCAAAAATCATTTGGTCATTTATCTTCACTTTCGCCTCGTTATAGTTCTGGAGGTATTTAATTGCCTTAAAGTAGTTGTAGGTTTATATTTATTTTTTTCTTACGCTTTCCAAAGTATAGTTAGGGGTTCACTACCCTAGGTCTTTTGTAAATCTAAATACAGGGGCAACGGAACTTGCTGATTTGAACTGGGCACCGTGAACAGAGGGGTTCTAACACCGAGGGTGGTGGAAAGAGATGGTTCGGGAAGTTTTTTCCTCTCGGATTATTCCTGGACCTTCATCACAATTGAAAAGAAGAATAGGGTTACCGTGTCTCGTGAGAACATCCACATCGGAGCAGCAAGACAATTAGAGATTTGGTAGGCGCTCGACACCCAAGCATGCAGCTGTCCTTTGACTTCCTGAAAGTTCTATAAGGCAACTTCTTTACTACTATGTAACTCCTTTTGTTAACGAATCAAGAGGCGCAGCTCAGTTTGCTCAGTGAATAATTATTAGAAGTGGGTTAATAGTTAAATAAGTACAGAATGGCCAGGGCGCCACTGAATTTGTAAAAATAAATAATTAAATTACGTAAAATATTTGAAGTGTGAAAATTCAGAAACACACCTAAAACAAATAATTAGCACAAGCCAATTGAAAATTTTGGAAAGGAAATAAATAAGGCATACAACTCAACCAATTCTTGACATAGGTAAAACCAATAAAACAATCAAGTTATTTTCAAATTAAATTAGTGTATATTTCCACAGTGATCAAATTCAATTCACAGGTCGGAAAATAGAGAAAAATCAGTTAAGCAGTAAATAATAAATCAATGGATAGAGGTTTAACCCTCAATTGGATCCATCAAACTGAAAAAATAATATCGCAATATACACTAGAATAGTTGTCACATAATTTAACTTAACAGTCGCTGGCCATATCATTAACTTGAAATGAAAATATGAAAGATTAAGTTTCCAGAAAATTAAGTTTAAACAAAAATGAATGAATGAAAATTTTAATATTATATGGATAAATATGGTCAGCTTCTGCCAAAAAAGTAAAGTCAGTAAAACCAAATTGAAACTGTATGAAACCAAAGGTTAAACGTTGAAGGTATACAGGAAATATAACAGAAATCCTCAAGTATATAAGCTCTAGAACCCAGGTGAAAAATTGATCAACTTTTGCCGATATCGGTACTCACTTATTAATAAATATAAATTTGGAACATATTGTTCAACCTCGACCTCAGTTCAGATTAATGATTACTAAAATAAACAATGTCAAAACATGGCAGTACTAAAAGTTAATTAAAAATAATTCAATAATTAATTCGATATGCCCATGCTCCACGAAAATGGGCATCGTTAGCAATGTGCGGGTTCGTCGAATGAAACCAAGTCCTCGAAAGAAACGGGCTCTTCGGAAGAAACTGGCTTCTCGAAAGAAACTGACTCATCGAAAAACCTCAAGTATTAGAGGCATTCCATGAACAACCATTACTCAAAAAAAAAAAAAAAAAGAAATAAACACGAGGGAGTTTGAAGTTCAAACTCAAATGAAACGGTAATCACAAGCCTTCGATATTGAATTTTTTGGTAATTAACGGAACATTTCCTTACGCTACTTTATTTCGTCAAACTAGTGCCTGATGGCCGATAGGGTACCTCTCGGGGTACCTTTTTCCACGAGAACGTAATCGATATTTCACTTAGCAAGATGGTTGTCCGCAGGCCAGGATCTTATCGACCTTTCAGGTCGAAAGTGAAAATTAAAGGAACGAAGAATAGGACAAGCTGAACAAGCAGAGCTTCCCTTCGAAAAATAGCCAACGGAAAGTGTTTGTACTAAACTGGTACTTAAAATTAAAAGAAAAAGGGTGTCCTCTTAATAATTGCTATTATTATTGGCAGCAGATACCTTTTATTAATAATGCCAGTCATCAGACTGTCAGCATTCAAGGCGATAATTGATTCTATAAAACAATATATGAAAGAAAAAGAAACAGTTACGAAGAGTAGCATTTCACATGTTACAATGTAACATTTTCAACCTACAAGTTAGCTGCAGTATAATAACTCACTGAATGTAATTTTGTTGCTCGGCAAAATGCATGTGAAGTGTCGTTCGAGAACTTGCCTCATGATACGCTGTGACACGAGTTAAGTACACTCTCACCTGTCTTGGTGTGTGAATGAGTGCTGACAATTAAAGAGGCCTCTCCATTCCAGAAATCATTGATTCTTACCTTTTTAAAGAAAACGACCGTACAGTTACTGTAAATTTTGTTCGATACTTCCACATGGTTGGAAACTTTTTTGTCCCCAATCTTGAAGGAATGAAGTTCCCTGAGCGCGTGATTTTCTCGAGAGGTCATTATCCGCGGGCTCTTTTTTTTAGGGATATACAAAGTCTAAAGTTAATTGTTTATCCTGATTATCCAAGGACCTAGCCCACTTGAAGGATAAAGTTTTCCAAAAAATAGCTCGTGAATATACACAAAAGAGTTGACCGGAGCATCAGAAATTGACTCTCTGAGTTAGTTACAATGAGGGGCGTCACTTGCCGGATATTATTCTTAAAGCTGTGTAATTTTATTTTCATTTACATCTAGGTATATAGAAACTCGTCGACAAAAGCTATTTGAAATACCTATTAAATATAAAACGTTATGTTTTATTGACCTTTTTAATCAGCAAGTTTCGTTGCCCTATCTTGTACTTCATACGGAATATCTTATGTCTCCAGAGCATTGGCTTCGGCTTCTTATTAGACGCATATCGATGTGCTGATCGATAAATAAGTTTGTTTCCATTTTCATTGACAACGTACTTCCCTTTGTTGGAGAACAGCTAAACTATTCAGCTTTCGACCTCTTCCACTCCTAAGACCAAGATCTCTTCAGGAGCACTGACTGATGTTTTTTTTTTGGCGTTGCATCATCATTTACTGTATAAATTTCAAAAATCATAAGTTTTTACCCGTGATATTAATTTTCATCAATCTTTCGTTCAGAGATTACCGGTTACTCAAATAAATACTTAAAAACTAGGACATATGTTTACGAACTGATGCCAAATAATATACACCCAGTGTAATGTAAAGCCGATTAAACCAGCTCATCAATCGTGAATAAAAAAAAAAACCTATATAGTTCTAGCGCTGGAACATAAAATATCGCACAATTGTTGCTAGAGCTGGTTTACGAATATACATAGAAAAAAACACTGAAAATTGTAAGTATAGTAGCTTTTTCCTAGGTTAACCAATTTAAGTTTAATTGCAGTTTAGCTCGCTTTGATGGCCTCTATTTTCATCCCAACTTTAGAGCGGCGAAGTGAAATCCAGGATGAAATGTAATTTTGAGATTTGCGGCAACAACACATCCCAAAAATTTAAGTATTTTACTTCAAAATCGTTAATTCAAATGAATAAATGTACATTTCGCTCTGAAATAAAAAAAAAAGTTCTCAATAAAGAATCTCCAATTAAAAATTAAATAAGAATTAGACAAATAGAGTGACAGAAAGAAAGGCGAAAAAAGAATTTGCACCAGAATTCCATTAAAGTGTCAGTTGTTAGATTGGTACTTCCTTGGAAATAAAAACGCTGGCAAATATTTTAAAAGTGCTTCGACTTATTTTATTAACTGCCTTTGAAATTGTCAATTAAGGTAAGACAGCTTTCACAGTGTTTTAAAGTCCAATACAATCCAAGGTAAGGGTTAAAGAATCGTCGGAAAATAATTTCATTGTAGCTACTTGAGTAAAACAATTATTTTCAATATATCCAATTGCGAATAGAGCTAGAGGACTGTCAATTATCTCAAAGTGGATATTTTCTTTCCTTCTCTAATTTCACGTATTTACTTATTAATAATGGAAGGAAAATACCTATTATAGTTTGTCTGGTTCAGATTTTTTTTTTTTTTATCTTAGTATCTATATCAATTGGACTCCTACTTGCTCCATTTAGTTAAATGAATTATTCACCTTAGATATTATAACTAAAATTCGCCCTATCCATTACACCTCAAGCTAAACTTTAATTTTAATTCAACACAAGCAACAATGCACCCTCGAATATTTCAATTTACCGCGTCTCGAGGATAATCTTAATAGTACTATTTGTCAACTTGATGTTATATAATTACACTTTAGAGCAATCCGACAATGGAGCCGTTTAGATTCGCCCGTGGGGTCGAAACGACACACTTTTGAGCTCTATTGGGTTTAGGAGGCTCAAATTCCACTGTAAAGTTCCATGAACTGGGTGGACCGTAATAATTTACCTAAAGAAGTCCCTATACCGGCCGATTTAACAAGCACAAATATTGAAGAAGTAGGTATCTTCTGAATTTTTCAGATGATTACTTATAAAAAATATCGATTAGCATCACAAATTGAGCTTTCTATCATCATAAAAACTACCTTATAAAAGAAGAGCTAGTCAGCAATATAGAGCATTCATAAATTGATGTATACCAAAACTTGAAAAGAGATTCACAAGCTCTGGTTACAACTAAATTCTTAACATTGGAATATTAGAAAACATCAAATCGCTAACTATAACTTACTTTGGCGGACAGCTATGTGTGTTACACTCTACAACTGTAGACTCGGGTCGTTGCGAGTCATTGCATAGTTCTTCTTCAACTTCATCTCCAGTGACTCGATTTTGACAGATTGGTCGGGACATTTTGTAGCCTGAAACACAAATTTATCTACAATTCAATTCCTAGAGCAATGATTTCAAAATAATTAAAAGCATACGGTCTTTATAGTTGAACGTGACATTTCCTATAGCCTAGGCCTTAATCAGGAAAACTTAGCACATTTGTTGCCTGCTGCTGAAAACAGGTGCTTTGATATTTCGGGAAATAACGGAATTCTCATTAGAAGCGTTTTGCTTGCTGCATTGCAAGTAGTCTCATTTATTGATTGCCTCTAATGCAAGAATAAGTCAATTTTGTATGCCACATTTATTTCTGTTTATAAAATAAGTATAAATTCTGTCCTGATGTAGAAAGATCTGTTTTAATATTATATTGCCTTGTGCAATTCCAGATTCTAACAAAAATTCCATTAGAAAAATACATTGTTATTTTCATAGTTCGAAAATGTAACTAACTAGCCAGCCATGATTATCCATAAAATCAGTTTACTGTAGAAAAACAATGGTATGGTATTTGGCAAATGAAATCTGGCCATTGTTAAAATGTTACGATCTTTCAATAAATAGCCTTTGTTTTGAGGTAGAGCTTCCAATTTAGTTTTCAATGCAACTTTTTGTAAATATAAAGTAGGTACATAAGTGGTTTATTTTGGGTATTAAAAGCGAGTTTTCATCAAACTTTTGAATACTGTCGCACTGAGTGCACAATAATTATTTTGACTGAAAAGTTTGTTAATCCAGGATTAAAAAGTAAGTTAATTTAAAGCATTTTTGAACATAAAAAAAAAGACCGGAACCAAATAATAATGGTAAACGAAATGTTATCAGAGTTGAAGTAAATTGCCTAAATTCCAATAAAAATTCCGGCGGGGCCCCTAAGAAATAGTTGTTAGAGAAAAACTTTGAAACATTTGGATATTTTCTTCTCGATTTAAAATTGTTGTCTCCCACAAACTGTGGGAATTGTGGGATCACATTTAATAGAAAAGAATTGATACAAATTTTTTTTTGATCAATTTGTCACAGCCCATCTGGAAATTTTGCCGGACCCATTTTTGTCGATTGTGAGGATTTATTTTGCGCATCACATTACTGATACACGGACCAATAGTTCAACATCGCTTTCCGAAAGATGACGTTCCTTGCTTATTACCAAATTCCAAATGTTAACATCGACGATGATCGGCTGGGGCATTTGAGTCCTTGAGGAAAAACTACGAAAAGCGTTCCATAAATCTTGTACCTTAAGCCGACCTCGCAAAAGCATCAGTTCCCCCATGGTGGACAGCGGAATTAGGGCAACTGGGGATCAAAACAAGGAAACTTTCAAACCCAGCAAAAAGAGGAAGTAATTAGGAATACTATGAAATAAATACAAAACTAGTTTCAACCGATATAAAAGCGAGATTAGAAAGGCGAAAAGCAGCTCATGGCAGGAATTCTGTGAGTTCATCATGGACAGTCATGCATGAGTCAGACATGCTAAGGGAAATTCTTTCGATACGTGGACAGAATCCAGCAAAAAGATCCTCGAGCTTCTAATGAAGACACAAGATACACTTCCCAGGTTGTACAGAAGCAGATACCGACGGAGAAGTGATGAAAAGAATAATAACATTAATAACGTGGGATGGGCAGTAGAAACCTTCCACCTGCAGAACCGGAAAGAATAATGCCAGTTATGCTACATAAATCCCTGGAAGCATTTTAGAACCGATACTAAAAATATTTGCTGATTGCTGAACACTAGGGCATACACCAGCATAGGCATATCAACCCCAAAAGACTAGATATAGACCAGTTTATCATCACTCTTGTTAAAGCCTCTAGAGAAGCTGATTGATCTACACATTAGATAATTAACGGGAATAAACACGCAAAGGCCGGACCAATAAGAATATAGTGGAATAAAATCACTGCTCTAACTCGCTGTTTTCTGAGGGTGGGTGATTCCGAGGTATAACCAGATGAAACCTATATCATCTTGTAGAGGACACTTTGGGGCATAGGAAATGGGAATGTACAACTTTTTTTAATAGGACTGAACTTTGAAATCGGCCCTTAAACGTGACTGACCTCGAATTTGAAAAACTATGTTTTTCTAAACATTACCCGCTGTATTAATTTAAGCATACAATCTAAAATTCTAATTTTTTGCACACTTATACTTGAAATATGAGCGCTTCTAATGACAGTTCAGAAATTTCAAAAAGGCTCAAGGTTTTTTTGTTAAAAGGTTAGGAATATAGAATTATCAAAATCTTAAACTTCACCCTGCGGGAGCAATGTGTATTATTGAAAATTTCTATACATATATATCGAATCAAATGTAGTAGAAACATTGACGAAGTTTTTAGAAAAAAAATTAAGGTGCTAACTTTAACGGTTATAGAAATATACATTTTTATCCAAGAGCCCTGGAGTGCGCTCAGCCCATCGTGAACCGCGTCGCGACGGAATTATTTGTGCATTCACCGAGAGGTGCATTTTCTGACTTTTCCAGTTTTGTGCGTTCGTATGCGAAAAAGAGCTAAGTCTGATTTATTATCAAAGTTTGAACCATATTCAACAGTCGCTTCTCTTCGAACTGATGTTAAACAAGGGTGTGACTAAAAAAAGCAACTTAAGCTACTTAAATCAAGAAAAAAAATCTAAGATCTCCCGTAGAAACCGCAGTTTTTCATTCAACATACTATCCGAGAAAATTCTTCATGAAAATAAATTTTGCGGGAACTTGTGACGTCACACCGGCTAACCGCCGAAATCATATCCTTCTGTTTGTTCAGTGGTTGAACCGTGCTCTATACTTTAAGTGGTTGCATTTTGCTTTAAGTGAGATCGTTGACTTTTGTCTTGGAAAATTTTACACATATTTTAACTGTGCCTCCGAAGCCAGTGTGACGTCACAGCCTAGGCGTTTGTCACTTTAAACCACCCTTTTACTCGGAAACGGTTCATCGTAGCAAGATGCGGTTCAAATATTTGTTCTTAGATTTTTTCGCACTAAAACTTCATTTTTGGGTCACAATCCCTTCAATTCACTTATAATAGATAGCCTGGTACTTATTCAAGGACTAAATGATAAAGCATTTTCAACTTAACTTTTAATGAACTCGCAAGTATTTTTCTGAAGCAAATTCTTTCACTTGGTCGAAGGTATGAAGCACTAAGAATAACGGAGGTTTTTATCGGTCAAGTCTTTGGAAAGACGCAGAAGAAGTAACTTCGCAGATACGTATGCGTATAAAGTTTCTGGAAAGAGAAAAGTGATGAAGTTTCGGAATTTTTTAAAATTGTCAGAAAATGAAGAATCCCTATTGAAATTTGTAGCTGGTTATATTTTGGAACATTTAGCTGATAAATAGAAGAAACTCTGATAATCGCTGGTGGTTTTGAAAACCCAGAGTTATGCTTTCCTGTCAACAAGGATGGTGTAACCGTGTAACCGAATTGAAAGATTTGAAATCGAATCATGATGAGACTGATGAACGACTTATAATCCACGTCTTATATGAATATCAGATACTTCACCAAAAAAAGTGTTGGTGAAGTCTGCAGATGCAAATGTTCTGGTATTACTTATTCACCACTATTCTGAATTTATTGAAGTAAGTTCTTTGAAAGAAACCTACCTTTTTATGGAATTAGGACAAGGGAATAAAAAACGGATCATTCCAATAAATAGTGCAGAAACTGGAAAATGAAGTTTATAAATGTTTACCAGCGTTGCATGTGTCAACAGGATGCGATACCACAAATGCAAAGGCAAAAAATGTATTTTCTAAAAATCTTGGAACCTTATATTGCCGCCAAATTTGCATAGGCCCTATTCAGAAATAAGAACGAGGCCCTAAAAACTCTCGATGAATTGAGATATCAATTGACCACAACTTCCAATAAATCCGTTTCTGAACTTCTACCCACAGATGATGCATTTTACCAGCATGTACTGAGCTAGGTGTATATATAACAAAAGGAGCTGTATTTATGCGATAAACAAAATTTCAGGTGCATATATCAACTGCGTATATGGATATTATGCAGTCGTATACCTATTATGCCTATACTTGACCCTGTTAACTTTGGTTGGACTAGGAATATTGGAATTTTTGAGCCTGTTTTGATGACTGCTGATCTCATACCAATCGATATAAGGCAACTAATGAATGTCTTCTGCGAAGATATATTATTATGTCAAAATAATAAATGTGTCTGCTTGAAAGAGGGTTTAACGTGCTGCAGCGATTGTTTCTGCAAAAGTTGTCAAAATAATGTTCCTGATTTATATGAGGATGACGAAGGAGAAAATATTTAAACTAACTTCATAAAAAAGGAATCAATCTCAATCAATTACCTTATGGTTATAGATTTTTTAATTTTATTTCTAGATGTAACGCTAACGCACTAACGCAGATGATTTCCAGAATGGTAGCCGCTAGCCGCTATCAGCATCAGAGCGCATTTCAAAGCTCCCGGTTAAAAATTCATATTTCTATAACCGTTAAAGTTAGCGACTTAATTTTTTTTTCAAAAACTTCGTCAATGTTTTTACTACATTTGATTCGATATATATATGTATAGAAATTTTCAATAATTCACATAGCTCGACGCAGGGTGAAGTTTTAGATGCACGATTTTGCTAATTCTGTATTCCTAACTTTTTAACAAAAAAACCTTAAACCTTTTCGAAATTTCTGAACTGTCATTAGAAGCGCTCATGATTCAAGTATAAGTGTGCAAAAAATCAGAATTTTAGATTGCATGCTTAAATTAATACAGCGGGTAATGTTTAGAAAAACGTAGTTTTTCAAATTCGAGCTTAGTCACGTTTAAAAGGGCCGATTTCAAAGTTCAGTCCTACTGAAAAAAGTTGTACATTCCCATTTTCTATGCCCCAGAGTGTCCTCTACAAGATGATATAGGTTTCATCTGGTTTATACCTCGGAATTTTACTCCACTAATACCGTGAAGGAAGGTCGGTGGAAAGTGCACTTCAGGAAGTAGTTGGAATAATTGAAAAATCTCTTGAAAATAAGGGATACACGCTCGGTGCATTTCTGGAAATAGAGGGTGGAGGGTGCATTCAATATGTAATGATTGAGTTGATTGATTAATCCATAGAGCACCTGTAGGTAATCATTCAAAATTACATCGATAGTATATTATGCAATGTCTGCAATGATCATGTAATGATAGCCATTAATACACGAGCATGTTGGATACGGAACGAGCCGCTGGCGAGTTTCGTATATAACGTGCGAGTGTATTAATGGCCATTACATGAAAGTTGCATAGGTAATGTCTGCCCAGCGAATCTGTGTCTACGGGGCAACGGTGAGGGGAATGTAGTTGTAAAAAAAAGTGGCTGATTTCATTTATAAAATACCCAGCTGCGTGCGGAACTTTTTGGAAGTGTTATTGTATTGCAACTCGTACATGAAAATTGACAATGACCAAACCTCCGCCACTGGATATTTCAATATACATTGATATTCCAAGATGGGAGGATAAAATGACGTCAGGCCTGGCCAATAGCGAGACATAAGGTGACGTTGGCTCATTGACAACCGTATGGTTTTCCTGCCAAAAACTCCACCAATCAGGTTCATCCAGGCCGGATGCTTGCCAAATTGTCAAAAGCGGATGGTATATTTAGAAAATGTTTATTTTTTACAATAGATCAAATTGAAGAAATCAGGAGAAATAAGAATAGATCTAACAACCACGTTAAAATATTTAGCGTTTTATTATTGTTATCAATATTTTGTAATTAAAAAATAATTTTTTTCAAATGAACTATAGGTACGTCATGTCTAGTATTTTCGCTTTTTTATAATTAAACGTGGCAATATGGCGCATTTACATCCGAATTCCTGCCGTAGACTCAGATCCGCTGGGCAAACAATATACTTTTTTTTCTACTTCCATTAATAAACGAAATACATATTTATTTTAGGAATAGTAAACTTCTCAACTGGTGGTGTCATCTATTGACAATTTCGAAAATTAAGATCTAGACGTCATTTGGGCATAAATTCCGCACCCGATTTATTAATTGTTTGTTGTTTTTTTGGTAAATACTAACAGAAACAATCCAAAATTCCAAAACAAGTCTGTTTTTTTATATAAACATTGTTCATGATCAAAATAACTCCATTCCAGTGGCTGAAAAATCTGTATCATAATGAAAATCTGTAGCATAATGAAGTTCATTATGAAATAGATTTTAATTGTTTAATAAGCATAGATATTAGAGAGTTATTGGACGTGCAATAAGGACAAGCAGTATTTAAATTAGCCTTATTTTGACATCTACGCATGCGCATTTGGGTCCGAAAATAAGGATATCCTTAATAGGGTTACTGCTTGTCTTTATTTGTGTATGGTTAGAGCAGGCACTTGATTGAAGACTTCGCAGAAAAATATATCTAATATAGAAGTTAGAGAGAATGTGAGTAGAAGCCTGGAATAATTCTCCAGAGGCTCAACCGAGGAACTAACACTCAATTAATTGGCAATTTTGTACCACGATAAATTAATTTACTGATTTTGTGCGAGAAACACGAGACTTGTGCATTTAGAGTTCGGCAAGCGGCAACAACCCTTCTCGATCACTGAAATGGTACTGCCCGCCCTTACTGGCGTCTGCTTTTCTCTGCTTATCTGAAGATAAAGGTTGCATCATCATGGCCAATAGTGTAATTGTAACAGGTTTTAACTTGTACCAAAAGTCTTGTACCTTTAGGATACCTGCGTAGTTTGGAGGATTTTACAAATTTCTTTATTTTTAGATAATAATTTTAATTTTAATATGGATTTGAAATACGTGATTTCCAAACATGTGCCCTTTCATCATATTCTGCTTCTAACTGTTTATTTACATACTCACCAGTAATAGGTAGGTACTACATTCAATTTGAATTTGAACATCGTCGAATTCATGAATAAGCGTCTCATATTTCCCCGATCTCTCTTTTATATTTATAACTTCTGTATCTGTAATATCTTCAATATCTGTATTTAAAAACGGCGAAATGAATTTAGAAAATATTGTAGTGAGGAAAACCACCTATTTGAAATATTATTTCTTCAAATTTTAACTTTTAAAAATCGGTTACTGAATAAAAGTAAATGTTGCAACCATGTATGCGTCATCAAGTTTAGGTTTGAACGGGGCGCGCCACAGAAAAACGAAAGTACCGAAGCGAAGGGTAGATAGGGAATACGCAACTAGACTACAGAAGAAGCTGGGCTGGTCCGACGCGTGTCTGTAATTATTCATTATTCAATTTTCATTTTTATTTTGCAATAAACTGATTGTTCAATCCAATTTGTAATTAGTGTGTGTGTCAAGGAGAGTTCACAGGTTAGTGGATTAAATGTTATTTTGTTTTTGAGAGTTCAATTTATGCAAGTTCCTATTATTTTATTCATTTTTATGTATTTTTTGTTTGTTTATAACATTTTTTATAACATGTGCATTGTTCATGTATTTAACAAAAATCGTTTATCGTTTCATACTGTAAACAACACAGATAAAGAAGTAAATTAAAAACTAAGAAATTATGTGCTGTCTTTTTGTGCTGAGATTTTAATTTTGTGGATTTAGAGCGTGCATTAGAGCCTTGTTGAATTTACTAACATTTTCCTACCCTGACGAGAGAATATCCTAACAAATTGAAATAATCAATCTAGAGATATTGGCTCAAAAACAACTCTATAGCTGAGTAGCTTCCCGTATGGGACCTCAGTATCCGCTGGGAAACTGGCTAACTAACAAAAAAACTCTTCGGTATTGAATATAGGTAGTGTTGATTGAATGTAGTGTGTGTAATTGAAACTTTAGCACAAGAACAAAGGATGGTACCTAATTTAAACTTTTATTGACTTAAATTATTGAATTATTGACTCACAATTAATATTAAAATTACACAGTATGTTTCGATGTTTGAGGAATGTTCGATCGAGGGTTTCTCTGCCGTTCTCTTTCCCCTCGAGAATACTAGGTCGAGAGCGGTACGATTTACTTTAATAATAAAGTAAACGTTTCACAATTTTTTCGTTTCTTTTACATATCACAACTTCCCTTAAATTTCCCTAATATTTGCTGTCAGGCGCACGTCCAGTAAGTAAAATTTAGTAAGTTTCCACAACGTAGGTCCTATTTGTTTGAAAATTTAAAAAAATTATACATTTTTGTAAAGTAGAAAAATCAGGCTTTCTGACGATGACAAAATATACAGGGTGTTTCATTAAAAATAAGGCAGTCATTTTATTTCAAAAAATCGCATGTCTGTAGAACCAAATTTCAGCAAATTTTAGGATTCGGCAATAATGTGAAAAAAAACTTTAAAAAATCCTTATTCTCCCAGAACAAACCGCATCTCGTTATCTTTTCCCGTTTTCGAAATATTTACCTGCAAAATGTGTCAGTTTATCTAAGGACACCCTGTATAGATAAGAAATAGTAATGGCCCTAATTTATTTCCCTGTGGTACGCCATTATTGTTTAAAATTTCTGGAGAAGTGATCTTGTTTATGTATGTGTTCTGTTTCCTATTCTGCAAATAGTTCTGAAACCGCACTTAGAGCTACACCCTTTATACCATATTTTTGCAATTTTTGCACTAAGCTACACCTGTTGATAGTCTCAAATGCCCTATTAAAATCAAGAAAAACCGCTCCAATCATAACATCACTATCCAGTTGCTTTTGCCAATCATATAATAGCTATTTATACAAGAAGTTACGAAATGAGCGTCTTTTAGGCACGCGACGTGAAAATTGTCCAACGAGGCAAAGCCGAGTTGGACAACACGTCGAGTGACTAAAAGACATCGTTTCGTAACGTATTGTATACAAGATTTTTTCTACTGGCATTTTATAATAAAAAAACACAATTTTATTTCATGTGAATAAGTCGATTACACCCAAAATCTTTGTTACCTGCTTTTACTTGACACCTGACACTTTTCATGCGATTTTCTTTTCAAAATTCGACATCAATAATTAAAATCCTAGAAAGTAGGTAATAACACAAACTTCTGTTTTGAGTAACGTAGTAAAGTAGAGTAAAGTTCAATTCAGTAATTCCATTTTCAATATTCATAATAAATACAAAACAAAATTCAAATATGTGTTTAGTGTGTTTTTTATTTCTGAATAATGAATGACACTTTTAGGCACTAGTGCTTAAAAATTACTTTTACGCACTCATAAGTCACTTTTACGCATTCAAAAGTCACTTTTACGCACTGAGTGCCTAAAAGTAACTTTCACGCACTCAGTGCCTAAAAGAATGTCGTTTCAAAACTGAAATGACAATCGAAAAGTTGCTATTATGAAACGTCAGTAGAAAAAATATTTTTTCTATTTTGGTTTCATATCGAAGTCTTTTCGACACTGAAAGTAGTTTCGAAAAGAAGCTCTTTGTGACACTCCTTTTTTACTTATCGGAAGTTGGTAACACTGGCTGACTGATGGCCATCGAACTGTCATTTGCGATTTTATTATTGGTAAAAATAAAAATAAAAAAGAAGATTTCTATATTTGGCGTGTAGTGTTACCAACCTAAACATGAAATCAGGAAATATGAGAATAAAATTTCCAAGGAAAATTTGTTTTTTTTTTAATTAAACAATACCAAAATAGAAAAAATAGTATAAAATATTCGTTTCATAAGACATTTTATCGCACTCGCCCTTTAGAAAACTCGCCTCCGGCTCGTTTTCTAATATAGGGCTCGTGCGATAAAATCACGTCTTATGAAACTTGTATTTTAATGTACTATTGTATGGCTGTTTTGCAACTATGATTTTGTCTGAGACCTGATTGGTTTGCATACAATATTTTGTTTTCTGAAATATATTCGATGAATTGATCATAGATAACTTCTCAACAATGCTCGATAAGTGGGCCTCGGGATCGATGAAACCATGTCAAGAATGCTTTGAGGAAGATGAAACAATAGAGCACCTACTATATCACTGCCAAGCCGTGCAGAAGGAACGCCTACACCACCCGTTGAAAAGTTTCCTGGAGGACCTGGAAGACGCGGGATAGATAAGTAAAATGAAAATACTAAACTTCGTGGAAACGATGCACTGGCAAAAGAGTAGAAAAGCAGGAACAGGTTAAAGTTTTGGGAGGGAACCACCCTGTATAAAAAAACACATGAAAATTAAACCCAAAACCCAAAGTTCTGGATTTGTTTAGCTACTTTGAACCATTTATAAAGGGAGCATGCTTTTCGGGAGCCACCAGTGTGATCCCGGCTTATTATAAAATTTACTACAAGACCGGTTAGAAAAGACATATTTGTGAATAATATCCATATTAAATTGGTATTGTTAACTTACCTCCACCACAGGTGGTAGAACATAAAGAGGTATAAGTAAGGGTCCAATGGTAAAGCGGCTTGGCACATGATGATCCATCACCGCCACATACTCCACATTCGTCAACTTGCTTCTTGGAATCTATTTTGAGATCACATCCAACTCTCTGAAACAAATATTGAAGCGGTTTAGAATAAAACACCCAATTAGGCAAATAATTTTTTATTAGACCACTATTGTTGTGAATCCATCAAAACTTTAAACAAATCTCATTTCAAATGTTGCGAACCTAATAGAGTTGTAACGAGTTCCTTATTTACCCGGCACGATAAAGGGCTTAAAAACTTTAACCAGTCACTCTTTTCTTTTTTACTCTAAAGTTCTTCAAAGTGTGTCAAACTTATACAAAACTTAAAGTTTAATACTTTTAAATTTGCTAACAATGCAGCAGGGCGCTGTTCCAGTAACAGAATAAAAGAAACTTTGTAAGCTATTTTTTTATTGATGGAACGAATGTCGAACAATGAGGCCTTTTCTGACGACAAAGGTTTTTGGCAAACAAAAATAAAGCCAAGAAAATAATTGTATTTGAAGACTTATAGCCTCAATCTATCTGTATATTATTCTGACCCACTCTTTTTTATTGATTTTTCATAATAGTGGTTTCAAGTAGAAAAGCCTCAGGCTCAAGGTAGTAATGTTCGAGTGAAAGCAACACATTAACGCCAACTTCGCTAAACAAAATGGCCCTATTGGGGTACAACCGGAAGGAAAACGATCCTATACAAATGTTGCAAAGAGGCGAGCTGTTTGGGATAAATATTTAAACATATGATTTCCGCTCCCGGATAAAGCAGACAGGTGATTATCTTTATGTTGGTAAATATGCTTAAGCTTTTCGGAGCGGGTTTGGTAATAGAAAACAGAGATAATTTTTCTGTAGTTGAATTTTTAGCCAGCAAAAATAAACGAATGAAGGCAGTTTTGAGCGACGATATTATGATGGTTATCATTCACAACAACAAATTTCAACTATGGCGAGTTTTTTGAATCAGTTGAAGTGTGAGTTTAATTAAAAAAAAAGGTTTATGGTTAATCTTTCCCCTCTACCTATTTTAGTTTCATGAAATTACTGTATAGGAATTCCCTCTAAAAATATGTATTGAAATAGGCTCGAGATACGAACCGATGGACACCTTGTGAAGTAAGCAATATAGCCAAAATCACAAAATTGAGCCACTTAAACAAACGAAATCTTATTCGTAATAAATAGATTTAGGACAATCCAACTTTTTGGAACATGAACGGAAATAGGACTAGTTTCATAAGCAAGTGCGAACTTTGCACTGTTACCGAACCATTCGAGGATTGAACATCGGTTGGAACGGTTTCAGAAAAGTTTCTTCATTGCTTACCTTTTGGTTTTGTTTTTAGTCTTATATCATTTATTCAGGGTTTCTGTAAACGTATCGACCCTGACTCATTTTTTTTTTTAAATAAAAGAAGCAAAAACGATAATAATTGTGGAACTATTACATACTCACAATGAAGGTATAATAAATAGCAAAATATCGCTCTACTTATTCATACTCTATTCATATTCAAAACCGTTTATACGTAACGACTGACGCTAAACAGAAAGGGGAGAATATGGAAAGAAAAGCCGTGAGATGAAGAAGCTGTCGACGTCTTTCCGACTTTTCTGCAAATAGCAGATAACGAAAACATATGGCCGGGGTGTATTGCGCGCATTTTTTGTTATGCCGCAACCTTATCTGTAAGTACAGTTTATTTCCGGGACTGTGAAAAAGTACTTTGAAAACTATAAACGGCCTCAGAATTTTTGGCTTTTGTAAAAATGGAATTTTATGCTTGTCAGCTGAGGAAGGAAACATCCATACATATAAAATGTTTGTATAGATAGATTTATGTGAAGAGAGTTTAGTTTCAATCTTATCTATCTGGCAAAATTTCCCAAATTCAACTTACAAAAACTAACCTATCTTCAAGCTAGGACTGAATTACAAAGAAGAACAAGATTGCTGAAAAACGAATGATGGATAAGGAAATATATCAGAATGGAACAGTTAGGAACCTACGCAATCTATAACAGAACTTCAAAGCTACAAAGGCAACCCACTATGGTCTCACCAAAAAATGTCCCACAATACTCTAAGATCTAGAGATGGAACTAGCTCTCAATGGAAGGAACATTTTTCCTCAAAAACCGACTCCGAACCATCCGAGTGTCGTTTCTTCCAATCAAGTGGTTGAAAAAGTTATCAACTGACTGGAGAAATTTAAAGCTCTTGGGTTAGACGACATTCTTGTGCGTTACTGACATTACTTCAACTGTTAGCTTTTTTGAGGGGCTTTCAATTATTCCCTCAAGTGTCTTGCTCCAGGTGGGGACTGCCGTCTTTATAACATGCTTCGATATCCCAAATGCTGGTTCTCGAGGGTGCGATTACGCCCGCTCTGGCCAGTTTGTCAACCTTTTCGTTGCCTTCTATCCCCGAATGCTTAGAAGCCCACATGAGCTTTATCCTGTTATTCCTTGATGGCAGAGCTTCCAGGTCGTGTCGGCATTCCATCGTTATTTTTTCGAAATAAATCTATGTGAGTTCAGAGCTTTCAGATCAGCCTGAATCTGAGAGAATGATGCTTATGTTTTGGTTGTTATAACTTAGCCTTAGAATCTCCTGTGCGCATGCTTGAATGGAATGAATTTCTGCCTGGTAAACCGTGCCGTTAAGCCCCAGAGGGATGCTTTGTTCTGATCTTGGTCTTTCTCCACATACGCCAGCGCCATCCTCTGTTTTGGAGCCGTCTGTATACCAGACCAGGCCTCTTCTTATTATGTGAGGCTTTCCTTCCTGCCATATGCTTGGGCCGCATATGAGTTTCAAACTTATGAGTTACCACCATTTGATCCGGTTCCACTACGTTATCTTCCATCAGGTCGATAACCTTTGTGTGATCAACGTTGCCTGGTGTTTCTTTCCATGCCCCGACAGCCCTCATCCGGTGAGCGTTATCTATGGCTGTCATTTTATTGTGAACAGAATTGCTTCCAGCGCTGCAGTAAGCGTGCTTCTCATAGCCCCGGTGATGCACAGATATGCCAGTCTCTGAAGGCTGTTCAGTTTATTGACTGTCGTTACTTGTTGTGCTTTTGTCCACCATATTGCAGCTATGTATTACAACTATGGGCCTGATAACCATGGCGTACAGCCAGAGCATCGTCCTTGGTCTCAGACTCCATGTTTTTCCCATCACACATCTGCACTAGACACGTTTTTGCTTTATTGAGGTTTCTCAGATCTAGACTAGAGATCACATCTAGAGATGTGAGTTCCATGTTAACTTGGAGTTCAGGATTAGACCTAGGTATTCCACTTCGTTAACTATTTTAATTATTCCTTCCTCTGAAGATGCTTAGGTTGTATTCACCCCTGTCCCTTCGTCTAGTGAATGGTACTATCTCGGCCTTTCTGGCGTCAACCATGAGGTTTGCTTTCATTCACCACTAGGTTCCATAGAAGTGGCGATAGAGCGCCGCGCTGCCTTGGAGGCATCCTCGAGTAACGTCAGCTTCTAGGGTGTCTCCATATGTATTTATTGACTTCAACTCGCCGGTACTTAAGCATGCTGTGTATCCACCTGCAGTTGGTGTTGTCGACTATATGTCTTGCTGCGGCGGTGACCATTGCATCAAATGAGGCGTGATCAAAGGCAATTTGTATATCTACAAAGGCGCCCAGGAATATTTTTTTCTTGTGAATCGCGGTTTCGATCCTCACTACCAGGTTGTGAGCCGTCGCTTCACATGATTTTCCTGGTTGGTAGGCATGTCGTTGTTTGCATAGGGGCAGTTTCAAGAGCGCCCAGTCTGTTAAATACCTCCAGCGTTTTCAGCAGGAAGCTTGAAAGGCTGCTGGGTCGATATGATTTTGCTTCCGTGTATACTTACTGTCCGGGTTTTGGGAGGAAGACCGCTTTCGCTGTCCTTCATGCTTCTGGCACATAACCCGTGGCAGGGCATGTTTGGAAGATACTGAAAAGATGTGAGGCCAGTATGTCTAGTCCCTGCTGCAGAAGAGCCGGGTAGATTCCATCAGGCCCGGGTGACTTTTGGGGTTTAAATGTGCTAACGGCAGATTTGATTTTGACGTGACTGGTAATCACAGCTACTACTCTCTAGTCATTCCTTCTCGACCTGTTTGTTAGTTTTGGTTCTGGTAAGTGATCCTGATCCCGGAAAGTGCACTCTTGAACGAAAGCTTCCAGCATCTCTACCAGAAGCAACGATAACCGAAACCTAGTCTGGCTTTAGATCATATTGAGGAACGGTAGACATGATCTTCCGTCCAAGACAAATGCAGGAAAAATTGACAGAACAGAATAAACCCCTGTAAGGGTATTTATAGAAGTCATTCGACTCTGCTGATAGAGAGATCTTCTGAAAAAAACTGACACTAAGCGGTTGTCCAATCAACATACTTCGATGGTACTTCATAATATCATAAATGCCAAAATGCCACTGTCCTTATCATCAACAGACAAAGAAAAGCTTTTGAGATCATAGCTGGTGTGCAGCAAGAATGTGGCATGATGCGATTATATGTATGTATAAGTATAAGGAATCCTACTTCACCATGTTAAAGACAATCTGAAAATCTTGAAATTGTTCTTATAGAATTTATGGTATGCTATTCAATCTTATCAGATATTGACACAAAACGCAGGTATGTATCTACAATTTCTTGTGAGCTCCAAAATGCTAGCCTGGCAAACACAGCGGATGACCTACAACCTAAATGCGAGAGTATTGGTATAAGACTAAACACGGAGAAGACAAAAATCCTATACCAACCTGCCCCAAATACCAATGCACAGTAATTCTTGAAAATATAGAATACATTCCATACTCTGTAATATGCTAAATGTTATTGTCCTTTTTTTCATATATTGTTTTATAATAGATATTTATTTTATGAGGAGTATAACTAATATTTGTGAGGTGCATGGAAATTTGAACACCGAGCGCAGCAACAAAATCAGGCGAAGCCAGATATTTGCATCGGTTTTGTATGCCAGCAAAAACGACAAATTTTCACACACTCACTTCGGTTTCGCGGCATTTTTGCTCAACCAGATTTGTTCGTCGAACAAAAACGTTCAACAAAAACGCAGTCTCTGAGGCCCTTAAAAGCGTATAAATGTTGTACTCCGCTGGAGTATAAGATTTATACGCCGCTCAAGCTGACTGAAAGTCATTGAAGTGACTCTTATACCTTGTCAAATGATCTCTGGTAACTGCCATTATTGAAGAAGATTTCTTTTCTTCAAATTTGAAGTTTAGTACCAATACTTTCTGTCGGCTATTTCTTGAAGGAAAGCTCTGCTTGTTCAGCTTGTCCTTTTCTTCGGTTCTTTCAAATTTTGCTATTTGCCCTGAAAGGTGGATCCTGGCCTGGGGGCAGCCATCTTCTCGTAGAAAAAAGGAACTAGTTTAGCGAAATAAAGTTTCGTAAGGCAATGTTCCGTTAATTACCGAAAAATTTAATAGCGAAAGTCTAGTCTAGTAATTACCGTTTTATTCAAGTTTGAGTTTCGAACCCCCTCGTGGAAAGTTCTTTTAAATTTTTTTCTTTTAATTAATGGTTGTTCATGGAATGCCTCTATTATTTAGGGTCTTTTGATGAGCCAGTTTCTTTCGAGGAGTTAGTTTCTTTCGAGGAGCTCGTTTCTTTGGCGGAATCCTTTTCCATTAAGCCCATATTTCTAACGATCACCATTTACGTGGGGCATGGGCATAGAGCTTTCGAAGGGATTTCCTAGAGGAATCAAGTCCCTCACGTGTCGACACCTGTCTCTCAACATTTGACGAAAACTGTAAACTTCTAGTCTCTATCTACCTTGATTCAAGGCTAGAATTTGCAACTTCCAAATACAGCTTCCCTCGTCAAGTGACAGAAAATGGACGGTTACCGTTCTCTAACTTTTTCGTTGGAATTGAGGCTAGTATAATGTTCCATCAATACCTAGCTTTTACCATTTTTATGAAATCTATTTTATGATCAATCACCATAATTATTTGATTTTTTTTTTACTGATATGACTTTTATATAGATATTTAAAATTTTTAATTTCGCATTCTTGACACCGAAGTGACGGTCGAATAATTATTTTTTTGATTTACGATTTATCGAATTTATCATTGCATTATCTTTAATTGACTTTTAGTAGTCAAGGTAGGTGGGTAAGGGTTTAAGCGATTAACAACTAAAAATGCCAGCTCAAATATCAACCTCTCCTGCACGTGGTGCTCACTGCTAGTAAACTAACGAGGCTCTGATGACCGAGATAGAGCGGAATAATCGTTCTATTAGGAATTAAGGAAATGTAATTCCCAAACTCACCAACACGCTCGGCAAGCGTTGTGTTTTAATGCCAGCTCCTTTCATAGATATGATTTGTCGAAATTTAAAACATGCATACCCCAGGCGAGTAGAGGTGAAAACCCGGAATCTCGCACTGATACGTCAGTCAGTTCCGTGGATTTTGGGGAAGGGGCAAACTTTCGATAGATGGTAAGAACAGAAAACGCAAGCTTGAAGAGACCCTTTACGTAGGGACGTACAATATCCGCACCATGAGGTTCAATGAACATCCCAGCGGCCTAGAACACGAACTGCAGAACATAAAGTGGGATGTCATAGGAATCAGTGAAACAAGAGACTGAGCGGTGAAGCGGTCACCATCTTCAAATCTGGACGTTTACTGTTTCAAAAGAACTCGGATACAAACTCATACATTGCTGTACTGGTTCACAAAAAGAAGAAACAACTGGTTAAAAAGACAAGAGCCGTGTCAAACAAAGTAATTTATGTTATGATCAGGTTCAACGCCATGTTCAGTATTCAAATCATCCAAGCATATGCACTCATCTTCGCCTCCTCAGACGAAGAAATTGAAACATTCTACGAAGACCTAACAACTGCAAAGAACGCAGAAAACACCAAAATCTGTGTGATAATCGGCGATTTCAATGCAAAGGTTGACGGCAGGGTACTGACGGAACCTCCCTTCATCGGTAAATTCGGGCTGGGATCTAGGAACCAAAGGGGACAAACCATGATCGACTTCCTAAACATGGAGAAGCTCTACTGCATGAAAACCTTCTACAAGAAGCACCCGAAAAGAAAATGGACGTGGAAGAGCCCCGATAACAGGGTCAAAAACGAGATAGACTATATTCTCACATCAAACCCCCAATTATGCTCGGACGTGTAAGTACTAAACCGCTTTGACACAGGCAGCGACCACAGATTGGTCAGAGCCATCTACGTCAATACACGACACCAAAGAAAAGCTTTAGTAGAAAGAAAGATACGGCCAACCACAGGTGAACTGCGAGAGAGGGAGGAAGAATTTGACACGCAAATTGACAAGAAGCTACACCCAATTGAAGATATGCGAAACATGGAACTAAACGCACTCTCAACGAAGATCACCTCTAGTATTAGAAACGCAGTGCAAAAGCCTGTTCTCTCCAAAGTAAGGAACATCCGAAATTTAGTTTAGAAACAGAACAACTCATCGAAGAACGGAGGAACACTGACAAAAACTCATCAAGTTATGGGGACCTGAATAAGATTGTGAAGAAAAGATCAGAAAGTTTATAATACGAGGATGGTCAAGAAAGCCATACAGAACTACGCAAACATAATAGTGTCTGCGAGACAGGATCCGAAACGTAGATATTAGGCGGATGAGGGGAGTTTCCGACGTCGTGGAAAGGGTGGCGAAACTCAAGTGGTAGTGGGCGGGGCACCTGGCCAGAAATAACTCCAAATGGACGATTACCCTTATGCAATGGAGATCAAGGGAAACAAAAAGAAGTATAGGACGTCCGCAGGTGAGATGGAGACACGACATCCAGCGACATGCGGAAAAGAATTGGATGAAGACCGCCCAAGATAGATCGGCATAGAAGTCTTTGGAAAAGGCCTATGTTCAAGAGTGGACGAACACAGGCTAAAGAAGAAGAAGAAGAAGAAGAAGAAGAAGAAGAAGAAGAAGAAGAAGAAGAAGAAGAAGAAGAAGAAGAAGAAGAAGAAGAAGAAGGAGTCAAAGTTGGACAATATGTTCTAAATTTTAAATGATTGAGTAAGTACCTACATCGTCAAAAATTGATCAATTTTTCATATACTTGAGGATCTCTGTTATATCTCCTTTATACCTTCAACGTTTAATCTTCATACAGTTTTAATTTGATCTTAGTGATTTTATTTTTCTTGCAGCAGCTGACCATATTTATCCATATAGTATTACAATTTTCAATCATTCATTTTTCTTCAAAATTAATTTTCTGGAAGCCTAAATCTTCTATTGATTTTCATTTCAAGTTAATGATATGGGCAGCGACTGTTAAATTGAATTATATGACAACTATACCAGTGTAGATTATGATATTATTTGTTTAGTTTGATGAATTCAATTAAGGGTTAACCTGATTTTATTTAGAAGGTTTTTCAAAAAACTGATTTTATCTTTTTAAATTTTACTGCTTGACTTTTAACCTCACTGTGAATATGATATCACCCTGGAAATATATACTATTTTGATTTGAAAATTGCTAGAGTGTTTTATTGGCTCTACCTGTGTCAAGACTTGGTTGAGTTGTATGCCTTATTTATTTCCTTTTCAGAATTATCAATTACCTTCTGCTAATTATTTTTTAGGTGTGTTTCTGAAGTTTCACACTTCATCCTTTTACGTAATTTAATTGTTATTTTTACAAATTTAGTGGTTTACTTGCCATTCTGTACTTATTTAACTATTGATCCACCGTTAATAATAATTACTAGTGCTCAGTTTGCTCAGAGAATAATTATTCTTTGCTGAGCAAACTGAGCATATTATGGGTCTCTTGTTAATTCTTTAACAAAAGCTTAAGTACATAGTCACTATTCGACAAAGGCAAGCATCGGCGCAAAAATTAATCACCGACTAATGTAAGCAGATGCAGCATTTGGCCATCTCTTATGAAAATAGTATTTGACTACTTCGGCATAAGAGCTCAAACTAAACTCTATGTCTACATTGAAGTTATCATGTCAACACAACTTCACAGATCTGAAACTTGAACAAACTGCAGCGGGCACTCGAGGTGCTTTGGAAAATATTTCCAATGCTGCCAAATAAGTATATGCACTGGAAAATTATCTGGCAGGATCGCCAAACAAACGACAGTATCATTCAACATTAGCTTTACTGGGATGTCGTTCGCATTTTTTGTCCTTGTCGACGTAATCGAAAAGTGAACGAGAATGATAAAGACGTAAAATTTGTTCTCTCGGAGAGCTCTCCTCTCTCTCAGACGAGAATCGGGCCCCTGGGAGAATTCGGTTCTGGATAACAGGTATTGCGATGAAATAAATATCCAACAGGGCTCGCAATTTTTCGAACAATAAAGGAGAAGGCTTCTGGATGTCAGACAGGAACGTAGGAAAGAACGCGAATGGTTGATAAGAGTCCACAACAACGACTGAATAGCAATAAATGTGAAAAAGTTTACGGGTCCAGAATTGGCTTATTCAGACATCAAAATATCTTTGCACAACAGTGCTGCAATAAGAGATCATACTCGTTTTAATGCCTGATTACAAGATGACTAGCGCAGGAATAAGATCTTCCAGACATTTTTAACAGTTCAATTTTCCTCAACAAAGTATGGATCGATAACGCTATCTCAATATTCTCTGCTCAAACATTGACTCTTGGTATGATTTTCTGCCTTCGAAGATAGACTGGTTCATTTTAAGTGGGCCATCTTTCGTTAATTCATCTAGTCCAAAACGTTTATTGACATGCCTCTTTTACTTTTTTAAAAATTAAGCTACGTTCAGAATATATGAATATTTTCAACTTATCTACTTAGAATATCAATTTTCTTATCCCCGTAAATTCCATGGACTCTACTTCTTGGTGAAACCCTGAGCTGACAAAATTGACCGAACTCTTCGACTATATTTGGAACGGTCGTCTCATTCAACTATTAGAATACATATTTATAATTCAAATACCTACTACCTACTCACAAGCTGTGCTATTTTTCGGCGCTATCCTTCTTCAAAATTTCATTCAGACTCCATTTAATTTTCAACACATGTTATTTCTGTAAAAAAATGTTCATATAAGACGTGGCATAACACCATAAAAACCTCCCTTCACATCCTATTTTGCTCTGTCACATTGTAAGCAACTTGAAGGAAAAAAATAGCGGATTTTACGCGGTCCTACCCCAAAAAACACGGAGATATTTCAGACAGGATTTATTCATGAAATGAGATTTGCCGCAAAGGTATAGAGCAGTGAACTGAATAATAAACCCATATCGTCGTGAGGTTTAAATGGGATAAATCCGTATTTGTGTGTTTACAGTTTATAAACTTTATGGAGGACAATACCTAATAATTATTATCTGTTGCATCTTTTAAGAGGGCTAAACTTCCTAGTATGCCAAGGCGTAGGCTTAAGCTTATCATAGAGAATAATTGTTCTTGGAGGTTAAAGGAAAGTTTCTGACATAAACGATTTGGGAATTAACGACAGAATATACTTATGCACGATTTTTTTTTTCGGCACCAAAAACCAATTAAAACTTTTTTTTATTGCGCAATTAACTCCTCAACGATGGAAACGTAGCACTTAATATCCACAAAATTGCATGGGGAAATATTAGGATGCTACCCAGAGTCGTTATAAACCAACGAAACTGGTTGCCGGACGATTGTAAATCTGAAATTATAGTAAAAGTTTTAACTGCGCATAAATTTTCAGTGCTGTAACTTTAAGTGTTTGCTAAAATTTTCTGGTTGCTATTTTATCTGTGAAAAGTTGCTAAAAAGTTAGAATTTGAGGGACAATTTTCATAAAGTTAATAGAAAGAGAAAAATATGAAAGCAATTTTGGCCAAACACTAGAAATTCATTGAGAAAATAATGTTTCGCAGGATAACATCAAAACTTTTAAGGGAAAATTAATGGAGATATTAAAAGCTTGCTGGCGCCCCAAGTTTCATTTATTCCAGGAGCTTCTTGAGAGTCTGAACGTCTTGTTTGTATGCAAAATAGGCAACGTTAGATGTAAAAAATAAATAAAGAAAAATTTATCAGGAGAATTGAGAAAAACGATTACATTTTAAGAGGAGGACAAAGTATTTAATGCAAATCTCACACTATACAATAACGTGCAATAAAATGTACCTACGACATTCGACAAAGTTTTGCCGGAAACAGTAAAGTTACGTTGGCGCCATAAAATTAGGATCTGGAATACGGCATCTTTAGATATCGTAAAATGTTTAGTTCTATTGCGGTTTCTCGAGTAAAATCAATGAATAGGGTTTTTTTGTGGTAATAGAATAGCAGGCTTCTACAGTATCGACCTTAGAGAATTTGATTTTACAGGATTTTCTGCCATTTTGCTTCATAGCCCATGTCAGTATAGGTACTGTATTACCAAAATCGCAATTCAGGATCCTGTCGATCATCTCTCGACTTTGCCCCACACAAAAATGTACACCATCTGCAAACCTATACGTAAACCATGTATTAAAGACTGTAGAACAATGTAGTGACTGTAGTGACAATATCTGATTTAGATGAGAGTGATTCAGGTGAAAGTCGCTCAGAGAATTGAACATTTTTGCTCAGTGGAATTTATTTTTTGTATCTATCTTTTTTCTATAATAAATTCTATTATCCTGTTTCTAATGCATTAGGTGAACTTTTTGTGCATTTTCATTATTGTAATAAGGTCAAAAATAAGTGTGCCTATTACTTATGCATATTTTTCCAGGATAGTGGTTGGAGAGATATTTTTCAGGTCTTCCAGTGGGACCATTGCCCCACCTAAGATTCGATGCCTTAGTCTGCCAACTGCCGAACATTCGCCTCCTCGTCCTCCATACATAGCCTGCACTCAGAATAATCTGCCAGTCCATGTGGTGTTTTAGCCTACAGTTTCCAGTGTATAAGCCGATTAGGGGTTTCAGCCTAGTTCTGCCGAGCTCTAGCATCTTTCGAACCGAGCGTTCTTTCACCAGTTGTCTTATGATTGCCTTTGCTAGTGTCATCCTTGGCAGGTTTAGCTAATGTTCGTAAACCTTGTTGTTCGGCCAGGTTTTAATGTTTCGATTTACCATGTTATCTGCAACGCCCAGCACTGGCTCTGGCACTGTAAAGTTGGTTCCGGCTCCCCCTCTGGCAAGAAGACCTGACCTTTGTTTGCCCTCAAGGCCAGCGTATCCCGGCATCCAATTAGGGTTACCTTGTTTTCCTTTCCTAATTTGCTTAGAGCTTCCTGACACCTCCAGACTGTTCTTGAATTACAGTAGGTGGAGCTAAGCGCCTTGAGAGCGGCTTGGCTGTCAGAACATATTTTTATGGTTTTGTGGGATTGGGTGGATGTCAATGGTGTGCACTTTCTCTTGAAAGATGGTTGCATTGTTCCCTAGATTGAGGGATAGCCCAGTTTGCGGTTTTGCACCATAAACGCCCGCTCATATACCACAGTCTTCGATCTATCCGTGAATAGATCTGCTTTTACTAGGGCATGCTCATTCAGCACTCAAACCGCTATGTGTTTTGATAAAATTCAGCAGTTTGGGTTATAGTACCACGTTTGCAAATGGTACCACCACCACTGTAAGTTAAGGGGTATCAGAGATGGCTAAGCTCCCTTTTCCTTGTAAAGGGCAATACATCAGTTGTTGGGAATTGTCTCTTGGCAGCCCGCAATTTAGCTACCAAATATTGTGAATGGACTGTATCTTCGAATAATCGCTTGTATCGCCTTGAAATGATCATACACCGACTGAAATTTGTACGGATATATTTCAACTGACTGCTCAACTTTCAAAGGCTCGGCGTCGCAAATAACGTTGAAGATTCTGACCCAGAAACACAGATTAACCCGTCCTAAAGATAGGAAACTTCCATGTTAAATCTTCGTTCGGAGCTGTCTAAAAATAACACATGAGAGTTTCATTGTTTCATGACTGCCAAAGCTATGCGGCGCTAGTATAAGTATAGCAGAGCCACAAGCAAATGTCATCTGTGAATGAATGTAATTTGTCATTGTATTTGCCATTAGTCAGCCGTTTGATGTGTGTTAGTGTTCTTTATTTGATTATCATCAATTTTCGGTAAAACTTTGACTTCTTTATGTTTTTAACAAAAGAGACTTTATGTTATAATAATAATAATAATAATAATAATAATAATAATAAAGTTTATTTACTAAGTTTACAATAGCAAGTTTACAGTGGAAAAAACTTACATCTAGCAAATAAACAATAATCACAGAAGCAGAAATTAATCTGCTTGTACGTGATGTAGCTATCTATTATCTATATTACTCACTTAAACTATACTTACATGCAAACATTGTGAAAATGGTTTTAGTGGTGGTATTTATTTGCCATTTTTGACATTGTAGAGAAGGGAAAAAACAAATGTGTATTCTGTGCATGAAAATTTATTAATAGCAGAGCGCTTTCGGCCTTAGGCCATCATCAGTGCTTTCTTTGTCAGGAATACATTGGAGTCGAAATTGTATAAAAAGCAACACATAGTTGGACGATCTTACATTTAAAATTTGCATAATCACAGTTACAACATTTAATTAGGTGTAATTGTGATTATACAAATTTTAAATATAAGATCGTCCAACTATGTGTTGCTTTTTATACAATTTTGACTCCAATGTATTCCTGACAAAGTAAGTGTTTAACCAATTAATTCGATCAATTAAAATTAAAAAATACTATTTTTAAAAAAATACTATCAATCAATGCATAACTAGGTTATTTCCTTACTTTCAGGAAAGCACTGATGATGGCCTAAGGCCGAAAGCGCTCTGCTATTAATAAAATTCATGCACAGAATACACACTTTTTTCCCTCCTCTACATTGTTGATGTGCACACAGCCAAAAACCCTCTTTATTAGACAAATTATTTGAAAAAAAGGCGGGAACCACGTGACTACTGCCACAATACTGGACATACCGAAGTACACACTAACGCCACCGTGCTGTGACAGTCATACAACTCGCTGCATGAGTAAGACAAGGATAGGGAAAAAGGCCTGAGTTTCCTATCTTTAGGACGGGTTAATCTGTGCCCAGAACTGACTAATGGCGATATCCATTTGTCAATCAGTGCGCACTGAGTGTATCCGCATCTTTTTCTAAAAGCATGTAGGTAACGTATAAGAAGGATAAGGATACATTTTTTTTGCACTGATTCGACAAATGGAAATCACGATTTAATCTGTGTCAATTTGACAATTATTCTGACAATTTTCGTAACTAAGGTCTATTTTTCTGGTGCCAAATATTGAACAGGTATTTTACACCTTTCAGTCCGCAGAATTGAAATTGACCTATCTTTTTTTACCTTGACTGCCCGCGCAACTCGTGGGTTGCAGGTGAGCGTCCAATGAGAAACGAGTTTGTTACGGGCTTGCGTCATATTCTTATTCAGGGGCCAGTTCAGAATTAATCGTTTATTCTTTCTTTGTAAAATCTGTTTTTTTTTTTAAGATAAAAGTCAAAATGACATTATGTTGGCAATACAATGTAATTGTAAAATTTTTTTTATGTAGAAAAGGCTTGTGTTGACAACATAGTTACTAAATTTTTGACTTGGGGAATTATCTTTAAAAAAAAACAGAATTTAACGTGTAATTCGACAGAGAAAAAACTAATACTTTACGTATTACTTCTGAACTCACCGCAGTGTTGCTTAAAATTATGTCAGATTCTTCTTAACATATTCCTTTGCACTTTCATTGTGCGATGCTGCCGGATGAAACATTTATCAAAGTAAAAGTGCAAACGATGTTAACATACACTTTAAAGTTCTTCTTTTGTCTGATTTGAAGCGTTGTGAAACACGTTGTAAAAGATCACTTCTTTATTGGTATAATGTTCGATTTGTATTGTCTACATTTGTTCTGTAACACAAACTGGCTACACTGCAACCCACTAGTTGCGCGCGCATGCCACCTTTTATTACTTTCCAACTTGTATTTATTACAATTAAGCTATCTTTTTCTATTTATGCGAGACAGGTCAATTGTAGTTTCCAATTCAATACGTAGGTATCCTTGAAAAATATGATAACCATCTCATTATTATTATCTTCAATGGGCAATGGACAAACTTTCACCACAGTTAATTTCTTGTTACTATCCGGCAATGAAATTGGGTAGAAAAAACAATCAAATTTTACTAACTTCTGGCGCAGTAAAATGAAGAACTTCTGAGTCTGGAATTGAAGCTCTAATACCTGCGAGAATTTCAGGTGAGTTTGATTTTCATTTGCGCAGTTCAAAACAACCAGATTTCAGAATTATTGAAATATCTTTGCACAGTTCGACTACTTTTGCAATTGAATTTGCACCTGACAACCCATCATCGACGTATAAATCTCTTTTTATTGCTTGTGATGTAGAAGAACTCGAATTTTCAGACTCTATTGCTAATTGCTTGCGACACCTTGTAGGTAAAAAGGGTGCGCTGGCTGTTACTGTGTTTAGTGAAAATACTTGAAGAGAACTTTCAGGATCAGACCGCCAGAATATAAGCTGCCAGGGCTTGTATTGATCATCAACCAAAATTTGACGATACATTTTGCATATATCTCCTGATATAACATAAGAATGCTGTCGAAATCTAGTAAAAATAGAATAAAGATCATCTTGTACATTAGGTCCGACCATCTGTATGGAGTTGTATGATTTCTCAAAAGAAGAAATAGCCGAACAACTAAAAACCACGCGCAACTTTGTTGTTATGCTATCTTCTCTAAGGACACCATGATGGGGGGATAAATAAGATACTTCATTTTCATTCAACTTATGAGGAGACATATGAGATAGATCTTGATATTCATGCATGAAGTCATCATACATTTGTTTAAGTCTGACGTTGGACCTCAACGTACGTTCCAAATTGAAAAATTGACTTTTTCCCACTTGTTTGGAATCTCCAAGAACACCAGCAGGTTCCTTCAACGGCACTGAAACAATAAATCTATCATTCGCATCCCGCCTATGTGTTTCAACAAAATGGGCTTCAGCTATGGCTCTTCTTTTGATACCAAAGGTTTGCATGATATCTCCTCTAACTCCCAAAACTTTCTTAATTGATCTTGAATTTCAGAATTTCGATTGAAGTGACAAGAAGTTATATTTTGAATCGGGGTTCCTAAAGGACCAGAAATCACCCAACCTAACTTTATCTATCAAATTATATAAACCAATAATTCGATGTGCCTAAACGAATCGAATTATTTAATAAAAGATCCCAAAACATAGACGCGCTAATTAAAATTAATTAATAAAAAAGAATTATTACATTTGGTGCCGGTACTACTTGCTCTCATTTGACAGTCGTTAAAAATAGTCAGGGGTTAGAATGTGCTCTAACCACATCATACTTATAGACCTTGGCCTATGCAAAACTTTGATAACGTATCAAATTCGTTAATCGAGAGCAAAAGTATCGGCCCTTGCTGGATCAAAACATACACCTGGAACGTTACCTGTAATCTCAGGAATAACTAAGCAATGGAAATTAGCCGAAAATTGCCAATGGCGTGAAATGAAACGAAAATTGCAGGATGTGTTAATACTTTATTCAGAATGACCAATTCCAACAACAGAAATGTTGACCTTCTCTTGAGATAAATTCAACCTCCTCACAAAGTCTTGAGAAATAAAGATTGACATCCAGGCACTGTCCAATAACGCCCTGGCTATGTAACTTGCCATGCTTATCACTCACATTGACTAGCGCAGTTGCAAGAACTTGGCCCTTTGATAATTGATTAGAACAGTATGTATCGATCGGAAGCCTGAGAAGACTGTGCATTTGGAACTTCAAGTGCCACTGGATTAGATTTTCTCTCGATACCTGCAGCATGTAACAATGAATTATGTTTTTCGTTATAGTATTTTTAATCCGAATTGAAACACTAAAAAAACATCTAAGCCGTTTTCTCGTGTCCGCTTTTTTGACATTAGTTCAAAGCCAGTTTGAAACAGTAAATGGAAACACCATTGCCCGTTTCAAACCTGTTTTGAACCAATGTCAAAAAAATGGACGCGAGAAAACAGCTTTGATGTGTTTTTAGTGTTTCAATTCAAATTAAAAAAACTATACAATACTCACAATGACTGAATCTGCAGTTTGCTACATTATGTCCTGATAACAATTATTTCATAACTTTGATTTTGAAATTTGTGTCTTTTTTTGATTGAGGGGAAGATCTTTAAAGGAACTGCATTTATAAATAAAATGAGGCTTTTTACAATAAGGGCATGAAATCTTAGGTTTTTTGTCACTGACGTCGTCGACTTATTTGATAATTTGTGCATGTTTTTTTCTTTTCTAAAATATCGGCAAAATTTGACAAAAACGATTTAAATTCTGACAGACTAGGCAGTTCATCTATAAACTCTTGTTTTGCCCACTCCACAACCACGACAGAATCTAATTTACTCACAATGCAACGAGCTGCAGATCCTTCAAGGGACGACCTCAAATAATGAAATTTGTCAATCGCATCAATATATTGACATTCATGCACTAAAGTTCATTCCACGAAACGAGATAGTAGAGGTAAACAAACAGGCGGAGCTTAAAAATTCAGAGAAGGACTGCAAAAATATGAATTACAGCTAATGACATTTATTATTGTCAGGTTGTCATATGAATCAATAAGTTTTTCTCCGAATGACAGTAAAAGCGGCCTTTTAATGACACTTGACAGGATCAAAAGTTGTATTTTTACTGCCTAGGCAGTAAAAGTGGACTTTTAATGCCTAGGCATCAAAAGTGACAGTGTCACAACGTTCCAGGTAATAATTTCACACAATTTGGTATTTGAAATTGATGGTGACAATGACAATTGTCAAAATAATTTAATTATTTGGATAATAATAATGAATGAAATAAATATAAAAAAGATGTCCATGTGTGAATTTGAACATTCGGAGAAAAAATTATATGTTTTACATGGCAGAAAAGCAGATTTAATGCCTCGGCTGGTTTCCTGAAACACCAGCCGCGGCATTAAATATTATACTTTTCTGCCTAGTTAAACAAATAACTATTAATGTCGTATTTCCTATTATTTTACAATTATTTAAATAGTGTTTGGTGAATTATTGTTAATTAGTGAGCAATTTAGATTAAAACAATATCAAGTTCAACAGATTCCGCTGAAGAATTCGTTCGGAAATATATTCAGAGGAGAGAAATACAAAACAACCTAAGACGGTCCTGCCTAGGGCGGTGTATATTCCTTTTCTAGCCAATAAAATTTGACTTACCTGTCAAACTTGTTTACTTTCACTATCTTGTTTCGTGAAATGAACTTTAAAGAAAAATTTATATAAATCGCGAAATTCAAGCCAACGCTCATAAACACCTGTAAACTTAGGTAATTCAATGATAGGCAATTTGGCTCCTGGTTGTCTCATTGCTTGAAGCAAGCTTTGCTGCTCCGAACTGTGAGCATCAGATAATGCCGAAATTGCTTGCTTCATGCTTGTGAGAAATTGCTTCGCTTCAGAAACTGTAACATAATAAAAACTTTCAAACTTCTTAGTTTCTGAAACGTCAAAATTATCTGGATCCAAATCTTCAAGTTCCAATTGTGAATTGGAAAGTTCTTTCAATAAACGAGACTCTAATTCATTATTTCGCATTTCAATCTCAACCAACTCACACTTATTTGGCTGTGTCTGCTTAACCTCCTTAAAAAACTTTGCAAAGCTGGTTAAATTTTGAATGTATCGCCGACTTTTTCCTAAATATTTTAAACTTATTTGAATCCAACTCAGATTCAGCAATACTTTCATCATGAGCCTTGGACGTCTTTTTGTTTCTCGGCATGTTTGATTAGACTGGGGGACACTTGTACCTGGACACTGGCTCACGGGCTCTGGTAATGGTAGGTTACGTCGGCAGTTGCTCCCAAAATCCGCTTTTCTACGTGTCTTTTCTGGTAATAAGCCTAACCATGCAAAAACTCTTGAAGATGATGTCGTTCTCGGAACTTGAACTCCTGGGTAATAATTGAAAAATTTACATGGATATTGTCAGCTTCTCACTAATCAGTGAGAGAAACTTTTCACCATCTTCATTGATACAGGCAACAGGACTCTTGTAAGGCAAGAAGGAAATTGGGGTGCACAATAAGTCAACAGGCTTCAGTGCATGGAAGGCCACAGTGCCCAGATCCCCCCTACAACCAACCAGCCAATCGACCAAGGAACTGGCCGATGTAAGAAAGATGTAGATTATTAATTTATGAGATGAAGTAAGGAGCTTCACGTGCGACGTCGCTGGTGAACGTTCCAAAATATCGGACTAAACCCTTGTTCAAGTTCTATGACACTATTCAAGCTGAAAATGAGTGTGTCGGTGAAATATTGTTAAAACTAACTGCCTTATGCTTCTGTTATATTCGTACCGTACAATTCTCACCCTGCTGTTTTCTACCTTTTTTTGTGTGTTTAACTTTTATAATGAGTATAATAGTATAATAATGTTTCCATCTTTTTTTGATTTCCCAATATATAAAAATTATTTCAGTTGATTTTGAGAGGCTACGAGTTTCAAGTCGTTGCCTATAATAATATGGCATAGTAATGATATAAAAATAATAGCAGTGACGATTCATTTTCCAATATTTGGTTGAATCCTACCTGTCCTATACTGCGTAGGTAGAGTACAAGAAATTTATTATAATTTTATCGACACAAAACATCGTGGTCTTTTGAGGAAACTAAATTATCCTTGTTTAGTGTTCTTGATATTCTAGACAAGATCGCATCCGTATATTTTCTCCATTACTTGAAACTAGATGAGTCCCGCGCCGTCCCCATATTGACCAAAATTGAATTTCTCGAACAATATTCTTAGCGTATCTGGAGTCGACAATCCGAAAAATATGCACTTCGCATAACAGTGGAAAATAATATAAATGTAAATACAGAAAAATATATGAAAACGAATATTGGAAAATCATCAAAGGAGCGGATCGGACAAGGAAGATTTATTTTGGTTTTGTCTGGATAGACAGCTTGATGGCTGAAAAACTTTTTTTTTTCTGGATTTGACAGACACGCGAATTACATGGGTTTGACTCGATTCCAAATTTCTTATAAGATAAGTCTGGCATAAGAAAAATGTTGTTAATATAAAAATATCTCAGAGTTTCTATTAAACATCAATGCACGAATTTAATTCATCAGGTTATAATTTGCTTAACGAAGAAGACATCAGGACTGAAATTTCCTTATGATGTGATGTATAGAGAAATTACAATATGTGCCACGTATAAATATGTATACAAAATAATGAGAAATCAATATTTCTATTCTAATTCAAAATTAACATTCAAAAACAAATTTCGATCGGTTGATTTCAATTTTCAATTCAATTATCTGGTAGATGAAGTTTTCACGTTATAACTTCAACTTATCAATATGCCTACTGCGGATACAGGAGCGAATACCTACAACTTAAAGTTTTGTTCAAAATGTTGAATATTAAATTTCCAAGGTTCGGCAAAAATTCTTACCTGACACCTTCCATCAATACACATATCCAAACTGCCGGGTCGACACCTGGTGCCATCATGTACTTTATCCTTAAGTTTGTCCACTACCAAAAGAGCATCTTCGTGCGCATCTTCTGGTTTGCCTTTGCAAGTTAGAGCGCAGGGTTCGTCGTCATCAAAAAAGGGAAACCACTGGTAGAAGCTACCTTCATATGAGATGTGGTTGAATGCTGCACATTGTTCCTCACGAAATTCTGGCGGCGAGTCTGGACAAGGCTGAAACAAAGATAAGCTGTAAGAAATCATAAAATGACATTCATAATTATTGAACTATTGAAGTTTTTTGCTACTGTGTCGTAATAATGGGATACCAATTTAGCGACGCCCGTGAACTTGAAACCCACAACTAACATTAATACGTAAAGTGAAAGTTTTTCGCGCGATATTTAGTTTCAAGAGCAATAATTAAACTACGATAAGGGGCTCGGTCAGTTTGCATGGATGAATGAAAGAATCTGGTGGAGAGTAAAGTTAGTTATATTGAAAGAAAGCTGTTTCAGCTATAGGACATTCTAGAATCAAGCTTTAATTTCCAAATTATGATAGAGTCTAATCTTTCATGCCTATATTAGTAGTGAAACAACGTGCCACTATGGGACCACTTTCCGAAATTTCGTCACTGTCATTATCAGGTCTGTTTCACTTTTTCATAGTGGATACAATGGAAAAGGAGAAACTTAGTCTTCCAAGCAGCAATCAAGCACCTGCGTTGAAAATTCAAGTCGTTCAAAGTTGACTTGCCAAGAAGCCTCCAATGAAGTTATCTTAGAGAGTCCCTACATGCAGTATAGTGTGTTTCGTTTTCTTTGATAACATTTTACTCAGGTGCTAAGATTTTTCGCCAATATTGTGTATTACTGCACATGGTAAGTGCTAGATAGACTTTTGGATAAAGGAAATATGTAATTCTATATCCATGTGCTCTGTCCCTAACCGCGTACAATAAAATAAAAAATTATTTATCCGGAGATCCCGGACTCTGTGCCGACTGCCACCGCCCCTCTAGGGGACAATGTCGCGCTACTTGACGTCCTTGTTTCTTGGCTATCGGTTTCTTGTTCAGATTTTACACTTGATCACATTGAAATCGCACATTCCTTTTGTTGGACCATGCCAACAATGGTAATGGATGGACCATTTATGTATATTTGCTTAAAGGAGACGATAGAACGATGGGACATTATCAGGACCTTTTGTGACTATAGTCTATTATTTTCTAGCCTTTTGAACGAGAACGTATGATTTATACAAATGGCCTCTATTCAATCCTGCATCAATAAAATATGAATCTAATGTTTTTTTATCTATGTAGGTATTTCCATTTTTTATAAATATTTAATGTAAGTTTATCTGGAATTGAAATGTTGTAAAACCTCCGAAATTTACAAGGAAAATTTATTGAAATATTGTTTAGAAAAATCAACAATCATCCTTATATTGCAGGTTCTTAAGGCATTTGAGTCCAAGTAGTTTCCGTAGTATTGCAAGTTACTTTAACAGCCAACATGAAAAATACATACTTTGGATCTTAATCCAGAGTTAAAATTTCACATTATTTCAAGTTAGGAATACACATATTGTGAAAGCTCTGAAGAGTCATCGAAATGCAAGTAAGTTTACAATTCCGCACGCATATCTTGATAATCTTAATGGTAGGTATCAGATGTAACTTGTACCAAATTATTTTTTCATGTCAGATTTACATAACACTTATATGTTCGCAAGACATAGCTGTATTAGAATTTTTTTTTTATCTAATGCCATTTATAATACCTACTTGTTCATGGTAGATTGCCTGCATATAGGGCTTGGCGCACAAGGTTTTCAAGCCATATATTAATAAGCGGTCTAATAAGGTATATGGTAGTTCGTTGGCGTTAACCGGCAAAATGGCGTCCGACAAGGTACGTGGGGCGCATTCTATGTTTGGTAATCAGTTGTTCTGGATTTCAAAGAATTTAACAGGTTCAGCTAAAACCTTTACCAGAGAACAATATGTGTCTAGTCTCTAGTCCATAAGTTAAAAATGAAAAGTTAATTTGTATTTTTCCAGATCCTTCCTATTTTTCTTGTTCTTTTCACCATCACCAATGCCGCAGTTATTCCAACTGTTAAAGTGCTGCAAGGACCGGGAAGTAGGACCTCACTTTATGGGCCAGATGGAAGTGCTTTAGAATCGGCTGCTCCAGGAGGTACTTTAGTAACTGATGGTAGTCATCCTGGATTGCTAGCTGCAGGTATAATAATTTTCGTAAAAGCAGCATTTTGAAATTTTAATTCTGTTCTGATGTTCAGGTCCAGCACATCTTCCTTCCTCGCCAGATATTGTTGTAGGTGGAGGTCCAGCAGGTAAAATTGTTACCAGCTACACACTAGCTGGTCCAGCAGTGCTACCAGTTCAGCTGTAGTAGCAAGTGATGCAATTGTAGCAGGTTTCACAGTCATAGCTACGCCAGGAGCTGCTTTGATTGGATTACTTCTGGGAAATTTCGGCGTTGTATAAGGATAGGTCTGATGAATATTGATAGATTCAATTAGCTATTCAATAATATATTAATTAAAAAACTATAGATATTGTTTCATTTATCGGACTATTAGAGAGAATCCAGAGAAATTTTAAATAAAAACACACTACCTATATTGATCTTTAATAGGACACTTTCTTTGCATACCTACTTAATTATATGTTCCTGCACTTTTCACGCAGGAACATATATATAAACAAGTTACAAAATTTAATACTCTCCCGTCCTGTATATTGTTTCGCTTCGTCATTCTCTTTGTCCCTGCTTTAATCAGCTCATATCATAAATAAAAAATATATAAAAATAATTAAAATTCTCATATATATTTCACACGCCGCGCCTCAAATTCTGATTCCGTACCCTAGCCTGTTGAAACTAATAATAAATAAAAAAAATGTGTTCATAATACGTTCATATTACTCATAATGTATGACATTGGATCTTGTACTAGCCTATTAAGCAGTAAAGTGTAGGAAATTGTAACAGTATTACGTTGCTTACGTAAACTTGACTTTATGTATTTTTTTATTCTTCATTGTTAGCTATGAAGAAAGAAATGAAAACTACTTTGGCTACTTCCAGAACGCTGTGACCTAATTTGGCGCTCATAATTATTATTATGTTTGTTGTTAATTTACGACTCCCATGCATATTATATTTTTTCTTCTACCCTAATCGTAATTATCATTACCGGTTTGCTTTCTTTATTTTTTCTTCAATATATTATTGCCATTGGCTTTGAAAGGGTCTCGTTGCTTTTAAAGTTGTAACACATTGTTCTACTTCTTAGGAATGTTATCAGTAAAAAATCTCTACATTAATGGAAGCTTATTGTTCAAATAGGTATTTGCAAGGTATTTGCCTACCTACGTCGTCATGACCAACTGCATTGCATTCTCGACAATTTGGCTTTGGCTATTACGAGACTTATTAAGGGATTGTGGTTTGATTTGGCTGACTGCAAACCAAATATTTTATTTGATGAAAAATTAAGTTTGTAGGTTTTCTACTTTAAAATAGAAAAAAAAGATTGGTTATGAGATTATTATGCCATGAGGTTCTGGTTGTTCGATTTGTTGCAGTATTGCTTATTCCAAAATTATTAAAATTTGTATTTTTTTTTCTATTGGTCTAGTTTTTTAGTTTGTAGTCTTATATTTGCAAATCCTACTGCAAAAACTTGAATATTTACAATAAAAATGTCAAGGATATTAAAGCAAGTCATTATTATGAACTTGATCTTATTATGATAGATAATTGATCGTGAAAAGCATTTATGCAAGCAAAGCTGGTTATTAGGAGATCGCAACTTTTATCTGTAGCAAGGCCATTGAAGGTCAAGATTTTAGAGATGATGGTAATATTTTGTCTTGGAATTCTTTTATGAGGATATCTTAAAGAATCTTTAGGAATTTTCACTTGCATGAATATATCCTGCGAAAATGATAGGTAATTCATTTATCATTTCTTCCAAATACTGTGTTGTCAATGAAAATTTGATTACCCTGTAGATTAGATCTATCAGCCCCCGGATCGCGAACCCACAAATCGATAGTATCGTCCATGTAATTCATATGGACGATACTATCGAGTCGAGGGTTCGTGATCCGGGTCCAGATCTTTCAGAAACTGTAAGTACCTACATCCTCTTTTCTCATCCATGTAAGAAAATCTTAATCATTTGTCGTCTTCACCCAGACTTTAGATGCTTCAATTTCATTGTTACTATTGCTTCACGCGTCCATCTTTACACATTTTACAGGCGAATGGACCAGACAAACTACTTAATTATGATTACTACGAATCTAAGCTTCAATTTAGTTTAGTACCCATATTGGTTGGTCAGAATTTTTTGAACTTTAGGAAATTGTTCTAGCTTGCTGTATCCTGCTTCTGACTTCAATTTCTGAGTCCTACTTGTCAAACAATACACAGACCAGATATTTAGAGACGACCATAATTGTTGTTTCATGGCTGTAAATTTTCAGGACTACACCTTTTCCATGTGTAATTGCGAATATATCACTTAATATTAGGAATGGTAAAATAATATTGCGAATTAATCACTTCTAATTGAGAATAGTCAGTTGATATTGCGAATATATTAAATGTAATTAGGAAAAGTTAAATGTAATTGCGAACACATCAAATGTAATTGAGAATAGTTAAGTGTAATTGCGAATATATCATATGTAATTGGGGATAATCAAATAAAATTAATAATAAATCAAATGTAATTGAGCCTTTCAATTTTTCAATCGACATCTGTATATTGTTGCTAAAATAACTAAGTCTTTTGTTGAGGAAAGCTTATGTTCACATATACATAAAGGTAGTTTTGTGTCAAAAGAAAGGAGACACAAAAATGGAATTTTTGTGATAATTGTGATGTATGCAGATCGACAATGACGAGAAAGAGTCGACAGAGAAAATATCTGATAAAGTCTTGATATAATATTTGATTAATTCGCAATTACATTTGAAATATTCCAAATTTCATTTGATTATGCCCAATTGCGTCTGATATATTCCCAATTACACTTAACTTTTCCCAATTACATTTGATATATTCGCAATTACATTCAACTTTTCTCAATTACATTCAATATAGTCGCAATATCACTTGACTATTCGCAAAATCAATTGATAAATTCGCAATATAATTTGCTATATTCGCAATTTTATGTGGAAAAGGTGTAGTCGGCTTATCTCATCCAACGTCACCAACACTCTGCGAACTATGATTACAATGTCGTATGCGTAATATTCAGGGTGTCCCTGTTCAACTGGTCAAAAATGCTAGGGTATATAGAAGAACCATAGAGAAGTAGTTCGAGATAGGACACCGATGGTCGGAATTAAGTCATTTCTAAAATACAGGGTGTTGAAATTTAAACAACCTCCTTTCATATCATCTGAAGGGCTAATGCTAGGCTGCTCAAATCTTCAGAGATTATTGATGTAGGAATGATATTTAAAAATTCGTATATAATGCACCTCCATTTTCTACCTGGAACCATCCCAAAAAAAAAAATAAAAAGTAAAATTTGAAGAAAAAAAAAACAATTTGTCTCAAATTTAATTTTTTTTTTGGGTAGTTCCAGGATATCATTCCTACATAAATAATCCCCGAAAATTTGAACAGCCTAGCATTAGCCCTCTAGGGGGTTGCTTAAATTTCAACACCCTGTAGGTATTTTGGAAACTACCCACTTCCGACCATCGGTGTCCTATCTCAAACTACTTCTCTATGATTCCTCTATATACCCTAGCATTTTTGACCACTTGAACGGGGACACCCTGTATAATTTATTATTTATAGGAATACAATAAACTATGATGCTACTGGAACTCTAGGAGACAGCCCTGAGGAAATCTCTTTCAACATTCAGGTTTTAAACAATATCGGGGACAAAATACACACCTGCCTCACACTTTTATTTATTAACCGTATCTCATATAGTTCCGGTATACAAGTTATATAGATAGGATTTGACGACGTCAGGTACTATAGTGTAACATTATCAAAAACGTTCTTATAGTCGTCAAAACATTATAAAAATGTTATGCTGATCGAGGCAATTTCGCACTAATCAAGACAAACTGAAACCTAAAACCAATTTGCAAGCCTTGTTTTGAAACCCAACTGCCTGAATTCACTAACTCCTAAATATTTCCAATGGGTAGGTATAGTCTTCCGTGCAAGATTCATAGGAAAGAATTCCAAAAGTGCATCATCATGCTGATAGATGATAATCTTATCCTTTTTCTACGCTTTGTATTTGGTAAGGTTATGAACGTGGCGCGATGCCAATCTCTTGGAAGGTTTCCGAAGTTCACTTATGAAGTGAAAAGTTTCCGTCAACTGATGCGTTGTTGACCAGAGACGGTGGGTTTTGTGGTCTGTCGTCCAAATCCATTCCTTATCATAATCATCATAGGCGATCACTCGATACCGAGTGTGATTATCTTCTATATATACAATATACTTATTGACGTCGATTGTGCGTTTTTTAATGGGTAAATAAACTAATTCTGGAGCCGCGCACTCTTCCAGAGTCTTGGCACACCCAGCCTCTGGCAGCATTGTCTCTTCCTCTGTTCTCTCGCTCCTTCCTGTGGTCCCTCTTATCGGTCTCATATCTGCGTCGCTGTTCTTCAAAAGTTTGTGGTTGCCATGATGGACTATTATTTGTCGTCGTCTTCCAGTGTTCCTAAGAACATCTCTGTAGTGCCTTTGTTGATCTGCCTGATTTCGATTTCCCTCTTTATTCAGTTGACTGTAAGAATATGTCGTGGGAGACGTGTTTCGGGTACGCGGACGAGGTGACTTGTCCAGTGAAGTTGGTGCTTGATGATGAGGGATTTCGTGCTAGTTGTTTTGGCCTCCTCTAAAACACTGATGTTCGTTCATCGGTCCTGGCATTTACTCCATAGGATCCTTCTTAGGCAGCGCTAGAAGAATTTTTCTAGGCTCCGAGTGTCTTCTGTAGCTGGTCCATGTTTCGCAGCTCTATGTAAGTGTTGGTATTACAACTCCATTATAGAGACGACGTTTGGCCTCAGCGCTGATGGCCTTATTGTTGAAGACTCTCTCTAGAAGTCGCCCTAACGCCGCGCTAGCACACTCCAAGCGATGTTGGATTTCTGCGTCATTGGTTACATTCGCTGACAGATTGCTCTCAAAATATGAGTAGTAATCTACCTTCTGCACTACTTGGGGCTTGGGGATTGGTATCCGGTGCGAGTTGGTGTAGAATCTGTGTCCTATTAAAGTTGACCTTTAGGCCGATTCTCCTGAATGCCTGGCTGAATGCATTGATAATTGCCTGAAGATCTTCCTCTGTATTGGCTATCACGACGTTATCATCCGCATATTGAAGTCCAATTATTGATGTCGTTGATACTTTCGTCTTGGCTAGTAATTTGTTTCGGTTGGATAACTCCCCATCAAATTTGTACAGGATTTCCACTCCTGACAGCAGGTGGCCTCCGACAAGGTGTCTTATTATAAAGTCCCCCTGAAGCTGATGAAGCTCAAGTTTTCAGCTTTTGTGCATTGAACTCCTAGCCACTTGTCCTCTGCATTTCTTATTTCGTTGCAAATTTTCCTTCGAAAGTGTGAACTGTGAAGTATAACACGGTGTTAGCCATTCATTTTTGCATGTTTTCTTTCCTTTTGGTAGATATTTCTAGTCAGAGTATTCCAGGATGCTGTTGATATCAGACCAACAAATGTTCTTCAATGTCGTCTGCAACATTGACATAGAAAAGCTGCCCTTTGTTGTGTTATTTGTATCCTGATCTTATTTCATTCGTCCTGCAGCTTTAGTTAAGCCTTTTTCTTAACTTTTGCTAATCACAGTTAATTTTTGCCTGAACTGGGTGATGGTCGGCACTCGAAAGCGCAGTAATCTTAGTTATACAGATAGGATCAGGCTACCAGACACATAGGCTTTAATAAGACCAGTTAACTGATACCCATATTACCCATGTCACTTTATGTCGAGCTGCATGTTATTAAAATCCGTGCATCTTCGGTATCCCGGCTATACTAGGCTTCGGCAGCACCACCTCGATTCGCTGAGATTGGGTATGAGCTAATTTGTCTTATTACTCCCTATGTGTCTAGTAGGTTGGTCCGGTCAGTAGACTTTCTCAAACTGTAGTTGTCCGTAATAAAATCCAACTGGTTCTTAACAATGAATGTTGATTATTCTATTGTCTTGGATGACTTCCAGGTATACAACCACCTAGGATGTAGTTTATTCCAGGTATTTGTAATGGCCGTTCTGCTTTCCTCACAAAACTGAATTAGTTATTTTCCCCGTTTTTTTCTTTTTAATTTTTTATTTAATTATTTACGGTAATCCCCATTAACAGTTTATTTATATGTATATCTAACAAAAATGGTTATGACTCTAAGATTGTTATGAATTGATTCTAAAAACATACAGCACTTCAGTTCCATTGACATTCTAGAAAGTAATCCTATCGAGTTGATTTTTAAATAAATTGAGATAATGTTAAACCAAATATCTCTATGTGATAATTATTAATTAACTTACAAAATCTATCTATTGGAGAGTATAGACCGTAGTTAGTAGGATGATAAGGAGTATTAAAAGACACGAAATCGCCTCTTCTATTTCTAGTCGGTGTGTCTTTATTTATGCATAATAGGAGATCAATACAATCGATTATACCATTGACCAATTTGCAAACTGAAATCACTCCAGCAGAGTTTCGCAGGTTTGAAAGAGTTTCCAACTTCAGCTGATTTTCAATGGCAGCATAATCATGATCAACAATTTCAAGTCCTAATCTAAATCCACAATGTCTTAAAAAATTTGTGCTGAATTTGTTCAATAGTTGTTTTGTGAACTGCATGATATGGTGAGCAAACTATACTGAAGTATATTCCAGCTTCGAACGCACTAAAGAACACTTCTAGTAGTGTCTACTGAAAAGTTATTGCAATATCTTAAAACAAAACCCAACAGTTTAGAAGAGCTTACTGTGACATTGTGGATGTGTTCCACAAACTCAAATCTTTAATCTTTGAGACATAAGTCAGAGTGTCACCATTTAACGTATAAGAAGTCTAAAATTTTTTCTTGCCTTTGAAAAAACTAATATCTAAAACAGCATTTATTGACATTCAGATAAGGCTTGTTATCTGTGCACCAGCTAGTCAGCCTGTCAAGATTGATCATACATGCAATTTATGATTCTATATGCTTTAAAATCTTCTCTACTGCAGCCCGTCACTGCTCACAAAACACTCAAATATACTGTACTAAATAAATCAAAAAGCAGAAGAGAACGGTGCGCCCATTGGAGAACTCCTAAGGTGACACTTCTGATTCGAAAGAACCAATCTTGACCAGCTGCAGGTGATCAGACAGAAAACTACTGGCCCACTTTAAAGTGAATACTTCCGATACTTCACTTTAAAAAGATTTTTTAGTAAATATTTTCAACTTTGACTTTTAATGTTGGTCGAGTTGCTTCATCAGCCCTTTCAGTATTATCGTTGACTTTCCGGACACCCTGTATATAGGTACCACAAAGCTGTGTTTCCATTTGTCCGGATAGAAACAAGAATCTAAGAATGTCTTAAATAATGCTTGACTAATGAACATATAAACTCCTTTAGAATTATATTAGATATTCCATCCGGAACTTTTGTATTTTTATTTGGCAGATCAAATATCTTATATATAAAAATATCTTCAACAGAAATATGTGAAAACTTGAAGCACTCCGAAATCTCAACTAGTGTATCAAAAACTATCTCCTCCACATCAAGGTTGCTAGGAGTGTAAACTGTCTCAAAATATTGTTTAAATAAGGCCACAATATCTTGGCCATTTTCCGCCAATTGACCATTATCAAACATTGATTGAGGAAGGGCGTGCGAAGTTTTTAAGTTCCTTATGTATGTCCAAAAATAGTTTGGATTAGCTTTAAATTCTCTATTAACATTATTAAGGTAGGTATTCAGTTGAACATCATTATAAGCTTTATGTGCTGAAAAGTAAGATTTCGAAGCTGCTGTGAAAACCATTTTGGTAACCTAGAAACTTGTTTAATTCCAAAAAATCAGCATTACGGAAATCATAGTAGAAATCATGAAACTGAAGGCTTTTAGATCCCTGACTTTTTCTTTCCAAACTCATCATTTGACCAATGCACTTCAGGTAGATTATAGTCACCAAAAATATAATTTTTTTTGAGATTTGGAAGTGACCAGCACATGATCTACTGCCTCACAAGTGCATATTGTAGCAAACATCCGGCATGTTGGGTGGTAGGTATGTATAAACCAGTAATTACAAATTTATTTTCATGGAAGCATCATGCAACATACAGCTGTTCTACATTGTGCTGGTTTATGTAAATTCTCATAGGGCTTATTGATTTTCTAATGTCCGCCGCCGCTAGATTTTTGACTAGTAAGATTAGACTGATCCAAGTGGAATAAGTTGAAAACACAACACTCTAGCTCACTGTCCATGAAGTTATCACATAAATTGCTTTCGACTAGTACTATAATATCATATGATGACCTACTAACTGCTAATTTCAGATGCGCAAACTTTGTACGAATGCCACTGAAATTTTGGTAGTATACCATTAATGGGGAGGTAGTTTTAGCGACGACCACTGGCATATCCTTCATATATCTGATGACTAGGTCTTTCCCTCCATCCTTTCTTCGTAAGAGTTCTTCTCGATTTTCTTTGTAGGCAGCTTCTTGCATTTTTGTACAATCATATGCTATTTTGTAAGCACATCAGGACTCCAGTTTCTGTTTAGATTGGATGGCCTTTTTACACAGATGACATTGCTAATAGCAGCTATTTCATTGTGGAAGCCAAGTACAATAGAGACTTCTTTTGCTAATTTCATGTCATGGTCAATTCTGCTTTTAAGAATGTTCTCAGAAGATTCTGGATCATCAAATACCATCAAATTATTCGCTTTCATTGCGCGCTCACCTGCTTCTAACAAAATCTGTTCAATATTAGATGCTTTGACCCACAGTGCAATCGGCTACCACCAAAGCCATAATCTGATTGCACCTATTTTTGCGACTATATTTTTTTCGTTTGGATTTGTTTAATCAACGGCCTGTTCAAGTTTGTAAAATCTTCCGATTTTTCCGTCAGCTTTACTTGATGTAGGATCGAACACTTGCAAAATGTTGATGTTGATTGGCCTGCGCCATAACTGCAGTGATACTAATTAGCATAAAAATGATAGAAAATAAAACTCGGATACTCATCCGAATCATGGACGGATGTCCTGAGGAAACTAATGCCACGGTTTCCCACTTGCCTTCCGTATTGCAGTTCCATAGCTTTTCTAATGGTGACCAGATTAATTTTATTAACCTTCCAATCACTATCTGAGCTGTCTTGCGTCAATGGGGTCACCTTACGTAATATGTGATTCCTCAGCACGGTCTTGACTGAAGCTACAGGCTCGTTTGAAAAAGCTTTGAAATGCGATCATATGTCAGCCTATAGGGCTTCAACCCCTTAATTTCAAGTCCCATCTTTAATGATTTATCATTTATGATGATATGGATGTGGATTCTTTCCAAGGCAGACACGAGTCGAAACTAGTCTCGCGAGTGGTAACTTAAACCCTTGTATTCTACTCAATTTTGCTTGGTTTGTTATTGATGCAGCAAAACCCGTTCAAATTTGAATCAATAAACCAATCTCCCTTTGAGAATTATTATGAAAAAACTACAGCCATATTTTGGCATTAGCTCATTTGCAATACGGAAATTCAAATGGACGTCAATTTACCCTCCTAACTTATAATAAGGTGAGTACTAAGCACTAAACGACAAAGGAGAAATCTTAAAATATTACTGAAACGAAATGGACTATGTTCTTGAGATATTGTTTCAATTTGATAGCTCCAAGCGCGTCTAAGACTTAAGAGCGTAATTTTTTTTCGAAAATATGCATTATTCCATCTCGAAGATCATTTATATTGTCATCTCGATTCCTGGTTACATTATGTATTTCCAAATACCTATTATTTATTTTGAACCTTCCTCAAAACCTTTCACTTCCTCTAAAATGTATCAATGAAACTATACTTCTGCAAATTTCAACAGCTACAATTTGGGCTATTTTTAATTTTTTGCAACAGTTCCTGCCTCCTTTAACGTATCTATTTATATCATTTCTGACATATGCTGCGATTATAAAGTCAATGACTTTACGGATGAATCGTGCCATCCTCAGGCGATGCTACTACGATGGTACTCTCGCTTTCAATGAACGTAACCTAAATAATGACTTGTAGAATATACGTTCATTCATGAAACACGCTTGGTAGTAGCGTTATTTGATAATGAATTAGGATGTACCTACCTACTGAGGATTTGGCGTTTAATTTTTTGAAATTCTTGCTCAGTTAAAGATTAGAGATGAAAATTCAATGTGTTTTTTTTTGTATAAGGAGCAAAATTACTAATTTGTGTGTTTGAGGTGAACTCATGATTTCCATATTATTCAACTTAATATTTTATAGCATGTAGTTGAAATCCGAGGAGTTATTAATTAAATATAATATGGCCCACTAGAATGCGATACCACAGAAATCTGTGCTTACGAATTTGAACTTTCTATTTAGGAATAGTTGCATGCGATATCTATGTGAAGTTCAACTAACATTATCAATAGCTCACAAAATATAGATTTACAAGTAGCTATAGCCTACAAAATATCTCCAATCTAAAATCAAAGCTCAAGCTGGCCCGAGTATTAGATATTACCATAAAAGTGTATACATATTATGCATTTTTTAAGATCCTTACTTAACAGACCATTTTATTTTATAAAAAAAATGTATTGCAAGGTAAAGCAGTTGTCACTGTTGCTTATTTTGCAAAAGCAATGCAACAATTGTTGGTCACAGAAAGGTTAAACCTTTACTATCATGTTTTTAAATTAAACCTACCATTGTAGCTCTCTTCAACAATAGGTATAGTATGTAGGTATTAGTAAAATTTTGGAATGTTTTGGTAGGTAGCTCTTTCCAGAACTAGGAGAAATCTTCATAAACGTTGAAAAAATACTACAACTTTTTAGTTAAAACCAGAATTTTTTTCTGCCTATTTCAATATAAATTTCAGACGATTGCTTGTTATAGTTCACAATCTATTGTAATAAATAAACCAGATATGCCAGTTTTGGTTCCGGAAATGCCATCGGTCATCCTGGACCACACAATTTCGCCAGCCAACTTTTTTTTTTGAAGCTTGGGCGAGGACGAAAAGACGCAAGGTTAAACAAAATCGTATATAAATTGGAAAACGGAACTAAATTTCGTATCACTCTTGTTCGGGTTTGTACAGAACAGCAACAAGGTCGAAATGAACGCATTCGTCAGTGTAAGTGGCCTAAATTTTACATTCGTTATTGTTATAGTGTAATTTATTGTTAAGTGAATTTTATTATGTGTGTGCATTGAAGGAAGGCTTCAAAAAATGGGTGATTATAAAAATGTTTGTCATGATTATTGCACAAAGAAAATTCTTATAATGAAAACAAACTGCCACGCCCACGGCAGCAATGCCGTATGGTAATTACAATGAATATACACCCATTTTGGAAGCCTTCTTCTAGTCTAGAATATGTACAAGTGAGTCCAAAGATGATATATTCTCATTCATCGATGAAAGTTTATTTTTAAAGTACTCAAACAATTAAAATTTTTATAAATTTGTCAAAGCGTATAGGAACTTAAACGTTTTATTAAATTGGGAAGCGAGGAAGTATTCGATTTGACTATTCGTAAAGCTTTGTCACCCCAGTGTTTTTTCTGTTTTTCTTTATTCATTTTTGTTCTTTGGCGTTCGCGTTCACTTATTTTCTTCTAAATTTTTAGAAAGTTTTATTTTATTATTATGTTTTTTTTTTTTGTTTTTTCTCCTTCTATCACTGATGATTCTTCTACTCTTCTAAAGTATTTTTTGTTATTTTTATCAATTTTCATCTTTTACATCCTACGTAAATATTGGCCTGTGAATTAGTTAATTCCTATCATGTTTAATTTTTTATATACTCATTTACTTTTTATTTACCATGGTTTTTTCTATGTACATATAATAGATATAGTTTTTGCTAAATTTTACAATGAAGTAAAAACCGGTTCAAGTTTTGAAATGTTTCACTTTTCGTAACTAGTTACGAAATGTAAAAGAATTCGCAATTTGATGAGTAAGTTACAAACAATCGTGTAAAAATTTAATTTTAAGAAATAGAATATTGTAGCAAGTAGGTAATTGTAATTCATATTAAAACAACTAGTAATTTCTATGTAGGTACCTACCTACACCTACCTATATTAAACACACAATTGGTGCAATTATTCAAGTTTATGGTACCTTTTAGATAATGACGATTAAACATTTTGTCTGGTACTGGTGGATAGCGACATGGTAGAAATATCAATTATTGTATTACTAAAAGAATCTCCCAAGATATTGCAGGCAGGTTTTTTTGCTCTTCAAAATGAGAAAAAAGTTTCTACGAAACAAATTGCGGAATGCCGTTTTATCTGATACTTTTTAGTTAGACCTTAGAAGCCTCTTCAATAAATGTGTGTGTTTTTTTTTTTCAGGGAGTCGTAGTTTTGGGAGCCATCGCTATGGCTAGCGCTGGAATCATTTCGCCACATGTCAGCTATGTATCTGGTCTCAGTCATGGATACGTAGCTTCCCCCTTAGTAGCTTCAGTTGCCGTTCACGCTCCTGAAGGACAATACTTGCACGACTACACCGAAAAACTCTACGACGACGGTTCCTACAGGCCAGAATTGAGGGCTATTCCTTTGGCTAATTCTCCTTATGGTTTGACCCCAGCTGGTTCCGGTCTCGAAGGTGCCTACGTTCCAGACATTAACGAAAAATTGTACGATGACGGCAGCTACAGACCAGAATTGAGGGCTATTCCTTTGGCTAATTCTCCTTACGGTTTGACTCCAGCTGGTTCCGGTCTTGAAGGTGCCTACGTACACGACATCAGTGAAAAATTGTACGATGATGGATCTTACAGACCCGGACATCTTCATCATTAGATTTTAGGATTTTAGATTATGACTGTAAATAAATTATTTAATAAAAATCAAGTTGCATAACACTTTGTTGGATTAGATCGGAATAAAATATCGGAGGTCGTTATTTAGCACCATCGATGTTTCATACTATATTATTGCATTTTCAGGATTCAGGACACTACAAAGAATGGTATAACGTTGGGCAGTAGAGTAATTTTTGTTACAGGTTGCAAAATGCACTTTAGGGTTACTTATTGAATTAAAATCTCAAAATGTACAGGAAAAAGATTAAACACAATCATTAAAAATCATCCCGCAGCTCTTCTTTATGGGTATTCTTTATGAAAGAATTATTTATCCTATCGTTCGCGAGAATTCAAAAAAGGAGCACAAGAATGGCATCACAATGAAAATAATAATATTAATAATCATTATTGTTGTTGATGAAATATTAAAATAGGCAATACTTTAATTTTGAATGTAAGTTCTTATGTGTTAAAGCAATATTTATCTTTTCGGATTTTGATAATCTCTGCTTCAAGTCTTTTAGTTTCTAGTTCAGGTGCCATTAATGCTCATCGAGTCAAGTCGGAAAGTTATTTTGGTCATTTTGGTGTTCTTCTAGTCATGGCTTCAAAGATCTACCAGTTTGCTCAACATAGCTTTCATTGCATTGAGAGTAAGGAATAATACCTACACTAAACTTGATTTGAATGTTGGGTCTTCTATTTGGTCTTGGAGAAGAAAGTTTTTTTTTTTTTTGTAATATTCCTCCTAGTTTCATGGCCTCTGAGAGTTATTTCTATTTATGCCGATAGACTTGCAATATATGTAGGTATAATATTTTGCAGAAAAACATTTTGTCAGTAATATTACTCTGTTGTTTCTATTTAGTTTGATTTATTCAGCATTTCTGTTTTTAAAGATGATGGTTAATTATTATTCAATACCAGTTTAGTTTCTCAGAAGATAGTAGATAGTAAGAGGTCTCTAGCTTGTCAAATGGAATCAAATCCTAATATGCTTTATTGTTTAAAGATACAAATCTTGATAACAAAGCTTCCAATATGGACTAAGATATCGATACAATATCATACAATTAAAAACATCAACAAAATGGGCAAATCAACTAGTAGATAGCGGAGATGAGAAGTATTCCTCTAGAAAGTAAAAAGCTGTAGTAAGTATCCACTATCCTTTTTTATTCTTATGCTATGAGGTAGGTGATTAAAAATGTTTTTTACTGTTGTAGTGGATAGATTTTTGACTGTGATGATGTGGGGATCGGTAGATGAATCACATGTGAACTTCTAGTATTGACTGAAGAGGCAGCATGAGTATTATAGCCCAGGCATAATAGTTCAAATTTCACCATCCACCAAAACCTAGAAAAAAATAATGTCAATCTGAAAATCGGCAGGACTAGTTAAATTAGTGTCCTGCTGAAAAACATACTCAAAGTCCTAAAGCGAAATATGCCGGCTCCATGTAATTTTTGACAAAATAAAAAAGTTATTGTCCTTACAATAACGCATATAACTTTGCTATTAGGGCCCTATGGATGTAATGGTACTTACCTACTGAGTTTATATTATTTTAGCTAAAACCGCGTATCAAGGAATGATCGAAAGACGTGGCAGCGTCGCTAAACTTAAAATTGAGGCGTGTTTACTGCAGACGCAGACTGTACTTTCTGGCACTTGGAGATTGTTAGTGATCTGACTGCTTCGGCATTTTTAAACTGCTTTAAGATATTTATAGGACGTCGAAGTTTGTGCGCCAGCATTTATTCGGATAATGCTACAAATTTCATTGGTAGTAATAATGAATTAACATTCTTTTACACATTTTTACAAGATACCTCTACTCAGATGCATTTCTCAGAATATTTTTTTGAGCAAGGCAATATAAGGTGGAATTTTATCCCGCCACGCTCACCTTACTTTGGGATGTTATTGGAATCAGTTATAAGGGCAGCTAAATTTCATATTAGAAGAGTGATAGGTGCAAAAATTGACATATGAGGAGTTTGAAACGATCCTTGTACAGGTGGTATCGTGTTTGGATTCCAGGCTAATTACCCTCCTCTCAGAGGATCCTAAAGACCTAAATGTCCTTACACCCGGCCGTTAGTTCTTCACTCAGAGCATTACCTCAAAAAGACTTGCAAGATGTTAATATCAACTTGAATTTTAAGTCATGTAATGTGCAATAAACGCCATTGTACCTCTATTTATTGACGGCCTAGTATCTGGAAAAAAGTGTTCGGTATTGATAAATCTGGCACTTGTAATATTGATCCACATTTATTACTCGATTTCCCAGAACAACTTAATGGATCTACTGTTACCCGCTCGTCGTTCTCGCAATTAGATCCTGGAGAATGTGGCTATAGAAAGTTATATTTATTATCTTTGAATGAGTTAATAAATTATTAGCATGTGGGATTGATATTTCCTAATCTATGATTTCTCAAACTGCCGAATAAAATTTCCTATCGAAAGCAAGCTGAAGCCATTCTCTTTTAATTATTGCCAGGGATACCGAAATCCCTTTAATGTGTGAATCCAGTTGTTCACTGAAGGAGCCACATACTTTGCATTGTTGCTTTTTAGAAATTTAATCGACTCAAAAAAATTTATAGCGTCTTCCGGAAAGGCCATACTGGGGAGAAGTCACACTGATAAAAAGGATCCTTTATGTTAAAGGAATTTGACATTCACCCAAATTATTTATTCTTCTGATATATTCGAAATGAATGGTGGAATTGCCATAAGAGCAACATTACATTGCAACTGCTCCACATTATTCATTTTGTCCAAGAGAATCTGAGTCTAGCTCAAGAAACTCACATTTCTTGTAAAGTAAATATTATCTTGAGGCAAGAGCATAAATTCCCTGGAATTTTGAGTGAAAAGATTTAATCTCTTCTATGCAGTTTTGTTTCTTAATTTAAAGATATCCTTAATTTGGGCCAAAAAATGTAGTCTATTGTTACAAATTCCATTTCTCATTGTAAGACCACCGTGAACTTTATTCTAAGAATTAGGTTACCTATTACAAATTATGGGTTTCTTGTCTTAAAATTGCTGGTACTTTGAGTGAAGAGAATGAATATTTTGCCTTAGGTACCACAATATGATTCGGCACCCATCAGGCAAATTACTTTGGTCAGCTTAAATTGGCAGTTGTGAATGTCTTATTATGTTATGTTGTTTTTTTATTGTTTTTTTTCAAGTTTTTTCAACTAACTTGAAAAAAAAAAACATAACATTCACAACTGTCAATTTGAGGAGACCAAAGAAATTTGCCTGGGTGCAGAATCCTATGTATAGCGACATGTTTAGATGCTACTGTTCCTCCACACACTTTCAAACATAATTTTGGAAATCGTCAATAATTTCGAAGTAAAAGTATCCCATGGCATATACAGGGTTGCTTCCAAAAAAAAAATTGTTTTTCTATACAAACATATTATATTTATTTGAAAGAATAAATAAAAAACAAAACTAATTTCTGCTAGAATACATTATAGAGGTATACATCAAAACAGTGCTATTGTCAACATATAAGAAAAATAATAATAAGGCAAAGAAAAAACAACTTAATTTTAATGGTAACATTGTTACAAAAATATTGCACAGTAGATGTGAAATTCCAAGGATAAGTAAGTATAACAGAAAGATTTACCCTCATCCTCTTCAGATAAGGGTCCATCAGCGATGAAAACGATTGGAATATCTTCTATTTCAGCTAAATTGATGTTTTCTTCTGTACTGATTATCTGATAGGCTTCTAACGATTCTGATATGTTATATTCTGTCGGTAACTCAATTTTTTTAGGTACTGTTGCTTCCTGAAATTCAGTAAAAATTGCAAGCAAGGTTTTTAAATAGTCGGTAGGTAACTACTTAACTAGAAGTTAATTATTTAAACTTTATAGACTTGAAGAGCATTTCAAATCTAGTAAATTGCACACTTTTTTGCATTAAGAAGCCAAAATCCAAATAAAATTATTGACACTTGTGTACCTACCACAAGAGAAAAGCATTTTTGCAGGAAAATTAGGAATTCTTTGTAACAAAGTCATGAGTCTTAAGGCAAAGATCTTTAGCCCGATGGCCACAGGCTGTACGATCTTGTGAAGAGTCAGACATTCTTTTGTGACAAGTGCCTTAGACCTAAAATGCGCCATTACCGCCAATTCTATAACAAAAGCAACTTGGAGGCCTCATTGATTATTATATTCAAATTATCTTGTGGTACATAGACACAAGGGCAAATATTATTGGTGATGGTAAACGAAATGATAAAGGGCAAAACCTGGTCGAATGGTATCCGCGAGCAGGCTATAGGTAAATAAATTTGGCCTACACGAAATGGCGACATAAATGCATGCGGTATGGCTTGAATAGGTACTCAAACTTACCTTCAAACTTTGGCCATAAATGGTCCAGACGCCAACTATTTAATAATTCCTTCACGTTCATTGTTGATTTTACAATCTATACTTCAACACGCACCACAAAAACTCACGGCTACAAATTGATTTCCCCTTAAAAGCATCAAATGGCAAAAGAATCTTGAACTTACTGCAAGAATCCATGTTTTCTCAACATAAAAGCAAATATTTTCGCTGAAAGTAATTGTCCTTGTTCTAAAGATAAAAGTGGCAAAAGAATCAATTCTTTTGTCATAAGTGGACCATTTTTATCAGTACATCAGAGGTCGTTTACATCAGGTAATTTTTAACTCTGGCACCATTAGCGCTGTCAAAGCATTTGTTCATGAACAAAATGAACTGGCCCTCTCGCCATAAATATCATAACTTCATCCGCTAACTTATTGGTTCTATTTTCTTCTTCATTGTCTTCGAAGCCATCTAACTTATCTTCTCCAGGATTATACTGTATACAGATGGATCCAGAGATATTTCATCAAAAATAATTGTGCGCAGTACCTGTCTAGCCTTTTAATTTTATATACAGTTTTTTTCAATTGTTGAAAAATTATATTGTTAATGCCAGTTTCGATTGGCACACTACTAAGCAAATCTTATAGCCCTTGTTCTAGTAGTCCTGAAACAAAAACGTTTTTCTCTGTTGACTATCTCCGTCCTTTTGGTGCAACTTTTTGCTGTTTTAACTGACTCATGATAAATTGAAATCACTGTTCAATCGACTTGGTTTGCATGAAAACTCCTGTTTCTGCAAACCTATTCCTACTTCGAAATCTGCACCACTTCGTCCAATTAAACGCTAGTTTTGTCAAAATGATGGTTGCATACTCTATAATTGGTCCATACATTGATTCCATCGAGAAGAGTTTTTGGTTACTAACGTTTTGCAGCCATATATTAAACACCCAAATAGAGAGAAAGTTATCAGTAGATCTGCTAAGCCGGCTCTACAGCGGAAGTTATATAGGTATTCACAGCAATACACAATATATGCATATAATAATATCCTGTATAAAACCCCGCCTATGTCTTTTTCTTCATGAAGCCGGCATAGGACTTCTTAGGACTTTTAGTATGTTGTTCAGTACACTAAATAGAATATCTCTGCGAGCGTGATAGGACATTTTCTTTGCGCATATCCGTAAAAAAAAAAAAAAATCTACCAAAGTATATTATTTTTTTCCGGGTCAAACCCTAATAGGACTGGCCTACTAATACAATCTACAATCTACAAGAAAACGGGAAATGATAATATTCGAAAATAATTTACCAAAATAGTAAACATACATCTGCTCTTGAGCAGATGCATTATGCATTTTTCAAGGAGTAAATGCTTCCAATGTGAAGCGAATACTCTCTTTTATTTATGAGAAAAAGAGTATTTGCTTTTTTCTGGAGCACTGGCTTCCGAGTTTTAAGTAAGAGGTTTTGCTTGAACTTCTATTCATACTGGATGAAGCATTTGCTTCATATTTTGGGAGAAAAAGCAAATGCTCTTTTTTATTCGTGGGGTAGAATGTGTTTAAAGCATTCTCAGAGTATTGTTCTCCAAAAAAAAATGTTATCTTTGAACGTTTTAAGTTCAATAGTGTGATTCAGTAAGAAGGACAGACCTTTGACAATTTCTTTACCGAGCTTCGAAAGGCAGTAAGCACAACAGAATATCCAGAACCAGAGCAGATGATTCGTGACAGGATAGTCATGGGAATATTCGATTAATCCACTCAAAAAAGACTTTTGCGCGAGTCACCATTAACGCTAACTAAAGCAATCGAGTTCTGCAGAGCAATTGAAGCAAGTATATACAACTCAATCTATAGCTCTACAGAATGAGTCCAGTATTCATGAATTGCGATCATCAAGACATTCAACTAATTATCAACTAGTTTCATGTAAGTTTTGTGGGTACGACCATGCCAGTGGAAGATGGAAAAAAAAGTGCTAGATGCATAGGCCGGAACCACTTTGCCAGTGTGTGCAAAGAAAATAATGTCAAGAAAAAAATAAAAGAAAGATCTCAAGATACCTAGCCAAAGTATTCAAAGTGAAAGAAGAAAGGAAAATATAGAGAAAAAAGAAAATGGAATCAAGAATCGAGTGTATGAAGTCGCAGAATATGTAACACCAGAGTGTAGTAGTGATGATGATAGTGACAATGAAAGTGGAGAATACGAGTTTTTTGTCAGTTCAGTTCATGAAAAATGCAAAAAATACCAGTCAGGTAAGAATGCTATAAAAAATAAAACTAAAACAACCATGTGGACTGAACAAGTTTAGTCTGAGGAACAAGTATTCATTGACAATAGCTCAGTCACTTTTAAAATAGACACAGGCGCAGAAGTCAGTGTTTTACCAATCAACATTTTTAAGAAGGTAGTCCCAGAAGCTGCATATGTTAAATCTAATATTTCGTTGATTCCTTATGGTAATGGTAGCTCTAATGCTAAAATCAAAAGCTCAGGAAAAGTTGAACTTATTTGTTCTACAAAAAACAAGTTTAAAGTTCTGTTATCTGTAGTAGTTGAACCGGTTAATTAAATACCATTGCTAGGACTTAAACGAGTAGATTTTGTAGAAAAAGAACAAGTTAGGTTTAACAGCCTTGAGTACATACTTATAAAATATTCGAAAGTTTTTGGAATATTAGGCAAATTCCCTATCCAGCATCACATAACATTGCAGGAAGGTGCAAAACCACACATCAGGCGAGTGCCAAAAGTATTGCATGATAAATTAAAAGATAAGTTGTGTGATCTTGAGCTAGAAGGAATCACCAAGAAAGTAGACAAACCCACGGAGTGGATGCATCCGTTGGTTATTGTGGAAAAGCCCAATGGTGACCGTGACCTGCCCAGATCCAAAGGAATTGAATAGTGTGATGAAGCGTGAGCATTTTATAATTCCATCTGCTGATGAAATTGCGGCAAAATTGAGCAACAAGCAGTAGGTAGTTCACAGTACCTACTTGATATGAAAGATGGATATTGGCAGATTGAATTAGATGATGAGAGATGATCTAATGACTTTTGGTACTCTGTTTGGCAGGTATCGGTTTACGGCTTTTGGCATATACTCGGCACCGGAAGTGTTCCAGAAATAGTTATTTATTATACAAGACGGTAAAAAGAAGCTTTACCTGTGAGTGGGAAATGTTGATTCACGAGCGACGAAGGAGCGAGTGTATTAATTCCACGAACAGGTAAAGCTTTGTTACCGTCGTGTGTAATATTCTATTTTATTCTTGAGCCACTTTTTATTTATCATCATTACTAAAATCATAAATTAAAATGTGCTAAAATTTTACATAGATTATGGCAAATTGACAAAGTACCTAACAAACTGACACATTTCTGGTGTTGTCAATCATGCAACATATCAGATTTCTGTCAAAAACACTATAATTATTATGAAAGATTTGAACAAGTGGGTAAAATTGACGTATGAGTGGGTAAAATTGACGTATGGGTGGGTAAAATTGATAAATGAGTGGGTAAAAATTGTTCGATTCCACTACTTCAAATAAAGTGTTACTTTAACAACGAGTTTTGAGTCGATTAAATAATAGTTTACCATTCGCGATAGAATATAGGACATTTAAGTTATTAAACGAATACTAGTTAAAATTGTAAAAACATAAAACGTAAAACATGAATTAAACTAATAAACTTTTCTAGTATTCGTTTAAATTAGGTAAATTTCCTTTGTCTAAATGTAGATGTTTTTTCTAAATCTTTTTGGTTTTTCCTCTACCAAATGCTTAGTTCCGCGGCTTCAAATTAAATGACGTAGAACTGTTTAAGTAATATTGAGCAAACTTGCCCCTGATGATGAAGCTCTATAGCTTCGAAACATATAGAGCTCTTTAATTTTTCAATTACAAATTTGTGTGAAGGAAGACTCTGTGTTTCTTTTGATTTCAAATTTCAACTCCACTTTGAGTCATGGACTACTTTTTCAAATTAATATCCTAGATATGCCAACACCACTATTCAAACCAGAAGTCCTAAGATTTTCAGGGATGGTTAAATTTGTTGAAAAATTTGTACCAAATCTTTCGAAAGTGTCTGCTTCACTTAGAAATCTAACAAGGATCGATGATGGCTAGGAATGGACTGCAGATTGTCAAAAGATGACTCATTCTCCAGTTTTGGCATTCTTCAATATTAAAAAGAGTATTGCATTAGAAACCGACGCATCAAAAGATGGCTTGGGAGCAAGCCTTTTGCAAGAGGGCAAGTGTATTGCATTTTTAGCAAGGAGTTTAACCAAAACAGAACAACAGTATACTCAAATAGAAAAAGAAACTCTGGCTTTCTTATTTGGTGCTAAAAAATTTCAATAATTCATTTATAGCCTTCCTGTTGGAGTGCATTGCGACTATAAACCCTTGGGATCAATTAAAAAAAAAAAACGAAAAGACAAAAAATTTCGCCAAGAATTTTGACAATGAGGCTAAAACTTTTAAGTTACAATTTGACAATTTCCTACAAGCCAGGCAAACATATTATGTAGGTATATATCCGATGCAGTTTCAAGGGCCTATTTAAAAAATAAAAATGTCAGATCTGATTCAGAAATTGAATCTATTGTTAATACGTTACCTATGTCTGAGGGAAGAAAAAAAAAATTTAGAAAAGAAACCAAAAATGACTCACAACTGAAAATACTCTCGGATTTCATCGTCAATGGTTGGCCAACTAATAAAAAAAAAATCCAGAATCAGTTCGCGTTGTTGCTAAACTCAAAGAACACTTAGTTAGTTGCAATGATTTATTATTTTTAGAACACAAACTTCTAGTTCCCAAATCACTAAGGAAAAAAATGCTATCCTCATTACATGAGGGACACTTAGGAATAGGGAAAACTAAAGCACAATTGCGTAGAATTTTTCACTGGCCTGGTTTATCAATGGAGATTGAGTCATTTATTCAATCATGCGAAATCTGTGAGAAATTTTCTAGAAAAAATCCCAAACAGAATCTATTATCCTATTCTCTACCAACTCGACCATGGGAAAGGGTGGCCTCAGACATATTTACTTTTTGACGCGTACTCAAACGCGTACGGCTCGAGTTGTTTCCAATTAAAGACAAAAGTGCACAGGCTGTAATCAACCAACTAATGACAGTTTTTCCTAGATTTGGATCACTTGATTTTCTGGTGGCTGATAATAGACCATATATTATAATAGTGATAAATTTAAGTCGTAAAGTAAAAACTGGAACTTTACTCTCATTTTCAGGAGCCCAAATTATCAAACGGACTAACTGAAAAAGCAGTGGCAATATCCAAAACATTAATTAGAAAAATACTAGAAGCTGATGGAAATTTAAATTTTCAAATTGCTTCACTAAATTATAGAAATTCACCAATCAAAAACATGGGGTACTCCCCATCTAAACTGTTAAATAGTAGAAGAATGAAGAGTAAGGTCCCAGTATCAATAAACTTGTTACAACCAAGTGTGTGTGTGAATGTCGAAGATAAAATGCATCAAGCCAGAGAGGCATGTACACAAATTTATGCCGTTAGAAAAAGACAGCAATGTCACAGTATGACCATACAACTAGCACATGGAATCCTGCAAAAATCAAGGATATTCATGACGCTCCTAGATCATGTACTACGAAATAGTGTCGGCAATATTATTAGAAGAAATAGAAAATACATAAAACAATCAACAAATGAATTTAAAATTAAAGCTGATGTTCATGATGATTGTCATGCTGACAATGACAATAATGATGAATCTTCTGAAAGTGATGCCACCAAGAGTACCAACAAGGCACAACGCCAGTACCATAGAATTACTGATAATAATAAGTCTAAACAGAAACAGTCAGAAAACTAGTTACAACCAATGAAATTCACTCTAACTGGTTTGTGATTTCTGCAGAAACAGACCTATTAATTAAGGAAGCTGAAAATTATAATAATTAATTACTAATAAACAAATGTTGATTTTGAACGTTCATTTACTTGATGTTAATAGTTATTACCCAGTCAAACAAAGCATAGATATAGCTTTTCATCTGGATTTGTTTTTCGATGGGGAATTGAATTCTGTAATGATGCCTATTGGATGATTCCAGAATAGTTTCTTCTGAGTATTTTGAGATTGATGTTGAGATATCATCAACATAGAAAGTTGAAATGAAAGAGGAGAAAAATATATTATTTAGGGATTCAAGACAAAACTTGGCATTCTCAGTGGTGGGGATAGCACAAAGACCCAAAAGAGACAGAGAGATGTTGTCATACGAAAATTTTGTTTATTGTTCGGTCTATCTGTGTTTTGATGTCATTGGTTGAGTTATTCAAAAAAAAATAGTTTTTTATTAATAGCCCAAAAGGTACTTCAACTTCATGCAGCACTGGTGATTAACAATTTCCCAATCCCAAACCAATTTTTTTTTCGAAAAATTAATCTTGGTCATTTTCTAATGATTTGTTGCTTTTTTATCTTGTGCTTATTCTCCATTTTTTGTTCAAATTCTTATAATTTCCGTTTTATTTTTTTGCCCCTCTGCTTCATTCATCATTTCGTTGATAGTTTGATTGTGTTCATGTGTTCCAATATTTAAAATAGAAAATACATGTTTTGAGATCGATTTCCTAAAAGGACATAGCACAAATAACATGATGGGCAGTGGCCACCGGCTAAATTGGCTGAAATTTTAGTATGTTATAGAGGATGTCTTGCCGACCAATGTTTAAATGGAACTAATAATTCCATAGTAAGGCCACAAATTGAAATTGAAGTTTAGAAATCCGCAAAAATAGGCATTTTTCATTTGGACTTTTTACCTGAATTACCTTGATTTACCTGATTTAACTTATCAATACTAAAGCAGCGTTTTCCTAGCAACGCACATTTTACGCGACGTAGAACGTAATACGGCCGACGCAACGCAACAGCTAATGCGCTGCGTAAAAGTGTTTTCCTAGGATTGTCAGTTGCGTCCCGATCGTCGCGATAAGTATATCAATAAAGAAATTACTCGAGAAATTAGCTTTGGTTTTATTCGAGGCTTTATTATTATGTCTGCTTCTGCAGAAATCACAAACCAGTCAGAGCGAATTTCATTGGTTGAAAAGAATCAGAAACAGTCAGAAAACTAGTTTCAACCAATGAAATTCACTCTGACTGGTTTATTATTTCTGCAGAAACAGCCCTATTATTACAAGATGAAAATTTGCAAGAAGAGATTGATATAATAGTTACGATTTATGATAGGACTAGAAATTCTGCTAGTCAATTATTTCAAAAAAGAAGAAGCGAAGGAGCATTTATAGAGATACTTATCCATAAACATCTCGACGACGAAGTAAAATTTGAAAAGCATATTTTATAGTTACAAGGCAGCAAATCTCATTTCTCCTCAATCTTGTGAGAAAAGATTTAAGTAAGGAATCATGGTAATCGCGTGCGACATCCTATTTCGCCACCTTAAAAGCTTGGCCTAACATTGAGGTATGTAAATATAATACTCGTCGTTTTTACGCGGTGTAGGAAAACACCTCCATTTGATTTTCATTAGACATGTCCTCAGCGTTTTACGCCGACCGAATTACGTTCTACGCCGCGTAAAATGTGCGTTGCTAGGAAAACGCTGCTTAAGGCCCGAATTCACCAATGCGTAAAACTCTGATTTAAGATCTTAAACGCAGTTTCGGCTACAATTGGAATTCACCATATGCCTAAATCCGTAGTTTGTTCCTAAAACTACTGTCAGGAGCAAAACGGCTGAACATTGGGCGTTTACGGATTAAACCGACGTTTTACCGTAGTTCGTGACAGAAAATGAAAATACTTTGGTACATTTGGTGCATCGTCTTCTGTTCTGTTTGTTTTTTTTTGTGTGTAGGTAATGGAAAATACTAATTTCGGCAATGAATCCTGCAAAGTACAATTGCTTCCACAAGCAATAATAATAGTTGTATTCCTTTCACACCTATGAGGAGCTCCGGAACAGCTCCGGGGCTTTACACGCTTATTCCTTTCGAAAAGTGTTTGTCGCACCTGAGTACTCAAGCCCCAAGTAAACCATTTAAATGCATGAAAGCCAGCGCATCGCTGTTCCTTTCAAATCGGGGCGACTAACACCGAAGCGAGTAGCTCTAGTGTTTCAAACTCTTGAAAGGAATACAGCTACTCTTTCCACGGGCTGAAATATTCCTACTCTCATCCTTTTTTTGGTATCCCTGGTACTGATGAGCCTTTCTTTATGGCGGCGTTCACAGACGTGCCGAGATATGGTATTGTATTTTTTTCGCGAAAACGAAGCGAGATAAGTGAAAAATTCTAGACACAAAAATGTTGTATTTTCAGTGTGTCTATCTGAATAGTCAATAAAAATCGTACAAAAACTACAGAGTGATATTTTTTCCTGGACAAAGACAACCGACTTGGTCGCTGGGTACGCCCCTGGAAATTCTGGATCAAATCCAATTGGTCCAGTAGATGTCTTATAATGGTTGAAATAAACCGTGAAAATTTCATTGAAATCGGCTAAAGCTCTTTTGGGCTATTAATAAAAAACTATTTTTTTTTGAATAACTCAACACCCTGTATCTTCGAAACAAAGCGTTTCCGGACCTATATCCATAGGAACTTTTTAAATTATTTTCATGAATACTATCTGCCCTTGAAGTTTGTAACACCCTTTCGGAAACACCCTGTATAATAGTCGCGTCTTTTTAAATAGGTACCTATTTTAATTCCTACACCGTTTTAGTTTTTTTTGTTAACCTATCGTTAATTTTTCGTCCCTTACATTGTTAAATTAGGTTTTCGTTCAAGTTCTTCTTTTTTATTTCCATTATGTTCATTAACGACCGTTATCGTTTATTACTTTTTTCAAACTATTTTAATAAAATAAGACTTACGACAAAGAAGTTAAACCGTCCAATCAATTTTCATCCCGAACAACCGATAAATTTTAACCACGGTAACTGAATCATAAAAATATCTCGATAAAATTTAATAGAACCGCAGGAAACAAGGCAATTTTTCTTCAACAATTTTATTGAAAACTTAATCCCTAGCAAAGACGTTCCCCCGGATCGGAAAAATCTATTGCGAGCCCACATCACTAGGGAGCAATTGGGTGTGCAAGGTTATCGAACAAACTATAAAATCGATTGCAATTTGCAGTTTGTTATCACTTCGTTCAACTGCAGTTAGAATAAAATGAATTCTTTGGTAAGTACCTACATTCAATACCAGAACATATACCTATATATTTTTTTCAATTTACCCATTGGAAAACGATTTAGGATAGGAACAGATAAACGCACAGTATTTCAAAAAGTAAAATATTAAAAATTATATTTGAATAGTTGAGGAATATTCACAAAATATCACAGGGTTGAAGTATTTTTTTTTCTTTGATTAAAGCTGTTATATAAATATAATTATAATATCTAATATAAATGTGATATGTTAATAAAACTTCTTGAGCACTTCGCAGATTCAAAAGCTAAACTTTCAGTTCAGTAGCTTCAAATCAATTATCTATAGACTATTTATTTTGTATATATTTAATATTGCATTGAAATAATAAATAAGTCAATAACTAGCTTTTAGCAGATTAAGTTTTTTGGCTTAAATTAAAACTGAAAGTCTTTCTTTCAAAATTGAGACTTGTTGGTAAATGAAAAATAAAAAAAATAAATACTAAAATCAAACCCAGGAAACCTGGGAAATATAAAAATAAACTGAAAAAGTGCTTCGTAATAATTAAAAATGTTTCCTCAGTTGATTTACTATTCGACCATTATTTACTTTCTGAATTGTGTTTTTAAAAAGCGACTACAATTAATTTCCTGGCAATATTTAGTGAGCTTTTCCAGTGTTTGTCTATCCTTGGTCTATAGGGTTTTAGTGCCTGAAGTTTACTTTTTTAGATAAATACATATTTAAGCATTTTGGAATCATTTTTTGGATGCTACAACAATAATTATTACTTTGATAAAGTCGAAAAAACGATCCACAGCCCATACATACAAAATTAATATTTAAATGAAGTTATTTTGCAAATAATTTAATAAGCTTCGTCTATTAGTAACAACACAAACCCGACAATGAACAAAATAATAAAGCTGAGAATTTCAAAATTCCATTATTATACAATAATGCAATGCAAATGTTGATTATTAAATTATTTAGTTTTCTTTAAATTTGGGTAGGAATTTAAAATGATAATCAAATTTTCGGGTTTGTATCTGAAAAGAAAAGAATAACCTTACAAACTCTGTGTTTGCCATAGAGTTAGATCCACGATAGATTTTTTCAAATACATACATTTCTGCCAATCGTTTCAAAGGCGAGTTTAAAGTTTCAATGAAATCATCCACTGAATTTTGTTGCTTTGAATATTGAAATTAGTTAGTGTAATAAGTATTTCTTTTTTTTTTTTATAGGGTCTAGCCGTTTTCTTCGTAGCAGTTGCCGCTGCTAGTGCCGGCCTTCACGCAGGCATCGTAGGCGGATTAGGATCACCAGCAGTGATCAGTGGTCCATCAGGGGCTGTCATTAGAAGCGGAATTGGTCATGGTGCAGTTATTGCTCCAGGAATTGGTCATGGAGGTAAGGATTGAACAGTGAACTGTGTATACCGATATAATTTAATTGGAACGATGGGGATAATAGTTATAAACTCAATATATATTTAATATAGTCAACCCTAGCTATTCTCAGAAATAGACATCCCTCAGCAATTTTATTTTTCTTTGTAGATTGGCATTGAATCTGGAATTCAAGAGGCTGTAATACAGCAAGAAAACTATTATGTTACCTATTTGAAAAGTTATGGAATACATGTATAAGTATTATTAGTAACATTAAAAATTCAAGAGATTCAACAATTTCTCTAATAAAAATTTCTCAGGCGAAGGGACATAAAATGTATTAGAATCCTGGTTGATCCTTTTTCGCCTGTCAAAGAAGCTTAGCTTACAAACGTGAAAAGTTTTCTCATAAAAGTTGATTTATATTTTTGTAAAGATTTAAAAGAAACAAAAACGGAAATTATGTCTGCTTTACACTTTATATTTTAATAATTATCGACAATTTAATTAAAACACTTTATAACAAGCTAAAATGTTAATTACCATTTATAACAAAACTGGAGCAAAACGAAATGGATTCAGTAAATTTCACGCTGGAAGTTCATGTGACAGTGAAGCTGTAAAAAGGCCAATTACCATAAAACTTTGTTGAAAAAAAAAAGGAATGTTGTTTCTTTTGCTTTGGGCATGGAAATTCAGTTAAATTTTTCCATGTGATAATATTGATTATTCCACTCATGTGTTAGAAATCCCATAAGACAAGTGACGATTTTCAGAATTACAGCGAAAATTCTCTTTTCCATTTGTTTAACTAGAGAGAATTACAGCGATAATTCTCCCATGTTATTGTATACGTGGTTGTCATGCTAATTTTTGATACAAACAAACGGTTCCCGATAGCAACCATTTATTTGTACCTATTGATTGTTAAGATGTTCAAATCGTTTAATACATATTTTTTCCATATTTTTTGCATTCTCATACGTGAAATAATCCTCTAAATACCACTTGAGCTCTAAAATGAACCAGATAGTTTTTCACTCATGCGTGTTTTCTATGCAAATTTCACTCGTCCTACGGACTCGTGAATTTATAGAAAACATGCAATCGTGGAAAATTATCGGTAATTTTGAAGCTCTCGTGGTATTATCCCCGATAATATTTTGAAAAAATATGACCCAATAAATAAATAATAGTTGTAATTTTTTCTTTAGCTGTCATCGCTCCAGGATTAGGCGCAGGAGCAATCTTAGCCCCAGGACTTCTTGGTCATGGACTCTGGGCCGGTCACGGACTCGAAGGACAATACGTCCACGACCATTCCGAACTTTTGTACGACGATGGTTCATACAAACCATGGGTCTATGGCCATTAGACCTTAACACAATTTTATAGGAACTGATATTTTTTAAATAAATTTAATTTTATGTTATCTATTTATAAAAATGATGCAATAAAGTCTTGTTGAACGCCAATTTTGTTATTGAAGTGTGAATCAAAGTTAAGTTTTTTTTTTATTGGTTGAAAGTCGCAGATGGTGTCTACAGGAGGGCTGAAGCGTCCACCCCAACAAAACCATAATTGTACCGTTTACACGTAAAAGGAGGTTAAATTTAACAGCCCCAAACCTAAATGGCATATAAATCAACTTTGCAAGTGAGGTTAAATATCTGCGAGTCATCTTGGATCAGAACCTCACTCGCAACCAATATCTCAATATCTCAAAATAGTGACCGACCAGGCAATAGTCACATACTCGCATACTCGCTATAGCATTACGAAAAGCCATAAAATTAAGGTATAGCCCAAGAAGATGAAAATTTGGACGAACCCGGACATTTGAAATAACAATCTGAAAATTGGTAAAAATATTACTGTTAATGTCTTTATTGAAGTTTCAAAATTTCCAAAAAATCTATCTTGGGGAAAATCCGCTATCTGGGAAAAACTGGCACCTTATTGGAGTATTCGAATTTCAAGCATAGCGAGTGAACCAAGCGTCCGATTTTATTTGTTTTGGTCAATATTACGAGAAAATGCATAAGCTCCTTTTTTTGTCTTCTCTTATTTGTCTTTTGTTTTTGATCTTTGCTTGCTCCTGTGTTTCTTTATGTATTATATGTTCCCTGTTTCATTTTCTTCTCTACATCACTTTGTGTGTCTTTGCTAATCGTCTGCGGTTGGTGACTGCCAGTTTAGCCCATTTGTTTATTTTTGTCACTTGTTTGTCATATGTTGCTGTCTCAGATAAATCTTTAGGTTGCCATGGTCCAATCCTATTTAATCTCGGATTTGCCTCGAATGGTCCAGGCTGCATACTTTCTTGACGTTTTCTGTCGCATTCTGATTGCACGTGCATTCCCCGTCGCGTCGGATTCTTTCAGGGTGAAACGTAGGATATAATGTTTAAAGTTTCCGTGGCCTGTTAACAGTTGTGTAGCTTTGAAACTAAGCTGAAGCATGTCAGTCCATCCCTACTTCTTAGCAGTGTTTGTAGAACTATCTGCCCTTATCTTTCTCATCCCATCTCATTTGCCATTGTGTTGTAATTTTGTGCTCTCGTTCCTTCTTTATTGTGTCTCTGTCCCTGTGTAGATAGGTCTGCAGGTTCCTGTCTGTTTCGGGACTTTATAGGATAATCTTGGCCAGCCTATCTGCTGCTTTGTTCCCTGGTATATTTTCATTGAGGCCCTTCTTCCATAAAAATCTAACCCCTTTGTCTTGTTCTAGGGACTCTTCCGCCAGCTTCAAGACATGCGCCGTCATAGCTTGTCTTTTATTTTATGTTCCATAATTTGCTCTATCGTTTGTACTCTGCCTTTGACACTGTCATGTGGTCAATCCTTATAAGTTTTTCATCATTATTACTCTGTCTATGTTTGTGTTGTCAGGGTGCCCTATTTGTGCGCTGTTCTATTCTGTCCCCAATTGCAATATGTACGGCAATGCCCGTTCTTCCCTCTTGATTTGTACTGGGCGTCTACGTGCGAGTTCTCCGCCACTTGGTTTTGCAGCCTGCCCCTTGTCGTAAGGTTCGGTTTGTCTGTTGGTCTTAGCATTTCCGTCTGTATATTTGTGTGGAGATCGATCCAGTCTCGCCTTCCGTCCTTTGCCTAGAGCCAGAACAATGGGCTCGTCATAGAAAGCAAAGATCTAATTCTAGCCGCTGCGTCCAGATGTCTTTATCGTCATGGTTAGCTTTGCCATTTTGACTCTACTGACACGCAAGTTTTCTATATAGCTCCTCTGTCTGTCGAAAGTGAGTCTCAGGTATTTCAGATATTCTTTTGTCCTCGATCTTTATCCTGGGTTCACTTGTGTCTGGGTATAAATAATGTTTTGTTTTGATTGTATTTGACATTGCTATAGCATTCTCCCATGCCTTGCAGGCTTTTCAGACGGCTTTCCACTTGCGTTCAATATCGCCAAGGGAGCCTGCTATGACTAGCAATTGGTCGCCTGCGTGTATGCTTGCGTGGTAACTAGTCTCTCGTTGCTGGTTCTTTGCCACTCCTCGTTTGCGGCGCCCTTGCTCCTGAATCATGACTACTGTCCATAGCGTTGGTTCTAAGCTAGAACCCTTGCGGTCAACCCCTTGTCATTGTTCTGGGTATTGATCCCGCTTTGCTTTCACATATATGTCTTTCATAAAGTCCTCGTAGATGCGTCCGAGGTTGCCTGGTGTACTTGTGATCTCCAGTTCCTCGCTCACATTTGGCCCCAATGCCGAGTTGAAAGCATTTTTGAGGTCTTGGCTCACAAGCAGCTGATGTGAGCCTTCCTTTCTATTTCTGTCTAGTCCTGGTTAACTGGTGAAGCGCTTTAACCGTTCCCGTCCTTTCTCTGAAGCCGTACTATTTTTGATTTATATTTCCCGTTCTCTCCAGATGAAGTTGTTGTCTCTTGTTAGGCATTTTGTCTAGTGTCTTTCTCCACGGCTAACATTCGCCTTATGTCTGTATTTCACGCCTTGTGTTTTCGTTTATAGCATTTAAATAAATATTATTCTTTGTCGAGAACTAAAATTGTTCTATATTTAATAATTTTAGTATTTTGGCAGCATAGAAGAGGTAATTTGGTGCAAAAATGAATATAATCTGATGATCGATTCAGTCGCTATGCTTAAAACTCGACAAATCCAAGATTGCGGTGTTTTTTCAAAATGGCCAATTTTCCCCAAAATGGATTTTTTGGGAATTTTGGAATATCAATCAGAACACTATACTCAACATTTTCACCAATATTTAGCTTGTTATTCAAAATGTCCGGGTCAATGTCAAATTATCCTGCACTTTACATATAGAGTCGGATCGAAAAGAGAGCAAGGGACTGGAGCAGGAGGATACGGCCCACTTTCTAGACTATCAACAGCCCTGGGAGAAAGCCCAACCAAATTTCAAGCGGAAATAGAACCTTGCGCTAGAAAGTGTCTCGAAAGAGTCCTGTGAAAAGCGAAGATCTATATCAATTCCGACAGTCGGGCAGCACTAAGAGCTCTGAGTAGCTCTGTCAAAGTCCAGACTGGTATTGAGGCCATCCATAAACTACAGTAGCGCCCTCTTTCGACAACAACGTAAGTTTTTGTATTATGACAAGTGCTTGATTCCATTTACACAAATGTAATTTTTCTAATTAAAAACGATTTCAAAGCGAAATATATTTCATTATAAAGGTATGCTTGTTTACACGAAAAAATTATATTTGATTACATTTCTTTTCTTGTAATTATTATTTGCCAAAAACATTTTATTATCAATAATTCAGGCTATTGTGCATACCCACTACTTGTCATAACTCCTTTACTCAAGACCAGTTTCAAAAATTATTGTGTTGTTAACTGTGGCAATAATTATGCCAATACAAGTTAGTCTGGGAGACGACCGCGCCGGAAATATCTTTTAACAAGTTATTAACAAATTGAAAAAAACGTAACGCTACCCCCATCGAGTTATGCCACACATCTGTCAAACTGGTATTCCAACAATAAATTGACATGTTTTGATTGTTGATTTGAACCAATCAGATTGTAATTATGCGATAATTTGCACTAGTGCAAATTATCAGATAATGGTCTTGCTATCAAGACCAAGACAAGACCAAGGCTAGTCTTGTAGTCACGCGAAGCCCTAGTATTTGATTGGTTCAAATCGCCAACAACCAGTTTCCTGTTTCCTGACTATTTCCAACCAATGAAATTCGCTCTGACTAATTTATGATTTTTGTGGAAACAGACCTAAAGAGATTACTTATTCCGGAAATTTAATATCATACAGTTAATATATTGGAAGGCGGTGATAGTTGAAATATAGGGTAATGATGTGTCAAAAAAATATTTAGGAAATTATTGATCCTTTATCTACTAAAATAGTGAATTAGCTAAGTGAGCAGAGACAGTATATTTACAATTCAGAAGTTAGGTGAAGGAATTGTACCTCCTTCTATGACCTTCGGAAGTGAAAGAATATTTGTGACCAAAACGAAAAGTAGGTATACCATTTGATCCGAAAAGAAATTGTAAATAAAACCTGGAGAAACAAAAGGAAAATGGACATTATGGTTAATTTTGAATGACCTTTTTAGATAGAGAAGTAGGTAAAGTCCGTCGATTTAAATCTGATACTCCAAAAAAATGTGAGCTGGTGTTTTCCTACGTTAGAACGCCAATGGTCACCACAGGACGTCACACCGATTTTTGCCATATACTTCACCTCCTCGCTCCTCATACGGAAAGTGACAGATTAAAATCGATGGATAATATCTACATACCTATCAAGTATACTTTCTCAAAAAGTAAATAATACAGAATCAACAATTCAACAGGGAAAAGACTAACTAAATGGTGTCGTTCTCTAATAGAGAGATACATAGATCTGGTTGGAATCACTGAATTTCAACAAATTAAGTGTAAGAATGTTGCAAAATGTCGCCTAAAAGCAGATAAGAGCCTGGAAACGGTAAAGAATACAAAATAGGAACATGGATTCAGCTCGTCATAGCATCACTAGCGAATTTAATTATTCGGAAATCACAGAAAATCATAGAGGAAGTTTTGATAGGATATTGCGAATGATGATCCCCTAAGATAACCCACGACGAAACATTTTGATAGAGAGAAGAGAGAATCGAAAATTAGAGTAACTCAGTTGTTTTAAACTTCAAGAGTATGCAAATATACTAGGAATGGATTGAACCTTTTATTTCGGAGACCTCAAGCATGCTTTTGATAAAAGCAGATAGTAAACAATCTTAATTGAGATTGAAGAAACAAAGACTTTAAATGATTTTGAGCAAGTCCTTAATAAAACCTTCGTTGGTGAAAAAAGTACCTGCAAGAGAGAAATAGATAGGTACCAGATTACATCAACAAAAACACGGAAGATTCTCAATTTTTTTTCACGAGAAGAATGAATTCTGCTTGGATCTAGAAGTTATTATTCCAAAAAACCCTAGAGTATATTCCTATGGGACTATCGCAAAGCTCATCATGATGAAGGTGAGCATCGTTCATTCAATAGGTGAAAGGATCCAGAAAGGAAGAAATTATAGATTCTAATAGTGGTCCAAAAATTAAAGGAAGGCATAGATAATGAAGATGAAAATTCGAAAATATTTCAAGCGGCATCAGAGTAGCGGATATTGAATAGGTCGTTGTTACGTAAATACTAATTATCACTAAAAAACGACTTTCTAGTTTTTTGTACTTTTATCTAGACTTTTTTGGTAATTTTATAGTTATTATTGCAACAATTTAAAATTTAATAGCTACAGTAGGTAGGTACTTCTAGTTAGCTTTTGAAGTTTCTGGAACGGGACTGTTAGTATGTAAAATAGCTTAATAGTCGCAAAGACTTGAAAGCAATATTCGATATTTCCACTAATTTTGTCTTGTTACTCGTATATCATTTCAAAGTTTTCATTACTTTATAGTATTTTTGAAATTCCTTCAAGCTTATGGAACTAGTAAGTAATATTTAAGATAAAGGTAATTGTCCGGATACTCATGAAAACTACTTCACAGTAATTTTCATATCCCACTTTGTCTTAAAATCATCACAAAGTTCCAATTAGAAAAAACACTTTGAAGTAACGGTCACTGTAAGGGACGAAAATATCTATACCCCTTGTCGGCAATCGGCAATGTATTACATAATTCGAGAATACACCTATTAACCCTCCGTACACACACTGGGGTCTACCGGACCCCAACAAAAGTTTGAAATCGTGGCAAATTACGGAACTTTTAGCGATGGTTTCAAGACTCCATATAAATTTAGTTTATGGCCCTGACTACCTAAACCCCAAACGGCAGAATCAAGCATTTATTAGTTTATTACTGACAAGCGTGTTGCTAGGTCGCGGGATCTAATATACCCCAGTGTGTGTTGCGAGTAACTTATTTGTGAATATACTTTTTGTATGTATCGAATAATTTGATACCAATTTTTCTTTGTTTGTATTTTATTTTACTTTTTTGATAAGAGAATTTATTAGATTTTATTCAAGAATATTCGTTTTCGTTCATAGAAAGTTATTTTTCCACTAAAACATTTTTATTGAATTTTTTTGTATAGGTACAATGTAACAGAATTGTAACAGAATATTTTTTTGTTTTATAGTACAAAAATATTATTTTTTCAAGTGTTAGGTTTTGCTTTTTGAACAAATGAACATCTATTAATATTAATATCCTAAAACGTGTAATTTTTTTTTTGTGTTAAGAACCAGCAATAAATGCTTGGTGTATCAAGAGTGTGTTTGGTGTTTTCAAAAAATATGTATGAGTACGGAGGGTTAATTGAAGGCTAAAATTTTGATTAGAACTTCATAGTGACAATGGGGACTTAATCGTGGCTCTGGGAACTTGATTAATTTGTAGTTATCGCGACTATAAATTTTGAAATATCTACAAGAAATATTCTACTTAATCGTAATTATTACTTTAATTAAGTAATTATTATAAAAAATGATAAAAGTGTAGTGGACGCTACTTGCAGTAAAGTTGTCAATCCTTCATACAAACATTTTGTAGTAATAATGAAGTAATTTCTGAAAAAGGAGCCATATTTACTGACGTAAATTGAAATAATTGCTCAGCGAAATTACCGATTTATCTAGGAACGACGGCATTGAAAACATCTATGAACGATGCGTTCTGACAGTTTGCAAACTGTAAGAGGCTTTGTAAGAACAGACCTCACGTCGTTACATCCCTGTCACGTAGTTGGAACGTTAGTGCGACGCACCCACATAATGAACAAGAAAGCAATCAGAAATGTAATCCGAATGCTTACATTAAAGGAAAATGAAATTGAAGCCCGCTATAGGTTTTGGAAGCCAAGGAAATTTGATCCGAAAGAGAGATGCAGAAGAAATACAATTAGACCTTAAACCACTACAACGACGAAATGAAAGTTTGTGGATTTGAATAGGAAAAGGAGGAAATTTCACGAGAAGCAAATGTCACCGTATAACAAATGTATACCAAGTTAAATTAGAAACCCAGCTTATATGTGTAGAGTCTTAAAGTAGCAATATAATTAGAACGAACAAAAGTTTCAAAAAAGGAGTAAAATTGGCATAATGGTGATGGAGTAAACCAAGGCTTGATCAGACTGGTAAATGAAAACGGATTGTTTTGTTCTAAACTAGGCAAAGTTCGAATGTAAAATAGAAACTACGACTGAAAAGCTCATAGCTTATCGACCATATAGATGAAGCTAATCTGAGAAAAGATTATCATCTTGAGCAACTAGTCCGAAACCGCAAACTAACCTCTCGGGAACATCGTAGTTTTTAATCGCCAATTGGTTTCTAGGATCGCTTTTATTTAAGTGCACGTATATAGGACTAAAAAATATCTCACAATAATTATTCGAGAAAAGTTTTGATAATTTTTATTGCAGACCCTGTAATTAAGAACACTGAAAATCGGTGCAGGGTGCAGTTATGGGTTTTAGGTGATTCAAAATAAGATAACTCCGTTAGAAGTTTCTTAAAAAATACCTAATAGCTTTGCTAATAGAAATTTGAGTCTAAAAAAAGTGGTCATAGTTGGCCAGCATTGCGGCCCAAAAATTGAGTTAGGCATTTCGTTGATTAAAAGCGGTCTGATAAAAGCTTTACAAGGGTGATAGGTCCTTAACCTGGACACAGTAAAACCATTACTTGCCATTACATTTATGGACGAATTTATCGTTTCGAATAAATTGATCCTGTCGATACTTACATTCGTAATTTTAACTCGATTTGAATTTACTTTTAACTAATTCAACTTTTCGTTCAGCAGTTTATTTCAAATTGATGAAGAAAAAAAAATTATAGCTTATATCTTCATCTATTCAATACAATAAGAAATAATCTAGAGAACCGAAATAAACTATCTCTTAATTAAACAAAATCTAATTTAAATTTAATTTGCAGTAAATATACCTTCGAAATAAGCAAATGTAGTAAGTATGTGTAGAAAGTTTTCTAAACTAGGCGTAATTGCTGAACCGCGAAACTTTCCTATATATAACTACCCAGAAAGTTTCCTCTTCACCAAAAAAGACAAATAAGGAGATCCAAACTTTAGATAAAGCAGTAATAGTAAATTAATACTTTCAGCTTTAATTTGGTTAATGTAATGGAACTTGTAGAAAATAAGTTTTGGGAAGGAAAGAACTAAGTTTGTAAGTCAGCAAACTGATATAAATATATACCTAGATAAAGTGCATAAGTACAATTGAAATGTCGAAGACTTTAACAAGTAAAAGAAAAAGTAATAAATGCATGCCTGAAAATATTTAAAAACAAAAATAAAATTCATATGAAGGAAAATTAAATATAAGCACCATACAGTGGAATATTGTCAAATTGTTCGACCAGACTGTAAATATCCGAAAATTACCTACCCAGAAAAATTAACTGGCTTAGAACATATTTAAAGACAGCTTCCGAGAAGAAAAGTTTGAACCTGTATCTCTGGATGAATTGCTAATATTTTTGCCTATTAATGAAATTTATTATTCTAAAATAATAATGTTTGAATGGGTATTGCTTACATATTCAGCTTTTCACTAGCATGTTGTATGATCTGCACCGTTATCAACCTTAACTCGATCTAAAAATAAATAATAATTGTCGCTTAAGCAATAATGCACTGTTGGTAATATTTTAAATTTTCTTAAAGATTTCATCATACGTTTTCACCCAGAAAAAGTTTCAAAAAAAATCTCATCTGGTTTTCTTGTGTGGGGTGTGGACTTATTGGCAAGGTTAACAGCCCGAGTATAAAATAGGTCGGTTGCAACTGCAATAATCACAGTCCAGAAAAACAGTGATTGAACAACAAAATGTACGCCCTGGTAAGTAAACCTATATTTGTATTCTTTTAAAAATATATACAGTTTGAAAAAAATATATTTTCCTGAAAAATACCTACCCTAGTCCACATATAAATTAAAACAGTATAAAATTTGTAACTCGCCCTATGAGCGGCATCTACTAAAACCGGTGCCGGAAATGGGATAGATTTGTTTATTAATTTTTATTTTTAACCATTTTCACTTTAAGTAAAAACTTCGTTTTTAAAATCGTCAAGTTTCGTTGTTACTGGTTTCGAAACTAAACAGACAAATATTTCAAATTTCACGATAATAGAAAAACACATAAATATTCACTGATCTCAAAAGGCAACGACATAAATGTTCTTTACGTGGTGCAAACTCAACTCAAACTATCAAAATTGAATATCAGTGACAAATCATCTCATATTATAGTTTAGATTCTATCACCAAGTTTCTTGAATGGCTAAAGTCGAGTTGTCACTTTGTTACAAAAAATGTATTGTGCTCCAACTCTAACCATAATTTTTTCTAGACTGCTATCACCCTTATCGGCGCTCTCGCCTTTGCCCATGCTGGTGGCATCGGTGTAGGTTTGGCTGGAAGCATTGACAGTGCAGCCACCCTCATTGGCCCATCTGGTACCGTATCCAGATCAGGACTTGCAGCTGTTGGCCCAATTGCTGGACCCGGAGCTATCATTGCTGGAGCCGCCCCTGGTAAGTTCTTAAATTTGAATCCAAAAATCAAAAAATAGTAGGATGCATAGTGTAAGTCAACACTAGGAAAGTTTGGATACAAAATCTTCGATTCTAGCATGTGTTAATAATAATAATAAACACTATTTTCATTCTAGGAGTTATCTCCGCTGGTGGAATTGGTTTGGGAGTCGGTGGTTTGGGAGTCGGTGGTTTGGGAGTCGGTTTAGGATTGGGCGGATTAGGTTTGAACGGTTTGGGTTTGGCCGGAAACCAATTGGCCGTTAAAGCTCTGGGACTCGAAGGATCTGGCATCGAAGGTCAATGGATTCCAGACATCAACGAACAATTGCACGATGACGGTAGCTGGAGGCCCGATGTCCATGGATAAGAAGCCTGTGTAGGATATCCAATTCTATTATTTACGACTGATAAATCATTCAAATCAATGCTGTGTACCTCATTTTATTGTCAAAATAAAAAAAATTAATTGATATTATCTGTTCTTCTTTTCTTTCTTTCAGCAAGTGTCTAGGGGAGCGCTCTATTTTCTTGGCTCTATAGGCGAAAGACACTGACGCTCTTTCGAATGGTTTGATAATAGTTTAAATTAATAGGAAACTTTATTGTATATCGGAAACTCCGCAATATTACCGAGAATTTAACCAGCGGGCTGAAGCTCGCCCGAAATGTGCCGTTGCATCGTTGACTCTGAATGCCAGCAAAGAGCTCTTAGGGATGGTGCTCAAATAATTTAGTAATGAGGGCCTTTTCAGACGCGGAATAATAATTATTAGCCTATGGCTATTACCAATTAATACTTACTACTTTATAAGTTAAGCTATTGAAAATCCTAGTAATTACGCTTTATATTTCTTCATCTGCTTTATTAACGTGAAATCAAACTTATTTTTTGTCCTGCCTGGCGGTAAAATTATCAAGTCATCAGTTTTTGATAAGTGGATTTTCAGGCTGTTCGGCCGTCGTCATTGGAGATCGGTTCTCGACGTTTCGCCATCACGAGTGGATATCATCTTCAGGAGATGTTGTTTGCTGAGCAACTGATCCAAGACAAGTGGCTCAGCACTTTAGATCTCTTAGTGAGTTTGATTCAGTTCAAGGGCGAACTATTGATCTTATTATTTAAAATTTGAATAAATGAGGTAATTTGATGACAAATGATGGGGGCCTCTAAGTTATTGGAAATTTTTTTGACACATTCGAGAAGTTGGTAGGGGCAGTAGGTCTCTAGGAAGAACGAATCTATCTTGAGGCTGGAGCGAGTGTAAGACTCACAGACGAGGGGTTTAAAACTGGCATCGGCTTTTTGGTCAAGAGCTTGGCGATATATTGCTCAATTGTATCGATATGAAGATCATCGTGGAGCACTTGAGTACGGGTGTACATCGGCGCGTCTACGACGATCTTAAAAACTTTTTGAATTTTGCACCTATATGGATCGCCGCACTAGTGGCCCAGGTCGGCCGGCGCCCAATAGGTGATTACTGACCTAATCATGGCAATTTGCGTGTTTTTTATCAGACCCAGGTACCTCACTTTCCTGGACCAGTTCATTGGCCTTCCAGCAACTCTCAGCATGTGATCTAATATTGGTTTCTGTCGAGTAATCTTCGCGGGATTGAGTTTTATTTTCCAGTCCGCCATCCATCTCTCTATTTTAGAGATGTGTCTACCAAGTCTTGATAATATTATTGTGAGGGAATTAGCTGATGAGAGGATGGCGCGGATGAACGGAAAATCGCTAGTAAAAATGTTGAATAAAATGGAAGAGAGGAGGGAGCCTTGGGAGACTATTTTATTTATTTATTTATTAAATAGTTGCCCTTGTACATTGTACATTGTATATACAGTATGACTTATATGCTAATGATTCTTAAGACTATAGGGTTCCTATAAAGCGTTTCTAAAATTATGGTTGATAATTCACAAGTATGATTATTATGAATGGTAAATGGTTACAAGTTTAATGTCCTGACTAGTTTGGCCTCGTCAAGCTACTTGGTAGAGGGGGTTGGGGATGTCATAAAGTGGTTATTGGTTTGGATCTATTTGGTTGCTATTTTCACTACAGGGTTGTCCAGCCTGGACTACCCTGTGGTGTGTTGTCCCTGCGGCTTCCTAGTCCTTTCCACAGTGGTAGGGAGTCCGAGAACCCCTTCAGTCTCAATTCTCCAGCACCTCTTCATGGATCACCCGACGAGTTTGTCGGTAAGGTATGGTGTCTCTGGTGTATGTCCCGATGTTCCTGGTAATGTCGAGTCTTCTGGTAGTCTGTGTGAAAATTTTCCTTGTCCCTTCGAGGAGGTCGTCCTTGAGGGGTCGGATATTGGCCCCCCTGTATACCCTGTCATTGGATACGTACTGGTCCCATGTTATGCTCAGTGCCGTCCCGAGCATTTTTGTCTCGGTACTCCACAGCAGGGCTTTCTCCGATGGATGCCGAGCTCCATACTGGGTAAGAATAGCTTAGTATTGGTTTAACATATGCCTGGTATAGCTTGATTTTTGTTTCGGCAGTCAGTCTGGATGCTGTCGAGATGAAGGGGTAGATGGCACTTCCTGCCAGTCTTGCCCTTGAGCGCACTCACTTGCAGTGGTCGTGGAAAAGGAGTTTTTTGTCCAGTTTAACTTCCAAGTATGTTAGATCGTTGTTCGGATTGATCTGGTTGTTGTTGATTGTGATGTAGTTCTGGTCGTCTTTTGTAGTTGAAGTGTATTAGGTTGGTCTCTGCGTGACTTAGTTTGAGTTTCCATTTAGTGCAGTAGGCGCCTATTGCCCTGACATGCTGTTCGATTTTCAAAATCGAGATTCGGGTTAGTTTCGAGTTGGTGTACACAGATATGTCGTCAGCATACATGGCGAGGTTGGTATTCGGTCTCTTCGGTATGTCGTTTATGAAGATATTGAAGAGGGTGGGGGATATGACAATGCCTTGGGGTAGGCCCTCTGTGATTAATTTTGTGCCAGATTTCGCGTTTCTAATGTTTACGCTGAATCTTCTGCTTCTAAGGTAGCTCTCCGTGATTCGAACTATCGCTAGGTAGAATCCTAGGTTAAACATTTTGTATATGAGGGCCTTTCTCCAGACATTGTCATATGCCTTCTCCATATCTAGTGTGGCTAAGGTTGTGGTTTGATGATTATTTGGCTGTTTTCCAGGTGCTTGGTTATCCTTTTGTTCAGGATCCGCTCCAATACTTTCCCAAGAAAGTTCAGTAGCGAAATGGGTCTGTTTTCTGGTTTGTCTTGGTCCTTGCCCCGCTTGGTGAGTATGTTGGTTTTGGCTTCCTTCCAATCATTGGGGAAGTACTGGAGTTTTATACATGCATTGTAGATGTATGTTAGCTGTACAAAGGCTTTCCTTGGTAGGAACTTGCAAACTTTTGCAACAATTTGTCGTTCCCTCCGACCTTGTAGGGTTTTGATTTACAGATAAGTCTGGCGATCTCTCTAGGGCTGGGCAGTATGTTATCTGCATTATCTAGGGCACTGTCCACAAAATTCCAGAAGGTGTGGAAGACCTGCCTTCTGGTGGCGTCATCCGATAGTTGTTCAGTGAGTTTACTTGTTTTGATTGGTTGACTTGCACACGCCTCGGTTTTTCCTTGTATGTCTGTGATTGTATTTATTTGTCCTGTTGCGTTGGCTATTTCTGTCCCTGTAGCCTTTTATATGTTTCCATATGCTGCCTTCATCGTGAGATGCTAGCATTCTCTTATTCCACTCCTCGTTTAGGTGTGACGACATTAGTGATTTAACCAGGGTGCATTGTTCCAGGTATTCAATTCGGTTGAAATGGTTCCTGGTTCTCTGCGCTCTTGCCCTTAGCTGGTTCCGTTTCTCTATTTCCCTTTGAATGTATTTGGGGAACTTTTGTGTGTTTGTATGCTGTCCAGTGAGCATCCTTGTAGTTTACGAATGGTTTAGGGGTGTTGATTAATTTGTTGTTCGATTTTGAGCCAGACTGGAAAGTGATCGGATTTTGGTTCCAACAGGGTTCTGGCGGTTACGACTATGTTTCTGGTGAATCCAATATCTATATAGTGGAGTTTGCTTGTGGTCTGGTGGGTTGGTCTGGAGCTATAATCTGTAGGTCTGTTACGTTTAGGATGCGATTTAGTAGGTTTCCGGCTGTGTTGGCGCTGTAGTTATTCTAGTCGGGGTGTTTGGCGTTTAAATCTCCGACTAAAATCGTTTTTCAGTTGGGACAATATTTATTTATTTTTGTTGCTAAATCAACACAGTACCAATATTGGGGCAACGTTAGTTTTAACTATGTGGAAATAATATTTAAATATTATCTTGCACCAATATTGTTTTCATAGATTAATTAACTTTTTAGTAATTTGAATATTGGCCCAAGACTTCTCACTACAATATTGATTTATGTTGTTTGGGAAAATTTGTTGTTCAAAGTCCTGACTTGATTTATTAGCTCCTTGATGGTGAACTTGGCATTCAGTTCATCGATCTCTCCAAACAATGCTTGGAAGTCCCCAAAATTGGCTGATTTGTTGGTCTGGTTAGGCAGTTGGGGGAATTCCAGTCTCGTGCGGGTCGCGGGTTTGTCCTGGTTATTTGTTTGGTTATTTGTCTGGTTGTTGGTGGCTTAGATGTATGATAAGCCTTGCTTGGAGCTGCTTTGGCTGTGTACTGGCCATGTGTTCCTGAAGTTTGGGGCAACTTCTGAAGTTTGCCGCGTGTTCACCATCGCAAATGGCACATTGCATTTTGATATGGTATTCGTTCACTCCACGCTTCCTAAGGCAGTCTATTGCTATCGATTGTTTATAGTTAGAAGCGTCGTGGCCGAAGCCCTGGCATCTATAGCATTGAGTTATGTTATTGCGTTTATGGCAAGTTTCCCATTTTATGCAGGTATGTTCGATGTGTTTGGTTTTTTTGAGCAAGCCTATGTTCGTTTCTTTTGTTGTGGTAATTAGGTAGGAATGACCTTCCCCACGGTTAGTTTTCATCTGTACACAATTGTTCATTTGATGTTTTTGGCTGATGATTTGCTTTACCTTCTCGGTGTCCATATTGAGGGGACCCTTAAATACTATCCTCTTCCGTCTCTCAGTGTGTGTTGTATTGGATATTATTGGTGTCTAAATTTGATCGAACCAGTACGTGGTCTGCTAAGGTTTCAGTATATATTTTGATCTCTTGTGGTGAGTATTTTCGGAAGAAGGATTTTCCCGCTAACAGTTCGGTAATGGTGGTTTTGAACGGGTTAAAATTTACCTTAGAGGTGACCATCATTCGATGATGGGACGGGACTGACTCTGGGCATGGTGTAAACGGGCACTTCTTCTCCTTGGTCCTTGTTCTCAAGGATCCTCTTGGCTGGTCTTCTGATGACACCCTGGTTCCTCGAGCTCATTAGAGCGAGCCCTGGAGTCGGCACTTGTTCGCGACGCGCACCACTTCACGGCTAAATTCACTTAGAAAATAAAACTGCGCACTTGGTTTCTCGTAAGCATCGGGTATTGGCACTAGTCAAAAATACCGTCAGACAGACTAAGAATCGCTTTGAGATCTCTCTTCGCAGCAAAACACGTTTACTCTGCGTGAGCTCAGCTCAGAATTGGGGGACTTCCGCACTTATGTCATAAAAAGCTGAGCATTGCCAGTCGGCCACAACCAATAATCTCCTATTTTGGAGAAAGCTATTCTCAACTTTGATGAAGTATCTGAGGAAGACAAGCATTGACATTTTGATGATAAGTGCCCTATGCACCCTGTCAAAAGCTTTTGCAATATCCAGATAAATGTCTTCGTTGTGGAAGTTCCTGTTGAACCCTTTCAGAATTATTGAGGCCATGCGTGTGGTCTGGTTCACTGTTTCCAGTCCAGAAACGAATCCCAATTGTTCGTAGGGGAAAAAATTTGGTAATTTCAGCATGCTCATTTAAACGTCCCAGAATGACCTTTCTGCCGATGTTTGAAAGGAGTCTATTGGGTCTGTAGGAAAATATGGGTTTTGGATTTTCACTCCTGTTTCTACTTAGCATGATATTAGCTTCTTTCCAAACACCGGGAAAGTGGTCGAGCGAAAATGTAGCATTGGCTATGTGACCAATTATGATTTTAATGTTTTTGGGAACGTTTTCTAGGGCTCTGTTGGGAACAGCATCCATACCTGACAGGATACTTCCCACCTCGACGACGCGACGGTGGCAAAGAGTTGGTCACGGTTGTAAGGCGTGCCCCCGTAAATATTGTATGACGCATTTATTGAATTTTCTTTTCTAGGGTTCTGCACTGGGTTTTCGGTGAACTGGATGGAAAGGGTTGAGGGGAACAACTCGGCCTTCTCGCTCGGGAGGCACACAATCTGGTGCTCTCTTTTAACTAAAAATGCATTCGGGCAAATTTTCTCAAAAATTATCGATAATTTTCATTGCACTCATTATATTACTATTGATTATTTTCTCTAATCGGAGCTTGATGCGAGCTAACAACAGGTTGTGGTCCGATGGTATGTCCGCGCCGGGGTAAGTTTTACAGGAGAAAAACCATTGCGATATCTTCTGTTTATCATCACAAAGTCAATCTGATTCCTTACGATTTTATGATTGCTGTCATTCGGAGATCGCCAAATGTAGAGTCTTGAAAAAGGTATTCATGATTGTGAAATCTGTTTCTTGGTAGAATTCTATTAGGCGCTCTTCCCTTTCATTTTTCACTCCCAGACCCAAACCGTTGTACCCCCCGCCGCTGTCGCCCTGTCATTGGGAATGTTAATCTGTTTTGGGGTTTTAGCCAGGTCTCCTGGACCAGGAGAACAGCAACTTCAAAGTTCTCCGGAAATCTGAGGAGCTCGATCTTTTTGCGCAAAGTTGAATTGATGTTGATTGTCGCAATCTTCAAATGACAAGGCTTCAGCATTCTATCTAGTTCTTTGACTGCTCAGCTATTGGACTTCTGACGGCATCATTAGGAGGAGAAGCTGAACGAAATGCTGTTGCGTGTTAAGCATGAATTCCGGCATATTGTCCTGCAAGGAGTTTAATGTATGGTAGCGAGTGGTTTCAGGTTCCCTCTCTTGGGAGCCTGGTTATTTTGACTGCCTTACTGAAAGATGCCGCCCGACAAAATAGATTGACCTTTGAAAAAAAAAAGGATGGTGATTATTTTTGTTACAGATAATGTATCAAATGCATTATCTATTGTGTTTGGGTGGTCTGATATGTGGTCAGATATTTTTATGTGTTTAATTTTTTAAATTCCTCATGTTTTCAAGTCATACTATAACTTCACATCACTAAATCACTATTAAAACTGGAGGAATGTTCCTCAGATATCACGATTCATGATTTGAATCCATCCATCCTTTTTTTCCGGTCCGGTGACCTTTTTGTTGCTGTTAGAGTGCTGCAAGCCGGCCGTTTTTATTTCTGCCTTCGGGCTTCCTCTTTTTGTCTTTTTTTCTTTCTCTTGTATCTTGTTTTTCATTCTGTCTTCGCGCTTCTTCTTCTCGATTTCCTTCCTCTCTTCGAACTTCCTCTTCTTGTTTTTCATTCTGAGTTTTTTTTTTTTCTTGTTTTTCTTTTTGTCTTCGGGTGTAAAGACACAATCGCATTCCGGAATACGCGCCCTCGCTTGGTTCTTAGATAAACTCACGCGGTTCGTAATTATTCTTGCTGGCTTCTTGGACCCAATGTTGTTTCCAAACAGAATGCTCCATCAGTATGGAATCTTGAGTTTTCAGGAAGGGTGTCAAGAGATTTTGCTATGTTTAAAACTGCTGCGCCATCTATTAGCAAATATTCCAGAATTGCATCATAGCGAACAATTGTTAGACCTCAACTATTTTTTTAAATAAGATGATGTTTGAGTTATCTATTTGGGAGAGTGGGGAACCTTGAGAGAGTGATATCTATTTCTATTATATTAAAAACAAGACATCGAATGTGAGTTTTCTAATATAGCTCATTTTTTCGTTTTATTTTCAAAAAACAAAAACAGATCACTTTTTTTTATTAATTCTCAAAGTTCGCTGTTAGCTTTTTTAAAGTTGAATCAAACTCCTTGTCCATCAGCTGTCGAGATAATATAGCATTATCTTCCGACGCTTACTCAGTATATTTTTGTTATAGTTGAAGAATGATTATCAATGTAAAATTTTAAATCACCGAGGTATTAAAGAAATATGGCTATTATCAATATTTATCGAAACTAATTATTTCACTCAAATAGTTACCATTCACAAAGGTAAACTGCTGCTAATTTAAACACGCCTGGTAATTGTACTCGAAAGTTAAGATCAACTTAGCCTGTTGCAGTTAGCGTTTAATAGTTCCAAGGAATAAACAAGTTTGCAAATGCTTACTTAAGTAAACTTCGAGAAATTTAGATATTCCGGAAGTTATGTTTGAAGCGTTGAATACCATTCAAGTAGAGCTTTACTTAGAAATTCAAAGAATTATTGTATTTAGAATGCGTGTGAATATCAAAGTATGATCAAAACTTAAACAAAAAGGAATCCTAGATCAAAGCTCAACAACTTAAAAAAAAATATTATTTATTGTTAAATTTGTAATGCTACATATATAAATAAATTCATCAGTCTCCATTAACTTCAGTAGTGTTCTGGTCTGTAGCTACCATCATCAAACAAATGTTCGAATTTATCAGGAATATATTCTCCGCTCAAATCAGGACTGCTACTTTCAGTTTCATAAGTTGTTTCAGGCAATTCAGTAGCTGTAACAGTTTCACTTGTCTCTTCTGTAACTGGCACCGATTCTCTAGTTTCTACTCTCTCTGGAGTTCCCGGATGGAGAAGTACTTTTTGACCATCCTCGGACACTCGAGAAATTTTAGAGGCTTCAATATTAACATTGTCTTCAAGCACAGCGTTGGTTGCTACAGGTTTAGGCGGCTCAGCTATGGCAAGTTCTTGTTGTTGAAGTCCAAAGTAATGCGGTTCAGCGACAGCAATAGCAGGCTGGGCAAGTACAACAGGAGCAGCCTGAAGAAGAGGTCCAGCTTGATTGTCTTCTAGAAGAATTTTGCCTCCTGGAGCGTAGGCGTCGATGATGCTTCCATCTGGTCCGATTACTTTAGTTCTAGTGCTTGGGCCTTCGAGGAATTTGGCCGAAGGGACTAGAATTAGGCCAGCTTGAGCCAGAGCGAGACAGGAGATGAAAACACAAGTTATCTAAAAAGAATAGGTGATTGTAATATATTTGAAATTGAATTAAAAGGAAGTGGGTAAATAACGGATTGAACATCATATATTTGAAGATCTGTCATTAAAATTCATTATTTAATATCGTTTGGAAATTGAATTAAAATAAACTAATAAAAGTTTGTTGCACTATTTGGATTACACAAATTTACCACGAGAAAGGCCACGAATATTTAGATAAAAATCAAGAAAAAAATTAGAATATAAAATTCAACTTGATATACCTAAATATTAACCTTCAAAATATTACATAAAATGTAATTATTATTATAATTATTACGTAAAAAAAGATAAAGTGGGTGGGTACCTACTTTTTTGTCCATATTGCCGGTACGCTCGTTGCCCGAGTTAAAACACAATGACTTCACAATCCGAAACCGTACTTTTTATATTCCAAGACGTCCTTGCGATTTTCGATTCATTTAATAGGTTCAATAACCAATTTGATACCGGTAAGAAGATATTTTAACGAGCTTTTGGTGCACGGACGAAATCTGACGAATAAGTGGTTATAATGGTATGCAGAAGAAAATATAAGGCGTTTGTTGCTGTACTGATATGGGCAGTAGTTTGGTTTATTGAGTTCGACTTTTAAGGCCAGGTTCAACTGATTTAAACAAACAGGCACATGTATTTCAGGAAATTGTATATTTCTAATTCGCAGTTACCTACCTAATTTGACAGATCAAATTTCTAGTTTTTTCGTCAGCATAAAGGCAACTTTGATTCGAAATCTCCAATAACTGATGAATAAGTTTTTAATAAATATGTCGAAATTTTGAAACTGTGAGTATAAAAGGGCGAAAAGCTGAGCTCGGAGCTCCAAGGTCTTGTAAGAGGAAGAAGGCATATTTTACCGGAAGGAAATATGAAAATTTTCTTCGCTATGTGAGAAAAAGAGGCAGAGGAGGAGGCCATTCATGCGGTGATCTGCCACCTTCAGTTGACATACCATGAACTGATCGAAGACGAATTAAAGGACCATGGGATCATGGAAGCCAAAGTCAGTCAACTTACTAAGGCTGAAATAACTTTAGAAATATAGTTAGACCCTTAGATAATCCCAGTGATTCACAACATTGGGCGACTAGTTTGAGCGTTCGAGACATAGCACCAAGATTGCCCTGTCATCAGACCAACGAGGAGACGACCAGATATCGAGCATTCCAGGAAAAAATAAGTTATGGTAACTGAAAACAGACTCCGTAAAGAATAGACAGTAGTCCAGGAAATCGATGTCAGGAAAGGGTGTTCTGAAAAAAGGTGTGCTGAATCTGAATTTCAAATTTGCCGCACGCTATCGTGGTCGCCTTTACCCAAAATTCGACAATTTATTTAAATTTCATGTTTTTTTTCTGGTTAATCGTTTTTAAACTTTATTTTTTATTGTTTGGGTAGTACTTTCTATTTTTAGATGTACCGCACACATTCAAATGCGCGTATATTATACCTCTGAATATCTATGGTGCTGACCTGGATGCGCCCCACCCCCACTTCTTCAAACTGCCCGTCGTAGCACATTGTCAAGGTTGTTTGAGAGAGGTAGGTTGCCTGATAACTTTAATGACGTCATCTGGGGTGCCTCAACATAATGCAAATTTCCATTAAGCACCACAGATGACTTCACCAAGCTACCCATTACCAGACAATTTAACCTTTTAGCTTTAGGAGCCTTGGCGCATAGCGGGGTTATGTAACATAACCATACTTATGCTATACCTTCATGTATTCATTGCCTCGGCCCGGCGTCCTGTTACAATCCTGCTCGAAGTTTTTTTAGTGCGTGTTCCGTGTTTACATGTTAGTATCGTAGTCTTATAAATGAATGAAAATGTTTTTTGTATGATAAGAGCACAGAATAAGACTTTGAAACATGGTTATGCAACGAGTGTTGTGAAGGAAAAGCAGTTGGCATCATTTGTTTTGTCCAGTAGAAGAAGAAAGGATGGTAAGGTTGAAAATTTCAATGGAAGGGTTTTCCTGGAGGTTCGTAAAAAATGTCACCAACATTATGCGACTGATCGAAGCATAGAAGCCCATTTGAAGAGAGTCCAACTGCAAGGAGATAGCATCGCAACCCGCTCGGATGTAGAAGTATTTAATTTTAATGCCCACTGCTTCCTGTGTGGAAAACCCAAAGGTTATGCCAGGCACAAGTCGGAAGCAAAAATAAAACATAGAGATACAGTTAATTTTGAGCGGCTATGACACTGTTTGCTAAGAGACGGATTCTGCCTGTGTGTTACTTACCTGCAGCTAAGGCCAAGTATCATAGATCGTGCTTAAAGAAGGTATACTACTTGAATACCTTAAATCCATCACAACCGGCTGGCAGACCTCATAGCGATGTTGATCATGTAATGACATCAATTCACATATTTCTTGAAAACAATGATGAAGAGTGTCAATTTTCCATGAACGAGCTCATCAACAAAGTTGAAAGCGATACCATAACACATCCCAAGACCATAAGAGTTCGACTGATTGGAAAATATGGAAATGACATGGTTGTATCATCAAGTGCTCCCCACGTTTGCTTTAAAAACACTGGCCACACAGCCTTACAGATGCATGGTACCGGCAAAAGAGAGGATCTAAAGAAGAAGAAAGACTTTCGATTGTGGAAACAGCAACTGCTATAATCGCAGAAGATATACGTGGGCAAGTTCACAACACCACGCGGTATTTCCCACCTCATATTTTGGAAGGAGCAAAAGATCTAATTCCAGAGACTCTCAGAGTGTTTGCGGATGCTGTTATTCTACACAAAAAACGGAGTGGTTCTGATAAGTGGTCCAGGAAAGCGACAGCAATTGCACATTGTCTAATGGCTGCAGTTAGCCCACATTCGTTTTTGTCTTCGCTACAGGTCGGGTTGGCTGTATTTATATACAAGAAGTATGGCTCGTGGATTTTGGTCGCTGTGCTGTTAACATTGGAAATATCAGCCATAATGCAGCCTCCGATGGTGCTGAACGAGCAAGCCCTTTCCCAAATAATATTGCACAATGTAGACTTTAACGTACAAACGTCAGATCGACGAAACACGTTTCATTCAATGGGAGGGATCGTGTGTGTGACGCCTAAATGAGCAGTGGCTCGTAGTCAGGAGATAGATCGCACTACACGAATTCCTGAAGCAGAAGAGATTGCAAGGGTAGGCGCAATCAGCTTACAACATTTTGAACGTTTAATCGGTGTAGGATTAACAGCAGTTACTATTAAAAAAACTCACTGAAATGTATCCCCATGTCACATACTCCAAGTCAATTATTCCTACAACGCCTCATTTGTTTTAGCTCTTCTGTAAATGTAAGGAGCTCCCTGGAGTTCGAAGATGGAATGGATTTATGCAAGAGGTAACAAAATCTCTCCCATACGAAACAACACGCATTTCCTGTCTACCATTTGGTAATGCCGCTTCCAACGATTAAGCCGTCATGTATACTGCATTGTTGAATGCTGTTGAGAAGACCAGGGAATTTGGGCAGCAGACCGTGTTCATTACAGTTGATCAGCCACTGTACTTAAAAGCCAGAGAGATTGTGGCAAGTCGAGCTGGTGATCCTGAACTCACAGGCATGGTGGTTCATCTTGGAGGATTTCATCTATTGATGTCTTTCCTAGGGGCAATCGGGTACATTATGGATGGCAGTGGCCTCGCAGAGCTTTTTAACGTGGCATTTGCTGTTAACAGCACTATTAAAATAATGACTGGTCATGCCTACGCTAGACCAGTTCGTGCTCATATTATGGCACACACTATCCTGTCTTAGTTCATATTGGAGGATATCACCTTTTCGTTCTAAAGTAGAGAAGAACTAGAGCAGCTACTGTATGAAAGCAACCTTAAGCAACTCCTGAACACCAATCTGGAGTGTACAACAAGAGTGGCACAAAAATTCGAGGATGAGATAAACCGTTTGGGTAGTGTTGGGCCAACCGCCAAATTGTGTAGACTCAGTACCTGGAAATAGTGACAATTATGTTGAGGTTCATTCAGTCAGAAAGATTGGGAGACTGGCATTTATACCTAGAAACAATCTGCAACACGACCCCGTACTTTCACGCGAGTGGCCATTTCTTGTATGTCAAATATGCACGCTTATATCTGCAAGACATGTAAAGGCTGCAGAAAATGATGCCACCAGATGAATTTGCATCTTTCATGTCGAAAGGTGGCTTCACCATCAGACGAGGAGACGATTTGTGGTGCGGCACGTGGAGTGACATGACAATTGAACAGTTTCTGATGAAGCATATGACGACAGACGGAGGACTGACTCAAAGCCGAGGAGTCAGCGATGCCATTTTATCCAGGTGGACACAAGGCATGGCTGCTTGCCAAGAAGTGTGCGATGTGATCGGCACATTCTGCGGTACGACGGAGCAACATGTTGACAGCAGGGACAGCAGATTCAGACGAGACGATGAGGACATGAACAAGATGTTAAAATGGTTTCGCAACCATCCAACTTTCTTGCTCTATAAAGACATAATATCCATAGGTACAGGGGCCATCGGAGATTCCAAAACAATTACTTGCTATATGGCTAAAGAACATGGCGTCGAAAGAATGGAGAACCTTAAGACAGAGAATGAACAGGACAAATAATTTGGGACTGTCAATTACAAGAGAAGTGATCAAGTGTTACCTCTAGCAGTTGTCAGCACTGCGTTTATAATTGATGACCGAACTGTTTTCATAAAACCTTTGACTCTTTTCCAAAGAATCAGCATTGCCAAGCAGTCTGAGGAGGCGTTCTTAACATACGAACTCTGTCCATACCCTTTGGCTCTATTTGATGATATGGGCATGAGAAAGGGAACCAAATCAGCCTTGTACCAGGCTTTCCGACCGATGGCAAACATCTCTACCTTGGATCATGAAACACTGAATGTGATAGATGGTGGATTCCTGTTACATCGAGCTGTATGGCCACCAAACTCAAGTACCTTCTGTGATATCAGTCTCAGCTACATTCATTACGTTAAGTGCAAGTACAAGTCTAATGCCGTAATGGTATTCGATGGCTACCCAGATGATGATAATCTTAGTACGAAGTACATGGAGCGGATGCGAAGATCTGTTAAAAAGCATTGAGTCGAAGTCATTGTCCATGATGACAACTCTCCCAGGTGTTCACAAGAGAGTTTTCTCAGCAACTCCAAAAATAAAGAACGATTTATATCCTACCTCAGGAATAAGTTTGCCCAAGCCAACATTACAGCCTACCAGGCAGTGGAAGATGCTGACATCCTGATTGTAGACACTGCTCAGTCCTTGGCTTCACAAAACAAAAGTGTGACAGTGGTTGGCAAAGATGTTGATCTTCTTGTGATCATGATCGGAAAGAAAACTTCCGAAAACGTATACTGAATTCTTGGATTCTGGAAGAGGAGCGATGCCATCCACCTTGTACCATTCATCCACTGACGTGGATGAATAATTTGCAAGTTTTATACTCCTTCTTCACGCTATCAGTGGGTGCGATTCCATCTCTTTGTTTTATAATCAGGGGAAAATGAAATATTTGAAAATCTTGCGAAAGGATCCTAAGCTCCTAAAAAAGATGGAGGTTTTTTATGCATCTTGATGCCGACAAGACAAGAATGCACTGACTGATTGGTGAAAACTTTTATCATATCTTTATCTGGATCCTCCACTACAGCACCACATTGGATAAATTGAGATGCAGACAGTATGTTACAGCAGCGTACAAAAGTAACTGTAACATATTGCAATGCTCCCTCCAACGAGTGCTGCAGCACAGCACCATATATTTCGTACGTATCACCAAGTGCAAGTATGGCTGGGAAATCCATGTGAACCCACCCAATGGGGATGAAAGGCACCAGCACCGCCAGAGCTACTGGCCAAAATATCGTGAGGGTGCAAAAAAAATTGCACACGGAATTGTGGCTGCAGACGTGTAGGGCTTTTCTGCACCAGCGTCTGCAAATTCTGTGAAGGAACATGCAACAATGCAGATCGAGTTGATTTGCTGGAAGATGCAGAGCAGCAAGGGCTAGAGAATGACGACGTTGAGATCACTCCTGAAACCGAGAATAATGAAGGTAAGAAAACATGGAAGTATGAAGTTAATATGATCCTATGTGATTAGTTCTTCTTAGTGTTCCTTCTTTTTGTAACCATTTCAACTTTCTATCATCTCTGCTCTAGACAATGATGAACTGGTCGCTCTCCTACCCACGAAACTTTCCGACTTTGTGGGATACTCACCAGAACCAGAACCCTCGACTCTGGCCCACCAGCTCGAAAATACAGCTACATCCTCACACTCTGTCAAACGTAGATGTTCTAATAAATAGTCGCATGGTATGCGTTCCTATGATCCTCTAGCAAATGATTCAAATACACTACAATCTGTTTTTTTATGTATTAAGTGTTGTTAATTGTCCCAATAAATTCCTCCTTCACCTACCAAAACTACCGGCGGTTGTAGCAGCATTAGTTTCTCATTTTCAATATTCATTCAGCACACCTAAAAACATGAAGTAGGTACTACTGCCACGAACAATATTTAATAAAATTTAGTTCATATTAAATAAATAAGAAAAAAAAAACATGACGCGGCTAGAGGCGACCACGATAGCGCGCGGCAAAGTTGAAATTCGGATTCAGCACGCCTGAAAACATAGAGATCACAAACTACCAATTTCCTGGACTATAGGAATAAAAACAAGAAGAAATCAACCTTTATACATGACGACTCTGATCGAGAGGATAATCATACAAATGATGTAAAGACAAAAGTCTTTGTAATCGTGCACATTGGCAAGACAATGTGAGCTTAACTAGAATCCAGGAGGTCTACAATCATGAAATTTAAGTTGAAGCAACAGCAAGAAGACTACCTAAATAGGATATGAAATCACGTCACTCTAGAAGGAAAGCTAGATAATAATTGGGAGACGTCAGCCACACTGTCAGCCACAGACTCTAATAAAATGATCAAACGGATGCCAAGAAGAGCCATGATGGCTCTCTCCAATATTATCAATTTCATTTTGAAATTAGACCGCTTCCCGCAACGTTGAAAGTTTACATCTATAACTGTGATACGTTGTGGAATTAACAATAACAAATGCTACTTAATTGCTAATTAAAAAAAATATATATGAATTATTAATGAGCTCTTGATATGTCACTTTTTTAATAATTAACTCTCGCTAAAAATAATTTCATCGGAAATATCAACGTCACGAATTCATACCACACGATCGCAGAATCAATAAAATCGACGTCACTATATTTCGTACTTTACGAATATTGGCTACGATAAAATCTCGTTTTAAGGCACAGACAACCTTGTCAGTCGACGCCCAATTTCTTTTCAATTTCCGTGTTTCTGCAGGCTTGCACGGGCAAGATTTGCTGGCGTCATCGAACACATTTTCCGTATGGAAATTAATAGACTTCCTTTTTTTGGGGGCCCCTTTCAGGAATAGGGCTTCGCCAAGTTGAATTCGACAGAAATGGTCATTGTTTTTCCTGAGCTAGACTTAAAAAGCATCAGTTTATGTTACAGTGAAATTGGAAAAGCTTGTAAGGAAGATCGTAATTCAATACATTTTGTCTAGGGATATTTTCCATTGAGGGCAACATCCCCTGTGGAAAGTATATAGGAAACAGTCGTATAGGTAAAGTGTTTGCGAAGATTAAAGCCTCTAGAGCAAAGTTTTATGTCATACCTACTTCGATAGAAATGTCAAAAAAAGGGACTCTTGAATTTGGATATACATACTTGGAAGTATCTATATGAAAATATACTTCCATATTTTCTTTTAATTAAATCTTAAACTAGGTACTTATAATTGACAGAAATATTGTAGTACCTACGCGACACCATTTCTACGATCTTATATCGGTCGGTGCAGCTCCTCTGTATTATTTATCAAAAACCCATAGCATAGTTATTGAATAATTTAAACTACGTAATTATTGCTCATCAAAGTACTCATCAATTATTGATGAATCATAACGCATTAAACGTGTAAATCCATTAAACGAAATGACATCTTCCTATAGCGTATGAATCGCTAAATTGGACAATTTATTTGGAGTTCGAGCTGCAAATAATTACAAAACTTTTTGTTTAACATGTTAAATGAAAGGTTTTTAATTGAGTTTTCTGGTATTAATGAGCGGGAACGATATTGCGACTTATCAGTTGAAAATTGAAATTGGTGAGAAATAGAATAATCGATCATGTTAAGAAATAGCGCAATGGCTGTTTCAAGTCTACGAAATTTTTGGGTAAGTTATAATTTCCCGTATCAAAGAGATTATTAATGAGTATCCGATTGATCGATGCCGACAAGACAACCTTAGTTTTAATTAATAAATAATTTTATCTCGGATATCTACCATGATAAAGGGTGCTTCATAATGAAGTTCACAGTTGGAAGTTTAATAACTTTCAATATACATTCTAGATGTTGTTTAATGAGAAAATTCAATTTTGAAATATAGAGCGGAATTGAAAATATACAGAGTGTTCCAATATATACAGTCGTGAGCATTAAAAGTGGACTGACAGGTCTTTAATTTTTCGCTATTTTGGGTAAATCAGTCTTTTCTGTATACAACAGATTTTTTGTCAAATATGACAATCCCTGTCATTGCCCCACGGTGTAGCTGGTGAGCCCGTTTTACACTAGGAAAAATCCGGTGTCCCATTTTAATGCTCACGACTGTATAAATTTTTCTAACAAGTATCTAAAAAATATTTTTCCTACGACTGCCTCTGAAAATGGAGTTTTTCGCACGCTAGGCAACCTCTGAAATTAGAGTTTTTCGCACAGCGTGCGAAAAAGTTTTTCACACGCTCCAAGTTTTCTAACAAATGAAAATTACATATTTGGTTGTTTTATTTTGCAGTTGTAGGAAAAGCATTGTAAAAAACTCGTTTGAAAACCTTTTTTCACACTTGCTCGACTTGTGGAACTCGCCTACGGCTCGGTCCAACAAACTGTCTCGCCGTGCGAAAAAAGTCGTTTTCAAAACTTGTTGTTTAAATAACTATTTGAATACCTATGCATTTTGAACCACCGCTGTAATAATATTGTAATACACAATTAGGTTCTTTATTAAAAACTAATATGACGTGACCGGATAAAACAAATTATTATTATGTTTCTATATCAACAGGATAACTGAAACTCACCTCTATTATTTTTTGTTATCGATGGTGTCCACAGTCTACTGTGTATAGTATTTGTAATACCCATTTAGAATAACCCCATCCTTATTTATCAATCACGAATCAGATGAAACAAAAAATTACCAACAAAAACGAACGTCGATTGCTAATACGTCAATTTCATCTACAAATAGGAAATTCCTAACCTTATTTTATTTATGCGTCAAGAAGCGACATACGTTTTGTCACTAAAACGACAGGTACTTCTAAATAGGTATTAAAAATACTATACATTGTTCAAATTAAACTATCTCTACTAAATATTACACCTTCCCCTTACCAGAGAAAGCAAATAGCCTAAAGACGCCATTAATTAATCAATAACTAATATTAATAATATCTCTAACTTTACCTTAATACATAACAAAATCTGCAAATTTGACTAGTTTCCTAATGATAGATATACGATTGGAGTTCAATTTATTCAAAGTCTGATAAGTAGGTATGTAAACCAGAAGTAGGACTACTACCTGCAGTAACACAAGTTTATTGAAACTTCACTACAATAACCCAAGTTATTTTTACTATTGCTATTACAAATATCATAATATCTAAATACCTAGTTATTCTTACATTCAGGTGCATTAATAAAATTATCCGTAAATAATCACTATTGCGTCGCAGCACGTTACTACCCATTGTCAATTAAATAAGATCTAGGGGACTCATGTTTGGTCATTGTAGTCGCTGGGCACCACTGCTTAGAATCCCTATACACAACATTTTCTCTCTCTTTAAATTCGCATCTTTCCCTAGCATGTCTATCATAATATTCCTTATACAGAGTTTTTTCTTTTTCTGTTTCAACTTCTTGAACTCTGTAATTTCAGATTTTTATTTCCCTACAATTTTCAAGCCTTCTTGAAATTCAGCTGGTGATCTCTTTAAACTTGTAATAGATGTACTTCGATATTCCATTGAAGTTACCCAAATATCATCAGACTTGAGGCCACTTTACAGGTCGCTATTTTCACTTCCGGGCAGAAAACTTGCAGAGATTTTCATGACGGGCATGCGCACATCCATCCTCTCAGGGGATTTCTTGCGCTTGCTAGCTCCTGACCTATTTTACTAGCACTTGCATGTGCAAGTCTCAATATTTTTCAAATTGGCTGTACGACATAGTTATCGATAGGGTTTATTTACCTTTTAATAATTTATAAGGTGAATTGAATAATTTTTCTGGCCTTATGCATGGCAATTGAATTTTTCCTAATTTGTTCCACCATATGCTTCTAACATGATGGGTACCAGCATTTTCTAATTTGCGACATCTATCGTCTATACAATATTGTCATGAACGGCTGAAAGCGGAATCGCATTCTTGGGTCCAATTAACTGTTGATTTTTCTTCCGGTAATCGATGAAGCTATATTGGCAAAACCTTCCACAAATCTTCGGTAAAAAGAACATAAACCCAGAAAACTCCTTAGTTCATGTTTGTCGCGTGGCTTTGGCCAATCCCTGACAGCATCTATCTTTCCTTCCATAACTTGTAGGCTATCTTCAGATACCACGTGACCCAAAAATTCCACTCTCTTTTAAAACAGAAAACACTTGTTTGGGTTGAGATTCAAGTTGGCATTCCGGAAGCGGTCAAAAACTTCTTTCAGGTTATTGAGATGTTCTTGGAACGAATTTCTCATGATCATGCATGACATCATCCAAATATACCAGGCAAGTTCTCCATGTAAGGCCTTGCAAAACAAGATGCATCAGTCGCTCAAACGTAGCTGGAGCATTACACAATCCGAAAGGCATTACATCAAACTCGTATAACCCGCTTCCGGTACTGAGGGCAGTTTTCTCTTTGTCATCTTCGTGTATTGCCACTTGCCAGTATCTTTAATATCCAAGGTGGAAAACCATTTGGAGCCCGACAGAGTTGTTAATGTATCGTCTATCCTCGGAAGAGGGAAGCTCTCCTTCTTGTTGACGTCATTAAGCTTACGGTAGTGTACACAAAATCTAAGAATTCCATCTTTCTTTGTAACCAATACTACTGGCGCAGACCATGGACTTTTTGACTCTTCAATAGTTCCCTCTTGAAGCATTTTGTTGTTTAGCTACTGGCATACGTCGTGGTGGCTGCCTAATTGGGTGTGCCAATCCAGTATCAATTTTGTGTTGAATCAAGCTGTTCCGTTCGGTTTGATTATCCATCACAAATATGTCTGCTTCTTTCAAGATGAAATCTTTGGCTTCTTGAAGTCTATCTGGGTCAAGGTGTTTTCATGATTTCTCCAAGGTCTGCATCAATGTGTCTGTATCCAATTTCGATTTTTCAAATTGTCGCTTATCTGGTAGCTCACAGTTCGATATTTATTTAACTTAACGAGAAATCTTTCTAGTTTATCTCCAATAAAATTATGTGTTAGTCCAACGCAGCACCCAGGGTTTGTTTCTAATTTTCCGCAAATGATCTTCTCAGTACCTCCAGGAATCCTCACTGTGTTTGTGGCCAGGATCTTAATGGCTTGTGATTCTTCTTGTGTAGTTAGGACAAATTCTTTATTACCAAATTTAAGGATGTTCACAGAAGGATCAAAAGAGAAACCATGTTTGCCGATCAAATCCATTCCCAAAATAAAATCATCTTCTATATCGGCGACTAATGTTCTGTGCCTGACGGTGGTAGATCCAAAAGTAAGCTCAACCATAGCTTCTCCTTGAACTGGTGCTGATTCGCCCGTGACTGTTCGTAGTGACAGGTTTCTAGTGAGTGGTTGGATTGCTCGAGACTTGACTAATGTTCTTCTAATTATAGAAACTTCAGTACCCGTGTCAAAAGTGATGGTTTTATCTTGTCCATTAATTTTTCCTTCGAATTTTAATCCTCTATAATGACTGCCCAATGATTTTATGTAACCAACCCTGGGGGCTTCGTCATTACTAACCAGCCTTCACGCCTCTATACTGGTTAGTTCTCGTTTCCCTGTCTGTTATTAGGGCTGGCTTCTCTAGATCTCAAAAAGCGTTGGAAACGATCCCTAGATGGAGAGGACATTCTTACTCTACAATCTTGTTGAATGTGTCCAAGCTTATGGCACCAATAACATCCTAATCGGTTTCTCGGTGTTAGTGTTTGTCCGGAGTCGTTTCCCGTTTTTCCGCCTTCTAGTAATAGTTTCTTAATTTCCTCTATGAAATTACTCATAACATTTACGAAACTACCATCCTCTTTTGTCGATTGTTCATCCTTTGGATCTTCAATGGACACTGCTGGTATTCTGGGTCGTGAGGCACCAAAAATTGCTTCTAGCTCCAAGGTCTTCGCTACTTTGTCTGAACTTAGACATTCTCAGGTTTTCCTGGATCTTGGAATCTCTGAGACCATCAATAAACGCAGATACTGCCATCCATTCCTGCATCTCTTCCCCAGCTGCAGGAAACGCCAAATTCACTAGCCTTTTAACTTCCGATTCGAATTCTTGTAGACTCTCGCCGGGTTTTTGAACTCTTGATTCAACTTGAGTTCTGAATACTTCTTGTCTGTAATGGTCTCCGAAGCGCAATTCTGACGTTTGACTAAGATGCTGGTAATTTTGTTGGTAGATTGAAGGAATGGACTGTAGAAGATCTAAGGCTGGTCCTCATAGCGCCACTATCAGTGCTGTAGCTTTTTCTTGATCGTTCCATCCATTGGTATTTGCAGCAGCTTCAAATTGTTGAATATACATGGTCCAGGACGTAGAACCGTCAAAAGTTGGTGGTTTTATCTTCATACTGGAGAATGCTCCAACACTAGCTGGATTGATGGAATGTATTCTTAATATACGCACCTTATCTTCGAGTGCTTGAACCTGGTCATCAACTTCTTGTCTTAATTGCTGAGCATCGCCTTTAACTTCTTGAACATCGGCTTTGACTTCAGCTTTTACTTCCTGAACGTCGTTTCTAACTTCTTGCACATCGTCTTTAACTTGTACAATCTTCTGATCTAGGTTAGCGACAGTTCCTTATATGGTTTGGAATATTTTCTGTAGTATGCCAAGGTCTTCTTGCCGTTCTTGTTGTCGCCTAGCCTCTTCTTGTTGACACCTATCTTCTTCTTCTTGTTTTTATTTTTTTCGCCTGAGTTCTTCGTCTTGTTTTTCTTGTTGTCGTCTAGCCTCTTCTTGTTGTCGTCTAGCTTCTTCCAGTCTTTCTTTTTGTCGCTTGGCCTCTTCGTCTTATTTTTCTTGTTGTCGTTTAGTTTCTTCGTCTTGTTTTTCTTGTTTTCGTTTGGTTTCTTGAAGTTCCAACATTTTGCGCAGAAGTTCTTCAACTTTTTGTTCATCCATTTTTGCTTGTTTTCTTGTGATAGGCATATACAGAATGTTCTAGAATTTCCCTCGAACTTTTTTCAAATATCTTTTCTGGTCTTTGCTCGAAGTTCCAAGACGCCGGTGAAGTCACAAATTGGATAACTTGCTTTATTCTAGAATAGAATGTTCTAGAATTTTCTTGAAATATCTTTTCTGGATGTCGATTGGAAGTCACAAATTCGATATCTCCCTTTGTTTCCAAATAGAATTTTCTAGAACCTACTAGGAAATTCACTATCACAGTCAAAATCGGGTATAGAGTCACTTCCAGGGTAATTTACACGATTGGGTAAGTCTCTTTTGGTGATTTTCACTGCTTACACTGACTAACTGTCTCAGTGTTCACACTTAACAACACTAGTGGCCGCGCACTATTCTGCAATCGGATTTCACTGCAGTCCTCAAATTATGTCTCACTTCTTACACCAATGTCACGGCTCTGGCTTGAGTGACAGAAATCTTGGTTTCGTTTATTCCAAAATCAAAGTCCAATTAACACAGCAATAATTTATTCCACGTAACTATACACTCTGACACTAATTACTTCAATAACTAACTCAACAATTGAACTCTTTACAACTCGCAACAATAATCACTTTCTAAATCGCATAACAGCCAAACTTAAACTTAAAACTTCTAAATACCAGCTTGCTTTATATAGCCGTAAATCCAGGGTCAGTTAAGTTAGCCCCCCCATAGAATATTTCTGGATGAAAATTATTCCATAATTTGGCTCTCATTTTGCTCCACTAATTACAGTGGAGAGACTATGTGGCCTATTAGGTGGGGGGGGGGGCTGGATTAACGCTAGCCTTCCCCCAGTGAAAATTCAGAAATTTGATCATGCTCATTCTGTTCTCCGAGTTTTGCTCCATTTTGCTCCACTATCGGCGAGTTTTGCTCCATTACCAGGAGAGACCTGCAGAGCACCCAAGAATCTCTCCCAGCCCCCCCCCAGTGAAAATTCTGAAATTTGATCATGCTCATTTAGTTCTCCGAGTTTTGCTCCATTTTGCTCCACTATCGGCGAGTTTTGCTCCATTACCAGGAGAGACCTACAGAGCACCCAATAATCTCTCCCAGCCCCCCCCCCCCCCCCAGTGAAGATTCTGAAATTTGATCATGCTCATTTTGTTCTCCGAGTTTTGCTCCATGATCGGCGAGTTTTGCTCCATTACCTGGAATGCCCTCTAGGGTCCTTATTCTTGAAACAGGGGAGCAGCGTTTCCATGTGAACGCCTTTGTTGAAGCCCACAGCACGGATCATGACGGACGACGTCTGAAAGGAGAGAGGAAGCCGATGGGACAGGACTCATAGCGACAGATTTTATGAACCTATCAAACCTATCAAAATGATTGAGATATACTTAGCCTGTTGACTAGACAAGAACAACAAATAATACGGCCATTATACTCAATGCGCTTTGCACTTAAATGCTTGAAAATCAGTTACAGGTGTTTCAGGAAAAAGAGGCGAGGAAAATGAGAGCAGCTTCAGAGCGCCTGAGTGCTCAAAGAGTGGCAACCGAAAGCAGCTCAGGTAATGGAGCAGAACTCGCCGATCATGGAGCAAAACCGAGCGAAACTCGGAGAACAGAATGAATATGATCCAAAAAAATTTTCACTGGTGTGGGAGGGCTTGGAGAGATTCTTGGGAGCTCTGTAGGTCATTCCTGGTAATGGAGCAAAACTCGCCGATAGTGGAGCAAAATGGAGCAAAACTCGGAGAACAAAAGCGTTAATTCAGCCCCCCCCCCACCTAATAGGCTACATAGTCTCTCCACGGTAATGGAGCAAAAATCGAAATTAGTGGAGCAAAATGGAGCAAAATGAGAGCAAAATTATGGGATAATTTTCATCCAGAAATTTTCTATGGGGGGGGGGGCTGACTTAACTGACCCGTAAATCCATTCATGTACAATCTAGAATACACGCGATAACTCTCCTTTTCCCGATTAAGTAGAATTTACTAGATTATAGGAATCTGTAATTTCTAGGGTATTCGACAGCCTAGGATTCTTGACACACTGAGAAACCATACTAAACGGTAGTGGTTTGTTGATTATCAAACCTTAAGAATAATAGTTATTTGTTTTACTAGGCAGAAAAGTATAAGATTTAATACCGCGGCTGGTGTTTCATAGCCAAGGCTAGGAAACCAGCCGAGGCAGCAAATCTGCTTTTCTGCTATGTAAAACATATAATTTTTTCTCCGAATGTTCAAATTCACACATGGCCATCTTTTTTATATTTATTTCATTCATTATTATTATCCAAATAATTAAATTATTTTGACAATTGTCATTGTCACCATCAATTTCAAATACCAAACTGAGTGAAATTATTACCTGGAACGTTTTGACACTGTCACTTTTAATGCCTATAGGCAGTAAAAGTCCACTTTTACTGCCTAGGCAGTAAAAATACAACTTTTGATCCTGTTAAGTGTCATTAAAAGGCCGCTTCTACTGTCATTCGGAGAAAAATAATATTGAACACCTTCCCCTTAAAGATATAGTCTAGGAGGGACGTTAACAGGTCTTCCAAAACTAGATACACGCTTATGATTAATAATATTGATATTAACAGATGGAACTAGTATATGTGACTGAACATGGGGTTTAGGTACGATATTTATACATTTGGTATATTAGGAATAAAGTTAATATCATTATTCAAATTAAAATTCTGTTGTGATGGTTGAGTTTGCTCGAAAGGATACAATTCAGAATTGTAAATTTCATCTGACTACTGTTACTATTTTATTGTTATTTTCTTTCCTCGCCCAATATGATTCCGATTCATTAGCTTTCTCTAAAATTATACCCTCATGCCTTTGATCTTTGGAAGATTTAATTACAACTTCATCCCCTTTTTTAAATTCCGTTGGAGATTTACGAACAGTTTTATCATATAGTATAATTTTAAGCGTTTTTTCTGATCATTTAACTTCGTATAAATTTGTGTTTGAATTTTTGGCTCCAGTTGATTATTGTTTAATGTTAGTTGGGATCTTAGATTCCTATTTTGAAGAATTTAAGCAGGAGAGGCATTAAGACTAACAATGGAAGTATTGAAATTGAAAGATGTCTATCTGCTTAGCAATACTTACTGATTTCTCTGCAAGCCCATTGCTTTGGTGATAGTGAGGAGTACCTACATGTTAAAATCGCTATATAGGGTATTCCATGTAAAACCAAACAGGCTGAATATCTGATGCCACTTTTATTTTTTTTAAAAATCGCTCATATACGTAATTTGATTGTGTGAGGGTTTAAAACATTTTCAGCACTAACCTAACCCTCTAGGGGGGCTAGGCCCACCCTTACCATTCCAAATGGAACAGCGGGTCGAGTGATACCTGTTTCAAAAGACCGTTCAATTTTCTTCCAAATGACATCAAATGAAAGAGAATTGAATGCTCTTTGAAAAGAGGTATCACTCGACCCCTTGTTCCATTTAAAATAGTAGGGGTTGGTCCCACCCCGCCTAGAGGGTTAAAGTTGAAGTGCTAAAAATGGTTGCAGAAAACTTCCCCCTTTTAAAATCTAATTACGTGTACGAGCGATGTTTTGAAAACTAAACGTTGCATCAGATATTTAGCCTGTTTCGTTTTAAATGGAATACCCTGTATATTTGTCTCTATAATAGGATTTGCATTTATTCGAAATAACAGGTAGAGTATCTCCATTCCCGAATTGTGGATATCCAAATTTTGTGAAAATATCCTGAAATGCATCTATGACTGAATTTGATGTTTCGTCTTTCAATAATATGATTTCGAGCGAATGTGGAAAATAATCTATGATTACTAAAAAGCTGTTAGCACCATATTCTAATGTATCAGTGCCAATTTTGTTAAATCTGAGTGTTGCTACAAAATGTGATAATGAAGGTTATCTATAATAACTTGGCATGAATTTTTCACAGACTACATTTTTTTATGAAAGAACTAATGTCAATATTTGATTCTGGATAAAAAAAAAACAAAAATCTAGCTTTATGCTTTATTGATAGTTTTACTAATACCTATATGACCTTCATGCAGAAGTTTGATGATATATAATCTGAGACTTTCTGGGACAATAACCTTATCATTGAAAAATATTAAGCTTGCTTCAATATAGATATAATATCTAATTGAAAAGGGTTTCATCTTTACTGGTTTGTTCTCTAAATTCAGTTTTCTTCTCATCACTCATTGGTAAATATTTAGTTAATAGATGTACCATTTCTAACATTTCAGGGTCATAACTAGTTTGTTTTGATCGGGAGTTAGACGGATATGAGTATGCAAAATGTGAAGACCGGCAAAAATGCTCAAATTCGTATTCCTGTGATCCTAAAGAATGAGAAAGTACATCTTGCCGGCAGCTGGAGTGGTCCCTAACTCTCCTGCCATCCTCCAATGCAAAGTTATATGGAAAATATCACAATTTCAAGTCCTTTCACAATAATTCCTATCGATTGTACGCAAGGCTTTCTTTTCAAGCATTCAAAATAAATTACCTACCACTTGTTGGATATCTTTGCAATTCTACGCCAAAAAATATACAAGTAAAAAGAAGACTGCGAGATGTACAGGGTCATCCAACGACGACTGAACAGGGGCTTATTTTTGACCTTCCCCGTTCCAGTAGTTTTGAAAAAATTCAAAATAGCCAATTGGCAAATTTTTTTCTTGAGAATTCAAAAATGGTACCAAAAAATTATTTGAACTAAAAACCTGAGAGTTACGCCATGGATGAACTGTTTTTCAAATAAAACACCCTGTTTTTGTATGATTTTTGGAAAAGTCGCATTTTTTACGTCTATTCTGTTGAAAATATTCGATATTTCGTTGTTCTTATTTTATTTTAATGTTTTATGCTCAATAATTTTAGCTTTTCCTTTTTGAATTTCCCAGAAATTATATAATAAACAGGGTGTTCCATTTGAAAAACAGTTTATCCATGGCATAACTCTTAGGTTTTTAGTTCAAATGATTTTTTGGTACCATTTTTGAATTCTCCAGAAAAAAATTGCCAATTGGCTATTTTGAATTTTTTCAAAACTACAAGAACGGGAAAGGTCAAAAATAAGCCCCTGTTCAGTCGTCGTTGGATGACCCTGCACATCTCGCAGTCTTCTTTTACTTGTGTATATTTTGGAGCAGAATTGCAAAGGTATCTAACAAGTGGTAGGTAATTTATTTTGAGTGCTTGAAAAGAAAGCCTTAGGTACAATCAATAGGAATTATTGTGAAATGACTTGAAATTGTGATATTTTCCATATAACTTTGCATTGGGGGATTGCAGAAGAGTTAGGGAACACTCCAGCTGCCGGCAAGATGTACTTTCCCATTCTTTAGGATCACAGGAATACGAATTTGAGCATTTTTGCCGGTCCTCACATTTTGCATACTCAACTACTTGTAGCGCCTGCTCTACAAAATGAATATCTGTTCCTGGAACATAACATAATATACATTGGGGGAATATTTTAAAAGTTTCAACCTAAGTCTTTGAAGTCTTACTGATCCAATTTTGTTAATAGGGTTTTTCATGATAGAGATTAGAGATTGTTAGCCTATGATCAGATTGTACATTTATTCAAAATCATGTAAAACTATGAAACTTTTGCGTTTCAAAATGAATAGCTAATAATTCCTTTTCGGTTTGACTGTAATTTAATTCAAAATCATTCATATTACGAGATGCACAAGCTACTAGTTTAAGAATATGACCTTCATGTTCTTGAAACATGCATTAATCTAAAACGTTTTTTGATGTATCGCATTGCAAGAAAATTTCTAATTTGGGGATAAAAGGAACTAATTCCAGGGATTTACTGATAATTGTTTTAAGTTTTTTGAAACATTTGTCCTGTTCTGGCAACTATTGCCATTCTACATTTGATTTTAACAATTCATATAATAGTTGTATGAATTCTGCCATATTCGGAATATGTCGTCTCATATAATTAAACGAACCTTTGGGTTCGCAAAGAATTTTAATTTTTTGCAGTTCGATTTTAACTTTTAAAATTACTTTACGGTCTACTAATCTATTAAGCTCATGTTTCAAAGAATCTTTTATAGCTATAGGTACTTCTGTGGGTGGGTGGCTCACTGTTTCAAATTAATCAATAGAAGTGATTTCAAAATTTCTGAAATAAATTTTTCTTTATCGTTGGTGGAGGGAGGAAAAACAATTAGGTCAACCTTATTAACCCTTTTTAACAATCCTAAATCAACACAAGCTCTACCACCTAAAAGAACACGGTTTGCACCCTCAACAATTACAAAATCCTCATATTATTATGTATTCCTATTCTTATACTTCACGTTTAAATTTACAATGCCAATTGTTTCGGCTTGTGTGCCTTCAAGTCCTTTAATAACATACTCAGAATTCCTATCTTCAAATTGCCTATCGACTTTTTTGAAAACTTTCCGAGAAATTACACTTATATCGGCACTTGTATCAAGTGTTACCCTACATAGGTACTACCTAACATCGTCGACTCTTTTATTAAAAATAACAAATAACCTTTTTTTTAGTTGATCGCTCTAACTCTACTGTATCTGACCACAACTCAGGCTTCAGTTCTACCCACGGTTTTACCAGATGGTAGCACTACAACTAACATACAGGGACCCGGTACACAAACCAAAATAATGGGTCCGGATGGTAGCGTGATCGTGGCCGAAAATCCCGGAGGACAAATAGTTCATCAAGAAACTCCTGGAGTTTTTGAACCTGCAGGAAGAATTCTAGGTAGGTGAGCTTTTTCTTCGAAAATTACATAAATTATTTTTTAGATGAATTTTTTCTAGGCCCGGCCGTCCCTATGTTTGTCCCTGGAGAAGAAGCTCGTAATGCTGTAGCTGGGTCGGCTGCAGGAACATTAGCTACAGGAAATTATGTGGCACAGTCTGGTCAGGATGGTGCTCAATCTATTGCTGGGGGTATGGTTGGTCTACAGGGTTAGAGTTCATAATATACTTTTTTTTATACCGATATAGATATAATATTAATTAAATAAATAAATATAGTGAAGAGAGTCGTTATAGCTATTTATTTCTAATTCAAAAATTAACTGGAACATGAATCTATATAAAACGTTTGTTTTATATTTGTGTAACGTGTATAACGAGTCAAATTAGTTTTTCGTAATTATATCAATTAACAGGATCAAACAGGCTTCTATCAACGTTCACATTTTGTAACAAATGATTTAACCTAATTTCAGATTACAAAGATTGAAATAAAACCTATGCTCATACATAAAATTAAATAAATAATTTTTAGCTTTAATTTTACAATAATGTAACCAAATAATTTAATTAAATTTCTGAATTCAAAAATATATTTGAGTTTGTTAATATTAACAAAGGCAATTTTTCGTTTCTGTGGTTTCCAGTGAAATTTCGTGTTGTTTGTTAAATCCAAATTAATGATGAAATTTAATTGAAATTAGAGAAAATTTATTCAGAAATAGGTACTTGAAATGTTAATCGAACACTGCGAATATCAGAGGATACCTATATTCATTTGATATCAATATAATTTTGTCATTTTTAATATACTTAGTTTATTTCTTGGGATATATCATAATATATTGATTTAGGTGGTATTTTCGAATAAAGACATACTTTGAGGTTATTTGGTGCTACGCCACACCCATATCAAAATACCTACTTATTGAAAGACAATTACAAGCAAATATTGGAAGTAAGTATAACACGGAACTTAATATTACCACCGAAGGGGCAAGGTCATGGTTCCATGAGTATAAATTGCCGAATTGTGGTTGCTTAAATTATTAGTTGATCCACAACGACTACAAAAACAAGAACTATGAATTCCTTTGTAAGTATTTAGATTTTTTGAAATATATGTCATATGATAAGTTTGAAAAAAATTAAATTTATTTTTCTCTCAGGCTGTCATTACTTTCGTCGCCTGCTTGGCTATCGCTAACGCTGGTTGGTTCCATCATGGACCTTCCGCCCACGTTCTCCAAGGACCCAGCAGCAAAACCACCTTAGTCGGACCTGAAGGAAGCGTCATCTCCGCTGTAGCCCCAGGAGGTCAGATCGTACATGAAGAGCATCCAGGATACGTAGCTCATGCCAGTCCAGTACACTCTCACATTGTAGCTCACGCTGCCCCAGTTGTAGCTCATGCTGTTCCACATGTAGCTCATTCAACAGTTGTGGCTCATTCTTCAGCTTACGGCCACGATAACGTTGTTGTAGCCGGACCATCTGGAACTATTTCCACTGGACATTCCGCTCACTTTCCAGTTGTAGCTCATGCTGCTCCAGTCGTAGCACATTCTGCCCATTACGCTCATGTTGCTCCAGTAGCTTACGGAGTTCATGGACACGAAGGCCAATACGTACATGACCACAGTGAATCTTTGTACGATGATGGATCGTACAAACCTCATTTGTACCATCATTAATGTGTGTGTCAATATACGTGTATAAATGTTTAGAGTTAGATTGGACTGATGAGTGGGATGTAGAAATAAAAATATAAATAAATTAATAAAACCTAAGTTGAAAAAGTATTTGTTTCATAGATATCTACTTTTATATCCTTTCAATCTTCTTTGTACGATGGCAACTTAAAAGTATTCAGACATCTGAATTTAGCTGCTCATTTTAAATTTTTCTATTTATTGTCACTTGCCACGGCAGGCAATTTGTCGATAGGCATGGAATTTGGAATAGAATAGTATATTGTTGTATTAGGAGTAGAAGCTTTACTTTTTTGTGCTGAAGCAGTGGTTTGCAAGCCGAACGTAGTGAGGCTTGCAATACTGCTAAAGCACAAAAAAGTGCTTCTACTCCGTATGCAACATGCTATTTTTTCTCCAAATAAATGGGTTGAGTTCGGGGGCAAGTGAATGGTTGAGCGGCAGTAAAAGTACGAGCGGCACTAAAAGTACTTTTGCTGCCGCTGGGGTTGCCAAGCAGCATAGAAATTAAATTTCTACCACCTCGACAGGTGTTAAACCGCTGGATTTGCCTAGCAACATAGAAATTAAATTTCTGATATCTTGACAGGGGTTAACAAAGTGACGTTTTTTTGACGTTTGGAGAAAAATGAAATTTTTATTGATTTATACTATTGCAGCAAGCGACTGGTGCTTTGTCAAAAATAATAAATAGGTAACCAATTCTGTTTAGAAACATGCTATTGTATAAACAAATTTGGCATAAATAATAATGAGAGCCTAGACTTTTTAAATTTTGTGATGGATAACTATGTCAAGAAATTATATCTCGAGGTAGGGACTGAAGAAGTCCACCATCACAGAATATGAAAGCTGTAGAAACTGAGAAAAGCATAGGTACTTCTTGAAGAAAACCGAAAATGTTAGATAGAAAAACGCTTGCTGGCATTTTTCAGCTATATCAATACAAAAAAAGACTCTGGTCAAATGTACAGTATTCTAAAAACAAAATTCGATATAACTTTCATTCGAAAATTTGCATAAAGGGAACATACAAGTTGATTCAAAAGTAAGCGGCATCCTTTCGGGGGCGTATTTTTTGCATAAAAATAAGACAAAAAGTTCCTATTAACATGGGTCCGGAAATGCTTCCTAAGGGAGCTACGCCCCTTCGTATAGGACACCTGAAAGACCGTGTTTTTCTGTATAACTTTGAAACCCTTCACAAATGGATTTTGAAAATTGGTGTATTTTATAAACATTTGATGGCAATTAAGATACTAAATTGAAAATTCAAAAATCTTAATCAGTGTCACATACTGGAGAGGTTGAAAACATCCCTATTTTTTTTACTCGTCAGGTTTTTGAGAAACATACGCAAATCAGAAAATTTCCAAAGTCAATTTTCTCGTAAACGGTACGCTGTATCAAATTGAACCAAGAGTACCTTTTCTGTGTAAAAAGCTGTAAACTTTCTGAATTTTTAATCAGAATCGCAAAAACCTGACGAGTAAAAAAAATAGGGATGTTTTAACCCTCACCCTTCCCAGTATGTGACGCCACTGATTAAGATTTTTGAATTTTCAATTTAGTATCTTAATTGCCATCAAATGCCATCAAATGTTTATATATACCGATTTTCAAAATCCAATTGTAAAGGGTTTCAAAGTTATAGAGAAAAATACGTCTTTTAGATGTCCTATTCGAAGGGGCAGGAAGCATTTCCGGACCCATGTTAATAGGAACTTTTAGTCTCATTTTTATGCAAGGAATACGCCCCCGAAAGGATGCCGCTTACTTTTGAATCACCCTGTATAACGGTGAGACCAGTAGAGATAATAATATTACTGATGATTTCAAAATTAGCTGTCTATTTCTATTTTGACTTTTATGAGAATTTTTAATGAATTCGTTCGCAACATTATTATTTTCCAGTCACCATAACCAAGGATAATAGAAAAATATATAAGCTTATATAGCTGGCCAGAGACTAGCATATGTGCGTCATATATGTTTGTCGTAAACGCTTGCGCGTTCATGTTTGCCTGCGTATGGGCAAAAATCTGCAAGCATGTATGTCACACAAGTTTTCTGATCTGACGGAATTCATGCACGCGCAAGCATGTACTTGCATTCAAGTGTGTCGGACCCATGTTCACTCTTCATTTGCACACATTGTTAGTACAGTGGCTCGTGATCTCACCCGCAGTGTATTATTATTTTTTGAAATTATTTATCACATGAATCATGAATATTGTTCCTATTCAGTTATTGTTATTTTCTAAATTATATAAATAGTCTTTAGTAATGTTATTTGTGTATCTGAATTTATTTTTTTCCTTCAATTATCACATGCTTCCAGTAGCTAAATAGCGAAGTCTGGTTGTTAATCACTCGTGTGGTGATATGGCCGCTCTTAAAATTGTATTCTGTTTTTCTGTTATTGGAGACACTAACGTTAATAGCATTACGTAGCTATTTTCAATTATCCTCAGGTAATTTCGCCAATCGTCTGGTTCCAATCGTAATTCTTCTGAAAGATTTGAATGCTTACATTTTGAGCGTTTTGAAAGCTGATCTTTGACCCATTTTGTCCGAATTTTTGGCTTTTGAACTTTAAAAATAAATAAAAATAAAACAGTGTACGCCGCTGCCGGTAGATTAAATTCGTCGTCACTGTTCATCGTGTAATTTCATACTACTTGTGTGACAAGCTAGTGTGTAGATCTGTGGGTGAAAAGCGCTCGTCATACGCATGGACGATACACATGTATGACGAATATGTTTGACGCTCTTGTATGCTAGTCTGTGGCCCGTTTAAGGGTAAGTATGAGTGGAAAATAGAGAAGATAGCAGATACAACGGCTTCATAGAATAAACAAATCGCCACTCTCAAACTTTGCCGTTTTCTTCTATCATAGGCGACCAGCGGGTTGGGACTGTGTAACGAATAGCGATCAATATCTCTCTCTATTGGCGTCGCCTATCTATTGATTTTGAGTAAGTAAGCCCTGGGCTGGAACTCTGTAACGGATAGAGATCCTTATCCCTATCGCTATAGCATTTGCTATCTTCTTCTCTCTTGTCGAAATCAATAGAGAGGAGACATCAAAAGAGATGAAGAAAATATCTCTATTCGTTACAGAGTCCCCGCCCAAGTGCCATAGCGAGGGGAATAAACGACCTCTATCTGTTACAGGTTCATGTACTCCGAGCTTCACTTCCTCGATTTCTGGATGCTTCTGATCAAGGATATCACTCTATGATCCTTTTCTCATCCTCTATCCTGACTGACGACATATCTCGCCCAGATCCACTTTAGGCACAGAATTCCCAGTGAGTTATTTTCAGGTTTCTTTCCAATTCAAACTTCTTCGCCTCATAATTGAGTTTTCCAAACGTAAGCTGGATTTCTTGAAAGTTGTCTGCCATTAGACTAGAACTATATCATCGGCGAAGCAAAAAATTCAAGTATTCTCTATCGATGTGCACCCCATCTGCTTCTAGTTCAGACCATTTGGCAAGCTTTGTAGCAGTGTGACGAATAATTTAGGTCAGAGCGCATCTCCTTGCATTAGACTTCTTCATCTCCTTGCATTAGACCTCTCTATTTCCTTGCATTAGTCCTCTCCATTTCCTTGCATTAGTGTCCTCTCTCTGGTATTTTTTTTTTGTGTTCGCTTTATCGCCTTTCTTGTTTTGAAATTGTTCCTTATAACAACATTTATTGAATAGAATTTTCAGAGATCTACTGATGTATTGCTCACTTATCTTAATACTTACTATTATCCTCTTCTTCCCCAGGAGTCTTGTCGAGCAGTGGATTGAAAGCCATCGAATTATGCAACTAATTTTGTTTCATTATTTCAAATATTTCTCCGGATTCTTCTTCAAGACTCTGGGGATGTCAGTGTTGGTCTTTTCATTCTTCACTGAATACAATTTTTTCCAAAATCTTTCGATAGTGGTCATAATTTCTTGTTTATTTCTAATGATTGTTTATACAGGGTGTAAAAAAAATAGTGTACCAGACTTCGAGGGGTGATACTACATAATATGAAATTGGTGATAGTAATGTGATATGAATGGTGATAGTAAAAAAAAGCCGTAACAGTTCTGAAAGGGTAGATTCCATAAGGGTAGAGGGTAGTTACTAACAAAACGAAAAAGTATTTTAGGGCATATGTTCATAGGAACTTTTTTTTAGTTTTCATATATAGTATTACCTCTCGAAGTCCGGTACACTTTTTTTTACACCCAGTATATCTTTTTATTATTGGTATCAAAGCCTTCAGACTCTTGCTATGTTCCATTACTCTCCTCTGCATTCTTATTTCTCTAATTTGAATGGATATTGTTTTATTGATATTTGTGAATTCTTGGGTGGACTTGTGAAACAGAAAAAATAACACTCGACGCGCCTATTTTGTTGGCATTATGTATTTTCGAATAATAACATGCATCAGAGGAGCCAAAGCAAAATATAGCTTGATATTTTATCAATTTTCTTAAGAAATTTGTCAGAAAAGTAAATTGCGTGTGAGTTTGGATCATGAATCGGTAATCATTTTGATGCCCTGTGTAAATGTATACCTAAACACTTCAATGTAGGTATTGGTATTGATTCATATTTTTAATTAAATCTGTTATCTTGTTTTGTTCAATTATTATGAAAAAAAAATCATATTGATTATTTTCATGTTTTTACTACTCAAACAAAAGAGAACCACTCTATAGCTGCAAAAGTGTTGAATACAGAGAATTTTATATTTAATAGAGTCCCAGAAAAATATTTGGTATAAGAGTTATGTGAACGATGCACATCCTTGTAATTATTATCAAAGCACCTAACAGCGTGAAACATTTAAAAAACTTTAATAAGTCACTTTCCGGCAAGTCAAAAACCAAAGTGTACCTACGTTGATTGGCTCATTACCAATTAAATAACAAGAAGAAAAACATATACGTTATTTTTAACCAGGTCTTATTCGAATGTGTCCTTTCATTTGCGTAAGCTAATACCGCACCCTCATTAAAATTGTGTGGCGGAAAAATGACAAATTGAAGATTGATTCTTGTAAAAAGCACGGAATTGAATATCTATTACCTACCATCGAAGGGGCAAGGTTATGGGTCTATGGGTATAAATTGCCGAATTACGGTTACTAAAATTATCAGTTGATTTACAACAGTATCAAAAACAAGAGCTATGAACTCATTTGTAAGTAATTGTTTTTTATATTTTTGTTAGATTTTTTCTTATTTTGTATTTATTTTCAGGCTGTCATTACATTCGTCGCCTGCTTGGCTGCCGCCAATGCCGGTTGGTTACACGGACCCTCCGCCCACGTTCTTCAAGGACCTAGCAGCCGAACCACCTTGGTTGGACCTGAAGGAAGCGTCATCTCCGCTGTAGCCCCAGGAGGTCAGATCGTACATGAAGAGCATCCAGGATACGTAGCTCATGCCGCCCCAGTACATTCCCATATTGTAGCTCACGCTGCTCCCGTTGTAGCTCATGCTGTTCCACATGTAGCCCATTCAACAGTTGTTGCTCATTCTTCCGCTTATGGCCACGACAACGTTGTTGTAGCTGGACCATCCGGAACTATTTCCACCGGACATTCCGCTCACGTTCCAGTTGTAGCTCATGCTGCTCCAGTCGTAGCACATTCTGCCCATTACGCTCATGTTGCTCCAGTAGCTTACGGAGCTCATGGACACGAAGGCCAATACGTACATGACCACAGTGAATCTTTGTACGATGATGGATCGTACAAACCTCATTTGTACCATCATTAAGGGTGTGTGTGTGTCAATATACGTGTATAGAGTTAGATTGGACTGATGAGTAGGATGTAGAAATAAAAATATAAATAAATTCATAAAACATAAGTTAAAACAAAATTTGTTTTATAGATATCCACTTTTATATCCTTTCAATCTTCTTTGTACGATGGCGACTGAAAAATATTGGGACATCTGAATTTAGCTGCTCATTTTAAAATTTTCTATTTATTTTCACTTGTCACGACAGGCAATTCGTCGATAGGCATGAAATTCGAAAAAGAAATTAAATTTCTATTGGTTTATACTATTGCAGCAAGCGACTGGTGCTTTGTCAAAAATAATAAATAGGTAAAAAATTCTGTTTAAAAACATGCTATTATACCTATAAACAAATTGGGCATAAATAATAATGAGAGCCTAGACTTTTTAAATTTTGTGATAACTAGGTATCTCAAGAAATTATATCTCGAGGTAGGGACTGAGGAAGTCCACCATCACAGAGTATGAAAGCTCACTGAGAAAAGCGTAGGTACTTCTTGAAGAAAACCGAAAATGTTAGATAAAAAAAAGCTTGCTGTATATCAATACAGAAGAAAAAAAAAAGACTCTGGTCAGATGTACAGTATTCTGAAAGCAAAATTCGATATTATGTTCATTCAAGAAATTTGCATAATAGACCCTGAGATAGGGCCTGTTTAGTGGAATCATTTTTTTTGTCTGGCAATTTGAGGGCTGAATGTGGCTAGTTAGTTGTTGAGAATATGAGTGGTTTTAAAGCCAGCCCTCTATTCGAAATGTCCACAGAATGTTTTGCCGGAAAACTCGATTTCGAACTGTGATTACCGTCTGGCGATTTTCCAGCGTTATTTTCACAACAAAACCTTCTATTCGCTCGATTGCCAGATAAAAAGTAAACGCGGAAGGTTCTTTTCTTCTCTCTTGAAAGTTGACACCCATCCCCACTTTTTCAGCTATTGAAGAGCATCTGGTATTTTTCATGAGTGAATTATTTATCAATGTCAATCTTTTATTTAAAAGCCAAAAAATTTGAGATCATTGATAAAAAATTCTTCATGTAAATACATTTTTTTCTTCTCCAAATTTTCGAACGGGTGGCAGGCATTAAAATCACCCATATTCTTATCAGCTAGCTAGCCACATTCAGACCTCAAAATGCCAGACAAAAAAAAATTACTCCACTAAACAGTCCCTATCTCAAAGTCTATAAAGGGAACATATAATTAGTGAGACCAGTAGTGATAAATGATAATGTAACAGCCGATTCAATAAAAATAAATGATAATACTGATAATTTCAAAATTAGCTGTCTATTTCTATTTTGACTTTTATGAGAATTTTTAATAAATTCGTTCGCAACATTTATTATTTTATGTCATACCAATACATTATTGTGTTTTTATACCTTAGATACCATCTACATAATTCATTATTTTATGCCCGTGCGGGCATAAAGTACACATTATGGCCCGCGCGGGCATAAAGTACACATTATGGCCCGCGCGGGCATAAAGACGCAAAAAAAATGTTCAATTAACTTATTCTTTATTAACAAAATATAAATTTACGCTTATAAACATATTATTTTTGTCAAAAAATGATGATGTTTGCACACTGATGACAATTTGCGAAGTGACACTTTTTTCCCAGATATTTATTATTCACAACCAACTGGTATGACATAAAAGTTTGTATGCACCACGGGTACTAATAGATATATATATACCCTCGGGCGACTTACGAACCCTCGGGCCAGAGGCCCTCGGCTTTGTAAGACTGTCGCCCTCAGGGCATAATCATCTACTTAGTACCCTTGATACATAAATAACTATTCCGGTCACCATATCCAAGGATAATAGAAAAATATGTAAGCTATAAAGCTGGCCACAGTATACATGTGCGTCATATATGTTTGTCGTAAACGCTTGCGCGTTCATGTTTGCCTGTGTATGGGCAAAAATCTGGAAGCATGTATGTCACACAAGTTTTCTCATCTGACCGGAATTGACGTTTTCAATTAAAAGAGATGGACAATAAAGTATGAAAACATCCATTTTCCCGCCAAAATTTGCTGGCTTGTCAATGTCAATAGGCGTTTGAAAATTTGAAATTGAAAAAAAAATGTGGGGAAAGTCTTTGCTTCATTTGCAGGACTTCTCTATGGAGAGAGCGAAGGATTATTTTAAAAGTAAACAGCTTCCGCAAACCAAATTTGAACGTGACTATAAGTATTTCTGTGACGGCTATATAAGTGACATTTTTACAGCTTACAACATTTCAATCGGTAGGTGTTGTTTTTTTAATTTTATGCAATTTATTCATGGAAATATTCCTTTTCAATCTAAGAGTTCGACATTTTGAAGTTCTTTATTTTAGATGAGACTATGGTTTCTGCCAAATGTTATAGAAGTCAGCGTAAAAACAGCCCCCCACATAAATTGAGATTACTTTTGACAAATTTAATGATCAAAGAAGCTAGTTGCAGTTGTTTGATAGGGTGAGTTTGCAGTTAGATCACAGCATGTCTATACTGTGGTTAGACTATTGAACAGCGATTTAAATTATAAATAAATAAGTGATTTTTATGTTAAAGGTTGACACAGGCATGTGGTCACTTGGTTGGTCTGTGTTTCACGCTGGAACACTTTATTCTTCGTAAATATCAAGAGGTGCCAGACGAATTGACATGTACGGAGATTCTACAAAAATGGGATAAACCAAGAGGCAAGTCTGTAGCATTTGAATGCGTGATGGATGTTTCAATTCGAAAACCAAGCGAGACACCCAAGAAGAGAGCACCACTTTACTGTAAATTGCAAAAAATGGCCGATTTAAATAATAGTATCATTAACGATGGGGTTATTGAGAAAAATGCTGCAGAATTGAAAGAAATAAATCCATAAATAGCTGCTTCCTACCTTTTTTCCACCTCTTGTGAAGCGGTTGTGGATTTGCCACTGGGTTTAAGCGCCGAAGTCAATTCGCATACAAGCCTCGAAGAGGGTTGAAAAGTACATCGATTTTGAGTAGGATGAAGGTATTTTCACGCGTGGCTCCTGGGGATAACATATATGGAAAATTCGATTTTACTTATGTTACCCTAAAATGTACTTTTCCATTCGCGACACTTCCCAAGCCAATATGTTTTCTTGCTACCAACTTTGTAGATTTTCATCCTTCCGATGGACTTATGTGGAAAAATCGCCCAAAATCTCGATTTTTTCCCTATAGGATTACGCCCTTATTTCAAACCTTCAGCCACCTGCAACACCTCCTTCTTTGTTTTCACGAAGCCAGGATTTATTATTAAATCCTTTGGTGAACACAGCTTGCGAGAAAATATGGGCACAGGAACGACTTTCATTTCTGTTATGGAAAATCGAATTTTCCATACGTTATACCCAGAAGCCAGCCGTGAAAATACCTTCATCCTACTCAAAATCGATGTACTTTTCAACCCTCTTCGAGGCTTGTATGCGAAAATGGGGCACCTAAATATGTCACTATCTGACGGTTTATTAGAATACCAAATTAACTACACAAATTCTCTAGTACAAGAGGTACAAGAGATAGTTCCTTCTCACGAAAAGGATAGAAGTAGTTTTTTGAAAATTCCAATACAGAGAGACGACAGAAAATATTTTTTTTCGATACTACCGGAGAGACGACAGATTTTTTTTTTTTCGATACTACCGATGAGGCCAGAGCTCAACCACCTTAGTTTGAGGATAGAAGAATGTTGGCGGTTGGAAGAAGCTACAAGAAATCAAGCCAGTTCACAACTTTGGAGGAAAGAAAGACAGAAACGTTCCACTGCATCTAATTTTTGGGAACTATTAAAACGGAGGAAGACCCCTGATGACAGGTTTTTATCGCAAATTTTCAAGCCAAAGAACATTGATCATGTACCCGGCATAAAACATGGTGAAACAAACGAAAGCGTAGCTCGCGAAATTTACCAGAAAGCTGAGCCAAGCGTTAGGGTGTTTCCATCAGGTTTGGTGGTCCATCCAGCAGCTAATTTCTTGGGCGCTTCGGCGGATGGCCACTTAGTCGATAATATGGAAGTTAGACAGGAAAATGGAGTCTTGGAAATTAAGTGCTCCTTATGGGAGTCGTTGTCGAAAGGTCTTTTTATATATTTAGGGATATTTTGAAATTGTCATAACTGAGAAAACCAGTAAAATAGGAAATATCATTATCATTATGTTTAAACATATCAATAGAAAATTTAGCGGCAGCATATGCCACATTCTTATATATGTTTTCCTGCCTGTTCCTGAATAAACCTTTATCAAATACAGTAAATGATACATTTGTAGCCTTAACGTGTTGGAAAGGTTGATCTTTACATTTAAATTTTTCAAGGAAATCGTTATGGTTGATAAGTAACGTAGTGTATAACGTGTTTAACCCACAGCATTCTCGCCAAACGGTATTTGCATCAGACTTCTTCAACTGCTCTTCACGCACTTCAGGCTTCACTGCTTCATTTACAAGGACCTTCTTAATGGCAACTGTGTTATCCATGTCCCCAATATTAGACAGGGATTGGTAACGTTCATCAATTAAAGTGCCATTATTTATTTCCAAACTTTCTGTTCTCCTTTCTACAAATAGTATCTACATTAAATAAAAACTCTTCAAGCTTATTATTCACATTCCAGAAGATCACCAGCAGCTGAAGCTTGACTTGGGGGAAGTAGTTGGGTGATTTCAATCGAATCAAATGTTGCTGAATAAAAAAAATTGTACAGCAGTTACTTTTACTAGAAAGATTGATATTATTGACTATTATGTAGGTAAAGAAAAAATTGGTCGTACTAATGAAGTTAAGGATCTTGCAGTACTCTGACTCTGACTGACATGAAATTCAATACCTACTTTAATCATATAGTAAAAAAGTCCCTCAGGTCATTGGCAGTTCAAAAGTTCTCGACCATGGAAAATGTAGGATCTGATGGGAACTTATGAAAAGACACATCCGCCGGTGAATAGGAATTATTTCTACAAGACGGCACACAACACACAATCACCATTGTTGAGGAAAAGAAAACAAAAAACCGAGTACAAAATCGTTTTCAAGCGTATATAAAAATTTTGTCAAAAAACCACTGTCAACAGCTGTCAACTATTGTTTTCATATTTTTGAATTTTCTGACGTCTGATGCCAGAGAGAGAAGGTTTTAAATTGAAAAATACGTATTTTGTCATATTTACGTTTAAAAATAAACAAAAACAGAAACATAACCGAAATTGCACAATTTGACAAGTGGAACCAATCAAAGTCATTCCACACAGGTATCGTGCGTCATTATATGCGTCTTTTTCTTTATTGCAGAAATCTTAATAAACTATCCTTGTTGTTCATTGCATGAGAAAGGTCCATTCATGCACGCATGAGCATGTACTTGCAAACAAGAGTGTCGGAGTGTGGCCCATGTTCACACTTCATTTGCACACATGAGTTGTATTCCTTTCAAGAGTTTGAAACACTAGAGCTACTCGCTCCGGTGTTAGTCGACCCGATTTGAAAGGAAGAGATGCGCTGGCTTTCATGCATTTAAATGGTTTGAGTCGGGTTTGAGTACTCAGGTGCAACAAATACTTTTCGAAAGGAATAAGCGCGTAAATCCCCGGAGCTGTTCCGGAGCTCCTCCTAGGTGTGAAAGGAATACAACTATTGTTAGTGCAGTGGTTCGTGATATCACCCGCAGTGTATTTTTATTTTTTGAAATTATTTGTTAAGGTCACATGAATGATGAATATTTTATAAATTATACAAATACCTAGTCTTTAGTTATTAGTAATGTTATTTGTGTATCTAAATTTATTTTTTCCCTTCAATTATCATATGCTTCCAGTAGCTAAATAGCGAAGTGTGGCTGTTAATCGCTCGTATGGTGATATGGCAGCCCTTAAAATTGTATTCTGTTTTTCTATTACTGGAGACACTAACGTTAATAGCATTACGGAGCTATCTTCATCAATCCTCAGGTAATTTCGTCAATCGTCTGGATTCATTCGTAATTCTTTTAAAAGATTTGAATGCGTACCTATATTTTGATTCATCGTGTACTTTCATACTACTTGTGTGACAAGCTAGTGTGTAGATCTAGGGTGAAAAGCGCTCGTCATACATGGACGATAAACATGTATGACGCTCTTGTATGCTAGTCTGTGGTCAGCAATACGGTAAGTATGAGTGGAAAATAGAGAAGATACCAGAACATAAGATGAGCTGAAGCAAAATATATGTCCAAGATTTTTTAAATTCTAAGAAAGTCAGAAAATTAGATTGTGTATGATTTTTGATCATGAATAATCATTTTGGTGGCCGTGACGCCATGTAAAAATATACCTTAACACTTCAATATAGATATTAATTTATATTGATTTTCATGTTTTGTTCATTGAGAGAATTTTATACTAGAGTCCCAGGAAAAAATTTTGGGAAAATTAGAAGAGTTACCTACGTGAAAAATAAAATTTTGTACGATACGCATCCTTGAAATTTTTATCAAAGCACCTAACAGGAAAAATTCTACGCATACTTAGTGAAACATTCAAAAAAACGTTTACTTTATCATGTCACTTTCCGGCAAGTCAAAAATCAATGTGTACTGGATTGGCTCATTAACAATTAACTAACTAGAAGAAAAAAATATGATATTTTTTACCAGGTTATATTCGAATTTGTCCTTCCATTTACATAAGCTAATACCGCGCCCTCATTAAAATTGTGTGGCGGAAAAATGACAAATTGAAGATTGATTCTCGCAAAAAGCACGGAATTGAATATCTATTACCAACCATCGAAGGGGCAAGGTTATGGGTCTATGGGTATAAATTGCCGAATCACGTTTACTAAAATTATCAGTTGATTTACAACAGTATCAAAAACAAGAGCTATGAATTCATTTGTAAGTAATTGTTTCTTATATTTTTGTTAGATTTTTTCTTATTTTGTATTTAATTTCAGGCTGTCATTACTTTCGTCGCCTGCTTGGCTGCCGCCAATGCCGGTTGGTTACACGGACCCTCTGCCCACGTTCTTCAAGGACCCAGCAGCCGAACCACCTTGGTTGGACCTGAAGGAAGCGTCATCTCCGCTGTAGCCCCAGGAGGTCAGATCGTACATGAAGAGCATCCAGGATACGTAGCTCATGCCGCTCCAGTACACTCCCATGTTGTAGCTCACGCTGCCCCAGTTGTAGCTCATGCTGTTCCACATGTAGCTCAATCAACAGTTGTGGCTCATTCTTCAGCTTACGGCCACGACAACGTTGTTGTAGCTGGACCATCCGGAACTATTTCCACCGGACATTCCGCCCACGTTCCAGTTGTAGCTCATGCTGCTCCAGTCGTAGCACATTCTGCCCATTACGCTCATGTTGCTCCAGTAGCTTACGGAATTCATGGACACGAAGGCCAATACGTCCATGACCACAGTGAATCTTTGTATGATGATGGATCATACAAACCTCATTTGTACCATTATTAATTGATGTGTATCAAGAACTGTACAGCCATTATTATTAATTTAAGTGTTGAGAGTGATGTGAATATAAAATGAAACATGAAAACAAATACGAAATTCTTATTTTATTCAAGCTCAAGTATTTAGTTCCACTTCCTCCCTCTAGATGTTCTTTATTGGACTTTTCCGAAGTACAATATCTATCCATAGCACTTTCAGTAGAAGGATACGTTCGCCCATTGCACGAGATCCTCTCACTAACCTGGATCCCTTAGAATAAAGCGCACCTTGTGATGATTTCGTTTGTCATACTTCCACTTATCAAAAAATAAATTAGGGATTGTTGTAGGTGAAAGTGCACGTTGAAAAATATAGTAACTATATCCTTTTTACAATCCGATGTCCACAGGTGCAGGTAAATTTATCACCTTTCCCTATCAAATAGCATTGAAAGGTGATTTTACCTGTACCTACCTGTGGACATCGGATTGTGAACGGATAATACTAGGAATATTTGAACTTTCATACATAGTACCTATGTAATTTTGATGTCATATTTTGATATTATAGGTTGTTCACTTGTCCTATATACCGCGTGTGGCTAAATTCAGCTGGTGTAGGCACCGTGGTGGAATGGTAGAAGAACCAGTGTTGTTAAATTAAACAGGGTTTGGCAAGCTGTGGTTTGGCATTGGCATTAGTGAACCGTAATTACCGCATCCGTGTCGGTGCACCATTTTGGTGAATTTAGCCACACGCTCATATAAGCTCATAAATAGCAGCTCCTAGCAGATCTTTCTGATTTTTCGAGCCGGTAGAGCAAGTAGGTACAAACAAACAGCCTATTATACTTTGGTCGTTCAAAGTCAACAAATTGGAAAAATGCGTACCTACTTATTTCTTTTTTGTGATAGAATAATTATCTTGTGGTTAATATCATAGGAATGCTATATTTCACCATCAATTCCATCGGAATCATTGCTGAGTTTTTTCTGTACGCACTATCTTGAAATAAAACACTGGGTTTATCGGAGGAATGAAAATATCTTCATCATAAATTTCGCGAATTCCATAAGCGAACCACCAGATCAATTTCGTTCAACTTGTCATTTTTGTGTATCAAAATAATCATTTCAAATAAATTCATTTTAACTGAACTGAAAATTCGTGAATAAATTGAAATTAAAATAAACAAGAATTTTCTCAAATCTAAAATATTAGACTATCCAAGACGGTGTCAAACTTAAATTAAAATTTCCTCCAAGAGACACACAAACCATGTGTTTTGCTTGTCAAAGTCACGTGTTTTGGATTGATTAGAATATCCAAGATGCTGTCAAACTTAAATTAAGAGGGGCGTTCAAATAAAATTTCATTTACAGACCTTTACAAATTTCTGTTCAATTCCAAATTTAGACCACTATTGAGTGAAATGAAGTTATGTTCATAACAATAATAGATTAGATTATAAGTCGAAGCATTTTTGGTTGCAAAATACGCAGTCTAAATAGTAAAATTATTACCAATTTTGTTGTCAACAATATGCAAATTTTGGTCATGGATTTAAATGAAAAAGGGACGAATATCTAGAGTAGCACACCAACAATAAATTTTCAAAATTTCGGATAGTAAAATGCTGGAAAAAATTAATAGGACAGAATTTTCGAAAATTATAATGTTTGTATCACAAAATTAATCAAAATCTGCCAAACAACGATGTGATTGCTGTCATTTTTAGCAAAGACTCAAACCAAACGTGTGTTCAGCGCTTCTCTAAAAGATGTCGCTGAGTTCGGGAAGGGTAGTCACTTCTTTCAAACGCCAGTAAAAACTGTTTTACCTAGCTAAACATGTGAAATACTATTATTTCATTTGCATCTGAATGAAATTATTTAGTCCACTGTAAATTACTGTGTGAACGAATTGATATTGAAGATGTCGCCATCTACTTGTAAATAAGTCAATCACTTACAGAGAATTTGAACACCCTGAGAAAATAATTCTCAGTCATAAATATTTCACATTCACTACAATAGAACATAAAGTACCTATATGAAAATAGCAATTTGGCTTATCTCAGATAATGGAAAGTGAGTCTGGCTGAAATTTTTCGGATCTTCAATTTTTCACTTGCCAGACGTATTATCCATACTCACAGATTAGCCGGACTATTTTTTTACGAAACTTCAGTATACTCATTAGTAGACCCATTTTTATCACTGGAAAAAAAAAGGGCCGTACATTCGTGGGCTCTAACGCATTTTGCGCCTCAACCCATCGGAAAACCCCCCCTAAAAATATATGAATTTTGCTTAGAATTACTAACCCTACAATTTTGTCCGTGTTGTGTGACTGGGAAAATAAGTGCCGAAAATCGTCACTGCCTTCTAGACTATTAAAGTTAAGCTCCACCTTTAATTCGTTGAATATAACTCGTGCAAACAAGCTTAATCAATTAAAAATATAACAGTTCATAGGGCAATAAGACTGCAAAAAAGCAAATATAAGGATTCTGCTGGACTGACACATTAATAAATGAAGAACTATGACCAGTAAAATTGAGTGGTATTGCCATTGCCATATTCCGAGGCATAGGCATAATATTAATAATTAGTTTATGTGTAAAAAGATGTTGTTCTGTTTATGTTCTATCACGTTTTCTACAAGGTGCTACACTTTTGATACTTCCAAATTATATGCATAGTTCTCGAAAGAATGGGAGATCTGTAGAGAATGTCTAAAAAATTTAAAACTGACAAAAAATCTAGGAAGTCATAAAACCCAAAAAATATGCGTGCGTTGTTTGGCTTATTCACCTTATTGCGAATTAATTATTATGAACAACGCCATAGGTACGTAATTTCCTACCGGGATATGTTAGGATTTGTCTTCCATTTACGTAAAGTGATACCACACCCTCATTAAAATTTTGACACGCGAAAATAACAAATTGTAAACTTCCCTAAATACCCGTAAACATCGAAGAAGCAAGGTTATGACTCCACTGGTAGGTATAAATTACCGAATAATAGTAGCTGAAATTATCAGTTGATCTACAACAGTATCAAAAACAAGAGCTATGAACTCATTTGTAAGTAATTGATTTATTTGAAACATAATTTTATTTAAAATTTTTGTTGGATTTTCTCTTATTTTGTATTCAATTTTAGGCTGTCATTACTTTCGTCGCCTGCTTGGCTGCCGCCAATGCCAGTTGGTTACACGGACCCTCTGCCCACGTTCTTCAAGGACCCAGCAGCCGAACCACCTTGATTGGACCTGAAGGAAGCGTCATCTCCGCTGTAGCCCCAGGAGGTCAGATAGTACATGAAGAGCATCCAGGATACGTAGCTCATGCCGCCCCAGTACATTCCCATATTGTAGCTCACGCTGCTCCCGTTGTAGCTCATGCTGTTCCACATGTAGCCCATTCAACTGGTGTTGTTCATTCTTCAGCTTATAACCACGACAACGTTGTTGTAGCTGGACCATCCGGAACTATTTCTACCGGACATTCCGCTCACGTTCCAGTTGTAGCTCATGCTGCTCCAGTCGTAGCACATTCTGCCCATTACGCTCATGTTGCCCCAGTAGCTTACGGAGTTCATGGACACGAAGGCCAATACGTACATGACCACAGTGAGTCTTTGTATGATGATGGATCGTACAAACCTCATTTGTACCATTATTAATAATTGATTTGTATAGAAAACTGTACAGCCATAATTAATTTAAGAGTCATCTTATTGATGATAGTTATGTAATAAAATGAATTGAAAACCAGAATTCTTATTTTATTCAAGCTCAAACTTATAGTTCCACTTCCTTTCTCTACATGCTATTCATTGCACGTTGCCGAAGTGCAATATCCATTTATGGCATTTTCAGGAAACCAAGATGTTTGCTCATACAGAGTATAAAATAGTGCAACGAGCCTTAAGGGCCAATGGCACGGTATAATCTCAAAACCTACTCTAAGGTAAGTGATACCCTAATCTAAAGCGCACCTTATGATCCTTCTGCCGTAATTCCATTTATCATAAAATAAGTTAGGGTATGTTGTAGATGAAAGTGGTAACGCTGCAAAATATAGTAACTACTAGGGATATTTGAACTTTCTCTTTCATACAAAGTAGGTAATTTTGATGTCACATGCAAATAATATATTCTACTTATTAGTCGTTCAAACTCAAGAAATGGGAAAAATGCGTAGGTGCTTATTTCTTTATTATTATTTTTTTTTTTGATTTGATAGAATATTTAAGTATCTTGTGGTTGATATCATAAGGATCCTATATTTTTTCTGTCTCAATTCCTGCTGAGTTTTTTTTCTGCACGCAATATCTTGAAATAAAATCCTAGGTGTATCGAAGGAATGAAAATATTTTCATCATAAATCCCCATTTCCACAAGCGAACTTCTAGATCTATTTCGTCATCTTTGTCTATCAAAATAGTCATTTCAAATAAATTCATTTTTACTGAACAGAAAGTTCGTGAATAAATTGAAATAAAAATAAACAAGAATTTTCTCAAACCTTAAATATAGGAACCACACTACCCCTTGAAAATGAGGTTAGAATCCATAGGGTTTAAAGCCGTAAAAATCTTCGGTTTATCTTATCTTCATATAAACCTGGCTTAGGTCCTGGTTCGATGATTGTGCATATAAAAAAATAAATAGTTAAGGGAGAATTAGGGCCGGTAGTCCAATGTTAGGTAGGTACCTTAAAACCAAGACTTAGCTAAGTAGGTAACCTTAACTTTAAGTTAAACCTAAAATCAGTTTGTTCCTTTAGCTGAGATCCAGCTTAAATTAAGGGAACTTTGAAACTTGTATGAGGGATGACGCAAGGTTATTAGTAATTTAAAGTGGCATTGAAATACCGGCACTCAAAGTTAAGCTCCACCTTTAATTCGTTGAAGAGAACTCGTGCAAACAAGCCTTAATCAATTAAAAATATAACAGTTCATAGGGCAATAAGACTGCAAAAAAGCAAATATAAGGATTCCGCTGGACTGACACATTAATAAATGAAGAACTTATGACCAGTAAAACTTGAGTGGTATTGCCATATTCCGAGGCATGGGTGTATTCTTATTATTCAGTTTATGTTTTCATCAGAAACATAATTTTCGTGTGAAAATATAAAGTTGTTTACGTTTTATCAAAGGACCCCGCACATTTCTTATGGAAAAGTGATCTATGTGGAATTTTGCTGAATTTTTGATATTGTGTATAGGGAGTCGTCCTTAACAAAAGTGGTCATTGCGCTAATGTTCAATACCCAACAGTTTTCAAGATATCTATTAAAAACTTTTTTAATTTGACACTCTTCAGTATGACGTCACCAGTATGCTCACAGCACCGAAAATTAGAACTATCCTTTTCACTTTTGACTTTGCCAACCTATACTTATACTCTTCTCCTTTTAACATTTAGGAAATAGAAAAAAACAACAACAGGTACAAATGAAATCGCTATATGACAGACATCATGACATGAAGTTGACGATTGCGGCAGGTGCTAGGTGTTGTTTACGTACCTACCTATTTGTCACTAATCGCTATCGCTATCTTTTTTTTTTCTTAATGTTAAAAGGAGAAGAGTGAAGTCAAAGTCAAAAGTGGAAAGAATAGTAATAATTTTCGTTGCTGTGAGTGACGTCATACTGAAAAAATACATAAATCTACGCTTTCGTAAGTATTCGGTGCATTCGCTATGGCTTCTTTGGTTGCAAAACGTTTGATAAAATTAACAGAGTGATGTGACAGGTGCTGTGTTACCTAAAACTCCAGTAGAGGCAAATGGGGTCGTTAATTTAATGAAACTTGTTCGACTATCACTTTTACAATCACCAAAGACACATCGCTTCATCGCCTCTCGATAAAACATCTCACGTTCTCCCAAAACTGCCATAATTATTAAATTTAAGCCCAAAATTGAAAAAAAATTAATAACATTGACAATGCTAGGTTATTATGTGACTTTGTTTGTCGTCATTCATAATGAAATCTTCTATTGACATCTTGAAAACTGTTGGGTATTGAACATTAGCGCAATGATCACTTTTGTTAAGGACGACTGCCTCTACATAATATCAAAAATTCAGCAAAATTCCACATAGATCACTTTTCCATAAGAAATGTGCGGGGTCCTTTACTACAAGGTGATACACTTTTGATACTTTATGATTATATACATAGTATTCGAAAAACTGAAAGAACTGTAGAAAATGTCTAAAAAAATTAAGATTCACAAAAAATTCTAGAAGTAAAAAAACCCGTAATATATGCGTACCTACTTTGTTCGGCTTATTGAACTTATTGCGAATTAATTATTATAAACAGCGCCATAGGTACGTAATTTCCTACCGGGATATGTTAGAATTTGTCTTCCATTGACGTAAAGTGATACCACACCCTCATTAAAATTTTGATACGCGAAAATAACAATTTGAAAAATACTTACTCTAAATACCTTCTAGCATCAAAGAAGCAAGGTTATGACTCCATTGGTAGGTATAAATTGCCGAATAACGGTAGCTGAAATTATCAGTTGATCTACAACAGTACCAAAAACAAGAGCTATGAACTCATTTGTAAGTAATTGATTTAAAATATTAGTTTTTCTTAATTTTTTGTTGAATTTTCTCATATTTGGTATTGAATTTTAGGCTGTCATTACATTCGTCGCCTGTTTGGCTGCCGCCAATGCCGGTTGGTTACACGGACCCTCTGCTCATGTTCTCCAAGGACCCAGCAGCCGAACCACCTTGGTTGGACCTGAAGGAAGCGTCATTTCCGCTGTAGCCCCAGGAGGTCAGATCGTACATGAAGAGCATCCAGGATACGTAGCTCATGCCGCTCCAGTACACTCTCACATTGTAGCTCACGCTGCTCCAGTTGTAGCTCATGCTGTGCCACATGTAGCTCATGCTGTGCCACATGTAGCTCAATCAACAGTTGTTGCTCATTCTTCAGCTTATCGCCACGACAGCGTTGTTGTAGCTGGACCATCCGGAACTATTTCCACCGGTCATTCCACTCACGTTCCAGTTGTAGCTCATGCTTCTCCAGTCGTAGCACATTCTGCCCATTACGCTCATGTTGCTCCAGTAGCTTACGGAGTTCATGGACACGAAGGCCAATACGTACATGACCATAGTGAATCTTTGTACGATGATGGATCGTACAAACCTCACTTGTACCATTATTAATAATTGATGTGTATCAAGCACTGTATAGCCATAATTAATTTAGGAGTCATCTTACTGATGACAGTGATGTAAATATAAAATAAAATGAAAACACATCAAAAAAATCTTATTTTTATTTTATTCAATCTCAAATTTATAGTTCCACCTCCCTTCTCTACATGGTCTTCATTGTTCGTTCCCGATGTGCAATATTCATTCATGGCATTTTTAGGGAACGAATACGCTCGCCTATAATATAAAATACTGAAACGATCCTTAAGGGCCACTTGCACGGGATCCTCTCAAAACCTACTTGTTGGTTTAATCTAAGGCGCACCTTGTGATCATTTCATTTGTTATAGTTTCACCTATCATATAATAAATTAGGGTTTGTTGTAGGTGAGAGTGGTAACGCTGCAAAATATACTTACTACTAGTATAGTATTTTTAAGTGAAACTACAAATTAAAATTAACGCTGACGTACATTAGTCAACTACGATTTGAAGTCATGCCGTCACAGTACACCCCTATCCTGTCACACTTTAGGCTCATGCCCCTGCCATATTATTCTGTCTCAGTTGTAGCTTACGCCGTATCGCATGTTCCGCTCATACCCGCGATAGTGTTGTAGGTTGTAGCGTAGCTGGACGATCTATGGAGTATCTTCCACTGGATATTCTGCCAACGCTCCAGTTATGTTTGTTCAGTAGCCTACGAAGTTTATCACGAAAGTCAATATGTTCATGATCAGAATGAATATTGGTATGATGATGAATCTTGCAAACCTCATTTCGACCATCATTACGGGTGGATAAGGCTTATTCCGAGTATAGTTATATCAAAATCTAGAGTTACCGTAGACTCATATGTGAGCAAATTTGCTCCTGATGATGAGGAATGAAGATTTCTATTCTCGAAACCGAAACATGTAGGGCTCTTTAACGTGATAAGTATTTTATGGAGGAAGACTTTGTATTTCCTTTTGGAATTAAATTTGAACTCAACTTTGAGAGATGAACTACTTCTTAAATTTACAATAGAAATGTCTTAAACCAAGGTACATCAACTATCCAAACTAAATATAAAAGCGTCCAAAACACAATATATTTTCGAAAGAATCTGGACTTTATTCCAAATAACAGGTAATTGTGTGAAATAATCGGGGATAATACCACGAGAGCTTCAAAATTACCGATAATTTTTCACGATTGCGTGTTTTCTATAATTTCACGAGTCCGTAGGACGAGTGAAATTTGCAGAGAAAACACGCATGAGTGAAAAATTATCTGGTTCATTTTAAAGCTCAAGTGGTATTTAGAGGATTATTTCACGTATGAGAATGCAAAAAATATGGAAATAAATATGTATTAGATAATTTGAACATCTAAATAATCAATACAAATAAATGGTTGCTATCAGGAACCGTTTGTTTGTATCAAAAATTAGCATGACAACCATGTATAAAATAACATGGGAGAATTATTGCTGTAATTCTCTCTAGTTAAACAAATGGAAAAGAGAATTTTCGCTGTAATTCTGAAAATCGTCACTTGTCTTATGGGATTTCTAACACATGAGTGGAATAATCTGAGATATTTTCCGAGAGCACCCCAACACAAAATCAATTACGTCAGATTATATAGCTATTTTTCAAATACATGGATAAATGGAACAGTGAATAAACACAATTATTGCTTCATACAATGGTTGCATTTTTCAACAGAATTTACTGAAAGTAGGTATGTATAGGTCATTCTTCTTTATGAAAAATGTTGTGTAATATTTTTCTAAAAATACTCAAGAGTGAGATATAAAATTACCTGCGCCATAATTTGACGAAAGTGTCAAAAAACTTTGCACTGTGAATCCACCCCCCGAAAACCGCATTCTCTGTTTTTTTTTTAACTATTTTTTTTTAAAACTGAGTCGGCTTGTGAACGGATGGACACACTCAACAATAAAGAGTCACTTTATAGCCACAAGTTTTTTTAATAAAGGTAATGTTATGATAAAGCCGCACATGAAATAAAATTGATAATAAATATTACTATCTGCAACAATTTGAAATAAAATGTTGTACAAAATACATTTGTGAAACATCTAAGCTTTTGTTTTGATAAGTTACTTTGCAGTCCTGTAATGTATGGATAACTATTCTGAAAGATCTTCCAAAGATTTTTAGATCGGATTGAAAGCATATTAGGTGTACGGTGTTTGACTTAATATGGAGTTTAATTTTAATTAAATTAATTTAGTAAGAGAACAAAATACGTTTTTTCCTGCCAGGTTATATTAGAATTTGTCCTCGTATTTGTGTTAGCCAATACCACACCCTAATTAAAATAAATTGTAATAGGTACCCAAAAATGAGAAATTGATGTTGTTTCTTGTAAAAAATACGGAATTAAATATCTACTGCCATCGATAAGGAGCAAGGTTATGGATTTATGAGTACCTATAAATTGCTGAATTACGATTGCTAAATGTATCAGTTGATCTACAACAGTATCAAAAACAAGAGCTATGAATTCATTTGTAAGTAATTATTCCATTTAGCGCCGATTTATTGAACCTTCTGATAAACTGTCAGGTATGCAATCTGACGGAAGAAACGCAATCTGTGCAATAGAACGGTAAATTTATCTTGCAGATAGTTACCAGCAGGTTTATCTGAAGATAAATAAACCAGGCCTTAATCAAATTAAATTGTAATTTTTTCTAAATTATTGATAAATAATTTCCTATATTAATATTTTCAGGCTGTCATTACTTTCGTCGCCTGCTTGGCTATCGCCAACGCTGGTTGGTTCCACCATGGACCTTCTGCCCACGTTCTTCAAGGACCTAGCAGTAGAACTACTTTGGTAGGACCTGAGGGAAGCGTCATCTCCGCTGTAGCCCCAGGAGGTCAAATCGTACACGAAGAGCATCCCGGATATGTAGCTCATGCCGCTCCAGTACATTCTCATCTTGTAGCTCACGCTTCCCCAGTTGTAGCTCATGCTATTCCACACGTATCCCAAACAGTTGTTGCCCATTCTTCAGCCTATGGCTCTGATAATGTTGTTGTAGCTGGACCATCCGGAACTATCTCCACCGGACAGTCTAACCACGTTCCAGTTGTAGCTCATGCTGCTCCAGTCGTAGCTCATTCTGCCCATTACGCTCATGTTGCTCCATTATCTTATGGAATACATGGACATGAAGGCCAATATGTTCATGACCACAGTGAATCATTGTACGATGATGGATCGTACAAACCTCATTTATACCATCATTAGGAGGTGTAGGTATATTGAATTTTAGAGTTTTCTGACTGATAAAATTGTTATTCAAATAAATTTAAAAAAATATATTTTAAAATACATAATTTTTTATTTTTTTTTTCATACTATCAATTGGGACAATTTTGGCACAATCTTCAGAAATCTTGTTATAGACCGGGAGTTAGACGGATATGAGTATGCGAAATGTGAGAAGCGGCAATAATGCTCAAATTCGTATTCCTGTGATCCTAAAGAATGGGAAAGTACATCTTGCCGGCAGCTGAGTGGTCCCTAACTCTCCTGCCATCCCCCAATGCAAAGTTATATTGAAAATATCAGAATTTCAAGTCATTTCACAATAATTCCTATTGATTGTTTTCTTCTCAAGCACTCAAAATAAATTACCTGTAAGGCTGTAACATTAATTTATTTCAGTTTTTAGAGCGGTGATCAAATGATCAAATTACCGTCCCAGGTCGTAACTTTGACCACCAACATTTTTTTTTTAAAAACCGGTCTGTGTTAATGGAACCAAAATTATTATTTCATGCCCCTATAATATCAGGTACAGCCTCAATATTGGCACTTTAGTTTGATTTTTGTCGGCTTCAACAAATGCAATATTGCAGTGTAAAGTTTAAAACCGGTCAATGTTATGTCACTTTACGGTATGCATGAAAACATTCTGCCACCCAATCTAGCCATAGCCCGGAAACCTGACCAATCAAATTCGATGTGGCTATTTTGGGTGGCATAATGTTACTACATGCGCTGCATCAGGGGTCAGAATGTCGGGATGATGATAGGCGATGGCGCTATTTAAAGGATCAGAATGTTATCGCATGGGCTAGATTCAGGGTCAGAATGTTACAGGCGATGGAGCATTAGTATTAAATTTAACAAACAATGTTTGATGTTAAAAAATCTATAACTGTCTTTTGTACGTGTTATACAGGGTTATCCAACGAAACTGCTTTTTACCTTATATACATACCTGTTAATTGAAGAGGTACAAAAAAATGTTAAACATAAAAGTTGTTGGGATTTTCATGAGGACTTTTTTTTTAAAATGGAAAGGCAGGTTTAGAAAATATAGCAAAAAAATTAACATTTCTTGCTTAATTTAAATGGAATGACCCATTTTTGAATATGTTTTTGGATTCTACATTAAATTTTAGCTCTGATATATGTTACATGTCCTATAATTAAATTCAGCAATTTTGGAGATATGGCCAATCAATGATTTATTACGAAAAAAATTATATTTCATCGTTGGAAGCTGGTAAGACTGCTAAGAGTGGTAAGTTCCCGTCTAGTCTTGCTTATTACTATTGTTTATAATCATTATATTGAAAATATGTCCAATATTAGATGAAATATGCAAAATTTTGCTTAAATCCAGCTTCACCTGATTCACCCTCTACGTAATTTACCTTGGTAAAAGGTGAACCAAGTGAGGCTGGATTTAAGCAAAATTTAGCGTATTTGATCTAATATTGGACACATTTTCGATATAATAATTAAAAACAATAGTAATAAGCCAGACTAGACGGGAACCTACTACTCTTACCAGCTTCCAACGATGAAATATAATTCTTTTCGTAATTTATATTAAAAAATCATTGATTAGCGATATCTCCAAAATTGCTGAATTTAATTATAGGACATGTAACATATATCAGGGCTCAAATTTAATGTAGAATCCTAAAACATATTCTAAAATGGGTCATTCCATTTAAATTAAGCAAGAAATGTTAAATTTCTTGCTATATTTTCTAAACCCGCCTTTCCATTTTTTTTGATAAATGCTTCTAATTCCTCATAAAAATCCCAACGACTTTATATTTAACATTTTTTTGTAGCTCTTAAATTAACAGGTAGGTATATAAGGTAGAAAGCACTTTCGTTGGATAACCCTGTACAATTCAGAAGTTTAGATTTTATTTGTGTTCCCTGTTTTTTTTTTCCATGAATATGTATATTGATTAAATTGTTAGTTTTTTGATTGAAACGGAGGAATTAAGAAATATATCTTTTTTGGATATAAGGGGTCAATAAATTTAGATTTTGCAAAATCTGAATACTGAAGTTTTGCATGCATTTTTCGTTTTAATAACATAAATCTTCTAGAACTTTGGGCAGTAGTGCCAAATGTGAGGCAACAAAAACTCCCGTAGTGTTTTACTCTTGTTGAAGGTCGTTTAATAGTTGACGATTTTCAATATTATCATCCAATATTAAACTATTATTTAAGTTAACAGTAGTAAAATTTTCAGGACCTTTATCCACATATCCAGTCATATTTTTTGATTTGCAACTGCAAATGGCATATAAAAATCTTTTCACTATGGACATTCTCTCCAAAAGCTAGCTTATTGTAGCTGTATTGATTATTGGACACTATTATAGCTTGGAGTATTCGAAGATGCTTTTTGAAAATAATGTCGTTTTCGGATAAGTTTGCACGATAAGTGTTTCCACTCACATATTAGAATTAACAAACGTTGTGGGTAGGTTTATCGCATCCTATCTCCATCATAAATAAATATTAAAATGTCTTTGCATAAATTTCAATACAGCAATGAGCGGGAAATAAACAAAACATGCGACACTTCTAACGGACAAGTGCAACAGGCCGTCCCGACATTCTGACTCCTGATCTAGCCCATGTAGTAACATTATGCCGCTCAAAATAGCCACATCGAATTTGATTGGTCAAATTGCCGGGATATGTCTAGATTGGGCGGCAGAATGTTTTGATGCTTACGGTATCTACTTGCAATGCTTATTGATATACATAAATCTGGTCGTGAGTATAACATAGCGAACATTAGAGATTCAATAGCCTTTCTGCGATATATGTTTTCAATTTCATTATTTTCAGATTTTTCCCGTTTAAGTTCATCATGCCTAAAATTTATTTCCATAGGAGTATTACAAGCTTTGCAATTTTCCATTTTAAAAGATTTTAACACATTTTTGAGATATAAAGTTTGATTGATGATAATTTTATTTTCTTGTAAATTTTCTGTAATAAACATGCCTAAAAAATGTTTTATGCCTCTTAAATCATTCATTTTGAAATTCTGATCTAAAATATTTTTGATTCCATGAACTTCACTCTCATTAGATCCAGCAATTAAAAAATCATCAACATAAATTAATATGAATATTTTTGAAAATTTAGTAACTTTTAGGTAAATACAGTATTGATTTCGCGACCTTTCAAAATTATTAGACATCATCAAATCGTTATAGTTATTTATGTATCAAGGGAATTATGCAGGTGTTAATACCCCAGGGCAACGTTTGTGTCCCGAGGGCCTCCGGCCCGAGGGACACCAATTGCCCGTGGGTATTAACTCCTGATAATTCCCGTGGTACATAGATAATTTTATATCCTACTGAATTTACTGTATTCTGTCTATTTTTATAAAGGAATAAGCCATAAATCAAACTTTCTATTTTTTGTCAAAGTGTTACCTATTCAAGGTAAAAGCGGGAGTTATGGAAATCCTTAACTCCCTTGGGAGTTATGATATTCTTAACTCCCTTCCTTAACTCCCTTGGGAGTTATGAAAATCCTTAACTCCCTTGGGAGTTAGGACCCTGTTTATGATTATCGTAACCAAGGTATTATATGGTTTTAATAGTTCAGTAGGATATAATAGTTATTTATGTATCAAGGGAATTATGCGGGTGTTAATACCCCAGGGCAACGTTTGTGTCCCGAGGGCCTCCGGCCCGAGGGACACCAATTGCCCGTGGGTATTAACTCCTGATAATTCCCGTGGTACATAGATAATTTTATATCCTACTGAATTTACTGTATTCTGTCTATTTTTATAAAGGAAGAAGCCATAAATCAAAATTTCTATTTTTTGTCAAAGTGTTACCTATTCAAGGTAAAAGCGGGAGTTATGGAAATCCTTAACTCCCTTGGGAGTTATGATATCCTTAACTCCCTTCCTTAACTCCCCTGGGAGTTATGAAAATCCTTAACTCCCTTGGGAGTTAAGACCCTGTTTATGATTATCGTAACCAAGGTATTATATGGTTTTAATAGTTCAGTAGGATATAAAATTTTTTATACCAACTTTTAGGTGAGGATCGTAAACCATATAAGGATTTTCTTAGCTTAGCAAATTTACCTTCTTTTTCATTAAAGCCTTTTGGTAAAATAATGTAAACATCATCTATATCACCATTTAAGAAAGCACTGCAAACATCAAGTTGATGTAGGTACTTTGAAATTGAAGCTATTGCAAATAACTAAAAAAATTCTCACAGAGGGCAATTTTGCTACAGGACTATAAATATCAGCATTATACAAATCATTTTTCTGAAAACCTTCGCTACCAATCTGGTCTTGTACTTCGTTACCTAACCTAATTCATCTTTCTTGTTTTTGTACACCCACTTTCACTCAATGACAGCTCTTTTCACATCACTTTCACTCACTATCACCCATGTTTCATTTTTTCTCACGCATGTATCTCTTCCTCTATTGCCTCTCTCCACTTGTTCGCCTGACTACTAGCTATAGCATCCCCATCGCACATAGGTTCATCATTGTCATCATTCCCTGCCATCAACACTCTGTTTACGTACATTTCATAGTCATCATATTTGGGGTTTCTTCTTATATTCCTTCTGAAGTTATATTTCGCATTCACCAGTTCTTCATTTAAATCTGAATCTATTTCATCATCTCCAGGTAATGAACTCTCATCACTATGTATATCACTTTCATTCAATATGTCATTGTTTTCTCCATTTTGTACATCATCTGCCTCGATTCACAATTTTTTTGTAATTGTTGAGGTGTTTATACCACTGTACGTTGGTTGCAGACACCTTTGTTTTGCAAAATCTTTAATACCTCTTTTTTCACAAACTCTAGACTATTGTCTGTCCTTAGACCCATCATTCTTGTTCCTGTTTGCCTCTCAGCCATTAATATACATTTTTCAATCACATTTGGCACTTCAGATTTTTGTTTTAGAAAGTAAATATTTCTGTATGAGGAATAGTCATCCTTGAAGAGTATGAAATATCGAGCACCACCTAGTGAAGTAGTTTCCATTGGTCCACACACATCGGATTGAACCAACTCCAAAGTTTCTCTGGCTCGAGACTGACTGTTCACAAAACTTGATTTGTGTTGTTTACCGGCTAGGCACTGTTCACAGACAAAATCTTTTTCTATGTCTATGTACTCTATGTTCATTTTTGTTAAAAAATCTTTGACATATGTGATGTTTTGGTGAACTAATTTGCAATGCCAATCTTTTAAACTTTCTATGTTTTTTACTCTCATGCAATCAGAAATTAGATCAACTACCGAGTCATTGATATTTTGTTCTTGTTGTGAGCATAATTTGGCACTGTAATCTGCTGCCTTTTCTTGGGTAAAAAGCATTCCATATAATTTATTTTGCCTTACTGCTTGGGCTCTTATGCTCCCTTGTTTGTCAAAAAATTGACACCTTAAATTATCTGATGACATAAAATATCCATTATCAAGTGCTCACCCAGCAGAAAATAAATTAAATTTTAGTTTAGGTATACATACAAAACATTTAATAGGGAAGTTTTAATCAATCTTTCACCATTATATGTTCACAAAATAATTTTTCCTACAGCCGTGCGGAAAAATCGATTTTCCGCACTGATATGCGTGCGGAAAATGAGTTTTCCCGCACGGTGCGGTAAAACCTTTTTTTTGACATATCAGTGCGGAAAAAGTTTTTCCGCACGGCTGTCAGTGCGGAAAAAATTTTACCGCACTGATATGTAAAAAAAAAGAAAAATTTTAAATTTTTTCGCCTGTAGGAAAAATATTGTACCTAACACTTGCGGAAAGAATCTCTGTTGTAACAATTGGATGCTTACTACAGACTCTTTATCGTATACTGTTTTCAGTTTTGTCCACATCTCTTTTGATGACTCGCATGATAGCAAGTGTGTTAAAGGACCCTCGTCCATGCGAGTAACTAATAACTCCTGTGCTTTGGCATCATCCTTGAGGCATTTATTAAGTTCATCTCCTGAACTGGGTTTTATCCTTGAACCATCAACAAGCTGGGAAAGACCTCTCCCTTTCAACATAATACTGGTCTGAAATTTCCAGACTGGCCAGTTATCCCCAGACAGCTTTATTGTGGCATTGTTTTCACTCATCATTTTTCAAATTTTGGTGTTATTTTTTTTAAGCTCTTTTTGGCACACTGCTTTTTGAATTTTTGATCCGAAACGAAAAAACTACTAATTACTCCGAATCCCGCGCGTCGCGACCTAAGCCCATAACCTGTTTTAATTTTATAAATCCGTGAATTGGAAGAAACGCGATCTTTTCACTTGAAAAATTGATAACTAATGACAAATTGTCAACTTCTTATTGACAAACTAAAAACTAACTGGTCACAGAAAAACACTGGTGTTCCCATAGCGTAGGTACTATTTTAAAATGTGTAAAGATAATGGGTAATTTATAATTGAAACATACGTGACAATAGTAGTATAATAACAACACAAAATCTGGTTAGGGTGTTAGGATCAAATACCTATCTGCGGCAGTATAATCTATTCTTGCTTTTATTCAGAAACTGGATTTAAACTAAATTTTACAAAATTTCCGGATGTTCTATGCCTAGGGAAACACGTTCACAAGACCAAGTGGATTTTTTTTCACATACTTTGTTGTCAAAATTGCACATTTTCGGACAGTTTATTAATAAAATGGTTCGATTTACTCTTATATTTACATCCCCTATTAACCTGTAGCCTCATTTACGTTTTAGGCCTGTGTGAATAAGAAGTAGGTATAGTCCGACAAATACCATTTTAAAGTCACGTGATACTGGTGGCAAAAAACGTATGTCCATTGATAATGTCGTTGATATCACCTACAAAAAGCTACTGGTGGTTAATTACTATTGAATTTTAATATATGTTCCCACTAGCATTTTACAAACGCGTTTCTGAAGTAGTATTGACCAATCAGAGGGTAATTTTAATACTTGCAATTGTTGCGAGACTCACTTTTGTCGCATCTGCTGTCTGTTGTAATACATTCTGAACTTAAACTGGGTACCCGTTTTCTATTTGCTTCTTTTCGAGTTGGAAAAAGGTTAATATAGTCAAAATTATTAGCTGTGTTTGTTCGTTGTATTATTTTCGAAAATGATGACAGTGACGGATTCTATTTCAGGTGAGAATTTTATGAACAATAATTAGACAGAAATTTTTTTGTCAATTTTACTATCACCGCTGTTTGAGATGTATTCAACAAGGATAGAGAAAAATCACGTGACTTTAAAATGGTATTTGTTGGACTATAGGTACCTGAATGAAAATTAATATTTTGAAAATTAAAACAAAATTTTGCGTTTCGATATTTCAAGGGCTTGATTTATAACTGGTTGGCTTTTCCAAAACCATTGAAATGTATTTTTGTTGCGTGACAAACATGCCTATTGGTGTTATCTTCCGCATGTATTTTTTTTAAATTAAAATTATCAACTAGTTCCACGCCCTCTTTAAATTATTCACAATCAATAAATAAAAATGCGGAATTAACAATATTAACACTGAAGGGGCAAGGTTATGGATGTAGGAGTATAAATAGCCGAATTTAATTGCTTTAATTTACAGTTGACCCACTATCAATTTAAAGAGCTATGAACTCCTTTGTAAGTAGTACTAATATTTTCTTAGTTATTGATTTGTTTTACATCAATGAAATTGTCTTTCAGGCTGCGATCACTTTTGTTGCCTGCTTGGCTATCGCCAACGCTGGTTGGCTGCACGGACATTCTGCTCAAGTTCTTCAAGGACCCAGCAGCAGAACTACCTTGGTAGGACCTGAAGGAAGCGTCATCTCCGCTGTAGCCCCAGGAGGTCAAATCGTACATGAAGAGCATCCAGGATACGTAGCTCATGCCAGTCCAGTACACTCGCATGCTGTTCCAGTTGCAGCACATGTAGCTCAATCAACTGTTGTAGCTCATTCTTCAGTTTATGGCCACGAAAACGTTGTTGTAAATGGACCATCCGGAACTATTTCTACCGGACATTCCGCTCATGCCCCAGTCGTAGCTCATGCTGCCCATTACGCTCCAGTTGTAGCTCATGTTGCTTCAGTAGCTTACGGAGTTCATGGACACGAAGGCCAATACGTCCATGACCATAGTGAATCTCTGTATGACGATGGATCTTACAAACCCCATGTGTACCATCATTAGGACTGAATTATGTAATATTATCATTAAATGTAGACGTTTAATAAAAATCGTTACTAGACTGACAAAAAGCATATTGTTTAAATTGAATTAATGAAGCAATTTTGCTTTGCTCATCTACCTACTTGAATAATTTTTTGCACAATTGGATTCGTTATAATAATTATCTGCACAGTTTTCAGAAGGCGATTTTAATAGAGAAATAACAGTGATAAAAAACACATTTTATTTTGTTACTATTTTTTTCAACCAAGTTTTGAAAAAACCTTAATTGAAAATGCATCCTTTTCGTTCACTATCAATTAAATTACTCGTAAAGGAATTCTAACATCTAAACTCGTTATTCATTAAGTCACCTCCCAGACTTGTAATGTATATTAATTACTATTACCAGCAAATATTTGATGAGAAGTCCGAATCTGTTGCTCTGAGAAAGTTTTTTCTTATAAAAAAAGCAACTTTGTTGAAGTAGTACCTATCCGGGAACTCAAAATAATTTACAAGAGAATGAGATTTTATGCAGATAATAAAGGCTTGCAATGCACAATGATTATCTATTGCGAAAATTCGCAGTAAAGTACAGAAAAGTCTAAGAAAAACGTTATAGCAACCTGACGACACGTGTTTTCCGCTAATTGGCGTAACTAATTTTTAGAGTTTTCTGCACACAGTCCAGTTTTTCCCAATTAATCTTCTTTCATTATTTTTCAATATCCTATATACTGCGTCAGCTTGATTTTTCCTCGAGCAATTATAGAAAGCAGCCACACTATTAATTTATAGTTAGTTTTTTTTTTTGGACTATCAAAGTGGAAAAAAAAGTAGGTACGCAAATTATGGTTCCCCGACTAATTCTGTGCTGATTCATTAGTTTTTGCGTAAGTAGAGTTTTTCAACATTTATCTGGAAAATCGCAAAAAAAGCCATGATAGCGAAAAATTCCAGTTTGCTGCTATGCCCCAGGAAATTTGGGAAGCAACAGAAAAAGACCTATTGCCACACAAAACAGATGAAATTGAAATAGTCTCTCTTTCTACATTCCACCCGGCTGGAAAGTGAAACATATTCAACCTAATCATGTATCATCACTTATTAAAAAACAATCTCACCATTTATATATTAATTAGTTTATATTTTCAAAAATATGGTGATGACAAATGGGGCTAATAAGCCCCACTATGGTCATGGACGTATCAACCTTCATGGCCGGTATCATAAATATCATGATAAGCTGCAAAAGCGTGAGACACAACTGGTATAGCATGAACGGCAATTGGTGATGCATGAGCTACAACTGGAGAGGTATAAGCTGCAACTGTGTCAGTGGCGATGGTTCCAGATGGTCCTGTAACAGTCTTATTTTCGCTTTTATAGGCAACTGGTGCAGTGTGAACTACTGGATTAACATGGGCACAACTGGTGCAGCATGAGCTAAAATTAGAGCTGCATGAGCAACAAATCTAGGGTGTTCTTGGTGTATGATTTGCCCACCAGGGGCTTGGGGTTTGGTGAATTTGTATGGTTTTGAGATTAGAGTAAGTTAAGAATATCATGAGACATTCATGTTTATTTGCTTGTTCTTGTTTTGTGGCTTTTCTTCTTTTGTGACTTTTCTTCTTTTGTGATATTTCAGTATTTCAGTCGTTATTGCTAGATTTTCATTCTTATAATTCGAATACCACATATGAAGGCTTGTTGCACTGGCAAAGTTTCCACCGGTTAGTATGCGAATGAAATCGAGAAGTGTGCCCTGGGTCCTTGCAGGATTTCTGCAGTCGGTCCTACGAAGCAATTACAGTCTGAAAATGTAGATACCAATTTGATAAGTTGGTACTAAAAATCAATGACTATTGATAAGTACATACCGATTTATTTATAAGTTGCTATACTTTCGAATGAGTTTATGATTGGTATTTTAAGTTTTGGTAAAGAACAAATTATGTCAACTCTGACAATCCTCTGCTAATTTATACTCAAAATGCCAACTCAAACTTGACGTGCATCGATTGCTTTCTTGGTAGGTACCCACCAAAAAGGAGTGTCAATTAATTAAAAAATATGCGCAATTTTTGAATGATTTTGCATTCACACCTCATTTTGGAAATAAGAGACTTGAAAAAACTTGAAAAAATCAGGACTTAAGTTAATGACTGGGTAGTAGTGGACATAGACGGAGAACACACGTTCAAAGAAACGGCAATAAACTGCTGAATCTTTCTGACCAGTATATGACCGAAAAATAGGTAACACGAGTCATGCTCATATTCATGCTGCATGCCTGTAGTAGCCTTGGTATCGCTACACTCAAGCCAGAGCAGACTTAGTTCTCCCAGAAAAATTCTAAAGCGACGGTGGAAAACGAAAGCTATGAATTTATAAAGTTACAGTTTTATAATTAATCAGGCTTTATATCCGCCAGATACAAATTTAATCTCAGTATCTTCAATATCAGATCATATTTCTGTCACACAAGATTCTAACAACTACATACGTAGGCATAAAAAGGTTTTGCAAACAAAATGTACCATCTAACAAAAATAATACGCAATCATTGTGAAATGCAACCTAAGTAAGTAGGTAGGCACGAAATTTAATTTTTTCAGATAGATGACACTCCCTAATTTTAATAAAACATTGAAGAAAGTATTATAATTTGGGGGATCAAGGAACTTTTATTACTGAGGAAGTACCTTCTTATGGATTGCACACCAAGGTTGGTAACGCGAGTATAAATTGCTTGCAGATTGATGGATTTGGTATCATTTGATCAGTTCCAAATATCAAAGCAACAATCATGAACTCCTTCGTAAGTAGAACAGAAATTTCCAATTCATAACACATTGATCATAAATTAAAATTAACGATAAAATATTGGACAATTTTATAGTTGCATTTTTTCATAATATATAATTTGATTTTCTATTTTCAGCTTGTCATTGCCATCGTAGCCTTTGTAGCTTGCGCCAATGCCGGTGTCCTTGTTGGACCATCTGCACAAATTCTTCAAGGACCCAGCAGCAAGACTACTTTGGTAGGACCTGAAGGAAGCGTTATTTCAGCTGTAGCTCCTGGTGGACAAATCGTACATGAAGAACATCCTGGCTATATTTCACAAGCTGCTCCAGTTGCCAGTTATGCTGTTCACGCTCCAATTGTAGCTCATCATGCTCCACTGGCTTATGCTCAAGAAACTCACATCTCCAAATACGGATCCCACATCACCCATGGAGCTCAAGCTGTAGTAGCTCATGCTGCACCAGTAGTTGCCCATTACTCTGCTCCAGTAGTTGCCCATGCTGCTCCACTTGTTGCCCAAGTAGCTCCAGTTGAAGCTCACGCAAAATCCACCGTAGTAGCTCATTCTTCAGCTTATGAAAGCGACAATGTGATCGTTGCTGGGCCATCTGGAACCATCGCAACTGGCAAGTCAGCAGTTGCCCATCACTCTGCTCCAATTGTAGCCCATGCTGTCCCAGTCGTAGCTCATGATTCCCACATTTTAGCTCATGCTGTACCAGTTGAAGCTCATCATGATATTGACAACAACGGGCATGAAGGTCAATACGTTCATGACCACAGTGAACTTTTGCATGATGATGGTTCTTACAAACCCTATCATTATTGAATGGGGATTTTTTTTTTGTGAATAACATTGATTTCATCTAAGATAGGTCAAGATATTGTTGGTGAAATTAACGTCTACTTGGTGATAATAAATATAAATAGTTTTAAAATAAAACACTTTTTCATACTTATTTCATGAAATCATTCAGTTTATGTAGGTATTTCTTTTAGGATAGTTCAGAGATAGTTTCTCCTGATATTTGAACAGAAAATGCCAAAAACCTACTGAAAACAAATTTGACTATCTTCTGCTTTAAAATGCAAATTCGAACCAATAATACGTCTCCGAATGGATCTGAATGACTATTTGCTCTAACTTCGGTTGTTATATTGTTAAACCTAAACTATCACACAATTAACTATTGGCTATAGGTATTGTGAATTAAAAGAAGTGAAAAATACTGAAAATGTCATTGAAATGCAATTATTTTACACTCATTTAGGACAGTTTCTCTCGATATTTTATTGCAAAAGCCAAAAGGAAGAATATTTGAAACAAATATTCAAATCCAAAATGTAATACCCATAATACAACAGGGTGATAGAAGTTCATTTTCTCCCTACAGTAGATATTGCACCTAAGCTCTACATAGACTAGGTACCTAGTTTCTGGTTTTAATGATGTAAATTTAAACCAAAAACAGAACTCCCAGTGAATCTGTATGACTATTAGCTCTAATTTGGATTGTTATATTGGTAAACGGAAACTTTTACACATTTGAGACTTCCTTGTATACATTTTGAGTGAAAAGGATCAAGAAATCGAGGAAAATATTGTTGGAATGCAATTTTACACCAATTTAGGTACTGAATGTTTCTCTTGATATTTGAATTGAAAAGGCCAAAAGGAAGCACATTGAGAACAAATTTAGAAAATTTTCTGGTTTTAAATGAAAATTCGAACCAAAAATACGTTTCCGAATGAATCTGTATGATTATATCGGGTCTTCAAAAAAAAAAAAACCAATCGAAGATTGCTTTGAATACGAAAACGTATGTCGCATTACTGTTTCCTTATTGGTCAGGATGTTTGACATTACATTTTGACATTAAAGTTCATTGACAAAATTAAAGAAAAATATTGCTAAGACATACGTTCAAAAAACCATAGCAATCTTTGATTGGCTTTTTTTTTGAAGTCCCGATAGTTCCAATTTTGTTACCTCTATTGTGAACCTCACCTTAAACTTATGCTCATTTAAGAATACGTGGGACAGATTTTAATTGAAAACAAGTAAGAACCACAGAATATGTTGTTGAAATGTAATTTTTCACCCGTTTATCTTGTTATTTCAACACATCAAGAGCAAGTTTAGATCATTTTGTAGTTTTAAATTCAAATCTGAAACAGAAATATTTCTCCGAATGTTTCTGTCACACAAGTTTCCAGCAAGTATATACCTACATAAGAAAAAAAAAGAGTTTTGCAAAGAAAATATACCATTGATAGATAAGATACCCAATCAAAATAATAAGCAATAATTGTAAGAAGCTGCCTTATCTTGGGCCAAATATTTGGAGTTTTTATTTTATTAATTCAGGCACATACGTACTTGTACATAAATAGGTACCTACCTACCATTATATTTTCCAAAAATATAATGTATTAATTGAACACTCGATACCTATGTAAGTCGGCATGAAATTCAATTTTTTCAGATATATTTTAATCAACTGGCACTCCCTAATTCTAATAAAGCTAAGAAGAAAGTAATATACTTTGGGGGATCAAGGAACTTTTATTACTGAGGAAGTACCTTCTTATGGATTGCACACCAAGGTTGGTACGCGAGTATAAATTGCTTGCAGATTAATAGATTTGGTATCATTTGATCAGTTCCAAATATCAAAGCAACAATCATGAACTCCTTCGTAAGTAGAACAAGAATTTCGAATTCATAACACATTGATGATAAATTAAAATTAACAATAAAATATTGGACAATTTTATAGTTGCATTTTCTCATAATATATAATTTGATTTTCTATTTTCAGGTTTTCATTGCCATCGTAGCCTTTGTAGCTTGCGCTAATGCCGGTGTCCTTGTTGGACCATCTGCACAAATTCTTCAAGGACCCAGCAGCAAGACTACTTTGGTAGGACCTGAAGGAAGCGTTATTTCAGCTGTAGCCCCTGGCGGACAAATCGTACATGAAGAACATCCTGGCTATATTTCACAAGCTGCTCCAGTTACCAGTTATACTGTTCACGCTCCAGTTGTAGCTCACCAGGCTCCACTAGCTTATGCCGCTCCACTTGCCCATGAAACTCATATCTCCAAATACGGATCCCACATCACCCATGGAGCTCAAGCTGTAGTAGCTCATGCTGTACCAGTAGTTGCCCATTACTCTGCTCCAGTAGTTGCCCATGCTAAATCTACCGTAGTTGCTCACTCTTCAACTTATGAAAGCGACAATGTGATCGTTGCTGGACCCTCTGGAACCATCGCAACTGGCAAATCAGCAGTTGCCCATCACTCCGCTCCAATTGTAGCCCATGCTGTCCCAGTCGTAGCTCATGATTCCCACATTTTAGCTCATGCTGTACCAGTTGAAGCTCATCATGACATTGACAACAACGGGCATGAAGGTCAATACGTTCATGACCACAGTGAAGTTTTGTATGACGATGGTTCTTACAAACCCCATCATTATTGAATAGGATTTTTATTTGTAAATAGCATTAATTTAATGTGAGATAGGTCAACATATTGTTGGTGAAATTGTCTTCTACTTGGTGATAATAAACATAAATTATTTTAAGAAACGCGTTTGAATGTAACTTTTTTAATCAAACCAATCAAAGTTTATTCAGTTATGAAGCAGAATTTGGAAATTCATCCAGAGAAGTAAAAAGAAATTATTCTATTTTTGATATTAAGTACTTTATAATAGGCTTAATTTTGGAACAACTGCTAACATTTGGGCACTGGTTATCGTTATAAACCGTAATACAATCAGAACTGCTGAACTGCCCAACAATTCAAATAACAGATTCTTAAAGTGAATTGGTTCCTAAGAAGCTTCAGTGACGGACATGCACTCAGGTTCTGTACTGCTTAAGGTCACGGTTTCCTGCCTATTACATTCCTAAGATATAGCACCGCCTGCTAATTTGAAAATGAAGCCGGTATATGACCTCCTGTCACCAATATCCCTAGCAAAATCAGCATCAACAAAACCTGTCAGATCCAAATTATCCTTCTTAAACTTCAAACAAAAAGACTTAGTATCTTGCAAGTACCTTTTTTTTGCACACTTCCAGTGCTGCTCAGTGTAGCAATTATCAAATCGACTGCGAAATAGAATGCTCTAACGGAACGAAAGTATTATTAAAGTAATAGCCAATCCTTAGATCAGAAATTTAAAAACTCGATAATTGCGTTTTATGCGACAAATTGAGTAGCTACCTTCTCCAGACTTAAGGAGCAACTAACTGATACGTACGATGCGCCCTCAAGCCAGTTTCGGAATTTCCGAATCCAACCAATTCCTAGTAAAGCGCGGTGACAAACTTGCCTCGCATGTCGAAGTTGCCCCACTCTCCCCTACATCAGGCTACCCAAAAGTTCTAGATAAGGCAGATCTTTTTCACATACCTACATCAGAATCCAAACCAGCTTCATACAGTAAACACCTAGCTTTTTCAACCAACGAGCGGTTGAGCCTCTCCGAGAGCCCGTTCTGCTCGGGAGTTTCAGGATTTGTGGTTTACCTTTACCTTTGGACTACGGATTGTAAATAGGATATAGTATTGCCATTGCCTTAGTACCTGCATGCCCTTAAAGGTTGTCGTGATTGCTTACCTTCACAACATACTTCGCAGTTTTGTTTTCCATTTGTCAGCTGGCCACTGTAACTTATTTCATCTACCAGGCCATTTCTCATTTTATTCAGGTATGTAGAGTTGATGTGCGCCAACCTTTTGTGCCAAGTTTTACGTGTAGCAACTGTCTGTCACACAAACAAACACTTTTTAGAGGTATCAACCTTGTAAACACCATCACACTGAAATGCTTTTGCTACTAAAACTTATTCAGCGTTGAAGATCCTGCAACAATCTTGATCAAAATCTACAGAATTTCCATTTTCTAAAAGTTCACTGAGCGATAACAGATTTGTAGTCAAATTAGGTACCTTCTTACATACTGTGCATTTTTTATTTCTATGTCAAAGTCTTGTTCTGTATAGGGCATTCCAACGATCTGTCAAAAATGGCGTCTGTCAAAAGTTAGCCAGGGCATACGAATGATAAAGTGCGCAAAAATATTGGTAAAATGCCTGCATTTTGTTGTGTAGTGAAATGTAGTTGTAGGAGAGAACGCGACAACGTTACATTTTATAAAATACCATCGGAACTGAATCGAAAACATCCTTACAAAAGTTAAAATAAACAAATTAGAAGACAACGCTGGTGAAATGCAATTAAACGTGAAGATTTAACTGGCAGTAAATTGAAATATGCTGTAGTTTGTTCGAGATATATGTATTTCAGTAAGCTATCAATAATTTAGAGGAACTGAACAACTATTATTATTAAAGAATGTATATTAAAATGACGCGTGTTCGATATTGTGAGACAATCGAATTGTGTGCCCTGACTGTTTTTTTTTTTTGTTGGAATGCCCTATAGCTAGTAGTTAGAACCAAGTAGCTACCGATGTCCATATTTGTGACTGGAGGGAAGTCTTCAGGTTTTGAACTCAGAGCAGAATTAGCCAAACCAAACGGATCAACACTGTTTATGGCCGCAATTTTTTGTTTCTAACGCACAGCTACATCAGGTTTTTCGCGTTCCAATTTTATCAGGTGGTCAGCCATAAGTACTTTAGTTTACGTTAAACCACAAAAAAATTAACTTATTTGGGTTTTATAAAATAGTTTTTAGATTATGTGACACATGTGACACTTGTGTGACACAATCGAATTGTGTGCCCTCTTTGTTTATTTTTTTGTTGGAATGCCCTATAGTCTTTTTAAAGTCAGTTGAAACAAGGTAAAAACAAATTGCAACTGGTGACTGACTAGTGGCAGTGCATTTCTTATGGAAATATTCAATCACCAGTCAGCCACCAGTCGTTATTTATCTTCACCTTGTTTCAATTGACTTTATTAAGACTATACCTGGGTAAGTATTTCAACTTCACCACAATATTGCACTGGAATTTTGGTATTATCAGCAAACATGATTTCTGTTTGGGTTCTCTCTGGTTCAATAACCAATCTGGCCTACAAGTTAGGTGAACGCTCGCACCAGAATCTAAGTACCATTCCTCGTTGTTAAATTTGCTGGTAAGAAAAACAACATTAAGGGCCAAATTATGGACCAACTGGTAAGTGTCTGGTTGTTACCTAGCAGGTACTTTCTATTCTCTAGTGCATAGAAAGTACCTGCTAGGTAATAACCAAACGTTTACCAGTCAGTCCATAATTTAGCCCTAAAAGCACTATTTTGACCACCTTTCTGATTTCGGGGACATTTTGACATGAAATGACCTTGTAGTTTACATTTAAAACATATGATTTTATTTGTATTTTTATTTTTGCTGTCATTGAAGCCACGTCCAGCGTTGCCGCCACCTCGGTTTCCATGTCCATGACGTTTGTTGTAGTTACCTGATTTACTAACGAAAGCGCCTGCTGTCGAACTCGTCCCGCCATCTGGTTGCACGTCGAGCAGTTTGGCCTTGATGGAATCAGTGGTAATGTTGATACCATTGTGTTCCAAAGCCATCACCATCGGGGCAAATCGTTCTGGCAACCCTGCTAAAAGCAAACTGCCTACCAACGTTGTGTCCTATCAAGTTTCTGGGAATTGTCGATGACTTGATTCACGTACTTTTCCATAGATGCACAATTTTCTCACCTCAATGAGATTAAAGTATGGAGAAGACCAATTTTTCTTGCAAAGCCTTTATTTTCATAGAGGTTTCTGAGTTTGTTCCAAACGTCTTTAGCGGTTGTAGCCTCCTTAATGTGCACATATAAAGAAGAATCTAGGGACAATGCAATCTTTTCCTTGGCTTTTGCAACTACTATAGTATCCGTTTCCGAGCCATCGATGCATTTCACTAGGTCTTCAAAATTTTCCATGGCATACGACCCCTCCTCGTAATTTTCACGGCCTTGAAGCTTCGCGATACCGGAAAGATATTTCACCGCCATTTTGGTACTCCATGGCGATCGATCGCGCACTACTGTACTACTGTTCGAAATCAAAATTTGAAACGATTGAGTCTTTTCTACGTAACAGCCACAGAACTATCACACGTAGTAACTTTTACATTTTCGAAAAACAACGCCCTGAGCGGCCTGGGCCCATAATCTATATAAGGTACCTGTCCCAAATAAGGCCATGTACCTAATAAGGCCAGTGCCCTTTATTGCCTAATATTGAATCCCATTTTCAAAAATTACGATATTATTAAAAAAGAAATCTATAATGTGAATCAAAAATTATTGCAAGGGTTCCTAGTAACTCGTCATATGTCGAAAAATGGCCAACCACATATTTCATATGTCACGTTATAACTTTGAGGCTGGAACTCAATTAGCTTATTATACGTGTTTATAAAGTGAATGGCGCGATTGTTATTTTTTAAGGAACATTTATGTATTGAGAAAGCTACAGAGTAAGTACAGAATAATATCGTTGCTAGATTTCTAGTTACAGACTTTTTTTTATCAATTTAACATGTTCCTAATAAGGCCATCATACGAAAAATGTTCAATTGGCCTCACATCAAAGTGTTTTTTTAAAAGAATGTCATATTATTATCTGAATGATGTTTTTTGAAATGCCTGGAGTCTTACCAAACAAGAGATGCTGCGGCTCATTTGTCCTAATTGTATGCAGACCTATTTGAATTACCATCCCAGGACTTCGAATTATTGTTTTTTTAGGAATGCAGCAACGTATAAGTTCTATTTTGTGTACTCTTTCTCAAATAATAATATTTTTATAAATATTTGTATTTATTTTAAACATTTTTTAATGGTGGCCTTATTAGGAGCATAGTGATCCAAATACAGCCAATGGTAAGCGTTTTTGTTTTACGCAAAAACCACCACTTATATGGAAAAATAAATAAATTGGAGTTAATATTCTAGTAACAGAAGCGAAACACTTCACATATAAGCTGGTGATTTTGGTTGGGTTTGGTGGATAATGCTAGGAAAAAAATTAAACTTCTTAACATGGCCTTATTTGGGACAGGTACCTTATATAAAAATTAATGCCACTTTTCGTTGTAATTTTATAACTCAAGAACGGGCTCACCCAGCCAAACCAAATGTTTAGGCTTTGTTCGGACTATTTATTAGATGGTTTATGTGAAGTTTGCACAAAATCGGTCGAGCGGTTCTTCATTTATCACATTTTTTGTAATAAATGAATTATTCAATAAATGGAGGATCATTTTGTTATCATTATTATCTATATATATAAAACACAGTTGTGTTGGTTCTAGCACTTATAACTCGAGAACAGCTGGACTGATTTTTATGATTTTTGCTTTATTGGATTTGTCTTTGTCCATACTAACATAATAAATCGAAAAAATCCAAAAAAAAGACAAAAAACAAAATTACCTATTTTACTTATTTATGAAAAAGCCCGCATACGGCGCCATCCCTTATAACCGATACCAAGTTTACCGCCACATTTTCATTGCAAACCATTTTGACCATTTTGTATACGGCGCTATCTCTGATACCTAGAACGAAGCTCACCGTTGCGCGGTAATTTCATTGCAGATACAGTAGAACAATGCTACTCAGGAACTGGAGCTATTTCGAATAGAACTATTCCACTATTCCAATCAGATAGAGTGGTGCAGAAAGAGTAGATCAGATAGAATAATAGTGCAGATAGAGTAGAATAGATGGAGTAGTGCTGTGCAGATAGAGTGAAACAGGGCTGCGCTGGAGATTTTTTTGTTTTCTTTACATTCTTTGAACATTCCTGTGCCTGAGTTTATTTATTTGATGGTACACTTTACAAGCATAATGCCCACAAGCTGCCTAAAAAGGGATGATGTAAAATTTTAAATTTAGGTGACTTCTGATCCAGAGAGTAAACATTAATTTTTTTCAACCAAAGCCAAATTCACCATCGAAAAAAACTGAATTTAATTCAGCTAATAGATACGTTAATACAACATTTAATAGGTATTTAATAATTCAGAGGCCGTACGAAGTTCGCCGGGTCAGCTAGTCTGTTAATATTTCAGATACAAATCAACAAACCATCAGATCGGAAGGACCAGGTTCCAATATCGGGGAGCTGGAAGCTACCTTTGTGGCTGTTCGGGGCCCATGAGGCTTTTCTACTATCAGAGTAGATGATGATTGTTCTGTCCTCAGTTTTTCTGCAGACTCCTAACCTTTTTACCTTCATCGACTACATAATCTATCCATGATGATAACTGGGTATTCTTCCACCGAGGGAACCCGAATTTTCCATTTCACAAAGTATAAACAAGTTAAAAATATTTTGAGTCCACTAAATTTGAAAATACCCGCGCTTACCTTTCAACCACTTGGAAATGTTAAATGTCAATGTAAGCCCTTCGATGGAAAACGAAAAGCACAAGAACCAGACACGTTCAATAAACCGATAGTAAAACTGCTCGAATAAAAAATGTTAATATTTGGAGTTTGGTATTAAGCAAGAAACGCCAACTTTCGGAAAGCGATGTAAAACTGTGGGCCTCATGTTTCAGATGTGATGTACGGAAAAGATCCCTTCCATAGACAAAGATGTGTTCGGCAAAATTTTCCGATTGGTTGTGACAAACTCCCTGAAAACCGTGATGTTCCACAAAAAATTAGGGTTCAATCAAAGACCTTATAAAACTAGTTTTATAAGGTTTAATCAATAATAGCAATAGAATCGTTCAAAGTAGATACAGCCGAAACATTGCCTTTTAAGCAATCTGAATACGTTATTGGTTTTATCTAGGTTTTTCCGACGCATTTTATTCGAATGCTAATTAATAAAATACATGATAAAAGTCATGTTTTAGTTTTAAAATCAAAATTCAGTCTTATTAATTGGCTATTCGTATAGCATATTATAGGCCTCAATGAAAAATGAACTGAAGTAATTATTCTTCACCAGGAAGACTAATAAAACAAATTGGTTGAAATTTAAGATCTTGTTTTTCAAAACCAAAGATAAAATCCGAACAACGCCCTGCCTTGACAAGAAGAAATTTAACTTTAATGTCCTACGCGAGCATAATTATTGCCTAAAGTACCACAAAATCCGGAATCGCGGGCCGCAAACAAGGACGAGCCGATCACTATAAAATGGATCTTTTGGTCCGAGTCGAGACACAGTCAAATCGCGTCTTCGTAACTGACAAAAAATACACCATGAACTTCTTCGTAAGTACCTAGATTTAAGATATATTTTTATTAGGTTCTTTTATGCATTATCTTTTGTAGAATCTTGTGCCATAGGTACTTTAAATTGTGGAACATATCTACTGCTGTACTGCTTGTGGTTTTTGGTTTAAGAACAGAAAAATAAATTTATTTGCATTTCGGACTCCAATCTAAATTTATCAAAATTTGCAGTCTTGCTCAATTTTCCACGTACCTACCTATCTATGGTAATATATATTTTAATTTATAACTTCTGCAGTTCATTCAAATGCATTTCTTGGGTTATTCTCAATTTTTTTGTTAATGAAGCATATTCTTTATGGAACAATATTATTGACATTTTACATTTTTTTGGTAATTTTGGATTTTCTAGTTAGAATTATTATTATTTTTTAATGTGTTCGGTTGTATTACCTAGGTATACCTTGGCATTATTATTGCTTTTATGTTATTTTTTTTTAGTATATTTCTCTTTGCCATTTTCGGAATATTCTTATCTTATTTTATCGTTTCTTTTTATTAGAGCAGAAGCTGCTCAAGACAAAATCATTCTTTAAGTGAAACATTTAAACCACTTTTTTGAAAAATATTTTGTTTCTTTTCAGGTGTTCGTAGCTTTCTTCGCCTGTTTGGCAGCAGCAAATGCAGGCGTAGTTGTAGCACCCTCAGCTAAAATCATCCAAGGACCTAGCTCCAGAACCACCATAGTCGGTCCAGATGGTAGTTCCATTTCTTCAGTCCAACCAGGAGGTGCCATCGTCCACGAAGACGGTGCCGCCATTGTAGCCGATACTGCACCAATTGTAGCTCGTCATGCTCCAGCTCTAGCTTACTCAGCTGCTCCAATCGCTTACACCGCTCCATTGCATTACTCAGCTCCTTTGGCCTACACCGCACCAGTGGCCTACAACGCTCACTTAGCTTACAACGCACCGTTAGCTTACAGCTCTCCATTAGCTTACAGCGCTCCGTTAGCTTACTCAGCTGGTGTAGTAGCTGAAAAGCAATTGGACACTGTTGTAGCTGGACCGTCTGGAACGATTGCCACAACGAAGACTGTCAATCGTCCAGCTTTGGTTGCTGCTCCTCAAGTTTACGCCGGTGGACTTCATGCCGCTTACTACCTTTAAGAAAGACGCCATAATATGACTTTAATTTATTTTTAGAATGTAAGAGAAAAATTTAAAAAAAAAATCAATAAAGACGAAGAACATAATATTTCCACTGGCTCTATTTATTTTGTTTAAATATATCTAACAAACCATACATTATTAGGAGTCTGTTTTATACAAGCTTTACGGATGGTATGCATTTTCTAATCATGCTTTATTTTTGTACCCAAGAAACACTGCTTGGGGAGTCGTATTTTTCAACATTCACAAACTCAATCGCAGAGCAATTAAAACTAGCAGAGAACAATATATATTTTTTTTAATGGCGTACGTTCTTTATCAATAGGAGTCATTATTTTGAAATAAAGCCTGGAAAATATTCACGCGCCTTTTAATTTCATTGTAGCAGATTTCATTGATCAAATTTTATTGTTGGGACCACCAAATTGTCTATAAAATTTAGTTTATTAGCTACTGTTCTAAATAGAAAAAGACGTGTTGCCAAATTTTGAATGTGAAATACAAGAAAAAGTTAAACAAGCGATCTTGAGCAAAAGGATATTATCAAGAAACAATTTCTATTACTAATATCATTTATTTTTATTTATTTATGAATATAAATCCATTCATTCGGTAGTAGTTATTGTTCAACAAAGATATGGAGATCTATATAATACGGTTATTGTTGAAGTGTTTAGAAGGAATCTTTAAGGCTCTGAAGAATGAAAAGTGTGACAGATTTAATGACGATATTCATTTTTTGACAAGTTGTCATACCATACCGGCAACAAAAAATCAAAAGTTTCAATAGGATTGCCAAAATCACGTCACTTTTAGTTTCAACATCCTCCCTCAATGGACGTTTTAGTCAATCCCATTCTGCTTCTTAAAAATTCTATATGGTTTCTCAATGGAACTTAGGATTTTGGATCAATTCAATTGCAGCTTCGTTGTCAACATTCAGCACTGGAATTGAATTTAAGTCCAGAATTTCATCAAACAAGCGTTTTATCCACACAATTCGCTTCGCTAGCCTCCACTAAATCAGCTTCAGTCTGTGATACGGCAAATGGCAATTGATGCCTGTCTTTGGCTTAGCCTCGTGATTGCCCCATCAGAAAACATACTTAAAAGTTTTGAAGTTGAGCGACCTGTGGTTTCATCGCCACCATGGCTTTAATTTGTTCTGGTACTCCTGGATTATATATCAAAACAAACTCAGTAGTACCTTTTAGGTAATGACAAATTCTTTAACTCTTCCAACGTCTTTTTATGAGAGATTCTCGAGTTTTTTGGAAATAACAGTAACTGCATAGGCAATGTCTAGTCGCGCTCGAGTGCTTGTCATCAAATACATTAAGGCCCCAACAGCCTCCTATATGGTAATGTAGTACCTCCCTAATTGTACACCTTTCACCGTTGGCGTCGATACAGGTTTACAATGTTGCATTCCAAAGCGGTTAAGAATTTTTCTAGTACAAGCCGTTTGGCTTACTTCTACGGCACCATTTCCAGTTCTTTTGATTTCTTAACCCAAAAAATAAGAAGCTGGTTTTGTGGTAATTTTAAATTCTCATCGTAGACTTTCTAAGAAGTAATCCATTAATTTGTCGTTGGTTGAAGCCAAGAGTCTATCATCAACATATAATGCTAGTAGAAATGTGTCATCTTCAACTTTCTTTATAAAGAAACAAGGGTCGGCATCTGATCTTTTTCAAAACCAAGAACTTCTATGTAATCGGTAAATCTTTAATTTCAACATCTAGGTGCTTGTTTTAGTCCATAAAGATTGTGCTGAAATTTATAGACCATCCTACTTCCATCTCCATACCCCTCTGGTTGCTTCATATAGACGGTCTTATTCATCTGGTTTTCCATAGAGAAATGCAGTACATACGTCGAACTGAGTGAGTGTCATATTCTTGCTAACAGCAATACTGAGCACTGACCTAAATGTTTTTCCCTTGGCTACAGGATTGCAAGTCTGGTCATAATCTTCACTTTCTCTTTTTGAATAACGTTTAAAACTATCCAAGCTTTGTACTTGTCAATTGACATCTGGATTGATCCTCACTTTATACACCCAATTATATGGTATTGCCTTCTTTCCTGGTGGTAACCTCCTAACCTCCCAAGTACAATTTTCTTGTAGTGACTGTATTTCTTTATTGCCAAAATCCAATTGTCTTTACCTTGTACGCATAGCATCTTTGTAGCTTAGTACCTCTTGTCGTTCGCTTATTTCTGCAACAACTGTCATGACATAATTTGTTCTCTCTCTCAATTGTTTTCTTATTTCAGTTTGATCTTCTAGGTCTTCTTGTACTATTCTTTGCTCATTTTCTGACGGATCTGTCATTTCTAAACTTGTGGGTCTGTATGTATGTAGCAGAGGAAAACTGTTGTTTTCTACTTGTTTTTGAGTTTCTAAAGCTTTAAACTGATCAAAAATGACGTCTCTTGATCTAACAAGTTTTCTTTGTCCTTTTGCCCAAATTCTGTATCCATCATCATTTTCGTAACCTATATGAGAATTCCCTTAACAGCTTCCTTATTCATTTTCTTACGTCTACTTTTAGAAATATGAGGGTAGAAAGTACTACATATTACTTTTAGATGATTGTAAAAACAAAATGGTCTAGCAGTTTTCTTCATAAAATCTTATTTTTACTATCAAAATCTATGTCTTTCGACTCTTAGATGTTTTAGGTTAAGCTTCTTCTGATTCCAAACTTCAAAAGGAGATTTTTGATCCACCCCTGATTGGCTTGTTCTCTTTAGGATATATACAGACGTATTGATAATTTCTGCCCAAAATATTTGTTCAAATATTCCTTCTCTGGCATACATCAATGCCCTTGCAGTCTCCACAACAGTCCTATTTTCTCTTTGGAAACAGCCATTTTGTTGTGGTGTGTAGGGCATGATTTACCTCTGTCTTATGCCATGATGGCCTAGAAATTGTCCTACTTTGCTATTGTCAGATTCTCCACCATTGTCTGATAAAAGATTTTTGTGCCATATCTTGCTGCTTTAATTTTAGTTATAAAACAAGTGTTAGCTTCTCTAATCTCTACCAATTCTGATTTGCGCTTGATAAAGTTGACGAAACGGTACCTGCGGAAGATGCAGATGGTATAGCAGCAGGTACAATTAACCAGTCCTGGGTACTGGTTGTGGTTGAGGTGGTCAAACCAATCTTAAGGTTTAAATTCACAGTTCGGAAGGATTATATAAGCGTACCACTAAAAGGCTTAGGCTTGGTAGTGATAGCCTTACAGTAACAGTCTTGGTTATAATTGAACATGTATTGCTGTGTTACAACCGTGAGTAAAAACCTTCAAGAAAAACTGTTATAACAAATACTAACTGAATCTTAGCCCGAATAGACAGAATAGACAGAATTAGAAAATTAAATTAAAATGCAACCTAATTAGTATTTAATAACGAATTTACTTGATAAAACTATGGCTCTTGAAAATTATTGTAATAGGAAAATTGAATAATAACATGTATCTATGAAAATAATTAAACAAATTATAGGCAAAATCAGATAAAGCCTCAATAGAAAAGAAAATATGGGAAATTTAAGGTTATTAGATTATGTCTCACCTGTTGAAATAAGGTTTTATTTGCCACCAAAAATACTTTAATCCGCTGGATTAGTCGGAATTCGAGATCCTGGATAGAATTCGGTGGTCTCTAGGGCTGCTTTTCACTAATGATCAAATACAGAAAGTCAGAATCCCTTGTGGGAAAAAACATGCAAAGCAAAACTTACCGAAATGGTTTTTAAAAATCCGAAATCATTGGCGAAATTATGGCACTTTACGAAAACCTAACGCAATGTAAGGCAATTCAATGTAGCTTAAATAGACCTATCTATTTTACCAGGCAAAAAGGATAATACGAAAACTTTATTAGATAGAAAAAGACGCATAACGCTTATTGCGCAAGACGAGGCAAAACGTACCAAATTATGTTAGACTTACGTATAGCAATCCGTTCTTATTATTTGCACGGGATAAAAAAGGAAGGAGGAGAACCGCGTGACGTGCAACCTATTTGTCAATCAAAAACACAGACAATTGAAAATCGATCACTTGTCAAGCTACATCAAGTTGAATATCAAGCATAATTTTATCCTTGTCAGACTACGGGCAATGAACAAGGACAAGGAGATGCCCAGCGTGCAAAAGGATTACTTCACGCCTGTACTAGTTAGCCAATAAAAATGCATTGCCTCCTGTTGCGCGTGCATACAGGTAAAAATATACTCCTGGACAAAATTATCGCACCACTGCACATAAGCATCACCATAAGCAGTGGTGCGATAATTTTGTCCAGGAGTATAGATAGGTCTGTTCAATAACTGAGAAAATTAGGTCCAAAATCCCCTTTGGGGCGAAGACAAAATTAAATTCTTCAAGAGGGACCCTTTTCTCGGAACAACAAGATCGTGAAAAGGAAGACGCACTACATGAAATTAATTAGCTGTCCTAGATTTGAAGAATAGAGATGAGGCAAAGTATCGACAAATGTCAAAAATAAATCGGTAAAATTTTAAATACGAAAAATTGCACACAACAATATAATCAGCGAAAAATGACAACAGCTGACGACTAATGATAACAACAAGTAATTAACTACTAGAACAATCATAATTTAAATAATACGACAATAAATAAACAATTCGTGTTGCAATTCGTAAACGCTTACAAATGAATCGTTGATCCCAAAACCATTACTAATCGAAGGGCCACTTGACAAAAATGAACGACACTTCTCCAGTCAGCTGGCACACAAATCATGAATGACATGACTTAAGTGTCACTATAAAATAGAGAGCAACCCGGTGGTTTATGGAACCGGATTCCGGAACTAAATCTGATACTGAGTTCAGCAACCGAACATTTACGTGCACTTCGTGAATGGACCACTATTTGGAAAACATAACCCAAGAATAAGAAATATTTGATTTGTTTACATGAAAATGAAAATGGAATTGGAATATTGATTAAAATCGAGGAAAATCATTAGTCGTCAACAAGAACTAGTCACAAGTGAAGTAGAATTTAAATAATAAAGATAAGAAAATTTACAGGATTTGCAACTTCTGTAATTATTGTTGAATTTTTATGAAGGAAAAATGTAAACAAAGCCTAATAAAATCAGGAAAAAATTTAACATCTATAGGAATTTCCAATGAAAAACTGAAAATAAGTGTGAAATAGTTTTGCAAGTTACAAACTTTGAACAATACAGAATAGCGATATCCTGAATATAACTTGTCGAAGGGTCCACACACACACATCAGTGTGTATAAGCTCACGGTACTTTGGCACGCTCCCTAGTGCAGAATTTCAAAACATGAGCTTTTCCATTTAAACAGCCTTTACAAAGTTCACTATCCAAGGTTAACTTCTATGTTCACGCTTCAATATGTTCCAGATAGGTCTCTAATTTTGATGTCCAAATCTCTCGTGGCACATTGTTGTCGCTGATTAAATTAACTTTTTTTGGTAAAGACGACCTTATGCTTTTCATATCCAAATTGTATAAGCCCTCTGAAATATTCCTAGATCCCACTAGAATGGTTTCTTCAAATAACGGAAACCTGCAATGTTTAAACAAACTCACTTTCCAGATTTCTATCTTGTGCGGATAACGTTGAAAACAAATTTTTGCTTATATACTGGGTACGTATCATACATTTGCCAGTGAAAGCTGGTGCTTCTTTCCTTTCACACAGGATTCTACTCTTATGGTTCCAAGACCTAGGGCTGCTGCTGAATTTCCGTTTGCTGTGGTAACTTGGTAATAACTATCAATGGCACGTAACTTTCAATCGAACCACTTTGGTTGGTGATATGATTTGATGCGCCGTTGTCGACATAACAGTTATTCTTATCACTCTCCCAGTAGGTATAGGACATCGTTTATAACAGCAATTAAGGTGACATTATTTATTTTACCTATACGTTGTCTTTTTGTTTCTTTTTCTTAAGTGGTTTACCATCCGCTTTCCATTATTAGGTCCTTATTTGCAAAAATTTCAAGTAAAATTGCATTTTTCACTTGATATTTGCAATAGGTACTACCTGCTTCGTTTCTGTTTTACTAAACAAGGCTTTCTCATAGGCACAGAGCTGAAATGTTAAATTCTCTATAGTTCCATCTCCTTTCGATATCAGATCCAGCTAGACTTAAATAAGAAATACTCGGCAGGTAGAGTGTCCAAAATTTGCAGGGAAACGTCTGGTAAATTGCACTTGCATTGGTTTGGTACAGTGATTTTATCTTTGAAGATTTCTTTTTGAAGGTCATTCCGTAGATTCATAAGTTTCGAGGTATAAGTTGCAATATCATCATCATCTTGTCTTACGTGACTGAAAAACTGCATACAAACATCAAACGTGTTCTTCTCAACATTGCCATCGTATTAGCAAATCGCATAATTTTTTACAAAGTTTCTTGTCTCATTCATAACTATCAGGATATTACTATCGGGATGATCATTTATATTTTTTGACCCTCTCTTCAAGTCTTCATAATTCTGACAAAACATGACTGCATCCTTACTGATTTGAAAAAGTATCACTATGTTAGAGAGCTTTATGAAATCTCGATTCTGTTTACAGCTATACACTTACTTAGGCTTTTATGTTGTTCTTGTTTCGCCTTTAATTCTCCAAAGACTCTTGCAAAAGCTCCAGTTTTTAATTCAAACCGGCAAGGAAAAAAGGAACCTCGCACACGAAAAAACTCATTTCAACTGTGAATAATTCAAATCGTCCATTTATGTGGAATTCATTTTATATATATTTTAATATTTTAATGAAACGAGACTGTGAGAGGGAAGATTAAAAAAGAGAGAAAATAATTGAAAGACTTTTTCAAAGGACGTAAATGGTAGAGTTGTTTTCTCTCGAAATTATGAATAAAAGAGCGAATAGAAAAATAAATAGAATCGTTAGAGAACATGTTGTTATAGTAGAGGAGCTAGCGACATTTTTCATTGTCCTATTTGCAGTTGATACTATTAATTTTCTGTTTGAGTTGTCAATAGGAATCACTTATAGCGCAGCATCTGAGTTTTGAGATATAATAAAAAAATTGAACTAATAGGTAATAATATGATAAGTAAGATAGTGGTACCGGTAGCTGACATAGTGTATCTATATACCTGACATCTCCAAATAATCGAATTTCGATTTTTTTGTTACATCTTTTCGTGCTTGAAAGCGGTACTACATAACATAAAGAAAAATGTCAATACAATAAGTACGACTAGCAAATTCTCCTGTTTTGACAGTTGCTAGCGCTCTTACTTATTAATGTGTGTGCAAACCATCTCATATGGAACGTATTTTGCCATACTTATTTGAAAACTCCCATTAAAATGGAAATAATATTACATTCGAGAAAACATCTGAAATTTTTGTACTTTTTGCATCTAGTAGGTATTCAAATAATACTTATCTATTTGTTGAATCATTTTCAAAAAGTTTTCGTTCATGCAGATTCCCATTATATAAGAATACGATAAACACCAATAAACGTCTACTATGACTATTACAATTTTTTTTCAGGTAAAAATTCGATTAACATTTTGGGGTTGGTAGCCAAGTAATCACGGAACTTGGTGTTAACACCGTGAAAAATCGGACAGGAGCAAGGACAAAGCATTTTTGGGTATAAATAGTACTCGAATTTTCTTGTTTATTATCAGTTGATCGTTCTCGACTATCAAATACACATTATTTACCATGAACACATTTGTAAGTATTTAATCCTTAATTTTTTTATTTTTTCAAATCAACAAAATTCGCAGTTCTGATTGTTTAACTTTATTTTGCCAGTTAAACGACCAATTCCTATATAAGGCAACTCTGTGTACATTTTTCCTTTTGCCTAAAGAAATTCATAGGTATATTCTTATTGATTTTCAGACATTTGAAAAAAGTTTTTCCATTTTAAATTTGAGCTTATCATTTGTTTATTATGAACACATTTTGCATTTCGTTATTTATTAATATAACTTTCTGAAATATTTTCGTATTTTTCAGGCCTTCGTCGCTTTCTTCGCCTGTTTGGCAGCTGCCAATGCTGGATATTATGGCCCATCAGCCAAAATCATCCAAGGACCCAGCAGCAGAACCACTTTAGTAGGACCCGAAGGTAGCGTAATCAGCGCTGTAGCTCCTGGAGGCCAAATCATCCACGAAGAACATCCAGGATATGTTGCTCACGCCGCTCCAGTTGCGGCATATACCAGTTATGCTGCTCATGCCCCAGTTGTAGCTCACCACGCTCCATTGGCCTATGCTGCTCCACTTGCCCATGAAACTCACATTTCCAAATACGGATCTCACATCACTCATGGAGCTCCAGCTTTGTCTTATGGCGCACATGCTGCTCCATTAGCCTATGCTTCTCATGCTGCTCCATTGGCCTATGCTTCTCATGCTGCTCCGTTGGCTTATGCTGCTCATTCTCCAGTAGTAGGTCACCATGGCGTTGTTGACTCTGTTGTAGCTGGACCATCTGGAACTATTGCCACTAGCCATTCAGCTCTTGTATCTCCCTACCATGGTCATGGTGTATATGGAGCACATTATGCCGGACATCAAGGATTGTACCTTTAAGTTTCTGTAATTTTTTCATATTTCGTATGAATGGGCATTTTGTAATATTAAATAATTATGTGTTTTAAAATAAAAGAATTTATGAAAAGTAGATTTGGTATTTTTTGATGTCTTTAGAACTGAACAATTGTTTTATGCATAGAACTGGGATTTTGGGAATAATAAGGATACTAAGTTAATTTTGCATTATGCAACACCCATATCACACGATACAAAAGTTTTATTATTTTTCCTTTGGTATTTTGAAATTTCCTTTCTAATCTCAAGAAATAATTGTTTGTCATTGTCTTCTTTGGTTTTTTTGTACTTTGATTTATTTTTTTTTTTGCCTGGCGCCGTCTTCCACGCTTTCAACTAAAAACCTTTTTTTTTAATCGTCGCTTACCAAATAAACAAATTTAAAATTCGATCAATTATTTCCTGGTTTAGGTGTGGTCAACAACGCCGCGGTCCTTAAAAATTCACGGTCAAAGTCAACAGGTTTTGGTGTTTATTAGCTCCTATATCCTTTTATTGTTTGGTTTGCGGAGGTTGGATGATTATCGTTACAGATTAAAGTGTAGGTAATTGATGACTTTGCGATAAATTAAGATAAGTAGTTATTTATTATGATAAGTGGCACTGTGGCAATATAGGTACCTATTATATTATAGTCTAGGCGAATACTATATTTATGCCTAGTTCTGCTGAATATTCCTAAAGTCTTTATACCTACTGATTTCCTATTGTTTTTCTATTTCCTAAACCTAAATCTCATTTCCGACTAGCGAAATTATCAATATTTTAGCATTATTTTATTCCCAAGACAAAAACTCTTTGAAAGCCAAATCTGTAGACATAGCAATGTGCCTGTTCAGGCCTGAAATTAACGAATAAAAGTGAAATAAAATACTAAAGGCTTCCAAAGCGTTTTTAAAGCTACTTGAATTTGAAAAGTTATGGAAATCTTATTCCCGATTCGCAAATTATTTAACATTTTAACTTTGTGTTCTCGCAGCTTTCTCCCTAATCTTAAGATACCAATAAAGTCGAGGAAACACTTATATCCAGAGTACCATTCCCAGCACATTGAGCTCGAAATATCTTTTTTTTTCTATTTGTTTCCGATCGTTGGAAAACGAAGTAGCGCTATTCAGCCACTTGGAACGATCGCTTTTATTTAATCTTGAGGGTATTGACAGTTTTATATCCTCTCTCGATAAGAGAAAATCCCCCCACTTTAAAAAGATACTGCTTTACTCTATTCAATTTTCCAGGTCGCTCCGCCTCCTGGATATCGAGAGGGACCAGGAGGATATTTTTGAGCTTACTAAATTACCTAAATCTGGAAAGCTGGTATTATAAGCGTCCCGATGTTTTCTCAAAACATTTTATTTTAATTTATGACCGAAAGAAAGAGGCTGTTTTTGGTTTTCAAGGGGTAAAACCTTTTCTAGAGAGGCCTGAGGCATTTGTGGATTGCCCTTTTTAATGGCCTGATGGGGTTTAATAATATTACGTGTTCTGTTATTAATCATTTCAAATTTCAATATTACCTGTTATTGTAATATAAAGGCGAATATAGCAATAAAGATTTCTGAAGTAGAAAATACGTGTTGACAACGCTGATGCTTTCTATGACAATTCCTTTTACACTTTTTTTCTCGACTGGTCATGGACCGGTGTCACTGAGTGTTTCCTAACGAGGTAGAGGGTGTTTTGGTATCTTAATGGTTACAATCTCCCCTTTTGGAGTTTCCCTACGTCCTCGGGGATACTCCAAGTCAATATTTGATGTATGATCGCCACATAAACAAGTTGGAGCTTTAATGCGGCATCTGGGTAGTCCATCTAATCATCTAATCTGGGCGTCATTTTCATTTTTTTCTTCTTTAGAACTCTCATTGTCATCAGCATGCAGTACATCTGTGTTTTTCTGAGGAATGGCCTCGTCACCTTCGGGTATATTATGTTTCAATAAGGCGTCTTCCACGTGGGCGTATAGGTAGTACTGGTGTTAGAACTTCTCCTTTTCCCACATAAGGTGCAATAGCTGACGTATGTAATTTGATGGTGGGACCTTCAGTTGGCTCTATAGGTTTAACTTCAATTGCTGTCGGAGTGACAACCTTAGTAACTTCATATGCACCATCACGTCGTAAAGCAAATTTTGAAGTTTAGAGGCATCTTTGGCTTTGCTAATTGGGTGTGTATTCACCATCACTCGATCTCCCTCTTTGCAATGGGGAATAGTTCTTCTCTTTTAGTCAGCATAATTTTTTGATTTATCTAGGGACTTTTCATGGAGCTCTCTTGCTCCTCTCAAGGTTCTAGCAATATTTATCAAATAAGGTAACTTGAGGAATTAATTTTTCACTTTCAGTGATAGCTCTCATGTCCCTTTGTACATCATCGGGTGTGCGGAGAGTACTGTCACATCTTGGGGTGTTCATGGAAAAACGCACGGAGGGTAGCTTATTCTTCCATTGAGTGTGACAGCCTCCTACTAGAATTGACAATTGGATTTTCAAGTTTTTCCGTTCCTCAGGATTAGACTCGGCATGATACACAGGTATTAAGTGCTGATGAAAACCAAGACAATGTGCTACATACTGCATAGTTTCACTAACAAATTGCACTCAATTGTCGCTGGTAACCCTTCGGGGAACTCCATATCTGAATATCACCTCATCAACAAGAGTTTGCGCCTATGCTTTACAGTAGCATGTGCGAGCGGAAATATTTCTATCCATTTGCTGGCAGTGTCTGCGATTATAAAGATCCATTTTTCACCAGTATCGGTTTCAGGAAGAGGTCCGAAGAGATCTATAGATATTACTTCAAATCGCTTGGTCATTGCAGGTATTTGTATTAAACCAGCAGGTTTAAGATTTCTCACTTTATATCTCTGACATTCAATACAGCTAGACACATGTTCGGCAACACTTTTTCTCATTCCTGGCCAATAGTATCGGGAACGTATTCGTTCGTCGTGGTTTTATTAATACCATAATGACCAGCTAAGGGGGAATCGTGGTATTCTTCTAGAATATCAGGAATCATGCTTTTCGGTACCACTAATTGTATTTCTTCTTGGATCTCACTCTCATGATCATAGCGATACAAGATGCCTTTGGTCATAATGTAACCGCGGTCAGTCCATGTCTTAAATTCCACTGATTCAAACTGTGAAACAAAAATTATTTTTAATACATCTGGATCTTCTAACTGTTTCCTTCTAATGTCTTCTTTTTTTTTCTGGGCAAATCAACAATAACTTCATTTACCTCTATCTGAGACGTTTCTAGTGATGGCCGGGATAAAGTATCAGCCACTATATTTACCTTTCCAGGTGTATATTCAATTCTCGTGTTATAAGCCTGTAAAGACAAAGCCCATCGAGCTAATCGGCCACTAGGTGATTTTGAAGACATTGACCACTTCAATGGCTGGTGGTCAGTCTGGATAATGAATTTAGCTCCATCCAGGTAGCCTCTAAATTTCTCCACAGCCCACACAACTGCTAGAGCTTCTCTTTCTGTAGTGTGATAGTTCATCTCAGCAGGTGTGAGTAGTCGGCTTGCATACTCAACAGGTCTTTCATCGGCCATGTCCCCTTGGAGTAAAACTGCCCCTAAAGGGTATAAACTAGCATAAGTTCTGAGTATATAAGACAATGTACTATCAGCCTGTCGGAGTATGGGATTAGTAGTCAAAAGTTGTTTCATAAGGTCGAAAGAATCTTGTTCTTTCTTCTCACATTTCCAAATAGCTTTCTTCTTGGTTAAGGGCTTAGAAACTTCTGCAAATGAAGAAATGAATCGCCGGAACCAAGCTACAAGTCAGTCAAAAACTCGTAAATCAGAAAGGTGTTCTTGGTAAGTTCTGGATAATACAATCAAATCGTCTATATAAGCTAATATGGTTAAATCTTGGAGTCCGCATTTGAATCGATCAATGAGTCTTTGGAAGGTGGACGGTGCATTTTTCATTCCAAATGGCATCCTCGTATAACGAAAAATTCCAAATGGGCAATAAATGCTGTTTTATTTCGATCAGATTCGCGGACAGACACTTGATGGTATCCTGATTTTAAAATCAAGAGTGGTTATATACTTTGTTTTGCAGTGTGTAATAGATCATCAATCCTAGGAAGTGGGTATTTATCGGAAACTGTTTTCTTATTTAGGCGTTGATAATTGACACAAAGGCGAATACTACCATCAGGTTTAGGTACTAGAACAACTGGAGCAGCATACGGGGATTCGCATTCTTCTATGATTCCTTCTTTCAGAAGCTTATCCCTTAAGATGTTTTTGTTTTGTTCAGACATCTGATAAGGTGGTACAGAAATTGGAATATCATCAGTCAGTTTTACTGTATGTTCTGCATATGGTATTGGCTCAGTACCGGATGTGAATAATTCAGCATATTGGTGCAGTAAGAATTCAATTTATTGCTTTTCCGGTTGGCTTAGTTGTACCTACACCTTCATTTTCTCTCAATTGTGATGCATTCAGTTATACAGAAAACATTGGAGTAGATTCCGCACTAGTTATTACATAATTAGTCTCATCTTCAGATAAATACGAAAATTGTAGAGTTTCAGCATAATACCATTGTCCTTGAGAAATGTCCATCACAATATTGGCAAGTTCAATGAAGTCTAAACCAAGTAAATTCCTACTATTGATATGTTCTGGAATGGCAACAAGTGATGTAATAATTTTATCATTGAGAATGATTTCAATATTAAAAATTAGAGAAGTTACAGTCCTCTCTATGCGATCTGCAAGTTCAATCAACAACGGTTGTTGAATATAAGGAGCGTCTTCTTTCAAGAGAAGTTTCATAAGCGCAGCACCAGCTAGGCTACGCTGTGCTCCTGTATCCAAACAGGCAAGACCAGTATGACCAAGAATATTGACTGAAACTATAGGTTTAATTTGAGAATCAACATCTGAAGAATGATAGAAGAATTCAGCAGCTTTGGCACTTGTAGTGAACGTTTCGCCTGATGAAGTATTACCTACTAAAAGAACTTGATTTTCGACAATTTGGAGAGTTGCTTTTGATATAACCTTGTTTTCCACAACCGTAGCAAGAAAATGCCGTAGAAACATTTTTTTTTTCTTGCGGAACTTTTGACTTCCGACCTGTTTCTTCTAGTCTAGAGTTTTGTTTCAATTGTTTCAATTTTCTACAATCTTCTATGATGTGGCCATAATTTTTGCAATAAACACATTTGAATGAAGACTTCGTCTCTTCTGTTTTAGCTTTTCTGTAGGGGCTCGATTTAACAGAATCGTGAGTTTTCTTTTCCAGTAGAGTGTTTTCTGCAGTTCGAGCATTTAGAATAAGCTCACTGAAATTATCAATATTCTCTCGAGGAACTCTCCTTCTAATATTGTGGTTCAATAGACCATAAACCATATCTAACTGACAAATTGCAGAAACCTGGTGATTAATTGGAAATTTGGAGAAAATGGCTGGACATCGGCTTACAAAAATTTCAGTTTTCTCTTCATTAACTTGTTCTTTAGAAAATAACTCATGATATAGTTGATGTGGAAGTTTTTTTTTATCCAATGGGAGACATTTCTGACAGTACTATTCAAGCAGCTGCGAGAGCAAGTAACTATCCGACTTGCGAAGCTTTGCTCAACTGTCTGAAAACCTCCAATTCTCGCTACGGTACGTTACAACCGAGTACGTCCAAGGTAATTGGTTCATCAACTCATAAAACGGAGGAAAAGTTATCTAAGGAAAGCTGACTAGAAAGACACCCATTGTCTGCTACAAATGCAACACACCAGGACACAAGGCGTCCGACTGCAGATTGACGAAATGCTACAATTGCAATAAATTTGAACATCGAGCGCAATATTGCAAAGAACGTCAACAGCAAAAACCCAAACAGAGTCCGCAGACTGAAAAGCTTTTATGACTAGAAACAAAAACCAACAAAAAATACTTCAAAGACATTACGGCAAACTCTCTACCATTTCGAGCTTTTATCCATTTTGGCTCAAGTTGGAATATTATCCGTGCTTCTGATGCCAAAAATCTTAGAGTCTCTATTGATGATAACTGTGACGTCATCATTAAAGGATATGGGCTGAATCAAATTGAAATAGGTATTGGGAAAAATCAAACTAGAAATAAAAGTTGACAATGTGCAGCGAACTGTGGATTTTTTAGTGTTCCCAGAGTCCTTATTCTTGAAACAGGGGAACAGCGTTCCCAGGAAAACGAGTGTTCAGTCTTTCTTAAAGATATGTAAGTGATAATATAAGTAATAAAGACAGCACACTCGTTCTCCTGGGAACGCTGCTCCCCAGTTTCAAGAATAAGGACACAGGTCACCAGCAAAAAGTCCCCATTCTGATTGGACAGCCGTTCAATGAGTTACCAGGCCTATTGGTGATAAAGGATAGTCAAAATTTAAACTTTAGAGAGATAAATAGGCCTAATAGGAACCCAAAGACGATATGGATAATAGTAATTTAGAAGTTTATAGCAAAGATGAATTTCAAGGCGACCTATTCATAGACGCTTCCGGAAGATACCATCCTGGAAAAGAGCATGCCATTCCCAGGGTAATTATTCAGCTAAGTGAAGATAGACCAGCTTATCTGCCCATTTTCAACCTCTCGGGTAAAGATCTTAAGCTAACTGCTTAGCATCGCTATAGTACGTGCTTTTCCTTGCCAACCAACAGGACGATGAAAAAGGCGAATATCTACTACTCTTTAAACAAGGAATAAGTACCCCCACTTAAGGAAACTGACTTTACCATCGGAACGACTAATGTAACTTCAAAAATTGTTGAATCTGCTGGAATAATTCAGGGATTGTTTTGGAGACTCCGCTGAAACACTCGGAGCTGCCAAGTCAGTAGAAATGGACATCAAACTGAATGATAACACGCGATTTTGTTAAAGACCTTACAGAATGGCGGAAAACGAGAAACAGAAAGTAAGAACTATTGTTTCGGAGCTATGAAAAGCAGGCATTATCCGCGAATCAGAGTCGCCATACGCGTCATCCGTGCTGTTAGTGAAAAAGAAAAATGGTCAAGACAGGATATGTATAGATTACAGGAAGTTAAACGTAAAAACCATCAAGGACAGGTTTCCCCCGCATGTAGTGTATTTACTAGCCTGGACCCAAGCTCTGCATACCATCAGATCACCGTGGAAGGAAGCAAACATCTCACTTCCTTTGTCACGTCAGAAGCGCATTATGAATAAAGCAGAATGCCATTCGGTCTTTGCAACGCTCCTGCCCTTCTCCAGCGTTTAATGAACAAAATCCTGGGCGCTTATCGAGGAATTGCTGCAGTTTATCTAGATGATGTAATAATCCCTAGCAAGACGTATGAAGACAGTTTAGATGGCCTACGAATAATACTTTCCTCATTAAGAAATTTTAAGCCTTACATTAAAAATCAGCAAATATGTGTTCCTTTCTTCCTCCATTAACTACCTAGGTTTCAAAATACGATAGCGTTGTTGCTATAGATCGTATGAAGCCGTGGACGCCACCGGGAAGAGTTTCAGATGACACACAGCGAAAGCGGGGAAGATGGTGTTCCATTACCATCTGATTCCGAATAGAGGTGAGTTGCGTGGACGCAACTTTTATCAGGTTGGCCGAATGTGAAATACCCCTAAAATATTTCAAATTAACTATATTTATCTTTGTATTTTTGGTAATAAACTTCTCTTGTATAATTATCAGTTTTAAATGTTTCTATAATAGTTTCTTGAATTTGAGGGATAGGTAAATAAACCCAAAATGACTTGGGTAGGAAAACTAGGCAAGCAGGGCAATAAAAAGAAGGCAGTGAGTTTTTACCTTTTGTCGAAGTGGTTGTTGTTGTTGTTGGGTGGTTTTGTGAGATATTCGACTGTTTTTGGGTTCGAGACTTGAGTACACTATGGGTAGTGGTATGTAAGTGAAAATGTTATTAAATCTGAGGTTATGTATTCGATAGCAGATTGCTGAGCAGGTTGCTGCTGAAATCCTCTATACCTACATGTTGGTACGATAGCGCTGTTCCTTCGAGTTGTGTCTTGTAAGATTAAGAGCCTTACTTGCTACTCGATTGACACTAATAGGTAAAGTGGTGGCAGCTAACGTCACCCCTATACCCGTTTTTTGGAATACGGGCTGTTTAGCGGCAGCTACGTATTCCAAACAAGATAAATAACTGTAACATAAACTAAGGAATTCTTGTGATGGAGGCTAACGACTGAATGGGGCGTAACTATTTTCTAGGATGTTGGTAATTTTGTATTTGTAAAGTATCTATTTGTTTTCATGTTTGCCCTGGTATTTCCTAATCTCACGTGTCAAACCCGCTAATAAGCCCATAAGAATGAATTGCATTGTTATACCCATATAAGTATACGAGAGTTTTATTTACTCATTTTACATTAGGAAATTGATGAGACCAAGAAAAGAAATGTAACAAATGTTTTCAAGGATTTGCACCAACAATAAAACAAAAGTAGATATAGGTCCAGCAACAAATCCGTACCAGTTTGCCAAAACGTCTTTTCTATATCAAAAATCTGATAAAATAGTGGCAATTTTCTCCACTCCGTCGACTTCAAGAGTAGGCTTAAACATATTACATACATTTTCTTTAGTGCCAATACAATTTGAGGGGTCCTCTGGAAAGATGCTTCGGTTACATATCTGGTAATAACCGTATTTTTGCGATTACCCTGAGATCATCCCCTCGTAAGTATTTTCCTTTTTCTGAAAAAATCATTTCACTATAACATCTTTAGTGTTTTGCCCTTGGGGTATTAGATAAACAAATCTTGGGCTTATTTTTGGTAATGCAAACCTTGAAAAATGGAAATTTCTTTTTCTTATCTACCCTACAAATCATGACCTTTTTTCATATGACAACTAGGGAAACAGAATAAATTAATTATTTTCCAAACAATACTCGAACCACATTACAGATAACAGGATTTTGTGGTAAAGAGCCTTTTGTTAAGCCAGCTGCGTATATGAAGTGTGACTACACAAAAAAATTATTATCATCCATAGGATGACGTGCAAAAAAGGTTTTTGGAACGAAAAACGCGAACGAACAAATGCCTTTTTTCTTGGTAAAAGTTTATCCTAGAAATGTCCATTTATCAAAATTGTGCTTGTTGTTGGAAAAAATTGTCTTTTTTTCAGAATAAAGATGATAAATTTCAAATAAACTTACAACCAATCAAATTTTATTGGAATTCGGGAAGAGTATGAAATTCCACTTGCCAATTACGCAATTACCTACCAGTCTTTGTCGGCACATATGCACCTGGAAGGTAAATTTCAATATTTTACTTGATGTACGAGCTGCATTCATTATACCTTTGCTACTTGGAATTCAAAAGCAACAGGTTTAACCAACCAAGCTGAAATATAAATCGTTTTACGTTCACCATGTTATCAGGGAATTATTAGGGCGTATTTTGCATGTTCTTCGCTTCCATCATCTAATAATTTATAGATGATATAGATATAGAGAAGATTCTGATATAACTGTAAATTATTCAAGAGTTATTTTAGATTTATTCATTTACATAAATAAAAAATTCAAAGTGGCTAACAATAGATACGGAACCGAAATAAGTAATTTTAGTTATAGTCTATTTTTTTGAAAGTTGGAATAGGTACTTAACCAAACTGTCACCTCGTCGTTTATTGTAGGTGGTTCATTCACTCTTCAGAGGATTTAGGGGATTAAAATTGGTCGAGTATGATCGATTACACCAGGTAACTAAAAAATACACTATAAGACTAGGTGCTGGTACTGGTTAGCATAAATTGAAAATGTAAGCAAAGTTATTGAAAAAAAGAAGTTGCCGGATTGTTGGATTGATATAAATAGAAATTTTCAAATCAAATAAGTACGTGAGTATCTCAGAATAAACAAGAACGTTACTTATACTTTTTTGTTACAATAAATTTCCAGTTCTGGTCTCTATTTCCCAACTTAACCAAAATTTTTGGAACTGCCCCGATTGGTCAAATCGTCCATGACGAAAGCGAGTATAGCTGAAATTGCTCCCGTTCCAGATGCTTCACCTGCTTATCCAGTTGCCCATTCTGTTGCATCACGTTACATCACACTGCTCCCGTTATATCAGCTCATTCTTTTCCAGTGGACTGTTCTGGTGTGGTTGACCGCTCTCCAGAAGAGATTGTAGCTTCTTTACTAGGGGCATCTGCTGCCGCAGTTGTTCAAACTTCAAACTGTTTGTAGCTTTTGTAAAATAGTTTTGCTCAGTTTGAAGAATGCTGATGATCCGTTAAACATTTTCGGTGATAACTTGTTTGTAAAGAAGGAGCTTGTTTTTAAATTTAATTTGCTATTTGGTTGCAGTGGTGGTCGGAGTAGGTGTGAGGTGAAGTTGAAAATTTTTAGTTTATTCTATGTTTAAAGTTTAAACGTTTATCAAGACGAATGCCAAGACACTACCCTCAAACCATATGAGTAATCATCAAATTTTAAGTGGGAACAGTTTTATTAGGTTATTGAAACCCTCAAAAGACGGACTGCGACGCATACAAAGCTGACTTAGAATATAGTCTTCCCAACATCAGAAAGACAATAGAGATACTGAAGATGGCTGTGAATTAATTCAATGATGCAATCCTCTCAGCCTTTAATGAGAACTGCCCACTTATAACCAGGGAATTGCCCTGGTGGAACGAGAACTTTGCAAATTTGAGGAGAAAAACTATAATAAAATTCAAAAAAGCCAGAAGAACCAAGAACCGGCCAGTGGGATACATATCGAACCACGTTGAACAAGTTCAAGAAAGAGCTGAAAGGATCCCAGAAGAGATCTTGGAAGAAGTACTCGGAAGATATCGAAAGTACTCAAGATTGTGCTGGACTACAAAGAAATTTCTCAAGGGGCCCGAAGGCAACATTCATTTCACTCAAGAAAGGCTTTGATGGATTCACCAATACGGGGGAAGAGACGGCTAGGGACCTCTTAAGAACCCATTTTCCCGGCTCAAAGATAGTTGATCAGACTCAGTGGACATGGAATGAGCTTAGGCCTCGAAGAGCGTCCAGAAATTACTAGCTGACCTCTAAGAAAGTAGTAAACGATGAGAAAGTCGAATGGGCTATAAACAACTTTGACCCATACAAGTCAACAAGGACAGATGGGATCTATCCCATAATGTTAAAGAACGGAACTGAACTAGCACATGCACAGGATACTCTGCAACATTCTAAGAAGTAGCCTAGCATTTGGCTGTATATCAAAGAGTTGGAGACACATTGGGGTAACGTTCATACCAAAGCCTGGAAAAATAGCACAGGACATGACAAAGTCCCTAAGACCCTTACGTCATTTGAGCTTATATAAGACACTGGAAAAACTTGTGGATAGACACATTAGGGATGCTGTGTTGGCAAGCCGATCACTACATCCAGACCAGTCTGCATATCGTATACGGATGTCAGCAGAATCGGCGCCAGCTAGTCAGCATAGTGGAGATCACATTGGAAAACAGCCAGTCATCCCTAAATATCAAAGAGTATGACCAGAAGCTACATCAAAATCAAAGACTGGGATCGTGAAGGACATCGACACTACTGGACAACTTGTAACCCCTTTTGTTAACGAATTAACAGGAAGCGCATAATGTGCTCGGTTTGCTCAGCGAAAAAAAATTAGGTGTGGGTTGATAGTTTTTAATAAGTACAGTATGGCCAGGGCGCCACTGAATTTAAAAAAATTTGCATAAAATATGGAAGTGTGAAAATTCAGAAACACACCTAGAAAATAATTAGCAAACGGTAGTTAGTAATCCTAAAAAAGAAATAAATAAGCCACACAAACTTTCCTTGTAGAGGGGGCCCAGATTTGCTTTGGAAATGCAGTACAGCATGGTCTCAATTTCGTCAAATTTTCACTCAGAAGTGCAGGCGTGGATTTTTTATCCTGTCCCAAATTGCCTGAATGAATTGAAGAAATATAAGGACTCATTCATCAGAGAGAAAAAGGAATTTACATACCATACTTTTCAAAATTTTCGCAAAAATCAACAATCTGTTGATTTTCCAAGAAACGTTCCAGCTGACATGATTACTCTTCTGGCTAGTTCATTTATAAAACTCTAGGCTCGATGGCCAAAACTAAAGACAGAATTTTAAGATTTTTTTAAAATTCAAAATTTGGACGACCTTTTCGGTCCTACGACAAAAGAGAAAAAGAACAAGTCAAAAGTACCCAGATGGTACTGTCCTTTGTTTCTTGATCTGTCAAGCCTTTCGAAACTATAAAAATGACAGCGCTACAGGTCCTCTTAAAAATGACCTTAGCTGGGTTCAGCTATTCAGCGCGGAGTTGGAGTGGATTGAATAGGGCTAATGGAGTCACCCCTAATACGGTAAAAAGCAATATCCGAACCTTAACCAGAACGGCTGGAGTGCGAATGGAGTCACTCGGAGTGCACCGAGTGAGCAAGCCGAAACCACCTCTTAATAACATAATTATCGGTATTAGGTTAGGAAACTAGTCAGAAGAATCACAGATGTCGCTAGGTATACGAAACAGTACTCCTAAACTTCCAGCCAGAATCACGGTAGGGAGTTCATCGACCAACCATGTAGAAAAGGGCCGAAGAACTGCTACAAATGAGTGGTAGTTGACTATGGACTATAACGGGCCATATGACAGGCCACACACCGGTGAAGGTCCACCTGAACAGGATGAAACTGTATATTGAAGACCTTAACCGCGGACTCTGCAATAAGGAACCCGAGACAGGGTCAGGCACTGGATCGCAGAGGACACAGCATTTTCGGACAACCAAACGTAGTCCCGGAAACAAAAATGAAACACCACCCAGTAAAAGACCTGTACAACCTCGTACCAAAATACTAGAGTGGTTGGAATAAAGCAAATAGCCTAGGCACAATAAGCCTTTTCAGAGAAAAAAAAAAAATGAATGCCAAGAGATTTCAGTATCTTCTAGGAAGAGATTTTGTAGGAAAGGAAAATTTCTTGGAAAATTTCTTGTTAGAATCTTCCCGTATTACTTACTTGCGGATTTTTGTGTGAAACTTTTCGGAGATATCGGCTTGGTGATGGTTAAAGGATGCATGGTTTTTGTTTATTCTTACTTGAACCTTTGTAGTATTGTCTGATGAATAGGGTGAAGTTAGGTGGCATGTTCTGGTTTTTGTGTAGTTTGTATAGATCTTCATGCCACACTTCATTGAAAGCCTTCTCTGCGTCTATTTCCAATAGTATCCCCAAAGATGACATATTATTATTAAGAGGTTCTCTTCTTTTTAGTAGGTACTTTTTTTGAGTAACTGTCACTAAGTCTTGGAGTAAACTGTCGCTCTTATTGATTTTTCTGTCGTATAATTTCTGAATATTTGACTCAGCGCATCAACATTCTTGGGTTTGCCTTCTTTGTTCATCAATGTGCTAATTTATATTGCCTTTTCTTCTAAAATATCTTCATTGTTATTTAAAATTTTGCTTGATCTTCTGCTCTTGGTTCCTTATGCGTAACCGCCGTAACCGAAGCACATACGGGTGCTGTGCACCCATCAGGTGCTTTTTTTCTTTGTAAAGATTGCTATCTATAATTGATGAACATGTAAACTTTACTTCTAATTGTGAACTGTTATTGTAATATCAATAAATTTTTATTATTATTATTATATATCTTTTTGTCTATATGTTTTACAAATTTCCGGGATATCAACCTTTTCTTTGATTTATCTTTTGACTTCTGGAAAGCAACAAGTTTTCAAGCTCATTTTATTCCGCTCATGTACGTTAAAGGAATCTAGAATAGGTACCTACTTACACTCAAAAACTACAAATTTTTCAAACTTGTACGTATTACAAAAGTTCGCAATTAGCCGTTGTTCCTTTTTGCAGTCTCTTTGAAATCCATCGTGGCGTATTCGAGGGCTACACAAAAATATGACTTCAAAACTGGATGATACAATCTCGCCCATCCAGAAATAATGTCGCGCTGGACGGATTTGAAAAGAAAATCTGAACGAATGAATGCCCTTTTGGGTTAAAGTTACCCAGACAATTTTCAATCGGAGAACGTATTAACTACATGGCAAGCTGAAAATAAAATAGGTAAGGATAAAGGCCCATTGTTTACAATGGAAAATGGTAGTCACACACATATTATTTTTAAGAGAGGTTTTGTATAATAATTATAGCTTGGTAAGTGAATTGTTGCAAATTTATGATTTCAAGTCCTATAATAAACAATTGAAAAAACATGAACTTGTGAGGATGGATGAAGTATTAAATTAAAAAGTCTATAGATAAATACACGTTTGTAGATTGAAAACCTTCTACATATTAGAACATTGTATTACAAATGTGTCGCAGAAGGAAACGGAAACAAAAACTTCAGGAAATTACATTTATTTACATATTATTACATCAGTTTTACCAAGCTTGAACAACTGGGGCAGCTGCATGAGTTACAACTGGAGTAGCTACATTTCTGCCAGAGACGATAGTGCCAGAAGGTCCAGATACTACAGTGTCTACTGAAGAATGTCCAACAACACCAGAATATGCTACTGGAGCAGAATGAGCAGAGTAAGCTGTTACTACTGGAGCAGAGTAGGCGGATACAACTGGAGCAGAGTAGGCGGATACTACTGGAGCAGAGTAGGCTGATAATACTGGAGCAGCATGCGCAGATACAACTGGAGCGGAGTAGCCTGATACAACAGATTGAGCATAACTAGGTACAGAGTAGGCAGCCGCAACAGGAGCAGAGTAGGCAACAGCAGGGGCAACAGCTACGACGGGAGCGGTTTCAGCAACAACTCCAACACTCTCTTCATGGATGATTTGACCAGCTGGGGCGACGGAGGAAATAGAGCTGCCATCGGGGCCAACCACGGTGGTTTTGGAGCTGGGTCCTTGGATTATTTTCGCTGAGGGACCTACCAAAACTCCAGCGTTGGCGATGGCCAATATGGCGAAAAGGGCAGCAAAAGACTAAAGAGAAGAATATTGAATATTCAGGTATACGGTTATTTCATAGATTCTGGTTAAAGGTTTATTGATTAAATACAGACATACATATTTGATTTAATTTTCTTCAAAAACTGTGAATCAATTGAAATAAGAATGCTAGTTGAACAGTGTGAGTGAAATAATATTAATTACTATACAAGCTAGTTGGATACTTACGAAAGAGTTCATTGTGCTTCTTGCAAGTTATTCAAACAGAAAACTGATACTGTTTCGATCGTCCGAAGGCTATTTATATTAAATCTTTTAACCCAACCTTGCCATTTTTAAGTTTTTTTGCGGCTTCATTGTTTTAGGCGTTGACATTTTTTAATTTATGCTTATGCGAATACCAGTTTTGTTCCGTGTGGAACACATCAATTTTTTCAAAGAATAGTTTTGGTATTGCCTCAAAAAAGGCGGCAATGAAATAGTCTTGTTATAGTTCCGCAACATTAAATGTGTGGAAAGAGAAAACAAATATTTTTCCTTGCTGGATTTTGATTAACTGAAAAAAAGTTTAGTTATGCCTATTCATTTGAATGTACAGAGGAAATTCTATGCCAATAAAAAATAGAAAAATGTTTGTAAAGTTACAACACGTTCGGATTTCGACAGTCAAAATGCAGTTACAGTTACCAGAGCCAGGCAAACACAATGGCGGAATCGGCTCATATGATAACATGAGCAATCATTCACTTTTTAATTAATTTCTACATAAAAGCCCGTTTCTATGAAGAGTCTAGTTATTCGACACCCCTAAAACAAGTATAGAGGCCCTTGAATAAATTGTAAATGGCTGTGCATCGGCCAGGCTTATTGACCGTCCAAACATATTATTACAAATTGTTGAAGTGGAAACTTATTTCAGTTTTTTTTTTCTGGGTAGTGAATAAGATTGAGCCGTCAGGCTCGAATAGGTGCGCTCATTCGGGTACAGTCGGCTCGAGTCGACTTCAGCCAAGCGGAAGAGAGAGAGAAACAGCAGTACGAGAAAAAGATAGCGCGATTGTAAACTGTATCCTGAAAATTGAGCACTTTAAGGCTGCATGTTCCTATCTCAATTTTTATGGAAATGCGAGGTCTGTCACCTGTCAAGTGTTGTCGATCGGATATAATATAGTATCCATATTAGAAATCAACAAGTGAAATTTGGAGGATGAAACTGGTAAAATCTATTCTGTGTTTATTATAGGATAATATTTAACAGTATCTTGGACTTACCTGCATGTTGCATATTTGGTATCTGACATGATTGCCTCTACAAGGCCCAAACTTGCATGTTCTCAATTGGAGACTTACTCCTCCATCACAGGATCTGAGAAAAAGAATGCAATGCGTTAAATAAAAAGTGGTTGATAATAATTTTTATTTGAATAAGGGCCAAATTATGGACCAACTGGTAAGTCTCTGGTTGTTACCTAGCAGCTACTTTCTATTCTCTAGTGCATAGAAAGTACCTGCTAGGTAACAAACAAACGTTTACCAGTCAGTCCATAATTTGGCGCTAACACTGTAATAATTTAATTTCGCTTTTTCCATTAAATGAGTAATTCAGCATTCGCAGCAGACCATGGGCTTTTCGACGGTTCAATATCACCCAAACTCAACAATACACAGGACAAACAGGATAATACCGCTGTTTATTGGACGTGGTACCGGGTTCAAACTCTATGATATGTTCGGCAGCTTTACACCAACCTAAACCAGTTTCCGTCAGGGATAACTTCTTTTTTATTAAGATATTGAGCTGTTTTTCTTGGCTGTCAGTAAGTCTAGAAGCATCCTGAATACTGGATGAAAGGTAACTCATCAGTTTTAGCAAAATGCCAAAAATCCTGCCCTAAATCAGGCACAATGCCCATGGCGGTCCAGAAATCTATACCCGAGATTTATGGGCCAAGTCAGGCAACACCAAAACATTAATAATCTTCGTTTTGTGTTTCAAAATGAACGGAGTTTGCACATAACTCAAACTAGTAGAGGATTGGCCATTTGCCACAGTGCAACAAACTGTTTGTCGTATTAGTTTAAGGCCGAAACCCTTTAAAATCTCATAACCCGGTAATCCAACTATCGTCTGAGATACTCCGCTGTTCAATAAACCTATGGGGAGCCCGAGAATAGACAACTCCAAAAATGGTTTTGGTCACCTTGCGCATGGGAAAGTATAAAATCTTGTACAATTTTATTGGAGGAGACCAATCTATCTGAACTGGTGGGGGCTAAGAAATGACCTAACTTCGATTCCGCCGGGATTCATTTCCCGAAACCGAGCAATATGGGAAACTACGACTGGTCGAGCCAGAATGTTCACACTCCCTATTTAGATGATTGGTGTTTTCTACACTAGACTCCTCGTTCAACTTTACTGCTGAAACATCAAGAACCGTATATCGGTGGTCTCGACAAAAGCAAAATTTGGCTCAACCAAATTTACGCGTCTATGAGGTGGCAGAACATAATGTTCAGCACGGTATTTCTTAGCTTCTAGCTTCAAACATTCAACCTCCAATTTCTCCAAAGTATTAACAACTGAAAGCTGGGTTGTATGAAATGGAGCCAAATTCCTCATGATAGTCTTCAGCTGAGCCTCCTCAGGAACATTAATTTATCTACGAAATAACACATTCATGGTGGTCAAATAATCCAACAATACCCTCCGAATGATCTTGCGTTCTGTCCAGGATCTCCCTGAATAATCTTGCTTTATAATCTGGCGGTTGAAAATGCAATATTAACAAATCAAACAACTCCTTCCAGTTGGAAAATCTAGAACGATTCGCTCTGAACCAATTCAAAGCCTTTCTTGCAAACAAATTCCTAGCAGAGTCAAAAAGTTCTTCCTTTGTTGTATGTCTGGCAATTCTCAACTTCTTCGAATCGACTCTTATTGATCTGCTTATCGGTGCAGGAACGTTCTGGGATCTTTTGTGCATAGGCCAAATAAAGCTTGGAATCAACTGTCCCATTCTTCACAAAACCAAGTTGGGATGGATAATATCTGGTCCCATTTTTCCTAGAAATTTGGCTCCTCAACTATCACAAAATTGCTACTTGTCGACCTCATTTTCCCGTGAACATGAATTATTTGAAAATTTTACCAAATTCTGGGAACTGGAAGAATGTCCAAAGATAAAATTCATTTCACAGGATGACACATATCGTGAAAATTATTTCAAGGAGACCACTTCTCAAAATTCTCACGGACGATTTATTGTCGCTATTTCCTTCAAAAAGGACCCTTCTTGTTCAGGAGATTCTAAAAATGCCGCAAACAGACAAAAGCAAAAGCCTGGAACGTAGACTCGAGAAAAATCCTAAACTTAAACTGCAATATCACTAGTTTTTAAATGAATACCTTCACGTCGAATACATGTCAATTTCTCCTATTCAGGATGACTCTGGTTTTTTTCTTCCCCACCACTGTGCGATTAAAGACAATTCCACAATCACAAAATTACGCGTTGTCTTCAATGAAAGTTCACCCAGTTCATCAGGTCTTTCACTTAACGATTCAATGCTACCTGGCCCTACAATTCAAGACTATCTTTTCAATATTTTACTTCGTTTCAGAACACATAATGTCGATCTAGGTGGTGACATCGCTGAGATGTATCGTCAAGTGCTTGTATGTGAGGATCAACGTAACTTGCAGAAAATTTTATAGCGTTTCAAGCCTAAAGATGACATACTTGCCTATACGTTAAATACTGTCACCTATGGTCTGGTTTTATCTTCATTTTTGGCTATCCGTGCATTACATGAAATTGCTTACTTGAACAAAAAACACATCCTAAACTTTCCTCTATAATACTTCAAGATTTTTATGTAGATGACCTTTTGATGAGGGCAAGGGCAAATACGTTTGAAGAAGTCAAACAATTAATGTTCGAGCTTTCCAAATTATTAGACTCTTATGGCTTTTCTCTTAGAAAGTGGAAATCCAATGACAAATCCATCAGTTCCGATTTAGATACTGATATTCTACAAATCGGTTCCATTGAAGGATACAAAACTCTTGGTTTAATTTAGAATTCTTCACGCAACACTTTAGAATTTACTATCAGATCTCCGAATGACACCAGAAAAATTACGAAAAGGGAAATTCTCTCTTCTATTGCACAAGTTTTCGACCCTTTAGGACTACTTTCACCTGTGAGCATAACTTCTAAGATTATTATTCAGCAACTATGGAAGCTAAAAATATCTTGGGACGAATCCATCCCAGTCGATCTTCACACCCTTTGTTCAACTTACAGGTCACAACTTTCATTACTCAACACATTACAAATTCCTAGACACTCTTTACCTTCTGTTCCAGTTTCTATTCAGTTTCACGGCTTCTGTGATGCATCCGAAGCTGCGTACGGTGCTGCAATTTACTTACGCTGTGTAAACTCCTTTGGAAATATAACTTCAAACCTCTTTTGTTCCAAGACCAGAGTGGCACCTATAAAACTTATCACTATACCTTGACTGGAACTTTCTGGTACCCTTTCACTGACTGAGTTGATGGACAAAGTCAGGAATGCTTCCAATCTTGATTTCGAAAGTATATTATACTGTAAGAAACTGGGACATTCTGCTGAGAAATGTTTCAAAAACAAAAATTATAGCACCAAATCCAAGGAGTACTCGACTTAAATGTGTGACATTCAAGATAGAGTAAAAATGGATGGTTACTACGTTGACTGTTCCATAAACGGTCACCGATTCAAGGGGTGCGAAATCGTAATAATCAGGAAACCCGACGCGAAAACTGCAGGAATAAGTTGGGCCAACTGCGATACCTATCTGAATGGCTATGGTGGATCTACATCAAAGGTCCTGGGCATCGCTGAAGTGAATCTGAATGTGGATCTCTAAAGTATGACGTCTCAGTTTACATTGTGCCATCTTCAGGTTATGTCCATTTTAATTGGTACATCTGTTTTGAGCGAACCAGAAGTTATACCTAACTGTGGTCAAAAATGGCAGTGTACGGCTGTTCAGCACCACATTTACAGATCTCCCCGAAATTGATGATTTACCAACCAAAATTATATTGGAGACTAAAAATAAGGTTCAGATTCCTCCCCACCATATGAGATGTGTGAACAATAGCGATTTTGATGGAGATGTTTTTGTGGACAAACGCTAATCATTTCAATCACTCAGGGAATATATACTTAGCTGTGTGACGTCAACCAGTGCTACCATATTTCCAATATTGAATATGTCCAAAAAAATACATTGTTCTTTGATAAAGATCAGACGTATGTGCGAGGTGTTCCATGCAAGCGTAAATATGAGAGTAAACAGGTGAGCAATAATAAAGCTGATTTAGTAGATTCGCCGAAATCCACCCTAAGTGGCTTGAAAAATCAGGTTTCAACAAATTTACTTCAGAACGATGCTCTAAAACTCTTATTATTGTTGAATAAATATCGTGACTGTTTTGCTCAGAATGTTAATGAATTGGGGAGAATTGAGAGAGTGGAATATAAATTTAACGGACGAGAGGCCTGTGACGTACAGACCTTATCGTTTATCAATCAGTGAGAGAGAAAACGTGCGAGAGATAGTGAACAGCCTTCTACCTGGCTGATATGATCCAAGATTCAAGTTCTCCATACGCTTGGCCCATTAACCTTGCGAAAAAGAAAAACAACGAGAGTGTGTGGATTTTCGCGCTTTAAATTCGAAAAAAATCAAAAACAGTTACCCTTTGCCTCACACTGATGATCACCTCGAATTACTAAAGGGCTGTAAATTATTCACTACTTTGGACATGGCTAGTGGATACCATCAGATTCCCATGGCGGAGGAGTCAAGGCAGAAAACGGCTTTCGTCACTCCGGATGGGCAATATGAGTATCTCCGAATGCCATTCGGTTTGGTTAACGCTCCAGCAACGTTCCAGAAAACCATGAATAAAATATTGGGCGCTATGCGATATTCTACTGGCCTATATGGATGATGTTGTGGTGCCATCTACAAACTTCAATCCGGTTTGATTGCTCTTGAAGATGTCTTGAAGTGTTTCAGAAAATCAGGCGTTACGCTACGGCTTCAAAAATGCAAATTTTTCCAGGAAAGTATTGATTACCTAGGACACGAAATAAGTGCAAACGGTGTACGACCCGGTACTGTGAAAATTCAAGCAGTAAAGAATCAACAGGAAGTATTCGCAAAATTGAAGTCGATTCTGACTGAAAGACCATACTACTTGAAAAACAGGAAGACGGAAAGTTGAGACCGGTTCAATATTTTAGCCGACAGAATACCAAGAAAGAAGGGCGATACCATTCATATAAGCTCGAAGCGCTGGCTGTTGTGAATACTCTTTAGTCTTTAACGATTCCGAGTTTACCTGCTAGGACTTGAGTTCAGATTAGTGACAGACTGCAGTGCATTGAGGACAGCAATGTCAAAATGGAATATTATTTATTATTCCAAGAATTGCACGATGGCGGTTGGTTACTCAGCATTATAAGTTCTCAGTCGAGTATCGTCCAGGAAGTGAAATGCCTCATGTCGATGCTCTGAGCCGCAATCCTGTTGAAGAGCCATTACAATCCGACACTTTTGATGTATGGCAAGTCGACATAAGTAAAGAGGACTGGATTCACAGATGACAGATGAACGTTGCACATATTTACTCGAAGTGTTGTCTGGAAAACCAGTCGATACGGAAGAAAAACAAATGCACGAAGACTTTACAATTGAGAATTACAGATTATATGGACCTAATGGTATCAGATGGTATGTTCCTGAAGAAGCAAGAAGAGTGATAACAATGTACCACCATAACAATAGAGGACACTTTGTAACCGATAAAACTTTGCAAAGCATCGGAACTGGTTTCCCAGAATGAGGAAATACGTTTCTCGTTACATAACTGCATGTTTATCATGTGCTGACAATAACAATCTGGAAAACCAGAAGGCTACTTGCATCCAATACAGAAGGCAGTGGTGCCACTTGATCTACACATAGATCACCTGGGCCCCTCCGTGAAAAGCACAAAGGAAGATTGCTATCTTATCGTACCTATTTGTGCTTTTAACAAGTTCATATTCGTTCAAGACTTTTTTTTTTGGTCGGTACTTTCACAGCAAAAGTGCTGTTAAGTGCTGAATCCTAGTCTTAGATGGCGCCACGATTAAATTTCGCTGGTCGTATTACTTCTACTTTGCCTGCAGGCACTAAACTTGGATTGGTTTTCTTTGCTTTCCTAGCCACACTGAAGAGATCTGATAGATCGCAACGCGCCTGTGGATGGAAAAGCGAAGAAAATTAATCCAAAATTTTCACATCAGTTATCAACAAAGATCTGTTTCAGCGAACACCGGCAGGAAAATTGTACTTTTAAAATTCGAATAAAATAAAATCCTTATTAAATGTCTACACTGAATTTTTCGTCCGCGAGTGTACTGTCCTATAGTTGATAACAAAGAAATCAGTTCATGATAAAAACGTATTTTCTAACGCCTTTAAACATGAAACAACGCTTATATTTGTGGGTGAAAAGCTGTTTTCTGAGAGCCAACCACATAAAAAATAAAAATATCTACAATTCAAATAAGCCAATACATGAAAATAAATGCCCAAATATTTAATAAGAAATTAGAGACTCACCTGGAGCAAGGCGACCAAAGTGACCATGACGACCATCCGGACCGCCCGTCCATTTCCTGGAGTTGAGACGAGAGTTCCTGGAAATACATAAATAGACAAATAAGCGATTTAAGTCACTCGACCACCGAGTTAAGGGGAACTTGCAGCATTTCGAATTTATATCCACTGACTTTTAGTTTAGTTCTGCTTGTTTGTTGTGGTATAGGTATAAACTTTTCGCGAATATTGCCAGGGGAGTTTCAATTCAAGACTTTAATTTTTTTGAGTGATATACTGAGAGCTTTGTGAACAGAATTTGACAGCTAATTAATCTTATCCGAAAAAAATCCGCTTAGGTTTTAATATAAAATATAAACAAGACCCCTCATCAAAACAAAAAAATGTAATCAAATACAGTATCTTTAAGATCGATAGGTCGACGTCCTAATTTTATTGCAAAGCCCGATGCTTAACATCATTAATTTCGCAAAGTAAGACTTTCCAAACTCTCTTTTGCCTTTGTTATGGACTGTTTTACTTGAATACCAATACACTTTAAGGGGATTTCAATTCAATGGATTTCAAGTTTATATACAAGCCTCCATTGTATAATTATTTAATGATCCTCTTCGAAGCCTTGAAAGGTTTTAATTTTTAGTCTACAATTAAGGTTTGAGGTGATTTGGTATATAAAAGCAATTGTTTTTTCTGTGATTAATTATCTTTTTCATTACAAGTGAAAATCTTTTGTAATGCGTAGGAGGTAACAGAACTGAGAAAGCAGGTCAATATTTTATGTTAAAATCGAAATGGACAGTTAAGGAAAGTTATTGGATTAGGTGTTTTATTTCCAGGCTATAGAGAAAATCAATAAATACATTGAACACAAAAATATATTAAGAAACGTGGAAGTCGCATGATCTTCTGTATTGTGGTTTTCATGTGAATTAACCTTTCATCATTTTGCCTAGATAATAACTGCACAATTATTAGAGACCTACACTATAGCTATCTCACTGAATTGCTACTAAAATTGATGGTTCGTCTTGTTCACTATTTGATGTGTATGGTAGTTTCCCAAGTTATCTTGACAGTCACCAAAAGTTTACCTTTATCATCGTTATTCTGTCAACCGATTCGATACTAATCAACTGAGCGATTATTTTTCAAAAAGTTAGTGGGATTTAATTATCGTTACCTTTGAAAGTAATGGCCTAATGACCTGGAACTCCATCAGGTACCGAAAATTTGGATGCAACTGATGGAAAATATCTCAGCAACTGTATAGAAAAAATCTCATTTACGACGTCTTGAAATTCTCCTCGAAGATCAGACTTACGTCAGAACCTCCGGTCTCAATCTAATGAACAGCAATTTATCCGTATCTGGTTTATTTTTGATTCCAGATATCAAATCCTTGAAACTAAAAAAATTGCATAGATGACCTGAACATAGCTCAACACAACCCTGAATCCGTACTCAGAAGAGTTGGACAAGATCATTAATGAATCTTTCGCGGACCGATATCTAGACTGTGTTACCATTTTGACTATAACATTAACTGTTAATCAAACAAAGGAAACGTGGGAGGGCACCAAATTGCTGGAGCTTATCAAAACACAAAGCGGTTTGGGAATGCCAAGAACACACACAAGTGCCCTGCCCTAAACAGTAGCGAACCCAAGAAGGAAAGAGTGGGTGCAGAATGAGCATGCCCTACTACTACCGTTTACGGATGGACCGAAGACAGTGGGTTTTTATGGTGCAAAACCGAAAACTAGGTTATCCATCAGTCTAAGGAACAATGCAACCATATTTCAAGCGGAACCAGTGAAATGGGTGTTAGAAGGCTGCAGAATTCACACCAAACTCACAAAACCATAAAAAATTGTTACGACAGCCAAGCCGCTCTAAAGGCGCTTAGCTCCACCTCCACGTATCTAGTTGGCTGTCAGGAAGCTCTAAGCAAATTAGGAAAGAAAAACAAGGTAGCCCTAATATGGATACCGAAACACGCTGGCTTTGAGGGCAATGAAATGGCGGTTCTTCTTGCCAGTGAGGTAGCAGAAACCAACTTTACAGCACATGACCAGAGCCAGTACTGGCATTGCCCATAACATGGCAAATCAGACCATTAGAACCAGGGCGGACAATAAAGCCTACGAACATTGACTAAACCTGCCAGGGATGACACAAGCAAAGACAATTTAAAGACAACCAGTGAAAGAACGCTTGGTTGGAAGGATGCTGGAGCTCGGCAGAACTAAGCTGAAAACCCTAATCGGCTTATACACTCGACAAAGTAGACTAAAACACCACATGCACTGGGTTGAACTGGAAGTTGATGCTGAGTGCTGGCTAAGCATGTAGGACGCAGAGACAGCTGCGCACATTTTTTTGCGAATGTGCGGCAGGTGGCAGACTGAGGCATTATATCTTAGGTTGGGCAGTGATCCCACTGGGAGACCTGGACAACATCTCTCCAACTACTATCCTGGATCCCATCGAGAAGATAGGCATGATTGGAGGAATATAAATAGGACTTCTTCTTCTTTGTCAGCCCGTGTCCATCCATTATCGGATATAGGCCTCTTCTAGGTTTTTCCATGTCCCGCGATCTCTCGCTAATCTCATCCATTGTCTTCCTGCCACCGTTCTGACATCGTCTATCTATCTCTTTTTCGGTCGTCCCACATTTCTTGTTGTTCCTCTTATTCTCCAGTGTGCCGTTTTCTGGGTCCATCTATCTGTGTACTGTCTCGCCACATGTGCGATCCATTGCCACATCTGGCTTGCTACCCTTTTTACAACATCCGTCACTTTGGTTCTATCACGTATTTGTTCATTGCGTATTTTATCCCTTAAGGTGATTCCCAGCATTATTCTCTTCATTCTGTCGTAATCCTTTGCCAAGTGATATTTTCTCTGTTTTAAGATCGTCGTCTATTTTTACGTGGAAGGTTGCCTTATCATAGATATTCGTGATAAGAGTAGAGTATCTAGAATCGATTATTGCGTCCTCCATTGCCGCGAGAAGAGACCAGGTTTCAACGTTGTCAAAGGCTTTCTGGTAGTCCACAAACGCCAAATGTAGGGGTATGTTATATTCCGTTGTTTTTTTGATGACTGCTTCAATTATTTGCAGATGGTCTGTAGTGCTGAAGCCACTTCGAAAGCCTGCTTGTTCTACCGGTTGGTAGGAGTCTAGCTTCGCAGTCAGTCGATTGTTGATAATTCTAGTGAAAATTTTATATAGGTGTGATAGCAGGCTTATTGGTCTATAGTTTTCTATATTTGAACGATCCCTTTTTTTGTATATTATCACGACTTCTGCACTTTTCCATGATTTCTGGATTTTTCCCTCTGTCAGACATTTGTTTAACAGTATTCCTATTGTCTCTGTTTGTGTTTTTCCACCCATCTTTAGCATTTCTGGTGTTATTCGATCTTCTTCCGGACTCTTGTCGTTATTTATCTTTTGGAGTGCGTATTTAATTTCTGATGGTCATATTTCCGGCATGTCTACTGAGCCTACGTCTGTAATGTGTTTAGGTGGTCCATTTGGGCTTGGTATAGTTGTTTGTTAGAGCTGTTCGTAGAATATTTGTATTTCCCTTCTAAATTCCTGTTTGTCTGTGATTAGGATTCCTTGATTGCATTTCTATTTTTAAAATTTCCTGTTTTCCCCTCTCTTGGTTCGATCTTAGAACTCTCGTGCTTTTATTTTTGTCTATAGTTTCCAGGATTTTGTTTGTTATGTACTATCTTAGGGAGTCTCTGTCAGTTTTCCTTCTTTTCTCATTAGTTCTATCGTCTCTGGTTTTAATTTGTTATCTGATATCTGTTTTATGTCCTTATCCTGGAGTGCCGGTAGCCTTAGCGTCTTCGCCCGTTCTTTTTGATAGGCTTTCTGATTGAGTTGCAGGGCATCTCTTGTAGAGAATGTATGTCTGGTACTAGTTCCCTTTCTATGTTGCTGTTTATTTGTATTTTGGCATGCACTAGTTTATGGTCGCTTCCTGTGTCAAACGTGTTTAGCACTGTGACATCTTTGCAGATAGTGTTCCTGTTAGCGAGGATAAAGACTATTTCATTTTTCACCAGTCCGCCTGAGCTTCGTCACGTCCACTTCTTTTAAGTTTGTTTTTGGAAAAAAATGTTCATACAATAGAGTTTTCCGTTGTTTAAAAAGTTTACGAGCGTATCTTCTCGTTCGTTCCATTCTCCCTGGCCAAAGTTCCCTATGGCATGACCTACAATAGACCAATGAGTCGCAGTGGAGGGCCGTGATAGGCCCACTCATTTTCGACCTAACCTAACTGTTGCAGTTGTCGCTCTCTAATGTCCAGTTTAAATGTAGACGCAATTATTATCACGAAAGACGACAGTATCGACCAAACTCCTGCAGCTGCACCTGAACAACATAAGCTCAGAATATTCAACTCTGTGCACAGAAGAAGGCCAAGCATTCTTACTGATGACCTATTCGATAGAGGACTCGAACTCCAAGTCCAACTTAAAAAGTTGCTGCAAGGCACCAACTTTCGATTGAAAGGGAGAGATGGTATATGCGAACCTGAGGGTTATGAGGGGGTGAGAATCAAAACTAGAGCCAAGTACAAAAATAGGAAAGTGTATTTAAAATAAAGCCTACTACAACTACATTTCAGATATGGGCATGGGCACTAATAATTATCACAGGACTAGAAGGCACTATTATTACTGACTAACTAACGCGGTTGATTCTCAGTCTGTAGACTACATTCTCATCTTCCAAAAACCATTATTTTATAATAATACCGCGACCATGGTGCGTAATCGCTGATTATAACAATTATCGGTAAACCATCGTTGACATTGACCTTCCATGGGTACAGGTTCCTCATCCTAATTTAATAACTCGTTCAACTTGCAACCGAATGTTATTTGAACGTGATGTGATCGATGATTTTCCTGAAACCCATGAACCTTTTTTGGAAGACGATTGGGTTTAATTAATGGAAGGAAGATGCCCTATTATTCTAGATACGACATATCCCCTGCGCTTAGAAAGCTGAACGAATTATTGTTCAACTTGGAACCGAATGTTATTCAAACTTGACGTAATCAATGATTTTCCTGAAACCCATGAACTTTTTTTGGAAGACGATGAATGGGCACTAATGGTTATCACAGGACTTCTTCTTCTTCAAGTGCCTATCCGTTCCGGATATTGGCTATCAGCATGGCTATTCTTACTTTGTTGATGGCGATTCGGAAAAGTTCTACTGTTGATTTGTCAAACCACGTTCTAAGATTTGCTAGCCAAGATATTCTCGTTCGGCCAGGTGCTCTCCTGCTATTAATTTTGCCTTGTAGGATTTCCTGTAGCAGCCCGTATCTATTTGGGTTCCTCATTATGTGGCCGAAATACTGAAGTTTCCGACATTTTATGGTATCTAACAGTTCTGGTTCTTTATTCATCCGACGCATTACTTCTATGTTGGTAATTTTTTGTGATAGACATTATCAATAATCTCCGGTACAGCCACAGTTCGAACGCTTCAATTCTCCTGGTAGTCTCTTTAGTGAGTGTCCAAGTTTCTACGCTATACAGAAGGCCGAGAAAACGTAACAACGCAAGAGTCTAAGCTTAATGTCTAAGGATAGTTATGGCTTTTGAAAAGCGAGCTCATTTTAATAAACACAGAGCGGGCCTTTTGGATGCGACATCGTATTTCTTGAGAGTTATCCCATCTCTCGTTAATGATTGTCCCCAAGTATGTGTACTGCCTTACTCTTTGTATTCTACTGTGATTGATGTGTGTCTTCCGCGATGTTTATTTTACTTACTATGAGGAGTTTGGTTTTGTTTATGTTCATTTCTAACCCGTACTGTGAGCTAATTCTGATCACCCTATCCATCAAACTTTAAAGTCCTTGAAGACTATCTGCAAACATGATGGTGTCATCTGCATATCTTGATGTTATTAGGTTTAGTACTGTTTATAGTGATTCCTTCCTCAATGTTCTGTGTGACTGCCATCAATTCTCAAAACTGCCATCTGGTTCCAATAGAAGTTTATAATAAGGTTTAAATATTTTTCAAGGATTCCTATTTGCTTCAGTATTTCGACCATTTTATCGTGTTGGACTTGGTCAAATGCTTTTTGATAATCGATTAAGCAAGCATATATTGTCCGTCGATATTTACCTGACACTTTTCGTATGGAGGAGCGAGAGGGTGGTGTATATGGCAAAAACAGGTATGACGTCAGGTGACCATTGGCGTTCTAACGTAGGGAACCACTAACTCACCTTTTTTTGGAATATCAGATTAAAATCGACGGACTTTACATCACAGCTGACATCCCTACATCTCTGAAACAACACCTGAACACCAAATAGAGCCTCTCTTATACCAAGGGCGTTCACAAACCCAAACTGGTTCGGTGAAATTTGTTCTTCACCAAGTCTATATATTCTTTTGTGTATTATCTTGAGAAACAGCTTTAAGAGATGACTCATCAAACTTATTGTTCTAAAATCACCGCAGGTTTTGGCACTTGCTTTTTTCGGTAGTGTGATAAATTCTGATCTCAACCAATCCGCTGGAATTTCTCCTGTTAAGTAGTTATTGTTGAATATTCTGGTCAGCCATTTGATTTTATCTTCGTTCAGTAACTTTAGGAATCCAGTCTTTATTCGGTTCAGACCAGCTGCTTTCCGAAATGGCGGCTTTCACCTCGTCCACCAGAATTTCCGGTCCCTCTCCTATATTTGGTTTTTGCTTTTTGCGTACATCATGGAATAGCTCCTCGAGATATGTTTTCCCGGCCTCCTTCTTTTTCTCCGCATCAATGATGATTTCTCCTGCTTCGTTGACCAACGGTTTACAGTTGTTTCTGTGGTCTTTCCTTGTTACTTCTCGGACTTTCCTGTAAACATTAAAGTCATCGTGCATGTTTTGATTGTGTTCGATTTCGCGACATTTTTCTAGTAGTTCTTTTTCTTTCGCTTTTCTTATTTCCTGTTTTATAATGCATTGTATACGTTTATATTCCCTTGGATTTCCTTTATTTTGTCTTCTTTCTTTCATCATGTTTTTTACTTCTGTCGTCATTCAAGATTTTCTCTTTATTTTGTTTCAATATTTCCTTCTTTACTGTTTCTACTGCTTGCTTTAATTTCTGAGTTCCATATCGACGTTGTTGTTTTCATTTGGTTGAATGTTGTCGTTGAGCATTATTGCTGTTGCTTCCTCTATTGCTGGGGTTTTGAGTCTCTGAAGGTCATAGTTTGGAGTCGTCTTAGTGTTGACCTTCTTCATTTTCACTTTAAATACAAAATCAAGGGACAGTGATCTGATCCAAAGTCAGCTCCTAGATATGTTTTGAGGGATAGGCAGCTATTTCTAAACCACTTATTGAGTAACATAAAATCGATTTGGTTTCTGACTATTCTTCCCGGTTCATCCATTGGCGCTTTCCACGTATATAATCTTCTTGGCGGCAGTTTGAACCAAGTTTTCATTACTACGAGTTCATTTGTTACTGCAAAAACTTCAAGTTTGTCCCCTCTTTTATTTCTTTCACCTAGCCCATGTGGTCCTATAACGTCTGATGTATGACCTCCCACTTTTAAGTTAAAATCGCTCATTAAAATTGTGATATCATGCTTCTTCAGTTCTTTTAGTATATTATTGAGTGTTGTGTACATATTTTCCACTTCTTCATCTTCTTTATCCAGCGTAGGGGCGTATATTTGTATGATGTTCATGTCAACCGGACTCGCTTTTATTTGGATGAGTGCTATTCTTCCTGATACGGGTATAAAGGCTTTCACACACTGCGCTATTTTCTTGTTCAAGACAAAACCCACACCGTGTTCATGTCTTCCATTCGTAGTGCCTGAAAAGGGAACTCTATAATCCTCGATGTTTATATCACCAGTGTCTGGCCATTTCACTTATTCCAAGGATAACGCTCATTCTTTGTATTTCCTTGATTGTATTGTGAATTTTACCTTGCTGGCTCATTGTTTGTACATTCCAGGTTGCTATTCTTATTTCCTCCCTGGTATCGACTGCTCTAACGTCTCTGCTTGTAACTGTCCCTTCCGGAGATTCAATTGTGGGACTTATACTCATCACAGGACTAAGGCACTATTATTACTGCCTAAATAACGCGGTTAATTCTCGGTCTGTAGACTAACCTCTCATCTTCCAAAGACCATTATTTTATATCAATACCGCGACCCTGGTGCGTGATAGCTGATTAAAACAATTACCGGTGAACCGTCGTTGACATTGACCTTCCATGGGTTCAGGATCCTCATATAATTTGATAATTCGTTCAACCTGCAACCGAATTTTATTTAAACGTGACGTGATCAATGATTTTCCTGAAACCCATGAACCTTTTTTGGAAGACGATTGGGTTTAATTAACCGAAGGGGGATGCCCCGTTGTCCTAGATACGACAATATACGATCTCATTTGTCCAAGAGTAGCTACATGACTCTCAGATTACCTTCCGTCGTGCCACTATGTGGAGAAGATTTGTCAGTAACTCACCCAGAAAACTACGATAAAGTAATTTCAGTTGGTATATGTGGCAACGTATCAATCCAGATGAGTAATGTAAACAGAATATGCTAATGAGAGACGTATGAAAAAAGGGTACCGGACCCGATCTAGGTAGTCGAGCAGCCAACGCCTTGAGTGTATATACTGTCGTTAATGTTAATGTTAATTTGTACTCGTTGAGTTTATACATATTTATTGGAAGTTTGTTAATAAAGTTATATTGTTCAAGATTATAGTGTTTTGTGTTTAAATTGGATAATCGTCTAAGGTAGCACAGTATAAATAAATAAATCGTGGTTTTGCAAACCGTGGGAATAAGATAGAATAAACTATAAAGGAGTACCAGATGTTGTGAGAGCTATTCTGTTCATAAAGTGAAACTGGGCGGTACGTGTCGCCAGAATAGTAGAAAGCCGGTGGACAAAGCGGATCAAAGAGTGACGTCCAAGATCGGTCGTATATTTATAAATAGACGAACACCCCCAATTTCTTAAACAGACAATATAAAGAGAATGGCTGAAAATTGGATACTAGTTGTTCAGGATAGAAGAGTTTCAGAAAGGCTTTTGTCCAGCTATGAACAGAATTCTCCAAATTCTACTGTTCCAAGTTTTTCTATTATTGATGAAACAAAATAGGCAATACCTACATTTGGCCAGACCCTGTATATTGTATACGTATGGAATTTCAAAAAGACACATAATATTTCGTACTCATTATCTTATACAAGACAGCCAAATTTGTTTCATTTCTTGTTCGTACAATATAAAGTGGCATTTATTACACCCCGTAATACAAGAGCTTCTAGAAATGTCATCATTCAAAATCACTTTGAGTAGGTAATAAACTTTACAATGTGGACAATTCATGAAAATAAATAAATAAAATTCATTTTAGCTGAGAGTTTTGGTTTTATGACTGAGAAATAAAAGCAATTTGTGATGAAAATTGTTTCCTAATTATGTTATTTCATTCCAGTAAAAAGGAGATAATTCTTGGTTAGAGGAATTATACTTTTGAAAAAAAATGCTTACCGATTCCGTTTCATCACTATTCAACCCCGAAAAATCGAGTGCCATGTCAGGCATGGTTAAATTGCCATGAAGCACAGCTCGTGATGGTCGAGAGCACGAAACCTGAAAATACAAAAAAAAATTATTGTAATTGAATTTAGTTAGCATTGATTTTCAATTTGGGGCATATTTATTCAAATAGGATTCAACTCTTTGGTTTTCTGGCTCACATAACATTACCTTGTGATTTTAACTGAGTGACATGAGTCTGATGGAAGTTTTAAGCATATTACAGAGTGTTTGGACAGCAATTACTTATGATCGATATAACATTAATCGGGAGCCTGAAACATTGGTGAGGGCCTGTCTTTTTAATACCGTGTATGAAAATAGTGTCAATGGAAGGACAACATTTTGCATAAAATTGAAAACTAATACCATGTTGATACAGGATCGAAATGCAAATCACCGTCCAAAAGCCCCGGAACGAGGGTACAGTTTGACACAAGATAAACGGCCTCATAGAAATGCGCGTGTATAAACGACAATTACGCCGCAGTATTCCGGATTCCAGGGGGGGCACTATGGCAAAATCCGGGCGACTATCCGGCCACTTAGTCCGTGTTCCCGATCCGGGTATTACAGTAATTTGAATTTGCACAAGGTTTAGTTGTGTTTGCTTTTCGATACCTATTTAATTAAACTTGATACAACCGTATAAATTAAAAAATTAGGAAGCGAAGAAAGCATATAGCTTATTGGTATAATAATTTCAAATCTGAATCAATTATAAAAATAGTTGTGCAGGGTGGCCCATTATCAATTTTTCAACATATCGCTATATCACCATGCACTTTTACCAGCCTTTCTTTGTGAGAAAACAGTATTGGAAAAAACAAAGGCGATTCTCACATTTTCCCCAATTATAAAAATCCTTGCAATTTCTCCATTTCCATTTAAAAACGAACAACAAAAATTACTTTTCATAGTTTTCATATACAATTTTTTAATTAGAATCCAGTGAAAGGAGCATTGTTGTGTTTTTTTTTTCAATGGGGTAGTTCATATATCTCTATTTCATTCATCTCAATTTAATATTGTCCCGTCTACCCCGTCTACCCCTCTTGTCGGGCCTGATAATAATATAAGGTTTCATTGGTTATATTGATTGATTATCAAAAAACAAATAAAGCCAAAAATAATGAGTTACAAAATGATGATCGATTTTTCTCATATAACCCGAACGTTAATCTACATAATCCAAGCATCAATCAATGCAAGTATTACAAGTTTCGCCCGTTACTAGTAAAACAAAGTTTTTATTAACATCTAACTTTTTATGCCGACCTTCTTTGCAAACAGATGTTACGGCCAAGTTGCTGGGCTCAGGTGGAAGTTTACGAGAATCCCGAGACGCTTAATTGGTGCCCAAAGCCTAGTGGCAGATAAGAGGAGGAGCCTATTTATGAAAATAGAGGATCTCTTCGTGTGTGCCTAAACTGCCTGATGCTTTGGGTTAGAAATTAGGAGGTTTGTTTATTAAGTTTCTAGCTGACAAGAAGGTATTATTATCTATTAAAACTATTTGGATCAACCACTTCAACCAGCAATAACAAAAAATCGATCGAGTTGCAACCCCAAAGAAAAATTTCAAAAGGCTTCTCAATCTTGTTACATTAAAAAGATTTAAGCCCGCATCAAGTCTTATCATCAATTTAAGTTTTTCCTTCGGGATACTAAATAAATCAAGTAAATCAAAGTTTTTTTCTTTCGATAGGGCAGTTTTTGAGTAATATATCATTCAACGTGGATGAACTTCTTCTTGGATCGGTCTAGATGAGATACGATATAAATTTGATAATATATCTTACAAGGAGAAAAGTTTTGTATCTTAGTTTTGATTAAATGGATTTACGAAATGGAGAATGATAGGGTCTTGATAAAGTAGGTATATGCATATACCTAATATGGGTATGCATTAATATTTTTCAATATATATACAAGAAAATTATACGATGATCGTTAGCATATTGAATATTGATGGAAACATTGGAAGTCGTTGAATTTTGAACGTCGATAAATCTATACCTATATATAAAAATGAATGCCACTTTTCGTTGTAATTTTATAACTCAAGAACGGACTCACCTAGCCAAACCAAATATTTAGGCTTTGTTCGGACTATTTATTAGATGGTTTATGTGAAGTTTGCACAAAATCGGTCGAGCGGTTCTTCATTTATCACATTTTTTGTAATAAATTAATTATTCAATAAATGGAGCATCATTTTGCTGTCAAATTCAAACTTTTTTCAGCGTTGACAGTACCAGCATGTTGTTATGTCATTAATGTGGCCATTTCATTACTTATTTTATATATTTATGAAAAAAATTTACTAAGCCCGCATACGGCGCCATGTCTTATAACCGCGATACCAAGTTTATTTTGTATTTTATATACCGCGCCATCTCTGATACCTGGAACGAAGCTCGGCATTGCAGATACAGTAGAACAATGCTGCACAGAACTATTCCACTATTCCGATCAGATAGAGTGGTGCAGAAAGAGTAGGTCAGATAGAGTAGTGTAGATAGAGTAGAACAGATGGAGTAGTGCAGTGCATGCAGTGCAGATATAGTGAAATAGGGCTGCGCTAGAGATTTTTTTTGTTTTCTTTACATTCTTTGAACATTCCTGTGCCTGAGTTTATTTATTTGGTGGCACACTTTACAAGAATAATGCCCACAAGCTGCCTAAAAAAGGATGATGTAAAATTTTAAATATATTAAATATTTAGAATTACAATTAAGTTATTGCTGACATTATTATGTTTGCATCACAAATATGTCATTGCTGAGGTAACTAAGTATAGATTGTTAAATAAATATATTGTCAATACAAATATAAAGAGAAAGAACTGCTACAAAGATAATGTTGTGATGGCAATGATAAGCTATATTTGGTTCAATTATATAGAATCTAGTTACGGGAACAATACCGTAGTGGGATAAATGTATCTGTGTGATTCCGATACCGATACCGGTCAATTACTTTAGCGATATCATTACTGTATATGACCGTGTTTTAAGTGGAATCAGCATAAATGTATGTTGCTCTAACAACACGTTTGATTAGGAGTACCATACGTACCCGGGCCTTCGCCTCAGGCGCCGACGCGTGATGGCTGCAAGCAAGCTATTTCAACCTACCACACACCAATTCAGTTCCAAAATGGCCAGGAACCAGAAATAGTTTCTCTCTCACAAGTGCGTTCTCTTACTTTTTAACAATTTGATTCCCCTCCTAAAGTCCTTCTATATATTTTATTTGTGTGTAAACGTACACGTGAACCTCATGAACTATCAAAGCCCACTGTAAGTGATTCTAAACGAAGTAAGTCCAAATATTTTTGTTGATCTATTTTTTTTAAAGTTTACATAATATGCATATTTTTAAGAACAGTATTGTATAGTAAGAACCAGCCAAGAAGAAGCCATTGATGTCGTCACCGACGAAGAAGGGAAATTACCTTTTCTCTATAGGGCGCTCCCTTTTGAAGTGATACAAACGATAACGCCTGTGTATTCTAACTATGTCGGTTTTGTATTTATTTGCAAAATAATTTTTTTAAATATTTTGAAATTGCTTTGGTAATTCTAACAAAACACATTGTTAGAGGAGCAATAATTGGCATTAAAAAGCAAGTATAAATTATTATTGTTCCAACAAATGATGTGATTGCAGATAATATATAATATGGTTAATGGAAATTAGTAAAAAGGTAATTGCATCAATACTAGATTGCAATAGCAACAATATTTTTGTTGTTTTTAAAATATTTATATTTATGAGAAGCATGCAGCTTTGGTAGGACAAGCAATATAACCTAGTTGCAGGAAACAATATTATTTGTAAAGGAACAATAACAATTAACAATATATTTATGATACATTTAAATATATGTGTGGTTGTGCCTATATCAACTGTATTTTATTGTTGCATTATACATATATTTTTGGTTGTGACAGCGAAAATTTCTCTGAGTGTGTCTACTATCACTGTTGGGTTTTTATTACCTGATAAATCTTATCTTATCTACCTTTGGAATATAAATATTATATTTTAATTTTTTATCTATTGTGAGTCTCCATTTTGTGTGGTGCCACGTTTTTCTGAGGAAAGTCAATTGAGAGTTTTGGCAAATAAATAGGTATTGCTGGCTTTGGTTTTCGGAATCAATTCTCAGTGTGAAATTATTGGACCATTTGCTCTAAATAGAGTCGGTGTAAACCAAATTTGTGTGTCCATCCCTATCAACACTTTGCCGAATCCAGGCAGAAGCCTGTATAGGCAAATATTGTTTGACTCCCTGATTATCTTCTCCTCACTTGAGGAGCTTCTTTGGTAGCACATGTGTGTTCAGTATTTGAGCTTCGCATTTGGAGTCGCTGTCGATTGGATGTGGATGCATGCTTATAGGCATATTTTCTGGATTCTTCCTAGGGTTTTAGAGTTCTTGAGGGTTTGAAGCAGTTTGAGCTGGAAAGTACAGTGTAGGTTTCTGGATGTATTAGAGGAATTTTCAGAACAGAGCTAGATAACTTTCGATTCTGACGGGCAAGTCTCCAATTCTCTAGTGTCTAGGTATGTGTTTTGCAAGGTTAAAAGAGTACATCTAGATAAGGAAACTTGTTTTAAAAAATAAATTAGATCAGTGGAGCAATGTTATGGCATTTAGGATATCATTCACGGAATTTTCGATATAAGCATAGTTTTAAAAGACCAATTCGCATCTTTGCAATTTTTCATGTTGTTCAATGTTGCATAATCGAGAATGGATTACAAACATAATATATTTTGCACATATGTAAATTTGTGTGAAAATAATATGTGTGCTTCTAGTCTGTAACTTCTTAGAGCCATATGCTCGCAGGTTACCTGCTTAAATATTTATTTATCAATAAACTTTCAGCAACAATTTTGATGCATAATTAATTTAAAGTGTTATGGCTTGATTTTAAAAGCTTTTTAGCATCTCAAACTCAAAATGTTTTCCAAATTAGTTAACCAACTTTGTATTAAACTAATTACCTACAATAACAGAAATTTAATTTTCTGTCAAAAGTTTATTCACTCCGCGTTTAAAACTTACCCTTTCTCCCTCACCGAATTTAAATAATTATTATGCTCGAGCAACTAGTTCAGGCAACAAACAAGAAGTATTATCTTTAATATAGAATGAGATATTATTGTGCCTGTGCACCTGACTAAAACATCGAGATAATTAATCAAAAGGCTTAATTAATTAAATTTGTCGGGTCCTGAATTTAACCGTAAATCACTGTTTTGATTATATTTCTCTCTCTGTGTTCACAGATGTAATATAGATTTGGATAAGGCGAGTTAAAGGGAGTAAATATGTTTTGTCTCTTGCAGTTTGCGCTTGAGGTATTAATTAATTATTATCTATTCATGATATTTTCAGTTACTTAATTTGTCTAGATGCGACGATGGATACCAACGGTGCTATTTATGAACTGAAAACTATCTTTTCATCTTTTTAGTATCCTACTTGTATAAGTTATCCACAGAAATTATCACAAATAGAATAACAGCCGAGCAGTTACAAATAACGGACACCTCCAGGTTGTTGGTATAAAAAAAAATGCTTGGAATATAACCAAGCTCTTGTCTTTTTTATTATAGACTAAGAAAAGGCTTATTCTAGTAACCAAGCCAATATTCTAGAGGCATCAACTGATTTTTGCATAGACTATAGATACACTACATATCTACTCTCATCAAAAAACATCTACGCGAAAATATCGGAATGTGTAAAACTGCACACGACTACCAGAAAATTTCTTATTTCAATTAAGAATTCCTTATTTATTCGAAGCATTATCGAACTAACAACAATTTCAGTTCTATTTTTGAACATACTACCTACTTAATTTCGCACAATATCACGGAAGAACGAGAAATGGAAAGGCAATAATGAAAAATAAATCAATCAAAAGCTTATTTATTTTTTTGCAGATAACGACAATTTTATAGACTCATCGACATTTCCTTCATTACGATCCCATTGTCTTCCGCGGCAATTTAAACTCTCTTAGGACGAGCGCATTGCGGCTACTTTTTTTTTTAAACGGTTTTAGTATTCCGTCCGGGTCACTTCACATGATACTAAAAATTGTGCCAGAAAATTCTCGATAAATAATTAATTGTCTTTTTTGTTCATAAAATTATTGGCTCCTATGCCAAAAGTATAGTCCATACATTTATTTATATATTGACATTTATGCGCAAATAGAAATAATGGTAATAATGAGAAGGAAAAACATTTAATACCTACCTACACTACGCAAAAAAGAAAATGGGAGAATGTACAAAAATACGCTTAGAAGGAGTAAGTACATTTAATGGAAAAGACAAAGTGAAAAAAATAATCATGAAAATAATAAAGCAGTTTAATACAAAAATATTGAATAAATAATGTAACACATATACTAGTACTAGTACTAACCTAAAATCAGGAATAGTGTAGAATCTCAGTAGCCCGTATCGTAAAAAAATAATCACTTCCCCAACACGTTTCGTTTCCATGAATGGTAAAAAAAAATTGCGGCATATACTTGATTATCTATCATTAATTTGTGCTGTTTTTCTGGAAATGACTGGGAATCCATTTTATTGCAACTTCATTAAAGCGTTTGCTCGTTGCTAGTTGTTTAGTTAGTATAATCTCTAAAGGCTTTCAGAACGTTACAGATAAGTTGCAATAAATCCAGGTCACTTGGTGCAATGTGTTTGAATTTCATACAGCTTGTAACGTTTTTAATTACTTTGGATTAAAAAGATGTTATTGCTTACGGCAGCTGTTCATCGGAAAGCATTTCTGGTCGTGTTTAAGGAGAGTTTACTGAGGGCGCCACGAAGTTTTTATTTATAAGGTCTCAAACCTCGAAATAGACTTCAATATTGAATCTGAAATATTATGTATAAAAAGAAATAATACAGCAACGCTCTTCACTTAATTATCTTTAATAAAGGTTCAATGAAAAATTACAAAATCTAAGGCGTCAATTTGATGAGAATCATAAATGTAAGAATAATTTCATTCCAACCCAGTACTACACTTAACTAAATATTATTTTGTAAAATAATAATAATTAATGATCGATCATTTTATTTGAATTGGGACCCTTTCTACTGGTCTATCTGCCCTTAAAACTCATATGCTCCAGCGAACTGAACATAGAAATGAGTCATATCATTTAGGTAATGCTCAACAAAAAAAATAGGAAAAGAACCTTGTTGGGTCTATCTCCTCTGAAAATTCATATTATGCTCAACCGAACAGTGAACTGAACATAGAAATGAGACATTCCAACTGGGTAATGCTCAATAAAAAATATAAAACGACTTTGTTGAGTCTTCTGTTCTGAAAATTCACATGCTCAGCCGAACAGCGAACTGAACATGAAAATGAGACATTCCAATTGGGTAATGCTCAATATCATATATAATATAAAAGGTAACGTGAAGTTTATGGAAGCATGCCTCTTTAGTGACTGAGACCAATTCTAGGCCTGGATGTAGGACCCTATCAGAAAAAAAATTACTGAAAATCTCTTTATTTTCTACTTAACTATTATATATCTATAATACCTAGGAAACGCAATACGTTAACATACCTATAACAACCTGATCCATAAGGCCCGCTTTTGCGGGCGTTATGAACTATAACGCCCGCTTATAATACCCTGAGGTGTTTTTGTTGTTGTAGTTTTATTATTTTGCACTTTACCCTAGACAGCCACTAAATGTCTGACCGAAAATAATTTTCGTTCTAGCCAGGATTCGAACCCGGTCTACCATCAACGTTTCCCATGTAGTCCAGCGCGTTAACTCACGCGACCAGCACCGTTGCCTTGTCTTATGAGATATTTATAGATATATTAATTTATTTCGTTTCTAGGTACAGGTCACAGGTACAGGTACAGGTCACAGGTTCAAGTACATGTCAAAATACAAAACAATATTCTGTCACACAAGTTTAACTGATTTTGTTAATAATAAATTGATGAAAGAACATTGCGTTGAGTAGAAAATAAAGCCTTATATGCACCACGGGGATTTTAAGATTATAATGCCCTTCAGGCGAAATATAGGCCCTCGGGCTAGTTTCGCCTTCGGGCATTATAATCTACATAATCCCCTTGGTACATAAATAGCTATTTTATTTAAAGAAATGTAAAACAGACAAAAAACTTGTCTTTTAAGTTTATAATAAGACACAAAAGTGGCTGAACAAGGGGCTCCTCGTATACCATGATTTGGTAAACAATACAGGCACTGGCATCACCAGAGGTGGTTGCAGATAAAGATAGGCTGGAAGAATAATCATAAACTCAAGGGATGTTCAAGATAAAAAAGGATTTCTCACAGACCTGACATGTTCCAATAAAATCACAAAAAAAAAAACGAGTGGACGAATAAACTATTTATTTATTTGACCGTAAATGGCACCCCGAACCAAACCACAGAGAGAAATTTGAAGGATTCACCCCTTCAAGGGACTTTTAAGAAAACTTAGCACGTTTGCCAAAAAACGAACGGGCTCGCTGACGTCACTGACGTCCACTGGCTTAACCAAGCTGCCAAGGAAGAGTGGCGGTTCTCAAGCAATGTCGACAACAATTCAAATAATTGCAGTATGAAGCTAGCCGAAAAGGTGGCTTTAACAACCGGAAGGGTTGGTATTATTCGAAAGGATATAGAGCTGGGCGAAAATCATTGAATAGATATGGTATGGTGCGACATAAATGGAAGTAGTAGGTACTTACATTAAAATTAGGTTGACTCCTAATTACAATCTAAATTTAAATAGAAATAAGTAAACTTGCTTGAATTACATTATAACAATTATTATAAACAGTAATATCGGTGTTTACAATTAAAAACACCTGAAATATAATAAATTTACATACTTAAAATAATAATAAAATAACAAAGTAGCTTAATTGCTACAAATTTATTGAAAGATATTTGAACATTATCATTAATATACTTATGTAAAAGCAATTGTAAGTTGAAGGGATTTATTATAGCTTTTCCAGAAAAATATATTATCGAAGTAAGAGAATGAATAGCCAAAAGATAAAACGCCGTCCCACTAGAAGTATTTCATCCATTGTTAGATGCTAGAGTTACCCAAATTTTTCGCCTATATGGCTCCAGGAAAGCAGAAAAGAGAAGATTTTTCGGCAAGCGTGGTCAGAGTATTTCTGAAATAATATTTGAAAATTTCTGCATATTTTGTTCAGATTGTATATTCAAAGATCTGAAATCAATTTAAATTAATTTCAAGAAGTAACAACAGTGTTTCGAGTGAAGATTTACTTAATTACGCACTTAAATTATTTTTTATGTCCCGTTCTTTCGGCAAAATTATTCAAGATCTTATGAAATTAAAATAACGAAGTATCACGGGCAATGTATAAGCGACAGTTCAAGGCAACGTATAAGCCGGTACCAGCATTGGTACCTAACATTACGGGTGGAGGCAATCGAACCTCTCCAAAATATATATATATATATATATACATCCTCAAACATTATTGCGTCCGTACAAAATCATACATTGTTGCGTCTCCAGGAAAACGAAGAGATACCTAGGATCTTAAGGCGTATACTGGTTCACCAAGGAATTTGATAGATGGGGCTATATGTAGTTTTTTTGTATCTTCAAATTTAAAATATACACATTTTCATATATTTTTAAACCACTGTTGCGTCCTCATAAAAAGCAACCTTGTCAGCTCCATATATTGGTTGCACCATACAATGTTGCTTCCGTGCGATGTTGTCAAACTGACAGGACGCAATAAAATTACGAAACTATGACAAAGGTAAATTGAATATCGGCTTATCGGCGTTTTCTTGGTAAAAAGTTATGAGCTGATTTGGACAACATCAAAAACGCAACATAAAATACACAATAATAATTTCTCCCGCGATTCAAATGCGTCTGAGTAAGCCGCAATTTTTGCCGGTATACCATCGCATACATTGCCACTTACTGATACGAATTTGAATTGCACATTTCAAATAAAGCCCCCCTGATACTAATACTTTTTCTTACTCCCCCCCACCTCACGAAAATTGACTTTTCTGTTCTAAATAGGCAAGAGAAAGCGGAAGTGGAACATGCCAGATCATCGGTTGATAGGTACGAAAAACTTTTGCGCCCTGGATCTGGGTGCTACGTTGGACTCACAAATAATTTTATTGGAGATAAACCAGAAAAATTTCCGTTGGAAAGACTCTAGTAAGAATAAATGGTGACATTAGGATAAGAATTGCCAATATTTCTTCTTAAACAGTAAAAATAAAAAAGGTGATATTATTGGAACTCTCGAACCAGTTAAGCAAATTTCGAACTGTGACATACCAGATAAATGACATTTTGTGAAACCGAAATTGGATACAGACAAATTGATGCAGACTTTGAAGATATCATGGAAACACCTCGATCCAGATAGACTTAGAGAAGCAGACGTATCTGTGATTGATAATCAAACCGGACGGACCAGTTTAATCCAACACAAAATTGATACTGGATTGGCATACCCAATTAGACAACCACCTTGACGTATGCCAGTAGCTAAACAACAGGAAGTGGAGAACCAAATTGATAAAATGCTTCAAGAGGGAATTATTGAAGAGTCGAATATTCCATGGTCTGCGCCAGTAGTATTGGTTACAAAAAAAGATGGAAGTCTTAGATTTCGTGTGGACTACCGTAAGCCTTATGAGGTCACCAAGAAGGAGAGCTTCCCTCTCCCGAGAATAGATGATACATTAACAACTCTATGGGGCTCCAAATGGTTTTCCACCTTGGATCTCAGGAGTGGATACTGGCAAGTGGCAATATACAAAGATGACAAGGAGAAAACTGCCTTCAGTATCGGAAGCGGGTTATACCAGTTAATCGTGATGTCTTTCGGATTGTGTAATGCTCCAGCTAGGTTTGAGCGACTGATGCATCTTGTTTTGCGAGGCCTCACATAAAAAACTTGGCTGGTATATTTATATAATGTCATGATCATGGGAAATTCATTCCAAGAATATCTCAATAACCTGAATCAAGTGTTTGATCGCTTCCAGAATGCCAACTTAAAACTCAATCCAAACAAGTGTTTTGTATTTCAAAAGAAAGTGGAACTCTCAGGTCACGTGGTATCTGAAGATGGCATATGAGTTATGAAAGGAAAAATAGATGCTGTCAGGGATGGGCCAAAACCACGCGACAAACATGAACTGAGGAGTTTTCTAGGATTGTGCTCTTATCATCGAAGATTTGTAGAAGGATTCCCTAATACAGCTGCTCCGCTTCATCTATCAACGAAAGAAAAGTCAATATTCAATTGAACCCAAGAATACGATTCCATATGTAGAAAATTAAAACGAGCATTATGTACAAGTCCAGTGTTGTCCTATCCCGATCAGGACATGTTGATTTTGCACTCAGATGCAAGCAACAACTATTAGAGCTGTCCTTTCACAAATCTAAAATTCACAAAAGCATGTCGTAGAGTACTACAGCAGATTTTTATTAAAGCCGGAACGAAATTATTGTGCCACAAGAAGAGAATTGCATGCCATAGTAAAAGCAGGCGACCATTTCCATGAGTATCTCTACGGAAGTCGGAAGTAATTTTGTGATTCGAAGGGATCACGCAGCTCTAAAATGGCTTTTGGGAATGAAATACCATATAATTTGCAAAAATACGTATCAACACACTCGGATATTTATCCTTTTGAATGTGACACTTTTTATGACAACAATTGAATGAAGCCGCGTATAATAGCTGGGTTCGGTAATTGCATCTGCGAGCGAAGTAAGCAAAATTTGACAGATATCACGTGATTTGACACGTGAAAAGAGATAAGTGATCAGGTGACGTCTGTCAAAATTTGCTTATTTCGCTCGCAGATGCAATTACCGAACCCAGTTATTATACACGGCTTCATTCAATTGTTTTTGAGTTTAGAAATTCAATATTTGAGTTGAAGTTCACTGATGCCTGCGATATAAGTATATGAAGTAAAAAAAATTGTAGAAATACTATTACAGAGCTATTAAAATGCATCCTATTTGATAGTGATATTTGAATATTTCATCAAAAGTTACAAATTAAATACATAGCTGGTGTTTTAGGGCGTTAAAAACTATAAACAATTCTTCATATCATTATACTTATTTATTTATATGAACACCAAACTATACAACTTTAAAGCTACAAATGATAAATTTGTTGACCAAAAATAAATGAAAGAATTTGAAAAAAATGCTAATGCTTAATTCACCAGTATAAGCATTACATTGAAACTTACATTTATCGAGCTGAATGGGTCATTGAATGTCACTTTAAAAAAATTCTAGCTTTAAATTTGGCATGGCATATGTTGCATTTAAAATTCCTCTCATTTGAGTGTGATAATAAATGACTTCAAATTGTATTTAAGTTTAAATTTTGCAGTGCAAGTGTTACATTCAAATAGATAAATATCCGAATGTGTTAGTTTGTGAATCTTTCAATCGCCTTTCCGTTTAAATTTTGATTTGCATGTGTCGCATTCAAAAGGATAAATATCCGAGTATGTTGATACGTGCCTTTGCCAATTACCTTATTCTTTAAATTTTGCATTGCAAATTCACATTCAAAAGGATAAATATCAGAATGTCTTAGTTTGTGTCTCTTCAAATAATCTTTTCCTTCAAATTTTGCTTTGCAAATGTCACATTTAAAAAGATAAATATCCGAGTGTGTTGAAATGTGGCTCTGCAAATTACCTTTTTTTACTACTAACCTGAGAAATTGTCATTATTCAATCTATTTTTCTAGGAAAAAATTGAATTTCTCTCCCTAGGTGAATAATGAAAATAATGAAAAAATACCTAGGTTAATAATGAAAATGACGTCATGACGCAAGGATATTGTCATGTTTCTATTGGTTCAATTTCATTTCCATACGTCAATTTGAAAAAACATACAGGTTCCTGTAGGTACATAGGAAGTTATCATAAGCTGTTGATAGAGGGCAGCACTTTCAAGAGGGCGTTCAAAAAAAAATAATTGGAGCACAGATTTTAAACAAATTTTTCATTTTCTACTAGCAGTAGTAAAAAAAATTCTATATATTCCTCGGTAGAGAAAGTCATTATATACCTCACTCATTATAAACCTCGGCGCGAGCGCCTCGGTTTATAAAAGCGCTCGGTATATAAGGACCAACTTCTCTACCTAGGTATATAATATACTATTTTGTTTAAATTTTGCATTGCAAGTGCCACATTCAAAAGGATAAATATCCGAGTGTGTTGATACGTGTCTTTGCAAATTATATGGTATGCTGGGTTCGGTAATTGCATCTGCGAGCGAAATGAGCAAAAAAACTCGGATATTTATCCTTTTGAATGTGACACATGCAAATCAAAATTTAAACGGAAAGGTAATTTAAAGATTCACAAACTAACACAGTCGGATATTTATCCATTTGAATGTGACACTTGCAAAGCAAAATTTAAACAGAAAGGTAATTTGAATAGTCACAAATTAACACATTCTGATATTTTATCTTTTTGAATGTGATACTTGTATATCAAAATTTAAACGGAAAAGTGATTGGAAGATTCTCAAACTAACACATTCGGATATTTATCTATTTGAATGTAACACTTGCACTTAAAAATTTAAACTTAAATACAATTTAAAGAGTCATTTATTAACACACTCAAATGAGAATTTGTTTAAAGTGACATTCAGTGACCCATTCAGCTGGATAAATGTAAGTTTGAATGTAATGCTTATATTGGTGAGTTTAGCATAAGCATTTTTTTCAAATGCTTCCATTTATTTTTGGTTAAGAAATTTATTACATGGAGAACTTGCCTGGTATATTTGGATGATGTCTGATCATGGGAAATTCATTCCAAGAACATCTCAATAACCTGAAACAAGTTTTTGACCGCTTCCAGAATGCCAACTTGAAAACTCAATCCAAAGAAGTGTTTTCTATTTCAAAAGACAATGGAACTCTCAGGTCACGTGGTATCTGAAGTTGGCATACAAGTTATGAAAGGAGTGATAGATGCTGGCAGAGATGGGCCAAAACCACGCGACAAACATGAACTGAGGAGTTTTCTAGGATTGTGTTCCTATTATCGAAGATTTGTAGAAGGATTCCCTAATACAGCTGCTCCGCTTCATCGATTAACGAAAGAAAAGTCAACATTCAATTGAACCCAAGAATACGATTCCACATGTAGAAAATTAAAACGAGAATTATGTACAAGTCGAGTGTTGTCCTATCCCGATCAGAAGACATGTTGATTTTGCACTCAGATGCAAGCAACACCAGTATTAGAGCTATCCTTTCACAACTCTAAAATTCACAAGAGCATGTGTTAGTTTGTGAATCTTTAAATCGCCTTTCCGTTTAAATTTTCATTTGCATCTGTCATATTCGAAAGGATAAATATCCGAGTATGTTAATACGTGCCTTTGCCAATTACCTTTTTCTTTTAATTTTGCATTGCAAATTCACATTTAAAAAGATAAATATCCGAGTGTGTTGAAATATGCCTCTGCAAATTACCTTTTTGTTTAAATTTTGCATTGCAAGTGTCACATTCAAAAAGATAAATATCCGAATGTGTTAGTTTGTGAATCTTTAAAACGCGTTTCCGTTTGAATTTTGATTTGCAAGTGCCACATTCAAAAGGATAAATATCCGAGTGTGTTGATACGTGTCTTTGCAAATTATATGGTATGCTGGGTTCGGTAATTGCATCTGCGAGCGAAATGAGCAAATTTTGACAGACGTCACGTGATCACTTATCCCTTTTCACGTGTCAAATCACATGACATCTGTCAAATTTTGCTCACTTCGCTCGCAGATGCAATTACCGAACCCAGCATACCATATAATTTGCAAAAACACGTATCAACATACTCGGATATTTATCCTTTTGAATGTGACACTTGCAATGCAAAATTTAAACAAAAAGGTAATATGCAGAGGCACATTTCAACACACTCGGATATTTATCTTTTTAAATGTGACATTTGCAAAGCAAAATTTAAAGGAAAAGATTATTTAAAGAGACACAAACTAACACATTCTGATATTTATCCTTTTGAATGTGATATTTGCAATGCAAAATTTAAAGAAAAAGGTAATTTGCAAAGGCACGTATCAATACACTCGGATATTTATCCTTTTGAATATGAAAAAGCAAATCAAAATTTAAACAGAAAGTCGATTTAGGGCCGAATTTATTGTAGGTCCTTGAGGTTTCCTCAGACCTTAAGAAAGCCTTGAACGTTTAGAGTTGACATGACTGACTTGTCAAATAGTGGCAAGTGTCCATTCTAAATTCGCGACTCCAAGGAAGATTCGAGGAACGACTATAAATTCGGCGCTTAAAGATTCACAAACTAACACAGTCGGATATTTATCCATTCGAATGTGACACTTGCAATGCAAAATTCAAACAGAAAGTTTAAATAGACACAAATTAACACATTCTGATATTTATCCTTTTGAATGTGACACTTGCAAATCAAAATTTAAACGGAAAAGCGATTGGAAGATTCACAAACTAACACATTCGGATATTTATCTATTTGAATGTAACACTTGCACCGTAAAATTTAGACTTAAATACAATTTGAAGAGTCATTTATTAACACACTCAAATGGGAGGAGTTTTAAATGCAACATATGCCACGCCAAATTTAAAGCTGGAATTTGTTTAAAGTGACATTCAGTGACCCATTCAGCTAGATAAATGTTAGTTTGAATGTAATGCTTATATTGGTGAATTTAGCATTAGCATTTTTTTTTCAAATTCTTTCATTTATTTTTGGTTAAAAAATTTATCATTTATAGCTTTGAAGCTGTATAATTTGCTGTTTATATTGTTTATTGTTTTTTACGCCCTAAAACACCTGCTAGGTTTTGTATTTAATTTGTAATTTTTGATGAAATATTCAAATATCACTATCAAATAGTATGCATTTTTAAATCTCAGTAATAGTATTTCTATAGTTTTTTTTTCTTCATTTACTTATATCGCTGGCATCAGTGAACTTTAGCACAAATATTGAATTTCTAAACTCAAAAACAATTGAATGAAGCCGTGTATAATAGCTGGGTTCGGTAATTGACACGCGAAAAGAGATAAGTGATCACGTGACGTCTGTCAAATTTTGCTCACTTCGCTCGCAGATGCAATTACCGAACCCAGCTATTATACGCGGCTTCATTCAATTGTTTTTGAGTTTAGAAATTCAATATTTGCGTTGAAGTCCACTGATGCCAGCGATATAAGTATATGAAGAAAAAAAAATTGTAGAAATACTATAGATAAACTGACACATTTTAGAGATGAATATCTTGAAAACGAGAAAAGATAACGGGATGCGGTTTGTTCTGGAAGAATGAGGATTTTTTAAAGTTTTTTTTTATGATGTTGACGAATCCTGAAATTTGGTTTTACACACATTCGATTTTTTGAAATAATAACATACTGCCTTATTCTTGATGAAAAACCCAGTATATTTTGTCATCATCAGAAAGCGTGACTTTTCTAGTTCACAAAAATGTTTAATTTTTTTCAATTATCATGAAATTAAATCGTAAAAATTGAACTTGGTTGAAGGGCGTACTGTCGACTGGACAAAAAAAAAATGATAAGAATCATTTTTCATGATGTAAGTTTAAGATAATTGAAAAAAATTATACATTTTTGTAAAGTAGAAAAATCAGCCTTTCTGACGATGACAAAAGATACGGGGTGTTTCATTAAAAATAAGGCAGTTATTTTATTTCAAAAAATCGCATGTCTGTAAAACCAAATTTCAGCAAATTTCAGGATTCGGAAATAATGTGGAAAAAAACTTTGAAAAATCCCTGTTCTCACAGAACAAACCGCATCTCGTTATCTTTTCCCGTTTTCGAGATATTTACCTGCAAAATGTGTCAGTTTATCCAAGGACACCCTGTATTACAAAGATATTAAAATGCAACCTATTTGATACTAATATTTTAATATTTCATCAAAACTTAAAAATTGAATACAAATCATAGCAAGTGTTTTAGGGCATAATATTTTCAAAGAAGCTATGACCTCTCGAACTCCATCCAGCACCTACACTATTATTGTTAGAAAAGTTGTATATTATTATGACTCTCTGGGTCCTCTGTGGCATAAACCTAATATTCTCACTGCGTTTCATATTTGCTGACTGGAAGCAACAATGGCTTTGGCTTCTGCTAAAATGATGACACGATACAAAACATCACACCACACAAAAATCCCGAGCTAAAAATAGATTGCCATGTTGCCAAGCTTCGGACGCAATAACATACTAGGTTTATTTACTGTATACTTGACTCTGTATATTATTTTCGCACCTCTACCGGAGAATCGATGAACTAATAGTATACATTTTTATCTATAACACGAATATTATTGCGTCCACTACCAAACAGAAAATCCAGTAAAATCATAAGAATCTCAATAGATGCTTCCACTTTTTATTGTGGAAAGGAAACTTAGAAACTTTTACCACCTGTTCGCGCCTAAATTTTGTTTAAAAATAGACGGGAACTCGCAAAAATATGACTTGACATTGTTGCGTCCGATATTCGGACGCAGTAATTCGAAGGAAGCAACAGTGTATGTGTTGAGGAAGTTTATGGACGCAGCAATGATAGGATTTTGTATATATATATATATATATATATATATATATATATATATATATATATATATATAGTACAACGGTCGAAATTTGATCGTGGCGCCATCTAAGACAAAACTTCAACACCAAGCAGCAATTTTCGCTGCAATATGGTGACTGAGTAATCTAATATTTTCTCATCAGTGGATAATAGGTTTTCCTATTCTGGGTTTCCCCACGAACTGAAATTTTGTTGGCCGATTAGATTACTCAGTCACCATATTGCAGCGAAAATTGCTGCTTGGTGTTGAAGTTTTGTCTTAGATGGCGCCACGATCAAATTTCGACCATTGTACTATGTATATATTGCCTACAGGCACGAAACTTGGTTTGGTTTTCTTTGCTTTTCCTAGCCATACTGATGAGACCTGATAGGTCGAAACGCGTCTATGGATGGAAAAGCATGGAAAATCAGACCAAATATTTTCTTATATATATATATATATATATATATATATATATATATATATATATATATATAATAATTATCGGCTTATAACGTTCTACGTCTTCCGATTCCCGATCTCCAACCATCTCTGTCAATCCAGGCATCCTCCTCTAAGCCTCTTTCTGTCGCGTCTTCTTCTTCCCCCTGGCTTCCACTCATAATTTGCTGTTTGTCCTTCATATCATCTACTATTGTGTGTTTTATGTCCTCTCCAAAATATTTCTGTGGTAAAGCAAAGCGACTATGCAATTGTTGCAAGAGCCTTAGAGCTGAGAAATGGAAACAGTCAAGTGTATCAGAGCTAGCTGAAAAGCAATGTGCGGTTAATCCGAGACTCCTAGAAATTACCCGAACAGTGAGGCAGATATCTTGTAAAAGCTAGTGTACAATAAAGTGTTACAGTTGAGGAAGAAACATAAATTCTTCAGAAGACCGCGATGCGCAAAAAGAAGGTGGCTCCAGGAATCAGGGAAACGCTACCTCACCAGTATAAATGGGCGATGGCCGAAGTCTGTTAATTACCAATCTCCCAAATCACTAGTGTCCATCATCGAAAGAATTTAGGAGAATCTTCTTTCCCAAGGCACCCTCAACGGCAGGAAATGTTATTTAACCATCGGTGCAGGGGCATCAAAATCAGTGGTACGCGCCGGCAAGGTTTCTAAAGGAAAATAAACTGCCACTAGAAATAGCCGAAGAATATTCGATACATGTTTTTAGAGAGACTACCGTTAAGAACAGGTAGCACCGACCTGAGAGTAGAAGTGATGGGTAAGTACCTACCTAGTACGTATATATCAGGTGTGGAAGTCCCAGAAACCTTCGCTTTTCTATCTGTGGACTTAGGTTGCTGAAAGTGGCCAAGGAAGGAATAATTATGATAGAAGTTTCTTAGGTTTAAGGTTATGGTATGTTATACTTGATATATTTTTTTGCAGTTTCATTGTACGATGTTGCCAGATGTAACATTTATCAAAATAAAAGTGCAAGCGGTGCTAACAGACACTTTAAAGCTCTTCCTTTGTCTGATGGCGTTCTAAACACTTGACAATATATCACTTTTTTAATGGGTATATCTGGCTACACTTCAACCCACTAATTGCCCGCGCAATTTGTGTTTTATTACTTCCTTACTTGTATTGATTACAATTAAGCTACTTCTTTCTATCCATGCGAGACAGGACAACTACCGTGAAAGATATTTTTTCTGCTAAAACTACAACCACATTGCAATACTTTCATGAGTAGCACAAGAGTAGGTATATGCCAAACGTCCTATCGATATGCAAAAGAGGGAGCCACATGCTATATGATGAGATATTCTTGTGTTAATGTTTTGATCTCCTTCAACCCTGTTTCTTTAAATTGGTTTAGATTGAACTGATGTTAAACCAAACGAGTTCGAAACCGATCTGTCTTTCATTGTCTCTGGAAATTAATATGGGTTAGATCCATAAGATAAGGTAGCATCGCCGCTAGGTGATCTGGTCTGCTTTGGTTTATGGTGTTACTTGAATCGACTGTCTCTTTATGTCCGGAAATTTGGAATAAATCGTTTCTTTCACAGAAGCAACAATTCCCAAAGAATATTTTCTTGTAGACAATAAGCTGGGGATAATTCAACAATAAACTGATTTACAAGCTAAATTTTTTTTCATCCTGTATATCCCGCACTAATAGTCGCCCAAACAATAAAATAAAGCGAAAAGTTAATTAATAAATTTTAATAAACGATCGGACAAGTTTCAGGGCGGGTTAAAAGGCAGCTTGCGCGGAGGTCTGGTCCATTGTTTTCGACGAGAGAGCGGTGCATTTAGTAAAAGGAGTTTCGGGATCATAAATCAGGGAAGAAGCCTCCACTTTTTGCGAGTAGGAGGACATGTACACACGAAGTGAATATATTCGTTAATGTTGCCACGGCTTTTATGCCGCTTAAACCAAGAGAACGTCATAATTTAAGTGGGATATGTATATCGCTTTTTTAATATGTGTTTTTGGCGGGCATGAATCCTAATAATTTGATATGTATTTTGATTTTACTTACTTATTCATGCGTGATGTTAATAGTTGGAGAAGTAACTCGACCCAAATTTTAAATTTTGAGACAAGGAATCTGTAGTTTATCTATTTGCCAGTTCCAAAATTTCTTACGGACGATTCTAATATTTCATTTGATTCATTGAAGTTGCTATATAGAGGACAGAAGAGAAAGGTCATGCCTATTCTTGTTGATTTTTAGATTCAACTTACGCATGCATGAGTAGCCCCAACCAGAAAAACCTAATATATTAAAGACCCGGTTATAATTTAAATATATTTTTTTTTAACTTATCAACTGCTATATTTTTACAGTGTGTTTTTCTATATGGGATATTTCCTCAGTTTATCTCCTTTAATTTTTTGTGTCAATTTTACCATTTCAATATTTCATGATACACTCATCATTATTACTATAATATCTTGTTCTCGGTTTAACCCTGAGGAAGACGCAAGAGTGGCTTTGAATGATAAAATAAACATAGGGGAAAATATTTGCTTGTTTGTTTCCAGGTAGCTATAGAAAAAAATGCGTCAAAGATTTTTTTTTAATAATTTTGTATGAAAATTGGTGCAAAAAAAGCACTTTGGAGCTGGAGCTTTTCTGCCGCCGTAACAGAAAACATCACCGTACTTTGTCAAAAACAAATTTCAAAGTTTTTCAGCGTATTAACTTCAAAGTGCTTTTTTAAGTAGAGGAAGACACTTTTTAAAAGATACATCTCTTAGCAAAGAAAAAGGTAGAAAATCCTTGATAAGACAGATAATTTTTCAAATGAAAATAAGTAGGTAGGTATCTATGTATATGGAAATAAGTAGGTAGGTACCTATATGGAAATAAGTAAAATATATGAGTAGGCACTAATTACTTCAAGCAGTTGAATTAATTTGTATATTTTTTTAGGAAATTAAACATAATTTACTTCTGGATGAGTAGTACTACTTATGCCCTTATAAACGTTTCGCCTACAGTGACCTCCATAGCACCTCGTGAAGTCCAGACTACCAAACATTAGGTCACCTTTCACGATTGTGTCGTTTTATCCTGAACTTAAGATAACTATGCTTCTGCAGGAATTATTTTTTTAAATTTTGGGATCAAGAGTTGAATATATAAAAAATTAAGAAACCTCCAGTTGAGGGGAATGTGTATGTGTGTGTTAAAGATGTCAGTTGCACCGCGATAAAGGTTGATCTATTGTACCCCTCCTTCTGCTGCTAGCGGTTCCAGGGCTGGAATGTCTTTCAACTGTATAAGGGCACTTCCCGGTTTTTCATCCTTGAGCGACTAACGGCATCGCAGTAATCAGTAGAAGTTGGTAAGGTGTCTCTTCTCCGCCTTCACAGAATCTGCACCTTCTTCTAACCCCAACTTCTGTAGGTGTTGCTTAAGTCTGCAATGTCCCGAGAGAAACCGGGTTAGAGTCTTGAGACTTTTCTTGCTAAGGTTGACCAGCACTTCTGATCTTTTTTGATAAAAGTTGCCCAATAGATTTTTGGCCTGTCGTAGTCCATTGTTTGTTCCTTAGCCGGTTCTCTTCTTTTCTGAAGATTTCTTGGAGGTACGCATTTCCGACGCCTCAAAATGGTTCTGGTCCAGTGAAGGGAGTAGGTGCTCCCGTTCTTGCGAGTCTGTCTGCGAATTCGTTGCCCTCGACACCTACGTGTCTAGGAACCCAGAGAAGGGGTAACTTTGTTTTGTTTTCCCAGCTCATTCAGTTTCTGTAGACCTTCCCATACTGTATTAGAATTGATGACCGTGGATCTAAATGCTTTGATAGCTGCTTGGCTGTCAGACATTATTACAATATATCGTTTCCGATAACTTCTGTTCAGGTTGAACTGCACGCATCTTCCGATCGCATGAAGCTCGGCTTGAAATATGCTTCGTGATTTACCCATTGACTCCGAGTATTTGGCCCGTGGCCCGAATACTCCGACTCCAGTTCCTTCAGCAGTTTTGGAACCGTCTGTGTACCATTTGATGGATGGTGTTTGCTTCAAGGGATTGAATAGATTTCATGTTCCATCTGTTTTTTTTTTACTTAGTTCTATGGAAAAGTTTTTCTCGAAACTGAATTTATCATCAATCACGTCATTTGGTAGATTCATGAGGTATGCACAGTTTGGAAGAGGAGAAGTTCTGTCAAGGTGCGTTTTCCTTTATAGGCATATCTTCTCCAGTCTGAGACATGATCCACTGGCAACCCGCTTCTCTATTATGTAGAGTGGTGTGAGGTCTAGAATGACTTCTATAGTGCCGCGGTCGGGCATGATCTCATTGCTCCTGTTATACAGAAACATGCGAGTCTTTGCACTTTGCCTACGGTTTTCCTAGCTGTTACTAACTGGGTTCGGCTATACCAGGCTACCGCTCCGTACGTGATGATAGGTCCCACTATCATGGTATACATCCATCTTAGGATTGATGGGTTACAACCCCATGTATTACCCGCAATGTTTTTGCAGACCATGAGTGCCGAGATTGGTTTGTTTTTTGTGTTCTCCACATGTCGATTCCAGAGAAGTTTAGAATCTAGGGTTATTCCTGGGAATTTAAATTCTTTTTTCCAATCAAGTCTGCTTCTATCGAGGTGAATGTTTCTCAGGTTTGGGAGTTTCGTTCTTTTTGTAAATGTTACCAGTGCGATTTTTGCTTTAGATTTAGTCCCACTTTCTGACACCATTCCTCCGTGGTTCGAAGTGCTTTTTCTATAAGGTCGCAAAGTATTCCTTTGTATTTACCTCTAGTCATAAGGACAATATCATCGGCGTATACAAAGCAGGTGAAGCCCTGATCGGTCAATAAATTTAGGAGGTCGTCAACCACTAGACTCCACATTAAAGGTGAGAGAACCCCCTGTTGAGGGGAAGGAAGGTTTTTCAAAAAGACAGGGCCGAGTGTACCGTCTACGCATTTGATATATCGATAATCAGTCTGCTAATGAGACAGATGATTATCGGTCGGACAGAAGCATTTCATAAATCTTGTCAAAGGGTTTAACTCGGTTAATCGAGAAGCTCATTGGAAAATCCTGCACAACTGTTCCTCCAAATGTATCAAATCCAACTACTACAAGACGAAGATAACGCATCTTTGTACAGAAATACAGAATCAATCCTCGACATAGACGAAGTCCTAGGGAAACCCACTTCGCAAGTGAAAATACAAAAGGTTATCAGTGAAAACCTCGATAATTCAGAACCCACACAAGCCGACCCGGAAGAAGATAACCAAAATAGACACATTGCTCAGGAAGAACCTATACTCAGCATTCCAATTAACAATAGAGCCCTTAACTACTACAATAACCAAATTGTGCTCAAGTCTGTTAATTATAATCCAGCAAAGCCAATAATAGAAGTAGCCTTCCCTAACAAATCCAAATCCAGGCTACATGTCCAAGTAAGCAAGAATAATTTGGAAGCAAGCTTTTTAAAGCTTCTTAAAGAAAAAATAGCCCCAAAAAGAAGTATGCAATCCTTAAAGGACGAAGATCTTTATGTTCCTCTATGTAAAATCCTTAAAGAAACTTAAAAATTCTGCATTCGACTTTATCAAGTGCAACTTTCTCCTAGAAGACGTCAATAGCAAAGAAAGACAAACAGAAATAATCCAGGCCTACTATCAAGGAAAAACAAATCATCGGGGAATTAACGAAACCGAAGCGCAAATCCGAAGGAAATATTAGGTACTGGTCTAACCTCAAACGAGATATTGAATATATCATAAATGTTTGCGACACCTCTTGCGAAGTCAGTCAAACAAATACCTACGATAGGAATCCAGCCAAACCTAAATTTATGATTTCTCCAACACCGACTTGTCCATTGGAAATTATTCATCTAGATACCTTTCAAGCCGAAGAGCAAACGTTTTCAACAATTATTTATTCCTTCACAAAATATGCACAAGCCTACCCCATAGAGAGATCAAATTCAGTGAATGTTCTTAATGCCCTCCTAATCTTCATAACTCATCATGGAATATCACACATAGTAGTCACCGATAGTAGAACAGAATTTAAGAATGGATTTGTAGATACACATAAGATATCTATCCATTATACTATCCCTGAAAACCCACAATCCAACGGGATGATAGAAGAATTCCACTCCACCATTATCGAACACCTAAGGATACTTCGAGAAAATAAAAAATCCTTAAGCGTTAAAGAACAAATGCCATATGCACTTCTCGAATACAATAATTCTATCCATTTAATGTCAAGCATGCGACCAATGGATATATTGACTGGTCACCTGGATGCGCAGGATCCGTTCGACGTTGACGTCAGGAAAACACTTATAAATAATTATACCCAGCAACACAGGGAAAAAACGGAGACTATCTATAGGAAATTAAATCAAAAGTTACATGAATCCAAAGAGAAGTACATAGAAAAAAGAAACATAACCCGACAAACCCCCCTCACCTACAAACCTAGCACGAAGATCAACACCAGGAAAACTGTAAAGCGGAACAAACTACTTCCAAAATTCTCTCCCAAGACAGTTAACCCTGACAATATTGTAACCATTTACACTCAAGACACGACAATACATAAAAAGAATATTAATAATCTTCCAGGAAATAACTCTAGAAATTCCTTACTGATGTTCCTCAGCCGTCGCTCAGAACCTCCTGATCCAGGACCTGAAGGACAACCCAGGAATACTCTCCCTCAAGCTGGGACGAGCAATAATTCAGAGTAATACCCAAGACTTCATTCCCTTTTTTGACCTCTTTCCAGTAATTGAGAAACTTCAGTCTCTGGAAGACCAATACCAATCAGTAAGAACAGCAATTGAGCATAGGCTGAGTCACACCTATACTTCAAAAGCCTGCAAAATTTTGATGAAAGTTTACAGTTCCTGTTAAAAGCCGCCAAATAAAAACTTCGTACCATCATACCTATCCAAAGATACAGAAGAGGAATTTTCAATGGTCTCGGCAGTCTTATCAAAACCATATCTGGAAACCTCGATCACGAAGACTCCCAAAAGTACGACGCCGCAGTCGCAACATCACAACATAGCCAAGAGAATATCGTCTCCCAAGTGAATGAAAAACTTCATTCACACAATCTCCCTTATAACTCACAACGAAGAAACTATAGAAAAAGAAGCGAACAAAATTAACTCCGAACTAAATAAATTCATGTTCGACTTTACCCATTTTCTACAAGCTAGGAACGTCTTGAATCAGCTCGAACACTACTCCGAAATCCAGCTTCCTTATATCTTCGCAGAAAATATACCTAAAGTAATATGATATAATTAGCATTGATGGATACTTCTCAAACCACACCATGGTCTTCATCCTGCATTTCCCCATTCTGTAACCAGAAATTTTCACATATTTCTGTCTTCTCTCAATCCCACGACGAATCATACTACCATAATTCCTCCTGCTCCCTATTTGGCCCTGAGTGAAAATTTATTCCAATACACGGAAGTTCCATGCCATAAAATTGATTCCGTATACCTATGTCACGAAGGATTCTTACAAGAAAACAACCAGGATTATATGAGCCAAATAGTTCAACTAAGCAGCAGCGGAGCAACTTGCCGGTAAATATCTGTGTCAATCAACACCACGTTAATACAAGATCTATTCGATGCTCATTATATAGCCATATTCCCTATGCCTACGAAAGTATCAACTCGTTGCCCAACAAACAAGATAATGATTCTCGGGGGAGTATTCTTAATCAGTTCACCACCGGGATGCGAATTCAGAACTCCCAGTGAAAACTTTTTGAATGAGAAAACTGTAATCCAAGAAGAACCATTAACGCTTCCCCAGAATACACACAAGAAACGATGATCAGCAACTCCAAGTAAAGCCCCTGAAACTCTCCCGGGTACCCCGGGATGAACTTCACAAGAACCTCAGGAGGACACCAATGGAAGAAACAAGTCCCGAAGAAGAGGAAACCACAGTTTTGTTGGTCCCTTACAAAAATTTCCCCCGGGAAGGGTGAAATTACGGATCAATGACCCCATATATCCGGAATACCACCGAATAGCATTGAACACATGGCTCAGTAGCGACGACCCGATATAGCAACCTAATTTCGATTGAATTCGATTGCTAAGCTAAGCAATATTTTATATAAATTGTAGGCAATTAAATGTTAGAATTAGTTCCAAGTTACATTGTGTTCTTCCCCTTTTCCAGGGGAAACCCTTAATTTACACGACAGCCAGACGTGGCTCGTGATTAGTCGTGATCATAGAGTACACCTGCAGACGCCTAGAACATCTCTATATCGGGACTCCTTTTCATGTATGGAAAAGTGCAAATCAGTGGCACCAGCTTCCAAAGCACGTATTTACCGAACACTAGAACCTGCAAAACTTTGGGAGGTATATCCACACAGACACCGAACCACGTGTTACTCGAGTGCCCGAGGTTTTTTTTTTTTTTTTTTCTTGCCAAATGCGAAGTTTAGCGATCTAAACTACTTTCTGGAAATACTTTGTTTTCTTTTGAAATTAAATTATATCGATCCCTATTAGGTACCTTGATTTCAGGGGTTTCAGAACATGATCTATCCCAATTTCAGAATTTTCGGAACCACACTCTAGGCATTTACGCCAAAGATACAAGTTACCTGTTAAAGAGACTGCTCGTAATAGTTAAACGAAGCTACTTGCTTCTTTCTCCTCTTATTCGTGACGGTAAACTTCAAAGGGAACATCCAACGATGTAACTTCAGTAGGTATATTCAAAAGTTTTTAGTGCCGTGTTTACCTTCTGTTTTAGTTAATAAACTGTATATGCCCCCAACGAATTTTTAGACTCATTTTCAACCACACTCTTAGGTACGTTTTCCCTTTTTTCATTTCTCAAAATCACATAGGAGAAAGTCTTCATTGAATTGACCATAATTATTGTTGACATAAGTGTTATTTCTTTGATAGGTACCTCGTTACTCGTAACAAAACTAAAACTCAAATTTGTCGCCTTAGTGTTGACGAAGGTCTAATGTTTTTCACATTATTGGTTTAACGCCAGAAAAAGTCACACTAGGGTTTTCGGTTTTCTCGCCAGGAAACTTTATTGGTGAGATAGGACTTAGGTTTCATTAAAAATGAAGTAACTCTGTATAGTACATGCATAAATTAGTAGACCAGGTAGAAATCTAAGATTAGAAATAATTTTAGTTTTCTACCTACTAAATATGTAAAAAAAAAAATATTTTATTATGCAAGCTTATGCTTCAAGTCCTGAAACTATGTACCTACTTCTAAGATCGAATTTAATTGATTATGATCCCATTGAACCGTATTATTTTAATAAGAAAGGTACAGGCTACAAAATAAATAAAAACATTCACAATTTTTCTATGTTATTACAAGCTCAGTTCGATTTTTGCCTTGCTTAAGCAATCAATCCCCAACGTAGGATAATGAAAAGAAAAAGAAATTCACCAATAGACAATAATACAATGGCTGGCTAAATCCAAGGGAATAGTAGATAGCTACGTCAATTTTAGTGTCCATATTAAATCAGGCGCACCGAACACCGCCACATCGATTGTTGAAGCCGTAAAACGGAATTTTTTTTCTGCAAGAAAAAGTTTATGTGTTACGAAATTGCCTTTTTTTGGGATTGAACATATAATTTCGATACGATTGGATTGGACAAGATTGGGGAAATTGCCAATATCTACCTGAAAGCCAGGAAGGCCCTTTTTGGTTTATGGACGAATAAAAATATAGGTGATGCTATAATTTTTTTTCTGATAATGCAGGCGTATTCAGACTATATTCTCCTTCTAATTTTCCTTTTCCAAAACGATTCATGTATTCGCGCCATGCTCACACAGGAACATTATAAATGACCTAACCGACGTTGTTTATTCATTACTTGGTACGTGCACGGTTTGTTTGCGTGCGTGTTCCAATATTCCTCTGAATATGACAGCGCCGGTTTGTATTCTGTACATGACGCGATTTGCGAGCATCCTTAGAGGAGGCATTTGCATCCCGACATTCTAGGGATTGCGCTTTGCTTGAATTCATGTAAAATCTATAGATTGTTTGAAGGTTATGAATTTATAAAATTAAATCACACCGGAGATTAGAAGTTCAATATTAATTTTATAAGAGTAAATTACAATGATTGATCAACAAAGACACGAGAGGCATAGGTTTCACTGTGGCACAAATTTATAGATATACAAATTATCCTGCTAGTTAATGATCTTGCGACTATTTTGGGGAACCATTACCCAACAGCAGACTTTTTATCTCTATCTTTAACATCCGTAATGAACCTTTTAGTCATTTCTTTAATGGACCAAACACACAAATATTGCTCTGGGATTGTAACATTGGAGGCTGTTAGGCTTTCCGATTCATCCAACTGAAATCATAATGATCATTTGTGAGTTTCCTAAGACTCTCATCCTTTGAGCTGATACGCAAGCATTCAATTTCTCCCGAATATCGTTCATCTCCAACAATGACATAAGGTTCTTCAAAATCGAAAAGCAGCACATTCTGTTTATTGGAAAGTATGGTTAGGTACCATAAATGTGAGAGCATCGGTATTGTTCTATCGTTCCATCAGCAACTTTTTTTGAGGCATTGTCATTACATTAATATTCTTCCTTTCGTAAAGAATTTCACCTTCCATATTCAGGTTATATTATTTAGATCTGTATAGTATATTCCATTCCATTCACTAGTGTCTTGAAGTCTAGGACTTTGATCATGATGCCGTCTTCTATTAGATACAAACCAGTAAGTCTTTCTAGAAGTCTTCTATTTTGTACTAAAATAACATCTGCAATAGCTTATAATAGTATATATATTATATAGGTACTGCTTCGTAAACTCGAGAATTTTGGCGTGTCGCAATCACTTTTACTAATGTTAAAGTCTACTCTTTTTGGACGCACTCGGTTTGTTGAATATGAGCATTTCCGGTCATCGCCATATGTCTTTTCTTCGGGTGTACCACAGGGATCTAATTTTGAACCTCTGCTTTTTCTATCTCCATAGACGATCTTCTCGATGCTATTAAGTTTCAGAGGCTGGCATATGCTGATGATTTGAGATTGTTTAATAAAATTGATGCAGCTTATATATAGGTATAAGTCCCTTTCGTAAGTTAATTCATGCTTTCGGCCAATATTATCTATCAAAAATCGTGAACCTTTCACCTATGTAGAACGTTGATGTTAATTTGGTTTGCTATTGAATCTTGTCGCGCTATCAGCTGAAACTGGCAACAGAATTCTAGTAGACGAAGGAGGTTTTCTTTTGAATTTCACCTATACGGTAAGCGACGAACTGCTGATATTTTTTTCCAGAAGATTTGGTACATGTAAAGTATCGATCAATTTTTAAACTGTCTTCAATTAGTAAATAATCCTAACCAGGTCGAGTGGCTTTACAGTAACTTTGAGAAACAGAAAGTTCAATAATTTAAAGAGCAGCGTCCCTGACTTATAGCTTTTTTGCCTATGCAATCCTCTTATACCTAAACGGAACACTCGGAACATGGAACTATATTTTGAACTAGGTGCACTAGGTGCAATGCTCGAATTTGTTTCTACACCATTAGTTCTGTTGCTACTCCACTGGTGTTGTTGCTCGCTGTAGCAACCTTGTTTTCTCTTGACGTTGTTTCGTGTGTATGGCGCATGCCTTCACCATGCTAGGTTTCTTCATTGGAACCCAGGTGAAAATCGGCCTTCTTCTCGAAACCCTCTAGAACCACCGACATCTTGTTTCTAGATCCATTTTTAGAAATCCAGAGTCCATGTGCAAGTAAATTTTTGGCCAAGTGTCCATCCATTGTGTGGGATTTATTTTACTGAACACACAAATAAAATAGTTCTGTTAAATTCGTTGGGTCTGTTTTGCTGGTGCTTTTTTGCACGTTGTTGGAACTATTTTACCTCTAGTAGGGATTTTGTTGGAATTTTGGTAAGTTGGCACGTGTTGCTTACTTTAATTTGGACCTAGTCTCCTTATTACTTCTTATAGGATTTCTTGCCGCCTGGCAATTACGTTGTCCGAGTTAAGAGAAAGGCACCACCACAGAGGTTTTCAATCCACAAGTAATTTAGGACGAGGGCCAATCCACGTGACGCCCGTGTCGTCGTTTTGGGGTACATAAATCGAGCTTCGAGTCGAGGACGGCTGCAGCGAAGTTGCAATCCTCTTCTCCCGCCAGGCCTATTCTGGTTTGAAACCGAAACCCAGTCACGCAATCACGCATACACACGTCAAGTAGAAGTAATTACGAACGACGCATCAAGTAAGACAACTTTAGCTATTCTTTTCTTCTTGATTCAAAGGAAAACCAAAACTTCAAGTACTGTAACATTTGAAATGTCACAAGAACATATTTAATTTTTCTCAATTAATTTCATATATTTTGGACTCATTTAAAGTCTTAGAGCAAGCGCGCTCCTACTCGTTATGTCTTTACCTGCTCTAAGTTTAAAATACTATTCCGTACACTTGGCGACATCTATGATTTTTCTGACTAGTTTCCTAACCTAATTAGGCAATTCAAACCACGTGACATTCAAAATGGCGTGGCGGCCACACATGGGCCAAAAAACACAAAAAAATATCTAGTTTCTGCCCGAATTAATAGTTTAGGTACCTAGTCAACAAATATTTTATTAAATAATGAGAATCAAAGTTGTAAGCAAAACTGTATGCAAAATAATTTAAAATACGCATAAAAACATATTCAAAACAAACTTGCTTGGCCGCCACACCACATTGAATTTTCCGTTTTGACAGATGGATTGAATCAAGGAGAATAAACTTACTAAGGAGTGCTTATCGGCCCCTTTTTGGGTAATTGCCGCCATATTGGTTTTCAACTGTTTCCAACCACTGCTGACGTCATAACAAAGTCGCCAGCTGTTTGCGCCAGCGGTTTTATAAATTTATAATTTGTCATGAAAAATATTTTATTTTGATTTTGATTAACCATTATAGCGGGTAAAGGTACCCTATGCTATGATGGAACCAGTAGCGCGATATCTGGCTAGCTTTCGTCATTCCGCCTATTTACACGTTTTCAGCATGTATGATTTAATGGAGCGCTAGGAGAATTACGCGGCGTTTTGTTTACATTTCTTTATGTAAGTATAATAACTATAAGATAATTTATTCTATACTATTTAATTGTTTTTAGGGTTTTCTCATATTATTATAACATATTCCTATTCGAGCATAAATTGTTTGTTTATGTATTATATTCTTGTATATTACTGTCCCATATATGGCATATGGGCCTGGGCAGAAGCTAACATTTTTAGCTGTACTTACATTTTGTTTGTGGAATTAGCCATCAGGAAGCTTTGAATACTGCATACTGCTTATGATAATGAAAATGTTGATGGCATAATATATCGAGCCCACACAGAAAGCAAAGAGCTCACTGACTAAGATTCAGCAGATGAGGAACGTGGTTTTGACTTATCTACTAGGCAACTTTTGTGCTAGTGCAGAAATTGTTTATTCGAATGGGAAATATATCACAGGTAGAGTAGAATTAACAATTTTTTGGGAAATCATACAATTTTAACTTTATTTTTATTTTCAGACATACCCGAGGAAATATAAAGTACCGCCTTGCGCTACAGGAGAATATGCTTCGGGCTGCAGCAAGTGATTTTTGAGTCAATAATGATATAAGGTATTATGGACTGCATTATTATTGAAACACTTTTCCTGAACGTAAAAAAAAACGATGTGGTGGTCAAAACTGTAGCAGCCGAGGAAGAACAATGTGCTGCAAATGCAATATCGACTTATTTATTCACTGTTCTCGAAAGTTTCACACTGGGTAATAATTTTCACCCATAATGCTGCTCGTGATGATGCAGGCCAAAATTCATTATAATCTATTTCATTTATCTGACCCGAAATCATTATATCTGTACAGTATACAACAGCCTAACCGGATCTTTTTCTTATATTTTTGTAAACTTTCTACAATAGGACATTGCCAAAAGGGTCTCAAGGCTGGTATGGATCTCCCTTATAATGTCTGTATTTGAATAACTTGTATGTGTAATAAATAAATAAACATTTTATAAATAACTCTTTATTTTTATTTATAAATAGGTGAAAATTAAATTAACAAAGTCAAATAACTTGACCACAAATCTGATTTTTACTCAAACTACCTATAATATAATACTGGTAATTAGGATTTAATAAACACTTTACACGTTCTGCTGTTTGCTCGGCCATTTGTATGCCTATCTGAGAAGAGTTTAATAATTGATTAAAAGTATAACTACATTCATTACTTGTATCAGTCTCACTAGAATCTTGATTTCTTTTTCTTTCGGCAAGTTTTTCAGCACCCATGGAATCTATTTTTTGGCTCGGTTTATGGATCACTATAGAAGAGGGCAAATTCTGGGATGGTACAACTTCAATATCCGACCTCTACCTGTACCTCTAAGGGTGGGTATTATAAAACTCGTCAATATTTTCAAACAAAACATTTTAAAAATAGATAGTACTTGATAAATGCCTAGAAGCAGGCCTAAAATAAAGCTAGGGCACAAAACTATCCATTATGCTTGTTTACCTTAACACAAAATTCTTGCTTAATTGAGATGCAGAGAATACACTTTCATGAATTTGGTGACTGGTTTGCCAATACGAAGTTTTAAAATCCAGAAGGCTTTTCTTCTCGACACTTCTTTTTCCATTTTCGTTTCCAAATAAACCCATGGGCCTGTTTCAAGGGGAAATATGTAGAAACTCAATCCTTTGTCAGCTTTTTTTTTTAGCCCAAGACTTGCATTGAGGAACACAACAGTAATGATTAAAAGTCATGATTATATGTATCTGATATAATTTTATAATTTTAGACTTTAATTATACTAGAAACTAGTTCCATAATTTCCAGCCAGCAGCCAGATCATAACATAACCTGTGGTGCAAACAGCCTACGTCAAGACGAAAAACGCCATGATGTTTACGTCACAACTGATTTTTTGGATAGGCGGGGTAGGGGGGGATTTGTTACACACAGGCCTTATGAGGATAAGCCATCCTTGGTAGTGTGTATCATCCTTGGGATTGAATTGCCTAATACCGAAAATTATATTATCAAAAGGTGGTTTCGATTTGCTCACTCCGTACACTTCGAGTGACTCCATTCGCACTCCAGCTGTTCGGCTACTGCTTTTTACCATATTAGGGGTGACTCCATTACTTTTATTCACTCCACTCCAACTAGGAACCTAACTAAAGTTATTTTTAAGAAAACCGGTAGCGCTGTCATTTTTATAATTTCGACAGGCTTGACAGAGGAAGAAAGACAGAACCACAGGGCGGGTACTTAGGACTTTTTTTTTTGTGGTCGGACTGGAACCGGTCGTCCCTTAATATCTTAAGTTTAAAAAAATCTTTAAATTTTGCCTTTTATTCTTGGCCATCAAGCCCAAAATTATATAACTTTAACTAGCCAGAAGAGTGAGTAATCATGTCAGCTGGAACGTTTCCTGAAAAATCAACAGATTGTTGATTTTTGTGTAAATTTTTGAAAGTGAGGTTAATTATTCGCCGTTGAGGTATGTAAACCCTTTTTTCCTTTGATAAATGAGTCCTTATATTTCTTCATTCCGTTCAGGCAATTTGGGAGAGTATTAAAAATCCACGCCTACACTTCTGAGTGACAATTTGACGAATTTGAGACCATGCGGTACTGCATTTCCAAAGCAAGTCTGGGCCCCCTCTACAAGGAAAGTTGTGTCTTATAAGAGATTGATCCCCGACCATTGGATGATTGCCTTCCGTCAGTTTGGTGCTTCTGGATCTCAAAATCATGAAAATTTCCACGGATTTCGTCCAGGCTTGTATAATTACTTACCTAGGGGTCTCGTAACTGTGCCTTAATAATTGCCGTTACTTATTATCTCATTTCTACCGCTCCCTATCAATTATCTTTATTAGCTAATTAATATCTTTGTGAATAATAATTATTTTTAATTATTATTACCTTTTTCTTTACTGCCTACTTTTGATTAGTTTGATTGGCTAATTAATATCTTTGTAAATATTTTTTACCGACTTATTTACCGTATTGTAGTATTTGGCTAAAATAGCTAACTACTGTTTTACAATTGATTAATGAATTATTATCATAATCAGATAATTACCTTTGTTATCGTTTTCAGTGTCATTATCTAGTATCCAATAATTATGGATTGTCATAATTGTTACAAATTTATTTCTTTTGTATCAATATACTGTATCTAGGCTTAATTAACTTTTAGAGGTTAATTTAACCTTTAATTTCAAATCAATGACGTGGTAATTCTGCAAGGTAAACTAATGTAAAATCTTTAGGTAGTTGAATTTGAGTTTCATGGTTACATATTTTGAATTTTAATTACAGGTAAGACGGTAGAGCTCTCCCCGATACTTTTGATTATAGGTTTTGGCATTTATAACTCCCTAGGGATTACTTTACCTTAATGCATTTATAAATTTGATTTTATTGATTTGATTGACTTTAGTCAAAAATTGAAGGTTATAATGGTATTTGGACTTCATCATTTATACTTAGTAAAATTTCATCGTAGGTATCTATTAATTGTTTTTGAATTTCAATCCTACTATACTTATTTAAATTAGGTTTTGCTTTTAGAAAGCTGCTTATTGTTTTTTTTTTTTTAAACTTGGATACTAGACAATATTTTTCTTAAAACCATAGAAAAAAGTTCGCCATATTGTCACAAATTTTAATGACATCTAATTAATAAATAATTGTGTTTAGAATTCCAAAGCTTGTGTTTTAATTGAAAGGGTTAAATGTCACATAGCTATTGGATTTTGAATTTATTTTACCTTTTCCGATTTTTTTGAATTTATCTTTTTAAACAATAACTGATTAATGGAATAGTGCCTATAGTTTGGCTATTCCTTGGTAATCAAAATTATTTATACAAACTAGTGGTGCCCTCTCTCTACTGTACCAACACCAAGGACCACCCCAGGCTAAACTACCACTGAGCAATAGTCGAGCACAAATTATGAACATTCTTTTGTTTCGACAAAAGAGCGTTACAGTACCTGACCAAGTTACTAACCGTAAGTGTACGGATCTTTTTTAATTGTTTAAAATATTCAAAGTAGGAGCTTAGCTCGCCAAAGTTTTACATATATTATAAGTAGGTATTTAAGATTCCTAATTTATCATTATAGGAGTTGAACCTTCGGGTATTATTAACATCACCAAAAGTGAATAATTAATTAATTCTATGGAGTGCACCTTTGAATTGAAGGAACGAGTTTTTATCAGTTTATATTAAATTGTAGGTACCCACATAACAAAATTGCATCCTTAGAATGTACTGAGAATGTTCATTTTTTAGGAGGAATATGCCTAGAATGTTCGCCAAAACCATTGCGAATGTCCTGAAAATGTTCTGAGAAAAGATTGTAGAAATACTGTTTGCAATACCCAAGAACTTCCTGGGAAATCCATTAGGATATTCCTAGAATATACCTATGAGATTCTCAGTACATCCTGAAAAGAATATTCCTGTTTGATTCTAAAAATATGCTTGAAATGTATATTCTCTCTCACATTCAAAGAATGTTTCTATGACATTATAGTTATGTTATGTTCTGGTACCCATAATAAAATCTGGGGACCCCCTATTTGGGGGGCAAAGCCCTGCGAGGGCCCCATATTTGGGGGCGGAACCCCGCAGTAGCCACTTTTTCGAGGGGCACAGCCCCGCGGGGCCCCTTTTTAGAGGGCGAAGCCCCGCGAGAGCCCTATATTTTGGGGGCGAAGCCCTATATTTGGTTGCTAGAGCCCCTTTTTTGGGGGCACAGCCCCGCGGGCCCCCTTTTTTAGGGGGCAAAGCGGAGAGAGGCCGAAAATTTTTTTGCCCGATTTAGATATACCTAGTTACAACAAATTGTTTTCGATGCCTATAGAAATTAAAAATTTAAAAAGGAACTATAGTTATTTCACTCGTAGAAAAAATATTGTTCCTAATACGTGCGCAAAGTAGTTTTCCCGAACTTAAAGCTTATCCGAACTCCGCTTCACGTCGTTCGTCTAACTGCTTTCGCGTGCGGGAAAACATAACTTTGCGCCCTGATTAGGAAAACTACTAATTTTACGTTAATGCTAAACATCTGGGAATGACTTGTAACTTCAATGCATCAAGCAGTTCCCAGCTATCTAGCTTTTTTTTATCTAATACAGCAAAATCTGCAAGTGCGGCACAGACCAAATCTTCCATGTCGAAATTTATTCCACCATTTACCTAATCATTCCGTGGGAGAATAATCATAGTCAGCATCTAACTAACCTACCTCTATTTTATATTATCTTGAAATTTAAAGTCGTTTGTACATTAAGTGTTATTTCCTTTCTCCGCAGTCTGGATTTCCCGCAACAATAAACACAAACTAATTGAAGACCATCCCCAAAATACAAACTACTAATTACAACGAAGACACCCTACCCTTGTAATTATTTCATTAAATGGAGCCCGCCTTGCTTAGATGCTTTGTGTTATTTAGGTTCAAAGCCATAAAAGGTGGTAGAGAGCAGATGGAACTGTTGTTGCTTCTATTACGTTCTATTATTTATTTTATTTCTGTTCTAAATAAATTAGGTCTCTCATAGTATAGACAGATTTTTTGCATTTTTTAAGCCTAAGAAAATGATTTAAATAATAATACAATAAATGTCGCCGTACCGTACAAAAACCATCTCTTTATAATTTTGTTTATTTTGAACGGTCTAAGCGGCTCCCCCAGTGTCCACACGCCATCACGATCGCCCTGTTAGTCAAAAATAAAGGACTGTGCAAACAGAAACGAGAATCCAGCAGGAAATTCCGACAAATACTTTTCTATTTGCTTTGCTCCTCAAATATGCAAATTATCGCCTTTTGGCTCTGGGAGCAATGAAATCTCGGTCCCTGGAATAATAGGAATGACTTGAATGTTAAACAGGCATATTTAAGCTACGATTTTTTGTGTAGGTATGTATGTATAACTTTGATGACCCTGATTATATAACTTCTTGTCATTAGAAGTAGCTTATCAATTGAAATTAATTTTGGTTCTGATATATAATTAAAATTCTGTAGGCAGAAAATTTTAACCTGAATTTTTTAATACGCTTTTGCACAATCTTCTCCATATTAACTTCATACAAAAAGGCAAAAGACACCTGAAGAGCTGCAAATAGCCAGAGTAGATCATTCGAACTCGGATGGCAAAGTACCAGCAAAAAGATGGCTTGAGGTGAAGGCTTGAGGTGAAGGCTTGAGGTGAAGGTCAAGATCCTGGAGACAATCATGGATGACGAAAGCGGCAGTGAGGAGGTGAGCTTCGACGGAGCTGACTGACAGAAGGGAGTCAAGGACGTAGGATGCAACAACAGGAAATATAGATTTTCTAAAGTGGACGGTAGACGAGTTAGAAGGCCTGACGATACGTGGACAGAATCCAGCAACGTAACCCTCGAGCTTCTAATAGAGACACACTTCTCAGGTTGTACAGAAGCAGATACGAACAGCTTTGAAGAGCAATTATTGAAATAAATCTCAAAAACTGACGCAGAAGTGATAAAAAGAATAATGACGAGAGAAAAGTGGAATGGGCAGTAAAAACCTTCCACCCCTTCAAGTCTGTGAACCGGATGGGGTAAATGCCAGTTATTCTACAAAAATCGCTGGAAAGCATTCTAACTAGAACCAATTCTAAAAATATTTGCTGATTGCTTAATACTAGGGTATACACCAGCAAGATGGAGGAAAGTAAAGGTCGTCTTTATGCCCAAAGCGGGTAAATCAGGCATCTCAACCCCAAAAGACTATAGACCAATTAGTTTATCATCATTCTCGTTAAAGACTCTAGAGAAGCTGATTGATGTACACGTTAGAGAATTATCGGGAATAAAATACTCAATGCCCAGACCAACACGCATATCTAAAAGGATTGTCAGTTGAAAATGCACAGCATGAAGTAGTTGGAACAATTGAAAGATCTCTTGAAAATAAGGAATAATACACACTAGGTGCACTTGACTATTCCTAATACAATGTATAAAATTGTCAGAACAGGAAATAAAGAATTTTGAATTTTGAATTTGAATTTGAATTTTGAATTCCTGGACATAGAGGGTGCATTCAATAATGCGATAATCGAGTCCATTGGAGCACCTGCCTGAAGGTAGAACCAGTCATCGTATAATCTATATACAGGAGGGTATACCATTTAAAACGAAACAAGTTAAATATCTTATGCCACATTTATTTTTTTATCTACGACCTGCACAATAAGTGACTATTATGTCACTAATTTTTGCTCATGTGCGTTATGCAATGAGTCCTATTACCGCACTAGTGCGGTAATGAATCATAATGCGTTCATTATCGCACTAGTGCAATAAGACGTCATCATTTTTTTATAACTACACAATCAACTACACAATAGTTATTTATAATTTTTTTGCTTAAGTTTGTGTCCTCGCAGTAGATATTCCGATTGTTTTTTTTTTTGACAGGTTGGATTTAGGTCAGAAATAAACGGTGTTAAAGAAGATAGGCAAATACACATTTTTTTCTTCAACGCCATTTATTTTTGACCTAAATCCAACCTTTCTCGAAAATCCAACCGGGTTATTTATAATAGACAAATGAAAATAGTCACTTATTGTGCAGGTCGTAGATAAAATGTTGTATATCACACGTACGGTAAAACTCATTCCAACACTCGCGTGGTTACCACGACTCGGTCTACAACCTCGTCGTGGCAATTTTCCCCACTCGTTACTGTAATGAAGCTCATACCGTACTAAAGTTCATTTCAAGAAACGAGATAGTGAAAGTAGACAAACTTTGACAGGTAAGTCGAATTTTATTGGCTAGAAAAGAATTATACACCGCCCTAGGCAGAACCGTCCTAGGTTGTTTTGTATTTCTCTTCTCTGAACATATTTCCGAACGAATTCTTCAGCGGAATCTGTTGAACTTGATATTGTTTTAATCTAAATTGCTCACTAATTAACAATAATTCACCAAACACTATTTAAATATTTCTAAAATACTAGGAAATACGACATTAAACTTATTGACTCATATGACAACCTGACAATAATAAATGTCATTAGTTGTAATTTATATTTTTGCAGTCCTTCTCTGAATATTTGAGCTCCGCCTGTTTGTTTGCCTCTACTATCTCGTTTTGTGGAATGAACTTTAGTTATATAAATAACTATTATCTAATATACACAATAAGTGACTATCATGTTACTAACTTTTGCTTATTTGCGTTATGTAATGTGCTCTATTACCGCACTAGTGCGGTAAGAGGTCATTATTTTTGATATAACTCCACAATCGAGTACACAATATTTATTTATAATAGACAAACGACAAAACTCTATTGATTCATTTAAAATCTTATAATTATTAATCGTACTCGTTTTTTTTTTTTAATTTTTGCGGAAATTATACAAAATTAACACGACCGTTATGATGACGGATGACGGATACTTTGTTTAAAACAAAAGACGCATTTACCAGCTTAGCAACCAAATCACAAGCAGGCAACATAAAGACTTATTTGTTTGGATTTTTAAGTGACAAGCAGGTACCTTGCATGTTAAGGTCGGTTCAAACTAGTGCAACAAACTTTGCGAACATTTTGCAACAAGCATTCCGCTCAGCGCAGATTTTTGCTTATATTTGTGGTCGTAGATAAAATGTTGTATATCACATGTACGGTAAAGCTCATTACAACACTCGTGTGGTTACCACGACGAGGTCGTAGACCGAGTCGTGGCAATATTCCCCACTCATTACTGTAATGAAGCTTATACCGTACTAGTAATATAAATAACTATTACAAATCGCTGGTACACGTACTTTGATTTTCAAAGAGAGAAGTTTTTTCCAACTATTTTCAGCCCTTCCACTGTAACCCTCTAGGGGGGTGGGACCAACCCTTACAGTTTCAAATGGAACAGGGGGTCGAGTGGTATCTCTTTCGAAAGAGCGTTCAATTCTCTTTCAAGTGACATCTCATTCTTGAAATTCGGTCAGATAGTTTCTGAGATAATCATTGAAATGAAAAACTCGGAGACTTTGGAGAGTGAACACATTTATTTCATTTATCTTCCTACTTGCTTTTTCAAATTTTACTCTCCGAGTGACGTCATGTGCAAGCGGAACGAATTTGGAAACTGCGATCTATCATATCTTGTATTCCTTGTATCATGATTGCTTACGATGAAGTGGCGGTGCAAGACTATTTTTTTGTTGATAGAGTGCTGTCAGAGGATTCGCAGTGCTTTATTATTCGGTGATCGTATCAAACAGAAAAAAACGCATTTCAACTTTTTTCAATTATTATCTCAGAAAATACCTGACCAAATTTCACGAATGAGAATTGAAAGCTCTGTCGAAAGAGGTATCACTCGACCCCATGTTCCATTTGAAATTGCAAGGGCTGGTCCTACCACCCCTCCCCCCGTAAGGCCAAAGGGTTTTAAAGTGGAAGGGCTGAAAATAGTTGCAAAAAACTTCCCCGTTTGAAAATCAAGGTACTTGTACGAGCTATTTAAAAAAAAAATATATTAACCGGACTTTAGATATTTAGTCTGTTTCATGTTAAATGGTATACCCTGTATATAAAACATAAAAAAATGTTTCTAGGTCCGCTATAGACTTTGAAACTATCCGATGTGCCTCAAACCAGTTTAATTTGAAAGGCAATAATGAGAGAGAGAGATGGTTTTAGACCACTAATGACAGGTGTCAACTGTCAAATGTGACAGGTGCACATTTTTGAACCATTTCTTCGCAACGGATTTTGCTAAAATTTTGCATACACTTTAAGTTCGGGTGATAATACAATTTGGAATACTCAACAGCTGTCAAATGTAATTTTTGACAGATGTCAGCTATCAAAATATGACAAAAGGGCGTCATATGCCTGCCTGGTGTTCAGAACGGATAGCTCAGACGTTGAAAAAAATTGACAGGTGTCAACTTTCAAATTTGAGAAATGGAGAGGTGGGCAGGTTGTCAGGACTGCCCCCGTATTTGAAAATTTGCTTTTTTCAACAAATAAACAAAATGTACTCATTTTTTTAGCGTAGTAGCACACGCCGGGTATCCGCTAGTGGTTAATAAATTCTGCTGAAAAGCAGAATCATTAATTATTCAGAAATTGGTGACTATACCATAAGGAAAAGAACAACCAGAGGGACTCCACAAGGTGGATTCATATATCAATTCTTGTGGCTGTTGGTAGATGAACAATATGATTCTAAAAACCTTTACAGAAAGGAGGATGAAATTGATTGCGTATTCTTACGACCTAGTAGTACTAGTGAGGGGCTTCAGCTTATCAACCATCAGTGAAATTATGGAATCAGCATTGAAGGTCATCTCCAGATGAGCAGGACAGAACGGATTGGGAGTAAACACAAAAAACCAAGCCAGTCCTGTTCAGAAAATACAAAATCCCTAATTTTACAATGCCGACGGTTGGGGAACAAACTTTCGAACTATCAAAAGAAGCAAAGTATCTAGAGGTCGTTCTTTTTGGAATCACGCCTTTTTGGAATTAGGCCTGCAGAAAACTATTCTACGCCTGTTTTCGGCAAATATGGGGAATGCAACCGCAGATCATCCATTGAATGTACACTGCGATAGTGAGCTACCGAGCGGTAGCATGGCGGAAGGGTATGGACAGAAAGCACTCGGTACAACGAGAGCAAACGGAAGCACACCCAGGCGGCTTTAGAGAATATGCTGAATCTGTTGCCAATAGATTTGTTCAATTTATTCATAAGAGACACAGCTGCAAAGGGAGCTCTTAATAATAATTAAATAATAATACTTAATTCAGACGTTTATTTAATACAATTATTTTGTTATGTACAAGTAAGCAATTAATACTAATTAAAGAAGTAAAAATAAACGTTCTTGTCTTCTGCCGAAATATGCACAAAAATGTACGTATTTGTATGGCAGTTTTTTGCTCCACTTCTATGCAGTTTTAGTGCTTCACTTTTCCCTAATATCTACTTTGATTTTGATTCACAAAACTGTCAATTGCTTCTCGAGAACACACTTTTAAAATCCATTCTGACATTTTTTTCTTGAAACTTATTAAACTTTCACAAGATTTTATTGCACTTGGAACTATATTAAGGTGTGAGGTATAAAAAGCTTCTCTGTCCACAGGCCTTATGACATTTTGGTACTGCAACTTTGTTAATAGTTCTTAGAGTATAATGTCTGTCATTTACAATTAAACATTCATGTGGTTTTTCAAATGACCTCAAAGCCATTCTGTAACAGAAAAGCTGTCGCATATCCATCACACCACTTAAACGGTATAGTGAGTCAGTTGGGAAAAGCCTGCTCTTGCCAAAAATGATTTTCAGAAACCACTTTTTTATGATCTATAAGTTTTTGAGGTGTGTATTTAGGACTCCGCCCCAACCAATAATTCCATAGGTAAATTAAATGACTTTGAACTAATGCACAGTACAGAATTTTGAGTTGATTTCTAGACATAAAATCTTTCAAATAAGTATTTAAATTTTGTCAAGATTCTTCTTAATTTCTGAACAATATACTTGATATGTAATTCCCAACGAAGGTTACAATCTATTATTATGCCGAAATATTCGATGGATTTTGTGGTGGGTATTAAAAAGTTATCGACTAGTCCCTACCCTGGATGTTTTTTGTAGCTTGCTCCTGGCTAGAAAACAACATACATTTGGTTTTATCGAAATTTACTGTGAGCAAGTTATAGTCAAACCACTTTTTTATTTTATCAAACTCTCGTTCAGCCTATCTTATGACACTATCCCAAGTTTCACCTTTAAACAATACGACAGTATCGTCTGCAAAGGACAGTATCTGCCCAGCACCCTCCATCCTCAGCAGCCCATTGATGTACTGGATGAAAAGAACCGGACCCAACACCGTACCCTGAGGTACGCCATAGCCAACACGACCAGCATCGCTAACTATATCGTCGACCCTGGTGTATTGAATTCTATCACTTAGATAACTTTTTATAATTTCAAAGATTTTTCCCCTTAAACCGTATTTTTGCATCTTATCCAATAACAACTGATGCGAAACGGTATCGAAAGCTTTGGCTAAGTCGACGAAAACACACAATGTAGGACTACTTCCATCAATATTTTTGTATAGTTGCGATGTTAGCCTAGCAATTGCGTCCTCCGTCGACCTACCCTCCATGAAACCAAACTGAGCTCCAGAAATTAGTTTGTATTTTTTTAAAAACTTTAGCATCCTATATTTCAAGATCTTTTCAAAAATTTTCCCAAGATTTGATATCAGCGAAATTGGCCTATAGTTTGCAATATGTTCCTTACTTCCACTTTTGAATAACGGAAAGATTACACCAACTTTAAGAGGCCTTGGAAAGTAGTTTTTTTTGATACATCTATTGATCAAGAAGCTTAATGGAAGAGAGATTGATCAACAATTTCTTTTAGAATTTCAGAACGAATGCCGTCAAAATCAGGAGATTTTTTCAATTTTAAACTTTTAATTATCTTTTTTATTTCTTGCTCGGTTGTATAACTTAAATACATGCTGTTCCCAAGATCAGGTTCTGAGACCGAGTCAACAAAGTTTATTGGCCTCTGAATTTTATTAGCAAGTGTTTCACCCAAAGAGCAATAATACTGATTAAATTTGTTTGCAATTTCTTTTTTATCTGTTATTTCAACGTCCTCATATTTGATTTTATTCATTTCTTGATGTTTTTTATTGTTGTTACAAACTCTGTTGACAGAGTCCCATAGTTGTTTACTATTTTGTTTATTTCTTGTTAACTGTTCGAAATAACTTTTTTTTGAATCGGCAATAGACTTAGCAAGACTCCTTTTACATCTATTGTAGTTTTGTTTTATTGTTAAATTATTTGGAAATGCTTTAAGATTTTGGTACAATTAATTTTTTTTATTGATTTTTTTTAACAAGATTCTTGCTAATCCATCCTTTTCTAGAGATTAACAGTTTATTAATTTTAACTTTTTTGGTATTTTTTTGAGTAGTATTAACTATATTACTTATCAAAATATTTGTCATGTCATCTAAATCCTGACAAGCATAAAATGAGTCCCAGTTCACTCCTTCAAAGTCCCGTTTTAATTGGTTAGACTAAGAGAATCCAAACTCTGGAAGGAAACCGATTATGGACACTCGACAATACTTAAGGGTACCGCTAAAATGCTAAACCACCGAGAGGCCGAAATATTCCTTAAGGCAACGGACTACACAATACACAATAACCAAATATCTGTATTTGCAAATCTTCCAAAAAGCAACAACTTTTATATTTTTTGTGGTTATTCACACCGATTTTGGTAATAATACATTTATGTAGGTATAATTGTTGGGTGAATATAATGAATAATATCAGTATAAGGTATTTTTGGGGTTCTTGGATCAGGAATAATTAAAACCCAGTCTACCTAGCCACTAGTGTACCTTGCTGTGTGTGGTTGGTGGCTGTATAATTTTTCGTGATACAGTGTTTTTTAAAAAAGAAATGTCCTTATACCTATATTCATAATGTTCTACAAAAAATCCTCGTGTGTGACAAATGAGACCCTCTTTAATTTGCCTTGAAAAAGAAAATATATTTTTCGAAACGTCGGCATATTAAAATTGGGTTTTAATTATTCCTGATCCAAGAACCCCAAAAATACCTTATACTGATAAAATTAAAAAGGATCAAAAACAGAGTCGTTTTAAAAATAATTAATAATTCTAGCTGATTTATCCCCGAAAATAGACGGGCGGTAAGTTGAATTTACCGCTCGATCGTGCATAAAAAATATAAAACAGGACTAAGCTGGTTTCTTGGACATAATGACATCGAACGGAACGAAATGACAGATAGACTGGCAAGTTTAAAATTGGGTAGCTTCTGACTGATAAGAGACCCTATTGGTGAAAGATTTCAATAAAATTTTGTTGAAAGAATCATAGTCTAACTATATAAATCATTTTGGAAACGATCCCTGTCTTCCAGGAAATGATGTGGAGATTAGTGGTGAATGTGATATTATGCCTTATGGTAACGCCAAAGTGTCATTTTGATTCGGCGACTAAAAGAAAACCGGCCAAGAAATTTCAAAGATTGTGAAACTCATTAACATGCATTACAATTTAAAAAAATTTCCTTTTTCTTGTACGACTAGTGGTTATACCTGAACTCTTTGAAATTATAATTTTTACCTGTAAAATTAATCCTGATTTTCAAATTAGCATATTATGTATTATGGATTTCCTTGAAACTTTTTCAGGTCGATGAAGCCATAAAGATACTGTGGAATAACTAAGTAAAGCCTGAGATAACATAATTTCGAAAAGTCTATAAGTTTGAGGGTTCGAGCGAGAAGTTTTGAAGTTTTTTATAATTCATAAATTACATCGGTTTAACTTTTTTTGCATATTTGCTAAAGTTAAATTTGTTTCGGTTTAGTTTCAAATTTCCGATTAACTTACACCAAACTCTTCTAGATATTTTAGTCGATCCACTAAGAGAGGCCATAATATTATCTCCCCACTTTCTTGATACAATCATTTGCACGCTTACTGGAAAGTATCATCAACACATTACAAGTAAAGTGGAATGCCTTAAACCTTGCCTCAGTCTCCTTTGTCGAAACTCAACCAGTCTGTGAATCAAAAGCCAATTTCGTCATACTCTGACAATATCAGGATGATTTTGTACGAATAAGCACTTTCAGAAGTAGATTAAATACTCAAGTTTTGAATAATTTCATTCGTGATCTTTTTTTTTCAAGCTTTTCAGTGTTCCAATCGTTTATGAAACCAAAAAAAATTGTTTTATCCCGTTAAATCCACTACATATTTATAGTCAAATCAAAAAACCGATTGCGTTCAAAGTATGTTCCCACTTCAAATTCCTGAAAATAAAATTTACCCAATTTTATTTTTGGACTACCGCACATTAAGAGTGCTATACACAACATGTTCTCCAGATAAATACGAAAAATTTACCATAAATCTTAGACTTGGTTAAAGCGAATAGGAAATTGCCACGCCAAATATGAAATTTATGTTATGGAATACGCTGCGGGGTATGAAATAAAATTCTGTGTTACTTACTTCTTTGATTATTATAATATAGGGTCTTATTTCGAATGGGCAGATACATGCTGCGATCGAGTAGGCGATTCCCAATACAATCAAACCTTACTATTTCATAAGTCAAAATATTGCAAAAAATTCTCCTCTAGAAAATCTTGAAAGGGTAATTTAAAAAATCTATTCTCTAAATGGCATTATCCAAAACCCCAATAATAAAATCAGCCCTTTCGTAAAAACAACAAAACCAAAAACGGGTGCACTACATAGCTTCGGAAAAATCCGCAAAGGGATTTATCGGCCTCGGTAAGATTTCCGTTTAAACAGCAATGCTCCTTTATCTTTTGCTGGTTCTAATCCACTTTGAGTTTTATCTATACCGGGTTGGCTTTTACGAAAATACACGAGTGAAAGCTTTAATAAAACCAAATTAAAATATCGGAGTGCCTTGAAGGTTTTAAAAAGGACGCCATCAGCAGGTACACAACCAAGCACTGCCATATATTCTTGCGCGGTTTAATATAAGATGAGAGCTTTCTTTTAGTTTGGGGTTCGGTAAGGGATGTATATAATGACAAAGTATCTCTCTCCACTTAAAAAGGCACTTTAAAGTCAATACGCTACAAAACTTTGAAATTTGTTTTTGACACAGTCCCGGTAGGTGGAGTATGGTCTTTTTTGCTAAAGGCAACTCCAAAAACTCTACTTCCAAAGTGCTTCTTTTGCGACGGGATTTTTTTTTTTTAATCAAAAATTAGAAAAGATAAAAACTCAAGATTAACAGCATTGTCTTGACATTGGAAATTAGAGAGAAAAGTTAACGAGTTAAGTTTCTCATTTACTTAACTATTCTGAAATATATGTATGTGTCCCCTGTCATTTTTTGTTGCCTTCATTTACTTTGAATAGTAATAAAACAAAAGTGGTAGGCTTTTGCGGGTCTCGCTTCTCATCAGCATCATAGGCCTTCACAGGAAAGAGCATTCGGAAAGCTTGGATATCTAATGGAGCGGAATTCCCCTTTTCAAAAAAGGTCAAATATCAAGGAGTCATTTTTGACCAAAAGATAACCCGGAGTCCACACCCTATGGTTAATCAAAATGGTAATAGGATCAATGATAACCTATGCTTCGGTTGCCTGGGGTATTAAGGTCATACAGACCGTAACAATCAGTCAGCTCCAAATTGTGCAAAGGCTAGCCTGCGTATGCATCACAGGGGCCATGAAAACAGCCCCAATCGCAGCTCTGGATGTGCTACTAAACCTGCCGCCACTAAACATACAGGGTGAACTAAAGGCCATAGGTACTCTACAGACTGAAGCAAGGCCAGGCTCCAATTATAAAACACTAAAGGACCATGAGCTGGAAAATAGAGTTCTGTTCCTCGATCAAAATGCGCTCAGACAAAACAACGCCTATTTTCATCTCCAGCAGGGACTTTGGGGTTGCCATGCCGGATATGGAACACTGGAAGAAATAAGTTCCTCCAATTAAAGCATGGTAGATCGACGGCTCCAAAACAATAAAAAGGTTGGAGCTGGTATCTACGGAGACAGACCAAGAATTTTATTAAAAGAAACAACACTTTAGTCAAAAATAATAAGTGTCAATGAAGACTCTCTCCTTGGAGATGCTGCATATGTGGTTTTGAGAAATGAGAATAGGAAAAACTTACTACTTAAGAGTGTGGTTCAGGATGAGTCCAAAAACTCGTTGGGGGCATATACAGTTTATTAACTAAAACAAACACGGCACTAAGAACTTTTGAACATACCGGTTACATCGTGGATGTTCCCTTTGAAGTTTATCGTCACGAATAAGCAAAAAGAAACAAGTAGCTTCGTTCATAGCGACAGAAACAATTAAGCTATTAAGCTTATAAGCACCATCCTAGGACCCCTGTTAACAAAGTTAGGCACTGAAAGCAGCCGGATTTTGAAAGTTCGAATCAAGGAAGTTCTTGGTCGTAGTTAAATTTTCAGCTACTATTTTACTTTAATTGAGCCCGTAATAAATGAATCAAGATTAGAGATGATATCTATTTCATAAATAAAATAATAAATCTCATGATCATTTTGTAGTTTCAAAAGTCGAAAATATAAACCTAAAATTTCAAAACAAGTAACATGCTGCAGGGGAACAGTGATGGATTATTAGTAAAGTTGTAGTTTCAGACATCCATTGTGAGAAGTTATTTAGCAGAGGAGTGTATTACAATAACTATAACGAGCAGTGTAGCGCTTTAACAGGTAAATTTGCCATAAATGCCTAGAGTGCAGTTCCGAATTCTGAAACTCGGATAGATCATGTTTTGAAACCCCTAAAATCAAGGTAATAGGGATCGAGTAATTTACTTCTAAGAGAAAACAGAAAAGTCTTTTCAAAAATTAGTTTAGGTCACAAAACTTCGCATTTGGTAGAGAAAAAAAAAAAAAAAAAAAAAAAACCTCGGGAACTCGATTAACACGTTGTAGACAGGGACGTAGCAACAGGTCGTGCAAGTCGTGCCGCGCATAAGGGACCGGGCCCCGAAGGGGCCCGGCGTGCCCTGCTACTTTTTGACACAACATGCAAGAAAATCAAACAAAAAAATAAAAAATCATTTTACGCCCGCCCAAGTAATATTGGCTTTGGCAATGGGCTCTTTCACTAATTTTTGAAATTGGCATATTTGGATAAAGCAACTAAAAACAGAATTTTCTGTATTTTTACTTTTGAAAAATTCAAAGTCCTTCTTGAGAAAACAGAAAACAAAGAAATACCTCCAAATAAAAACCCAGAATTTATTTCTATGACGTCGCAGCTCGCAATTTGACCGTGTTGCCACTAATTGTCAACATTGAAAATTTGTAATAGATTTAATTCTGAAATGTTGGCAAAATCTCATGAAAAGTAGTTAAATTAATTAGTTATAGATTCAAGATTTTATAACATGTTTTTTTTAAATTATGCTTAAATACAATTTAATGCAATTTTTTATGTTTAGTTTTATTTATTTATTTTACGCTGCACTACATTTAGTCACAACCGACAACAGCGCATTCGAACCTTTACGTATCTTTACAGAGCGCAAACACAGCCGAGCCCTTCCTCCTTGCAACGACATAAGCGAAATGAAGAATATTTATGTGACGTCGGCAAATCGGCGCGTTTTAAAATAGTTTGAATTTAGGCACTTTTGATTGCCTATGAAAAACTTATTGAACCTTGTAGAACATTTTTTTTTTGGTATATATGCCTAAAATAGTCCCTCCTATGAGATTTTATACTTAAATTACGTATTTAAATTTTAGTGAAAGAGCCCATTTTAAACCGAAACAGAAAACTGTAATATCGATCTCTACAGATTTCTTTTCAGTCAGTCCTCTGACTCCTAGTACTCGTGTCAATATTGTCAATTGTCAATCTCAGTCGTGTATTAGCTCTCAAAAATGTCTATTTTACGCAAGGATTTTACGGACTCATTTCAGTTCGAAATTTTCGGCCTAGTCCCTAAAAGTCGTTATAACAGTCAGAAAAAAATTTACCTGCCGCTCTTGCCACAACAATGCCAATGCGTAATCAGTTTCAAATTTTTAATGTCACATTGACTTTACATTTTTGTCAATGAAATTCAATCAATTTTTTGGAGTTTTTTAGACTCATCAAAAATAGTATATTGCGTGAAGAGTCTGGAAAGTACTGTTTTTTTGGACGAGTATACAAGTACAAGATTCCAGCCATACTTTCCAGACTAGGCCGGAAAGTATATAATCACTTCTTGGCCTAAGTAATCGCATTCCGGCCTAGGCTTAAAAAGGCATACCTTCTTAAGTAAAACGCGTTCGAAAAGTATGTACTTTCAGAACGGTTGCCGAAAAACCTCATTTTAGGTACCTACTTGTTACAAAAATAGCTATCGTCTGTTAACCTCCCAAAAATTTCTCGCTTACGAATTTGCCATGAGCCATTTTGCCCATAACCCCCCCCCCTCAAACAACAGTCAATGAATTTGAAAATTTAAAACTTCCGATGCCCATGGTGAAGGGGGCCCGCTGTACTCTAGTCTTGCACCAGGGCCCGGTTTTGACTTGCTACGTCCCTGGTTGTAGACTTGCACTTTTCCATAAATAAAATAGAGTCCCGATATAGAGATGTTCTAGAGGCGTCTGCACTCTGCAAGTGCACTCTATGATCACGAGCCACGTCTGGCTGTCGTGTGAATTAAGGGTTTTTCCTGGAAAAGGGTGTTTTCAAAAACCCCTGCAATAAAAATTAATATTTATTACGAGAACACAATGTAAATTGGAACTAATTCTAACATTTAATTGCCTACAATTTATATGTGAAATATTGCTTAGCTTAGCAATCGAATTTAAGGGAAATGAAGTTACTATATCGGGTTGTTGCTGCTGAGCCATGGGTTGAATGATATTCGGTGGTATTCCAGATATATGGGGTCATTGATCTGTAATTTCTCCCTTCTCGGAAGAAGTTTTGTAAGGGACGAACAAAACTGTTGGTTCCTCTTCTTCGAGACTTGTTTCTTCCAGTGATTCCCACGAGACCAACGAGTCGAGACTTTCATAAAGTCTTGTCTCGTCTCGCCGATAAATAAAAATTCTTATCTCGAGTCTCGTCTCGCAGCCTTAAGTCTCGTCTCGTCTCGCGTCTCATACGAGAGTCTCGCAAATGTCTCAGAGTCTCGTCATGCATAATCTTGTTCCAGTTTAGAGTCTATAGTTGAACCAAATCCAAGCGGCAGTAATGGCATAACTGGTCATTTCATTACAACCTATCAAATGTTCTCCGTGCATGCGCACTGGTACAGGTAGGGCGTCTCAACCAATAGAAAGTCTGGATTACCAACACAATTTAGGTTATTTAATGAGGAAGTTGCATTAAATTTTATTTTGATGGAAAATGTATTTAAAGTGGAGCAAAATACTCAATAAGTATATTTCTATATTTAAATCCTCTTTAAACTGAACCCCTAATAATTAATTAATTATTCAAGTATTCAATAACAATGGGCGCGAAAATGTTCTAAAATTGGTTATGACGTCATCGAACGATAAACAAACAAAAGTGTGGTTATGTTAACGTGAAACGTAAGCCGTCAGACGCTTGTGTTTACATTGAATTCTACCGATGGATCCACCATTGTATGTCGGACATTATCATTTTCCATTCACTAAACAAAGATAGCTAACTCATTGGTGAAGCCACCAATTAAAATAAAAACGAGGAGAAAAAATGACATAAAACACAATTGACAATGGATAAGACAGGGAGGAAGTACAGAGACTCGTTTTGATGCTTGGAAGGATATCGTCTTGTGACGTCATTGATTTACGACTGCGTTTTGGCGCGAAGAGAATTATTTTGAATTTCTATATTTTTTTACAGAAAAACTATTAGTTGAAAATCTAAAATTTATGTGGCAAGTGACTTTTTATCATGTGAAGAATTTAATAAGAGAATAAGGAAAACATTTGCAAATTCCTCATTGTCATTACTGCCGCTTGGATTTGGTTCAACCATAGTACAGGATACTTACCTATGTTGAATCCCCCTTTTCCCTGATTCATCAAATTTGCTAAGGTGCAAGAAGCCCTTTTAGGTAATGTTAGTTAATATTAAATAATAATGATAACATCCGAATTGTGTGTTTTGGAGTTACTCCGAGGAGCTCTAGAACGACAGGTTCGGTGTAACTCAATGTATAAAAGGAATACAGTATTATGATGTATCCTCTCCTGTTATTTTTAGTTCTGTTATAGCTCAAAGTCTATACCTGTCTCTATTTTTACGTGTAGAATAAGTGACAGATAACTTAACGTTGCTGTTAAAATAACAGAAAATTATAAATCATAGGCCTGGGGAACTTTATTTGAAATTGATGCAACTTTGCGTACATGCAAATGACGTTGAAAATTGGTGCACGGCTTATTTGACATGCACTTTTTCATTCGCATTTGACGTCATTTGCGTCATTTTTGCCTGTGCGCCAAGTTGCATCAATTTCAAATAAACCCCCCCACTACTGCCAACAGAGTTCTGATGGGAGGGGTAGGCAATGAACTGGGGTAGGCGGTTTCGCGAAAGTCCGGCTACTGCATATATTTACATTACATGTGTTCTTTGTCTGCACGCAGAAATATTCACCTGCGAGACTTTTGCACGAGACTCTCGCACGAGACTCGAGACGAGACCAATAAAAGTCTCGTCTCGTCTTGTCCGAGAGAGTCCGAGTCTCGTCTCGTTTTCGAGACGAGACCATGCGAGACTCTCGAAAACGAGACTCTCGTGGGAATCACTAGTTCCTTCCATTGGTGTCCTCCTAAGTTTCTTGTTTGAAATACTTTTTTCCCAGGTTTCATCTTTGTTTGAGTTTGTAACAAACAACTATTACCAGAATCGTGCCTAGAATATACAAAGGCGTTATCCAGAAATGAGAGTTACAATAGGGAGCAGGAGGAATGATGGTGGTATTGATTTACCGTGGGTATTGAGACAAGATGGAAATATGTGGAAATTTCTGCTGACAGAATGGAGAAATGCAGACTGAAGACCATAGTGTGGTCTGAGAAGTATCCATCAATGCGTATTATATCATAGTACTTAGGTATATCTTCTTCGTAGATATAAGGAAGCTGGATTTCGGAGTAGTGTTCGAGCATTTTCTCAACGGTCCATTTCAGTTCGTCGGGTTTGATAAAAGAGTTATGGAGAGTATTTGTTTTTGCAAATGTTATAGCTACCTCGAGGTCGTTGAGGATTTGCAAGATGACTTGGAGGGCTAAGTTCAGCTGATTCAAGACGTTTCTAGCTTGTAGAAAATGGGTAAAGTCGAACATGAATTTACTTAGTTCGGCGTTAGTTGTGTTCTTTTTCTATAGTTTCTTGGTTGTGAGTTATAAGGGAGATTGCGTGATTGAAGTTTTCCATATCCATGTTGTAATGTTGCGATTGCGGCGTCGTACCTTTGGGCGTCTTCGTGATCCAGGTGTGCAGATATGGTTTTAATAACACTGCCGAGACCATTGAAAATTCCTCTCCTATATCTTTGGATAGGTATCATAGTACAAAGTTTTTCTTTGGCGGCTTTTAACAAGAACTGTAAACTTTGATCGAAATTTTGCAGAATTCTGAAGTATGGGTGACTCAGTCCATTTTCTATTGCTGTTCGTACTGATTCGTATTGTTCTTCCAGAGACTGAAGTTCTTTAATTACTGGGAAGAGGTCAAAAAAGTTAATGAAGTCGTGGGTATTACTCTGAATCCTTGCTCGTCCCAGCTTGAGGGGAATACTTCCCCTCAAGCTCTGGGTTGTCCTTCAGGTCCTGGATCAGTAGGTTCTGAGCAACGGCTGAGGAACATCTGTAACGAATTTCTAGAGTTATATCCTAGAACATTCTTTTCATGTATTGTCGTGTCTTGAGTGCCAATGGTCACAATATTGTCAGTATTAACTGTCTTGGGAGAGAATCTTGGAAGTAGTTTGTTCCGCTTTACAGTTTTCCTAGTGTAGGTCTTCGTGCTAGGTTTGTAGGTGAGGGAGGTTTGTCTCGTTATGTTTCTTTTTCCTATGTAGTTTTCTTTGGATTCATGTAGCTTTTGATTCAATTTCCTTGTAGATAGTCTTCGTTTTTTCCCTGTGTTGCTGGGTATAATTTTGTTTATAAGTGTTTTCCTGACGTCAACGTCAAACGGATCCTGCGCATCCAGGTGACCAGTCAATATATCCATTGGTCGCATGTTTGTCATTGAATGGATAGAATTATTGTATCCGAGAAGTGCATATGGCAGTTGTTCTTTAACGGTCAAGGATTTTTTATTTTCTCGAAGTATCCTCAAGTGTTCGATAATGGTGAGGTGGAATCTTTCTATCATCCCGTTGGATTGTGGGTTATCAGGGGAAGTATAATGGATGGATATCTTATCTTAGGTATCTACAAGTCCCTGTATAAGTCCATTCTCAATTTCTGTTCCACTATCCGTGACTATTATGTGTGGTGTTCCGATTCCATGATGAGTTATGAAGATTAGGAGGGCATTAAGAACATTCACTGAATTTGATGTCTCTATGCAGTAGGCTTGTCCATATTTTGAGAAGAAATCAATAATTGTTAAAAACTTTTGCCTTCCGGCTTGAAAGGTATCTAGATGAATAATTTCCAAAGGTCTAGTCGGTGTTGGAGTAATCATGAGTGTAGGTTTGGCTGGATTCCTATCATATTTGTTTGACTCACAGAGGTGTCGCAAACATTTATGATATTTTCAATATCTCGTCAACCAGTATTTCTTTCGGATTTGCGCTTTGGTTGCGTTAATTCCTCGATGATCTGTTTTTCCTTGATGGTAGGCCTGGATTATTTCAGTTTGTCTTTCTTTTGCTATTGATGTCTTCTAGTAGAAAGTTGCATTTGATAAAGTCGAATGCAGAATTTTTAAAATAATCTCCGGTACTTATTTTCCCAGTCAGACAACATGGATAGAATTGTAGGGTTAGTAATTCTAAGCAAAATACATATATTTTTAGGGGGGGTTTTCCGATGAGTTGAGGCGGAAAATGCATTTAAGCTTACGAATTCACGGCCCTTTTTTTTCTCAGTGATAAAAATAGGTCTACTAATGAGAAGTATACTAAAGTTACGTAAAAAAATAGTCCGGCTAATCTGTGAGTATGGATAATATGTCTGGCAAGTGAAAAATAGAATATCCAAAAATTTTCAGCCAGACTCACTTTCACTATCTGAGATAAGTCAAATTGCTATTTTCATATACTTTATGTTCTATTGTAGTGAATGTTAAATATTTATGTCTGGGAAAATAAGCCTACTTGTATTTTTCATTGATCTTGTGAACCCATCCGAAAATTTCACCCGAACTCAAAAATTCTTGCTTTGTATCAGCAGGAGAACAAACCATCCAATAGACACCAACTGGGAAAATAAGTGCTAAAAAATTTCACTGCCTCCTGGACTAAAAGTTTCTTCAAGGATTTTGCATAGAGGAACATAAAGATCTTCGTCCTTAAAGAATATTGCATACTTCTTTTTGGGGTATATTTTTTCTTTAAGAAGCTTTATTAAGGTTCTTTCTAAGTTATTGTTGCTTAGTTGAACATGTGAGCCAGGATCTGTTAGGGAAGGCTACTTCTATTATCAGCTTTGCTAGATTATAATTAACAGACTTGAGCACAATTTGGTTATTGTAGTAGTTGAGGGGTCTTTCGCTAATTGCCGAGTAGGTATAGGTTCCTCCTGAGCAATGTGTCTCGTTTCGTTATCTTCCTCCGAGTCGGCTTGTGTGGGTTCTGAATTATCAAGGATTTCACTGATGACCTTTTGTGTATTCGCTTGCGAAGCGGGTTTCTCTAGAATCTAGAACTTTGTCTATGTCGAGGATTGATCCTTCAAAGATGCGTTATCTTCGTCTTATTGTGGTTGGGCTATTTCTTTGGTATGGATTTCGACTTTGCATTGGTGTTCTGTTTTTCCCTTCTTATAGATTATCTCATATTCAAACTCTTCCAGCTTTAAGCGCCATCTAACTATGTTGGAACCATTGTCTTTCATGGAAAAAAGCCATTGGAGAGGATGGTGATCTGAAAGTATCTTGAACCTTCTCCTAAACAAGTAGGGTCTGAAGTGCTTGGTGGTCCAGATTATGGCTAATATTTCCTTTTTAATGGTGGAATATTTCAACTAGGTTTCGTTGAGTGTCCTGGACGCGTATGCAATGGGCTTATCGCTGCCGATTGGTCCTTGGGATATAGTATAGCTCCCATTGCATAGTAGCTAGCATCAGTAGTTAGATTAAAAGACTTGCTGAAGTCTGGATATTACAGAAGATGTTGGTTTGTCAGTACATTTTTGCAAGTTCTAATGCAGTACAAAAATTCTGGTGTCAGTTCTATTTTAGCGTCCTTTTTGAGGCAGGAAGTTAGAGCTCTAGTAGTTTTTGCGAAGTCCTTGATGAACTTCCTGTAATATCCAAGGAGGCCTCGGATTTCCTTCGTGGTTCGCGGTATTGGATCAAGTCAAGTATGGCTTTAATTTTAGCCGGATTTGGTCTTATTTCTTCTGGTGTTACAATATGTCCAAGAAAAGAAACTTCCTTTTTCAGGAACTCGCATTCGTCCATTTGAATTTTGAATCCAGTTCCTTTGAGACGAGAGATTTTTGAAAGATAAACCAGATGCTCTCGAAGTAGTGTGCTGAATACAATGACATCGTCCATGTAAAGGGTGTCCAAATTTGGATGGTTTTAATAGGAAACCTCAGTTTCTGAGCTAGATACAAAAAAATGAACACCCCACTTCGAGGCTCAAATTTCATGAAATCTTGATTGGTGCAAACCGCATTTTGATATCTTCAACCGTTTAGCCACTAGACGGCATTTCTCGACTTTAAGCAGTACTGTGAAACCTTCATAACTTTTTTGTTTATGAAAATAATTGATTTCGGTAAAAACTTTTTGGAAGCACTTTTTCAAGCAGAACTCAGTGACGTTCTCGGTTTTTCTCTATCTGGTCCCGATTTCAAGATATTGACCAAAGTCCGATCTTTTTCAATAAGACACCCTATATATTAGTAGCTCATTGAAAAGCTCTGCTTTTACTGATTTCAATGATACAAATTTCGATAGGTTTATCTCTACCAGTTTTCGAGAAAAAGAATTATTTTGGTTTTTGTCATAAGGAATAATGTGTTAGAAAAGGACTTTATAGCTGTAAGGAAAGTGAAAAAGGTCTCTTTCTAACACATTGTTTCTTATGGCAAAAACCAAAATATTTTTTTTTCTCGAAAACTGTTAGAGATAAACCAATCGAAATTGGTATCATTGAAATCAGCAAAAGTATAGCTTTCACATGAGTTATTAATATAGAGGGTATCCTATTGAAAAAAATCGGACTTTGATCGATATCTCGAAATCGGGGCCCAATGGAAAAAAACTGAGAACGTCACTGATTTCTGCTTGAAAAAGTGCTTCTAGAAAGTTGCTACGGAAATCAATTATTTTCATAAACAAAAAAGTTTTGAAGGTTTCACAGTATTGCTCAAAATCGAGAAATGCCCTCTAGCGGCTGAACGGTTGAAGATATCAAAATGCGGTTTGCACCAATCAAGATTTCATGAAATTTGAGCCTCGGAGTGGGGGGTTCATTTTTTTGTATCTTGCTCAGAAATTGACGTTTTCTATTAAAACCATCCAAATTTGGACACCCTGTACACTTAGCAATTTTCTCCTTGGAGGCCTTCTAAAACGTTATTCATTACCCTCTGGAACGTAGCTGGAGCGTTTTTTAGGGCAAACGGCAACCGCATATACTCGTAATTTCATGTTTATTTCGAAGTAATTTTTATTTCTTGCATGTATAGCTCTAGATATGATCATTTCTGACAGTTCGGAAGAGCAATTACCGTGGTAGTATCGGGAAAACTGAGTCAGTTCCACCACCTTCTTTTTGTGTGCCAAACTGTCCAAACCTCCTGTCAACTCCAGATCTTCTATCAGACGAATGACTCTCTTCTAGATAGAATCAAGCAGTTTCAAGTTGTGCTTGTGAGCAGAACTCCACATGTGAGAGCAATACTTAAAAAATGGCCGAATCTTGTCCTTGTAGAGCATTAAAAGCTGTTTTGGTGTATACAACCTTTCGCTTTAAAAAGTGCGCCAAGTTTTTGGAAGCTGCTTTAGCTATTCCCGCCAAATGATTATGCCAAGACATATTGCTGCCAATCTCAGTGCCCAACAATTACACCGAATAAGACAGAGGCAAAGTAACCAGGACATGGCAAGATCTGGAGCTGCAGTGGCAGCCTTCTTTGTAAAAACAGTAGCCTGAGTCTTAGTTGCATTAAATTCGATCATTGCTTCTTCTACCCCACTCCAAAATGATGTTAAGATCTGAGTTGATAGTTGTGATCTGGTGACGCCTACAGAACTGGGCGTCGACAGAAGTTTGTTTCGAACCTCTGTGAGGTGTGTCCATCTACGGCGACCTGGATGGATCAACCTTTGAGAAATCTGCTGAGCCATCTAACGAGAGTCGGTGGAAAGCCATAAGAGCCCAGTTTGTTGATGAGGTTCTCATACCACACCCTATTGTGCGGGATTTACCATGTATCTCGATAGCCTCGGCCGACACATAGTAGACGTAGGCCAACAGATCGCCCGTTGACCTATGTTCACGAATCCAAATTAATGGTCTCTAATAATGTTTTTGGATTCCAGGTATTTCAAAATTTGCTGGTTTACAAATTTCTCCATCACTTTAGAAATTGCTGGGATTGAAGCAATCAGATGGTAGTTTGTGAGCGTCTTTTTTCCTTTTTGGTTGAATCCGTGCAAGTTTTCTTCAGGAAAGATTTTCTATGAGGGATAGAAAAAAGTTTGCACAGGGGAGGTGTTAGTTCAGCCGCACACTTTTTAATAATTAATGTTTGAAGGGGAATCTCCATAGTAGCAGATTTTTGTCAGAAAATTACCAAAATTATAATATGTATCGACCACATTTGGACGGTGATTTTCCCAACTAATTTGTCCACCAGCTATTGAACCCTTTTAGTACTAGCCAAATGCAGGAGGTATCGTTTAATCGACGTTGGACAGACTTTCATAAAGGCCGATTAGGTAGAAGGTTCCTATTTTAGTGGCACATTGAACTTTCCCATGACGTCGGGGACAAAACTATTGCTCATATTTCAAGATTTAGCGACGTCTAACCTATAAAATGTTCAAAACTGTTTGCATTTTAGTCTTTTAATAAAGTCGCTACGATATTGTCGATAAAGCTATGGTTGCATACTAAAGTTTTAAAGATCTTTAGTGGAACTTGAATTAAACTATTCAAATTTCAGACTATTATTAAAGTGGCGACAATGTTCTTATTAAAACTGTGGTCATATGTACCTTCTTTATACTCTTTATCGTGTAGTGCTTATGCGTGATGTTTCAACGTACATTGCCATAATGCAAATAAAAATGACATCAGAGAATTCAGTCATGTTTTCTAATCAACAAATATTCTTTCATAATCGGAATTTAGTAATTGAAAACAAAAAACAAAAGTTACGGGATCCGGACCATCCCATATAATATCTTTTCCATAAAAAAAATTGATATTATTCCAAAGCCAAAAGCCCTAACCATTAATCATCAACATCCACTTACAAATGACCCCATATCATTTTTCATAATCATATTCGCTTTTCACATTCATATATATGTTTTCCAAATAACGCAAAAAAAAAACATGCTTGTCGATAACAATAGACTGGCGGAACAAAATTAGGTTTTTTGTTCCGGCTAATGAGGCTTTGTTCCGGGGTTGCTTTTATTTTATTGCAATTCAAGCTCGATTTTGTAATTGGTTTTAGATTATGCCTTTCAAATTTGCAGATTTTTTTTTTTAATTTCAGTTACCCGAAATGTTTTACCTTTTTATTTTTCCTTTCCCACATTTTCCAGTTCCTAAAAGGCCCCTCAGAATAGAAATTGTGTTGAAGGTGAACGGTCCAACACCCATATCGGTTTCGTACCTTTTTTCTCCGAGAAAGGGAAGAATTATTTGGCAATTCAATCAGGGATAAATGTGACGTCATTATTTGTTGCGCTTTATTTTTTATCGTTCCTTGTGTAGAAGGGAAAATGGGGTTCTTTTGTGTCTTGAATACGTTTCTCGTGGTAACTTATTTTTATACACATATTATTGAAAGACTTTCTATTCAATAGAAGTACCTAATTTTTTTCGATTTGATAACGAATAGTTTATGTGAAACATTTATCTCGTTGTTTATTTCTTGGTGATGAGTTTAACTTCAATATTATGTCAACCCAATATTTTTGGGACCAGATCTTAAAGACTGCAATGGTACACTAAGGGACTTTCACAGATTCAAAGACAAGCTTGGAAATGCCGCGGCATATTTGAATTTTCAATTTCCGTGATTCAATCAATCGACAGCGGCTGCAGAAATTGTGTACCCACCGATTTGGATTTGTCGATTTTTTTTTTTTTTTTTCAGTTTTCTTGATCTAAGAATCAATTCTAAGGATATCCGTCATACCGTAATATCCTGAATTATTTTATCAATTTCCGAAAGTTCTGGTTAGCATTAAATATACCTCCGGGGATTGGTCGGTGTCAGTCGGTGCGTAGTCATAACCTGTGTCGACTACAAAAAAGTACCTATCGGAATTTGAGTTTAAGGGCGATCTTCCTATAGTTTTAAGCACCAGAAGGCTGAGGTTTCTTATTGAATGGTTATTGCTGGTGACAATGCTTCCAATTTGAGCAAATTTTTTGATGATATCTAGCAGCTTTTTTTTGTCACCCTTTCAAGCCTATGCCCTGCACTGAAGCTCATTGTGGCTTATATGGTACATCATTTGCATGGACTCTACTCCTTCCCATTCATACTAGAGTCTAGATGGTCGGCCTTATCATGCATCCCCCACCCTAAGTTCGTAATCCATAGTCGGCCATTCAGACGCAAGCATGAGAAAGTCCTTCCACATCCTCTCGCCAAGCCAACGACCCGGTTAAACACCACAAACAGCCGTGCCCTAGCCGGGATTCGAACCTAGGACCTAGCAGCTTGCTGGAGAGTTTGTATTTCTCCAATTCAATTGTTTTTGCGAGCTAGTGCTTCACCATCTCATCTGAGTACCCGTTAGTGATGATACTTCAGCTGATAGCCTCTTTGAGGTATCATGTATTATCCCGTTCGAGTGTCTCGCTCCAGGTGTAGACAGCCATTAGTCGAGTTGTTGAGGTCGACCACCTTTCAACTGCGGTCTTTATAACCTGCTTTGATATCTCAAATGCGGGTTCTGGTCTTGTATAGGATGCGGGTGCAGCCGCTACTCTGGCCAGTTCATCAGCCTTTTTGTTGCCTTCTGACCCCGAATGCTCAAGAATTCACAATAGCTCTATCCTGTTATTCCTTCATGACAGAGCTCCCAGGTCGTGTACGCATTCCATTGATATCTTCGAAGTAAATCGATGTAAGTTCAGAGCTTTTAAGGCAGCCTGACTGTCTGAGAGAATGCTAATGTTCTTATTGTTATCGCCAGCGCCAGCTCCATCCTCTGTTTTAAAGCCGTCTGTGAGGCGTTTCTTCCTGCCATATGCTTGGGTCGCATATGACTTTTTGAATAGTTTTTTTTATGGGTTACCACCATTTGATCCATTTGCATTTCAACTAAGTTATCGTCTATCAGATTGATAACTTCTGTGGTGCCGTAGTTGCCTGGTGTTTCTGTCCATGCCCGGCATCTTGGCGGATAATTGATAGCAAATGATTCCCTTATGATCAAAAAACGTAAGAATAATGAAAAATCATATATTGGTTTGTATGGTATGAATATGAACTTTTTAAAGAATGTGAAGGATTACAAACACTGAAAATTTCCTCAAAGTTACAGTTCCAGAAATACAAACCAATCATTCTTCAATTTTTCCGCTGCTAATTTTTCAAACATTTGGCAATGATCAGAGTATGGAGTAAACGCGGTCCCAAATGGCCATTTAAAGTCAATTCAACATGAAAAAATTCGAATATTTCAACATCTTTGGAAAGAAATTACGAAAAATCATATTTCCAGTTTTATCCTAGATAGGAGTCTGAAATTTCCAAAGAATCTTATTCTAGTGAAGGACTACAAATCCTGAAAATTTAAGCTCATATAATGTTATAGTTCCAGAGGTATCTCCGCTAGAGAAAGAGGGGGACATTTTATATTTCTTCAATGTTTCTGCTACTGCTTTTTTTTACATTCCGGCTATAAATGCCTCAATGAGTCATTGTAGGGACACAAATCACCTAAACACAGATGCGTAGGTAGGTATCCTTACCCTCGACGATTCAAAGTTACGAAAGCAGGGCCCGTATTCTCATCACCGGGGAACAGCGTTCTCTCAAGAGAACGATTGCTCTGTCTTAGTCACCCATATTGTTATTTCCATAATAGTGACAAGATTGTAGATTGTATATTTCGGGGGAGTCGTTTCGGCTTTTCAGCCGCTCAGCACTGCTACCTTTGCAGATATTTTGTGCGTGACTCTACATCTTAATTTGTCTCCAGGAAGCGTAGACTTCTGCCGAAGGAAGCTATTTTCCTGGGTGTCAGTTGGCCCACTTCTTCTGGTGACAGTGTTGCCCCCTCGAGGAATTTGAGCCTCTTGCAGAATTGGGCTGGACATTCGCAGAGCAGGTGCTCTGCGGTTTCTATTGCGTCTGAGCAGAATCTGCAGAGATCGTCTTCTGCTCTGTCCATTAACCTTAAATGGTATTTTACATAATAGTGACAAAGACAGAGCAATCTTTCTCTTGAGAGAACGCTGTTCCTCGGTTACGAGAATACGGGCCCACAGGGCAGTCGGCTTCCTTGCCGCATGTCACAAATCGTCCGCGTCAGGACAATTATTAACGCGGCCGATCATTTATAGTGCGTGAGCGTATTCCAGCCTGTTGTGGTCACATATAACCTTGAACCACGAATTCACCGCTCTTTCGCATCTGTATTTAAGTAAACTGTGAAAGCAAGTTCGGTACCAGTTGGTTCTCCGTGAAAACCTACCCAGCCACCCACATAAACTCAGACCACAACTTTCCTCCAAAATTCAAGTTGAATTTAAAAGACCAATAAAGCCAAATAAACCAAACAAAATGTGCCTCAAATTTGAAAGCTCAAATACACCGCCGGAATCAGAAACACAAAACGGGTCCACTTAATGAAAGTCTCGGACGGAAAATTCCTTGATCACGAACAACAATCTAGAGAGTGGGAAAGGTACGTCACTGATCTCTTCGACCATACTAATCGAGGAAACATGACACATATTGTCTGTGACAACGAGACAGAGAGAGGTCAGGAAACCAATACAGCAAGCAAAAAATAACATGGCACCCGGACCAAACCAAATCCCTACGGATCTGCCCAAACTTCTTGACGAAGAGAAAATATATGAAGAAGGAAAAATACCCGGCGATTGGCTGGAGTCGCTTTTCATAACATTACCTAAGAGCCACTAAATGCAGCGACTTGAGACAAAAACGAATATTCCGTATATGCGTAATACGAGTGACAAAAATTTGGAGGCGGCCTTGGCACAAGACAGGCTTTATTTTGTATGCGCGTTCTGCTCTACTCCAAAAAAGCTGTGAATTCCGAAAAAAAAGTCTATATGTTTGTTTCATCGACTTCGGCTAGACAATTATGACAGTAAAATACTAAAGTACGTGTACTACAACCAAGTAGCCTCCGCACAAATTGAAGAAAGTCGAACTCAAAAACTGCCCCTTAAACGTGGAGTACGACAAGGCTGTGTTCTGTCGCCAAGTCTTTTTAACTTATACTCAGAAGAAATATTTGTAGAAGCTATAGATGACGGACAATATGGTGTAAAACTCGGCGGAGAAGCAATCAACAATATTAGATACGCTGATGACACAATATTCTTGTAGAGAATCTGGAAGACATACAAACACTGATAGATTGGGTGAATGAAGCAAGCCATCGGAGAGGTCTTAAAATCAACAATACCAAAATAAAGTGGAAGGTAGTCGGAAGGATAATTGTACATCAACGGCAGATTTGGATCGACGGAGAGAAGATAGAGCGCGTAAACTATTTGAGCACTTGGGCGAATACGAATGCGGATTCTGATGAAGAGATAACAATACGGATTAAAATATCCCGTAAAGCCTTCATGACATGGTTACATGTAATAGAAAGCTGTCAATGCACCTTCGTAAAAGGGTCTTGAAATGTAATGTTAGTTTAAGGGTCTGTCCTGCTTAACGGTTCACACATCTCCAAGGAGGATGTCATCAAAATTATGGACATGGAACGACAACTGCTGAACTCTATTACAAGGAAAAAAACGGAGTAATTCGAGAACATAATTAGAGGACGTAAATACCAGCTACTACACATCGTGATACAGGGAAAAGTAGAAAGCAAAAAGGATAGGGCGAAGAAACTATCCTGGCTACGTAATATCAGACAGTGGTGTGACTTTACGGCTGGCGGATTCCAGGAAATTGTAGACATGTCGATAGCCATCGTCTGAAGAGAGACAGGCCACTTATAGAAGAACAAGATCCTAAATGATAATTTAAAGTCAAAAACTCAACAGAAAAATTTGAAAATTCAACACTTATGAAGGATGGTAGGTACACTTGAATATAAAATTCTAAAAGTTACCTATAACAAATCGTATCTCCAATTGTATTATAGAAAGGAGTCTGAAACCAAAGGAAATCGCGAAAGGCTTTCACGGCCAGTCAAATCTAGTAAAAAAGTTTTTTTCCGAGCTATAATGCCGTGGTCGAGTAATATTTTTACCTAACGTTTCGTCTACTGCTGCGGTAGACATCTTCTGTTCTCTTCCGTATTCCTCCGATGACTGGATTCAACGTTGTTGGACCTGCGTTATTTATATCCAGGGTTGTGGGTGTCGCTTGTTTTACGCTATTCTCCTCGTCTCGTTCTCGAAAAGGAAGGGTCTTTATTTTTCATAGAACTGACAACCAGCTTTTGTTGAGGTTCATGCCTTCTTCTTTTCTGTTGAAGTTGTTGTGGTGTTTCTGTATCTCTATGGCTTCTCTGTGGAGCCTGGTGTAAAAATGTTTGCTCCTATCCAATGTTGGAGTCTGGTCGAAACGAATGACATGGTTTGTTTGTGTTAACACGTGTTCGGCAATTGCTGATCTATCTATTTGTCCCTTCTGACAGTTTCTTTTATGCTCTTTGACCCTGGTGTTGATAGAGCGTTTAGTTGTTCCTACATAGACAGATCCACAAGAGCAGGGAATTCTATAGACGCCAGCCGTTTCAAGAGATGCCCTAGGATCCTTGGCCGATCTTAGACTTTGCTGAATTGTTCTTGTGGGCTTGTAGATGGGCTTAATGTTGTGTTTTTCTAGCGTCCGTCCTATGCGATCTGTGACATTTTTGATGTAGAGAAGAAAGGCTTTACCTGCCACGCTGCTTTTGTGGATCTGTCTATGTGGGAACAACCAAACGCTCTATCAACACCAGGGTCAAAGAGCACAAAGGAAACTGTCAGCAGGGACAAAAACATAGATCAGCAATCGCCGAACACGTGTTAACACACTCCTAGACCCCTCCACCTACAGAAAGCTGAGGCGCAATCCCATTGCTTCTATATTGCGAAAAAACAATGAACTCATCCGAGCACTACCGTTGGACCGGATAAACGTAAGGAACCTCAACAAATCTGAGGCCTTACCACCGAGAATATATGGGCTTCCGAAGATTCACTAAACAGGTAACCCACTCAAACCCATTGTAAGTGCAATAGATTCGCCCACATATAGCATAGCCAAATACCTCACCACTCTCCTTCAGCTACGAATTGGCGAATCCAGCTCTTATGTTAAAGACCACTCATTTTATCAAAAAGATCAGTGACATCACTCTACTACCAAAGGATATTCTGGTTAGTTTTGAAATCGTCTCGTTGTTTACCAAGGTACCAGTGAATCAGGCCTTGAGTATTTTCACCACTGTCTGACAACTACGTATTTCCAATATCAAAATGGCTTCCTTGAGCAGACAGATGGAGTCGCAAAGGGGAGTCCACTCAGCCCGGTTATCGCCAACTTCTACATGGAACACTTTGAACCAATGGTACTGCGAACGGCCACAAAGAAACTTACTTGTTGGTTTCGCTATGTAGATGACACTTACACAAAAAAACCATGTCATTCGTTTCGACCAGACTCAAGCATTGGATAGGAGCAAACATTTTTACACCAGGCTCCACAAAGAAGCCATAGAGATACAGAAACACCACAACAACTTCAACAGAAAAGAAGAGGGTATGATCCTTAACAAAAGCCAGTTCTCCAAAAAACAAAGACCCTTCCTCTCCGAGAGCGAGACAAGGAAAATAGCGTAATACAAGCGGCGCCCACAACCCTGGATATAAATAACGCAGGTCCAACAACGTTGAATCCAGTCATCGGAGGAATACGGAAGAGAACAGAAGATGTCTACCGCAGCAGTAGACGAAACGTTAGGTAAAAATATTGCTCGACCACGGCATTATAGCCCGGAAAAAAACTTTTTTTACTAGATTCTAGGTTTTATTAAGAGAATGGACCTGATATGAAAACTTCAGGAGGGCACAATGAGCCACGAGCTCCAGTGCAGATATTCGCATAATCCAGGAAAATAGAGAATAGGAGTCTGAAGAAAATCTTATTCTAGTGAAGAACTACAACCAATTTCAGCTCATTTGTAGTTATAGTTCCAGAGATACAATTCTGTTAAGGAAAAAAAGAGAAAACTTTTTCATTTTTCGATTTTTCAAATATTTCTATTTCAGATTTCAAAATGATTCACCTGAGTTATGAATGAAACACTTTACGTAATGAAGTTGAAGTCACCAGACTCACCACACGCATAGAAATTAATAGTTGCACATATTGTTTTCTTTTCTTACGAAAGCCCATCTATCTATTGTAAATTATTATGTGCTGTCAGTAATCCACATTTCTGCTGGAAAAACAGATAAAGAATGGAATAGCAAGCGGGAGCATGCAAAAGGCCTACAACAACTCCCTTCAGACACGCAGCGACCATTTGTCAAGATTTATCGGCATATATTTTCTTGACAGATTTGCAAACAATCCGTTTTCTTGTAGGAAAAAAAACATAAAAACCAAAATTGTTTTCCAACATCCAATTTCATATCATGAAAGAACGTTTAGAGTACGTGCCGTAAATCTCTTATTTTTCACTTGAGTTTTCCTCTTTGTGGAAGTGATGAGCATGGAGAAAAACTAGGACTTGTCAGCAAAGTGTTTAAAATAAATCCATATTTTTTTTTGGCAAAAAAAAATGCTCCATAGACAGACTTGGAAAACTTTATTTTTATCCTAATTGAATTAAGCTGTAACTATCGGAAAACTTAATGAAAGGGCAACCCAATGTTTCTTTAGAAAGGCTTCTTGACTAAGAAACTTCAAAAGAAGCTTCTGACTCTTTAGCACAGAACAAATTTATTATGAAGAGAAAATCCGTTCCTTTTTAAGTCAATAATTTTCGAATAAAAATCCAAATTGAATTCCCTTTTCCCATAAATACTATTCCGATATGACATAAAAAGACGCCCAAGGGATGCAACGCTACAACTACCACCAGAGATTTCTGGAACTGTTCCAGAACAAAATATCTGCATCGGATACACTCTCTGGCTCCTTGTTTGTAAGGGAAATACAGCCAACTTTTTTGCGATCGTTTACTAGAAAATGCTTTTCTGCTAGAGCCCACTTTATAACAACAGAAATATTTAGTGGTGCCACGCGACGATTTTTCAAAAGGACTTTTAGTGAATTATGGAGCTTTCCGGAGACTGAGATTGCACTAAGATCGGACATAAAGTATTCTGGAGAAAAAAGAGCAAAGAGGGGCTATTTAAGTGAGTTATGATAGAACATTGGAGGTTATTAAAGTAAATAAAAATGAACCTAATAAAAAAAAAATCGTTTCCTATATATCTTTGTGCAAAGATAAATAACTTTTTAAACTAGCACATACATCTGTCAAATTGCGTTTTATACGGTTTTCCCAAAAGCCACAGAATAGATAAAATTCAAAGTGGATTAAATGGAAAATTCCGAACGAATAGAACGGCTTAATCCGAGCTTACGAGGCCCCCAGTGGTGGCTGATAAATCTCTTTGGATTTTCACGCGTTTTGATCGCTTTTCTTTGTAGACGAAAGGCGTGAGCTATTCAGGGTGCGCAATTAATTTGGATTATTGATGAATAATAATAAGGAATAGGAAAAGCATATTTTAGAAATAATGTTCCTAATCGCAAGGCAAAGTTTTAGAACAATATTTCTTGACCTAATACTAATAACCTACTATCAGATTTAGGTCGCGTGCGTGTCTATCCACAAAACAATGCAAAACACGAAAAGTTAAATCTGACCTTTAAGTATTGACTGACGTCAATAATTATTAAATAGATTGCCTTGTTGGGCTGAATGTACTTGCAATGCAAAAACGCAAATTTTGCGGAACATTGTTTTGGTATAATAATTCGGAAATTATTAAAACTTTTAGCTCTTTTTTTATCGTAGTTATATATTGGATTACTCATTTTTGCTTTCTGCTAGAGTCTAAACAATTATGTGTTATTATGTATTATGTAATAGATCTTTGCAGGAATCTATATTTAAATTATTCGGAATATAGATGCAGGACTTCAATGGGAAAACATAATGCAACTCTTAAATTCGATTTTGTCTGTCGGTACTTCGTTTGTATTTGTGGTTATCTACAAAAGGTCTCCTGATGAAGTTTTATTAAACTCGTAACCGTTCCAATAATTTCCCAAATTTTTCACGACTTTTGAACGAAACAAAACTGATGGTAATTTTAATAGTCAGTTCAAAGAACTATATATTAATATATAGGATTATTCAGCCAATCCGTGGGCCCTTTAGCTGAAAACATCATAAAGCACACAACTTAAATAGATTTACTTAGTCAAAGAAACTAATTTTGACGGAGCCAATAATGATTATCATTTACCAAAATCTTGCGGTTGATAGCGCTTAATTTCAATATCAGGATTTGATAATAATATAATTCCGTTTGATTAGATGTACATGTACAACGTGTATGATAACACCAATATCCAAAATGATGCTTCCCAATAGCAAAATTTTCAATTGATTCCCATTTTCGACAGTGACATAATGTAGCGCTACTTTGGTTTTCCAGGAGGAAAGCGGTTGATTTCGGAATTTTCGGAAAACTCGGGCGCCACCCTTAGGATTAATGTGGTTAAGGGCCCACGTGCTCTAGGTAGCTTTTAAACAGTGGAGACGGAAAACCAGGTGTCCCTACGCATTTCCCAAAAATGAAATACACAATCCAACCAAGAAAGTAGTTTTTATTGACTACCCAATAATTTATAATACAAAAAGGAAATGCAAGAAAACTTAATTAAGATACAGGTTTTATAAAAGGAAATGCTAAGCGGAGAGTGAGGGGGAGCGAACGAAGTGCGTGTGCGTGACGGATTAGTCGCGTGAATTTAACGGTTCGAGATTACGGTACGGTGACGGTTACGGTAACGGTTAATCGGCAAAAGCAAGCTCCAGGAACCAGGATCGGTCCAGTATCTACACCGTCAGCTTGCAGGATTAGGCCTTTGGGCCTCGTGCGCGAATTTCTTACTCCGAGCAGAATGCAGGTCAGAGAGAATAGGTGTGAAGAGTAAAGAGCACTACCCTGGTCGTATCACAGCCCGTAGCCCTATTTACTCTGTCACGGAACGAACGGAGCTGCCCTGTTTATGTGTTCCAGCCCGCAATTCCGGTCACTCCGTGCACAGAAGAGAGAAAGAAGAACTGTGTAGAATAAAGCGCGCCACCCTGATACCAGCCCGTAGCGTGCGTTATTCTGCCACGGAATGAACAGAGCTGCCCTGTTTATGTGTTCCAGCCCGCAGTTCCGGTCACTCCGTGCACAGAAAAGAGAAAGAAGGACTTTGTAGAATAAAGAGCGCCACCCTGTCACCAGCCCGTAGCGTCCTTTATTCTGTCACGGAAGGAGCAGAGCTGCCCTGTCCGTATTCCAGCCAGCAACTCCGGTCAACCCGGGTACAGAAGAGAGAAAGAAGAAATGTGTAGAATAAAGGGCGCTACCCTGTCACCAGCCCGTAGCGTACTTTATTCTGTCACGGAAGGAACAGAGCTGCCCTGTCCGTATTCCAGCCAGCAGCTCCGGTCAACCCGTGTACAGAAGAGAGAAAGAAGAAATACCTGCATTCTTACCCGTACTTACATTAAACGGTCGGCTAACATCTGGCGTCGCGGCGCTGCTGACGGCGGCGGTACTGGCGGCGGCGGCGGTGGTTTTACCTTATCGGTCGGCTGCGGCAGGTCGGAGCGGTCTGGTAGGTCTGGTCGGTTTCGGAGCTCGGAGAGAAGTGACCAAACGCAGTGCGTGCTGCTGCTGCTATATTTATAAGCGGGAGGCACCGCGTCATGTCGTCGTCGATCGGCAGCGCAGATATCAGCAGTGGGGAATTGAGTTTTTGAAGCGCGTCGCGCACGTCGGTTTGTACTGGAGAGTGCTTTGCAACCGAGGTCACGCGTAGCCACAAAATATCAGTAGCAAATTAATTTAATTAACGGAAACGCGGATAAATTAGTAAAAATCTAGTAACCTACGTTACAATAATTTGTCTTGATAATTATAATACCATTGGTTTACCAGTTATATAATTTCTGGATTAAATGCAAAAATTTCTTATTGATCCAGGGAGTAGAGAAAGTTTTATTAATCCACCACTTGCATATCAATAATAATATATTAAATAAAGTGTCGTAATGTCCATGTACTTCATTTTCAATGTATGTTGTTTTAACTCCAACTACGAACTCCTGTATTTTTACCTGACAAAGTTACACTGATGATGGCATAGGCCGGAAGCGCTCTGCAATGAAATGATTTGATAAATTGCAAGAAATACAAAACCCTCCTTCTTTATTCTACATTCCCTAACGTGCACACAGCCTCACACTTCATTGTTTTATAAAGTTCTGCTAAGAAGAAAACATGGAAGATACGCATACGTGTTTCCAACTTCATCCTCGCCGCCTCATCGAACTCACTTGGAAAACCATACAATGTTACATGGGATCAAATAGATTTCATCCTCATCAACCAAAGATTCAGCTTTACTGTCAAGAGGACAGATAGCCCTTCTGATTATGTATTGCATTGTCACGCGAAAGCGGGCGAAATAAGAAAAAGAAAAAATTAAAACTAATCCAATAATAAAAGCTGAAAAGTGTAACGAGATGAATATGTAATGACCCGGGAAAAATAGACCCGTAATTTACAATGTCTTAACAGTAAAAATTATATGTAGGTAATCAAATAATCAAAAATTGGATCTCCGATATTTCAAATCAGTATCAAAAAAACTGGAAAATGATGAAGCAAATCAGCGTTAACCCCAAATTAAATAAAATATTTAAAATACGTTCAATTGCTAATAGCCAGTCATCAGGCGTGTGTCATCAAGTTAGTTGAACTCATAAATCAAAACTCGGAAAAGATTAAATACAAGGTTAGGTACCTAATTAAATTAGGTCCCAAAATGAGAGAAATTTTAAAAGATCGTATAATTTATTGCCGGCACGAGTTCGGCTTTTCCTTGAATTAAGTGTCCTCTACATTCTTTCCCAGATTTCGTCATCATCCAATGAGCAAGTTAAATTTTTTGGAATAATATCTCGGTCGACCAATAGAATTGAATTACAGATGGTCAAACGACCGCTCATATTGTCGATTATGGTGGGTAAATAATAGTATAAAAGGGGCGATCATTCAAGTAGCGGGAATCAGCAATCAATTATCGAGAATTAGACTCAATAATTAGTAGTAATCAGAAGTGGCGAATTATCTCAAGTATAAAAAGTCGGGCCTCGTAAATGTAAAAATTACAGTAAATAACTCGAATTTAAAAAAAAAATTAAACGTTTCAGTTTTTATGTGTGTCCTCTAGCTATTTTGAAGTAACTAATAATTAGAATAATTGAGTGACTTTAAGGGCGATAATTTAAATGTAAGTACTCTAGTGACTAGATTTATTTTTGACTTTATCAATGTTGAAATGACTATGAAGTGAATTGACTATGAAACTTTATTGCATGAATATTATTAACTGGAGTGAATTGACTTTGAATATTTTTGTGCTTAGTATAGATAGAAAAATTCAATTCAAATAACTATTAATTGAAATGAATTTTACTGAAGAGTTTGGATAATCGAATTAACTGTTTTGTTCCGTCTAGAAAATGAACAGTTAAAAAAATTAGACCAGTCGTAACAGTCAATACGAGAAACCAGATAGTTTTTGATAGCAAAGAGAAAAACCATGTTTGGGAAAAATATATAGAAGAACTTTTTAAGGAAGACAGACCTTCAATTGAAATTAAAAACTTTCTTACTGGACCATCGATCACTAAAGAGGAGATAGAAGAAGCTATAGTTGATATAAAAAAACAGGGTCATTGGCTTAGACAAAGTTCCTTCAGAAACACTCAACCTTCTGGATGTGTGGACATTACAACACTATATGAAATATTTAACATAATATTATGATACAAACCACTACCCCTAATAATGGGTATGTTATACAATCATCTCCTTGCACGCTGCTTGCGTAGGATAGTCACCAACAAACGTGCCCGAGTTTGACATAAAATTATGAGGCATTTGACAATGTCCGAGGGATATCCTTTTTTTTTATAACACAAACATTGGTTATAACCGAGAGTTTATCATAGAACTAATATGCATATCTGATGTCTCTTATCCATTGCAACTGCGTTTTTCCATATAGTTTCATGGCCTCATACTAAAAAGCTTTCCTCTCAGTGACCAATCTGTATCACAGGTGCTTTGGAGTCTCAAAAATTATCCATTATATTTATCAATCGATCCCGCTGTAAATGTACATATTTAAAATAAAAACTCCTCTAATTTCTATTCCTTTTCCCCAACCCTACTAAATACTACTTCAGGACAAAAACCAATCCTCTCTATTGTTGTGATTAAAATAAAATATTAAAAGCGTAGCGTATTTATATTCTGCCAAAACCGTAAAATATATATATTCGGGCTTTTCGGGAAAAGCTCCGTCGAGAATTACGTAATGAAAAGACTGAAAAGAGTCATATAGCCGGCTCGCTGGCGTCACTCTTCTTTGGCCGGGACATGCTCGAATTTGACCAAAAAATTGAAAAATAGTTGAAATGCAGAAGTACGCCAGAAAGGATTATGACAGGACTTTGATATATATTAAAATTAATTAAAACATTAGATTTCCATGAGTGACAGAATAATATGGGATGTATTTACTGATTACTTTTTTCGGGATGAATGTCCTTAATCGCTAGCGTTTTTACCACGGCATGTTTATTGATCCTATTTGTGTGTATCCTGTAGTTATAGATACCTAATAATGTAATGGATAATATCGATACACATTTAGTTAATCATTGTAGATATAATGACCCACTTGACTTGCAAAAAAGCGTATTACGGATAATAAGTAGGTAGATACCAGTTCTGAAGCATAACAATTCGTGAAAGTTTCACCTGCCTAAATTCGATATTTAAGCGTACCTAGGTTTTGCTTAGATATCGAAGAAAAAAAAATCCAAAACTATTTTTGTATTGCTACTAGAAAAAAAACAAAAGAAACTAAAGCGACTAACGAGTTTAGGTATCCTATTTTTAAAAAAATCAGTGAGTTAAGTGCTTATCTTAACTTGCGGGCGGATACAGAAATCAGGTACTTTACAAAAAAATTGTATCTGAAAGAATCCCAATCATTTTTGGCAACAGTCTGAAATGTAATGCAAGTCAGACTGACGCCGGCTAGTCGTCCTCAGCTAAGAAACTTTTTAATGCATTTTTCTACGAAAGAAATCGCCGATAAAGAACCAAACACCCATTTCTGCGGCACAATATTTCCATTATTGCCTCTTAATTGGAGATTTTTGAGAAGGATTTTTTGATAAATTGTAACATTCGAAATGTCACAATAGTTATTTATGCAACAAGTGTGTAAAGTGAACCTTGTTTGTTTTACGCACGTATTGCATACAAAATTTTTTCTACTACCAATCAAATATGTGTAAAAAAATAGATTTAGACAAATACTTTACGCACTAGTGCGTGAAGTATTTTCACTTTACGCACTAGTGCGTGAAATAATTTACCAGAAAAATAATACAGTGACAGTGTTGACATCTGTCATTGACATTAATTTACGCACTAGTGTGTGAAGCGAATTACTTTACGCACTAGTGCGTGAAGTGTAATTTTACGTCTTCTGAATAGTGCGTAAAGTGAGTACTTTACGCACGGTAGTAGAAAAATATATATATATATATATATATAGCTTGATAGTTTTACGGCTGTCTGATAATTTAATGAAAAAGTGAATTTGATGAGGTTGCATCCAATTTTTGAAATCTTCTAGATGATACCACCATATCTCAGGAAGAGGAACAAATGAAACATCGTACCAAACAACCTTGGAAAATATTCTAAAGAAGGATGAACCAAGGCTTGAACATCTAAAAATGGATACCTAGTCCTACTTCGGGAAGATTCTGTCTGGAGTTCAGGCCATACTTTGGCTTTGGGTGTTTCATAAATAATAATTTTACCACTGGTTCCGAGACATTTCTCAGTACCTCATGTATTTCTTTAAACAAATAATTCGCCAAGTCTTTATCTGCTGCTTATTCTAGAACTCCTTCCCATAGGTACTACCAAGTGGAAAAAGGTAAAGTACAGAGTTAAAAAAAAAGTAAAATACATTTTCCCTCTTTAGCGATAAAGTCACCAGATATATAGCCAGCCAATATTTCTTGAGGGATAAAAAATCTGAAATTATGTTTTCCCTAGTCTTTCGGGTGGGATCAACTAGGATAAATGCGATTTAGATCTTGTCAAAATCGGCGCCGTTTTATGTTAACGGCTCCGTTTGCCGTAAATTTCATCGACCTTGAATTAATCACGTCAAAGGGACGGATATTTGTGGAGATTATATGTGTTCAATTGGTTTATTGAATGTTTAAATCAAAGGAAGCATTTCGGAAAACTTTTTCATATATTATATTTTCAAGTTTCATTTAAAGTGAAATAATTCATTGGATCTGATTGTAGTCCCTGTCTCTTTAGAAAGCGGATCATATATTCACAGATTATGCACATTGCAGGAATTTCAATCCAATTTTGTAACCTTAAAATATCTTAGTGAATCTGAAAGAACTGGGCTTTTGGTAATTTCTTATTCTTGAATAAATTACATATATTTTTCAATCTATTTTTTAAATATTACATTAATTAAGGGAAATTTTTTCAACTTGTAGTTCCTTATATTCAAGATTGCGTGGTCTTAAAGAGTAATTTGTCAATATGGTGAGTGGTACTTCAACAATACTTTTCAATGAAAACGCTTCTTCAAGCTTTTTAGTGAGTTCAGAAGTAAGATTTGCATCATTCACCTGATTGAGGCTTTTATTCCTTTTCGTAGAGTCGCGTAAATATTGCGGTTAGTTTTTTCAGTTTCTATCCAGCTCCCAGCTAGGCTTTGGCGAGTAAGTTTTCTGTTTTCACTAGTTTTTTATTCCAAATTATGTTTTGTAGATAGCACATCAAATTGAATTTCATTTATGACTTTTTCCGGTCTGATTTTAGTATAACGGGCTGCAAACGAACAACTTTCCATCTTGCAACCTCTACGTCATTGCCTGATTTTTTGGTACGAGAAAAGATAGAATAAGAATTGTCAGCAGGTTACTTCATCTCCATCAATTCAAAGCATTTTATGGATAGAGGTATTTTTTTTCCTTTTTTATGGTAGCGAAATTTTATATTGTCAACAAGCAACGCTACTTAGGAACATATGACTCTGTATATGATTGACCGACTTATTGATTGGGGAGTCCGCGATAAACGAATATAAATAGTGGGCGGCACCACACGGATAGGCCGATTTGAACCATCGCCATTACCTCTTTTGAGAAAGCTCCTTTGGCCTCAAGTCTACACCCAGCGCAATTATTACCTCTTTTGGGAAAGCTCCTCTGGGTGGCTTCAGTCTTCCTGTCTTCCAGTGCAATTACCTCTTTTGGGAGAGCCCCTCTGGACGACCCTTTACTCTAATAAAATCGCTCCTAACGTAGGTTTGTGTTTTCAGGTAGTTCCCCTGTGCCCCTATAGAAGAGGCACTATGTTCCATAGGGCCATCCTTTGATTATTATTATTATACCCTTCACTCTACAATATACATTAAACTAAATACCAAGCGAGTCTCTATTCTCCTGTCCCTACGCTACGTACCCCGTCACGACAGGATAAAGTTGTGACAATATATTTACCATTTCTTTAGAGGAACTTATAATATGCTCGATATACATACAGAAAATAAATTCAGATTTTCCCTAGGCATCCATTATCATTTTACATTCTATATAAATGCAACATCCCGCATTTTTCATAATTATGCCGAAGTGTTTTTCTACACAGTAATATATTTCAATATTGTGTTCAAGATCCATTGTGCCTGGGCCTATAAACTATTACAAAATATTCCTGCAGAGTTGTTTCTCACTCAGGGATTTGAGCTTTCGGCAAAATTACATTCTATACCCACCATAACAACAAAAAGCATAATAATTAAATTATTGAAGTAAGATTTAATAGAAATCTAGCTTTCAAAAAGCAAAAATACGTGTTTAAGTGCTTTACTGGCAAAGTCCCACATTTTTATTGTCCCAAGATAGGTGTGTTTATAAACTTTTGCCATTGCTAGCGCGATAAGCCGCAACACTAACATAAATATTTTATTGCACCTTTTGGAAAACGCGGGAAGTTTTATGAAAGATTAGAAAATAAGGCATATACTATTTATATTTTTATTTTCTTTAGGTACTTTATATTTCAATAAAGGGAACTGTTTTAAATTCCTATCAAAGTTAGCACAAAAACCGCATGTTACATGCTGAGCTTTCACAAACATTGGAAATAATGCTAAACGAATTTTAGTTTTCACTCCTTAAATAAACTATTAGTTTTAAGTTTGCCACCTGTTGAAGTCAATGCACACACAATAGGGAACTTGACCATTTTTTGTGAATTGATTCGTCAAAACGTTTGGAGCTGATCTGTGCAAACAAAATTTGAATATCTTCAAAATTAATAAAGTTGCAGGAGTAAAAATACTAATAATATGTGACGTCATTCCGTAGTATCGCCATAAGTCAATGCATGTGAGACAGAGATGGCAACATCATTTTTGTGGATGGATTAGCGAAGAAAATTAATCCAAAATTTTCACATCAGTGGATAATAAGAGAAAACTTGTTTTCCCTATTTTGGGTTTTCCCAACTAACTGAATTTTGGTCGGCCCATTAGATGGTCAGTACTTTTACAGCAAAAGTGCTGTTTAGTGCTGAATCCTAGTCTTGGATGGCGCCACGATCAAATTTCGCTCGTCGTATTACTTCTACTTTGCCTGCAGGCACTAAACTTAGACTGGATTTCTTTGCTTTCCTATAGCCACACTGACGAGACCTGATAGGTCGAAACGCGTCTGTGGATGAAATAGCGAAGAAAATTAATTAATTAATTAAAATTCACTAAGACTATATTCAAAAAATTTGGCGAAAATGTCCTTATTCACATCTGTACCTTTCATTTATTTGATTGAAACTAATTGTTATTTCATCAGAGTACCCTATTCTTCCAGTTATGTCAAGAAATATCTTCATTAAGCAATTCAGTCGACTATTGAACTTTTATATCGTTTTTCTATATTTAGGGAATATTTTTCCTATTCTAAACAGTTAAAGGTATCTCTCTATTTATTTTGAATTATGATATTATTAATTTTTGAATGATGACAATTTATTGGTACACATTGTCGTAATATGAAGATAACCTTAAAAAAAAACGAATCTTCTATTTAGTGTAAAAGTATAGACAAGGGAACCAAATCTTGATTGTTTTTATAAGTTCTCATGTACCTAATTAGGCTCTCCAAACCACGTGATTTTTCAATATGGCGAGCGTGGTAAATTTGACGTTTGTTTGTTTATCTTGACTTTATTTGGAATTTTTTCAAGCTAATTACAGTTTACTTTGTTATAATATACTTTTTGAGATGCAGAGTGAATATTTAAAGACTTAAATGCAGGAAAATTGGGATGTGGGCGAACGGTTAGTTTGAAAAAATGTTCAGTTGACATTTTGACCCACAGTTTTCACAAATTTCACATCAATGAGCAAATGAAGCCCTACAAAAGCTTAGATTCTCACAAATATTTTGAGTCTGGCTTAATTTTTGATGCAGGAACAGAGGTAGTGAAAAATTTTCACGTTTTACTTGGAAAATTTTGAAACAGAGGGCAATGAAAAAAACCTGACATCATCCTTGTTACCTTGTTGAAATTACTTCCACAATCAACTACATGACACGTTTGTAGCATTTTTAAATAGAAAAAACACTAATAAAGTCAATAAAATAGAAAAATAAACAGAGTTCATTCACACAACAACCACAAAATGCACTTTACAAAGCTTTATTTTCTACTTAACTATTATAGATCCATAATACCTAGGAAACGAAATACGTTAACATACCTATAACAACCTGATCCATAACGCCCGCTTATAATACCCTGAGGTGTTTTTGTTGTTGTAGTTGTAGAAAATAATTTTCGGTCTAGCCAGGATTCGAACCCGGTCTACCATCAACGTTTCCCATGTAGTCCAGCGCGTTAACCCACATCATGACCACCACCGTTGCCTTGCCTTATGAGATATTTATAGATATATTAATTTTTTTCGTTTCTAGGTACAGGTCACAGGTACAGGTACATGTCAAAATACAAAACAACATTCTGTCACACAAATTTAATTGATGAAAGAACATTGTGTTGAGTAGAAAATAAAGCATTGTATGCACCACGGGGATTTTAAGATTATAATCTACATAATCCCCTTGGTACATAAATAGCTATTATGTCATACCAATACATTATTGTGTTTTTATACCTTAGATACCATCTACATAATTCATTACATAAAGTACACATTATGGCCCGCGCGGGCATAAAGACGCAAAAAAAAACAGTTTTCAATTAACTTATTGAGAGGCCCTCGGCTTTGTAAGACTGTCGCCCTCAGGGCATAATCATCTACTTAGTACCCTTGATACATAAGTAACTATTAAATTCCATACTCTCATATACGGGACTGACGTCACATACATAACCTCACTTCCATTAGGGGGACAAACAAAACGTTTTGAAGGACTATTTATACACACAGGCGCTAGCTTGTCACCAATGACATAACGTGACTTTCGAAAGGGGGACAAATGAGGGGACAAACATGTCATTGAGATTATGTGTGAGACGTCAGCTAGCACCTAATTGGTTGAGATGTTTCATTCGCGGAGTGAACACGGTGATTTGCGAGTGACTTGAGTGCTGGCTCTTGATTGGACGACGGGTACTTCTCGAAAGAGAAATAATTCTCTAAAGTGACCCTCTCCCTAGCAAGCAATCGACTGATCTGGTTCATTATTCAGAAGCAGACAACTCCATTTCTTCATCACAGGTATAGAGAAATAATACCTGTTGCTTTAAATAACTATTTTATTTAATTTTCTGTGCCAATTGCTTCAATAATGATGGAAATTAAACTTTGCTCAATGACTGGTCTTATGGATTTTCAAGTTTCCAAAATTTTTCGCCATTTTATTTTCAATGTTCCATAATGTCCCACATCTAGTGGTCGAGCGGAATGGCTGGCGTTCTTGGAAAGGAGAAAGATTATAATATTTTGTCTTTGGGAGCGAATGACAATATCAATATTGAGATGTAACGAAAAATTGTTCCCATTTATAACTTTTTAGCCTGTCACTCTACCAACTACAACTGTTTGGAACCAATCTTCAGATCTATAGACAACAAATACCTGCTTTTGGCTATTGATTGTAACGGGTGTTTATGGGACCTCTAATTGTCCAATGATCGTATATTCTTTTGACTTTATATTATACGCTGTATGAAGGTAGCACCCCACAGGTTGGTTGGTTGTTTTAAGCCAGGGTCAGACGTGCTCATGCCTCGATTTGCACAGCAGCCTTAAGATTTATTGTGCTCAAGCAAGTTCCGTCCCTTCGAGATCTAGCAGCTTGCTGGCAAGTTCTCATGCAGAAGTCTCTCGCTCGCCGTGCTGTATTCCTCCATAAAAAGTGTCTTCTGCGAGCCAGTGCTTCACAGTCGTATATTATGTGTAAGACAGTTTCCTCCTCTTCACCACATAGTCTACATGTTATTGGGTCATTGTAGACTCTCATTTTCTGCACGTGCGCTGTAAGGTGGCAGTGTCCTAGCACTCGTCTTATCTGAGTGCGTACTAACGCGTGTTAGTGAGAATACTTCAGCTGTTAGCCTGTATGAGAGGGGCTACCAATTATCCCCTTCGAGTGTCTTGCTCCATTCGAGGTATTGATGGGTCGACCGCCTTACAACTGCGGTCTTTATAACCTGCTTCGATATTCTGAATGCGGTTTCTGGTCTTGGAGGGTGCGGTTGTGCCCGTTCTGGTCAATTCGTTCGCCTTTCCGTTGCCTTCTATCCCTGAAAGAACCCACAGGATCTTAATGCTGTTATTCCTCAACGACAGAGCGTTCAGGGCGTGTATGCGTATGTTTTGGTTGTCATAACCCAGCCTTAGAATCTCGTATTCGCATGCTTAAATTATGTGAATTTCTGCTTATTGTGTTAATAGTTGGGGAGCTGGCGTCAAAAACATGCAAGAGTTTTCGCAAGGCGGATATTTTCAAAATAGGTCGTACTTTAGTGTTAGAATGCTAGTGTACAGTCAGCACTCACAGTTCCGGGACAGCTGGCTCTGGGACGCGGGCAAAGTTGTAATTTTAAGAAGCATCTAAACTGTTTTCTCAAAGCTCAAAATTTATAGAAATTTTGCACATTATCTGTTTGAAGGTCACAGATAACGTATGTAAATCGTCAGACGTCTAGTTCGTTGCAAAAAGGGGGTCAGACGTCCTCAAAGTTTTTATTTTATGGCATTTTCTTCGGTGTCCTGTCAGAATATATTTTTGCAGGTATTTGACAAATATATTTGAAGAAAATGCCATAAAATAAAAACTTTGAGGACGTCTGACCCCCTTTTTGCAACGAACTAGACGTGTGACGATTTACATACGTTATCCATGACCTTCAAACAGATAATGTGCAAAATTTCTATAAATTTTGAGCTTTGAGAAAACAGTTTAGATGCTTCTTAAAATTACAACTTTGCCCGCGTCCCAGAGCCAGCTGTCCCGGAACTGTGAGTGCTGACTGTACACTAGCATTCTAACACTAAAGTACGACCTATTTTGAAAATATCCGCCTTGCGAAAACTCTTGCATGTTTTTGGCGCCACCTCCTGGACTATAAGTTCTAGAGGAATACTTTGTTCTGTTTTTCTCCATATACGCCAGCGCCAGCTCTCTCCGCTGTTTTGGAGCCTTCTGTATACCAGGCCAGGGCTGGGACTCTGGAACGGATAGAGGTTATTACCCCTAGCGTCAGTGGTGGACCCACGGGGGGGGGGGGGGGGGGGTAAAGCCTCCCCCCTAGATAGGCCTAAGAAAATTTTAATTATTGAAAAAACACACAAAATTATTTTTTAGAGGCTTGAAATGCCTTTTGGGCGTGTCACCCGAAAAAATTTACGAAAATTACAAAAAATACGATGAGTGAGAAAAAATAAGAAAAATCCAAAAAAAAAAATACAAAAAATCGAAAAAATCACGAAAAATATATTAACTTACGGAAATTACAGAAAATACGATAAATACAAAAAAATACGATAGGTAATTTCAAAAAAAAAAGAAAATAATTACAAAAGATCATAAAAAACACGAAAAATACCAAAATTTACAAAAACTACAAAAAGTACGATAATCACAAGCGCAGGAAAAATACAAAAAATCGAAAAAAACACGAAAAATGGAATTTCGAGAGATTTTCATCAAAGTGGTTCATGAAAATCCAACAATCACGACAATAGAGAAAATGAAGTATCTTAAAACGCATGTGAGAGCGGAAGCTGGAAAACTGATCCAAAACCTGTCTATAACAGAAACGAACTATGGCCCTGCTTGGAATATTCTCAATGACAGATACAGCGACAACAGACTTGTAGTCTCTAAACTACTAGATAGGATCTTAGATCTTCCAGTGATTAATCACGAATCATCATTCAAGAATAAACAGCTTCACGATACAGTTGTGGAATGTCTTGAAGCCATCAATAATCTGAGTATCGATACTTCCAATTGGGGTCGTATTATCAGTTGCATCATCTGCCGGAAATGGGATCATGAAACCAACAAGCTTTATGAACAATCGCTAAGCAAGCCCCATGAAATACAGGACTTTGTTGAAATGAGGAAATTTCTTCAAGCAAGATTCCAATCATTAGAACTAATAAAAACTATACAGAATGAATTCAAGGCTATGTTCGGATATCAACTGCGAGTACTGGATTTACTGTGCTGATTTTACTGTCATTTGCCGCTCCGATTTCAACAGAGTAATCTTGTGGTTATTTAGTACTGAATCGACTGAATCCAGTGTACTGAAAATAATATCGGAACGGCGTCCAGTAAATTCAGTACTGACAGTTGATATCGGAACATAGCCCAACTTAGTCATGAACAAATTGATTGACAAACGACGTTTTCAATGTTTATCTGTCAATTCCTGTTACTGAGAAATTAGTGTCAAGTGTGAGAGAGATAGAACCATTACCAGGCAAATAATATAAGGAGGTGAGGAGAGAAAAACGACGTTCAATTCAATGTTCATCTGTCAACTCCTGTTATAGAGAAATCAGTGTCGAATGTGAGAGAGATAGAACCATTACAAGGTAAAAAACTATACAGAGTGAGAGAGATGAAATCGATTTTTGTCTATTCCTGGGTCTTGAATTCAACTCAGTCCTAAACAAACTGATTGACAAACGACGTTCAATTCAATGTTTATCTGTCAACTCCTGTTACAGAGAAATTAGTGACAAGTGTGAGAGAGATGGATTTATTACTAGGTAAAAAAAACTATACAGAGGGAGAGAGATGAAATCGATTTTTGTCTATTACCGGCTCTTGAATTCAACTCAGTAATAAACAAATTGATTGAAAAATAATATTGAATTCAATTTTTATTTGTCCACTCCTCTTACAGAGAATTTAAGATCCGGGAACAGACAAAATTTGGAAAGGAATAGTTAAGCGAGAAAATTAATGAGAATTGAAAATTGAGAAAAATTTGAGAAAAAACTGGTTGATAAGCAGAAATATAAGGATTGCTTGTATTCCAGGCTCTTGAATTCTCTCAATTTAGGGAAATTTGAAGAAATTTAAGAGCCGGGAAAAGACAAAAATTGAAAAGGAATATCTAAACGAGCAAGAAAATTAATGAGAATTGAAAATTGAGAAAAATTTGTGGAGAAACTATGGTTGATAACCAGTAATACAAGAATTTTCTCTGTTCCAGTATAACTTAAAGTCCCTCTCTATTTAGGAAAATTTTAAGAAATTCAAGAGCTGGGTAATAGACAAAAATAGTAAAGGAATAAATGAGCGAGAAAATTTATCAGAATTGAAAATTGAGAATAAACTGGTTGATAAGCAGAAATACAAGGATTGTCTCTATTCCAGGCTCTTGAATTCTTTCCAAATGACGTAATTTTAGAGTCAATTTCGGTTATCTTACCAACATATGACGTGATTTATGACCTTACTGTCACATGCATAAACGTCATGTCATAATCAAACTGACATGTTTATGAGGATGTCAACTGTACAATATTTCAAATACGACATGGCTGACGTATTTATGACGTAATCGTACGGTTTTTATTTTTGTAAACCACGTCTCTTTTTACAATGACGGATGCACGGGGGGGGGGGGGGTGAAGGGGGTTATTACCCTCCCCCCCAGAGAGGCCTAAGAAAATTTCGATTATCAACAAATTATTTTTTGGAGGCTTAAATTGTGTTTTGGGCGTGGCACCCGAAAAAAAATTCTGCCCTTCAAGTTTAGACCACAAGCCGTTACTGGTCGAGAAGCCCGACCCCCCCTAGAATGGTGCTATAGATCCGCCACTGCCTATCGTTATGGCACGTGTTGCCTTCTTCTCTCTTTACGAAATCAATAGAGAGGGGACGTCAAAAAAGATAGAGAAAATATCTCTATTCGTTACAGATTCTCAGCCCGTCTCTTTTCATTATGTGAGGGTTCCTTCCTGTCATTCCTGCCATATGCTTGAGTCGCATATGACTTTGAATGGTTGGCATTTTTACTATGTTATCGTACATCAGTCGATAACCTTTATGTAGCCGTAGTTGCCTGGGGTTTCTTGCCATGCCCCGACAGTCCTCATCTGGTGAGTGTTAACTATGGCGGCCATTTTAATGTGAACATTGTGATACACATAGTCATGCCCTTAGAGCAGGTAAAAGTAAAGAGGAGTAGTAATATGGAGTTGGAAAATGAAGCCGTTTTTCTCTAGGTATTTTGGCACCAAAAAAATGGCGGTTTAGGCAATCAATAGAATTCTTACTTACCAAAAATTGCACACAACAATATAATCAGAGAAAAATGACAACGGCTGACGACTAATCATAATAACAACAAGGAATTATCCAATAGAACAATTATAATTTAAAGAATACGATATGGAGTAAGTGATCCGTGTTGCAAAACTAATAGGCTTAGAGCAGGTAAAGGTAAAGAGGAATAGTAACATGGAGTTGGAAAATGAAGCCGTTTTTTTTCAGGTATTTTGGCACCAAAAAAATGGCGGTATAGGCAATTCAATGCTTTATCTGTATTTTGGTGCCAAACACTTGCCAAAAACTTGGCTCCACTTTAGTTTCATAAGCAGAATGGCGCGTTCCTACTCCTTATCTCCGTAGGATAGCGCTTTACCTGCTCTAAGGTCATGCCAGTCTCTGAAGGGTGTTCTGTATAATGACCGTTGTTGCTTGTGTTGTTTCGTCATTGGTTGTTTCCCACCATATCACAGCTCCGTATACAATAATCCCTCTCTAGGGGAATCTTGACCTTGACGTGGTGAGAGGGCTGAGTAACCTTTATCCAAGGAGCGATGTCGGCGGTAGCCTAGCTACCGGCAGGGCCACCCATACCGATAAGGTCTCGAAGAGATGAAGGTGAAACGAAGAAGATTCCCACGCAGCGTCTGACTCAGAGTGGGCGGCTGCAAACAGCGTCTGTTCTCCAGGTTAGGAGCGGCTGATACAAAAACTCACCAAGACGCCCGGCGAGCGTGGTGTTTTAATTGCCAAAACCTTTCAACAACAAATATGTCGACTTCAAAACGAAAAAAAGTACCCCAGATGGGTAGAGGTACCTCACAATCCCACACCGATACCTCGGTCAGCCTCATGGATTCTGGGGGAGACACAAGTACGTCATTCATAAAGAAAACACAAAATAAAAATCGACCTAGCAAAACTAGAACAAATTGCTTATTAAACATTGCAACCTACAACACAAGATCAATCGGAACTAAGGAACGTCTGGTTGAATTAGAGTACGAATTGGAGAAAATAAACTGGGACATTGTAGGACTAGCCGAAACAAGGAGAAAAGGCGAACAATACCTCCATCTGGATTCCGGGCTGAGGATGATGATAACAATGGAGGAGTTGGAATATTAATAAATAAAAAACTATCGACAAACTTGAAAATCCTGAAAACGATATCTGACAGAGTAATATATGTCGTAATCAATATAAATAAAAATATAACGCTAAAATATATACAAGCTTATGTTCCAACTTCCGCACATGAAGATGACGAGGTGGAAACAGGCCCGTAGCTAGAGAGGGGCCAGAGTGGGCAATGCCCACTCTGGAGTAGACTAGAAAAAAATATATATAATATAGGAAAAAAAAAAATATAAAATCACAAAGCAAATTATGTGATTTAATTTCTGTTTTTCCGAATAATTTTATCAATGCTTTTATAAACTCCAATTATTTTGAAAAAGTTTACGCCTATTTACTGCGACCGTTTATAAAACCACAGTTTAGTGCATATTTTACCTTAAGATGGGTGGCATTAATGACATTTGAAATCTGTTATTACTTCTGTGCTCTTATTGGTTGATTTTTTAAAATTCGTCTGCAAAGAGAAAAAAAAACTCACATCAGAATTGGCTCAAAATTGGCATAAACATTCTTTGATCTACAATCCGAATATTTCGGTTTTTCGATATTTTGCGAGATTTTAGAAATAATCCATAACGACTTTAGACAACCAGGGCTGGGACTCTGTAATAGATAGAGATCGTTATCCCTATCGCTATGGTACTTGCTATCTTCTTCTCTCTCTTGAAAATCAATAGAGAGGGTACATCAATAGAGAAAAAATCTCTATTCGTTAGAGAGTCCTAGTCCAGATATACACTTTCCATTTCGAGAAAAACGCAAATTATCGAAAAACTAATATATTCGGATTGTACATAATCCATCAAAGAATGTTTATGACACTTTTGAGCCAATTCTGATGTGAGTTTTTCTTTCTCTTTGCAGACGAATTTTAAAAAATCCACATAGAACTGACAGATTTCAATGTCATTAGCGCCACTTCAAGAGCGCTCTTATGTATTTTTATTATTTCTTTGTGTTTTGTTAAGCTTTTATATTTCATAATCAGTTATGTACTTTGGAAAGTAAAGTTTTTGCACCTTGTCCGTGATTTTAAGTAATGCTGAAAAAAACAAAAATAAGTTTGCCCCCCCTAAATTTTCGGTTGCCCCCTCTGGAATCAAAACCTGGCTACAGGCCTGGGTGGAAACAGTATACGAAGACATAGCAAGAGCAATAAGAGAGAACCCAACGACGCACACTATTCTAGGAGGAGACTTTAATGCAAAAATTGGCAGAGGAGCAGAATCAACGGAAACACACATAGGACAGTTCGGACTCGGCACGAGAAATGAAAGGGGAAAAATGTTAGCAAACTTCCTAGAAAGAGAAAGACTCTATCTGATGAACACTTTCTTCCAAAAGAAAGAGAAACGTAAATGGACATGGAATAGCCCAAATGGACAAACCAAAAATGAGATTGACTTTATAATCTCCCGCCATAAACACATAATCCAAGACGTAGATGTAGTCAATCAATTCAACACTGGCAGTGATCACAGGATGGTAAGATGCAAACTGCTCATAAACACAAAAATGGAAAGAAAAAGAAAGATGAAACAAACGACGAAGAGAGGAAATATAGCAGAAAGAAGGGAACAGAAAATATGGTCTGCCACCTAAATTCAACGACAAAAGTCGTCTGCTACCCACATAAGTGAAAAATAAATAAAAAAATATACCCGCAAGGCTGAAATTAATTATATTCACAGTGAGTTTGGCAAGTGTCAAAAAGAGAAAATTAGGCAATTCAATCTATATTTCCTGAGCTTTCTATATATGTTTCTACCAATATGTACAATAAGTTTCGCTTATGCGGCTTTGAGTTTTTTTCGTTCATTTTTTGCTGTAATTGTAACCCTCCTGTAACCCCTGTCGTGTAGGTGCGCCGGCAGACGTTCATATTACTATCATATACTACACGCATAACACATACAAAAAGAATGAAGCTTGCGAAAATGGTACAATGAAATATGTCGTTAACTCCCGGACTAATAACGGAAACAGCAGAACAGATAGTAGGCCCCTCAGAGAAAACGCCGGACAAACTGTCGATGGAAACGAAACAGCTACTAGAGAAAAGGAGAAAACTGATAACCGAGGGTAAAAGAGACACTATCGAATACACAGAAACCAACAAAACAGCAAGAAAAATGGCGAAACAGGATATACTAAAACATCAAACGAAACAAGTGCAATCCCTATTAGAACAGAACAAAGGTCTAAATATATTTAAAAAACATAACACACCTAAGAAAGAGATAACAAAAATAAAAGATGCGAAAAACAACGTAGTAGAAGACAGACAAGAGATATTAAAAGTTGTGGAATCTTTCTATAGAGATCTGTACGAATCTAAAATAGCAAACACAAGGACAAGAGAAGACAAAATACGAATAGTAAATGCAAACTCAGAAGAAATGCCCGACATAAATATGGAAGAACTGGAGAAAGGGTTATCTCAGATGAAAAATGGTAAAGCGGCAGGAGAAGACAACATTCTGCCTAAAATGCTCAAGGAAAGCGATACTAAGACGAGACAAGAACTAGTGAAACTATTCAATAAGTGCCTAACAGAAGAACATATACCCAAAGATTGGGAGAATTCTGTAGTTGTTCTGATCTACAAGAAAGGTGACCCGACTGATCTCGAAAACTACCGGCCGATAAGCCTACTATCACAAATATATAAATTATTCACCAGAATAATCACCAACAGATTAGAGCGGAAACTCGAAGTTTAACAACCAAAGGAACAGGCTGGATTCCGAAGCCATTATAGCACGACAGAACATCTACACACAGTAAGGCAGGTGATCGAGAAAGCTACAGAATATAATATAAACCTATGGATGGCTTTTGACGATTTCCGAAAAGCCTTCGACACAGTAGAAATCTGGGCAATAATAAAATCCTTGAGAAATGCCAGAGTGGATCAACGTTATATAAACCTCATTGAAAACATCTATAGGACTTTGAAAATGTCGATAAGACTTCATCAATCATCTGACAGAATAAACGCCAAAAGAGGAGTTCGGCAAGGGGACGTAATATCTCCAAAACTATTCACTTCAGTGCTCGAGGATATTTTTAAAAAGCTACAATGGGAAAACAAAGGATTGAATATACATGGTGAACGCCTGCACAATCTAAGATTTGCTGACGATATCGTACTATTCGCAAAAGACAAACAGGAATTGATAGATATGTTGGAGGAACTACAGGATGAGGCGGCAAAAGTAGGATTACACATGAACTACACAAAAACCCAGTTTATTACAAATACACCAGATACAGACGAAACAATACCGATCCATGACAGCACAATAAAAAAGACAGAAACATACATATACCTTGGACAAGCTATAACACCGGGCAAACAAAATCAAGAAATGGAAATTGATAGGAGAATTAGACTGGGATGGGCGGCTTACGGCAAATTAAAGTACATCTTCAGCATGAATATTCCAATGACTTTAAAATAAAAAGTCTATAACGAGTGTATACTGCCTGTAGTCACGTATGGTTGCGAGACCTGGGTGATAACCAGAAAAATCAAACACAAATTGGAAGTACATCAGAGAGCCATTGAAAGACGCATTTTAGGAATTTCCCTGAGAGACCACAAAACAAATACATGGATAAGGGAAAGAACCAAAGTCTCCTACATAATAAAAAGAATTGGTTCCCTAAAATGGCAATGGGCAGGACACGTGGCCAGACATACAGAAAACTGGAGCGGATATATCACTAGATGGAGACCTTGGGAAGAGAGGAGAAGTGTTGGAAGACCCCAACAAAGATGGTACGACGAGATCAAGAAGGTTGCAGGCTTAAATTGGTACCGAGTTGCGCAAAACCGAAGAGAATGGTCAAATTTGAAAGAGGCCTATATCCTAAGGATAGAAAACGGCTAAAAATGGAAATGGAAATGGATACAATAATGGGTCTGATAACCGTGGCGTGTAGCCAGAGCATCATCCTTGGTCTTTGACTTCATGTTTTTCCCAACAGACTTCTGCACATTTTTGCTTTGTTGAGGTTTCTCTTTGGATGTCAGTTCCATGTTAGCCTGGCGTCCAGAATTAGACCTAGATGTTCCACTTTTTCAACTATTCTAGTCCTTTCCCCGAAGTTGCTTAAGTTGTATTTACCCTTGTTTCGTTAATAGAGAACATTATGGAATTTAGAACCTTCGAGGTGTTCAATACTCTCTTCTTGTGAAAAAATGTACTTTCCGCGGTATAGTTCAAGATCCACAACGAAAACCAGAACCAGTTCACTAGATCAATCATTTTCGGATGTAAATGTAGTTTTTAGTCGACTATGGCGTTTTCGAACAATATTTCCTAGTAGAAATCTGCGAAAGAACCCCTAACTAGTCGTTCGATGCCAAACATTGCACCAAGTCTGGTGTAGTTATTCTATGGTGTAAGTATTCCGTTACCTCAAAATTTTTAAGTCAAATCATCCTTTCATCATCCTTAATTTTCGGATGAATAGATAAAAATATGCTAAAATTGAATCGCCTATTTATAATCTAGTCACAGAGTATCTGCTCGAGTTTCTATGATTGCAAATTTGCGTAATCCAACTCTCAAATAATACACCAGCCCTGCAAGGATATACCTGACTCGTTTCATGAAACTACTTACCTTGCAATAATATTAGAAATGGAATCAAAGATCATTGCATTAAATTATTATAAAATCTACACTGCAAATTATGAAATTATTCCATTCAATTTTCATACTCAGGTACCTATTCTACTATGGAATTCTCTGATATTTTTTCTTTTTAATACATTCAGAAATCTTAAAAGGAAAGAAATGGCGCCGCAATAAATATTCGCAGGATACTTTCAGCAGTGCAACATGGCTCCCAAAAATGTTAGAGAAATTTATTACGACACAATGGTCTGTTTTATCCGCAAAATATATATTTTCCCTGTTCTCTCTGGTTAAAAGTTTAGACAAAAGGCGGTTATCGTGACTTTCCTTTCGAAAGTTGTAAATTATTTTCTCTAGGGGGAAAAAGAGATCGATTTCGGATGGTATCCAAAATTTTTTTAAGCAACAATAATGTTGGTTTGGAAATTCGCTTCTTTGAAATTCACTATGAAATAATTGACATAAAACTTGAATATCTTAAATACAACCTTGGATTAATTAGCTTAACGTAAATATTTTGCTCCCTACTTTGTAAAATAAGGAAATTTCTTGAAAGATTCCCAGGGATTTTAGTTAATCCCGACAATAAAATAAATTTCAAAGACACGGCCTGTTTAGATATGAGGCGAAGGGCAAAAATCATCTCTGCTTCCAACAATTAGGACGTTTTATTTTTCCATTAAAAATTTCGCCTTCACATGATGGATTTACGTTCTAAACCAAACCGAAACTCCAAATTTGCCTAATCCATGGATATACGGTTTTAACTTTAGCGTACCGCATTTATTCCATCTATAATATACGAGAGCTTTTCTCTGGCGCAATAAATCCCCAGCCAGGCGGCGAGAAGGGTGTTAAGGTATGCGTCGTATAACTGATGGAGTTATTATCATACTTGAGATTCTTTAGCAAATCGTCAAGGGTCTTTGATATTTTGTTAGGAGGGTGTCAGCGATATAAGGTAAGGGTTTCTGTCCTGGCACGTTTTTCATCATTTATAAAAGTATAATACACCTTTTATTGAACGAACAATTATTGCGTCCAGATATGTTGGATGATTTTTTTTTGCTAAATCTGTTAGCAAAATCTTATTGTCATCCCAATATATGGAAGTTATTGGTAAATATCCTGGTTATCGGCTGTTTGGATGCCATGTCAATACTAGGCTTGCAACTCTATGAAAAAAAAAAAAAAATGAAGCAGTGTTATTTTCGGAATGTGTAGTGTTTATATATGCCTTTCGACGTTAATGGCATTTTTGAATAGAGATAGATAATAGAGAAAAGAGGACAGGAGAGGAGATAATTATATGACACGATACTAGAAAACTAGGCTTGAAAGCAACTCGGGTATTATTTTCTACAGTGAAACTAGAAATTAGCAGACTATACATTTCAGCAGCGGTATGTGTTTTAATTAAAACATTAATTGGGCGTAATTTTATCTTGAACTTTGCTCCGCGAGCGCCACACAAGCTGACGCGGATTTGCTCGAAAGCAAATTAGGGAATTAAAGTGCCGATAATTGGCTCGTTAATGAAATGCAGCAGTTATCAAGAGATTTATAAAAAAGGATATTTTTTTTTTCCAAAAGTTCTTCAGACAATCGTAAAAATCAAATATTATTCTTTTCTTATTTTCCGTTTGTTTACCAAACTCTTCTATAATCGAAAAGGTCATCTTAGGATACTGGGGCGAGGCTCCATTAAAATATCCAGCTAAAATGGCTAAAAGTAATGGGGTCAAAGACTCTTCGTAGTAAACGACCATTCAGTATTGATGATCAATTTTTAAAGGCTTCGAGACGTATGGTAACTATCGAAGCTATGAGCGATGGTGTTATTGAACTTTCAAAATAAAATTGAAACAAAATGTTTTGATAAATTGTAGTAATTGAAAGTGGCAAATTTAGATGGGTGAACTTTTTAGTTTAGGCTTTTAAAGGGGGTGTGACCCTAAAAAACGACTTAGGCTATTTAAATCAAGAAAAACAAACCTAAGATCTCCCGTAAAAACCGCAGTTCTATATTCAAAATGGTCTCCGAAAAAATGCCTTGTGAAGGTAAATTATGCATCAGGAACTTGAGACATCACAACCGCCGAAATCGCAGTCTTCTGTTCGTTCAGCGTCAGTGAACCGTACCCTATACTTTGAGTGGCTCTATTGAGATAATTGTCCTTTGTTTTGGAAATTTTTACACATGTTGATACTGTGCCAGATAATCTGGTGTGACGTCACAAACATCAAGTTGTAACTTTAAACCGCCCTAACTCGAGAACGTACCATCGTAGCAAGATAGGGTTCAAATATTTATTCTTAGATTTTTTTGCACTAAAACTTTCATTTTTGGGTCACACCCCCTTCAGCAATACAATCGGAAGGGTCTTACGAAAATTTATTCAGTGGAGCCCGGTTCCGAGACATCGGTTTTTATGTCTTACAGCACTCCACTATCTCATAGTTTTCCTGAAGGTTTTGAATAGTTAGTTAAGTATTGAGGGCGGTAAGTGTCATTCACTGCCCGAGAGTGGATGGTTAACGACACTTAACGCCCGAATACTTATTACGTGTTATCCGCGATAGGGGTATTACATGCCAATTTGTTACGTGGCACAAAACGGGAGGGAGAAGTAACTAATGAAACTTGAAGGAAGTGGGACAGAAAATGGGTAACTATAACAGAAAGAATAGAAAGAAAGGGTTGGTTGGTGGCTGAAACCTAGAAAAGTGATTTCGTGTATAGGGTTGCCGACTAGCTTCCAATAAGGAGAGTGGTGTGGGTTAATTAATTAACTAAATATAGAGCGCCACCTACTTTTTCCCTGCAGTACACGAAATCAACCGATATAACGAAAGCAGGAAACTTCTACGGAACTATAGCAGCACAACCTGAAATATAAACAAGAAGAAGGAAAAAAAAGTGAAACGCTTTGCTACAATCAGGTACGGGTTTTTAATCAGCACCAGAACAGAATAGGTCTGACTCCAGATCAGGTTCGGAGACGAAAAGAAATCGCCTAGAAACTAGGTTAGGTACTACCTATATACTCTAAAAATAGTATTTACAATAAATTAAACAATAATACCTGAAATATAAATATATAAATAATTAATGGACAAGCTCACTAAATGCAGTACCTTTGTAAATGGCCATTTAACCCCAGTGTACAGGGTGGTCCAAATTGGACACTTTCTTATGGAAACACCCTTTATTTTTAGAGAAAGAAAAAAATGGACCCCCCACTCTGAGGCTCAAATTTCATGAAATCTTGATTGGTGCAAACCGCATTTTGATATCTCCAACCGTTTAGCCGCTAGAGGGCGATTCTCGATTTTGAGCAATATTGTAAAGCCTCCATAACTTTTTTGTTTATGAAAATAATTCATTTCCGTAAAGACCTTTTGGAAGCACTTTTCCAAGCAGAGTTCAGTGACGTTCTCAGTTTTTTTCTGTCTGGCTTCGATTATGAGATCTTGACTATAATCCGATTTTTTTCAATAGGACACCCTATATATTATTAGTTCATTAGAAAGCTATACTTTCGCTGATTTCAATGATATAAAGTTCGATAGGTTTACCCCTAACAGTTTTCGAGAAAAAAAACTATTTCGGTTTTTGTCATAAGAAACAATGTGTTGGAAAAGGACTTTATCTCTGTAAGGAAACTGAGAAAGTTCTCTTTCTAACACATTGTTTCTTATGACAAAAACCGAAATAATTTTTTTTCTCGAAAAATGTTAGAGATAAACCTATCGAACTTTATATCATTGAAATCAGCGAAAGCATAGCTTTCTAATGAACTATTAATATATAGGGTGTCCTATTCGAAAAAATCGGATTATGGTCAATATCTCATAATCGAAGCCAGACAGAAAAAAACTGAGAAAGTCACTGAATTCTGCTTGAAAAAGTGCTTCCAAAAGGTTTTTACGGAAATGAATTATTTTCATAAACAAAAAAGTTATGGAGGCTTTACAGTATTGCTCAAAATCGAGAATCGCCCTCTAGCTGCTAAACGGTTGAAGATATCAAAATGCGGTTTGCACCAATCAAGATTTCATGAAATTTGAGCCTCAGAGTGGGGGGTTTATTTTTTTCTATCTCTAAAAATAAAGGGTGTTTCCATAAGAAAGTGTTCAATTTGGACCACCCTGTACAAGTATTTACCTGTATTCAGTGCAGCATGTAATTAAAGTTGAAGCAACAATACGTAACCTGAAGGGCTTTAATAATATGTAACAATATAGGTATAGGTTTTTTATGTTATATTTAGGATAACGTCATCGAACAAGGACAGACAATGTTGTCAATGACTATTTTTTTTCTTAATATTTACCAGAATGTCATGTGTCAATAATTCTGACGACAACTAAAAATAACGAAATGAAAATGTTTATACAAGTCATGCAATGTCGCGCGCCGTTGCCAACCAAAAACATCTGAAATTCCTCTACTTTCAAATGCGCTAAAAAGTACTTTCAGTTTTGTGGGGTTGGCAGCAGAAATTCACTAAATCTGACGTCATCCTAAATATAGCGTGAAAATCCTATAGTATAGATACCTAAATACCTAATAAAATTGAAGTACTTAACAATACCTAACCTGAAGGGTAAGTTTCATAAACAAAAAAAAAAGGTAATAAAGATAATTAAATTAGAAATTGAAATGACAACACATAATCTGAAGGATAATTCAATACTGTTGCAGAACCGCGTTGTTGTGGTGATTCACTCCAACAAGGGGTTGGTAAGGTTTGTTATTACGACAACACAACACACTTATCAAACCTGAGTAGTCCCTGAATTCTTGGGGGAACCTTTACGGATGGGATTAATATCTGCCAGTGTTTCCGATGGCCTGGAACTGGATCAGGATCGCGACAAGAAGCAACTGACCCTGGGCACTGAAGATCGCGGTAACTAGGGGTCACTAAAGCTTCCAATGTTCCAGAGGAGGCTGAAGACTGGAGGTACTACTTGAAACACACAGTACGCTCAACGTTTAACTCTTTACTCAAGTTAAGGACTAAGAGTAACGAATAAAAGGTGACGATTAAAACGTAACGTCTAAGACTGAGGATTAAAGGTGATGAATAAAGGCCTGAAACAAATGGACGTTATGAGACAGGGCGTAGAGCAATAGGTAGGTATGTCCAATATTCGGAATTCAACCATATTATTAACAGAAAATTATGCTTTTACACAGGCAATAGAGAAACACAGAGAAGACTAATAAGAAAAACCACTTACCAAAATCACTTTTGGCCTTTAGGAACAAACAATTGACCACGTTGCTATTTTTCGACTCACAAAAAAAATCTGCACAAGGCGATTGGGTGCTAAAATAGCGGATTAGCCACCCTAGATCTATGAGCGAAACTTGGCAACTCAGAAATCGGCAAAATGTGCCTGAGGAGTTTTCCCGAACACTTAATCCTGGAAAGTCCTCGACCTGAATGACCTCTGATTGTTCCTGCAATGTCCTTTAAAAAAGGTTCTGTCAAAACTCCAAGGTGGAAGGTAGGTACTGGGGATTTTGATGGTAGTTGGGGCATGGTACTTATTCAAATTAAGTTAGTACCGGTCATTGACTCTATTTGGAGCGCTGTCAATCTAGACAATCTAGTCGGATCAGACAATCAGCTGTTCTAGTGTAAATATTGTGATTTTGTTTGTTAATAAATTAATTGTCTATTTATTTTAACCCTACTAACAGGAAATCAATTCCATTAACAAACCTCTAACTTAATGATTCTGGGACAAATGAAAAGTTTGATGAAAAGTTTGGCCACAACTATTGAAAAGACAGCAGTGGCTTGACGAGGGTATGCTATTCATTGAGGCGAATACGCTTATTTCCTTTCATTTTAACCCAGGAAAAATCATCCCGTAACAGGGTTTTTCCAGTTTAAAAATAAAATAAACTTGTATCTACTATTTTCAAATCTAATATTTTCAAATCTAAGCGGCAGTAAATGACATTAAATGTAAACAAACACCAGCTGGTTATCCAGCCTCCCTTTGGGTTTATATCCCACAAGGACCAGTGCGCATGCGCCGGGGACAGGATTAGCTTAAGCTGAAGCTTCTGGGAAAAAACATTCTTGTGGCATTTCATTAGGCACGTTTGGTTTTCAATGACGTCGAGTGATTTTCCAGGATCTTTCTCAAATATTTGCATATTTGTAAGGGCTTAATTTCAACATGTTTCGTAAGCGGTCGCCATTTACAGAGTACCACTTCTCCCCGAGATTATTTTTCCACATAATCGTCAAAATATTTGAGAGATTTTCTAGTTCTTGATCCACGACGCATCTGGTTTTCTAGTTGTGGCTCACAGTCTCGCATTTGTTCTGTGGTAATAGATGTTTGCTTGCAAAAGATCTTGACTTTCTTCTGACTGAGTAGGCGTATTTATAACATGGTTATCAGCATTATTTTCCGATTGCAGTAGACTATCATAACCACATGGAGCTAAATGTTTTAGCGTAACCGTTGCTTCCATCTCGTCCATCTGAAAGTCGAACTAGTAAATATTGAGGGTTAGCTTCAATGAGATCAACCCCTTCAACGAGCGGATCGTACTTTATGTGTCTGACATGCTTTTTCATGTAAATTTTTCCAGAAGTAAGCCATGGGGGGAGGTATTGCTGTATTGATTTTCTTGAAAGACGGAACATTCTTTCATGTGGAGTGGAGTTAGTAGCTGGCGCATAAAAGAGTGTTGAATTTTGAAATTTCTTAAGCTCAACGCTAGAGAGATTGTCCTCCAAATTATGCCTATATATCGATATAGGTATAAGGTATCGATCTGCTTCTAGGTACTCCTTTTGAGAGAAGATAATTTCTAGGCTCATTTGAGATAAATGAAGACCCTTGATCTGTGTGAATGAATTGTTTAGACACCGAATCACTGTCTCAGAAGTAATATCTTGACATAAATAGGCGAATGGAAATTGAGAATACTCATCGTGTACTCGTCGAAAAAAGTAAGTATATATTTGTTCCTTGAATCACATGGAAGAGGGCATTTGAAGTTGCTTTTATGAGCGTCCCCTGATTCCTTGAAAATTAGGTTTGAGTTCTGCACAGACTGGGCAGGACGCTGACATAATGCGAATATCTTCTACAGAGTAGATTCCAGAATGACAGAAGGCTTGATGTGAATCGAATAAAGTTTTCTGCCTATTTCAACCACATACTCGAGAGAATGTATCAGCTACTACGTTTTTTCGTAGATTTTTGATCAGTAATCAGCTGAAAATTACGACCAATCAGGATATCCATTGTCCACTTCGACTATCGAATAAACGTGTTTTTCAACAAATGCGTTTGTTCACACTTACTTAGTGTTCTCGAGTAAAATCCCATTGGCATTCCTGCTTGACTCAAAGTGGCAGCGATTGAATGTTCTGAAGCATCAGTCTCAACCACAAATGGAATGTTATCTTCAATTGATGCAACAGCTGATTTTACAATATCCAATTTGAGCTTCTCAAAATCGTTTACACAGATTTCTGGCAACGAAAAAGATTTACAAGAAAAAAGTCGATAAATTTTCTCTGAAAAGCATGCTGGTACAGGTAGTTTTCGTAGAGGTTCAAGTCTGATTGATATCCAAGACGTTTGATTCATTTTAGGAAGTAAGAACTTTGCCTATGGTAAAATTATATTATTTTCTTACAACGAAAAATATTTTTTTAAGGTTTTTTCATGGTCTGCCTGATTTCTACCGCATATCATCTAAATATGCATAGACACCTTCAAGATTCTCTGATTTCATTATGTAGTCTCTAATACCCGCTGAAAACACGCAACTCCGTTTGTCACGCCAAACGGAATTCGTCGAAACTGGTTTAATTTACCATCTGCCTCAAACGCTGTATACTGCTTTCCGACGTCACGTATGAAAACTTGGTGATACGCACTTTGTAAATCTATAGTACTAAACATCTCAAATTTTGCCACAGCACGAACAATATCTTCAATATTAGGCAGAGGCTAAGCATCTAAATATGTTAATGATTTGAGAGTAATCGATTAACATCCTTTTCTGGTACGTTTCATATTTAGTTACCATTACCTATGCCTGCCAAAGAGAGTTGCTTTCTTCTATGATTTAATTTGAAGGTTTTTTAATTTCAGTAGAAATAAAGTGTATATCTTCTGGTGAGTAACCTCTAGACTTTGTTGCAATTAACCTACAGTCTGCTGATAGATTTGAAAATAATGTAGGAGAATCAATTTTTCCCTCACATACCAACCCGCACCAGTTGAGTACGACCGGTCAAGAGACTTTGACAAAAATCAACTTAAATCCTACCCATTCCAAAAGCCTCAAAAACAACAAGATGTTCATGACTAACCCTTCGAGAAGTCCGTGTAACACTCGAAAGCATTTAACATTTAGTACTGGAAAGCTTTGGAATAACCGACTGTATACTTATTCCCCTATAGTTAGAAACATCGCTCTTATCGTCACTTTTATGAATAGGTGTCAGAATACCTATTTTCCAGTAGTCAGAAAAGGTACCAATAGATAAGCAAAGATTAAATAAATAATTCAGAGTCCTGCTCAATGTACAAACACAACTTTTGAGCAGGACTGACGGTATACCATCAGGTGCATGAGAATAACTAGCAGGAAGATCACCAATCTCCTCAAAGATCTCGCACAGAGAAATCGTTACTGAATTTAAATCAAGATCACCTCTAAAACTGTAATTAGGAGCAATCCCCTCATATTCCTTGTAGATGGAAGCAAAATGGCGAGCAAACAAATTTACAATATCCTGACCGCTGCCTGCGTTTTTGCCGTTATAATGTATGCTATTGGGATAAGCACTCGACCTACGGAGACCATTAATATGTTTCCAGAAGGAACCTGGGTTTTGTTGTGCCAGATCAGAATTAATTTTACCTATGTATAGATAATTTGTAACACCTGAAAACTTCACACACTACTATCTCTTAAAGATGAAAAGTGAACAGAGTCCGCATGATTATGCGTTCTTTTAAATTTGGAATGAGCAATATTTTTCTGAACAATTTGATGTTGACTAAACCAAGATGGAAAATTAGTTGATCCAAAGCGCCTAACCGGGACAAACTTCTCCAGCTCAGAATAAAGAACATCATAAAAAAACACCCTACGCATTTATCAGTGTTGTCCGAATCGAGCACATTATCCCATGGAGCAGAGCATTAGACAAATAGTTATTTAATGCATACAAATCCAAATTTTTAAAATCCTAATTATACCTAATTATCATATTTAAGGCCCGTATCACAACTATCAGGACACAGTTAGGTATAGGCTAGGTGCCTATTATGTAGTAACAATGGATAGGCCATCCATCCACACTCTTGTACGGAATGAACTTGAAAAGATCAGATCCAAAAGATCATCGAAACTGTTCGGTATTAAATTAACTTGTTTAAGGTTCAGGTAATTACAACATACGCACAGGAGACCGACTGACTCAGCTGCTTCCACCCTTAATCCCTCCTCAGATTTCTTCCAGATTGCACCAAGTAAGTTGGAGTCCCCACACATCAAGAGATCACAATTAGGATAATTCGCTGTTAGATCCGAAAGAGCCCTAAGTAAATTCCTCATAAACTGAGATGGGTAATTATGGGGAATATGAACCGCACTAAGAGTCAGTCGTTTCGCCATAACCATTATGAACAAATACATGCTCCTGGGTGGAATCACTGACTGTATAAGTTGTGCTTTAATGTTTTTGCGGATAGCGATTAGGGTGCCAGCACCTCTATTTTTACCAATCTTAGTTGGATTACGATCTTGCCAAAAAACATTGAAGTCAAAGAAGTTCAACTCTACGAAATTAAAGTGAAGCCAAGTTTTTGGCACCAATTACAGGTAAAGCATTGAAATTGATAATACCGCCATTTTTTGGTGGTGCCAAAATACCTGGAAAAAAACGGCTTCATGTTCCAACTCCATGTTATTATTTCTTTACCTTTCCTACTCTAAGGGTCAGATAGATCAGCTATCTTTGGATCAGCTGGTGATAAGGACGAATGACAACTAACCTCAACTTTATTAGGGCTACAACTTTATCAAAATATAAGGACGAAAGGCCCGTACAACCTTTGTGATATTACAACTTACTCAAACTACATTCGATGGCACTAAAATTTAATGCCAAAAGACGAGTATACTTGGCACACTTGTCAACATCGGCCATCTTACCTAATAAACGGAATTTTTGGGAGCAAAAAACTACAAAACGATGGAGAGTCATGTCATGCACAAGGATGACTCCCAAAAGATACTTCACGGGTTGAACGCTCTCCAAATACTTACCTATATGATAACTAATAATGACATCAGCGCATAAATCAGAAAGAACTGATAAACGTAATTTTTTGTATTTGTGTTCCATCATTTCTAAATCTACAGACATATATTTGAGTCTGTAAAGTTGTTGAGGCCATTAATATGATATCCAGTGCTTGAATGTATGGGTACTAGACCAGTGCAGTTACCTCCTAAAAAGGCAAAAAGCGTAAAAAATTAATAGAATGAAAACTGTTAAAAAGAGAATAAAACATAAAGGAAACAACGGGAAAAATAAATTAAACTGAATCCGAGTTACGAGGGTGACATGGGGTGAACTTTTGGGGGTGGAATATGTATTTTCAATATTCCCATCAGAGCTACATCTCTTATCGAAAAAAGTTAAATGTGAAAGTTGTAGGTGATAAAAAGGTCTACAACTTTTGTATGAACTATTTTTTCAGACGACCTAAAATTTTCAGAGAAAAACCGAAAAACCGATTTTTTCGTTTTTGATTTCTATCTCCCACAATTTTTTTTTTTTTTACGTTTGGTGAAAACTTACCTTTTTATACCCCAAACACGCTATAATTTTTTCAATTCAAAATATTAATTTTTACATTTTATTTTGATTTTAAACATAAAAAGAGGCCTCACTTTCACCCAAAAATGTCCTGGAAAAAGTTTTTAGAAAAAAAACAGTGGTCTTTTTTCTTGTTGAAACGTCTACTTTAAGATAGTGTAGAAAAAAATAAACATTACTATGGAAAAATTTGGCAGAAAATGCGGAAAACTGAAAAAACTTGATTTTTTCAGTACCTGCGTTTATGACATATAATCAATATTGTTCATAAGTCTTTGCTTTTTTGATGGCAGTTCTCCATTATCAAACTCGATCAAACTTTCGGATTCTGATGGATCTTCGACTGCGAAATCTTCAATACCGCCATCGTTTTTGAATCCAATATTTTCCCTAATAACAACTTAGTAGTAAAAGTATAGTAAAAGATTTTTTTTTAGTAAATTAATATACTTATTTTATTTCCACTAATTTTTGTTAAACTTTAGCATGTTTCGCTACACTGTAGCTTCATCAGAAAGATGTAGACATAAAAGTGAAATTGTCAAATATAAATAAGGTAAAAGCTGGTCTAATTTTACGTTATTCTAAAAAGGTATTATACAATAAATAAATTTAAAAGTGGTGAATTGTTTAAATCTAATTGTTCATTCAGTAAACAGTCTAAATTTTTAAGTTTCTTTATTTCTAGATATTCTAAAAGATTTAATTTTATCCCTTTGTTTTCATTATGTAAAATTTGAAATTCATTATTAAAATTATGATTAGATTCTAATAGATGATTTGCATAATTGGAGTCTGTTTTCTTTTTATTGAAACTATTATAATGTTCTTTAATTCTAGTACCAAAATGTCTACCTGTTTGTCCTATGTATAATTTGGGACAATCTTTAATGTTAAAGTTTAACAAAAATTAGTGGAAATAAAATAAGTATATTAATTTACTTTAAAAAAAATCTTTTACTAGATAATGAATTTCCACCTTGTAACAGCCGATTCAATAAAAAAAAAAAAAAAACTTAGTATCATTTAAATTGGGAAAACTTCCACCAACTGAAACGCAACAAAACAACATTGTATTAAGGGTATACTAGCAGTTTCGAACTTGGGTCGGTATGAGTCGGTAACAAACTAACAGCATCCGACTGGGGCTGGAACTTGGAAGCAGCACCAATATGGAATTAAGCCTAAGGGATTTCTGACCGCGGTCAAATTCAACTAAATTTTAGTATGTTATAGATCTCACCTTTCTGATCAATAATGGTCAATGCCAAACCACAGCAGTGTTGTTAAATTAAACAGGGTTTAATTTAACAACACTGCTTGTTCTACCATTCCACCACGGTGCCTACACCAGCTGAATTTAGCCACACGCGGATAATCCTATGACTAGTTTTTCAGATAACAGTTAGTAATTTTAGATCTGCTTTGGTGTCGCTCTATGGTTTCGTCGAGAAGTTGATTTGAGTAGCCATTTCTCTTTAGGTCTGCCTCAATCTTGTCAAGGGAGTTCTTATTGTTACAAATATTGGAAGTTCTAGTGTATAACAGTTTCCTGTCACTTCAAAGCTTGGCATTCAAGATAACCAAAGAGTATTGGCATTTTCTATTTTTTTTTTGTATGCTTTCAGCTTCTTGGATTTAATGTAACTTAACGAACGAAGTCATTTTAACACTGGTGAAATTTTTTATGTGACTGATTGCTAATAGACTTTTTCATGATAACTTCCACTCCGTTTCGATGCATTTGGCTTAGGGAGAAATAAACAAGGCATTTAGCCGGAATGCAGCTTCTATTCTACATACTTGCACATATTCACATGATGTCGATATTTAACATCAGCATTTTCAGAAAGAGGCTACTTATACTTACAAAGGAATGTTACATTACATATTCATGTTGCCACCCTCTTGATGGCTTTTTACGCTGCGATTTTCTGCACCCCTGTCTCTGGCAATTATTGGCATTTTGCAATTATCATTATAATAGATAAATGGCTATAATTGGCAAATAATTATTTTTAAATAAAATTTGTTAATCTCAATTTTTCTAGCGTTAACTTTTGTAATTACCAGTGCCACATATCAAAACAAAAGCTTTGTATTTCAACAATTTTATATACTCTCGCGTATGTTTCAAATATTTTCGTCAAACGCTTTTATATATTACTTTACAGCTGGGCTATGGAATTATTTTTAAACGACTGACCAACACGGTCTGTTTGTAGCTTGTTTTGTGAATTTTCCGCATCCGTACGTTTGAAAATACGTATTTCTTTTTCAAACAAATGTTTTCAATGAAAAACAATTTTTGACAAATTTGAGCAGGGAGGAATAATGGAAGTTATTCTTATGATAATGTACATTTATTTTTGTTTGTTTTTTTTTTGTGTATAAAATACTCAGAGAATATACTTGGGAAAATGGATGGCTTACTTAGTCGATAAAGTATAGGTAGACAAAGCGCATATACGAAGTCTGAATATTTTAGGTTTTTATCAAAACTTGGATAAAGCATAAGCTTGAGATACGGCAAAGTAAAATGTATTTTTAAATTCTCTCTTGAAATATATTTTAAAAAAAATGGCTATAATAGTTCATTTAAGTGTAGGTAGGCCAAACTTGCTTTATAAGTGTTCTGTGACGTAGAACCTTTTGTCGACACACTTTATATTTATTTACTAGAGAAGGTGAATAAACCGGCCCTATATTAACAAGAAAATTCTAACTGATAATATTGTCACCTTTCTACAATCTGGAGCACTTGAGGTAATTATTCGAGAGTTTTTTTTGAAAATTAAACAAAACTAATTTAACATTGCTACGTAGATCAATGAAATCAGGTTGGATTTTTATTATAAATAGTGAATAAGATTATTTGCTTAAGAGTGGATTCACTGGAAAGCAACTTTCAACAATTTCATATCATCGGTTGATAAGCTAGAAGATGATGGAAAACTAAAACTCTTGGTAATCTATGTAAATCACAATAATTGCACATATTGTGCTGTGCCTCTTACTTGAGAATTTGGATTCAATTTTCATTTAACCTGAAAGTGAAATATATGCCAGACACTGCCTTACCTCCAGGGAGTAGCAACCTGGAGATGATTGATCAGTACAAGAACTAAAACATCTAAGTAAGGATTGCAACATCAACGCTGTCAGCGCTGAAGAAAGTCAATACGACTACCTATGTTAGAGATTTTTCCATTAGTGGCTTAAGGTTTTCCCAAATTTGACAACGATTGTGAGAGAGAACCACTCTGAAGCTTGATGAAGCCAAGAATCAAGCTCTATCTCTAGAATCGGCACAAAAACATTCATCAGAAGCAGAAGCATATAGCACCTCTCAAAGTGTCATTGGGTCGTATGAATAAAGACGAAGTACCTACTTGCTACTACTACAAGTATTAGTATGTTCTACGTAGTAGTTACTTCACAACGAAGTAGATACTACATTCCGAAACTACCGGAAATTAGTAAATGCTTCTTTGTGAAGTAGATACTGCAAAACATATACTAATACTTATAGTAGTAGCACGTACTTCGTTTTTATTCATACCACCCATTTACTCAATTCAATCTGAAAGTAGAGAAACACATAAAGACTCCATAGTCCAAGAGCCGGCAATACTAACGGGTATGTGATCGTTGCAATTTATTTATTTATTTAATTATTTATTTATTAATTTATTTATTTATTTATTTATTTATTTATTAATTTTTCTACGGCAATTCACACAAAACATATAATATAACACATCCTTAAACTAATAAGAATCAAGAGCGAGATCAACAGTGTCATCTACTACAAAGCATCTCTAACACCTACTAATACAAAAAGTTTAAATAACAATACAAAGAATATATAAATATGAAAAGCATTTCCAGTTTACCCATATAAGAGCACAATAGATTCTTTAGTCTTTTTTAAATTTTATGAGTTCGGAATCAAAAAAGTTTATTTGCTTAGTCAGACTATTCGCCCTAAAACCAAAAGAGAGATGGGCTCATTGACACCGTAATTATAGTGCGATGGAAGTAAACCAAGAAACTATCAGACTTACTTCCAGAAGGGATACCCAATCGAACCAGGGTCAACAAATAACAATTGAGGACAGTCTATGGCCGCAGGAAGCACATATTGATCAAAATTCTCTTTTCTTCTAGAGAATGCAAAGACAGACAAAACTCCTAAAAGCTGCTATCCCTTAAAACTTATTTTGGATTCTTTCTATCTGTTGAATAAAGCAATTGTACGAAGGAGAACAAACAACGGAGCAGTATTCCAGAATCGGTCGGATAAGAGAACAATACAGCCTCTTGAATGTGAACATAAAAAAGTCAGCTGAGGATCTCTGGATGAAGCCAAGTATCATCATAGCCTTCAATCTAATTTGGCTAATGTGAGCCTGGAATCAATCAAAATACAAATATCTCAGTCTTGACATTAAGCAATGTGTGATCAATTGAATATACAAAGTTGATCAGGTTTCTTTGTCTAGTAAAAATCTCATGACGCTTGTTTATGTTTAAGGTAATTTTATTCTCCATACACTACTCATAAAAAGAATCCAAATCATCCTGTAGGCAAACAGCATCCACTGGACATCTAGTCCTAAATAGCTTATAATCGTCAGCAAAACAGCAAGGCACTACTTTTTCTCATCCTCTGGGTCCAGTCCGTTAAAAGTAAGCAAAACAGTAGTGGGCCACAGTCAGAACCTTGAGGTACTCCAGAAGAAACCTCAATCTCGTCGCGGAATTATAAATCCAAGAATGAAGAGGATGATAGATACCCAAAGCCTTAAGCTTGCGATGAAGCACCCTATGATTGACCCGGTCAAACACCTTAGAAAAATCGGTATAGACCGAGTCAACCTGGGGGTTCAGGTTTTAGTTAACATATAATACTAAGTTTGAGTCAGTGGCTCTAACCTTTACACATCCAAATTGCTCTGGACTGATCAAATTTCGAAAAGTCCAGGGCAGCTTGTTACTTACTAAAAAGTCAAGCAATTCAGGTATTTCCGACTGATTACAAACTGCCCGGTAATTTAAAAGGAATATGTCCAGAGGATGATGTTGGTGATGCATTAATGACGAATGTTCCTTGAGCTTATGGCAAGTAAGATGGTTTGCAGAAATTTAAGGTAAACCCTGGTAGAGACCGAGAGGTAGTTTTTTTTTCTACTTTTATTTTTTTTCTATACGTGCCTTTCCGAAAGTTGGAAATCAACAAGTTTATTTCAACCCTTGAAACAGGCCATTCATATAGCGGATTTGAAGAGTTATTAAATCTCTTAGGGTGCGCAGTCAGGAACATCGTCTTCTATCTATGCTTCTTTTTCCTTGAATTTTCTCCTGAATTATTCATTGAAGTACCTGTTTCTCTCCCCGCAGGATACATACCAGATATTTGAGTTTCCGTTTTTTCACAATGTTCACTACCTCTTTATCATTCTTTATCCTCCGCAGCACATAGAAATTGGTAATTCAGTTTATGCAACATATTTGAAGGATCTTTTAGTACAACCACATATCAAAAGCATTGATGTTTCTCATCTCCAACTTTCTTAGAGTCCTTCTAAGCCATAAAAAACATCAAAAACATAGCAACATACCATTATCATTTAAAAGTCCAAAGTAAGGTCACTGCTTCAACAGTTAGATCTTAGGCTAAACATGTTCTTTCAAGAATTTGAAATCTTCTTTTAAGTATTTGTAGGGCGTCTAAGAAAGTTGCTATCGAAATTGTCTCATCGGAATAGGCAGGTTTCCTGTTGATTTTTACCCCTGTTGTCATATTTTGCTATGCCATTTTCAATATTTCTTCTAAGAAAATGAGTAATGACCCCTCGCTCTATTTGAATCTTTGATAATCACCGATTTTACTTGCTGTCTATTGCTTAAAATATAATTTTGGGATATTTTCCTGCGATCCAGATTCTTCTCTTTAAGAATTTTTAGAAGTAGCACTTTTACAAAGGTAGAACCTTGCGAATAGAGCCTCTTTTGTTCTAATCGGCTCTGAACTCAAACTGAGTCTAACTTAGCTCCACCTCGAGTCTTTTATAGATTTTGTAAAGAATAATCTGATCAAGAGCTTTCAATATATGCTCATTAGGTTTATTGTTTTGTATTAGCTTTTTACGAGAGAGTTACAAAATCTGAGGCAAGCTGATCCTTTGGTATAATTCAAGATTTATTGTATATTGCATTAGACAGTACTCAACAAGCTTCAAGATTTCATTGGGCAAGTTATCTGGTCTCATTAAGTCAGGTTAGGCAGAAATACACTCAATGTTGAAATTTTAACTCTCAAAAGCTGCAGATGGATCATCAAAAAAAAGTCTATAAACCACTGTAGTCTTGGGGAACTAAAATATAGGGATGATGATCCAAATTATTTATTTTTTTGGTAACTGGCAGTAGTTTTACCGATTAATAAACTCTTGATGTACGTTTCTGATGGGTGTATGGCTTGTAACATTCGAAATGTCACAAAATAGTCATTTTTCTACAAACTTAACCAAAAGTGTCATTTTTAATGGATGCTGGCAGTGTCTAAAATGCCATTTTATGACACTGGTGTTAAAAGTGATTACTTTTAGCACTGAGTGCTAAACGTAATCACTTTCAGTGCGTTTGTATAAAAAAATAGTGTATGATATTCGTGCTAAAAGTGATTTTATTTTGTTCAAAGGGATGGAACACCCCGCCTTCGGCTTCACAAAATAATATGTCACTTTTAGCACATATATCATGAATAACTATTGATTTTTGTCTGAAAGTCAATCAAATCAATGAAAAAATCATCAATGCGGAAAGGTTATAAATAATCTGTAGGCAGTTTTACATATCAAAAACCTGCTAGGTGAAATCAAGGGGTCAGGATGAGCTCAACCTTCTTACCTTTAAAGTTCAGAATAGGTAAACATGAAACTTAAATTTGACTACCTAGAGATTTTACATTAGTTTACCTTGCAAAACTACCACATTATTGATTTGAAATTAAAAGTTAAATAAACCTTTTAAAGGTTAATGAATCCACAAAATATTATATCGATCAGTACTCGATATTGAGGAAATGGATTTATAATAATTATTATAATAATGCATAATTATTAGATAATAAATAATGATAAAGAAAATGATAATTAAAGCTAATCTCTGACTCTGATAATAATTAATTAGTTATACTTAAACAGTAATTAGCTATTCTATCTAAATACTACTATACGGTAAACAATTTAAAATTTAAGTCGGTAATTGAATTTACATAGATAATAATTACTTAATAAAGCTAAACGATAGGGGACGATAAAGGAAATGTAAATAGTTATTTATATACCAAGTGAGTTAAATGAATGTTTATTCATGATAGAGTTGCGAAGGTAAAATTACCGGTAATTTACGTAAAAGTACGTAATATTACCCATATCTCGGTAAAATTTATAAAATCGGTAAAATTGGACGTAAAGTCAACAAAAGTCCGTTATTAGTTCTAATTCAAGAACAACACGGGTTTCGTAGCACTAGAGACTTCAAAATTATTAGGGAAACCAAGGATATGCGTTAAATTGAAAATTGAATTTTAAATTTATCTCTCTTTATTTTGAAAAGTAGATAGAGAAAGCAGTGAAATTAAGAGTAAAGTAAGTCGACGATCACAGACATTGATCATGTTGATTTTCGCATTTAATAAGATAACATGTAAGGTTCTAGTAGTCAATAAAATTACATTTTTTAAAACACAATTTCTCCACGGCGGCGGCGTGTAGCTCAAAATTAAAAAAAAGCGATATTTTAAATAGAATTTAATGTCCTTCAAAAACATGTATCACATACCCCTTCCCATTTGAAAAAATTAGGGTTGTAGCCGCCCCCGCTAGGGTGTTGAGGTTACAAGGATGATAATAGTGAAACGTGTCCCCCTGAAAACAAAAGTTTACGGGTCCGAGGGTTTTTTTAAAAAAATTTATGTGCAAAGCCGTAAACCTTGCTGGACTGTTTTCGATGGGTCACCTTGTATTTTAAATTTTATTTTACACAAGCACAAGAATCTTTAATTTATCTCTCAAAAAAGCTCATCTTACCACCAGCAGTAGGTATTCTAAAATTAAAATCAACGTTGCGTCTCCAATCATTGAAGAATCCCAAGTTAATATTTTTAATTTTTACTAATTTTACTGATAATATTACGTGAAATTACCCGTAATTTTACCGAAATTTATTTTACGGGTAATTTTGCAACTCTAATTCATGAGAAGAAAGTTTAAGCCACGAGCCCTAGCGAGTAGGTTAATTTTCTTAGAATGAATATCTAAACATTTCAACTCACGTGCTGTATACAAAATTTTATCCCATTTTGTGGAAATTTAAAAAATTAGGTACAAGGAAAAATGCCGGGAGTGAGTTAAAAATATTTTAAATCACTGAAGTTTCAGATTTTTAGTTGGGCAGAGTGATTTAAAATGCCGAGAGTGGGTTAAAATGTTTTTAAATCACTGATGGGATAAACGTCAACATACCTTTATTGTTATGCGTTCAAAATGTCATTTTTAAACGTCAAAATGGGATAAAATAAGTTACGATAGTTAAGATGGCACGTTTAACACACCCATAGTTAAGTAATTATACAAGCCTGGACGGAATCCTTGTAAAGCCTCGGAAGTTTTCACAAATTTGAGCTTTGGAGGTACCAAACTGGAGAGAGAAAACCAGATAATGGTTGGGGATTAACTTTTTACAGGACCCAAACTTTCCTTGAAAAGGAGGCCCAAATTTGCTCTGCGATTCAGGACAGCATGGTCTCAAATTTGTCAATTTTCACTTGTAGAAGTGCAGTCACGGATTTTTCGTCCTGCCGAAGGTGCCTGAATGAATTGAGAGAATATAAGTACTCATTCATCAGAGAGAAAAAGGAATTTACATACCTGAACGGCCAATAGTAACCTCACTATCAAAAAATCTTCACAAAAATCAACAATCGGTTGATTTTCCAGGAAACTTTCTAGTAGACACGAGCGAGTACCCTTCTGGGTAGTTATTCGATAAGAATATTGACTCGATGGCCAAAAATAAAGGTAAAGTTTTAGGATTTTCAATCACTTCTAAAAATCTGGACGACCTGTTCGGTCCCAAAACAAAAGAGAAATGGGCAACTTAAAAGTACCCACATTGGTCCTGTCTTTTCTTTCTTCGTCTGTCAAGCTTGTCAAAATCATAGAAATGACAGCACTACAGGTGGCTCGGAAACAACAAAATTCTCGATATTAGCCAATGAATATTTATTTATACAGTGATATTAGCTTAGGGAAACTAGTCGGAAGAATCATAGATGTCGCTAGGTGTACGAGACTTCAACACTTACGGCCAATTTCATAATAGAGAATTTAAAGTTACTTTAGCTAAATAGACTTTTAGGATAAGATTTTTCAACTTCAAATGAAGCTTTAAATTTGAAGTTTACTTTAAGTTGATTAAGAAATTGGCCGTTACACTTAGGTAAGCCTCATCGTAGGTATTTATTTAATTAATAAAATTGGATACTGGACAATAATCACCTTTAAATAATTTAATTGTTTCAATTTTAATGAACAACAAGTTCGCCATCCGGTCAATTAATTATTGTTTTTAGAATTTCAAAACTTGTGTTTTTATCGAAGGGGTTAAATGTCAGATAGGTACTGGATTTGTTTTACCTTTTCAGATTTTTGTATTTATCTTTTTAAATAATAGCTAATTATTTGAATAGTGTCTAGTTTGGCTATTCATTGATAATGAAAATAATTTTAAACAAACTAGTGGCGCCCTCTCTTTACTGTACCAACTCCAAGGACCACCCCAAGCTGAAGAACCACTAAGCATAGTCGAGCACAATTGTGAGCATTCTTTTGTTCCGACAAAAAAGAGTTACAGGCTAATTGAATATTTTATTACTAGAACCGATATTTTGTCCGTCAAATGATTCTAGCAAATTGAGCGTTGGAAACTTCACTGCTAAGATAACCTCACAAAAAAGGGACTCGGATTAAGTTTGGCGATTCCGGTGACCAATCAGTAGTTTTCCATCGTCCATTTCATTTATTGAAAAAGAACATTAATAACTTTCGCAGCATTCCTAGTGTAGATGTGCATGGTCTTATGAGAATCAAACATTTTGACTATGAGCAGGTCTGGGGTTTCCTCTCCAGAAAACTGCTTTAATTAAGTAGATATTTTTCCAAAAACTGTGAATATCGACTATTTTGATTTTCTCATAAAATATATCGGTGTCACTTCGAAATTGCCACAAGTCCATGAGGTTCATGGTCAATTCTTTACACGTACCGTGTACATTATCTTGACTGGAAGAAATATCTTTCTATTGCTTCTGGGAGCATCCCGAATACTGCCAAAATAAATAGAGTTCCGCTCCATTTTACTCAAATTAATTTCAAGATTTTATTTCTTGCAATGGGCTTGCGTTGTCGAATTATAGTTTTCAAAATGATCCAGTCGATAAAAATTCCTCCCTTACCGTTTGCAATTTAAAATAAGCCGTATCAGTTTTCTTCTCAAAATAAGAGCAGATTGATATCTCATATTCCTCTGGGCTTAGCATTTCCATGAAATTGAAGAAGTCAGTTTTAGTTTTCCAGTTTCCATAGTGTAAAAAAAAAAACTACAAAAATATTAAATGATTTTAAATCATTAAAAATTCTCAGCTCTGTGTGAGGTTTCCTCTTGAGTGCTTTAAGGATTTAGATAATATTTTCTTTGGAACTTTTAGATAATTAATTTCAAAACGGTTTTGATTATCTAGGATCGCATGCCTCTCTCAAAAGCAATAAACCAATACCAAATAAACTGTCCAGTTCAGACAGGTGGTTATGATGACCGATTAAACCCATCGCTTAGATTCATTTATCCTTGCCCTGTTCAATGTTATGACATCTCAATCTGTTCACACTTCGATGGCGGCCCAGGCGGACGCCGAAATGGCCGAGACAGTCTGGAGGAAGACAAATTTAATTCAGGGTCTGGGTGCTATCTTGACCCTTGTCAGATCGGACGAGAGGATCGACCCTTTTGCGGGTGACACGTTTTAAACACGGCAAGAAGTAGCCTTATGATACCGGCCTTTTCATCTAAATATTGCATGTATGAAATGTGACAAGGTACTGGTGACCTCATATTTCATGTATGTTGGTTGAAAAAGATTGGAATTTGAAGCAATAGAATTTAAGTTAATTAGACGAAACAAATAACCTTAAACTAAGTAGGTTATCTTCTAAAAAGTTGATACTATACTTGTTCAAGCACTTACTCACTAGCTACGATTCAAAAATTCAGAACGATCTACAGAAAGACCGTTTCAAGCGTTCTCTACGCTATGTATTGAAGATGGAGGTAGAAAAGTTTTATGAAACTAGAAAAATAATCAATGTAGTACAAAAATTGCAAAAACTGGAACTGAGTACAGAGTACTCTGGGTATAGCAATACAAGATGTGTCCAATTCAATAACAAATTCTTTTTCCCAATCAGATCGTCGTATGTGACTTCAATTCGAAGCGTTTCACTGTAAACTGAATAAAGGGCAATTCTACGCGCCAACTTCGAAAAAATCTTATGATGGGATTGAAGCATTTTATCTTAACTAGGTCATGAACGCGCTTCGCGCGCTTTTTTTTTTTAAAATCAAGTCCATCAAAATAATTTTCCAGAATTTTTCCGACCCAATCCAGAAATTTCCATGCGTTTTCCAGACGTTTCCAGAAATTTCCAGACTTTATCTAGATTTTTCCAGATTTAGCTAGGCTTTATTCAGACCTGTCTAAATTTCTCCAGACCTTACCAAGCCCTCTCCAGACGTTTCCAGAAATTTCCAGGCTTTCCCAGACTTTATCCAGACTTTTCTAGACTTAGCTGGATTTTTCCAGACTTTATCCAGACTTGTCTAGATTTCTCCAGACCTAATAGAGCCTTTTCCAGAAGTTTCCAGAAATTTTCTGGCTTTTCCAGACTGTATCCAAACTTATCCAGACTTTTCTAGATTTAGCTGGACTTTATCCAGACTTATCTAGATTTCTCCAGACCTCATCCAGCCCTTTGACCTCTCCGGACTTCTCCCACTTTCCCGACTTCAAATACACTTTTCCAGACCTTATCCAGACTTGTCTGAATTTCTCCAGACCTTATCCAGCCTTTTTCCGACGTTTCCAGAAATTTCCAGGCTTTTCCACACTTTATCCAGACTTTTCCAGACTTAGGTAGATTTTTCCAGACTTTATCCAGACTTGTCTAGATTTCTCCAGACCTAATAGAGCCTTTTCCAGATTTTTCCAGAAATTTTCTGGCTTTTCCAGACTTTATCCAAACTTATCCAGACTTTTCCAGACTTAGCTAGACTTTATCCAGACTTGTCTAGATTTCTCCAGACCTTATCCAACCCTTTCCTGACCTCTCCGGGCTTCTTCCAAACACTTACCCGACTTCAATTATGTATAAGTAATTGCCTATCTATGAGTCAGCACTTAATGTATGCAAAAGCGGTGACAACCTTGAACTAACATAAACATTTCGATTTTATTTTCAGACTAGGTCATGAGCGCGCTTCGCGCGCTTTTTTTTTAAATCAAGTCCATCAAAATAATTATAAAATGGAAAATATTTATTAGGTGTTGTACAAAAAACAGCATAATTTTTGATTTAAATGTACATTATACATTAAATGTAACAGTGAGATAAGTTGTATAGATGTTATTCTAGTGAAGAAATTTCAAATGCGATGGATGGAGTTGGTGACTAATTATTTTTGTATGGTATATCATAATGATTTTAAATCGATCACATTTCTTGAATGTACGGTGTGCGTATGTCTACTTATCTCATTCTGTTTTATGGAACTCGTAGGTGTAGGTATACATTATTCGAAGTGGTTTATTTAAAACAGAATAATCATAACCATAATCAAGGTGTTATTATAAACCGAGTTAGTAACTATTTATGTGCTGTGGTATAATACGAGATATCGAGTCTTAATTTTTTTTTTACATTTTCATGAAGTTCCTTTTTTTTTATTAGGCCAGTTATTGAAGTCTACTCGATCAACATTTTACTGCAAACAATCGAAAAAAAAATTTTTTAAAAGATTTTAAATTCAATTGCTCAATTATTCAACTTACATTTTTTGTTTGTACCTACGTGGTAGACATAAATTTTAAATGTGATCAAAGTAGTTGGTGAATTATTACTTTTGCGGTACATCGTAATGACTTTAAATCGATCTTATTTTTTGAATATACGGTGTGCATATGTCCAGTGCAACTTATTCTATTTTATGGAACTCGTAAGAATCCAAAGTTTAAAGAGTGCTAAGTCTTCATGTCGTTCTTCGTTATTTTCAATCATTTATGTTTATCGTGTTCAGGTTTTTGTCTTGTGATCTTCAAATATCTTGTAAATAAGTTGTAAAGATCTTCTGAAATCACCTATGACTGCGAAATTTCAAAATTAAATTATCAAAAAAACAATTCTTTAAAAACATGGTTTTTGACAACACTATTGCCTCTTTGTTTCCCTGAATAAAGTTTGAATGAGTCCCACGAACGAACTCTGAAAAGCGCCACATAAAGTTGTCCGTGACTAATACATCCTTTCTGGAGATCAATTACTATCCTATCAAATGTTTGTCCTTGAGATTTGTTAATCGTAACTCATTGCAAAGGCTAATTTTATTTTAAAATTGTCTTTGTTTGAACGTAAAGGGGTAGACGTTTTCGCAGTAGAGTGTTATTCGATTTATGAACACTATTTCTCCCTGTTTATCTACAGTCAATATCTCACAGCGTAACAGATTATCCCCAAGTTCCAGAACTAAAGGCCTTGTACCATTGCAAAGGCCTGCACTGATGCTTAGATTTCTAATAAGCATACAATAGAATTCGTTTTCAATCGTAATTCATGGAGCGGGAATTCGGCGGATTAAGCGAACTTAAATATTTTGGAAGAATAGCATCATTTAGATCACTATTATCACAGTTCTTGACACTATCTATACTGGTGTAGAGTTTTTCGGTCTTGACGTCCAACAGTTCGACAACTTATTCGTTTATTTCTTCGACATCAACATTTCTTGCAGAAAGTATTGCAGATTTGGTCAAGTCCCTGAATCTTCCTTCTTTTAGTATTGTTCGTCGACTTTTCGTATGAGGAGCGAGGGGGTGAAGCGAAAACCAGGGGTGACCTTAGGTGACCATTGGCGTTCAAATGTAGGGTGCCACCAGCTCACATTCCTTTCGAGTATTAGATTAAAATCGACGGACTTTACTTCTCATAGATGTTTTCAACAATATCCGAATTATCAATACATTTCTCCGACAATTTTAGATTGTCGTTAGAATCATTTAGTGTTCGTTATCGCATAAAAATGGCTCAATTTCAGCAATAAGTGCTTAATATTGGCCTTTAAGGCGGCAACCGTTCGAGATTTGTCAACATAGACTTTGGATTTTAGAATGCCTAGAGAAAAAAATCCAGTGACGTTAGGTCGGCCAATTGTGGATTCTGAAGGACGATCGTTGACATCATAAATTGCACGGAGTGCACGAAACGTTTTCCGAATAGAACATTGGTTTTGATAATGATAATAATTTTTAACAATTCCGACGCGTTGCTCAATCGTGTAGCGCTCCATAATAAAATGCAGAGACTAATTGAATACGGCTGCCAAAGATAGCACCTGTGTGACTATCGAGTTTTTCATGGGCTATTGTCAAACATCGAGCGTTACTATTGGAAAACCCTATACATACCTAGATTCTTCTATTGGACCTCGAAAAAATATTAAACCACTTCCTTGCTTTGAAAAACAACCATCTACAGAGCAATATCTAATAGCACAGCTAATAGGCATATTGTCAGAGAATTGTCACATAAGTAACAAATTCACAGTCCTTCACAAAGATGCAACCGAGGAGAACATTGAAAATGCCGAAGCAAACTTCAACGCTAATGCTTGTGATTATTGTGAGCTTTGAGATCCGCTAAAATTCAACCCTTTCCAGATTTTCCAGAATTTTTCCGACCCAATCCAGAAATTTCCATGCGTTTTCCAGACGTTTCCAGAAATTTCCAGACTTTATCCAGATTTTTCCAGACTTAGCTAGACTTTATGCAGACTTGTCAAAATTTCTCCAGACCTTATCAAGCCTTTTCCAGAGGTTTCCAGACATTTCCAGACTTTCCCAGACTTTATCCAGACTTTTCTAGACTTGGCTGGATTTTTCCAGACTTTATCCGGACTTGTCTAGATTTCTCCAGACCTAATAGAGCCTTTTCCAGACGTTTCCAGAAATTTTCTGGCTTTTCCAGACTGTATCCAAACTTATCCAGACTTTTCCAGATTTAGCTAGACTTTATCCAGACTTGTCTAGATTTCTCCAGACCTTATCCAGCCCTTTTCTGACCTCTCCGGACTTCTCCCAAACACTTTCCCGACTTCAAATACACTTTTCCAGACTTTATCCAGACTTGTCTGAATTTCTCCAGACCTTATCAAGCCTTTTCCAGACGATACCAGAAATTTCCAGGCTTTTCCAGACTTTATCCAGACTTTTCTAGACTTGGCTAGATTTTTCCAGACTTTATCCAGACTTGTCTAGATTTCTCCAGACCTAATAGAGCCTTTTCCAGACGTTTCCAGAAATTTTCTGGCTCTTTTCCAGACTTTATCCAAACTTGTCTGAATGTCTCTAGACCTTATTAAGCCTTTTCCAGACGTTTCCAGAAATTTCCAGGCTTTTCCAGACTTTATCCAGATTTTTCTAGGCTTAGCTAGATTTTTCCAGACTTTATCCAGACTTGTCTAGATTTCTTCAGACCTAATAGAGCCTTTTCCAGACGTTTCTAGAAATTTTCTGGCTCTTTTCCAAACTTTATCCAAACTTATCCAGACTTTTCCAGACTTAGCTAGACTTTATGCAGACTTTATCCAGACTTATCTAGATTTCTCCAGACCTTATCCAGCCCTTTGACCTCTCCGGACTTCTCCCAAACACTTTCCCGACTTCAAATACACTTTTCCAGAACTTATCCAGACTTGTCTGAATTTCTCCAGACCTTATCCAGCCTTTTTCCGACGTTTCCAGAAATTTCCAGGCTTTTCCAGACTTTATCCAGACTTGGGTAGATTTTTCCAGACTTTATCCAGACTTGTCTAGATTTCTCCAGACCTAATAGAGCCTTTTCCAGACGTTTCCAGAAATTTTCTGGCTTTTCCAGACTTTATCCAAACTTATCCAAACTTTTCCAGACTTAGCTAAACTTTATCCAGCCTTATCCAGACTTTATGCAGACTTGTCTAGATTTCTCCCGACCTTATCCAGCCCTTTCCTGACCTCTCCGGACTTCTTCCAAACACTTACCCTACTCCAATTATGTATAAGTAATTGCCTATCTATGAGTCGGCACTTAATGTATGCAAAAGCGGTAACAACCTTGAACTAACATAAACATATCGATTTTATATTCCGATTGCCTTATTTGCATAATTAAAGCGGTGACAACCTTGAACTAACATCTCGATTTTATAGTCAGATTGCCTTATTTGCATAATTAAAGCGGTGACAACCTTGAACTAACATCTCGATTTTATAGTCAGATTAAACTTTGTCTTAATAATGTTCTAAGTTCTCTCAGAAACAGAGGTGTCACATAATAATAGAGGTGACTTCAGGGATCAAAAATGTCGAAAATGTATTGGTGATAATGAACCTGTAATAAGAAATGAAAAAGTTGATCGATTATACTGAAGTCCAGCCAGGAAATGATGTCTCTTGAACCACCAGTTCAAAAAATAACGGTGCAGAATAAAACTGAAGAGAGACCCTTCAGGCTGTTTTGAAGACTGAATATCTGCTACCACTTAAATCTCTTTACCTTCCTACAGAACGAAAAAAGCCAGATAAACAACAATTTTACAAAATAGTTATTATATTTGCCCAAGATGATCTTTGATTTACCTATGTCTTTTTCGTTAACACCATCAAACAAATTTTGACTTACTCCAACTTATATCAATTTTATAACAGTGGAGGTGAAAGAAAACACCTAGGCATCCTCATTGAATTAAATTTGTAAATAATATTATCTAAATAACTCTTGTTACTTCATTATAATGAAATATTTTGTAAAATATTCCAAGCAAACTAGGAGAACATCTTCTGAAACAGAACTCAAAATAGCTTTCTTATTTCCTAACAAAATACCAGCCTTTACTAAGCTGTGAAATTTAATTATTAATTTGTCACGTAACAAAATTTTTGTATAAATTTTCATTTTATTAAAAAATTTGTTCATGCAAAATTATATTGCTCCGTTGTTCATGCTATTCAAATGTTTTATCGCCAAATTAAGTTGTGATGCTAAACCCAACCAAAGCTTTCAACGTAATCAAAATCAGTTATATCGCAGCGCCGAACTAGCCGTTTCAGTGTTATATCTGCTCATAAATCTCAAAGAAACAAATTTAATGACCCTCCCTCATAAATTTGCAGCCTTCAAGAAAAATTTAATGTCGCTTGGCTATTGAGAATTCATGTCATGGCGTTTGCATCTACGTAATAAAGGATCTAATATAAAGAAGAATATGGAAAAGGGACTTAGCGCTGTTCGCGGAATTATTTTCCTTGGTGATTTACTTGGTAAGCATTAGAAATTTAAATTTTAAGACCAAACCAGCATCTCCGACAAAGTCATTTTGTCCTTTGAGATATATTCTACAGCGCAATTCTCTGTACGGCGTTGACAAGACGAACTTTGTTGTATAAACTAGTTGCAAACTTGTCCTTTCGTGAGTTTGACTATTAGAGAAACTTTAGACTCAGACTGTCCGTTGCCAAAATGTTATCTCTTTTGCCCAATTACGTATAATCTCTCAAATTGGTTAATTAACAATTTCGACTCAAATGATGTTGCGTATAAAGTTTGAAACTTTGTGGTAGGTACCTATTAGTTTTCAGAAAAGATTTATGTAAACGAACAAATTATGTTCTGTTCGCATTTGACTGAAGCGGAAATTAAGAAGGTTAAGAATCCATATGAGAATTTTGTTTGGTTCAACTGTAGCGTCCCGATTTTTTTTTTTTCTCTGAATATGCTCAACATTTTTGCCTGATATATACAATGTAGGTACCTATTATTATAGCCAACAAATTCCAGTTTTCTCTTCGAGAATGGTAGTCCTATAATCAGAAGTTGTTTTTGAATGGTAAGCATAATAATGGTCTTCTTCTTGTTTTTCTTCTTCTCCATACGTTAGGACATAATATATGTATTTTTCAATTCCCTAGTCCTAGGATGTCGATGTCATGGCCTGGAGATATTAGGCTCCAAGCCCTTCTTCTTTCTCTGGCCTATCTTACAATATCGGAACCTCATAGGTATGTTTAATTTCCTCGTTTCTTTTTCTGTCATGTAGTTTGTGTCCAGTTAGTGATCTTAGAACTCGCATTTAAGTTGTTCTTAGCAGGTGCCTGGTAGTTGCGTTTTCCATTGGTGTTACACGCATTTCATAGATTCTAATTTTGCTTTCCTTACTCATATGCCTGTTCCTCTGGATGATATCTCGTAAGTAAGTAAAATGAAGACGTTCTTAAGTACACAAACAAAATTATTCTACTTAGAAGATGACGAGCTTGACAATATATTCCAATTAATCTTATCAGTATTAAAGCCTATAAATAGCTTCAAAGAGAAATAGGTGGGAATGTGTACGCACGCAGGGACTCGCTAATAATATAGTAGAGAAATCGTATGACATAGGACAGAGAAGTAAATTAGATAATTATGTTATCAAGTAGATGAAATGGAATATTTATTTTATCAATCAGTGACATGAACAATGTTACAACGTATAAAAGATAATTATAGCATCAATATTAAACACATATAAATCAACCAGGTTTATGTTGTACCTGAATAACATTTTGTTTTGTTCAATATAAAAATAATATACTGATATACAATATAGATATCAGTTTGTATAAAAGATTTAGAATAATTAGTACTTCCTCATATACTAGTTGGACAATAACCATAATACATTTTGACAATATCGATAACATTCAAGCTTGGTATCTCTAGAGCGGATGTCAGAAGCCACAATGCCGTCCGCATATTTTGCATACGGAACGAGTTTTGGAGCCGGGTCTATCAGTTTGAGAAACTGGAAATATGAAATATTTGGCAAGTCTATGCACTTTCATAGGCTCAATATACACAGTAAAAATAGTAGATATATTCGCCTGCAAGTATTTCCAAATATAAGTCACTGTGTGAGAAGGAAAAAGAAAAACGTGAGCCATTATTGGAAGCAGTTTCGGTGTAGGAATTTTACTATATTTTTAAATACTAGGATTATCATTTAAAACTGCTGAACCTCATGGACGCTGTATCTGCGAAATTATACGGCATATTCCAAATTTATAGATAGGACAATGATGATGATATAATATGATCACCTTAACTAATGAATGATTGTCTCTGTCACTATTTACAAACATTTTTAAATACCCTTCTACTTATCTACGTTGTTGACAATTCGTGTTTTTTTTTTTTTACGGATATGCGCACTCGCAAGGAAATGTCCTATCACGCTCGAGAAGCGGGTGTTCTTTATACTGTTAGGTTTTAAGACCTAAGCTTCAGCTGTTTGATGTTACACTTTTATGAATTCAAACTTCAACATTTCGTACAAAAATCTTAGTTTTATTTCAGAGCGATAGATACATTTTAATATGTGGTGTGGTACTGCGCCAACGTCTCGCAACTCTCTCTCTTCTCTCTTAGAGTAAAGGGCCAGCCTAAAAGTTATGCATTGGTTTGCTGACGTTGCCAAGTAAACAATATTTTCCTAAGACTAAATGAGAAGTATAAAAACGAAGTTTGTATTCAACATATACTGACAGACAAAATCGACACCATAACTTTAGACATTTTTAATAGAACTAATCCCAACTTCCAGTTCACAATGGGAATGGATCAGGAGAATAACAATAAGCTACTGTTCCTGGACTGGCAAATATTCAGAATGGACAATCTTCTTACAGATCTTGGCTCCAAACAAAATAATAGTGATCGATGATTAAATTTTTTTTCGTCACGCCCCTTAGATCTAAGGTTAATATTGTTACAAAGTTACATTGTGCAGAAATGCGTAGTTTGTAAGTCAACAATGCGGTCAGTTTAAATAGAAGAATTTCCTGATTAAAGCATCACGTGGCCCTGCCCAGATCTTTTAGACTTTTCCGTCAGCTCCCCAACAAAACATTGGTGCACTTGTTGATGCGATAGACCGGCGTTATGAAAAGCAACACCGACAGTAGTTTCACCAGTTTCACAAGAGTTTGTAACTGCATTAGAAATGCAAAAACATAAAGCGAGCGAAAATGTCATCAATAGAATTAGGGATATGAATGAACAGTGAATTCTGCCCATACCCAAATCATCAAATAGCAGCAAACTTAAGCAAACCTCTAGTCAAATCTCTATAAATCGAAGTGGCATATGAGATATCCAGACCAAAGATCGGAGCTGCATCATGTAGCATGCTGAATGCTGCTGTTCCTTTTTTCTAAATAGTTTGTTTGATACATCTTTGAAAGCTGACAGTCTCGCAACTGAAGGCCACATTTTCCAGTTTCGTTACCGCAGTTTTGCCGCTGCTCGAGAGGACTTTTCAGTCATTTTCAAGACTAGTTTGTACCCCTTGTGCCGGTTTATTCTAAACGAGAAGGAAGCTCTGATATCACTGCTCGCTACTAAGCCCTTTCAATTTTGCAGTTCGACCTGAAAGGGTGATCCTGGCCTGGGGACCGCCATCTTTCCAAGTCCAATATCGTTTACCGTTCTCATGGAAAAAAATTACCTTATCGGCCATCAGGCACTAGTTTAACGAAATAAATTTGCGTGAAGCAGTGTTACTTTAATTATCAAAATTTTAATTTTTTTAAAATAATGTAATAGTTGTTCATGGGAATACTTTTATTACTCAGGGTCTTTGAGGAGCCCCCATTTCCAATTAGATCACATTTCCAACGAATCCACATTTTTCCAGGTAGATCGGTTGGATGGAGCTTCTGCATATAGATTTGTGGAGTGATTTGTTAGAAGAATCAATTTCCTCGCGTGTCGATACCTGTCCCTCAACATTTGACAGAAGACTGTGAACTTCTAGCCTCTATCTAGTTTGATTGAAGGCTGGGAGTCTGTAACTTCCATCACCGAGTGACCTGCTAACGTACTACAACTTTTTCGTTGGAATTAGAGTTTCATTAATAACTTGCACCCATTTTTTTAATGAAATTGCTTTTATGATCAGTAACCGTAACTTTTGGTACATAGGCCTTTAGTTAATTCGTTAACAAAAGGAGTTATCGTCAATACAAGACGAGAGAAAAACAATAGGAGAATCAATGACAGAAATTTGACAGGTGGCACTGAATGTAACTGCTGCGAAAGAAGAGGATATTTTAATCGTGACTGTATAGTATTCTCCTTCTGGAGACTCTCAGGATTCGATGAAGAAGTTGCAACAGTGCTATTTTCAAATCATACACTGTTCTGGTAAACTGCCTAATACCGCAGAAGCTGGGCGACCACGCCGTCAGAGTTGATTCGAGTGAAGCAGTTCCTGTTTAGAGCCATCAAACATCGATTCGATACGGATCAAGAATGGAGTCTCGACAACAAATCGCCAAAAAAATCGGACCTATAGGAACAAGAATATTGGTGGGATATAATTGCTGATCCAGAAGGTCAATATTATCCTTCAAAGAGACGCTCTCTTCATACGATGAGAATTACCACGAGTGCTACGAAAGTCCGCGCAGGCGCAGACAAAGCGTCTGGCTGCATAACAGTTAACAAGGAATAGGTGGCCATTTTGCTAGTGTCCGTGACTTCAGTCCATAGAAAGATGAATTTCACAGGAGTCAGGTGGTAGATGGTATCTATTTGACAGACTTGAAACATTCCATGTGCAGAGTTGGAATGATGAATGTGATTACTAGTACCTATGATGGAGAACATAGATCAAGAGGACATTTATTTGCAAAGACATGGTTCTAAGGAATCCGGAAGGCATGCTAATGCTGATAGTCCGGAAATGGAGTGATTAGGAATCTGGGGTAAAGGTATGGACGTAGGAGATAAGTTGGTGCTCTTTTCAGGTTGAAGGGTTTTCACGAGGATGAATGATCAGATCGCGACGTTTTGATTTGAAAGGGAGTGTTTTGAAATTACATCGTGCGAAAATGCCGACTTTACTATGCACGACCGAAGCGCGAATATTAAGGTTCCCATTGAATGATATGAATAAACAAGAATTCTTGGGTGAATGATTCTGTATACAAACTCGCACCTATTTTGTAAGTTGTGGACAGTTGAAATAAGAGAATTGTTACATAGAGTTAAGTCAGAGCAATAAGTGATCTGTGAATTTTGTCTCGGAGGTAAAATTCAAGGGGTCAGCTGAGTTAGCCCCGCCCCATAGAAAATTTCTGGATGAAAATTATCCCATAATTTTGCTCTCATTTTGCTCCATTTTGCTCCACTAATTTCGATTTTTGCTCCATTACAGTGGAGAGACTATGTGGTCTATTAGGTGGGGGCTGAATTAACGCTAGAAATTTGATCATGCTCATTTTGTTCTCCGAGTTTTGCTCCATTTTGCTCCATTATCGGCGACTTTTGCTCCATTACCAGGAGAGACCTACAGAGCTCCTAAGAATCTCTCCCAGCCCCCCCCCCCTCCCCCCCCCCCCAGTGAAAATTCAGAAATTTGATAATGCTCATTTTGTTCTCCGAGTTTTGCATTAGCATCGCCGTCTTTGAACGCACCCCTGGTAATGGAGCAAAACTCGCCGATAATGGAGCAAAATGGAGCAAAACTCGGAGAACAAAATGAGCATGATCAAATTTCAGAATTTTCACTGGGGGGGGCTGAATTAACGCTAGCCCCCCCCCCCTAATAGGCCACATAGTCTCTCCACTGTAATGGAGCAAAAATCGAAATTAGTGGAGCAAAATGGAACAAAATGACAGCAAAATTATGGGATAATTTTCAGACAAAAATTTTATATGGGGGGGGGGGCTAACTTAACTGACCCAAATTCAAGATAGGAAGGAACCAGACTCTGAAAGTCTGAAATAGCCTATATTTTGAAGCACAATTTACCACGTGATAATCTGAGCAAAATTTGATATATTTTCATTAATTCCTATTTATTCAAATAGTAAGCCACACCCTAAATGTTCCTCCTTTGGAATGTATCAGTGATAAAACAAAACACTCGGATTAGTCTCGTAGGGCCAGGGAACCTATACACATTCATTGAGCCCTTCGCTTATTTGATTTGGTTTCTAGAAAAGATAGTAAACTTTTTGGACTTCATTTAAATCCATATATTCATTTATTATCTTCTGCCAGCAACCTAAATTCTCTTGAAGACTCTACTTTATAGCAAAAAAAATATGCAGAAAATCATTAGATTTTCATTCCAAACTGGATACTTAGCTCAGGGCTACAAAGAACATATTTTGTGCATAGGAACTTATTCACTTATTTGTCTCAGTTCATTGGGGTATTAATGATTTTAAAATAAAAATATCGATTAAGAAGGAATCTAGTTTTTCATTTTATCCCAATATCTGCCATTCCTATCTCATATTCAATAAACTCCAGCGTACACTCCAAATTTATATCTCCTTATAAATTTGACCATCTCCGAAATTCATTCATATTACTTAATTTATGGACTACCCCTATTCCAATGAATAAAGGGCATTGAGAGCACAGAGCAACCCGAATGGAACACCAAACAAAAAGCTTTCAGAGTCGGCCAAGAGTTTGAATTTCGGAGCTGCTGCACACATACACGTGCATCTCTATATCTGGCTCTCTCTCGCTCTCTTAGTTTATTATATTGAAAGTTTTTAGGGTGGTGAAACTAGGATAATAATTTAGTACAATGTCACCCGTGGGAAAAGGACTCCTGGCCCAGGCTTCGTTGAAATTCAAGCGGCGTTAACAAAAAGCCTCGGAATTTATTTTGTCAAAACAGCTCAGGAAATCAGATATGGTGTTTTATATTTGTCCTTTTGTATTATATTTAGAACAAGCAATAAAAAAAAGATTGTATAAGGTAGATTAAGACTTGACCTAATGTAATCTAATTCACCGCAGTAATTACAGCGGCAAAGGTTATGCAGTGTGAGCAATTTAATAAATTAATATAAGCGCCTCGTAAATATTTCAGGGGACCATGCTTTTCCTAGTGCTGAGCGAGACGATAATAATTAAGAAAGCCCATATAAATTTATCTTCACGTCTTGCTGCCTTGTTAAGGGAAAAATCGAGGGAAAAATTAATTGCTTTTTTGGCTAAGGAAACGTGTGTTTTCGGTCACCATTGTTATTTAGTTAAAATGTCAATAATAAAAGCAAATTTCAAAATACCATTTAAATATTTCTGTTTATAAATATTTCCTGCAAATATGTCACGTGGTTGAAACTCATTCCCAATTATAGATTCGTTATGCTTTCGGGAAATAAATATATGTACTTCAATTTATACACACAGGGAAATATGGAAATTTATTACGTTTGTCTTCATTAATCTCTACGTGTTTGTCATTTTTTTATTTATTATTTTACTTTATTATATCATCCCATTTCCTTTTTGATCGTCTTCTTCTTCTCCCATGCATTTCAACTGGTTATCCAGTCATCATCAGATACATAAAATGCAGAAAAATCATTAAAACAGGGACAAACGTTCATATCTGTTTGTTTGTGTTTGTTTCAACGATTTTTTTGCATTTCATGTATCTGATGATGACTGGATAACCAGTTGATTTTATTGAGTTTATTAAATGTTTGTTCTATTTTGTGGAGAACGGTTTGTTATTTGATCTCTTCTTGTCACATCAAGAATTTTTTCCTGTCTGCTTTAATAGTGTTTGTTAATGTTGGCTTGTGGATGCCAATGGATGCTTTTTGGTTTGGTGTCTGTTTTTGGTAACTTATGCATAATTTTTTATCTTCATAGTTATTTCTTCTTTGCTGTTTTTTTTTATACTTTGTTACGAGTCTAAAACGATATGGGAAAGCTAAGGGAGAAAAGAATGAAGGAATAAGGAATATGACTCTTGAAGGTGCCCTAAAGAAGAAATCCGACTTATAGGGCAGCTCCGACTAGCCCATAAAATTCCGATGAGTGAAGTGGGTCTAAGTAAAGGCGCCACCTGTTTTTCAACCCTGCAGTAAGTCGGTTTCTGTACGAAAGATTTTTCAAAACAGGAAACAGCCTAGAGCATACAAAGAATCAAATCAAAGGAATCAATAAAGGCGATCATCTTTAACTGAAATCCCCTAGGATCGCGCCGCAGACTGAAAAGAACTGAAAATTTCAAATGTCAAAAATCAGCTATAAAGGGAAAATAAAAGAAAATCACCGAATAATTAGATTGTATGGTTTGGTTTATCTTGCTTGCTTCGCTCCGTTCAAAATTCAACAACAATGTTATTAGTTTAATAATAAAAAAAGAAGGTATTCTGGCATACTTATCAATACAGTACAACAAGGATGAATAATAAGGTAATAACTCCTATAATTAAAAACAAAACACCAAACTTCTTAATGGTAATTTATGCCTCTATCTGGATATACATTGTTCTGATTGTTGAACCCTTGGTATGCTCAAAGATACTTATCATGGGAATAATTATGGGGTGAGTATTTCTTTTGAACACAGAGCTTCACTACCAATCAGCTGGAGTGTAACCATATGATTTCAGGACCCAGGACAACACACACATGTTACCCAACTGACTTACAGGGAGTTCCTTGATTGTTTGCTGTGAACAAATCTTACAGCGACTCAGGAATCTACCTGACGTGGAGTGAGGATTGAGGGTCCTCCCCAAATCTTCCTGGTGGTAGCAACCAGGGGGGTGTGAGGCCGACTGGAGTGGTTCAGTAGGTACCTCTGGAGTACTGGTGGTTGGTGGGCAACCGGCACTCGTGGGGTATCAGAGGAGAAACGAGGCCTCCTACTGGAGGCCTGCGGAGAAAAATGAATGTGAAGAGACACTAAAGAAAAAGGCCAAAATACTTTGGCCTTTTCCAGACACAGCACTCAAAGAAAAACACCAAATCTGAGACTTTAGCCCTTTAAAACACGCACAACCAAATCTGCCTATAGTGGCACTGTAGTGCTATAATCTCAGCAACCCACAAATGAGAGTTAGGGACTCAAACTTACTTTTGGTTTTAAATCAGCAAAAACGTTTAGAGGAAGCTCTCAACATGCTCTTGAAAGCTGCCCTTTTTTCTACCAAAAAAAAAACCGAATTTTAATTCTTTCTCTTCCAGAAAACGTGGGCGTACCAATTCAAACCTTGAGAATTTTTTTACAGAATCTATTGGGGACACTAGTACTGCTAGTGATTGAATGCCTGGTACCCACCAAATAGCGGAAACTGTAATGGTACAAAGGAAAGTAGTGCGGAAATCTGTAATAGAACCATCGGTACTAAGCAAGTGTAGGAAACTGTAATAATATATACTATGAAATGTTTAAATAAATAACCACAATTATTGTTAGATGGTACTGGAAAATAGAGAAATGAAAACTGTATAGGGCAAACGAAAATTTAGTAATAAACTTCTAGATGAGAGTACTTTTACTTGGGAGGGAAAAATAATCCCGTAACAACTTTGGAATGTGTCAATGATAACAAAACACTCGGATTAGTATCGTAAGGCCAGGGAACCTATTCACATTTATTGAGCCTTTCGCTCATTTGATTTGGCTTTTAGAAAAATAGAGAAGATAGTAAACTTTGTGGACTTCATTCAAATTTATATATTCATTTATTATTTTCTGCCAGCAACCAAAATTGTCTTGAAGACTCTACTTTATAGCAAGAAAATATGGAAAACATCAATAAATTTTCATTCCGAACTTAATTTTTTTTTTATTTGTAACTTTCAACTTGTAGTTTTGCTGTTCGTTATATTTAATTTTCGTTTTGTTTCAACCATTAATTTTGTTTTGTTTTCCTTTGAAACTTGAACGTATTTGTAAATGGGTCACCGTCAATTCGTCGTAAAGTCAATGTTTCGTATACGTCAATTTGTCGTAAAGTAATGTCGACTACCACGTATTGGGGGTAAATTGGGGCAAACATCCCTGGTGGTATAAAAGCAACTGAATCTTATGCATCACTGGTGACTCATTTGGTAGCCAACGTGTTAATAATTTGCAATGCTGGGATTTTGATTTTTGAATTTACTTACATTTTCCTACCCTGACGAGAGAATATCCTAACAAATTAAAATAATCAATCTAGAGATATTGGCTCAAAAACAACTATAGCTGAGTAGCTTCCCGTATGGGACCTCAGTACCTGCTGGGAAACTGGCTAACTAAAAAAAAAGACTCTTCCGTATTGAATATAGGTAGTGTTGATTGAATGTTGTGTGTTTAATAAAAATTTTAGCACAAAACACAAGTCGGTACCTAATTTAAACTATCATTGACTTAAATTATTGAATTATTGACTCACAATTATTATTTAAAATTACACAGTATATTTCGATTTTTGAGGAATGTTAGATCGAGGGTTTCTCTGCCGTGCTCTTTGCCCTCGTTAGTTCCAGGATGAGAACGGTACCTTTTTCTTTTGATAATAAAGAAGACGTTTCACAAATTTTTCGTTTCTTTTACATGTCACAGTTTCCCTTAAATTTTTTAAAATTGAGTAAGTTCCCACAACGTAGGTCCTATTTGTTTCTCATTTTATTTTTCAGAAGATTTGTTGTTTAAAAGGTACCTAATAAAAATTCTCATCGTTCAATCTTACTGAACGAATCCGGTTATGTTATACTACAGGTTGATCTGGTTAATATGCAGTTAAGTATAAAAAACACAAGATTGGTTTCTAAAACGTTCTCTTTCTCTGGCATTGCTCTTGCGGGCGAGTCATTTTTATTTTTATAATTTTTTTCTTCACATTCTTAGATTCTCCCTTATAAATTTTTCAATATATTTTGCCATTAGTGCATATTATCATATCCTTGTTAAGTTTTCACCTGATAAATCTTATCTTATCTATTCTTGAAATATAAATATTATATTTTAATTTTTTATCTAATTGTGGGCTTCCATTTTGTGTGAATGCTGATTGGTGGTGCCATGTTTTTCTGAGGTAAGTCAATTCAGATTTTTGGGCTAATAAATAGGTACTGCTGCTCTGGTTTTCAGAATCAATTGGTAATGTGGGATTATTGGACCATTTGCTCTAAATGGAGTCGGTGGAAACCAAATTTGTGATCCATATCAACTCTTTATTGAATCCAGGCAGAGGCCTATATAGCCATTTTCTGTTTGACTCCGTCGATTATTACCTTCTCGAGGAAAAGAGTGTTAAAAAAAGGTGTAAATTTCTGAAATAGAAATCCAGACAGGTCAAAAAATTCATTTAAAAAAGTTTTAATTAAAGCATCTCAGGAATTTTGACATATTCTGGATTTGATTGATTTCACATTCAGGTTTATCTTGTAGTACATTGGCTCAAAAGAAAAATTTTGTCTATTTGGGGAGAATCTAGAGATTTAATTTCTTATTTTTTATCTGATTTTGTTCTTATTCTTGCCTGTTATTGCTACTGCCAGAAAAGCAGAATTTTGCTCAATTATAACGAGCATTTTTAATTTAATCTTGCTGTTATTACCTATTTTAATTTTACTATTATCTTACCATTATTTTCAATTATTTAATGTTTTTTTTTTTTATAATAAAATATCTCTCCAATTTGCAATAATCGCTCATACTCACCTGATTCTACAGGAAAGAAGTGTCTGTACAATAATAGTTTTATATTAAATGTCAATTTAAATTTTCTTTGCAAGACACTCTCAATTCGTTTGCATGCTGATTCTCTCAGATATCCAGATATTGGTCCGCTCAGAAAAGTCAAAGTCTATACTATCATAAGAGGAAGAGATTAAGTGACGATTAACCCTCCGTTTGAACACGTTAAGGTTAAATCATTCGGGCAATGGTGTAGGAGGCAGGGAGTTGCAGAAATGGGCAGTACGCCACAAAAAATAAGCCCTATATTTAGAGGTACTTGCGGTAGCCAAGTTTACCACTTTCGAATGGGATACAATACAATACAATACAATACAATACAATACAATACAATACAATACAATACAATACAATACAATACAATACAATACAATACAATACAATACAATACAATACAATACAATGCAAAATGTCTTTATTGCGGATAAAAATTATAACACAAAAAGTTTTTGGTAAATAATTGCGACGTTCAAATGAATACTCTTCCACGCAACCATCATAATTAGAAAGTGTCTTATATAATATAATATTTATAGGTAAAGGTAGTAATAGAGTTACCAATAATAAGCTATAATAATATCCTACATCTAGAAGAAATTAAGAAAATAGCCATAAGCCTACCCAATCACACACACAATCATACCCGCTGCGACAGCACATGGCTCTTTAATTTTCCTTTAAAAGAAAGAACACTGGGAGAGTCTTTGACATCATAAGGGATTCTATTTGTACATATATTTGCACTGCATTGTAGGAAAATGAACGCTTGAATAAACCTGACCGATGCCTGGGAACTAGGTACAAACAACGAACCAGATCTTGTAGCATGGCTATACGTTTCATTCCTTTTTGTTAATTTTTCAACCAAATACTGTGGAGCCTGAGATTGATTGATTTTGTAAACGAGACATGCCATATGCACCTGAAACCGTTAAATTAAGCCAATGAAATTCTCTAAAAGAATCGGAGATATGGTCATATTTACGTAAGCTATAAGAAAATCGCACACAAGCATTTTGTAATTTTTGTAACGAATGTTGAACAAATTGGCACAGCGCAGGCCAGTAAACAAGATCACAATATGAAACAGAAGATAAAATTAAAGAATGACACAATTTGAGTTTGATTTGAGTATCTAAAATGTCTTTGTGTCTATAGAGTGCCTAAGTTTAAAGTAAGATGTTTTTAATAGATGATTTACATGGGTTAAAAATCTTAAGTTTGTGTCAAGGTATAATCCCAAATTGCGACATTTACTAGTAAAAAGAAGATCTGAATCATTCAAGAAAAGGGAGAACCTATTATTAGTTGCAAGGAAATTACTATTTTTACCAAATAGCAAAACATCAGGGGATGCCTGCGAGGTTCGTGTTGTTCTTAACTAACTTCTCCTAGGTGGAATGAGGCTGGCCAGATGGTCAGAACATCTTTCCATGATAATAGCGATAGAATAACGACAAGTCGGCCACCTTGCGTCTATGTTCGAGAGATTACAATGAATCGGTGAGAGATGGAGTATCATTTATTTTTGTTGCTCTTCTTTGCACTGCATGTAATAGAGCCAACGAATGCTTGGGAGCATCGCTCCAGATGTGGAAACAGTATCACATACATGGTCTGATTGGAGCCTTAGTAAGGAGAATAAATGGTCAGAAGTAAAAAAGTTTTTTGCTCGAAAAACAAGTTGGTCGATGTGGTCACCCAAGAAGAGATACTGTAGGATTGATAGAGAGGTTTTGTCCCGACATCCTTAAAACTGGGTTATCATCATCGGAGAATATCTTATTTGAGAATACTGTTGCTTGAGTTTTGGAAGCATTGAATTTGACTAGGTTGTTAAGGCCCTAGTTAGTAATAATGTCAGAATCACTGTTGATAGAGTGAATCTGTTCTCTGTGAGTGGTTTGTCAGAAGAGAAAGAAAGATGCCATCAAGCTACTATCGTCCACAAAGCTGTATACCTATGGGCTTTCTTGTAACATTTAACAAATCATTTATAAAAATGAGAAACAGTGTCTTGGACGGCATTGATCCTTAAGGAACGCCGGCTTTTGTAGGCAGCGTATCAGAAGACGCACCTTGGACCACAACATGCAGTAATTTGTCTTCCAAAAAGCTCCCCAGCCAAAATTCGTTCGGGAGGCCATATGGTGGGGCTGAGAAGACCTTTTTGCCATATTTAAACAAAAGCCTTGGAGATATACAATGCTAAAAGTCTGGATTTGTCATATTTTTCAAGAGCAAAGTTCCAAATATGACTGACGTACGCCAGAAGATCCCCTGTTGAACTTTCTGAACGAAACCCGTACTGTTTGTCAGAGATGAGCTTTATTGGCTTCGAGATATTTAACCAGTCTCACGTCGATTGCCTTTTCCATTATTTTCGAAAGTACGATGGGATGATAATTACAAGGAAGCGTTTTTTTGACCTTTCTGGGGATGGGCTGCACTCTGGCACATTTCCAGATGGACGGAAAAACGCCTCGACTGTAAGAGAGTGATAACAGTTTGCAAAGAACTGAAACCAATTCTTGTGCGTTAGTTTTGAGGACAATTGGTGGGGTGCTGTCAGTGCCACAAGATTTCCCAGTGTTGAGTTGCAGGAGAATTTTCCTAATAGTTTTAGGTCTACATACAATGTTGTCCATTTGAGTACCGATGTGTGACAGCACCTGTGGCACTCATCCTGGATGAATTGGATGTAAATTATTTGGCAAAGAGATCTGTTTGTTCCTTTGACGATATAACAGCTCCCATAGTTGTTTTATGTCGTAGGTCATCAACACATCTACTATGCTTTTTCGTCCATTCAATTCCTAAGAAGTCTTCCATTGCGAGAGAAAACAAATTTGGGAACATGATGTCAGCTTGTCTAAATAAGTACCTGTCCTTATGAAATTTCGTGTATTAATTGGTGCTGCACCTATTTCACTTTAACAGTAAATCGATACTCAATGTATCTACTTGTTAATAATTTCAGTTGCCCAAGATTTCACACTATTCTCAATCAATACGATCACATAAAAACAAGCCACTGTGATGGGTTAGTTCCACTCGAAGGTTAAAGAATAAGACTAGTTGTGATTAGTGAAGAGTGAATCAAATAGCATTGTTATAAAACTATGCATTGGCAAAGGAAGGAAAATATGTCAAACAAAATGGAACGCGCCTTCAACCACCGAAAAGTCTGGTTGTTGTTTGCCAGGGAAATTCATTCTTATTTGAATGTCTATTTAATCAGTCTACAGATATATTTGGAAGCTACACAATAAGACAATAAAAGATGATTTGTTTTAAATCTAACAGCTCAGGAGAATCGAAAGACATTTTTAACATGATATGACATGAGATAATTGTTCAGTTTCGTCTACGCGCCCTGTATACAGGGTGTATCAGGTATGAGTACAAATATTTTAACATGAGATAATATGGCCCATTTCAAGCCAAAATTGTCCTATTAACCATGAGTCAATTATTAGTATTTTCGGGGATAATACCACGATTGTTTTCTCTGCAAATTTCACTCGTCCTACGGACTCGTGAAATTATAGAAAACACGCATGAGTGAAAAATTATCTGGTTCATTTTAAAGCTCAAGTGGTATTTAGAGGATTATTTTACGTATGAGAATGCAAAAAATATGCAAATAAATATGTATTAAACGATTTGAACATCTTGACAATCAATACGAATAAATGGTTGCTATCAGGAACCGTTTGTTTGTATCAAAAATTAGCATGACAACAATGTAGGTATACAATAACATGGGAGAATTATCGCTGTAATTCTCTCTAGTTAAACAAATGGAAAAGAGAATTTTCGCTGTAATTCAGAAAATCGTCACTTGTCTTATGGGATTTCTAACACATGAGTGGAATAATCGGAGTTATCGCAGAATTTAAATTTAGAAAAATGTCAACAACGTGACAACATTGTACAGATATTACCTCTGCCAGGATATAATTGTAAATAAAACTAGTAAATTTGAAAGGAATTTTTTTTGCAAGAAGTTTATTTATTTCTATCTGTTTACGTTTTGGCTTGTAATTGGTTTTCAAATAATGTAAATAATAACTTGCATTTTTATCACTTTCCTAGTAAAAATTAAAAATGTGGCGTTTTATTAATTTGTAAATTGCACTCAATGACATTTTTGCGCTAAACATTCAAGACAAAAATTAAATAATACTCACTCAGCTACTTGCCAAATCCTTATTATGAAAATATTGATTTTTGTAAAAAGGTTCTCAAAACACTCAACACGCAGATTTTACACACTCGACACGCAGCTTTTGCACACTCACACTATTCCCTTATCACGCAATCCTTGTAAAACGGGCACAATGTTCTTGGTGGGTGCCCTTTTCTTGGGACATCTTTCCCTCCAAATTCTGGCGGCTAAATGAGCATTTTGCGATGATTCTGCCTGAACAAGTATCAAATATCTGCATATTCGACATTTTATTTTCAAAAAAGAATGAATTACGCGCGTTTCCATACTTTAACTCGTCTGACAACATGACAAGACAAATCGAAATCAAGAATCAATTAATCAGTTCAACCACCTTTGTGCTATGTTGCCAGATGTTTAGATACGGAATTCTAGTGAAATTTTCATGTTGTTTTTTTAATTTTTTATAATTGTTGTTAATTAAAAATGTGTAATTACTTAATAATTGAATAAACTAAATGTTTTTACAGATCATAAATATTAAATTTTTCTTTATCTTTCAAATATTCGTCAAAAAATGTCCAAACTTCAGAGGCCTTTTTCTTAAAAATGGTTGAGTTTGGACCCCATGTTGTATAAACTTTTTTTGTTCAAAATGGGCCATAATTTCACGTGTTAAAATTTTTGTACTCAAACCTGATACACCCTGTATAGTTGTAGGTTAAATTGGATATTTAGGATGTCAAATCCTCTTTGGGAATGGAAATCGATTCGTTTTTCTTTTCTTCTTTATTTTTTGTTTCTCTTATTCTAATTGAATAATTTTTTATGCCTAAGAATTGATACGGCTTTGTTAAATTTGGCTTTTAAGAATGCGCGCGTTAAACACTGAAAAAGGATATCTGCAAGTCCTTATACATTATCGATCAGTAAATCAGTCGTCAAAAACACTACGTCCGTTTCGTGTGGTTCGAGAAAATAGACAGTTTCTTTTCGCTTGTCGTGACCGCTTTCAATCAAGACGGTTTCGTTTGTACTCCTTCACATTGCACTTGAACTTCCTGGAAGAGTTGGCCAGCTGAATGGAGTTTGGAAGTAAAGCCAAGTAAGGTGAAAAGATATCCTTTTCAGTTTCGATATCTTTCAATTTCAATTTAGAATTTTTCATCGATTATCATTCTATCAGCAACCTGTGAAATTTCCAGTTTTAATTTCGCACGATAATAGGTTGATAGAACGAAGTTTGGATGATGTGGTTTATTCGTTTAAGGAAAAGGTACTGTAAGCCCATAAGGATTGAAAATTATGATCGATGGATTGAAACTTATGATTGATACGAGTCTTTCACAAGACCTCAGCCCTACAGGGAAACCGTTGATAACTTTATCACAAACATTGGTGTAAGTGTACCTAATTTAAACCAGTGCCATATGGGAACGTAACATATTCAAGTGAAACTAAATATTATAGGATTTTTTCGTGCAAGATAAGCTCTAGTCAGTATTAGTAGGTAATGTTGAAGGTAGGGATAACAACGATGAATATTGGCTTGTCAGAACGGTTTATGCCAACGATTTTTTTTTTCTGCTCAATGTGTTTTCGTTTCCCCAATATTATCATTGAATAATAATATGGATACGGATCACACCATAGTTCCTTTTTCTGAATAAAACTTTTCCTTTTGAGTGGCAAATTTCAGGAGAGCTAGAAAATAAATTTCAAAGTGAGACTTCGCGACGGCAGCGAAAAGAAAACCAATTGAGATCCGAAATTGATTGTATGGCTGCTTGTGTCGCGCTTCGATTTCCGTTTCACTCGACAAGACGATCCTTTTGAGGATATTATGAACATTTCCAATTAAATTCTCTGAGATTCATCAAGTCGTTCTGCTTAGGTTTGGCTTTTCTTTGTAAGCGTTTTTTAATTTAATTCAATTTAGTATGTAAGTTAGCAACTGAACCAACAAAGCAGAATGAGGCCGGTATGGACAAATCCCGAAGAAATTTATCATTAATCAAATCAGACGGCCACTGCAATGAAAATTCCTACTAAAAAGTCCCATTTATTCATCGCATATAAATTTTCCATAAAAGCCACTCTAACCAAATGTTTGACAAACTGTTTTGATTGCTCCTCGAACATTGAATCGTTTTTTTTTTTTTTTTGGCAAATATTGCTCTATTACAAATCAGAAAAAATACAATCAAACATTATTTCGTCAAATTGAAAATACATAGGTACATACAACGTAAATGAAAAAAAAAAAAAAAAACTAATTACTTACCAAAATGAAAATCGTATAATATGCAAAATCCATTTTATTTGAGGATATTTTTCTCAATTAAATCTTTCCGTTTTTCATTTGAAGCCAATCCACTCTTCTTTTAAATGCCATAGGTAACCTGAAACAATACAATATAATAATAATCGGAATCCAGTAAATGGAATTCTAAAATTTAAAACTATTTCATGGAATATTTAACTTGAAAGCCTCTATGCATATGTATTTTAAATGAATTTTAAATATTTCAAAAATGTATTTGTTTTTATTGGGTTATTTCTGGTATTTTTACGAATATTGTATATTATTTTTCACAATAAAAAAAAAGGCTGATATACTATAAATTGGTTCTTTTTTCTCGATAGTCGATATGTTTACAACAAACAAAAATTCATTATTTTTGTTCTTGCGGAAGTGATACTAAAATTATAAAATCTAGATTATGATGAACATTCGATATATTCATAGTTCATTCGACTTACACAATTTACAAATAGCTCATGTTTTAAGGGGACATTCATTTTCCCAAAAATTAGTTAAAGGTATGGAAGATTGGGTCCATTCTGCTTGAGCAGCTCTGGAGGAGTTCGGATCTGCGTTGATTAGGAGTTTGTCCATATCTCGTTAATTAATATGCTATATTCTGTAGAAGATGTGGAATCAATGCCTGTATATGATAATGAACTAGAACTTTGACAAAAAACAGTGCCTGAAGCTACCGACGTTCCAGAGCTTCCATTATTTGACTTGATTGGCTATACTGGCAAATCACTGCTAACCCGGATACAACAGAATGAAATCATTATACGACTCCAGCATTATTATTATTTATTGATAATGCAATCAGCTATGATCATAATTCACAACACAGTAGAATTTAAAGACACGGTTTGTGACTCAACGATTTGGGACAATGGGTTTATGCTGAAAATGGGTCAAGAACGAGCTGGTGTATATGGAGAGAGACTGTGGCGAGAATCAGTCTTACACTGGGTCGATACCTAACGGTATACCAGACTGAGATCTACGCCATACAGGTGTGTATTCAAAAGAATCTCCAAATAGGTTACTAGAAGACAAGAATATTCACAGGTGCAGCGACAGTCAAGCAAGTCTCCGAGCTCTGTGCTCAAGACTCTCGCTTGACTGTCGACAACCCTGGAACTACTCAGTGGACTCTACATGGTCACCCTTGTTTGGGTCCCGGGTCACGCGGGCATAAAAGGCGAACCAGCTAGCGTGTGAAGGTAGCAACACTGCCTGTATTGGGCCAGAGCCTGTACTTGGGGTTGCTTCTCGTCTGCTGAAAACCAAGATCAGGAACTGGTCCAGCGACCAGTTCCAAGACGAATTGCTGAATCAAAAAGAAAGTTGACGAAAACCACCTATTTAAAATATTATTTCTTCAAATCATAACTTTTTAAAAAAAGGCTTACTGAATAAAAGTAAATGTTGCAACCTTGTCTGCACCATCAAATTTAGGGGTTACCGCGTTCTACCACAAGGAAAGATACTGCGAACGGGAGATAGAGAAGACGCAACTAGACTTGAGAACAAGCTGGGGTTGTTCCTTTAGACGCGTGTCTGTAATTATTCATTATTCAATTTTCATTTCTAATTTGCATTAAAATTGATTGTTCATTCCAATTTGTTATTAGTGTGTGTGTAAGGAGCGTTCACAGGTTAGTGGATTAAATGTCATTTTGTTTTTGAGAGTTCAATTTATTCAAGTTCCTATCATTTTGTTCATTTTTATGTATTTTTTGTTTGTTTATAACATTTTTTATAACATGTGCATTGTTTATGTATTTAACAAAAATCGTTTCATACTGTATACAACACAGATAAAGAAGTAAATTAGAATCTAAGAAACTATGTGCTGTCTTTTTGTGCTGAGATTTTGATTTTGTGGATTTAGAGCGTGCATTAGGGCCTTGTTGAATTTACTAACATTTTACTACCCTGACGAGAGAATATCCTAGCAAATTGAAATAATCAATCTAGAGATATTGGCTCAAAAACAACTATAGCTGTGAGTTACCGTAACCAGGGACCTCAGTACCTGCCACAGATGGGCTAACTAACCAAAAACTCTTCAGTATTAAATACAGGTAATGTTGATTGAATGTAGTGTGTGTAATTAAAATTTTAGCACAAGAACAGGGGGGTACCTAGTTTCAACTTTTATTGAATTAATGACTCACAATTATTATTAAAATCACACAGTATGTTTCGATTTTTGAGGAATGTTAGATCGAGGGTTTCTCTGCCGTGCTCTTTCCCCTCGTTAGTTCCAGGATGAGAACGGTACGATTTACTTTAATAATAAAGTAGACGTTTCACAAATTTTTCGTTTCTTTTACATATCACAACTTCCCCTTAATTTCCCTAATATTTGCTATGTCGGGCGCATGTCCAGTAAGTGAAACTGAGTAAGTTTTCACAACGTAGGTCCTATTTGTTTTTCATTTTTCAGAAGATTTGTTGTTTGAAAGGTAATAAAAATTCACACCGTTCAATCTTACTGAGCGAACCCGGGTATGTTATACTACAAAGTCAAGGATCTTCACACAAGGTTCCTCAAACTACAAAGAGGCAAGAAGCCTCCACAAAATAAACAGGAACCATCACAGGCATCCTGACGAAGTACTGGGTGGTCGGATGCCACCTTTACAAAATCGGACTCAGTAATGAGACGGAATGCAGGATCTGCAGCGAAGAAGGTTAAAGAAACTACCAAGTATATAGTCTGCGAATGTGACGCCCTCGTCAGTCACAGATAGCTCGGGTGTAGGTTTCTGGAACCTTATGAAATAAAGCATGTTCGACCTGAGCAGGTCTGCATTTTTCAGCGGAATCTGTTGAACTTGATATTGTTTTAATCTAAATTGCTCACTAATTAACAATAATTCACCAAACACTATTTAAATAATTGTAAAATACTAGGAAATACAACATTAAACTTATTGACTCATATGACAACCTGACAATAAAAAATGCCATTAGTTGTAATTCATATCTCAATTTTTCAGCTCCGCCTGTTTGTTTACCTCTACTATCTCGTTTCGTGGAATGAACCTTAGTTATATTACCACTGGAAATTTGATACGATTTCGAATGCTCCCCATTTAATTTACATTGCTGTTAGTCAAATTTCGTGTACAAAATGTACTCGAATGATTTCGAAAATCGCACCCCTGTACAACCTTGCACAGGTCACCAAAATATTAGAGTGGTTGGAATAAAGCAAACATGCTAAGCACAATAAGCCTTCTCAGGCTTCAGTGCTACATGAAGACAATAAGGCGGACAGGCCTGAGAGAGAAAAAAAAAAATTCTTAGAGGACACAAAATAACAGATAATATACCAATAGGTAATTGAATTATTACAATGCATAAGTTCTATATCTTAAAATATAGTTATTGATGCCCATAATATTCAAAAACTCTTCACATGCGTCACTGGGTTACATAAGAAAACTGTTTTTCTCGTGTGTTTAAGTTTGCAGCCAACTTTGCTCGCTTGATAAAAATAAAAATTTCGTAGGGTTTACAGCATAGCAGCAAGGCATTTTTATAAATCGTGCTATGCACGTAGAGCGCTCATAACAATTCTAAAAATCTAGTTTGACCTCGTTTTAGAAAATTACCGTCGTCGGTCGCAAGTCCGCAATGACTGCTGCAAGAGATGTATAATTACGCTTAACGATTTTTAAGTATCATTCGTTAGGATTTTTTTTTTCGCAGTTCGGATACCTTCAAAACAACCATCATAAATTTTTAGTCACAAAATCAATTGCTCCAAATTTCTGATTAGTTCCATCTGCTGTTTTCCCAACAAATAATATACAATACGCCAGTGTAATGGGCGAGTATCGACAAATAAACTAACGACCATAATAAATTTATCAGTCAATTGTATGCACAAGCATACACACAATGAATATCGAGCCTATAGATTAACGGGGACATGCAGGTACTCTTTGTGGTGGCTTTTTGTAAAATATTTATCGTGTTTATTGGGGGTGAATTGCTTTGATTTAACAGTGAACACGTGTTGGAACTACAAAACTTCTAATCAAGTTTAAATAATTGCGAATTTATTATGTTATTACTGAAGTAAACCTTTTAGTTCAATTTACGATGACAGATAATCGTGGATTTGGTGAATAGACACATTAAACTAGATAACCATCGACGTTTAGTAGATTTATTGCTGCTTCTTCAGGCCCTTATATGGTGAAGTGTTACATTATGTTCTATCGCATTGTTCTATGTATGCCAATAATAGAGTTTTGGAATTTGGAATTATCGCATCGCGTTCTTGTAGGTTACTCACTGATTTACTTTTTTCGTTTTTGTTGAATTCAAACATTTTTGTCCTTTCCTCTGGGTTTATGATGGTTGTTTTGGAGGTATTCGAACTGCGAAAAAAAAAATCCTAACGAATGATACTTAAAAATCGTTAAGCGTAATTATACATCTCTTGCAGCAGTCATTGCGGACTTGCGACCGACGACGGTAATTTTCTAAAACGAGGTCAAACTAGATTTTTAGAATTGTTATGAGCGCTCTACGTGCATAGCACGATTTATAAAAATGCCTTGCTGCTATGCTGTAAACCCTACGAAATTTTTATTTTTATCAAGCGAGCAAAGTTGGCTGCAAACTTAAACACACGAGAAAAACAGTTTTCTTATGTAACACAGTGACGCATGTGAAGAGTTTTTGAATATTATGGGCATCAATAACTATATTTTAAGATATAGAACTTATGCATTGTAATAATTCAATTACCTATTGGTATATTATCTGTTATTTTGTGTCCTCTAAGAATTTTTTTTTTCTCTCTCAGGCCTGTCCGCCTTATTGTCATGTAGCACTGAAGCCTGAGAAGGCTTATTGTGCTTAGCATGTTTGCTTTATTCCAACCACTCTAATATTTTGGTGACCTGTGCAAGGTTGTACAGGGGTGCGATTTTCGAAATCATTCGAGTACATTTTGTACACGAAATTTGATTTCATTCCACGAAACGAGATAGTAGAGGTAAACAAACAGGCGGAGCTGAAAAATTCAGAGAAGGACTGAAAAAATATGAATTACAACTAATGACATTTTTTATTGTCAGGTTGTCATATGAGTCAATAAGTTTAATGTTGTATTTCCTAGTATTTTACAATTATTTAAATAGTGTTTGGTGAATTATTGTTAATTAGTGAGCAATTTAGATTAAAACAATACCAATTTCTGCACGGGCATAAAGTAATGAATTATGTAGATGGTATCTAAGATATAAAAAGACAATAATGTACTGGTATGACATAAAAATAATAACAATATTAAATAGGGATAGCCAGGACGTTATTGAAAAATGTATAGTTTCAGGCTTGTACCTGATTTATAAATATTGGAATATATTTAAAAAAATGAATGTAAATAGCGTTATAGATAAATATGAATTTTAAGTAAACATGACTAAAACTGTTTGGTATTTACACTTGTGAATGATGGAAAAGAAATACAGTATCGGTTACACTTTACCAACAGGCAAATTAAACACCAGAAAGGCGAAAGTTATTGTTTGAGCAACCTCAGGGTAAAATTCTAGAATTTTATTTAAGGGGCACTTACTTTTAATAATGACAGGTATCATAAGTCTTGAAGGCATACCATCAAACGTTGATAACAAATGTTGAAAACCAATTTTATTCAACAAAACCATTCATGCATAGCGCCAAAGAAAAAATCCCTCCTATGCACTCATGATTTTGTAAAGAAATTGGCTCCAGACAAAATTTTTAAAAATTTTCGGATGATTTACTTTTTTCGTTTTTGTTGAATTCAAACATTTTTGTCCTTTCCTCTGGGTCAATTGAGATCTCAGAACTTTCATAAATGTTAACCTCTATCTTTTTTTAAAAATAAGTTTCGTATCATGTTCTCTAGAATCTTTTGTTATGCTGTTGTTTATTTTCTTATTTATTTCTCTGTGATAGTCTTCAGACCCTCGATTCAAGTTTCTTCATCTTTTATGGGAGGTAAATAGTTGGGTTGGTTAATGGAATTAAGTTTTTTTCTTAATTTATAAGTTATGAAATTTGAATGGACTCACATCTATGACGTTGAACTCAGGAAATGAAAATGTTTAATCACACATTTCCCTACATCAAAGGTTTTCAATTTCTGCACGGGCATAAAGTAATGAATTATGTAGATGGTATCTAAGATATAAAAAGACAATAATGTACTGGTATGACATAAAAATAATAACAATATTAAATAGGGATAGCCAGGACGTTATTGAAAAATGTATAGTTTCAGGCTTGTACCTGATTTATAAATATTGGAATATATTAAAAAAAATGAATGTAAATAGCGTTATAGATAAATATGAATTTTAAGTAAACATGACTAAAACTGTTTGGTTTTTACACTTGTGAATGATGAAAAAGAAATACAGTATCGGTTACACTTTACCAACAGGCAAATTAAACACCAGAAAGGCGAAAGTTATTGTTTGAGCAACCTCAGGGTAAAATTCTAGAATTTTATTTAAGGGGCACTTACTGAACGTAATCCAGTGCCAAGTGATTTGTATAAGATTTGCCTAAATAGTAAAAAGTGCAACTTACATGTATACAAGTGGTAATTATCTTCAAATGTATGTGGCAACACAGAAGTTCCTAAAGTGTGGTCATCTGTATGTTTGGTCTATTTGTAGATCCAGACAGAAGCAGTTAGCAGTTCTAAGTTTGTTCCAGACTAAGCTATGGTAAGTGAGTTCTATAGAAGTCCTATCCACGTTTTATCTGTTTAACGTAGAACTCAACGTGGTTCTATCAGAGTGTTAGCAAAAGGGTTGCTGAAGGGAAGCTACCAAAGCCCCAACTAAGAGCAATCTAAATCCAGCCTAGAATCTCTCTTGAGACAGCCTAGGATCTTCTAAATACAGCCTAGGAGCTGTCTAGATATAGCCTAGAACCCTATAACGATGTTCGTATAAAAAAACAGATCGAGCCCCAAACATTAGAAATAATATTACCTCTAACTGAGGGATGCTCTAGGCCAAAAGTGAAGTCTTAAAATTCCAAAAGCTGCTCGGAATGATCCTATTGAAGAAATGAAACACGTGTTGTAGGTCAATAATTCCTGAAGAAGATCTCAAAACTTACCGAAACAAAATGACCAAGGAACAACTCTAGACAATGATCAACAAGAAATTAGTCTAATTTGAGTTTCCCTGGCACAAAATTCCAAAAAGTCTTGCCTAAAAATAATTAGGGCTAAGACCGACCTCACAGTATCAGGTCTCAAGATCAAAAGGGGAGATTCTTCCTTTTAGTCAACCATCCAAGGACCTTTTTTTTTCAGTTATACATGTAAACCCCATACGTTGTGAGTGGCTTGCTTACATCAAGTCCTACAACTTTTCCTCTACGACTTTTCTCGGAAATGGCACGTATGCGCGCAGGCGACTCGCAAACATGTCGATCTGACGTAGCTATGTTTCCTGATACATGTAGGTAAATCTAATTTTACGAATACTGTTTGATTTTTATGTCTAAATCACGGAAATCAACTTGGCCGACAAAAATAATGGCAAATTGGGGGAGTCGGATACCCCCAAAATGTCGATCTGACGTGGTTATGTTTCTTGATACATGAAAATCTAATTTCACGAATAATGTTTGATTTTTATTTCTAAATCACGGAAATCAACTTGGCCGACAAAAATAATGGCAAATTGGGGGAGTCCGATACCCCTAAAATGTTTGCGAGTCGCCTGCGCGCATACGTGCCATTTCCGAGAAAAGTCGTAGAGGAAAAGTTGTAGGACTTGATGTAAGCAAGCCACTCACAAAGTATGGGGTTTACATGTATAACTGAAAAAAAAAAGGTCCTTGGATGGTTGACTATTTTAGATTTGGAAAGAGGGCTTCCATTTGTCAAACTTCTAATTTTGACATTGATGAAAATTATAGGAAAGGGCGTGTTAAGTTTCATCCCAAAAATACAACTGAAAAGTGTGTTGTGTATAAATGACTGCAGATAACCGGTGAATATGGAAAATTGCCTATAGAAACCTACCTATATCAAAAAGTAGAACAGGTCTTAAAGAAAACGCCTAGACGACAGCTGTTCAGTGACATGATGGAACTGGAAAATCGGATAAAGTAAACAACAATTATCATAACCCAGATTGTTTATTGATTGAATTTGCCAACTAGTCGATGGTACTCTCTCCTTTTATCAGATTCTAATCAATAACAGCGGGCCCTGCTGTACTGAATCAAACTTTCCTAGACCAATTAACTACAATTGCAAACCTGAACCAAAAAACTTTTAGTAGAAAGCAGTACTCAAGGTAATAAAATCTGGGCACAGAAAAGATAGTCGTTTATTTATTTATTTCTTTCAGTGGCGGCCCGTGACTTTTATTTTAAGGGAGGCAGCCCAAAAAAAAATGAGCGTCGTAGGTAAATTGTTTTTGGGGGATTAAAATTATATAAAAATACATTTTGTAGCATTTTTACCAGGGAAGCACTGCCTCCTCTGCTTCCCCTGACGAGCCGCCACTGATTTCTTTATAATTCTATATGGAATCATATCCACTAGAGCAAAACAAAGTAGCATATTAGCCAAGAAATTGAAAATGCTACACCGTTATCTTAAATTTTTTATGTAAATAATTTTTTGTCAAACAACTTATTTTGGCGAGATATATAACCTGTTGAAAAGCCTCACTTTCAGATTCACCCTTTATACCTGAAATATGGAGAAAGGCAAGAGTCACTTTTATTCCAAAGGCTGGCAAGAATGACGGGACAGACCCCAAATCCTTCAGACCAATGAGCCTCACATCGTTCCTTCTAAAGGCGATAGAAAAGGCAGTAGATAACTATGTCATAACCACTACATTGGCAAGGTGGCTACAAGAAAGACTTCAACTTCAGACTGAACTGAAATTCATGAACCACATTTTGGCATACAAAAGAGCTCAATAAATTTTCTACTGGCCACCTTTTTCGAATTCAAATTTCATATGCCGAAAGAATTTGTCTTCGGAATTGCAACTTTAAAGATTTAATCACCACAAAACAATCCAAAATTCGTGGATTTTGATTCAGGCAATAAGGGAATATGACACACATTTGCTAAAAATGAATAACCAGTTAATTAAAATAAAAAATGTTCAATGTTCAAAAATCTCACACCGGCAAAATACGGCGGTTCCGTCCGTTTCAAATTTCCAAGATAGAGCAATAACAGAAATTTGCATTTCCGTCACGCTTGTATAATATTTATTAGTTTAAGCTAGCGCTGACACGTACCGTCGACAACTTTCAGCTATCTTCTCTGATTTTCTTACAATATGCCGCACCAGATGAGTTTTCCCAACAAACTCAATATTTTTATTACTGTCTCTTTAAGTTTCTGAAATATCGAGCATCAATTTCAATATTGAATTGGAATTTATGAGTATATATCAAATATCAAAATAAAGTGCAATTGATTAAAGTTGGCAAGGAGGAGTCGATATCATTTTTTTTATGAAGACAATAATGCTTTGGACGATGAAATTTTCAATATTATCTAACTCGAAATATTTCTTATATTTATTTCAACCTATTTTTGAACAAATTCCAACATTATGGTCAACATGTTTATACAGAATTAAATATTATTTCTGCCAAAGTGTACTGCGTGGAACTAATTTGACTAATGTATTTTCATACACCACTCTCTCTCTACAATTTGTTTAAGTGAGATTTCGTTTGCGAAACTACTTAAGAATTTAATCAAATTCAAATTCACCATATTATTTAAAACTAGAGTTGGCAACCAATTTTGACATAGTAGTATGCTTTAGGCTAGAAGATACTTGGTATGTATACAGAAAGTTAATATCCGCTGAATGGTTTGAAGTGTAGAAGAAAAAGTAAAAGAGATTTCACACTAATGACATCGAAGGTCTAATATTTGCTTAGACCTTTATTATCAATCCATAGAAAAATAGTTTACTGAACTAATCCTAAAAAAGTTTCTGGGAAGCTAGATTTTAGTATTGATCATTCCAGTATTACGTCACGCTGAGGGGCGTCATTTTGTTGTCAAGTTTAAAGCTTTCTGGGTTAAAAATGAATGGAAAAATGCCGAAATAATGTAATTTTTCTGCGATTGACAAGAAATGTCAGCATTTTTGACCGATTGACAGGTCGCAAAACTCAATATTCTGGTATTTCAATTATGTTTCAATAGTTGCTAAGGAATCAATGAATAACAATACGGGAAACACTTTTCCGGCCTAGGCCGGGAAAGTGATTCTCGTATTGCTGAATAATTGGAACTAAAAGACAAACATTTAACAGGTATTTAACCGATCGCAGAAAAAATAGTATGTGTATTTCGGTGGAAAAGCACATTCTCGGCCTTCGGTGTTTGAGAATGTGTCACTTTTCCACCTAAATACACAATATACTATTTTGGTCATAGTCTTCTGTAATGTAATGGTCAAAAGCTTTTGATTTTTTGGATCCAAGTAAAAAGTGAAAATTTCCATTCAAATTTCTTTTGCGAGAATATTCGAAAACACTACCCTAGGTCTTTTACTGGGTGGTGTTTCATTATTGTTTCCGGGTTGTTGTTGTTTTTTTGATTGTTTGGTTGCCCGAAAATGTTGTGTCTTCTGCGATCCAGTGCCTCGCAGTTTACCAGGATGTGTCTGACTGTCTCGGGTTCCTTATTGCAGCGTCTGCAATTAAGGTCTCCGTCATACAGGTTCGTCCTGTTCAGGCGGACCACTTATGATTCTGCCTGGAAGTTGTCCAGTAGTGTCGATGTTCTTCACGAACCCAGTCTTTGGTGTAGCTTCTGGTCATACTTTTTGGTATCCCTAAAGCCGGCTCTGGCCCGATAAGTTTTGTCTTTGATCCTCTCTTTGCGATTTCGTTAGCTTTTTGTTTGGCTTCGATTCCTCTGTGCTCTGGCACGCAGATAAGTTTCACTTTATTTTGATTCGCCAGGGCTCTGAGTTATTCCGGGCATTCCCATACTAGTCTTGAAGACACAGTCTGGTTCGAAAGGGTCTTCAGTGCCAATTGACTGTCGGACATTATAAGAATCTGCCTGTTGGTTACGGCTCTCCTTTTATTATCTGCTGGCTCTGGAGTATAGCATAGACATCTGCCTGAAAAACAGAGGTATGCCCCCAATTCATGATTGCTGTAGCTGGTAGAGTAAATCTCTGTCCCGGTACCAGCGGCAGTCTTCGACCCTTTCATATACCAGATCCGTCCTGTTTTTGGTATGCCCTGTTCCAAATCAGTTCTGCTTGGGAAGCTGACGTCTTGGGTGAATAGAAAACACCAAACTCACTGGCAAACTCTTCTAAAGCTCAGTGAGCTAATAGTACAACCACCATCACCTAAACTTACTGAAGAGATCCTATCCTACGACTAAACAGGAATCATATCAGGCTGATAACTGGACTCAAAACCGGACACTGTAGCCTAAGAAAATACCTCCACACAATGGGCATCCTCCAAGAAGAACCCATGTGCAGACTTAGTGAAGAGAAAGATGAAACCGCCACCCACAAAGTATTCGGATGTGAGGCTTTACGCTGATGGAGATACAGACAGATAGGGCTAGAAAATCTATTTCTGAACTCACCAAAAGCCACATTGTGGGCAGACCTAACCCGACCTCTTTACTCTGCATACCAACCAACCAACCAACTTTGTGTCACCGAGTTGCAATGTGAGAGCGACATATTTCATCTAATCTATGATAAGTTAATCATTTACGTAACATGTTCCATCTCTTCTCATTTTCATTATAAAGTTGTATTTTTTCCAGTTCAGAATCAGCAAAATAATAATTCCCAATAAAAATATCCACAAAGTTCAAAATAATACAAGTGCTGCCATCTATCCATCCTGCGCATAAAATGCAAATATCGAGAATTCATTTACCAGTACTGCTATATAGTACCTGATGGATTTATTTTTCAAAGTAGGATTTTAATTATTTCGCATTTGACAGTCATTTGTATTTTCGTTCAAAGTAATTATATTTATCTCACTTTTAGCGAATGGATATATTTCTGTCTTTCTCTAACTTTTGATTCTGAAATAATCATTTTTTGGCTTTATAACCTAATTAATTAACAGTTTTTAGTTAGAAATAAAATAATTCCAGTGGATTTTTATCTATTCTCTTTTATTCCACGTGCGTTTTCATTGTGATTTCATTGTGAAGTGAATATGATCTTTTGGGTGTACTCGTCTGATTGGCTGAACTGGTTAAAATGCAGTTAAGTATGTTGCGCATAAAATTACCCTTAAACTGTTTGAATACTAAATCTGAATTAATAAACCACAATAGGCCTAGGTACAGTAAGACACCCTTAGGGAATGCGGCCAGCGCAACAAAGTGCTCGCGGCTACTCAGTGGTATGGGAGTAGGTTCAATATTAAAAGTTAGCTTAATAGGGCGCCACTGGTTTATAAAATACAATCCGCGGACTTAAACCAGAAAGTCCCTGATCTCCAAAATTCCTATAAAAATGTACCTACCCGATGTACCCATCCTTCAAAATAAAACAATTTTACCTTGGTTTGGTTGAGGTCAGTAGGGATAAAAAAACAATCCAATGACAATTATTATAAATCTATTTAATAAAATGGGGGGTGGTTATGTTTAGAACTGCAAAGGCCAATATAAGGTAATAAGTATGTAAAATACCACAGAAATTATTATTATTAAATGTGAAAATTACCAAAAGGTAGCAAGGACCAATTTGTATTGGTCTCAAATAAAACACTCCAATATATTCAAAATTTGCCAATAAATAAATGTTTGACTACAATGAGGGTAAAAGAGAACAAATAATTATTAAGATGTTAATAATATTAATTAAAACCTGTGCACGCTTATACCATGCTATACCGGGGCGGGTTTGTACAAAAATGTCACCTTAAATAGAGTACATTAAAAATTCATTGGTACTGCACACCCATTGTAATAATTAAGGCAGTAAAACAACCTTGGAAATATACCAAGTAAAATATAAGAAATGCTATTAATAATAATTAAGAAAATAATCAAAGAAACTTTAATAATGAGTTTAACGGTTACATCACCCCCTTATGGTCCTGTCGCAATCTAAGCATCCATTTTAAATTCTCATCACTGTCTCATGACAGCCTCACAGCCCTGATAATAGACCCCATCAACTTCTATTGACTTCCTTAGTTAAAAATGTGCATTACGGTTTCAATTCAGTGTTGTGGGTACTCTTGACACCTCAACTTCGAGACTAGTAAACCGTCAAAAAGAAAACCCAATGGTAAAGATTCTAAAAAGCCTAAAAAAAACCCTGAAAGAGTACAAAAGTCTTAGAACTCCTTCATACTTATAAAAAAATGAAAAATCCCAACCCTCAAATGGTATGTAAATGATTGGAATTACATAAGCAAAAACCCCTGAAACATGTAGGTTATCTTAAACAAAAAAACCCCTTAATTAATAAGCCCATTAATGCCCCTTAAACGATTAATGAGTCGGAACATGGCCTCGTGGAGGTCAAATTGCCCTTTTTTTTATAGAATCCCAAATATTTACAAAAATTCAGATAAGCTAATCTAAATATTGATAACGAAAAGGTAAATTTGAGAATGGTAAAAACGTTTAAAATTACCTGGTTACAATTTGGGCTAGTTGAACAAACGTGCTCTAGTGCTTCACACGACAAACCAACAAAATGGCGTAGACTTCGTTTCCAGAAAATTCTGTGTGGTTGGCTTACAAATACGGGTACGACCAAATCCAAAGCTTTCACCCCAAAACCAATTTAAGCCAGCAACCACTTGAAATCCCAGCGTCTTCAAAATCCCACAAAAAGGGGATGTTCCAAGGAACGTTACCAAGAGGACCGCTGGTAAAATCTGCCAAGAAACTTGTTGCTTGCTCAACGTGCGAATTTAAAAGAGAACGATCCCTTTTCAGCGATTTATTAGGTAGGCTTCAATATGAAAAATTTTCTAGAATTCCAGTTTTTTTTCAAGATGTCCTCTGGTGCCAGATTTCCGATCTCGGCCAGGAAGACGGAACACCCAGTTTGGCACGGAACACAAACAGCTTGAAACGGAACACTCCAAACCACAATGATGATCAACAAACTCAAAGTTGCTATCAAATTCTCTCCCCTAACACCAATTAACACTAATTAATCACTTATACAAGTTATTAATCAGCATCTACCCAGTCTTCAGTCTAAAAACCATCAAAATGACCAGTGACTGTATAGGGATCACAATTACAGTGACTCTATTACCCACTGTGATCAAGGAACGTCGGCAACAGTGCTGCCCGAAACGAATCCACAAGTGTCTTATAACCCCACTATATTTTTGAGAAAATAAACATTTAAAAAATGCGAAAAATAAAGGAAATAAGGGTGGAAAATCGATTTAAAGTGTGCTAAAGTGATTTGTGTTGTTGCAGAATTTTTAATAAAGGAAAATACGAGATTCGTAAGTGTTGACAATTGATATTTATTTGAAAGTAAACAAACCTTTTCACCGACATTTAGGGCCCTTTAGGAAACTTTCGAAAGCTAAATAAGGTGGATTCCTATCCTAACAGTAGGGCTTTATTATCCTGAAACAACCCTGTCATCTGAATACAAATAATTCACTCATTATTACCTTGAAAAATATACCTTTAATCAACAACTAGATATTGTTTTGCATCCAAACAAAAGGTAAAAATCTAGCAAAATTCAATGAGCAACCTATAGACTGTGAGATAGGGGCTGTTTAGTGGAGTCATTTTTTTTTGTCTGGCATTTTGAGGGCTGAATGTGGCTACTAAGCTGATGAGAATATGGGTGATTTTAATGCCTGCCTCCCGTTCGAAAATTTGCATAAGAAAAAAATTGATTTACATGAGGATTTTTTTTTAATGATCTCAAATTTTTTGGCTTCTAAATAAAAGATTGACATTGATAAATAATTCACCCATAAAAAATACCAGATGCTTTTTAATAGCTGAAAAAGTGGGGATGAGTGTCAACTTCCAAGATCGATCAAAAGAAAAGAACCTTCCGCTATTACTTTTTGTCTGATAATCGAGAGAATGGAAGGTTTTGTTGTGAAAATATCGCTGAAAAATCGCCAGACGGTAATCCCAGTTCGAAGTCGAGTTTTCCGGCGAAACATTCTGTGGACATTTCAAACAGGTGGCAGGCACTAAAACCACCTATATTCTCATCAGCTAACTAGCCACATTCATCCCTCAAAATTCCAGACAAAAAAAAATGACTCCATTAAACAGGCCCTATCTCACGGTCTACTACCAATCACTGAAAAATATTAAAACTCAGGTATACAGCTTTATAAATACCCTCACAAATAACTGAATTAATTACTGAATTTATTCGAAATCTACAGTTACGTTAAGGCAAAATTTTAACGTACCTAACAAGTATAAAAAAACACAGGATCGTTTTCCAGTGGGCTTTGGTTTCTAAAACGATCTCTTCCCTCAACCAAAGTCTAGCAGACAAGTCATATTTATTTTGAATAATTTTTGCTTTGTATTTTTTTGGATTCTCCCTCATAGATTTTCCAATATATTTTGCTACCAATTCATATTATCATATCATTGTTAAGTTTTTACCGGATAAATCCTATCTTATCTATTCTTGAAATATAAATATTATATTTTAATTTTTTTATCTAATTGTTGGCTTCCCTTTTGTGTGAGTGCTGATTGGTAGTGCCACGTTTATCTGAGGTGAGTTAATTCAGACTGTTGGACTTTAAATAGGTACTGCTGCTCTGGTTTTCAGAATCAATTATTAGTATGGGAATATTGAACCATTTGCTCTAAATAGAGTCGGTGAAAACCAAATTTGTGTGTCCATCCCTATCAACTCTTTATTGAATCCAGGCAGAGGCCTGAATAGCCATTTTTTGTTTGACTCCATCAATTATTATCTCGACTAAAAAGTGTAATTTTTTTAAATAGAAATCCAGACAGATAAAAAATTCAGTGAAAAAGTTTTAATTAAAACATCTCAAAAATTTTGACATATTCTGGATTTGATTGATTTCACTGTCAGGTTTATCTTGTAGTATCTATTGTGGCTACATTAATTTAAAAGGAAAATTTTGTCTATTTAGTGGAGAATCCAAAGATTTAATTTCTTATTGTTTTACCTTATTTTTTTCATATTTTTGCCTGCCAGAGCTGCTGTCAGGAAAGCAGCATTTTGCTCAATCATAACGAGCATTTTAGTTTAATCTTGTTGTTATTATTTTAATTTTAGTATTATCTTACCATTATTCTCAATTATTTAATTGTAATTTTTTCATATTGAAATAATTTTTTTTTTTTTTCAACTTGCAATAGCTGTTCATACCTGATTCTGTTGGAAGAGAGTGTCTGTAAAATAATCGTTTTATATTAAATTTCGATTTCAATTTCCTTCGCAAGACACTCATTTTTTGACAGAATTCAGGGATTAAATATTCCAAATATTGGTGAACCTGACTGATACTGCCTTATTATTTTCTGGGTACCTACTCCACATAAAGATCACTGTTTGGAGTCTGGATCAGCTGGAGTGACGTCACCCCAGCATTCTATCCTCTTCCTGGATACAGGAAACAACACGAAGAGCTCCAGTTCGCGTTAGTGAAACCCCAACACCCATTGAAGAGCTCCGAATTGGAAAGGTACATTGTATCAGATTCACCGGAAAAACCAAGCTGTCAACTGTCATGTTATAAAGAAAGTGGCATTGTCACTATATTAACTTGTTAATGCCTGGTTTATACTTCTGAATTAAGAATTAAACTAAATTGAGAATTAAACTAAATTAAAAATTTAAATGTTAAACGTCCATAATTTGATGCTGTCGTTTATACCTCAAATTAAAAAATCAAATTAAATTAAATTAAATTGAAAGTTGGCTAACTTTCAACTAAGAACTAAAAATTAAGGAGATCGATCTATTTAGCTGGTTTTTGTTTATTTCAATGTTCCTTTCTGTCATTTGTGATTACGTAAAGAGCTAGCTAATTTCAGAAAATCTATAAATCTTTATTTTAGGTATAAACTGCATTTTTAAAGTTTAGTTTAATTTAATTTTCAATTTATTTCTCAGTTTAGTTTAATTCCTAGTTTTGGAAGTATAAACCAGTCATAAATATTAAATAAAATTAATATTTGTTGGATTTTGAGTGGTTTCATTTGTACATAAAGGGACTACACGTTATTTTTTGAATTCCACGACCCTAGGTTATCTTGTCTTAAAGTAACAAATGTCAATTAATTTGTAACAGATACTAGAACGAAAATGACAAATACAATTAATTCAACTTCCAAGGCTTTCGTTACTCATAGCAAAAAATAAATCAATTATATTTCAGCACGCTTTAAAGCTATAGATAAAATAGAAGTTCAAAACTCTTCAAATAGAAGGTGTCTTCTATTTGAATATTACCTAATGTAGAAAAGCATTTATCCCATATCCATCTTCACTTTCGCATATATTTGAACTTCATTTTCATTTGCCTTATCAAGTTTTTTATCTTGGATTTATTTTTATTATGCCAGAGAAATTGGCTGTGAATTTAAACACCTGCGAAATTCCTGTTTTCCAGAGCGACGAGGGTGAGGAGTATTCACACGTTTGATGCAACAATTTTTCAGTGTGATAGACGTGTGTGTTTATTCACAAAATTTAAATCCGATAATAAACACGACCTACTAAACCCTTCAACCCAATTTTATCATAACTTTTGCCAAGTTTATACACGCATCTGATTATACCAAAATATTTTGCCAGATCACGTATAGCATCCATAAATATTTGATTGCGGAAAGTCGATGGAAACTTTATATAGGTAATTGATTGGTGGGTAACCACCTAGAATATTATTAATACAGTGCTTTATCTGGAAAATGGAAATATACAATATTTAACCGGCACAAAATGGTAAATCTGTTACACTCAGCTTTCACCGTTGTTATGGGAACTAGCAGATGCAAACTCAATATAAAATGTATTACCTTGTGCCTAGAATACTTTGTGCACTATAAAACATGTATTTTTAGTGACGAGTGCAATGGAAATTATCGATAATTTTTGGGTCGTTTGCCCGAATGCACTACGTGCACTCGTGCTCTTTTTTAGTTAAAAACGCATGAGTGCAAATTTGTCAAAAAATATAAATTTACATTGCATGAATTGTATTTTGTGAAAGAATTTTATGAATAAAAAAAAAATTAAAAAACACCCGTTACTGTGCAATTCTCCGACAATTGTGCACCATCTACCTGTTTAGAGAAAAATATAATTATTAGGTTCCACTTAAATGGTATTCGGCGAAGAATAAGTGGGATTTATCCAATAAAACCTGAAGTTTTACGTTTAAATTGAAATTGAAGGGAACAAGTATCGCTATTAGGTGTAATACAAACTTAATTTAGTCTTCCATTTCTAGGATTGTTGCAAAGACGCCATGCATTAATCAGGAAGAGTGGCAGATAAAGCAATAACTAAAATTTGCATTCGCGTTGCGGTTGCAATTTATTAGTTTGAAAGGCGCGCACTTTGACATGTCGCCGTCGTCGGAGGCGGCAGGCAAGTTTCGGCTGCATTTAGTTATTTAGTCGCACAGTATGCTACCAGTTTCCGAAATCTGTTACGAATTTAATAAGTTACTTTGAAACAGAAATATGTATTTAAATAGTCTAACCGAAGCATAAATTTTATAATCCTAAACAACAGCATTAAAAACAAAGAAAGATGAATTCTAATGCTGATGAGAATGCTTGGACTAAGGTAAAAAATGCGTGAAAAGTCGCCGATTCAATCAATATGGGTATCAAAGAGTAGCTGCAATTATGGGCTCTCACCAACCAGATAGCCTAGTGAAGACAGGTCTCAGAATATGAATAGAATATAGGTGCAAGAACAGGGGAATACGAAGTAGATGGGTAAGCTCGTTCAAACTAGGAATACCTAGGGATGCTAAGCAAAATATTTTGGACGATGATCACACTTGTCTCTTTGGATCCGGCCAGGTACAGGCTCAAAAGAGCCCTGATCTGGATTCCCGGGGAAAAAAAAAACACAGACCCAACGAGGAAATACTCAAGACCCTGAAGAAGCAGAATCCTGGACTCGAGTGTAACTGTTGGAGAGTGTGGGAAAGACGGGAGGACCCAAATGGACTCCGACTCGTCGTGGGCTTGAAGACACATCCATAGCCCACCTAAATAGGGCTGAATTTCAGCCTTACTACAGGAAGGTCCGGTCTGTTAAAGTTTCGAGCCTGCCTGGAATTGCTTCTCTAGAAATAGCGGATGAAACCATTTCAACGAACGACCAGGAGAGTAGATTGAATGCGTTGTTGGACGACAGTTTTAGGCTTATGGGTGATAAGTTGGATTGCACGGATCAGGTAAAACATGTTATTGTTACCAAGGCCAGGCCTATTAAGCAACGTTGGTACCGAGTGTCTCCTATAATGCAGCAACACATCGATAGGGCATTGGATGAGATGATAAAGCTTGAGGTTGTGGAACCGTCGAAAAACCCGTGGGCATCACCAGTTGTTACACTCAACCAAATAGTAACATAAATAAAAAGAAGTTGTTCTTTGATTTAATGAACAATTCATTAAAATCGGTTCAAAGAACTGCTTCTTTGATCACATGAACTCTACGTTATTAAAGGAAGAACAATTTCTTAATTCCTAGTTCGATTCATCTTGTGTATGAACAACGAACATTGAAGTATGTGGCAAGATTTTTGTATTAATGAAACTTTCCATAGTAACAATGAACATCGTTCTTAGTTTATATGTACTTTTTCATTGGCCTGATGAACAGACGGCATAATATTTATGAAGCCCAGATATAATTCGATGAAACCCTTTCATTGTATTTATGAATCAAAGTCTTGAATACTAAGAATTTCATTCATTGTATTTATTAATGCCGTTTTCAATAATATGTACCCTATTCTTTATTTTTATTGAATTATGCCTTAAATATACTTATGATTTTAAATGGGGTACAGGGTCATTTTTTATAATTGCGTGACCCCTGTACTGGTGAATATGAGCAATAGGAGAAAAGCTTCTAATGCAGAAGTTGTATGATTTCTTCGTATCATCTTCCAGAATTATCAAACAAACCAATATGGGCATCCCAAAATCTGAAAATTCAAAAATCTAAGTACTTATGTATTTTTATTTCAAATGACACTTATACTGTATATTGTATTATCTTTGAAATCCTCCTTAAATCCTGTTTCCATAAATATATAATACTATGTCTATGTTTGTTCCAGCTGTTTTTGAACTATCAAAATCCAAAGTTTCTTAAACAAGCCACGTCAGGAAATTAGATTTGATGTCTTGGCTGGTTTCCTTGCCTCAGCTATGAAACACTAGCTACGGCATTGAATCTTGTGCTTTTCTACCTAGTGAAACAAAACCATTTAACAAAAATATATCGATGAAAAATATTACAACTTGATTTGAAATTGGGTATACTTACTTTTAGAGACTTCAGTATTCCTTAGAAATTCTGAGGAGCTCTTAATGCTCTTGTCTTTCACGTTCTCCCCAGATGACATTAAAATCTGTATTTCATTTCTTTCGCATTCCCATTTTGAGCATCAAAGTCCTACCTACATAATAGGTATACATATTATGGAGGTAATAAAGGTATACAACTTACCTTTTAGAAAAAAACGGCGACAGGTATAAACGACTTTCTATTTAACACCTCGAACAACACAAGACCGAAAAAACTGACTAGAACGAAGTACGTAGCAATGCATCCAGAAAATAGAAATGTAATCATTCTTATTATTTTAACATATTTTTCTATGTCGTTGTCCGACTGCAGCTACCTTTGCGCATGTGCTTAGGAACTGTGTACATTAATGCCATGAACTGTTCATTGTATTTATGATTTATCTTGATCTAATGGTTACAGCTTTATTTCTAGGAATATTTGCTTGTTTTAAATGAACCGTACATTGTATCAATGAATTTCTTTCTTAAGAGGATGAGTTTCTAGTAAGGCTATATGAACCATATTCATATTATTCATATTAATATTCATTTATATTATGAACATTCCGTGGAAGCTCCATCAAAAAAATTTTCTTTAATATCAGGGTTTAATTTCATAATATCAATGAACTTAGTTCATGTAACCGATGAGCTATTCAACATAGATTCATGTATCTGACTATTCATAACTTACTGAAGCATCATTCTTTATTCCAATGATAGCTGTTCATGAAATCATGATACTTACAGTTTTCTGTACTTGGGATTAATGAAAATTTCACTGAATCAATGAAAATGTAATTGATGAAAGCAGTTCATTGATATTATGATGAACATTTTTTTGAGTGTATGGTTAAAAAGAAGGATGGTCCGTTCCGCCTTTGTGTGGACTACAGAAAGATTAATGCTGTGTGTGAACGCGATAGTTATCCGCTTCATCAGGTTACTGACACCCTCGATAAACTTTCTCAGAGCAAGTTTTGTTCCACTATGGACATTAAGTCAGCGTATTGGCAGATACCAGTCGCCGAATCTTCTCGTCCCTACACCGCTTTTGCAATCCTAAATCGTGGTCTGTTTCAATTCAAGAGACTCCCATTCGGGTTACATAATGCCTCTGCCACTTGGCAAAGACTCATTGATAATGTCCTTGAAGTTGATCTTAAGCAATATGTTTTCGTGTATCTAGATGATATAGCGGACAACAAAAAGTTTTTCGTTATAATTACAGGGTTGGAATTCCTCACGCAATAAGTTTACAAACTCATCCCAAGTGGTGACGTCACTTCTGTGAGCCAAATAAAATTGGTATGCCTTTCCAACAAAAAGATCAATTCCTGAATCTAAAAGCACCGCCTTAGGGACCTGTCGAGCGACCCGAAGTTTCTCAGCTTTCTCAAGAAAAGCACTAAGAGACAAACCCTTTTTGTCACTCGAAAATTGCAAATTCCACTTACTTGGGAGAACTATTCTATTAAGCGATCGAGAAGAGGTTTGATGAAGAACAGAGGAGTTGACAGCCTCCCCTATGTTAGCATGAAAAATCCCGTCATCCTCAGTGCCATTCGAGAAGCCATTGGCAGTAACACGACCTATGCCAGAACCACCAGCCTGCGATTCCAAAAGATAGAGACCGGGGGGAGTACCCTTCTCCTCTTCATATTTGGAAAATGCATCCTCTAAATTTTTGACCAAGGTGAAAGCCATTGCAACCCACTCTGACCTAGACTTTTGTTTTCCCAGATCTCCAGCAGTATTCATATGGTCCAAACGATTAAGGATGTGACTCAACTTAGTCTGTAGCTTCAGAAACTCTCCACTTTTCCGATCACTTGAAGATATGCCCATAGGAGGAATAATCTCCCTAATTTTCTTGTCAATTACAGCGGCGTCCTCCACAAATGTAAAAGGATACTCAGGGAACCTGACACTATCACCACTCTTCTCTAACTGCCGAGCTATCATCAACCTATGTCGCATCTCATTACAATTCCCTCCTGCGATAACCCTAATGGCAAGCTCGTGAACAAGCTCATCCTTGTTCAACCTATTTACATGCATTGTTCTCGACATGATGAAGCTGCTCCAAGACAAGAAATCTCCAGTACCTATCAAAATGTCACAAGATTACTGAGAGACTGATCAATATCAAAGACCAACAATATCCAAAACCAATCAAAATTACACTATCAGTATGAAAATCGCAAAAAAAGACAAAAATTAATCAAAATAAACCAATGGTGACAATCGAACAAACCAATAACTAAACCTCAGTTCGATATCACTACCCAGGGGCGTTCCGAAGGCTTTGGTAATGGGGGGGGGGGGCCGTTACGTCGTAATGAGCCCACTGACTTTAAAAAACCACAAAAAAAAGTTTGGGGTAGGTAATTTGTACAGGGTGAACTACCTTATATCGCTATGAAAAACGTGTAATGGCGTATAAATGTTTCACACCGGCGGAGTATACACTTGTACGCCGCTCAAGCTGAAAGTCATTGAAGTGACTCTTATACCTTGTCAAAATGATTACAAAAATTACTGTTATAAGATGTTTGAAAATAGAAAAAATTAGATTAGTAGGAATGTTATACTTAAATATGTAAATGCAGTAACTTTCATTCAGATTGAAGCTCTAGTACCTAAATTATTTTTGTACCGTGTCTGTACATATTTTTCCATTTTTTAATTTTGCCCAATCGCGAATAATTTCAGATAAATTCATAGAGTCTGCCAAGTCGTTCTCTCTTTTAAGGGACATTAGGTAATCTTGGCCGTTTCCACCAACTAATTTGGAGGAGCCCTAATAACGATAAGTATTCCTTAAACTGACATTTCTCCATGGAATACTGTCATTTTAAGGAATATTTGTCGTTAAGGCTCCCCTAAACTAGTTGGTGGAAACGGCCATTAGTCTTTCTTCTCCCATAGTTGTACCATCGTCACCAAAAGTAACTGGGACAGCATCACATTAGCTCTCCTATTATATAAATTTTATTGTCAAATATTTGTCAAACTATGAATTAAATGCATTGAAATAAATGACAGTAGAATTAGGCAATTCAAACCACGTGACATTCAAGATGGCGTGGCGGCCAAACATGGGCCAAAAAACACAAAATGCAATGTAAAAATATCTAGTTTCTGCCCGAATTAATAGTTTAGGTACCTAGTCAACAAATATTTTATTAAATAATGAAAATCAAAGTTGTAAGCAAAACTGGATGCAAAATAATTTAAAATACGCATAAAAACATATTCAAAACAAACTTGCTTGGCCGCCACGCCACATTGAATTTTCCTTTTTGACAGATGGATTGAATTGCCTAATTAGTCCAGGAGAATATTATGCATCATTTGTGTACCAGATACTTTTGGTGACGATGGTACGTGAGTCATTTTTTATGAATTTTAGTTAGCTGAATTTTCGCTCATTAGTTGCTACCGAATCCTGCAGTAAAGTGGAGTTGGCATAATTGAAATGTTTTTTTAAGTACATTTTTATTTTTCAATGCTACTTTCATTACATGTTGCATATTATCAGTAGTTGTGGTATGTTTATTACATAGGTCAAAGAGAATTTCAATCTCTGCTGCAAGAGCCAAGAGCGTATGCATCTGGTCTAAAATTTGGAGCATATAAGTAATATAAATCAAGCATAGACTGAAATCAAGTACTAAATTGACATTTGTCATAGATAGGTACAGTTGCGATAAAATAAAGTAGTACAAGAAAAATCTCCATAATCTCCTGGTCTATTATACATTAATTTAATTCATAACCAAAAATGACATATTTTTGGAATTTTTCAACAAGTTTCTAACTAGAAGGCTTCAGATGACATTACTTTGGCATTTTTCCACCTGTTTTTAACCTTCATTGCCTGAACTCAACATATTTTGAAATGTTTATTTACTGTCAAAATTTTGTATGTTACACCGGGAGCTCACATTGGGGATACTTAATAAGTTTTGTAGGTACTACTTTTTTTTTATCGCAACTGTACATTATGTCTAGAGAGAGGAAATGAAAATAAACAGGTGAATCCGCGCAGTTTTTTGAAAATAGTAGATAAATTATCGTTTTAAAAACCTACTAAGGTATCTAAAACTTTAGAAAATTCCATTCTTTAGAACGTGTTAGGGTCAATTTTAGAAGTGTTAAGACTGTCCTTTTCTCTTACCAACTGGCGTGGGGATTGGAAACCAACTAGACATTTTTTTTACCAACTGGAGAGGACATTGGGGCTGCCTTCCCCCATGGGTCCGCCCCTGTCACTACCTGCTTTGTTCAACTAGTAATTATATTTGTAGTTAATTTTATAAATTGAATGTTTTATGTAACCAATGTTTAGAAATAATCAACTCTGCCACTCAACCAAACCAATAATTATAACATTATTTAACTTTGGAAAAAATCAAATAAATTCAAACAGGTTCAAAAAACAACTTGATAAAACAAAAAAAAACAAAAATGGCCCCACGTTGGGCGCCAAAATGTTGTGCAAAAATTAACCCTTAAACTCTTTGAAAACTAAATTTGAATAAATAAAACCTAATAGGCCTAGGTAGCAAGGACCAATTCGTATTGGTCTTATAAAAAACACTCCAATAAATTCAAGTTTTACCAATAAATGTTTGACCACCTTACTCCAATAAGAGTACAAGAGAACAATTAATGAATAAAAAGATTAATTAAAACCTGTGCACGCTTATACCATGGTATACCAGGGCGGGTTTGTACAAAAGTGTCACCTTAAATATAGTAAATTAATAATCATTGGTACAGTACACCCATTGTAATAATGAAAGCGGTAAATGTACCAAGTCAAAAATAAGAAATACTATTAATAATAATGAAAAAAGAATAATTAAGAAACGTTGATAAATCATCGGGTACATCACCCCCTTGTGGTCCTCCCTGCAGTCTAACATCCATTTCTATACTGTCTCATGACAGCCTCACAGCCCTGATAACAGTTCTCAACTTCTTTTGACTTCCCTTCTTAAATAGGGTAAATTTCAGTTCAGTGTTATGGGTACTCTGACACCTCACCTTCGAAACTTTAGCAAAACGTCGAATGGGAAAACCCAAAGGAAAAGTAAAACTTAAAACCCTGAAAGAGTACAAATTCTTAGAACCCCTTCATATTTATAAAATCAAAATCCCAACCCTCAAACGGTACATAAATGATTGGAATTAAAATAGATAGCAAAATCCCCTGAAACCTGTAAGTTGTCTTTAAAAAACCCCTAATTAATAAGGCCATTAATGTCCCTTTTGAAAGTGACTAGTGAGGTTTGTACTGACAAATTGCCCCCTTTGGAGGACAAATTTCCATTTTTTTTTTCATTGAATTCCAAATATTTACAAAAATACTGATATGCTAATCTAAATATTGATAACGAAAAGGTAAATTCAGATTGATAAAAACGTTTAAATTTACCTGGATACAATACGGGCTCTTAGTTGAACATAACGTGCTCAATCCTCGCACCGACAATTCAACAAAATGGCGTAGCTTTTCGTCTCCAGAAAATTCTGAGCGGGTGGCTTACAAATACGGGGACTTACGACCAAATCCAAGTTTTCACCCCAAAACCAATTAAGTCAGATACCACTTGAGTCCCCAGCGGCTCTAAAATCCCACAAAAGGTCCAAAGAACGCAGCAAAGAGGACCGCTGGTAAAATCTGCCAACAGCTTGTTGCTTGCTCGACGTGCGAATTTAAAGAGAACGACCCTATTTTCGGCAATTCACCCGGTGAACTCCCATGAAAAATTTCCCAGAATTCTGTGTTTTCTAAGATGCCCTCTGGTGGCAGATTTCCGGTCTTGACCAGGAAAACGAGACAATCAGCTTGAAACGAACAACCCAAACCACATTGATGACAAACAAAACTCAAAGTTGTTATCTAATTTTCTCCCCTAACACTAATCAATTAATTAATAATCATCATCTACCCGGTTTTCAGTCTAAAAACTATCAAAATGACCACTTGTTCGGAGATAGCAACGATGGTCAAGAAACCTCGGCAACAGCGCTTTCCGAACAGGAACAACAAGTGTCTTAGTGAAAATAAGGGTGAAAAGGCGATTTAAAGGGTGTGAAAGTGATTTGTGGGGTTGCGGATTTTTTAATAATGGCAAATACGAGACTCGTAAGTGTTGCCAATTGATATTTATTTGGAAGTAAACAAACATTTTCATCAACAGTTAGTGCTTTTTAGACAACTTTCGTAAGCTAAATAAAATAGATTCCGATCCTATTAGTAGGGTTTTATTATCCTAAAACTACCCTGTCATCTGAATACAAAAAATTAACTCAGTATTACCCCGAAAAATATACCTTTGCTCAACACACACATATTGTTTCGCATTCAATCAAAAAGGCAGAAAACTAGTAAAATCCAATGAGAAACCTATTAATCACCGAAAAATATTAAACCTCAGGTATAGGGCTTCATAAAATACCCTCACAAATACCTAAATTAATTACTGAATTTATTTGAAATTCCAGTTACGTACTAAGGCAAGATTTGTACGTAACACTCGAGCCAGAAGGGAAATCCCCAAAACATCAGGAACAGAATATGGACTTGCCAGATGTCAGGGAACCCATAAACGCCACTCCTCAAGAAACCCAACAGAAACAGGTGATAGACCTGCATCGGGGGCAGGAGGAGGAGAACAAAGAATGTCTGAAAACTTCATACGGGTCAATTTGCAGCATGGAAAGGCCTCCTCGGCACTTTTTTGCAGGAAAATAGCCTTGGCTAACGCTAGGCACTGATCCAAGAACCCTGGGTGTACAGGGGTACGGTCCGGGGTCTGGGAGGAGGCGAAGGAACAGTCTATTACTGCACATCTGCCGAAAGACCCATGGCCTGCGTCTACACGAAAAACATGGCAGTCATACCGAGGTCAGGAACTTTCACCAAGGATCTGGTTGCCGTAATAATCTCCATAGATGTCGAGTGTCAAAAAACAAATTTAGTCGTATCCCGAAAAATTCTATAGACTTTATAGACGGAAGATAGCTTTGATGTCAGTGAGTCAACGTTAGGATTGGTTTGAAAAAACGAACCTATCTTCAAGCGAAGGCAGACGTACAAAGAATAGCAAAAGTCATGAAAAACCAATCGTACACAAAGACGACAGACTCTGCATCGCGGTTGAGACATCTTCTGAACTTACACTGAAGCTATTTGAATTAGAAGAGGGATGCTTCTCCCGATATTATTTCCTATCAGAAATTGCAATAATTGCTTTAGGAGGACCAGTTCATATTGCGCACATTTGCATTAAACCTAATCGTTTAGACAACAAAGTAGTTTATTGTTAGTAAATACCTAATGCAAAAGCGCCACACAGTTACCTTGTGTCAAATATTTCTTTAGGAAATTAACGATGAATCACATCCTTGTAGTTTTTGCAACGCAACGCCCCATTTGAGTAACGCATCTTTTCACCTGCTCTCAAACAGTTCACATGAACGCAGTAATAATTTTCGACTTCAAAATTAATGTTCTCCAGCTCTCCATTGACTTCCCATCTCAGTGTTGGCACTGATTGTCCGAAGCATAAGTATGATGACCTCATCTATATTGTTTTCTTCTCCGATATCTCTCGGGTTTTGATTTATGTTTTCGTTGGTCATAAATTGCGTTCTTCCATGCTCATTTCTAATCTTATCTTCTTTGCTTCTCTTCAAGTCCAACAATATTTATTCTAGTTCAGTTTGACTGTTTCCCAACTGTAGGTCTCAAATTGTTGCTGTTTTCTCCTTGGAATTTATTTCTCTGTAGCTATAAGCCGATTCTGTTATTGAATATCTTTTAATCTTTAGACAATATTATAATTAACTATCTTGTTCCTGCCAAATAAATTTTGCTTTTACGAACCCCACTATACAGTGAAAGCCAATACGTATTTTACTGTCAATAAAAATTTCATACATTTTGGGACTAGCCTCGAAAAAAAAATTCATTAATCGGTAGTTCACTTTGGAAAAAGTAACCCCTAATGGATAAAACATGCCTTGTTCAAAAAAGTTATTTATTTGACTTGAAAAAAGACTACCTATTTCACGCATGAGTTCACATCGGAAAACTTGAATTCCAAGTTACCCAGCGTAAAATTTATTTTTCGACCTTTTTATTGAAACCTGCCAAAATACGAATAAAAAAGTGTATCGTGAACATCTGCGTTATGCTACAGAGTTTGAAGAAGTGCATTTTTTATACATTCAAATTCACTCCAAGTATTTTTCAAGTAGATACACACATTACATTATGCCCTGCTTGATAGGCAAAAATAAACTTTATGTAAAAATCTCGCAACTACACGAGAAGGAAGTTATCCAACTTCGACACTGTTTGGAATATTGACAAAGTTGCCAAAGTTTAAGTATATTATACTTGAGCGAAAGAAAAAAGTTAAAGTAGGAAAACGTGTCATAAATTTTCACTACATAAAGCCGGTGTCAGGAGTTTCTTGTTTCAAAATAAAACCCAAGTGCATGACGGAATATCCGTCTTCGGAGATATTATCATAAAGTGTTTTGGAATGATCGTTTAATATGAAGTAGATTTATGTGAAAATCGTATCTACTTCTGTTCATCAATGACACTTTCTAGTTGCCTGCATGGCAAAAATCTAATAAATGCATAAACTACTTATTTTGCAAGAGATGTACGTTTGAAATGGAATTTTCAATCGGGTAGTAAGTTTTTATTAATTTCGTTTGGGTTTGCCCTTCTACCTGTTCAGAATACAAAATGTTGGGAGGCAATGAGCGGGGATTCTAATTTTTTGGTTTTAGATACTATGGTCGACATCTCATAGAATCTAAGTAGATATTTTAGATATTTGAGTAGACATGAGAGTTACTCCATGCTTTGGGCCTTCAATCCCGGTAAGAAGGCCTTTGCCTTTTGATTTTTCTAGATGGGCTTACGGTCTAAACCAACAAGAGAAAATAAATTTTAATACAGGAATGGAATAGAAACTTATTTACTGACTACACTGACCCGAAAAGCATTTAGCTCATTACCTGAAGACTAGGTAAGATTTCTGTTTAGATAGATTGTTGTTTCGAATAGCATACAGATGGAATCATATTTTTTCGTAATACTCGTTGTTACTTAAATGAAACTGCATGTTTCAAATTAAACAATAATTATCTTAGAATTAAGGAACCGATTAGACTCAGCAGAAATCTAATTATCAATACATGAAACTGCTAGCTGGAAGTGTTTAAAACTCAGTCTGATTTTAAATTAATTGAATTATCTGACAGTATGTTAGATGCATCTGTATTTGCTTATCAACGGCGAAATTTCAAATATTATTTCGACTTAGGGCGTTAGGGGAAACTGTCAGGTATGCAATCTGATGGATAAAAACGCAATTTGTAATCCTATTGCTCAAGCAGTTATCAGATAGTTGCCAGAAAATTTATCTGAAGATGAATAAACCGAGCCTTAGTGAACTTGTAATTTTTCTGATAAATATAGGTATACATAGTTGGATAAATAATGTAGGTGTCAAATAATTTTAGATTGCCTTGTCAATGATTTGGTCTAACTCAAGTTTTTCCTAACATCATCAAAGTTATATTCCCATAAAATTGATGCTTTTTGATTATCCATTACGTCACTGGAATTACTGCTCCTAAAGAGCCTGAAAAGTAATAGAACAAGACCAAGATCATGAGTAGGGACGACACACTACATAATATAACCACATATTTAACAACGTAGAAAAATACGTGAACCTAGGTCATATTAAATTGGGCAAAGAATATCGGGAGGATCCAAGAGAGATGACTAGACGACAGTGAACAGTCGATGTGCCGAAACGTACCTGGATAAATTTGGAAGAATGGATGAATAAAAGCTGAGGAAGGCTGGATCACGTACCAAATCGAGAATTGTACTTGTATTAGATACCCTGAGGTTCAATGTAAAAATAAGTGAAATTCCAAGCCAGCAGGAAACTAAATATTATAGATCCTAATTAGAATGTGTATACGAAGTCAATAAAGCCATTCAGGTATCAAATTTCAACTATAAAAGCCTCAGCGGAATCAATTCCAGGAAGATCGATATATCAAATTTGTAATGATTCGAATTGTTGTCCTAATTTAAATTAAATTTCAATCTACCTGAAAGTCTTAAGCGATTTGAAACAGAACCCTACACAGGCAATTTAAATATTCAAAATGCCTAAAAGCTTTAATTGTTTCAGGAAGATGTGAGTTTCATCCATATCAATAATTTAATTTTCTTCTAATGGAGACATTAAAAGGGGTATGTAGCATTCAATTCAAAGGACTGTTGATAATAAATGGAAGGAGATAGCATACTTTTTCACTTGACACCAAATTTGGCAGGATTAAATTATGTGTTTTGTGGAAAGTCTGATGAGAACTATCAACAGTATTTACGGAACAGACCGAGCTTTAAAGCTTCTGGCCGAAGTGCTGGCCGACAGGAAGTGTCTGACAGTGTTGAATATTGTTTGTTAAATAATTCTATAAAATATATTTAAAAATTGTTCATCATAATTCAAGTAAACTGAGTACCTATTATTCCAATTATAAACTACTCGATTGGACAGAAAAATTCTACGCAAAAACCTGGCACATCTCTCTTTACAAAGTTTCTAGTTATGACCCCTTGGATGCTGATTGTCACTGAATTTGAACACACTTAACTGGCAGTTGTAGTTTCCACTAATTATTTTGCAAGTCTCCACTAGGTTCCCACGCGTTCGTCTCTCATAAAGTGTATGCCTCTGCAACCTTTGTTGGGATGGAAGGTCACGAAGAGCTGGGGGAGTTTTAGTTGCTCTGCGTTGGAATTTTTCGAGTGCTTCAATGTCCTTGACATAATAAGGTCTCTATATGCTTTGGGCATACTCCACCCTGGGTCATTTGTAAGCCTTGTACAGCTTTGCAATTATTACAAACATTTGGGGTTGGACTTCTTTATGATGCCATTGATATGGTTTTCCCACTTCATGTCTTCAATGACAACAACTCCAAAATCATTTTGTTCAGCAACACAGATTACCTGGGTAGACCCGATGAACTATTGCATCTTGGGATTGTTTTGTTCAGGTGGAGAATTGAACGCTTGGAGTCATTCACTGGCATTTGCCATATGGTTGTCTACTGTTTGGTAGCATCCATATCCCCCTGGATGCTTCCATTCTGCGTTACAGGATTACTATTACAACAGGTATCATCCGCAAATGACGACATCTGGCTCCTCAAACCATTTGGCAGGTCACTAATATACAAGGAAGAGTAGAAAATCAAAGACTGAGCCTTTGGAAACACCACAAAAAACTTCACAGGAATTTTACTTCATGGATCCTATTCTGATACAGAACTCTTGATCCAGATAAAATACATAAACAGATTGGCCAGAGTCATCTGCCCTAGTCCAATCATGAACCTTGGTAAGCAGGTTCGTGAAAGTGGAGTTTCAGGAATAGACCCGTGTTTGGAAGGTAAGATGATTCCATTTTCGAGCAAAAATCCAGTCATTTCAGATACCAGGACTTTCCCCGTGCATTTGCAAAGGATTCTTGTAAAGCTAATGGGCCTATAGTTTTCAGGCATTGAAAAATTGGCTTGAAAATAAGAACTACAATTGCATTCATCCATTCCCTTGGTAGTTTCTCCTGCTTAAGAAAATTGTTCATCATGGTTGAGCGGGGATGTAACAAAACTGCAGCACACTTGTTCAGGAAAATGGCATTGGTTTCATCCTCTGCTTGACTAGAATCTGAATCCAGTGATTTGAATGTTGTCTCCAATTTCTCGGGTGTAAAAAACACAATTTCAACTGGATTAGCACATAATATATCAGGCTTTGAGTTGGCCATATGGCTTAAATCTTCTCTTGTAAAAACACTAAGAAACTGTTTGGCAAACAAACTGGCAACTTCTTTCTCATTATTAAGGGTACAGTTAGAGAGAGATCTATTTATGTAGGAATAAAACTGCTTATCAGAAGAGGCTAGCAATTCTTGTTGATATCTCCTTCTAGAGTGTCTAATCTGTAGTTCAAGTTGTCATACATAAGAAGTTACTTGTGTGAAGTTTGGGAGTCTTCTCTCATCCGGCCACATGTTCATATTATGTAATTTCTATTTGGTGTTTAAAATATTCTTGTTTCAACCATTCTCTATTCTATTAGCGTCCTTTCTTGGCAAACGGTCCAGAAACCGTGGAAATTATTACATTAGGCTGGGTTTTATTATTATTATTATCCGATTGCCAGAAAATCGTCAAATCTCCTTAATTATCATTTAGGTTATTTATTGGAATTAAACTTTATAAGTAAATGTAAAGCTCCTGCCTTCAGAGAATTTGTCACCATCATCAAAAATTTTCTTGGAAATAAACATTCAATTCGCCACTATAAAGCCAATGGTTGTTCAATTTGTTCAAAAACTCCATTTGAGTTTGCAGAAATTTAGTGAAAAAGTCAAAACCCTCAATACCCCAGATTCAAGTTATATCTAATCTCCGATAGTGATTCTTGGTAGTCTTCTTCTGAAGTAATGCATAATTCTTTGGATTCGATTGTAGGTTGGCACGAATTATTTCTGTAAATTCGAAAGGTGTTTGTAGAAATCTTTGCCAATCACTATGATATCATCCAAGTATAACAAAAACATCTCTGAAGAGAGTCCTTACTGAACTAACTCGATCAGTCTTCCGAAAAGTGCATTGCATAATGAAACCGCGAGACAATTATCTAGATTATCCAACTCGATATTCCGTCATCCCATCCCCAATTGAAAACGAAATTTGATCTTTTCTCTTACTGCAGAGTTGATGAGCACCTACGGAAATTGGGTTTGGATGAAACCGGTGCCTGTAGATACTAGATTTTGTGTAGATACAGGGCGTTCAAGGATGAAGAATCTTGAAAGCCATCTTATAAGCTAAAAATCTCGGAAACCACTGAATATCTTAGGATTCCTCAAAGACTTAGGACTAGGGGTAGGTAGGTGAAACATGGAATCTATCCAATCCCCCCATTTGATGGTATTTGCCATCAAATGGTACAAAGACGGTTCCAAAACTGCTCAGGTAACTAGAGCCGGAGTATTCGCATCGGAAGATGCGTGCAATTCAACCTGAACAGAAGTTATCGGAAACCAGAGATTGTAATAATGTCTGACAGCCAAGCAGCTATCAAAGCATTGAGATCACCGGTCATCAATTCTAAGACAGTATGGGAATGTCTACAGAAACTAAATGAGCTAGAAAAACAAAATGAAGTAACCCTCCTCTGGGTGCCGGACACATAGGTGTCGGGGGTAACGAATGCGCAGACAGACTCGCAAGAACGGGAGCGTGTACTCCCTTCACTAGGCCAGAACCATTTTGCGGCGTCGGAAATGCGCACCTCCAAGAAGTCCTCAAAAAAGAAGAGAAGCGGCTAAGGAACAAACAATGACTAGAATACCCAGGACTACGACAGGCCAAAGATCTATTGGGCAACTTCAACCAAAAAAGATCAGAACTGCTGGTCAACCTTAGCAAGAAAAGTCTCAAGACTCTACGCGGGTGTCTCTTGGGACATTGCAGATTTAAGAAACACCTACAGAAGTTGGGGATAGAAGAAGATGGCACCTGCAGATTTTATGAAGACGGAGAAGGGACACCTCACCATCTTCTACTGAACTGGGATGCCGTTATTCGCTCAAGGATGAAAAACCTGGGAAGTGCCCTTATACAGTTGGAAGACATTCCAGCCCTAGAACCGCTACTACTTGAAATTCCTAAACGACCTAGGACTGGAGGGGCTACTTTGAACAGGAAACCCCAACTTGGAAGCACAACGAGGAGCTAGACTAGGCTAGATCATCCTAGGTCGCAGTGCAACTCACACCCAGACAAGAGTTCTTTTTGCTGACACATAGCAAGATTTATCCAATATACTTAATTGTCAAAAAGCTTCAGAGTATATCGAAATACTCTGATAAAGACAAAGCTGACGGTTTCGCGCTTACTTTAGAGCAAGAAGACCGCCTAAATGAGCACCCAGTGATATCACGAGGATAAGATTGATCAATTTGCGGACAGAATACCTGAAATAACAATGCAGAGGCATATAAAAGCCGAGAAAATCCAGAAATCCATCAAGGACTGAAAGCCTAGGAACGCTGTATTGGCTAACATCTTCATCATGTCAGAGAATAGTGTGAAATACTGGTTTGATGGCTTCCGAAATAAGAGTTGTTCCAGGGGATATCCGAGTATGGTTCCAAAATTAATAAACAAAATTAATATCTTGGAAACTGAAATGAAGTCTTTGAGAGAATTATAGGCTACGGAAGTTAGGCGAATTAACAGATCATTCAATATAGACCCTAGCGAGAATGTGTCTAATGAGCTGACGTGTGTGGGTAAACCCTCTCAAATACCTGAGAGATTGAGGAGAGAAATTTTTCCTACAGCCGTGCGGAAAAATCGATTTTCCGCACTCAGATGCGTGCGGAAAATGAGTTTTCCCGCACGGTGCGGTAAGCGGCAGCCGCGTGCGGAAAAATTCATTTTCCGCATTTTTTAGGTAAATAGCTATTGCAGGGTTTGAACGCAGAGACAGAAATCATTGAATTACATTTATTGCGGGTTGTTTCGGCAAACAAGGACCTGGTTAGATTTTTGACAGATGAGACATCAGGGAAGTTGATAGTGCAAGTAGGAATAAATTAGCTGCTAAACGTTCCAATTCTACAGAGTCAGAAACCTAACCCCCGGGGTACCACCCAGTAGACTGAAAGCTACCAACAAATATGTCAAAGGTACTATAACATACAATCCACTCAACAACCAAGGCCCGGCACGTTACCCAACACCTACCCACGATTGAATTCAACTTCTACTACCATGTCTGAGCGTATAATTATTAGAACAGGTACTGTGAATGGACTTTCTCGGCCGGAGAGACATCTATGGTTATGTCTAGGCCGATGTGATCCTGCAACCTATAAAGGAATTTTATATTTGTATTTGTATTTATTTCAAGCAATAAGTTTACAATTATTGTTCTTAAATAGAAATAGAAATATGACAATCAACATCTTGTAAATATCTGTTTGAGTACAATGTAGGTATTTAATGTATGTACACATTTTATTGGTATTCTATTGCTTTCATTTTGAGAGTGCACAATGGATTTATACTTAGTAAGTTCAGAGGTTTTTTTTTTTCAGAAGTTTTTATACAATTGAGATCAGATGTTATTTTCAATGATCCATGATGGGCCAATTATCTTTTTTACCTTTTTATAGGAGGATGATCTAATCTGAAGGGGTAGGATATTATATAGTTTTGGACCCGTAGGTATATACCGGGTGTCCACGAGATTACTTTCCGGCTGCCATTTTTCATTTATCTATCGATATCAACGAAACTTGGTAGGCTTGATATTCTAACGAAACGCCATTTTTGTGCATCCACGACAAGTTTTCCTGACTTCCGGTTTTACCGGAAATTACCGAAACTTTTTATTTTCGAATGGCACACCCTGTATATTTTTTGTTTTTTTGATTCTACAGATCGTTTAACGTCCTAGTGTACCACTTTTAAATCGAGGTTTGTCCAAATTTCGTTTTCAAATTAAATTTTAAGTAGAAAAAAAAAATTACCTACACAATAAATCAAAAATGTTTAAACGAAAATTAAGAAAAATGTCGTAGTGTATTATATCGTTGGATTCGCCTTAAAATACTGCATTTAGTGATGTTGTGAAAGTGATATGTTTCTATTCTAGTTTCTGAGCTAGGGCAAAAATACTGAAATAATGAAGTTTACAGCCCTCTATCAAAAAAATTTACAAAGATAAAATTGAGTTTATATTTTTCTGAAATTAAATAAAATATGTAGAGTCATTTTAGGATGATCATGGGACTCTAGTTGAAAAATTTAACTTTAATTAAAAAATAAAATTTAGAAAAAAATCGATTCAAAAGTGGTGCATTAGGACGTAAAACGATTTGTAGAATCCGAAAAACAAAAAATATACAGGGTGTGCCATTTAAAAATCAAAAGTTCCGGTCATTTCCGGTGAAACCGGAAGTCAGGAAAACTTTTCATAAATGCATAAAAATGTCGTTTGGTTAGAATATCAACCCTACCAAGTTTCGTTGATATCGATAGATAAATGAAAAAATGACAGCCGGAAAGTGATCTCGTGGGCACCCGTTATAATATGTTTTTGGATGGCAGTACCTCTGGCTGACGGTAGTAAAACATCATGTCGAGCTGCGGTTCTGGTATTTAATTGATGTTGAAGGTTATTTTTGTAATATGGAAATTTGAGCATAAATCTTATTACAGACTTGATGTATAATTGCTCCAAATTCAGCAATTTGCTTTGTTCAAATAGTAATTGTGTTGAGAATCTTTTATGTTTAAAAAACATAATTTTTAAGATATATTTCTATGCAACATACAGCGCCGATAGAGCAGTCTTACCCGCATTTCCCCACATCATAAGCCCATAGCCCAAAATTGATTCAACCAGTGAGCAGTAAACCATCTTTAAGGTCTTTACCTGTAATATATTTCTTAGCTCATAGAACTTATGGATTAGTTTTCTAATTTTACATGTTACATATTCGATATGATTTTTCCACGTCAAATTTTCATCAATAACGACTCCCAGGTATTTCAAAAATGGCTTTCTCTCTATTTTTATATTGCATTAACATTGTTTGGTTTCCATTGTACAGTCATGCCCATGTAACTGCATGTGCTTAAAATCAGGCATAGCACTTTGTGTCAAGCCAAATTTCATGAACTTTGTCTTGTCAGCATTTAAAGAGAGTAAACTACAATTTAACTAAGGTGGGTCCGGCTTGCTCACTCCGTGCACTCCGAGTGGCCCCATTCGCACTCCAGCCGTTCGGGTTAAGGTTTGGGCACAGCATATACAAAAACAATCAGCAAGCTAAAGGCGGAAACCCATTAGCAACACGCCACGCCATGCTACACCACGCTACGTCATGTGACGAAAATGTATGCGTATATTCTTCCATTTATTTACATGTGCCGCGTACACACTTGCCACACGCCATACCACGTCATGAAACGCCACGTCACCCGACGTGTGACAATTTCAAATCCCCTGATGCTGCCCACGCGTGTTGGTACGTGTAGATGTTCCCAGGCCGCCTCTCTAGCCCCGCCGCAAGCTATTTCTGTATTTTTTCAATATTTTGTCGCGTAGAAAATAGTACAGAACCATATTTTTCTCGATTCCTGTTTATTTTGTGAACCCAGGATCTTCTATTTTTTTTCTTCTGTAAAATCAGAGCCGCAGCAGCACATTCTTCTAGAAACTCTAAGTCACTAGACGAACTGCTTCTATACTTTTAATGTACTCAAAACTACTTACAATTTTTCTAAATAAAATGTATAGAACAAAATGAGCGTGTCATCACGTGGCGTGTAACAAATTTGCACACAAACTGTCCCACGTGAACATTATGTCACATGGCCTGGGGTGGCGTAGTATGGCGTGGCGTGTTGCTAGAGGGTTTTAACCTTAACTCTCACGCGCATCTTTTCTGCGCACGCCGCCATAGGAAATTAGGCAATTCAAACCACGTGACATTCAAGATGGCGTGGCGGCCACACATGGGCCAAAAAAAACACAAAAAAATATCTAGTTTCGGCCCGAATTAATAGTTTAGGTACCTAGTCAATAAATATTTCATTAAATAATGAAAATCAAAGCTGTAAACAAAACGGCCGCCATGCCACATTGAATTTTCCTTTTTGACAGATGGATTGAATTGCCTAATACCATCCTGTCATACGCTGTCATTAAACGGCAGGGGCGCCGAAATTTTATTTTATTTGGTTATTTCTGACGGTGGTCATAGGCGTGCGGTGTAGAGCGGAATTTTATTTATGATTTTCGAAGTGGATTTTAGTATATTCGTGTTGTCATTTAAAATGTTAGGTATCTGTTATCATTGTTGTATATTTAATAATAATAATAATAAATTAGTAATTATAAATATTATTATAATATGTCACTATGTGAGTAATAATAAATTAGTTTATTTTTAACCATATATGAAATGTTGTCATTACTGACTTTCGAAAAATTTGAAAATGTCACATTTCTGTCTTTTCATTTTCCTGCTCCATTACCTGTCCCAGGACGGGAAGTGAGGACGGGAAATTTTTTCCGTCCTCATTTCCCGTCCACGGACGGAAAATGGAGCAGGGAAATATTTCCCGTTCTCATTTTCCTCTTCATTTGCCGACCTCATTTGGTTGCCCCGAATTTTTTTTTCAAGAAATTATGGTTAGAAATAAAATAGTATACAACCCTCGACGGGAAACTTCATTGCTGTCTCGAGGTTCAGTTTATCTCGACGCTACGCGTCTCGATAAACTATAAAACCTCTCGACCAGTAATGAAGCATTTCCCGTCTCGGATTGTAATATACTATTATTTGAAGCCAATACGACTCTGTGACAGGAAAGAAAAAACCTAAATTATCGTTAATCAGGCCCTGTTTCGTATCCCAACATGGCCGCTAGTGACATTTCGATGATGAATTCCTTTATTACACGGGCTGTCATTCAAGTTAGCCTGCTGATTGTTTTTGTATATGCTGTGGTTTGGGTATTGCTTTTTACCCTATTAGGGGTGACTCCATTAGCTCTGTTCACTCCACTCCAACTCCGCGCTGAATAGCCGAACCCAGCTCATGTTTTAATTTTTGTGATTGCCAGTTCCGCCTTCTGTCTCACTAAGTCCCATGTCTTATCCTGCACAATCACCGCAGTGTCATCTGCGAAGCAAAAAACCTTCCCCTCTTCACATGCTGACAAGACACCGTCCATATAAATGTTGGACAAAAGCGGCCCCAGCACTGTACCCTGTGGCACACCCGACTCTACCCGGAGACTGCTATTTTGACCTTCTGAGTTCGGCCACTCAGATAAGATTTAAATAAATCATTTGCTATTCCTCTAATCCCCATAATGTGCAGTCACTCCAGGAGGGTCGCATGCGCCACAGTGTCAAACACCTTGGCCAGATCTAGAAACACTCCAATAGCCCTCTCTCCTCTATCCAAGCTTCCTAATATTTTTTCTGTGGCCAAGCACAAGGCTTCCTCCGTACTGGAATCTCTTTCAAAAGCGTACTGGTTATCTGATAGTAATTTATGCCTATCCAGAAACGATACAAGTTAATATTTAATGTATTTTTCGACCAATTTGTTTAGGTGCTCAGAAGTGCAAAGGGCCTGTAGTTGCTAGCCAGTTCTTTGTTTCCTTGTTTATATAGAGAGGCACAATGATGGCCTCTTTGACGGCATCCGGAATTACTCCAGTACAAAAGACGGTGTTTATAATGTGATTTAAGGGTTTTATTAAATGCTGATGATTGCTCTTTATAATTTCTGAAGATATAGTGTCTTCTCCACACTCGATCCCGTTTTTTAGGTTACCTATTTGGATTATAAGTTCATTTTCTGTTATAGGGGTTAAATAAATTGAAGACGCGTTTGTACTGGTTTGCCTCCGTACCTTGCCATGGGAAACAGGAGCTATTTTTTCAGCCAGAGTTTTGCCAATTTGTTGAAAATACAGATTAAATTCTTTTGCAATTAATGTAGGATTTGTTATTTTGACTTTATCTTGATCCAGAATACTTTTAATTTCCTGTTTACTTTCCGGATCATTTGTGGCCTCTCTTATCACCTTCCATGTTTTGCGTGATTCATTTAAACATTGTTCTAATTTTGTTTTATAGTAGAAGCATTTCGATTTTTTAATTAATTTTGACAAGGTATTTCTAAAGCTTTTGTATCTATTATAGGTTTCTACCTCTTAATCTTTTTTATAATTTTATCTTGATTTTCGTATTTTTCTTTGGTATTTTGTGTTTTTACATTTAGCAAAATGGGATAGTGGTCCGTAAAGTCCCTAGTTAATATGGCACTTTTATTGTTTTTATAAAAATCATCCTTACATACATTTTATAAAAAAATGGTCAATACAAGTCTTTGACTCATCCTGAACCCGTGTTGGTTTATTAATCATACTGGAAGAACCACATTCGCTAAGTACAGTCAAGTAGGTAATCATTTACTGGCATGGAGTTTGTATTCAGTATATTAATATTAAAGTCTCCAGCCAAAATATATACTCGGGTGGGGTGGGGTCTCTTGCATGCATCTTGAGTATGGGATCTAGATCACTGACAAAATCTTCAATGCTTGTTGAAGGCGATCTATAGAAACCTAGAATATCGACCACTACACTTTTTCTTGAGCAGAGAGACCTTTAGACACTTCGTACTGTTTATTTCGACCACAAGGCTATTTTGTAGTACATTTTCCTTAGTGCATATCATACATCCATCAAATTTGTTTCGTGTGCTGTTATTCCAGAAGACTTTGTAGTTAGGTATATTGAAATTGTTTACATCATGGATAATGTGTGTTTCTGACATTACTATCACATCAAATTTTTTGCCTGTTGACTCCAGAAACACTAGAAAGTCATCAACATTTTTGTAAACACTTCTTATATTTACATGTATTATGTTAATATCACTGGTTGGGTTATCAAAATAAGTAACTTGGGAAAAATTATCACAAATTGCGACCTCACTCGCTTTATATTCATCAAGTAATGCATTTTGGTCCGCGGAAAGGTAAGACAATTTCTTAATGACACCTTCCTATGCAATTTAATGCATATTATCCAAGTCACTTAGTGGCGTGATTTTAATAGGTGGCCCATTGTCACTCCTTCTTACAAACACCTGCCCATTTAAACAGTAGACTGCTTTGTAGCCTTTTTGATTTTTTCTGTTCCTGGCTGTTTTAAACAACAGCCTTTTTTGTGTTGTTAAGTCTTCGTTCAGGTATATTTTCTTGTCTTCACCCTGTAAGCCACATTTTTTAACAATTGTTCTTTTAAGCTGTCTAATCTTCATCAATATTTGTTTCTTCTTGTCATAGTTACAAAATTTTATCAATATTGGTCCATCATCTTGCTTGCTTTGTCTATAGCTTTCTTTTATTTCATTTTCGTTTATTGACACACTTATAGAGTTACGCACTCTCTTTATGATGTTACCAGTGCTTGGATCGGTTTGTTTTGGGACTCCCACTACAATTATATTATTCAGTTTCTCTTTTTGTTCCATTTTATCCAGCTTAGTTTCAAGAAGTTGTAATCTCTGTTTTATGGTTACATTCTACTTTCTTAGTTCTTTGATCTCGTCCAGGAGCTTGTCGAACTTTGATGTTTGTTCGTCGAAAGCATCAGACATATGCTGCACTGATTTTTCGATTTCCCCCTTAATGGATCCAGGAGTTCTTTTAGTCTGGTTCTTAAAAGGCTTTTAAACTCTTTTTCGTCCATTTTCTGGAGAAAAGGTAAAAATTTTCACGCAAACACTGTTTCCTACAGATTAACCTCACTATCTTCAGGTGGTTTGCAACAGTACACTTTTTCGTTCTTATCAGCAACTTTCGCTTGATACGCACAGCTTCTGTGGAAACTGGAGTCACAGATGACGCAATCAAGCGAAGTAATTATTTTTTCTTACAATGTTTGCACTTCTTATCAACTTTTTTAAATTCGCTATGTTGTGAATACATAACCTCACAAATTAACAGCTTGGTATTTCCGATCGATGTTAAATGCCTTATTCTGGAATAAACCGAAGATGTAGTATCATCCAAGATTGGTTCTGTTAAAGAATGTCGAGCCCGTTGCCTCGAAATCTAACCTCCTGTCAATTACAGGTTATACAATCAAAAAGGTTAACGTATCTATAGTCTATAAAGTATGGTAACTTGATAGAGACGAAAGGGGGAAGCAATGAACTATAGCCAAAAACTGGAATGCGCGCACATTGCCATATTTGCCCAAAAAATGAAGCCATGAAAGACAGATGCCACAAGGGGAAATGTTGTTTTTTTCTGTTGCTCGCTGACATATGACGTTTTCGAAAGTTTTGTCATATTTTCCTTCGCAGGTTTCATCAATTGGAATACGTGTTGAAAGCAATTTTCGCCATTTACCATAATGAGTGCGACAAAAACAGGTATCCCCTCCGCAGCAGCTGCACTAGGGTTCACGTTCTTCCTTATGTGTTAGCATTCCAGTTTTTAGTTATAGTTCATTGGGGGGAAGAGAAGTGGGGCGTAGCCTAAGAATATTCACTGACACCTCGATGACAATCATAGCCGCTTTCGGGTGCAGAGTGCGAAGCTCCTAGAACACGTCACACCTATCATACTTTATGCGTTTTGCACTCGAACGCTTGAAACCGAACGGGTCAAACTGTAGCCGGAGTAACTCGGGAGTGCTCAAAGGGTGGCACCTGAAAGCAGCTTGTCTTCTTTGTGATAGATTTTATGTTTTAGTCGACGTCGATTCGAATTTGTCAAAAATAACTTGATCTTCGGGAGAGGATCTCAAACTTGTACCAGGTTTTGTCAAATCGGCAAAAAGAAATCTTGCTGTGAGATACTTTCACGTGCTTGAGCTTTTCTCAATATAATAAAAAACTTTATGAGAATAAGTCCATGCAGGTATATTAATTAGATCTTTGTTGTACGCATTTTGACCTAAATTCAATCGAGGAATCTGTTAGTTTAGTGACTTGTAAACTCCCACTTTTGACTAAATGTCCGTGTTTCTTGATCAAATTAGCGCCTGCCCATCCTCCCTTGAAGCAAAAGTTTCATGTGATAGAATCATAAGAATAACTCAACTATGGTCATGATAGACTGTGAGATAGGGGCTGTTTAGTGGAGTAATTTTTTTTTGTCTGGCATTTTGAGGGCTGAATGTGGCTACTAAGCTGATGAGAATATGGGTGATTTTTATGCCGGCTTCCCGTTCGAAAATTTGCAGAAGAAAAAAATTGATTTACATGAATAATTTTTTTTTAATGATCTCAAATTTTCTGGCTTTTAAATAAAAGATTGACATTGATAAATAATTCACCCATGAAAAATATCAGATGCTTTTCAATAGCTGAAAAAATGGGGTTGGGTGTCAACTTCCAAGAGAAAAGAAAAGAAACTTCCGCGTTTACTTTTTGTCTGGCAATCGAGAGAATGAAAGGTTTTGTTGTGAAAATGACGCTGAAAAATCGCCAGACGGTAATCACAGTTCGAAATGGAGTTTTCCGGCGAAACATTCTGTGGACATTTCACTTATATTCTCATCAGCTAACTAGTCACATTCATCCCTCAAAATGCCAGACAAAAAAAATGACTCCACTAAACAGGCCCTATCTCAGGGTCTATAATGGCAAGACATATCGTTAAATAACTAAAACGAATATGGACCAACAGAGGTAGAGAATGTAGAAAGACTTTCGCAAAGCATTATTGGCTAGATGATCTGCGAATCATCGCTAGCAAGGACCTAATTAGGGCTGGCCAAAACACAAAAACATCTATAAGCTTTTGAAAGAGGCTTACGAGAGGCAAGTGGATAAAGCAGGCTAAAGGAGAAAAGGAAGAAGAAAAATATTAAAATAATCATGATAATATTTCGCAAAGTTTTAGCAAAATAAAATAAAAAGTAAATTAGAACGTATTTAGTTACATACTTTATTCTCCATCCAACCCACGCTTAAATTATTATTGTCAGGATCCTAAATTTCATTTTGTCGAGGTAAGTGGTCTTGTCCCATCGCGAACATTGAGGATTGCTCCAGCTCATAAAAGATTCTTCCAATGTATATTAATGTATGCGTTTCCATTAGACGTTTGCGTTCGCTTTGCGGTCTCATCCTATCCTTTCTATAGAAACTGAAGAGATCGCGATACGAACAACCTAGACCGCGAACGTTTAATGCTTTCTCTGCTTTATGGTTTAACAAACGAGATCAAATAACTAATTAGCGCTCAAAAAGCATTTCCGTGTGGTCTGTAATTTTATTTTAATCAAAATCACTTTGGACGTGATTGAAATGTTTGTGTGGACACAGGAGATCTTTTTATTGTGATTGACAGTACAACGCTGAGCCGTATTAGTTTATTTTGGGGACATTTAATTAAAGCCTCAATCAGAATCAATGCCGTCAATTGAAAGAATTATTGTTCCTATAGAACTAAGTACCTAAATGGAATTTTATTTTAATTTAATTTCAGTTCCTTTATGACTATCAAGCGAATTTTCTAGAATGAAAAATCCTTTTATTAAAATTTTAATTGCTCTCTCCTATAGTGTTTTTCATAGACTAGCATATTATACAATAGCGCAAAAATATATGAAGTAATTATGAATTTGAATAATTTATTTTGTATAGTTTGTGTTTTTCTTAAAATTTATGATATAGGTACTAGCAAATTGCACTATTAATTTATTAGACAATAATTTAAAGTTTACGATACACACCATACTAAATCCCTTCACTTTAACTAATTCCGAAGCGTTTCAGAAATAAATCTAAACGAAGTTAATTATACGATATATTTCAGGGGAGCTTTCCTGAAAATTTTAAGTGGAGCCCTAAACAGACGCCTCGCAATTAATTTTCCAAATTAAATTCCCATAAGTCAAACTTACTTCGCCTTTACTTCTTTGGTTTTAAGTACGATTTTGTTTAATTGAAACGGAATGCCTTTTATTAATTTAACTGCCGCGTAAAACACCAAATTGCTCACTATTTAAAAGGAAAAAGTTTATTGACACTCTGGAGAAGCTTTACTGGTAACTTTAGATTTATTTGAGAAAATTTAAAAACTTTTATTTTGATTTGGTTACTTAATTTCATGAAGAATTTAAAGTGTCGATTATATTCTCTCCTAAATCCATGAATAGTAATAAAACAGTATGTAATGCTTTTATCTTTTAAGATCTAGTGCATGTTAGTTTATAGAAGTGGGTCAAAATAAAAGCATTAGTATTGTTACGAAATTGCACCGAGAGCCTGGCGAGATTGTTTAGTCTACAAATCCAGTTGTTTTGAGGTAGGAACTGCTCTAGCAAAAGTCAGAGCAGTACACACAAGTACCTGTCAGAACAAGAATTTCTCATGACATAGATCCCATTCATTGCTTAAACTGGTTTTAAATATGAAACAACCAGAAGGACAGCTACCAAGATGGCTGGACTAGAAAAGTTACAACAGTACAATAATTCTCAAATGAAACACCGTTGTGGGTTAACTGCAGAACAGTGCAGATGCTTTTTTCAGGCAACCATTCCTAGCTCAATGTGAGCACTGTATCGGAATTGATCAGCCTGAAGGAGTTCCTGTTAAGAAATTTTCGATTTGGTAATTTTGGTGTAGTTGGGAAGAGAGCTTCGTTTACTCTGTGACTTGGTGTTTGGATCATCAAATCTCGTCGTACATAGAAGCAGAAGACAATGCTGACGATTTGCGGAAAAGGTTGCTTGACATCCATTAGAGAGAGAAACGACAGACTTGGCAAGTGACCGGATGAAAACAAGATATGATCTTAATTCCAATGTATCTTCAATACTGAGCAAAACAGGAATTCTATTTTATTGGAGTAAATAAGTTCTTCTAGAGAAATCCGGAATAAAATGTCATCTAAAATATCTGATTATCGCCTAGGTAGGTACCTAGTTTATCAGTTTGAAGTCAGTTTAAGGTTTAAAGTCAGGCCTATTGTTTATTACAGCAACGCGAGATGTCAGTACTGTCGCCCCTATAGTGTGCCCTAACTTGATAGTCAAGAAAAAATAGAAATCTGCATTTGGTTAAATTGTGTGATGGAAAGTTTTTTCTTTTTTTTTGCCGAAATTCGAAGTATTATTCTGTTTTTCATAAACAGGGTTGTAGTTTGGACCAACACAGATAATTTTGAACGTTCATCCGTCGGATTTATTTTTAAACAGTGTAGCTACAGGCGTATTTCCAACTATTCTTGCAATAGCGAGAAAACTACAAGTTCAAAAAATTTGAAAAAAATATATGTCGCGTAGAATTGCAATAGTAGTTCGTAATAAAAATAACGGGAAACTTCATGTCTTCGTTTTGAAATAAATGGTGAAAAACCACTTTTTTTTCAGTTTTTGCGATATAACTCAAAAATGTCGAGTCAAATTTGCTTAAAAAAATTATGGATTAAAGTATATCAATAACCATAAAACATATATTTTTTTTGGAATTTTTGAACACATAAGGTTCAGAAAATGGGGGTTGACTTTAAACCTTAAATACGAGATTTGTTTTATACCTTTCAATATTTGATAAGTAAATTTTCATAGTCAATTTATTTATTCAATAGTAGTTGTCATTGTTGGTAAAGTGAGTTTTAGTGGACCCGGAATTCGTGACAATTCTTTATAGATTGGTTGTGCCTTTTATTTTCACGTGTTGCTTCGAGCAAACAAAGAACACCCATAACGACGTAAAAGCAACCATGGTAATCTGTGATACTACTATTAGCACAAAAACAATGTAACGACGTTACTTAAGGCTTATCTTTACGAAAATAAACAAACATGAGACGAGAGGAAAATTCTTATTATATAGCAGAGTTTAAGCATCGTAAATTGTAAGGTAGGTACCACCTAATTGCCCAGAGTAGACCAAGTTCATTTCATTATTTCCGAAATTGTTTTTCTTTTGTGGAAATAACGAAAATTGTATCATATATTGCCAACCTAATCATCTAGAAGTGGAACTTGCTATTTTAAAACTGCTACTTTAAAATAATCAGAATATGTATCACAGTAGGTTTTGGAAATTTATTATTTTTGCAAATACCTAATACAAATAAGAAACATTTCAGTAATAGGCAATTATCTGAATTATAAATAACCATTTTTCGGACAAAACAGATTGCAGCGTGTTCGAATGGATTGTCTCGCTAGTAGTCAATTATTGGCTGTTCGGCCAACAATAATTCGACCAAATTCTTGAAAATTAATTTTCATAGACCATCACCAGCCGCCACAGTTAACTCCAGAAGAGTTCATTGTCAATTGGAAACCAGTCTCAAATATTGAAATATCAGAGATTATTGATCGTATAAAAAGGGGCGCCACACCTGGAATGGATAATATCAGTATGAAGACAAAGAATTTAAGAATGAATTTATCCCAATTTTATGCAAACTAAATATTTTGGAATTTTGAGGTTTTTGAAAAAAATTATACAATCTTTGCAAATTGTTGGAACAATACTGTCAGAAATGTTGTAAAATATAATGATTTTTACTTTGGGAAGAAAGACGTATCAGTTTTCCGAAACCGGCCCATTTTCCTGAAAAATTGTCAGCTCCAAAGTTTGCTTACAAAATCATCTATATTTTGGTCATATCGCATAGCGTAACGCTTATAGCGATTTAAACGTAATATTTCAATAATTGGTGAATAGTTAATTGAACAAGTGTTGAAAATGAATTTTTTCGCACAGTTTGTTGGACCGAGCCGTATACGCGAAAGTGAAGGGAGTGTGGAAAAAGGTTCTCAAACGAGTTTTTTTAAATGTTTTTCCCACAACTGCAAAATAAAACAACCAAATATGTAATTTTTATTTGTTAGAAAACAAATCATCAATATCAAAAATTGGTGACAATTGCAATTTATGTTGTGATGTCAGGATGACAGGACCAAAATAAATAAAAATGTATTGTATACATTATATACATATATACATATATGTATATATGTATATATGTATAATGTATACATTACCAATTTATAGATTACATACCGAGGTGAAAAGTGTTTCATTACTGTCGAGAGATTATAGTTAGACCGAGGCGCAGCTGAGGTCTAACTAAAATCTCGAGACGGTAATGAAACTTTCAACCGAGGTATGTATATTATTTTATTTACAATCATTCGAATTTTGTTATTTTTATTTGCATGAAAACTAAAAAAATACAATAAATAACAATTCCATTTACTTTCGGCCCACGAAAGGAAAGTAAACTGTCGACCCGTGGGTGGAAAGTAAATGTAAAAAAAGTGACATTTTCAAACTCTTTAAAAGTCAGAAAAGTCAACATTACATAATTGATTGTAAATGAAATGATATTACATGTACCTTTTCTAAATCCTTACTGTTCACAATACTATGGTTGAACCAGATCCAGGTTTGGTCAAGATATCAGCTAATTGATCAATATGTTTAAGTTCAATTGTGTTATCAACATGCTCTTGTATAAACTTCCTTGGTATCTCAATATTCTTTCCTTCAGTAATTTTTCCTTCGTGTGCATTCTTAAGCATATGTATGGCTGACTGATTTTCTACAAATAAAGGTGTTGGTTTGTTAATATTATTTGGAGAACCAAGTTCACTTCCTATACGTCGAATCCAATAAATGTCATCTATAGGAGTTACCACAGTTCGATATTCGGCTTCAACCATATAGGTTGCTACCAGTCGTTGCTTTTGTACATACCATACAATGTGTCCATTACATAGTATAAGTACTCCACTAGTTGAGTGTCTTGCCACTAGTATCACTTCCATAGTCAGAATCTGTGTATGCTATAAGTTTTGGATCTCCGTTAAAGCATATTCCAGTGCAAACAGTCCCGTTCAAATATTGAAAAATACGTTTTACCATTTTCCAATGACTTACTTTTGGTTGATTGTTAAACCTGCACAAATAGTTCACTGCAAAGCTAATGTCAGGCCGAGTTATTGTTGATAAATACAGTAAACTACCTATAGCTTCACGATAGGGTACAGAATTTTCAAGTAGCTTGTTATTTACACAAATTTGTTCATCGGTAACCATTCCTTTCTCCATTGGTGTACTTGTCGGATTTACTATGACAAATTTAAATCACTTTAATATACGTTCAGTGTATACTGACTGGACATATAAAATTCCACTTGAACTATTAGTTATTTCTAAGATAGGACGATTTTCCTTCAATAGAATTATCAAAAGTTATTTCAAATTTCTGCTTTAGTTTATTCAAGATTTTAATCATATCATTTCCAATACTTCCTGCAACAAATCCATCATCAACAACTAAATATCATGCTTTTGTTAATATTATAATACACACAAGGATCATCATCAGTATTAGTGACTCCAAGCGTCTTTAAAAACGTTGAAAACTTATCATTCCAATTTCTAGGAGCTTGCTTAAGTCCATAAAAACTTTTATCCAATTTATAGATACGTCCACTTTTGTCATCAAATCCTTCAGGTTGATACATAAAAATAACCTCCTTCAAATATCCATCTAAAAAGTCTGTCTTTACATCGAATGTAATCAATTCCTTCTTTTTGTTCAAAACCTCTAACTACAAGTCTAGCCTTAAATTTGCCATTTTGTTTTTAACGTAGAATCCAACGACAGGTTAAAGGCTTTACATTCTTTGGTAGTTCAGTCAAGTCCCATGTATCCATTTTTGTCAATGAGGTAAACTCTTCATTCATAGCGTTATTAAAATTTACATTTTTTAAAGCATCTGAAACAGAAATATCTTCAACTTCTCCAATCATAACCGTATTTGGATAACTTTGGTTGTCAAAACAATCCATAATATAATCATTCATTTTTGCAGGTTATTCTAAAGATCTTCTATCACGTAATCTCATCTGCTTTTGTTTTTCAATAGGCTCAGGCTCAGAACTTTCACTCGATTGACTATCTGAAACTTCAGAGTTCAAATTACTTTCATGCTCAGAATTTTCTTCAAGATTTTTAGACTGTATCTCAGTTTCAATTTTATTCAGATTTCTATCAATTTAGATTTTTTCATCAAAAACAACATTGTCAAAACTTCAGGACTAATAGTATCATTTTCTTCAGTAATGTAGATCCTAGCAGGACGAGTCTAAATCATATCCCACAAAAATGTTCTTTTTTGATTTTTTTTCGATTTTGATCCTTTTATGAAATTCAATGAAAACATAGGAGTCTCATCCGCAAAACTTTTTAATTTCTTCACATTTAATTTTCTTCCAAACCACAATTCTGCTGGACTTTTGGATTTTGATGTGCTGATTTATGGCAAATACTGTATAATTAACAGCTTATGCCATTAATTTTCGTCTAAATTTTTAGCATGTATAACAGACCAAGCTGACTCTACAATAGTACGCATTTCTCTTTCAATTCGCCCATTCTGTTCAGGACTATAAGCATTGGCCTTTGAGCGGAAAACTCCAAGCTCTTCAAATAACTTTTTTGTATCAGCATTCTTTATCTCTCTTCCATTATCTGACCTCAAAAACTGTATTTTTCTTTCAAATTGATTTTCAGTCATCTTCATGTAAATATTCAATTTGGAAACAGCTTCATCTTCAATTTTGAGAAAATATACTGTTGGAAAATATGAGAAGTCGTCCTTAAATAAAAGAAAATATTTGGCTCCTCTAAATCTGATCTGACATTCATTTCACATAGGTCAACATGTACTAAATCTAAAGGTTTCTCAGCCATTTTAGGGTTTTTTAGGTGACTAATTCTGTGTTGCTTTCCATAAACATATCCTGGACATATATAATCATTCCAGTCATCAACATAATTTATTTCATTTCTTTTCAAGATATCCCTGATATAGTTGATATTTTGATGAGCTAGTCTTTCATGCCAAATTTTAATAGAAACAGTCATTAGACATTTTTCAGAGTTTTCACTTCGAAAGATCATTCTATACAAATTTCCATCCCTTTCACCAATTGCTACAATATCATCATCTGGATTTTTAAAAATAGATTTTTACGCATCTGCGTATTGCACATAACCTTTATCTAAAATTTGGGTAACAGAAAAAATATTAAAAGTCATCTTGGAACATAAAGTGTGTTTTTTTTTTAAAGATAATTCCCCAAGTCAAAAATTTAGTAACTATGTTGGCAACACGAGCCTTTTCTACATAAAAAATTTGAAAGCATTGACAACTATACCTACATTGTTTTGCCAACATTAAAAAAAAAACAGACTTTACAAGACATTCTTCAATATCACTTTGATACCAATCAGTTCCATTAAAAGCTTCGAGTCTTCAATTCCTATTGCTTCCAGTTGAGTAGAATCTTCAATAATAATCATGGTAGGTACTTAAAGTTTGTTAAACAGTCCATACGAGAAGTCATATGTTGTGTGGCAGTACAATGTTGATACCACAAATTATTACAATTCTGTTCAGAGTTTATGCGTTCCATATTTGCAGACGACAAACCAATGGTGATAAATGCACGACGATTTGAATTTTCATTTTTCTGACTACTTGTTCCATTAGCTGACTTTTCAGACGAATTTGTTTTGGTATACACTCCTTAGCAAAATGACCTTTCTGACTACAATTATTCAAAGCATGATTTTCTTTACAATAAGTTGAATATTCGGCACATCGTGCATTTCTACAAAAATTTCTTAACATGACCTTTCTTACCACATCTGAAACATTCGACACTTGAATTTCCTTGAGAACTTGCTCCAGCATGTGACTTTCCAAAATTGTGATTATTTTGTGAAACAAAAGCATTTGAAGACATCAACTGAATTTGAGTTACCTACTTGTTGACTTGCTTTCAATCGGGCCTCTTCTAACCTGAGACGTTCAAATTCTTATCTGGCCCACTAACATTATTCCACGCAGTTCTAAAATGATGCAATTTGGGTGGTGATAGTCCCAAAATTCTAGTCATATTCCAACTTGACTTGTTCTCCTTAGGCCTCCAAATCTTCAGAAAATATTTGAAGTATCATACAATTTTCAATCACAGACTTGCTTAAATCATACTTAAAGTCAAACAACTGTCTTTGCAAACCTTCAATAGTAGGTTCTGACTTTTTGTCATACAAAGTATCCAATCGATTCAGCATATTTGATGAGATGAATTACAATTTGCAATTTTTATTGCTGTATTACTGCCTACGTTAAAGTCAACTAAAGATTGTGCTTCAAGATCTTGCCTAATTCAAGCCTTCACTACATCGTCACTGTATAATACATGTGTCACTTTAATTCAATTGCTACCAAAAATAAACCTTTCGATTTTAAAGTTAAATTAAATTTACTTAAATATCTAAGAAACATAGTTTACGTGTCCTTGTGAATCTTCAGATAAAATTTCTAAATGTGATTTAATCGAATACATGATTTTCAACATTACCTGTACCTTCTTACAATATTCAATTGATTGAAATCACAAAATATTACAATCTAAAAAAAATTGTCTTAATGAGTAATGATGAATTCAAATCTGAACTTTCCTCAATCAAACAAAGCACACAATTATTGTAACTGACAAGTCTTTCAACACACACCAAATACCTGACTTTCTGATTTTTTTGCTGACTTCCTGACTTGTTTGCTCACTTCCTGACCTATTTGCTCACTTCCTGACTTGTTTACTGACTTCCCGACTTTTTTACTGACTTCCTGACTTGTCTACTGACTTCCTGACTTGTTTACTGATTTCCTGACTTGTTAACTGATTTCCTGACTTGCTTACTAACTTCCTGACTTGCTTACTGACTTCCTACAATCCACAATGTCTTACTTAGCCGTCCTGGGCCAATAACCTGATAATAATTAGTTCAATATAGTGGATGTAAGTTTGTGGATGATCCAGTTTCTCGTTGACAAATAAGTTATTGTTCCTGTCTTGTTCGCAATATTTATTAACGGTGAGAAAGAGAGTTCACAAAGACTTAAATGTATAGTATATAACCAATTAAAGGTAGAAATAAGGCGACTGAAATAGAAGAAACAACAATACAATTTTCTGGTACCTAAACAACATATACATACATACATTATACATACCTTTTCTAAATCTTTACTGTTCACAATACTAGATACTAATTAATAATACATACAAGACTAACTAACCAGGACAAAGTTTGGTAGCTAATTGACACAGATGATATTAATACAGACAGAAAGCTACTGCAGCAAGACAAATAATATGACAAGTTGACAAAAGTATAGTATGACATATCCTACCTTATGTTACCTGGCTAATTATTGAAATACATACATCTCAACATAGTGTCTGTCGAAATTCAATTTTTTCCATATTTTTACTTTTTTTTTCAATAAATAATGGTTCAAAATAAAATATTATACATATTTCGGTGGAAATTTTTCACATAGGTACATTGTCTCGAGAATTGGTTGATCTCGGCGCTTCGCACCTCGGTCAACCATAGTATCTCTCGACAATAATGAAACACTTTCCATTTCCGCATGTAATATACATACTACTATTTCATTTTTTCCAGAAAAGAATTATAAGAAAGAGATAGTACATGAATAAGTAGGTAGGTACTTAAATTATTATTAGACCTGAAGCTTAGAGATATTTAGGTTTTACAAGTTTAGGTTTTATAACTTCAGAGGTTATATAAATTATTAGTTTAACAATATTAGGAAAAGTCCCTGCAGACAAAAAAATATTATAAAATACATATTTGAGTTCTCGAAAAAATTATATATTAGAGACTCCTTCTTAAAGTCACCGATCTTGGGCAGTCTCTGAGTACATTAGGAAGTTTGTTATAGTAAGCAGGGCCCTGAAAAAACACATTTCTCTGTCCTCCAGTTGTTCTCATTGCTTCTGGTCTCAGGGTATTTATTTGTCTGTTGATGTAGTTGCGGATTGCATGGGGTAAAAATAAGCTTAGATTGAATACTTGATATTATGCAGTTATGGATGAAAGTACCTATGTACTTGGAATATACATATAGGAGAAACTTCATACTCAGGATGTGATTAGGGTTCTAGAGGCTAGATGTTGGATATGAGAATGGAAGCTAGATTATTTTTATATATATAGCTCTGTTTTGTAAGTCCATGCAGGGGTTTGAGTTGAATGTGTTAGGTATTGCCCCAAATCAGGGAAATATGATAAATGTGAGTGAATCATTGAATAATATATCATTTTACTTTGCGATACGTTGATGAATCTGGGAATGCTACTGAGAATTCCTACAGCCTGTGCTATTGTTTTTGCAGATATTGTATATGTGAGGTTCCCATGTAACCCTATGAATAATGAGTATACCAAGAGATACACAGTTCTTTCTTCAAGTTAAATTGGCCTAGATCGAGAGTGACGTTTTGCCATGTAGCATTGTTGGAAATAATCATGGAGCTACATTTTTTCGAGTCAAGTGAGTTAACATAGCCATTTATTAATAGTTGTTAGGTCTTGTTCTATGGTTGTTTGAACCAAGTTAAAATCTCTTTCAGAGTATACCAGGCAGGTTTCATCCGCAGATCTTAGAGCAAGTTTTGTTATAGAGTTCATGTATACTATAAAAGCGTTGGTCTTTGTGGTACTTGGTACTTCACATCGGACGTCCAGTTGGCGTGCTTAGCGTATTATTAAAAGTCACTCGTTGTATTCTTCGACCCAGTAAGTATTCCCTCAATCAAGCTAGTGCCATTACGGCACGCTATTCTGCTCCAATACTGATGTTAATATACAGTATAAAAAGCTGTTTGCAGATCCAGCAAAAACACAGCTATTACTCTTGAATAGGTATTGTTAACTAGATCTGTAGCTGCCAGAATTGTACTTGAGTTTTTGAGATCTTTCTGAAACCATACTGCCGTTTGAAAAAGGCTCGAGAAAGTGCACAAGTTGATCGTTGAGACAGGCTTTCAATATTTTGGACAGTGCGGGAAGGATAGAGATTGGACGGTAGTTGCTTGGTATTTTATAGAATCAGAATCTCCGGTTTTGAAAAGTGGTCTTCCTTAGTGAATTTGGCATACTGAAGGTGGAAAATGTTAAATTAACTAAATAGATTTCCTTGCAGCCTCATGATGCGGATGTGAGTGCAGAATTTCGTTGTTAATATTACCACGCATAATTGTATGGAGTTTAAATATTATTGGTTTTAATGAGGCATGTTTCTCTACTAATGTAGTTTACTTTTTTGCAAATTTCTTTGAACAAAAAAAAAAGGAAGCAGTGATATAACTTCCGACAATTTTATTTTGTCGTTAATAAAAATGCTAATATTCCATCCATATATCGAGACGTCGTTACTGCGTTTTATTGCATCACTTTTACGTCCCTCATTGACCCAAAAACCATATAAAAATCCTATTAAAACCCCAATTAAAATGCAGCTGACCAAAGAGACTCCTCATGTTTTGGAAAATTAAAGCCGGCAGCTCCAAAAAGCTAGATTTTTTTTTCTGATTGCGTGTTGGAGTTTGATGATTATAATTTTAAAGAGCCCACTTTCTTATATGTTTCAAATTGTTGAAAATGCAAGACGTTTCTAAGAGCAAATAATTGAGTAAACGTACCTGTTTATTTTAATAATAGTTCATCGCATTGCGATTCTAACACAAATTAAACATAAACAATCCAAACGTTTTGTCTCGACCAATCAAAAAACCTTCAAAAAATGTTACACAGCGCACAAACAAATCATTTTCATAGCTCAATCAAATTCTAGCACCATTGAAAAATCTCAATAATTCACCAATAATCCAATCGAAATACGTAAATTCAAAAAGATCGACGGAAGATCTTCGCGCGTCGCGTCGTCATAACAACACCCGGCGTCCGTACGTACGTCCTACTGTAGGGCCGCCCGAGAAATGTGTCCACATTGGGCGCTCTAGGGGCCTTTGGAAGTGTATTTTGTGGACGCAATACGGGCGCCGACTCCGTATCGGGGGCGCCACGGGGTTCAACTTCCAATTTAGGGAGAATCGTCAGACACTTGAACTCCTTGATATTGTCACTATATTTATAGGAGATTGGCCTATGTTATTGTTACCTTTAATAGGGACAGCGCTAGCTACGGTAAATAAAGGAGTAATTACTAAAATAAGAATTCACTGCCGGGCAGACTGGTCAGAGAGAATAATGTAGGAACTTCCGACTATGGGAAACACTTTGGTAATGTTCAACCGAGTGTTCAACGAATCTCACTACTACCGGAAGCGCCTTTTGGGTAAAACAATATATTTTCTCTGCCTTTCCAGGATATATCAAGGAATATTCGATTACCACTTCTTTGAAGTTCTGAATTTGGAAGAGATCGGCACCTATTCAACTTTGCGGAGCGTGACTAAAAGTAAGATTGCTTCATCCAGAGTATATGCTAAAACTAGAGCACTTGTCATTATTGTCATGCATTTTAATACATCTTCCACTCGGTCTTTTGGGATAACCAGTTGGCTCTCAGTGGATTTCCCATCGGCACTTTCCCAAACTCTTTTGAGCAAACCATTTTCTACGGCCAGAGAGTTCCACTGGGCCCCCAACGCCTTGTAAATCAAGCTTTTATTCGACACTTCGCTCCATTCTGGCCTACATTCATCATTTTCCTTAAGATGGAGAATCTGCCCGATGTCCTGGTCTGCTTCCTGATCTTCTCTCATTTGTTTCGTCATCAACGATCAGGCCCGTTCTTCTCACAGCTGGACTAGTGTTCTTCTCATGCGGGTTTCCAGGTCGATGTTTAGGACTAGCGTCTCTGGACCTTCAAAAGCTTTGGGAACGATCCCTAGATGGAGAGGACATCCTTAGTCTACAATCCCATTGCATGAGTCGTTTTCCATTTGTCTAATTTTTAGTACTAGTTTCTTCATCTTCTCCGTGAACTTACTCATAAGATTCTTGAAGCTACCATCATCTTTTGACGTTTGTTCATCCTTTGTGTCTTGAATGGACACTACTCGTATTCTGGGTGTTGAGGCACCAAAGATTGCATCCAGTTTTAATGCTCGGACAAGGGCTTCGCTACTTTTCCTGAACTTGGACATTCTTAGGTTTTCCTGGATCTTGGAATCCCGGAGACCATCAATAAACCTAGATACTGCCATCCATTCTTGTATGTCTTCTCCAGCTGCAGGAAACGCCAAACTCAGTAGCCTTTTAACTTCTGATTCGTATTCTTGTAAACTCTCGCCGAGTTTTTGAATTCTCGATTTGACTTAAGTTCTGAATACTTCTTGCCTGTAATGGTCTCCGAAGCGCAATTCTAACGTCTGACTTAAATGCTGGTAATTCTGTTGGTAGATTGAAGGAATGGACTGAAGAAGATCTAAGGTTGGTCCTCGTAGCGCCCTATCAGTGCTGTAGCTTTTTCTTGATCGTTCCATCCGTTGATATTTGCAGCAGCTTCAAATTGTCGGATATACATGGTCCAGGATGTAGAACCGTCGAAAGTTGCTGGTTTTATCTTCATACTGGAGAATGCTCCAACACTAGCTGAATTGATGGACTGTATTTCTAATCTACGCATCTCATCTTCGAGTGTTTGAACTTGGTCCTCAACTTCTTGTCTTAATTGCTGAACATCGGCTTTGACCTTAGCTTTTACTCCTAGAACGTCGTGTTTAACTTCTCTAACATCGTCTTTAACATCTTGAACATCGATTTTGACTTCAGTTTTTACTTCCTGTACGTCGTTTTAACTTCTTGCACATCGTCTTTAACTTTTTCAATCTTCTGGTCTAGGTTAGCGACAGTTCTTTGTATGGCTTGGAATATCTTCTGCGCAGTATTCCAAGGGCATCTGGCCATTCTTGTTGTCGCCTAGCTTCTTCTTCTTGTTTTTCTTTTTGTCGCCTGAGTTCTTCGTCTTGTTTTTCTTGTTGTCGTCTGGCTTCTTCGTCTTGTTTTTCTTGTTGTCTTCTAGCCTCTTCTTGTTGTCGTCTAGCTTCTTTGTCATGTTTTTCTTGTTGTCGTTTGGTCTCTTGAAGTTCCAACATTTTACGCAGTAGTTGTTCAACTTTTTGTTCGTCCATTTTGGCTTGTTGTCTTGTGATAGGCATATACAGAATGTTCTAGAATTTCCCTCGAACTTTCTTCAAATATCTTTTCTGGTCTTTGCTCGAAGTTCCAAACACGCCAGTGAAGTCACAAATTGGATAACTTGCTTTATTCTAGAATAGAACGTTCTGGGATTTTCTTGAAATTTTTTTTTCTAGATGTCGATTGATACAGCAAACACGTCGGTGGAGTCACAATTTCGATATCTCCCTTGGTTTCCAAATAGAATGTTCTAGAATTTTCTTGAAACTCCTCGAAAAACCTCTTCTGAATGACAATTGATGTTCCGAATACGTCGGCGAAGTCACGAATTCGATATCTCCCTTAGTTTCCAAATAGAATTTTCTAGAACTCACTCGAAGATTCACTATCACAGTCAAAATCGGGTATAGAGTCACTTCCGTAGTAGTTCACACGATCGACTAAGTCTCTTTTTGTGATTGTCACTGTTTAGTCTGTTTGCACTGACAAGTGTCCCAGTGTTCAGTTTTTACACTACACTAGTGTCCCCGCACTTCCGCAATTGGATTTCACTCTGCAGTCCTTTATGTCTCACTTCTGACACCAATTGTCACGGCTTTGGATTGCCTGACAGAAATCTTGGGTTCGGTTCGTTTGTTCCAAAAATCCAAGTCCAATTAACACAGCAATAATTTATTCCACGTAACAATACACTCTGACACTAATTACTTTAATAACTAACTCAAAAATCAAACTCTTTTCAACAATAATCACTATTTAACTCGTATCACAGTCAAACTTTAACTTAACTTACAAGCTAAAACCCGTCCTTATATATAGCCGTAATTTATTCCTGTAATTTCCAGAAGAACCGCGATCGACGTTGTTCCCGAACATCACGTAAAATCTCGAATCTGCTATGCGTTTCTTGACACACTGGCGGCCGTTGCAATATGTTCTCCATTTTTACCTGGTATTCAATCACAGTCAGTGTTGGTACTTGGTAAAAGAATACGCAAGTCGCCTCACGGAGGCCAATCAACACGGTGTCAGGACGAAGAATGGATGGGTGACCGCATTAGTACGGGACGATAGATCGCCTTATCTTTATCTTCTTAATATCTCGAGACGTACCGCTGTTCATGGTGCCACTGAATCAATGGTTAAATCATATTACCTGCTGTTGAGGGCAACAACGAGACTTTTCCTCTTGAATAAGAATACCCTTTTGGGAACTTGGGAATTGGTGGTTGTCAACGTTCTATTACCCGGATGTCTAGAGTTTCTGGAGCCACCTTCTTCTTGCGCTTTACCTTGTTCTGGATTAGATCTCGCCCGTGTGGCACATGATCAGTTGTCTGGAGGTTAAATCGCGCTTTTTCTTCGAACGGTATTTCTACGTTTCGTGGTATTTTATGGAGGAACCTCGACCACATTTTCTACTTATACATATATGTATTGTAACGTTTTATCGACTTTCTCAAAAACAACTTTGTTGATAGATTCAACTTAACCAAAGTAAACCCCCTTACACGCGCCGCAGGCAACAACCACAACACATTTCAACATGACCTGACATCAGACATAGCCAGTGTTGCCAAAACAGCTCAACGATGGTACCATTCCACGAACACCGGCGTGACTATTTATGATCGCAAAATTTAAAGATAAGTCTCAAAATATTCGATGATTTAATACCCTTTTTATAGCAAGCAATTGAAAATTTGGAAGCTTGATTGAAAATTGGGTATGTATACCGGTGTCAATAGATTGTCTCAGACTTTGGCTTCCCCCAGAGAAAATCATTACCTATCCTATCAGTGGCGTAGCGCTACTACTGCGAACCCCCGCAGTGGCGGGGGAGCCCAGGCCCAAGGGGGGCCCTAAAAGCTCCGAGGCCCGAAAAAGAGCCTATTAAGGAGCCGAAGTCCTGGCCTGCTAATCCTGCTATACTCAATTGAAAAAAAAACAATTAAAAAATAAAAAATCTCTTGGCCTCTTTGAAGTCAGCCGAAAAGCCAGCAGCTAATATTTTAGATTTATTATAAAAAGGTTTTTTTCTACAAACGTGTTAAAAATGCAATTTTTAACACCGCCCCGCCCCGTAGCATTAAAAATGTTACTTTATCGCACTAGTGCCATAAAGTCTTTATAGCACTAGTGTTAAAAATGAAACATCAAATTTTGAGAGCGAATGTCAAAAAAAGTTTGTATTTTTAGTTATTTACATTGATATTAATGGTGAAATTTGAACAACTGAGGTCGCCCGATTGGCCGCCTCATCTATATTTTTCAAGGGATCGATGCACCCCTCTTTTTCTTCTGAATTTTGTTGCATTTTTAGCAAAAAGGTATGAGCATTACTGACCACGACAGACTTTCAAGAAACTGACAAGACATTTCATTACCTGTAAAACAAGGTGCTGGATGTTTGGATTTTTTGACAAATGTCAAATTTAATAATTTTATATAGGAAAGATGTCCAATTTATTATTCATTCAAAAATCTAACTTGTTACTGGTTATTGCTTTTTATTGCCGTTTGTAGAAAAAATATTGTATGATATTTGTGTTAAAAGTATTTTTTTCTACTGACATTTCATAATACGCTATTAAACGATTAAAATCTGTATTATAATGAACTTCATTACGATACAGATTTTCATTATAATACTCATTTTTAATATTATACAATGTTGATAGATGGCAGCACTAGTTAAGATATTGAACATTTTTAACAGTATTTTTGCGTGGAACAATTATTTTGATAACTATAAAAAAGACTTCGAATTGTTTAAAAGTTATCTAAAGTTTGGGACAATGAAAAATTATTATAGAAATAATGAGTGATAAGGAAGAATTTTTACTTTTTTAATTATTATACATTGTCAATAGATGGCGCCACCAGTTAAGAAATTTTGAATTTTTTTTTTTTTGAATGATGACAGCACTTTGTTTATAGCTTTTCCATGGTAATTTAGCGGAAAACAATAATTTCATGAAAAAAATACTTCGAATTGTTATTAAAAGTTACCTACCTAATGTTTGGCCTAAGGCATTATTATGGAAATATTGAGTGATAACGAAGAATTTTCACTAACACCCCCAGAAATTACAGAAAAGGCGACAAATGCAGGTAATAATATACTACCGGACAAGTCCAAGAAAATTTGCGAAAAATGATATGGACAATTTATGGATTGGAAACACCAAAAACAAATCGTCCTTCTCAGAAAATGTTTTGATAGTATATTTTGAAGAATTACAACAAAAAATGAAACCTTCAACTGTATGGATTACTCAATTATAAAATCTATATTCAAAGTCAAGCATAATATTGACATAAATGAATATCATAAGTTTTATCAATGGCAGTAGAAAAAATAGTGTATGCAACCCTCATGTAATGGCCATTAATACATGATCATTGCATAATATACTATTTTCTACTGACGTTTCATAATACGCCTAAAATCTGTTTTATAATGAACTTCATTATGATACAGATTTTCATTATGATACAGATTTTTCAGCCAATGGAATCGAGTATTTTGAGCATTGAACAATGTTTATATATTGGAATTTTGGATTGTCTCTATTAGTATTTACCAAAAGAAACAACAAAAAATTAATAAATCGGGTGCGGAATTTATGCCCAAATGACGTCTAGATCTTAATTTTTGAAATTGTCAAGTTGTCAATAATTGTCACCAGTTGAGAAGTTCACTATTCTTATAAAATAAATATGTTTTTTGTTTATTAATGCAAGTAGAAAAAATAGTGTATGCAACTCTCATGTAATGGCCATTAATACACTCGCATGTTATATACGAAACTCGCCTGCGGCTCGTTTCGTATCCTACAACATGCTCGTGTATTAATGGCTATCATTACATGATCATTGCATAATATACTATTAAGGCACTTATGTGAATTGCAGAATTCGCTTCGCTCATTCTGCAAACTTTCACATGCGTGCCTTAAAAATGTACTTTTAACACTCATATCATAAATAACTATTTTTTACACATTAAACGATCCTTAAATGCGTTTTTCAATTGATATGAGTATAGCCAAAGTTTACAGGATTAAAATTTAAGTTGCCGCACTCGATCACAAGTTTAGATTCTTATGTCCCCAAGTTCTGATAACTTTGTCTGAAAAAGAATTATTTATGTCTGCAGAAACACTACAGCAGACATATTCTAGCGATCTGTCTGCGTCTTTTCCTTTAGAGATAGTCGCTTTGTGTATGCCGTTAAAGGAAAAAATTGTTTCCCTTCAAACTATTAAAGACTTTGCTCTGTTTTTAATTGTGGAAAATAAAACTTTATCATCAAATTTTCCGGAGGTAACATCAGCATTATTATTATTTTTAACTCTTTCAGTGAGTGTTGCTACAACTGAAAGATCCTTTTCAAAATTAAAAATAATTAAAAATTATTTACGAAATAGTTCCTCCCAGACAAGATTAACTAACTTGACTATACTGTCCATAGAGGCACAAGAGGCGGCCAAAATGGATAATAACCATCTAATTAAAAAATTTGCAGAGGCAAAAGCCAGAAAAAAACAATTTACCACCTGAAAGCGACCAGCGACAACGGGTACATTCAGGCGGTCTCAGCGGCTAAGCTCAGCCACTCAGCAGGGACTTTCTTCTCGAAGCCAAGGAACAGCGTTCTCATAAGAACGATTGCTCTGTCATTGTCAGTGTTATGCCGGACGACAAAGACAGAACCTTCGTTCCAATAAGAACGCTGTTCCCCTGTTTCGAGAATATAGTTCCTGCTGAGTGGCTGAACTAAGCGGCTGGCATTGCCTGAATGTACCCAATGAGATAACGGCTAGAATTTAAATGTCTTGAGTGCCAGATTGGTGATACTCGGTTTCTGCTTGTAGGTACAGTCATGAGCACAAAAAGTGGGACACCCGACTGACAGGTCTTGTCATTTTTTGCTATTTTGCGTAAATCAGTCTTCTCTCTAAAATCTGTTTTTTTTTTTAAGATAAAAGTCAAAATGACATTATGTTGGCAATACAATGTAAAATTGTCAATGCTTTCAAATTTTTTATGTAGAAAAGGCTTGTGTTGCCAACATAGTTACTAAATTTTTGACTTGGGGAATTATCTTTAAATAAAAAACAAACTTTACAATCGATTTTTTGTCAAATATGACAAACCCCGTCATTGCCGTAGGTAAAGCTAGTGAGCCCGTTTTACAATAAGAAAAACGGGTGTCCCACTTTTTGTGCTCACGACTGTAGCTATGTTTTTAGGTCTGTTCACACAGAAATCACAAACCAGTCAGTGAATTTCATTGGTTGAAACTAGTTCTGTGACTGTTTTCGAATGTTTTCAAATAATGAAATTCGCTCTGATTGGTTTGTGATTGCTGTGCGAACAGGCCTAATATTTCAACAGAAGCCCTGTTCGTTTTTGTCATCTCGTCGATTTGCTCCGAAATTTTGACAGGATGACAGGCACGTGATTTGTAAATTGAAACTGTCTGATCCAGCCACATGCCTGTCGAAATTTCGGAGCAAATTGACGAAAAAGATTAAAAAAACAAACACGGCCAAAACAAGATTTTTTTGGTTTTGTTCCTTTTAGTTTTAGAGAATCCTCTCTATTTTATTCTTGTTCCTTGTTCAATAATTACATTTGTTGTAACTTTCTTTACATATTATCGTGTATTGTATATTCTTCGGTGTTTTCATGGGCATTTTCGGCATTTAAGTTAAATTTTATATTAGGTTAGTAGTTTAAATAATAAAAATTATCAGTATTCCCTAATTTTGTTTGGTAAAAAAACTTTTTATAAATTTTTAGTATAGAGGTGGGGGCCCTAGCTCAATTTTCGCGGGGAGGCCATAATTTGTCGCTACGCCACTGTATCCTATCCAAAAAGTTAAATTTGAATTTCATTATTTTAAATGTAGGTACCTATAGTCTAGGAAAATAGTCGAAAAATACATGTATTGCAAAAAAAAAATCCCACCCAAATGAACTTTTCAGGGATGATAGGGAGCGGGTGGGTGATCATAAAACCAAAAATATCAAACATTCACCCCTCTGGCGTTTTGCGCTATAGGGGTTGAAAGTGCGCCATTGGCGATTACTTGGAACCTATTGATTTTACAAAAAAATGTTTCAAATAAAAGATGTGCAACATTATATGATCTACAATGTTTATCAAAAGATTTTTTTGATTAAGAGCCGTCTGTGGTCATAAGGGCCGTTTGAAATTTCATAATGAAAATGAAAAATTTTAACCAACGTGAAAAATTTTTCTAGAACACAGACAACATTTTTGCTTTATGAAGTTTTTACTCAACCCCTGCCGTTTTTCAATAGGGGTCGTTCAAAGTTTATTTATTTTTTCACAAAAAAAATTTCCCTATAAAAGTTTTATGAGATTATATTTCCTACAATTTTTCCCAATCAACTTTTTTTATAACTCACCCCCATTCAGCGGGGGGACACTTCCCTTAGGGAAATTTTAGTTTTTAGGGGTATATATATTTTTTTTTCTTTTCTCGCCTTTAGTGCGTATAAAAAGGTGCAATTAACATTGTATTAAAAGGATTTTTTTTCCACCACCTTTTTGTTTTTAGGGGTAGTTCGCCTATTTTCAACTTTACAAAAAAAAGTTATAGAGAAAAGTTGCTCAAAATAATAAAATGAACAAGTTTTCTTTATAATTTTTTTTTGTAAAGTTGAAAATAGGCGAACTACCCCCAAAAACAAAATGCTGGTGAAAAAAAAATCCTTTTATTACAATGTTAATTGCAACTTTTTATATGCACTAAAGGCGAGAAAAGAAAAAAAAAATTAATAAACAGTGTCATTACTTAAGTGTGCAACATATGGGATTTTTTTTTAGTAATAGCACAATCAAAATACAAACAAGGCCAAAAGTTGGTGCATGTCTGATAATCATATTAGGTGCACTTAGAATAGTTGCAAGTCAAACAGCATACAGGGTGGCTCAAAAAATATCAAAATTCTACTAATATTTACTTAAATAAAATAAAACTTTTGCACTTTAAGGAGAGTTTTTTTAATATGGCTATTATCATAAGTAATGTTTTAACTTGTTAAAAAAAAAAATTGCGACATTTTAATGTTGTGTTGAATATCATTGCAACAAACATGAATTTTGTGATTCCATAAAAAATTAAAAACCTAAGTTAATTTTACAAATATGCTTGAATTTGAACAAAGGTATGTAAAATTGATTTGATTTTAATTAATTTTTGATAGTATTAAGGGCGGAAATGAAAAATAAAAAATATATAGAAATTATAGATTTTTTTCGAAAGAAAATAGAAAAAATCCTAGGAGGCTATGTTTTGGTATTTAGGCCTAACTTTTAATTCCAAACAACTTTTCTATATAACATTTTGCTGAATTTTCTAAAATAAGGGTACTTTACAGTACCAGCTTTGATATTGTTTGAGCTACCCTGTATGCTGTTTGACTTGCAACCATTCTAAGTGCACCTAATATGATTATCAGACATGCACCAACTTTTGGTTTTGTTTGTATTTGGGTTGTGCTATTACTCAAAAAAATCCCCATATAAATTTGATAGGGAAAAATTGTAGGAAATGTCATCTTATAAAACTTTTATTAAGAATTTTTTTTTGTAAAAAAATAAAAAAACTTTAAACTACCATTAATGAAAAACGGCAGGGGGTGAGTAAAAACTTCATAAAGCAAAAATGTTGCATGAGTTGTAGAAAATTTTTTCACGTTTGTTAAAATTTTTCATTTTCATTATAAAATTTCAAACGGCCCTCATGACCACAGACGGCCCTTAATCAAAAAAGTCTTTAGATAAACATTATAGATCAAATAATGTTGCACATCTTTTATTTGAAACATTTTTTTGTAAAATCAATAGGTACCAAGTAATCGCCAATGGCTTACTTTCAACCCCTATAGCGCAAAACGCCAGAGGGATGAATGTTTGATATTTTCGAATTTATGATCACCCACCCTCCCCCTATCATCCCTGAAAAGTTCTTTTGGGTAGGATTTTTTTTGTTGAAAATCGACAATTTTCCTAGACTACTATTAGTTTTCTGTTTTGGTGCTTCTAGTGCTTCTCCCGATCTCATTGAAAAATTGTTCTTTCACAACCATCTCTCTGTCCTCGAAACTAAATCCTCTAGGCTAAGAAATGTTTTATTTGCGTGTCCCATAAAAAGCTAATGTTGAAGCTGCAAACCGAAAAAAATTGTGTCCTAATTTGAACGCTGCTTGCTGGTTTTATTTTGTGTCTTTTCCATCACGAAAATAAAAACCTAGGACATGAAAGTCGGACGAAAAAATGAGTTCTGAAATGGGGAAAAATAAACTAAAAAGTCATTTCGGAGTTTTTTAGCATTTCATGGATCAGTGGAAAACAAGAGATATTTGAACAGCCAATTATTTATAGTCAATTAAGTTAACAGTAAATACGGCTTAACTTGATATTGAAGCGCAATTCATACTATATCGTACCGTCACCGTACCGCGAACGACACGTCAAATATTCTTCTCGAGAAATTCTGACGGTCCTGACGATAGTGTGACGGTGCCGTGAAGTTGTAATGTGAATACGATCATAGACTAAATACGATTTGCTCCGAAATTTTAACAGGCACGTGATTTGTAAATTGAAACTCTCTGATCTAGTCACGTGTTTGTCAAAATTTCGAAGCAAATCGACGAAAAAGATGACAATGACAAACACGGCCAATGTAAGAATATTTGACGTGTCGTTGATGGTACGGTGACGTGACGGTGCCGGTAAGTATATTCTGTTCACAATCCGATGTCCACAGGTGCAGGTAAATTTATCACCTTTCCCTATCAAATAGCATTGAAAGGTGATTTTACCTGTACCTACCTGTGGACATCGGATTGTGAACGGATAATATAGTATGAATCGCGCTTCACAAGACAAAAAAAAGTTTGTTGCACTAGACTGTATCCAAATCTAGAATGGATTGGAAAACCCGTTCAATTAATCCCTTCGAATATAGCAACGAATCAAATTAAAACCAGAATCAACCAGATTTGTCATATTAGGTTTACAAAGACTTGTAGCTACGTTGTGGCTTCGTCAAATCTATATCTGAAATCGGGACAGTATCGTCTGTAAACCCAAAGTCTTTTTCATTTGTAGATGTTCATTCCCAAGTTGTTCAAATCAATCTTCCCAATATGTATTCGAGTAGTTTTTTAATTAGTTTTGACGCTATGGTGTTATCCTGATGAATACTTCGTCATGGTTCATGGTCCATGGAGCCTAGCACGTCATGCTCCGATTTAATAATAGAAATGTGTCGGTGATCAGCAATCAGGAAAAGCTTGGAGAATAATTTCATGTTGGTCAGTACAATAGTAATAGGATCAAACGCCTTCTTGTAGTTCATAAAAATTAGAAGGAATGACATACCAACCATATGCATTTTTCAAAAAATTAAGGTTTTGTTTACTTGTACTTAGGTGGCCAATAATTTGTTTTATATCCTTGGCGAAAATATGCTGGAAATTTCAATTCAAAAATATTCAATTTTCCCAATTTTAAATGTGAACTTGATTATTTTCGCATTCGTCCGGTTGTGTATCATGGAAATTTATTCTGAGCCTTTTGACTCGGAAACTTCTTTTATATAAAAAGCTTTGGTAAAGATCTGTATAGAGGGTCAAAACATCGGTAAATTTGTAAATAAGGAAGTTTTATTCCATTTCGTCTTAACCCACAACTTCTCCCTACCATAAAATACTTTGGAGGACACTAAACCAACTTATATAGATAAGATAACCTAACCTAATTTATTTACTTACTAACAAGCTTCCTGTATACCCTAGATCGTTAGATAGAATCGAGAATTATACGCTATCCTAATAGTCCAGGAAGCAGTGAAATTTTTTAGCACTTACTTTCCCAGTTGGTATCTATCCAATAGTTTGTTCTCCTGGTGATACAATACAAGAATTTTTGAGTCTGGCTAAAATTTTCGGATGGGTTCACAAGATCACTGAAAAATACAAGTACGCTTATTTTCCCAGACATAAATATTTCACATTTACTACAATAGAACATAAAGTATATGAAAATAGCAATTTGGCTTATCTCAGATAGTGGAAGTGAGTCTGACTGAAAATTTTCGGGTCTTCAATTTTTCACTTGCCAGACATATTATCCATACTCACAGATTAGCCGGACTATTTTTTTACGTAACTTCAGTATACTTCTCATTAGTAGACCTATTTTTATCACTGAGAAAAAAAGGGTCGTCCATTCGTAAGCTTTAACCCATTTTGCGCTTCAACCCATCGGAAAACCCCCCCTAAAAATATATGTATTTTGCTTAGAATTACTAACCCTACAATCCTATCCATGTTATCTGACTGGGAAAATAAGTACCGAAAATCGTCACTGCCTCCTAGACTATAATCAATGTCCTTATATACATTCGAATACCTATTTCAATTCTTTCTCAAGCTCGTTTTTTTTTACAAGCATGACATTCCTATGAGCTAATTGAAGTGGCTATGTGCAAATGTGCAATTTTTCCATTTGTAGGTCTTTACGAAAACGCTGATCGGATTAACCCGATCACCAGCTGATGTAATTTGCCTTTTTTCAATCGTCGTTTTGAAGAAAGATAAGAAACAAACAGCTGGTTATCCGGTAAATCGGATCAGCGTTTCCGTAAGTGCTCTATACCTTAATAAATACACATACCAAAGTCTCTAATATTCTTACTAACAATCACCATTTTATTCATAGTTTGACAAATATTTGACTCTAAAAATCATATAATAGTACAAGAGCTAATATGATGCTGTCCCATTTACTTCTGGTGACGTTGGTACCTACTGAGATACCTACTATATTATAAATTGGTGTCACTTTTTTTAAGGTTGCATATTATTTCATCTAAACTAAAATAGTTTAAGGTTCAGTTTGGGTTCAGCTAATATAGGTTTGCATTTTGAGTTTCGCTCTGTAAGAATTATAGAAAACGTCGGTAGAAATTTATGTAGAAATAATAAAAATGGTAAGAGCTATGTTCCAGATATTAATGTATCTACCTGAAGTTACTGAGGACTGAGGTCAATCAAGACAATCTCGAATCTTACCTACCGTTTGACTGAAGTAAAGATTTATATATTTCTCACATCTTCTTAGGTTTTATTATTTCCACTCGTATTTACAATAATACAGATGCTCACATCTTGATTTAGTAGAAGATTTATTTGCGTTATTTGATTCTAAATAAGGTCTCCCCTACTCGAATAGCTTAACCTTACTTTGAAACAATTATTAATTGTTCGATGGTCGGAATATTATTTAGCGGTTGGTTACTTGGGCAAAGTGGAGGTATCAAGTAAATCAGAGTGATCTATAAACGTAAATATTTTTATTGCTTATCAGTTTCTAACCAACTTATTTCAACAATCCAAAGCCACTACGCCAATAGCCATCATCTCCTGAATAAATACTTACTTTCCCAGAGAAGAAAAAAAAACCTCTCCTACAAATAGGAGCGATTTAAGGAACGATTCCCGATGCCTTTGCATAAGATGGGACTCGGGTGTTGATGGCATAATCCTGTCACGGGGAACGATCCTCTTGAAAACTTAATGAATATTTAATTCGATAGTAAGTGATTTCCAGGGGGTCGCCTATTCCAGAGGCTGCATGTGGATTCGAAATTTCGACACTCGTATCAGATACAGTGCGGTGGAAAATAGGGCGTTTTAACGGGGTTGGTGTACACAGAATTCGGAATTTGGAGCTGATTCGGTTGATAAATTCTTAGATGCAATTGATGGGATTTGTTTATGAGATTATATTTTCTCGCTACGAGTAAAGAAGGAATAAAATGTTGATTTTTAAGAAGACATTATGATGGAATTTACAATAAGCCCATGATCGACCAATGGAGTTCAGGATATTATCTCAGTTGACCTTAACATATTTACACAAGTATAAGCTTATGAAAAGAAGCAAATTTAATCAGAGTCCAGCACTTGTGCGCCTCCTCATACACAATCTGTCATTGGTAACGCATGCTCAGAAGTGCTGGACTTTTGGCGAATATTTAGTGCGAATATTTAGTGCGAATCTTTGGAAATTTGATTCGTGATATCACTGATATCGTCGATTATTCCACTCATGTGTTAGAAATTCCATAAGAAAAGTGACGATTTTCAGAATTACAGCGAAAATTCTCTTTTCCCTTTGTTCAACTAGAGAGAATTACAGCGATAATTCTCCCATGTTATTGTATAGATGGTTGTCATGCTAATTTTTGATACAAACAAACGTTTCCTGATAGCAACCATTTATTTGTATTGATTGTTAAGATGTTCAAATCGTTTAATACATATTTATTTCCCTATTTTTTGCATTCTCATGCGTGAAATAATTCTCTAAATACCACTTGAGTTTTAAAATGAACCAGATAATTTTCCACTCATGCGTGTTTTCTCTGCAAATTTCACTCGTCCTACGGACTCGTGAAATTATAGAAAACACGCAATTGTGAAAAATTATCGGTAATTTTGAAGCTCTCGTGGTATTAACCCCGAAAACCCGATTTTAAATTAAACCTAATCAAGCCATCTTTCGTCAAAATTCTATTTTAAATAGGAGTCTTCTGTTTATTACTGGTCTGGGGCTCATCATCACGATTGCCTGGTTCAAATTTACTTATGTGGTTTTTTGTTTATTTATTTACAGTCAAAAACCCAATTACAATGAAAATACATATGAAACGATTTAGCTTAACAATACTGACAATAATCGGTCTCTGAGCTGCCTGTGAAAATGTTGGTATGCAGAAAACATGTCTAACATAAGAATTCACCCACCTAGAAGCCCTGGACAAGAAGTTTTCATATACATAGTTAGCTGTGTGTGCATTGGAACAAATAACTTTGACGTCTATTGCGTGACTTTAGAGGGGACATAAATTTTTACTTTTCGTAATAGACCCGGAATGGTCACTCTGCCATGTGTAGTATATCATATACCAGAGACACATCTCTGAGTTGATGTCAAACCGAGTCGGAGGGTAGTTCCAATGTAGACAGCATCATCCTGGAATAAAATGTTCATTTTAAATGCAGCATAGTCCAAAAACTTATGTTGTAATGGGAACTTGACGAATCCCTGGCTCACAAAAGAATTAAACAGTACAACGTCCTTTAAGATCAATAACTTTGATTTCCTATGTATTCAAGCCAGACTAGTTTGTGAACTGATCTACAATTACTATCACAAGATGTAAGTAGTTTTGATTATTTTTCTTCCACTATACACTTCAGGCACAGAGCACTACGAAGGGTGAAAAGAGCAGAGAAATTTCAATAAGAACATTCACACTTGCAATCGGACGTAAAGAGAATTTGATGGACATAAAAAGCCAATTTTTACTTTCGAAAAACTTAAGAGGGGCGTCATATAAGAGCCAGCGCGCCATCTTTTGGGCTTTATGACATACATTAAATATTTTTCAATCACAGGTGTTCAAATTCTCTGTAAGTGATTGACTTATTCACAAGTAGATGGCCACATCTTCAATTTATTATACAAGACGGTAAAAAGATGCTTTACCTGTGAGTGGAAAATGTTAATTCACGAGCGACGAAGGAGCGAGTGGATTAATTTCACAAGCAGGTAGAGCTTTTTTACGGTCGTGTGTAATATTCTATTTTATTCTTGAGCAACTTTTTATTTATCAAAATTACTAGAATCATAGACTAAAAGGTGCTAAGATTTTACATAGATTATGACAAGGTTACAAAGTCATAGAATAAGGTTTAAGTGGGGATATAGAATGGTAAATCCCATGTTAAAAAAAAAGTTTATATATGTGGCGCCTCTATAGGCTTGGGTCAAAGTAAAATGATTTTGGCGGGATATTTGAATTTGAAACTTTCTTTATGGATGACCTTTTTAGGCCTTGATCAGATTTAACATTAGTTATTATATTTATCTCCCATTATTAGAAATAAATATAATATGTAATAACATGGTTATAACCAAGACTGATCCAGGCAACGCCAAAAACGTTTTTTGGATAAGATAGAAAAATAAAACTCGTGTCTGTCAATCGTTGGACTTATAATATTTTTATTCAGGTACATATATAAATGATAATTGAACTGCTTTCTGTTTGTCTTCACATCAATTTCATCACCAATGGGATTGACGCCATGATAAAGATAAAACTTACCTGAACTAAAACTGGGTAGAAGTAAGAACACTACAACTAATGAAAATGATTCATAAAAAGTTTGACAAACTAAAAATTGTTTGACAACCGACTGACCAGTATGACAGCTGATAGCGTCAACATCCAAAGGCGTTCACTAAAATCGATTATCAGCGATGAACATGCGCGCCCTCTGAGCGGCTTGGGGCACATTAAAAGTGGCCAGGATCGTACAATACAAGTTCGCGTACTATGGACAAAGTAACAAACTGACACATTTCTGGTGTTGTCAATCATGCATCATAACCCTGATTTCTGTCAAAAACACTATAATTATTATAAAAGATTTGAATAAGTGGGTAAAATTGACGTATGAGTGGGTAAAATTGACGTATGAGTGGGTAAAATTGACGTATGAGTGGGTAAAATTGACAAATGAGTGGGTAAAAATTGTTCGATTTTACTACTCCAAATAAAGTGTTACTTTAACAACGAGTTTTGAGTCGAATAAATGATAGTTTACCATTCGCGATAGAATAAATAATTTTAAAACGTGATGAGGTTTCGTCTCCTTGATACATAATTAGATTGATTCTTGGGTATAGGAAAGTTTGGAACTAACCCAAACTTTCCTATACCCAAGAATCAATCTAATTAGATAATTTTATTCAGATGCAAATGAAATAATAGTAAAGTCTGTTTTTTTTTAAAGATAAAAGTCAAAATGACATTATGTTGGCAATACAATGTAAAATTGTCAATGCTTTCAAATTTTTTATGTAGAAAAGGCTTGTATTGCCAACATAGTTACTAAATTTTTGACTTGGGGAATTATCTTCAAATAAAAAACAAACTTTATTTCACATTTTTAGCTAGGTAAAACAGTTTTTACTGGCGTTTGAAAGAAGTGACTTACCTTCCCGAACTCAGCGACATCTTTAAGAGAATCGCTGAACACACGTTTGGTTCGTTTGGTTTGAGTCTCTGCTGAAAATGACAGCAATCACCTCGTTGTTTGGCAGATTTTGATTAATTTTTTATGATCCGAAATTTTGGAAATTTATTGTTGGTGTGCTACTCTATATGTTTATCCTTCTTTCATTTAAATCCGTGACAAAAATTTGCATACTGTTGTCAACAAAATTGGTAATAATTTTACTATTTATACTGCGTATTTTGCAACCAAAAATGCTTCGACTCCATACTTCAATCAATTATTGTTATGAAAATAACTTCATTTAACTGAAAAAAGGTCTAAATTTGGAATTTAACAGAAATTTGTGAAGGTCTGTAAATGACATTTCATTTAAACGCCCCTCTTAAAAATATAACTCAAACTTTCATGTGTCCACCTCAATCGCATCATATTTATAAATAATTCTCTTCTAATTTGTTTGGTACTATTTGTCATAGAATAAGGTTTAAGGGAATTGTGGAATTGCATCAGTTTTTTGTGGTTGCGCTCTGTCCGTGCTCGTTTCACCAGTCCAAATAACCAATTAAATACCATTTCATTTATCATCGAAACCAACCCAACGAAATTCTAGCCCTAGCTCATTCAAAAACCCATTCGCAATACCCTATGTACACTGTACAGGTTGAACTTTTCTGTCCATGAAATTCAAAACTGATCCGTTTAATTGCAGGGTTTCCAACGAAACAAAATGAAGGGCTGTAATAGATTATTAGACATAATACGTAGCCTCGCCGCCCGAGAGGCACCATTAATGAAATTAATTAAGTGGGCAAATAAAAGCTTTGTTTACAAAAGAGGCGGACCCAAACATTTAGAAAACAGCACACCTAAGAATTTAAGGCGTGATTGATTAATTATTTTGTTGAATTTTGTTTTAGTTAAATAATTTACCCACGTGATGCTTTTTGAAATATACCTACTATCTATGGATTAAAAAATCAATCCAAATCGAAAGTAATTTAATTTACGAGGTTACATGTTTCGCTCGACGAGCACCTCTAGAAATCTAAAACAGAAAACGAAACATAAAATAAAACTACTCATTACACGAATTGGTATTCAAACAAAATTGGAATAATTATTACAAGAATGAAAATTCAATTATTACCCTATTTTGATTTTTATTTCTTTTATTATTTCCCTACCTTTTCCTTCTTGCTCTGGCACGATGATATCATTCTTTTGTGTTTTTATGACTTGCTCATCTCAATTCAGTTTTGTTGGTGATCTAAGAATCTTTAGATTGTTTTGGAGCTTTCGATTGGATTTTTGAATGACGGCGTTGATATATGCTGGTGAAACTTGGTCATATATCGTACCCCTGTTGAAGTTGATGTTCAGCAATTTATCATAGTGCTCATTGGTTTCGCTGATGAAGTTGGTAGCTACTTGGTATGCACTCAATAGGTGAATGTTAAGGGCATAGTGCCTATTTGCTTGTACCAACTCGGCATGCTGTTGATAGCTTCTATTCCTTCGTTGAGTCGTTTCTGGAAATGTTGTAGTTTGTTCGTGATTCTGGCTTCTGTTTCGTTGAATTTTGTGAGGGCCGAGATCATGAACTTTGTTTGGTAGTTCGATGCTCTGATGAGTTCTTCCTGATTGTTGTTCATTGCCTCGATATCTTGATATACTTCGTCATTCACTCCAAAAACCGCAGTCAAAAATTTTCCAAATAGTCCTCTCTTAGTTCTGTGGTGAATGTCGGCCATGGTAGCAAATATCCATTTGGAGTGATTTTCCATTTCTTCTAAGTGTTGTACGAGGGATGTGCATTTGACTTCATCGGTGAGCTTCTTGGATTCGTTGCACATATTTTTGAATTGGCTGACGACTGTGGATACCTCTGATAATTCCGTTTCAGTTTTGTTCTAGGATACGTTGTCTCTATCCTAAAAATCCCTCTATCAATTTTTGCTGATCCAAGGTGTTCAACGTAAAAACCATGTTTTGGATAGTTGATTTTAAACCCTGTTTCTGCAGCGGCGGTTGTAATCATCATAATTATGGCTGCTAGGAAAAACAATACATATGACGGTCTGATCTCCGTACCTCTGAGTGGTTTTGGGTGCTTGGTAAATGGTGTATATCTTCTGTCGATAATGGTATTAACTTGTGGATCGGTCTTTTTTGTGGTGAGCTACCTGCTTTCTTTATTGTTACCACTCGGATTGCTCCATCTTGTCCCTGGTGAGTTTCTATAATTCTCCCCAAAGGCCATTGGTTTGGGTTTATATTTTCTTTTTTGATTAGGACCATTGTTCCTACTCGTAGATTGTTGGTCTGATTCTTCCATTTATATCTTTGCTGCAGTCTGGTGATGTATTCTGTGCACCATGCGCTCCAAATATTTTTCTTTAACTTTTGCACGTATCCCCATCGTTGAGATAGGTTAAAATGTTCTATCGATTCCAAGTTTGGTAGTCCTAGAAGTTCTCTTCCTATGAGAAAGTGTCCTGGGGTCAAGACGTTGAAATCATCTGTGTCTTCTGTTAGCGGGTAGAGTGGACTTAAGTTCAAACATGCTTTCTTCATAGGTCAAAGTGCAGTCTCCAATTACTCTCTTGAGATGGTGCTTCATAGATTTTACACCTGCCTCCCATATTCCTCCGAAATGTGGGGCTGCTGGTGGAATGAAGTGCAATTGTGTTCCTTTGTTGACGATTGTGTTTTGCACAGATTGTAATTGTATCAATTTTGTGATTTCATCTTCGAATAGGCGTGCTGCTCCAACAAATGTAGTTCCGTTATCACATATTCGCACAATGTCCCCTTCTGGCTGTGAAACGTCGAAGTGCTGTCAAGAATGCCTCTGTTGTCATGTCGCTGACTACTTCTAGGTGAATGGCTTTGGTTACTAGGCATACGAATACTGCGATGTACCCTTTGTACGATTTGTGACCTCTTCCTTTTGTTGCTCTGACTTGAATCGGTCCGGCGTAGTCCACTCCTGAGTTTGTAAATGGTGGTGCTGGTGTTACTCTCGATTTTGGAAGTTGTCCCACGGGTTGCTGTGCGGTCTCGACATTGTGACGGATGCATACAATGCACTTATTTATAACTGATTTGACGGCCCGCTTACCGTTGATGATCCAGAATCTGCTTCGTATGTACGACAATGTCGCTTGGTTGCCTCCATGTAGCGGGGTCTGGTGTGCGTTTCTCACCACAAGCGTAGATATGTGAGAATGGTATGGAAGAATCATCGGGTGTCGTTGGTCGTAGGGAAGAGGTGAGTGTTCGAGTCTTCCTCCAACTCGGATTATGCCCTTGCTGTCGAGAAATGGGTTGAGGGTCTGTAGCTTACTTTTCTTTTCGACTGCGTTCTGCTGTTGTAAAGACTTGTATTCTTCGGTAAACTCTTACTGTTGGACTATTTTCATGATTCTTTCGAAAGAGTTTTGAACTTCTTGAACGGATAGAGTGAGACTTTCCCCTTTTTTGATGAATCGACGGCAGTAGGATAATACCCCGAGTATCCTTGTCAAGTTTGAGAAGCGTTCCCATATATCGCTCCTTATCGTAACTTCAATTTTGTGACATGTGGCTTTTACTTCTTCTTGAATGTCGGGAATATTGTCTGTTGTGGGGATTTCACGGAAAAACGTCAGCCAATGAGGACCTTTTCACCACAAATCAGCTGATTGTAGTTTGTCTGGGTCCAATCCCCTGGATATGATGTCTGCTGGGTTTTCTTGTAACTTGACGTGGTTCCAAGATGCTTGAGGGGCGTTTCTGTGTATTTCGCAAACTCTATTTGCCACAAAGGTTTTCCATCTCTTAGAGTCACCCTTTATCCAGGCAAGAGTGATCATGGAGTCGGTCCAAGCGAAGGTCTAGGTATCACCCATTTGAAGTAGGTACTGTCTTAGTTTTTTGAATTAGTTTTGATAGTAGGACTGCTGCACATAGCTCCAAGCGAGGTAGCGTTGTTCTGTTTTTTGCTGGAGCGACCTTTGATTTTGCTTGCAGCAGCGCTATAATTCGCGTATCTTATTCTTCTTCTATCCGACTGTAGATCACTGCACCATAAGCCTTTTCTGATGCATCGCAAAAGCCGTGGAGTTCAATTTTTGTTTTTCTCAGATGTATCCACCTCGGAATCTTGATTTTTTCTACTTCTTTTATTTTGCTCTGAAACAGTATCCATCTTGAAGATATTTCTTGATCTACAGGCTCATCCCAGCTCAGGTTTCTTAGCCATAAGTCTTGAATGATGAGTTTAGCTTGTATTTCGATTGGAGACAACCATCCTAAGGGGTCGAATAATTTGGATATTTCTGACAAAATTTGTCGTTTTGTTAATTCGCGTATCTCGGAGGCTTTGACTTGGAATTTGAAGGTATCGTCTGCTGGTGACCATAGTACGCCCAGAGACTTCTTGAAATCTTCCTGAGGTAGTTCTTGTATTTTCTGTTCTCGGAACTGTTCTGAAATTAATTGGAGTTATGCCGGTGAGTTGCTAGACCATTTTCTCAGGTTAAATCCAGCAAGGCTCAGCATTTTTGGTAGGTGATTTTGTAGTTCTAGAGTTGATTCTATATCTGCTGCTCCCGATAATGTCATCGACGTAGAAGTCTCTTAATGCTGCTTGGCTTGCTGCCGGAAATTTGTTTGATTCTTCGATTGCAAGCTTCTGTAGTGTCTTGATAGCTAAATATGGTGCTGAGGCTGTACCGTAGGTTACAGTGGTCAGTTCGTATTCATACATTGGTTGCTGTGGATGCTCGCTCCATAATATTCTCTGGAATTGTTGATCGTCTGGATGAATTCGGATCTGCCTGTACATTTTCTCTATTTCTGCGCAGAACACAATCTCATGCTTTCTCCAACGCAGCAGTATGTCGGCGATGTTTTGTTGAAGTCTTGGGCCGACGTGCATGATGTCATTGAGGCTGATGTTGGTGGAGCTTTTGCACGATGCGTCGAAAACGACTCTTAGTCGCGTTGTTGTGCTGGCTTCTCTGATGACTGCTTGATGATGGATGTATTATTTTCCTTGATTTACTTCATGTCGGGTGACTCTTCTCATATGATCCAACTCTATGTATTCTTTCATAAATGCAGAATATTGTTCTTGGGAACTGGGATCTTGATGTAACTTTCTCTTGATGTTCTTGAATCTTGCTGCGGCTCTTGGTTTAGAGTGACCTAATACATCTGCGGACTGTTTGAATGAGATTCAATGAATCTACCCTCAGAGTCTCAAGTTGTGGTTTTCTCGAAAATCTCTTCGCATGCTTGCTCTTCTTCTGTTAGGTGCTGCGCTTGGCAATTTTTCAAAACTTGGTTAGTTGTCTATCTTCTTCATAGTGAGTGATCATGCTGACAACTTGGATGGCGGGAGATCCGGAGGCTATTGGAACAGAAACGATCCATCCTAACTCTGTGTTTTGTTTCAACAGGCCCTCTGTACTTTTTTTCATGCCGTTTAAAATGATATTGGCATATTCCTTTGCGCCTAATATACCATCTATTGCACCTGGTGTCATGAATGTTGGATCGGCTAGCACTTCATTCTTTCAACTATCTATGCTGTTTATGTGTAGGTGTCGTTTTGGCATGGATTGAATAAGTTTTGGAAGGACAATCATATTGACATTCATGGAGAATGTGCTCATAAATCGTGGTTTGATCTGTGCGTCAATAGACCATTTAGAGACTTTTGGTTCTCCGTCACCAATTCGTGAGATTTTTGCTCTGATGCTATGACGTGGTAATCCCAGCCGATTTGCAGCTTCTTCAGTAATAATGGATATCTGTGACCCTTGATCAATAAGAATCCTCAAGATTTGAGGGGAACTTGATGTGCTCACTTCTACTAGAGCAGTAGCGAGTAGGACGTTTTCTTCATTTCTACTGGCGTGGTTAGACATTGCGCCTCTTGATGGGTAATGTTCTGCTCTTCTTGTTGGTGGGTATCGTTGAGTATTTCGCGGTTGGGAAGTTCTGGTTCTTTCTTCGTAGTTGGGCTGCCTGTTGGAATTTTGTTGCTGTCTTTCCATGTGTAGGAGTGTATGTTGTTGACGACTGCAGATGCTACATTTTGCATGGCGGAGTCCCACTTTCTCATTGTCATTCGGATTACTATGGGTCCCCAGGTGTCAACTTTGACGTCTAGATTCTTTAGTGCCCGTAGACACTCGCTGGTGACGTCATGCAGCTGCTTTAGCTTCTCGGCGTTCTCTCTTGAGACTTCTGGTAGGTCTATTAGCTTGTCTAGGAGCTTACATATTAGAAGCCTTTTGTTCTCATAACGCTTTTGTAGTAGGTCACATGCTGAATCGTAGTTGGCCGCAATTGCTTCTAAGTGTTGGATTAGCTTGCTTGCTTCTCCCCTGGTATTAGTTTTTAAGTAGTGCATCTTGTCGGCTTTTTTCAACCCTGAATTTTCATGGATGACCCTTCGAAAGATGTCGAAAAATGAAGACCAGTTTTCATACCCTCCATGGAAAATTGGAATTTGCACTTTTGGTAGCTGCAGGTTCTGTTGTAGTTGATTAACTAGTATTTGTTGAGGTGGAAGGAGGACATTCTGCTGGATTTTTGCCGCTAACGCTTCAATGACATCATAAAATTGGCTCTGGATTTGTTTGTATACGTCCATGAAGTACTTATTTTGAAGGCTATCTTCATTTACGGCGATTTCTTCATGCAGGATTTGGATTGCATCCCATTGTTTCTTGCTTGAATCCATCAGATGCTTATACCGGAATAATTCTGATTTTTCTAGCGTAAGTTCCAACCTAATTTGGGCGAGAGTGTCTTCCAATTGCTGTATTTTGAAGTTTTGCGTTTTTATCCGTTTCTCTTGGATGCTGACGTTGGATGGCTCAGATTGGGTTGTTGTAGGTTTGGCCTTTGGGCATGTTAGCAAGTAGGTCTTGTACTCGTCGAATTTGGCATACAATTGTTGGGTATATTGCTTTGTGAAGTATTGATGTTCGCTGTAGCCTTTTATTTTTATCATCGCGGCCTTGCGACGATTTTTTGGATTGTTTGTAGTATCGCATCCAGATTGGTCAAGTGCTTTTGGACGTAGGCCTCGGTTTTCCTATCGAGTCTTTCTTGCAGTTACTCAGTAGTTGAACGATTTGCATTCCTGATTTTTCTTGTACTCGTGCGAGACGGTCAAGTTCCTCCTTTTCTGCCATGGCTGTGTTTGACAGGTGACTGGATTGTTTTGATGACTATTTATTCTGGACAGACGTACGGTTGTATGGAATGACGTTGTGGAAGGATGGCAAATTTTCTGGACTGGCTGTATGGACGGACGTTATGGACGGACGGCGAGTCTTCTGGACTGGCTGTATGGACGGACGTTGTGGACGAACAGCGAGTTTTCTGGACTGGTTTTAGGCTCGAAGGACCAATGTGCAAGCTTTGCTCGCAGATTACGCTTGCCCAACTCGGCTTGGTTTATAAGCGGGACGAATGTATCGTTTTCTGTCAAACAGCAGCCTCACTCTCTGCGTTGGCCAAGAAGGCTTGGGCACAGGAAACGATTTGAGTAAAGCACCTTTTGAAGCTAGATGAATACTGATTTATTTTGAATCTTACATTCCTTTTTATATTGAATTTTGGTAAACTAATCGTGACAAAAACTGCAAAAATATAAAACACTGTGAACGTAATTACTTAAATGCATGCTGGAATGCAACTTACGAAGTTTGGATATTTTTATAAAATTACGCCGGCGAAGGTTAATCACTGTTTAATTATTCTAATTAAACAGTAACTAATAATAATTGTGTTTGTATTCTTGTAACATTTATTCTATTTTTGTTTATATCTTCATACACCTGTAACTAATTAATTGTTCTCTTCTGTTCACAGTTTTTTTTTAGAGGTATGTGAAGATGGTAATCTGCGGTCAATCAAGTTGTTATCGACTGAGGCATGTTAAAACATTTTAAAAATATGTTTCGATTTTTTAAAATCAAAAGGGGAGCAAACTTATTTCAAAAGAGAGGAAATTCTTTTCGGTTCTTTTTATTAACCTTTTGCTCGGAAGACAATTACAAACATAGACTTCAAAGCGTGCCAAAGAATTAAGTCGGGAGAAGAAAACAGAGCAATATCAAACGAAACGTGATACAATTTTCCTTTTTAAACAATACGGAAAAGGGCCTTTTCCGTTGTTTTGTTCTTTACTGGAACTTTATAGGAACTGTTTATGTTCAACTTGATACTGGTTCAATTGATTTTGTTCTGGATGGATTGGAAGAGAAATAATGATAGGACGACTTGAATGGACTTAAATTGAGGAATAGAATTTTTTAAATTGTGACAAATTTTATTTTCTGACAAGTCTATAATTGATTGATATATGCCACCAACCTGCGGGTAGTGGCCAAAGCATTCTATAAATACAATATTAAACATTACTCCCCCTTTTGGAGGGTACCTTCAAACATGTGAAAATTAATAATGAGAACAAAAAATAAAACAGTATAAATAGTCTTTAAAACATATTTTCAATGTTTCGTTTCATCCTGAAGAGGAAGTGGACATAAATGACGAATTGATCTTGTAACATTTCCATTTTGTGTAAGGACCTCAGCTACTCTAGTTACACCATCTTTGCCTGGAAATTGACGTACTATACGACCAAGTGGCCATTTCAGTGGAGGTTGTTTATCATTTTTCAGCAATACTAAAGTTCCGTCATGGATTTCGGTAGGCGCGTCTTTCCATTTATATTGTGTGTGAAACTGGGAAATGTAGTGTTTTGAGAATTGAGACCAAAATTGTTGAAATAATTTTTGAACATGTTGCAGCCGTGATAATCGATTAAATTGTATTTCTTTCAAATTGCATTCTGAAGGATGGTTTAGCGTTGGCGACCGATAAGAAAATGTGAAGGGGTTATAGGCACTAAATCATTAGGATCGGTTGACATGGCGAATAATGGTCTTGAATTTAAAATTCCTTCTACTTGAATCACTAACGTATTGAATTCTTCAAATGTTAAATTATTTTTGATAACTCGTTTCAAATGATGCTTAGCACTTTTGACAGCCGCTTCCCAAAGGCCACCAAAATTAGGGGCATAAGGTGGTATGAAAACCCAACGAATTTTATCGATACTAGTTCGATCCACAATAGAGTTTTGATTTTTATATAGAAAATTTCCAAAATCTTTTAACTCACTATTTGCTCCAACGAATGTACTGCCGTTATCAGAGTAAATAGTTGAAGGCAAACCTCTTCTCGAAGTGAATCTTTTTAAACACGCTAAGAAACATTCTGTCGTTAAATTAGAAACCACTTCTAAATGAATTGATTTTGTACAAAAACATACAAAGACTGCTAAATAACATTTAATTGGCCTCGCACCTCTACCGGCTTTATTTAGAATAAAAAATGGACCAGCATAATCCAGGCCAGTTATTTCAAAAGGCAATGAAGGCTTTATTCGAATATCTGGCAAACTAGACATAGGCGAAGTTAATGAAGTAGGCTTGAATCTAAAGCAGGTCATGCAATTTTTTACAGTTTTTCTTGCCAAATTGCGACCTCCAATAGTCCAATAAAATTGTCTGATAGAGGCTAGTAATAATTGAGGACCTGGATGTAACAAATATAAATGCTTATTTCGAAAAATTAACTTCGTAAATGAATGTTTCGAAGAAAGTAAAATTGGGTGCTTAGTATCATAAGGTAAATAAGTATTTTTCAGACGACCACCCACACGTATAATACCTTGACTATCAATAAATGGAGTAAGGGATGAAAGCTTATGATTTTTTTCAAGAGTTTTATTTTTTGATAATAATTTTAGTTCTGTTACAAATGATTCAGCTTGAGCTAAACGTATTAAAACTTGGTTTGCTGATTCTAATTCATTAACAGTAATTGGACCAGTTTGTAATAGATTTTTAAAATTGCTTCTCTTATTTTTTAAGTTTTTATAAAATCGAATACAAAGAGCTGTAATGCGTCTTAATTTATGTAAATCAGAGAATCTGTCGAATAATTCACAACATGAAACAGTAATACTTTGTAAAATAGTGTTAGTTTTTTTCAACTCTGACAATTGATTTTGAGGAAGATAGTAATCGTGAATCGGCCAATGGGAAATGGGACTTTTAAGAAATGAAGGACCTGTCCACCAGAGAGTTGAATGGATTAATTTCTCTGAATTTATACCACGGGAAGCTAGATCAGCAGGATTGTGTTTGGTATTCACATATTTCCAGTCATTTATATTTGTCAATGATTGGATTTTAGCAACTCTATTTGAAACAAATACTTGCAAAACACTCGGTTCTGATTTGATCCAACTTAATGATATTTGCGAATCTGACCACATAAAAATAGGAATAGAATTTGGAATATTTAAAGAATTTTTAACTACTTCCGTTAATTGAGCTCCAAGCAAACTAGCACATAATTCAAGCTTGGGAATGGTGAGACTTTTCAAAGGTGCAACCTTACTTTTTGCACATAATAGATGAACTTCAAAATTCCCATAATTGTCTGCACTTCTCAAATAGACAGCAGCTGCATATGCATCTTGTGATGCATCACAAAAACAGTGAATGTCAATCAAACTAAAATTTCTTGGAATAGTATTTCGTGTGATATTGATGGAATTGAAAATCTTTAAATTATTTTGAAATTGATGAAAAGACCTTTCTAGATCTGAAGGAATAGGGCTGTCCCAGGAAATTTTCAATGACCATAAACGCTGAATAATAATTTTTGAAATAACAATAGTAGGACTTAGAAGACCTAATGGGTCATAGATTTGTGCAATGGTAGATAATATAATTCGCTTAGTTATTGGGATTTTGATGGAAGAAACTTCTTTAATTTCATAGGATAAATTATCCGAAATTGGAATCCACTGAATACCCAATGTTTTGAAGCCCTCCTTTGGCCCAAAATTTAAAATTGAATTAGGAATATTATGATCATTTAAATTTGAAATGACCCTATTATCATTGGAGACCCATTTTCTCAAAATAAATTGCGCTGATTTTAGAATAGAAAATATTTGATGGCATTTTAAATTCAATTCCGAAAGAGAATTGGACCCTGACAAAAGATCATCTACGTAGAAGTCCTCTAAAATAGTTTTACATGCCTCTGGAAATTGCTCATAATTTAAAATTGCTAGTTGCCTCAAACATTTTATAGCTAAATAAGGTGCGGAACTGGTGCCGTAAGTAACAGTGTTCAATTGGTAAATGGAGAAATTTTCATTAGAGTCTTCACGCCAAAGAATTTGTTGAAGTGGTCTGTGATCAGGGTGCATTAGAATACAGCGATACATTTTCGCTATATCAGCTGACACAACGTAAACATAAGTCCTGAAACGCAATAAAATACTAACAATGTCATTCTGTACCTTTGGCCCTATATGCTGAAGATCATTGAGGGACCATCCTGTAGAAGAAGAACAACTACCGTCAAAAACAACTCTCAATTTGGTAGTCAGACTATCGTCTTTTGAAACTCCATGGTGAGGCAAAAAATAAGAAATAGAATTTGGAATAATTGAATCTTCAGATACCTTGGACATGTGTCCTAGAGACTCATATTCATGAATAAAATCAAAATATGATTTTTTAAACTCAGAATTTAGAAATCTCTTTTCCAATGACAAAAATCTTTTAATAGCAATTTCTTTAGAGTTACCTAACACAAAAGGAGATTGTTTAAGAGGAAATTTCACAACAAATTGACCTTCTCCATTTCTAGAAGTAGTTTCCTGAAAATGATTTTCACAATCAATGTTATCTCTGGATAATATTGAAGGGACTTGGACTTCTTCAATTTCCCAAAACTTTTTTAATTGATCGTCCTCGGCGATATGAATTTTAGAAAAATTGCAAATAGAATTTTCCCAAGAATCAATTGGAGTAATACCTGTTACAATATAGCCGAAACAAGTATTTTGTAAGGTAGGTAAATTTTTACCTAAATGAATTTTACCATCTAAAATTAAATTCCAGAAGATACTAGCTCCTATCAATAAATCAACTTTATTTGCTTTGAAGAAATCAGGATCTGCTAATTGAATTTTTTGAGGAATATTCCAGCTACCAATGTTAAATTGGTATGAAGGAATATTACCTGTTATAATGGGAACAACAAAACAATTGAAACTAGAAGTATTTGAGAATAAAGAAACATTGCATTTTTTCTCAAGTTTAGAAACCACTTGATTAACCCCAATAATAGATAAATTGCTTTTTTCACAGTTTAATTGTAATTTATTACAAAAGTTCTCTGAAATCAAATTGGACTGAGCACCACAATCTAGCAAAGCTCTGCATCGATGAAATCTACCCTGTATATCTTGAACTTGACAAATAATGGTGGATAACAAAACTTGTGATTGTAAATTAATGGATGAATGAATATGCGATTTTTCTTCAGGTTCAACAGACACATTTTTTTGTTGATTATCTTCATTATTATTGGAATTTCTATTATTATAATGCAATAAAGAATTGTGTTTAAGAATTCTATTTTTAGACTTGCAAAATCTACATGAAAATAGAACACATTTTTCTTTATTGTGACCTGTACGAAGGCAATTTTCACAAAGATTAAGTCGTTTTACACTGTCTATTTGATCTTTAATTGTTAAGGCTAAAAATTCATCACATTTATAAATGGTATGATTTTTTGTACAAAAATTGCATTTTACAACAGAACGACCTGCCTTTTCTGATGAATTTCCAACAGACAAGTGTATCTGAGATTGGTGTTGATACTGATTTCTTGGATTTTTATTATTATTTCCATTATTCTGAGTGCTGTATTTACTAGCAAATGACTGTTCAAGGGATTGCAAAAGGTCTACCTTGTTTTTAATAAACTCCAAAAATTCATCGAGACTAGGCAACTCATTATTATATTCTAACTCTTTCCATTCCCTCAAGCTAGTCTTATCCAGTTTATTAGAAAGCAAATATATCACCAATGAATCATATAAAATATCAGGCCCTAAATTCATACCCGATATGGCTGTTAAATGGTTTGTTATTGGATCCAAAATATAATTAAATTGACTGAAATTCTCTCTATTTACATGAGGGATTTTTAAAAGTGATTGAAAATGTGTGTCTAATAAAAATTGTTTTTTATCGAATTTGTCGCATAAAATTTTCCAAGCACTTTGGAAGGGTTTATCCGTACCTTCAAGGCCTTCAATAATCCTAAAAGCATAGTTTTCTAACGATGCTTTCAAGAACTGAAACTTTTGTGATTCATTTAGAGATTTGTTATCACATATAATTGATATAAAATCATGTTTAAAATTAAGCCATTGTTCAAAATTGCCTGAAAAAGATGGTAGCTTTAATTTAGGCAACAGGATATTCTGTAAAGGATCAAAGCTAGAACTTGGAGCTATTTGTGTTACCGGGGCAGTGGATTCATTCGTAGGAGCTGATTGATAATTTAGCTGAATAAATTGAGTTAAAAAATTCACGGAAATGTAATATTTATCTTGAAAACACTCTCGTTCTTTATAATGAACTTTTAAATCTTTTTCTTCACAAATTGACTCTATCGTAAATTGAACTTTGTCAAAATCTTGTAATAACATAGAACCGTCTTTAAATCGAAGCTCTACATCATTAAAAGCGGGCTTTCTCTCAGGTGAGGATGTTTTAATAGTATTAATATATTTTTCAAAAATAGTTAACTTTTGTTTAATTGATGCTCGATTACGTATTAAACGTTTTAACTCTTTCCTATTTTCTTCCGACTGAAAGTCATCCTCATTATCATCGTCCATTATTAATTAATTAATTGAATGGCTTTAATAATTGCTCTCACAAAAGCCAGCCAGGTACACAAATGAATTCTGCGCACCACCTTACATCCAATAAAATTACTCAAAAAATTGCTTCTTCTTGCGGTTCACCAATCAAAACTTGATGGACAAAACAGCTTCTTGTTTTGTCGATTCGAGCAAATACAGGATTCTCTAATGACTGTGTCTTCTTCGACTTCCGCCTTTTTTCGAGGAATCGAACCAAAATAATCGCCTAAATCCGTTTTCGAAGGACCAAATGTTTATGTTCAACTTGATACTGGTTCAATTGATTTTGTTCTGGATGGATTGGAAGAGAAATAATGATAGGACGACTTGAATGGACTTAAATTGAGGAATAGAATTTTTTAAATTGTGACAAATTTTATTTTCTGACAAATCTATAATTGATTGATATATGCCACCAACCTGCGGGTAGTGGCCAAAGCATTCTATAAATACAATATTAAACACGAACATGAAAGACTTCTTCAGCAAAAACAAGAATGATACTTTTTTAATAAAATTATTATTTTATTTCTCGCCTTCAATTATCATTAAATTACCGACAAAATTTGCAGTTTTATTTTCCTTTTCCTCTTGCATTCAAATTTTAATAATTTAATGACTATTTTTGTATGATATTTCAGCAAACAGAGAAACAATGGAAGTCACTCAATATTGCCTTTTTTGTAATAATAGAACCAATCAAGATATTTGCGGCTTTCATTAAAATATCAAACCTTTTGTTAAAATCATGACTGCTTTGCTTCCTCTACTAATTAGTCAAAAATTACAAAATATAAGAGCCCGATAACAAAGCTTGCTTTCTCCTTAGAAAAAATGTTAATTAAATCCCAGTGATAAACTATTGTAGAAGCACAACAGGCTCGTAAATATTTGACAAGAGATTTCGGATAATGAAAGATAGGAAAGCAATAATTTTAAATTTGTATAATTAAAAAAGTGTTAACGAGCTGAGAATGGTGTCATCATCTAATTAAAATCTTGTCCTAGGAAAATTGGATTTATTTGATTTAGTATATTTTTTTAAAGGCCATAAACAGTTCAATTATTATTTAGTAATTTCAATTCATGTATTTATATATATATATATTTTGATTTAACCACACCTGCCTCCACTGTTTAAGAACTAATTTATGTCAGTATGAATAATTGAAATGTAGCTCAAGCTGAGAATAGCCCGGTGGTACTGTAGGTGGTCCCAAAATCTAACGCTTCAGTTTACTTACATAGTTTTTATAATGACCACATTTACTGGACAGTTACCTAAATTTTATATATTATCGCACGCCGGGGGGAGTAAATAAAGATCTCGAGAATAATAATATGTAATGTTTAGAATTTTTTATTTGACAAATTAACAATGACAGATATCTATACTCTACTAGCATTTGAATATGAAGTTAAGTGAAAGTTAGAAAATCGAGATTTTGAGCGATTATTTCACACAAGTCCATCGGAAGAATGAAAATGTGCATTGGTTTGAGTGGCGCAAACTGAAGTACATTTAAGGGTAACATAAAGAAAATCTAATTTTCCATCATATGTTATCCCCAGGAGCCACTCGTAAATTCCCCTTTATTTCACTAAGCATCGAAAACTTTGGCATCGATGTACTTTTCAAGCTTCTTCGAGGCTTGTTTGCAAATATGGGGCCCGTAAATCTGTCACTATCTGACAGTCTTTAAATACATAAGTATCATGCATGTGCGACTCTTATGGTACAATTTATTCCGCTATGAGCTTGTATCAATGGGCTGTGATTTTTAATTCCCAATAAAAGTTGCATAGGCGGCGCAGTCTCAGTGGTCTTGTGAACAGTTGTATTCAAAACTAATTGAATTTTCCACAAGCCGCTTAGCCATTCTGACTTGACTTTAGTTTCGATTCTCAATAAATTTCTGATGGTTCTCATATACCTTTCTACCTGTCCATTACCACGATGAATATCTGGTATTATGAAATGATGTTCAGTCTGCCATTGGTCTAAATATTTGGGAAAAGTAATATTTTTGAAGGAAGTTCCAGCATCCATTATAGTTTTTTTTTTGGGGTACCAAATAAAGCCAGAATACTTTGTTTTCATTGGCAGAAGAATACAATATTTGGTAAATGCATCAATTATAAGATATGTTTGAAATCGTCTGAAGATATAGAGGTCTCAAACAGTCCATGTGCAGAATATGGAATGGATCTTTCGGCTTTTCTACTATAATTATAAAACCTTGCATGGGTCCAGTTCTGGTTTTCTTTATTACACACACCACAATGCTTAATGTATCGATTAATAAAATGTCTCATTCGAGGAAACTAAAAATGCGCGTTTATTAAGACATATGTTTTTTCATGTCCTCCATGGCATTGTTCATCATGAAAAATTCTAAGCAAGCCCTAACGTCTTTGCCTAGGGACGTATAATCGTGAGCATTAAAAATGGGACACCCGATTTCTCTTATCGTAAAACGGGCTCACCAGCTACACCGTCGGCAATGACAGGGATTGTCATATTTGACAAAAAATCCGTTGTACAGAAAATACTTAATTACCCAAAATAGCGAAAAATGACAAGACCTGCCGGTCGGCTGTCCCACTTTTAATGCTCACGACAAGCTCACGACTGTACGACTGCAAATTCTCAGTACCATCGACATTTACTTGTTTATGATAAAGCATTTGGTCTTTTTCTAGTTACTGATTTTGGTCCAAATTTCTTTCATTTAGTGGTTTCAATAATTGTTGTATTCCTTCGATTCCTTTTTGTGCAATATAAGCCCAATTTTCATGAGTTACTCGTCGAATTTTATTAATTGGGTTTCTATTCAAGAAATCGACATGAGATAAGCTGCTGCCCTTGCGATAAACTATGTTAAAACTAAAATCTTGAAGGTAAATCCACCAGGGTCCTTATTCTTGAAACAGAGGAGCAGCGCTCCCAGGACTGCCCAGGAGAACGAGTGTTTTGTCTTTGTTACTTATATTATCATTTGCATATCATTGAGAAAGACGGAACACTCGTTCTCCTGAGAACGCTGCTCCTCTGTTTCAAGACTAGAGATCCAGCGGACAACGCGTGGCAGCAAATCCTTTTTGGTTCCAGTAGCTTTGATATAGCATTACAATCGGTGACTATTGTAATCTTAATACCGAGAAGGTACCATCGTCACCAAAAGTAGCTGGGACAGCAACATATAGCTCTCGTACTTTGACTTTTAGTGTCAAATTTTTTTCAGACTATGAATAAAATTAATGATAATAGAAATAGTCCAGAAGATTTTTATTAATTATTTTTGTCCTAGATACTTTTGGTGACGATGGTACGTTCGAAAATGTTCAAGAGCATCGACTAGCCTCTCAAGTTCATATGAGTGATATTTAGCTTCGTATTCTGTTGTTCTTCTACTAAAATAAGCTACCACTTTGATTGGCCCTCATTTTTTTGTATTCAGATAGCTCCATATCCAATACTACTCGCGTCCAGTGTGAAGTTCTGTGGGTAGGCTAGGGTTGTAAACAACAAGAAGCGGCCTTGAAGTCAAATTAATAATTACGTATTTCGTGGCCTCTTCTTGGTCATTTTTCCATTGAAATGTAATATTTTGCTTTGTTAATCTGGTTATACATGCGGTTCGGCTTGCAAACTCTGGAATAAATTTCCGAAAATAACCGGCTAATCCCATAAATTGTCCAACTTGCTTACCTAATATTTTTCAGAATTGGAGAGTCTAATAATGCTTGGATTTTAGCCTTTCCTGCACTTATTCCTTCACTTGATATTTCTCTACCAAGATATTTCTAGGAGGATTGGGGAAAGCGAAATTTTTTAATGTTTAAGGAAAATCCAGCAGAATTCAATGCTTCTGAAATTTGACGCAAATAGGTGAGTCTTTCTTCATATGTAGAACTAGGAATCAAAATGTCATGAGGTACATTAGAGTCTTTCAATGAGCCCAATGCCGCATTCACGCCTCTATGAAATACACCAGAGGAACTCGCTCAGCCAAATGGCATTCTCAAAAACTTGAAATGGCTATCGGGCGTTACAAAAGCCATTTTTTGATTCGAGGCTTTATGCATAGGAATTTGATGAAATCCTTACGCCATATTCATGGAAGTAAAATATTGCCCCTTGCCCAATGGATCCAATTGATCATCGATGCGTGGAAGGGGAAATTTATCTTTTATCGTAAGTCGATTTAGTTCCCGGTAATCCACACAGATTCTAAAGTCTCCATTCTTCTTTTCGACAAGTATCACAGGACGAGATTCACTATTGGTTGAATAATTTTATTCGTCATTGAATCTGCAGTTATTTCTCGCACAGCTGCCCTCTCGCTTTCAGACAATCTATACGGTGATTGTGCAACAATGACATCCTTTTCTAATTTAATTTTAAGACTAACATTATTTACTGCACCCATTTTAGTGCCAGTTGTAATCATAGAACTGAAATCTTGTAGAATGTTTTGAATTTCGGCCTGATATTCTAAGGGAGCTTCGATTGCACTAATATTTGAACTTCCTTCGAATACGACTCGATTTATCCCAGGAAGTTGCCGTCGTAATACTCGTAATCCTTTGCGAACAGTTATCGTAACCAAATTTCGATCATCAAATAGGTTACGACCTATAAAAACGTCATAATCAAGGTATTTTCCAGGCACAAAAACAAGTATCAATGTCAGTTATTTTAGTGTTGGCTGTAAGTTTCTTTGTTGCTGTAATGGTTGCATTTGTAATTCCTGTAATTAAAAGACTGCAAGTAACAACTTTATCCTTGAATAATTCTAGAAATTTATGTGATAACACTTCTTAGAAATCGCAGTAAAACCCCCCGACTGTCTTTTAAACTTCCTTTTAAGAGAATCAGTAACCTTTTTATAACTTTCAACACAGTTTCTTACTGCAGATTTCGAAAAAGCCGACAAAAATAATAATAGTTCAGATATAGTTTGACAATTGGCATTAATCGCGGCATTACGTATTTCATGCTAAGAAATTCTATGCACAATAAATTCTACCAAATCATTTTCTGACCAATTTGCCCTTAACTTTTTCAACATTTGCCGATTTTTCATGAACGTATAAGTTTCGAAAGTGTTTAGGTACATTTGAACTTTTGAAATTTGCAGCCTCATCAAACAAACGCCCTAAATTTCTTTTTGCCGGAAACGACTCAATAAGTTCAATTTTGAACGTAGCCCAGTCTCTGGGTTCTGGATTCCAGCACTCGAATCATGTTTTTGCATCATTCATAAAAAATCGACCAACTCTGGCCATTGTCTGTAAATCGAACCAGCGAAATTCATGTTTTAAAGCTTCTACTTGACTTACCCCAGTTGGCGGATTCGCTTACCTCAAGTCCAAAGTAAGGTAAGTCAACATGCTCACTCGAACTTTGTGATTGCAAAGCCGAAAGTGACAGTTCTCCTGTCACTTTCGGCCTGATAAATTGTTCTTTCACACCTAAGCACAAATTCAGGTGCAATGTCAGTATTTAGAAGTAGATGTGACATCTTCTTCTGTTATTTATATTGTTGAAATTCCATAAGATGTCAATGTCGGTGTCGGAGTGTCAGTAGAACTTCCATTTTTGTCCTATTTTTACCTTATTTTTACATAGTATTTCTCGACAATAATGAAACACTTTCCACCTACGCATGTAATATACTATTTAAACACAGGTGTGCAAATTCCCTATAAGTGATTGAGTTATTTAAGTAGATAGCGACATCTTCAATATCAATTCGTTTACACATTAATATACAGTGGACTAAATAATTTTATTCAGATTCAAATGAAATAATAGTATTTCACACTAATAGCTAGGTAAAACAGATTTTACTGGCATTTGCAAGAAGTGACTACGCTTCCCGAACTCAGCGACATCTTCAAGAGAAGCGCTGAACATACGTTTGGTTTGAGTCTCTGCTGAAAATGACAGCAAACACCTCCTTGTTTGGCAGTTTTTGATTAATTTTGGAATGAAAACATTATAAATTTCCGGCAATTCTGTTATTTTCATTTATTCCAGCATTTTATGATCCGACATTTCGAAAATTTATTGTTGGTGTGTTACTCTAAGTGTTTGTCCATGTTTCATTTAAATCCGTGATCAAAATTTGCATACTGTTGTCAAGAAAATTGGTAATATTTTTACTTTTTATACTGCGTATTTTGCAACCAAAAATGACTCCCACTTCAATCTATTATTGTTATGAACATAACTTCATCTTACTGAGAAGTGGTCTAAAGTTTGTGTTGAGCAGATATTTGTGAAGTTCTGTAAATTACATTTTATTTAAACGCCCCTCTTAACTAACAAAAAAGGAACACCAATAATAAGGCTAGGCCCCTAGGATATTCGACCGATGGCCCCGAGATCTACTGTCAGGCTGACCGCCACAACGACGAAAATCCTACATAACCTAAAAACTCAAAGCCTCCTGTCCAACCAGACCGAACCCCAACTTCAGATACTTCCTTTACCTGACGACATGGCGCCCAACGTGGGGCAGACATTAAATACTTACATTTAATGACTTTTGTGGCCGTGTTGATCACAACATTTCGCAAATATTAATCAAGCATTGAATTAAAAATTTTCACAAAAGAAATGCAAGGGATCATATGGTAGAACGATAACCCATTAGTCGAAGTTGATTCAGCTTCTAATGACCCTAGATACCCCCTCGATTATAATGAATTTGTAGGTAATGCTCTAAATTCAGATTTCGCCAATATTTCTCTAAATAGTAATCCTTTTGTAGGCGCAGAACTGGGCACCAATATCACCAATAATTCCAACAACCCTCTGTTTCTATCGATCAACCATGCTTGGCACCATCTGACCAGAATGATCTCATTGCTCCCAATATTTTAACTGACCCTATTTCGCCAAGTGCTGCTAATAGTATTTCCCCAATAAATATAAATGTTCCCTCGAATATTCCAAATATTGTTCCCAATTTAATTCCCAACAATTCTAGTCAACGCTTCAGGAACAATGGAAACTGCCCTATTAAATATAACCAATGTATTCACTGAAATGCTTAAAAATTTAAATGAACACTACACTAAACCAGATAAAAAACCAACCATAGTTTTTAGTGGCTATCAACATGGTAACCCCAATTTATTTGTACAAACCTTAGAAAAATATTTTTTTGGATACCAACTTGACTGATGATGCTGAAAGCGTCAGTATTGTTGTCTCGTTGTTACGAGGAGAGGCCAAACAATAGTTCGAAACATTTTTATGTTATAATTTATCATGGTCCTACTTTGAAAAAACAATTTTTGGACAAATTCAACCAAATTTCAACGGTGGCCTCTGCAACCTCCTTTCTTTATGGGGATATCCAAAAACCTAATGAAGCCTCGAGTGTGTTCATAGCTAAAAAATTAACAGACTGAGAAGGTTCGGTCTACCTATGACCTGTGAAGAACTTTTAAATATAGCCTCCTCCATCGAGAAAGATCTGATCTTGGAAGTTAGTTCTTTAAAAAAACAAGTTACCAATTTGTCTAGCGCTTCTGGAGGAGTTAATACTTTTACCAATCCGGGACATTGCAGTGGTTCTGGCGTGGCTGCTGGATAAGATAAATACCAAAGAAGACCACCATCTTCTTGTAAGTACTGCCAAAAATGGCATTGTCACAAAGATTGTCCCAACAACCCTTGTTGTTATAATGGCTCGAGAAACCGGGAAGGGGTCGGCCAGGGTCGTCGTTTTTCACCCCGTTAGGCCAATCACACAAACTAAGTATATATGTCGTAGGCATAATGCAAATTCAGGCTTTTTATAAACTTCCTAGGCATTTTACAAAAAGCCGGCAAAACGCCAGCATAAAATACATTTTTTGTTATGCCGACACCAATTCAGGCAAATTAACAAAATGCCGGCGAAACAAGAACAGAAAAATATATATCATGTTGTGACTGATTAATTTTAGGCATTTTACAATTTGCCAAAAATGGTGCCGTCAAAACGTGGATAGATATAAAACAAGTCGACTTTTTTCGATTGAAAAGTACATTTTAGGTATAGGGCAATCCAACGACCTGTCAAAATGGAATTCAAAATGGAGGCCAATGCCTTTTTATTTAAAAAAAAATGCCGTTTTATTGCGATTTTTGATTTGTATAAAGTCTGTAAGTGTTGATTTTTTGGAAAATGCATACGTTATGTATTGTACTTAGTTGTGGGAGCAGTTCTAATCTTGAGAAAGTGTAGTTTCATGCCGTTCCTGCAGCGACAAAACACAGGTTTTTACCGGAGAAAAATGATTTGTCTGTACTTTGTGAGGGCTTCACTTTCCATCCTAGAATACGAAATTATCCTCCCAACACTAGAAAATAATCTAAACACACCACAAAATACACAAAAAACTGTTTTTCTACAACTGTCAAAAAATGATGATGTTCGCACACTCATGACAGTTTGCGAAGTGACACTTTTTTTCCCAGGTATTGATTTTTTAACGTTCCCATGACGCCGTGCGCGAACTAGCTATTTCGCACCCTAGTGCGCGAAATAGCTAGTTCGCACACTGGTGTCATGGTGACACATACCTGTCAGGAAGCCAAAAATAATTAAAATTCACCTACCTTTGATTGAAAATGCAATTTTGCCTTCGGATGATCGATATTTAAATGCAGTTGTAGAAAAAATATTGTTTGCAATTTGGGCGCGAAATACTTTGGTGATCTCGGCTGCGCCTCGTTAAAAAAATCAGATCTCAATCACCAGAGTAGCATTTCGCGCACTAGATACAAAAATAACTATTTTGATGAAAAATGTCAGGGTTGTTTGAATTAAATTTATGGCGCCAATTTTTTGCATCGACCATGCATTGACCGCCATTTTGTTTGGATTGCCCTATTAGGTTTTATCCGTTACCCTCTCCGAATTTGATGATTTTTGTAGGAAAGTATAATTTTAGTCGCTAATCACGAATCAGAAATCCGTTTCTGTTGCTCGCGTTTCGTTTCCGAGATATCCATCATCAGGTCTATTATGTTTCATCTTCTCTGAAACTAACCAAAAGTATGCTAACTAACCCAAACTAACCCGTCCACGTATTGCGTACTAGTCCTTGTATGTTAATATTAGTTGTATTCCTTTCACATCTAGGAGGAACTCTGGAACAGCTCCGGGGCTTCACGCGCTTATTCCTTTCGAAAAGTGTTTGTTGCACCACGCATCTGTTCCCTGCAAATCGGGGGCGCCTGAGCGAGTAGCTCGAGTGTTTCAAACTCTTGAAAGGAATACAACTATTGAATTTAGAAAAACAAAAACGGGTTTCACTTTAACCAGTAGACTTATGGCGATTTTAATTAGTCAATCAGTGCGCTCGGGCGACTTACGAACCTTCGGGCCAGAGGCCCTCAGCTTTGTAAGACTGTCGCCCTGAGGGCATAATCAACTACTTAGTACCCTTGATACATAAATAACTATTTTTGTCCTAACTGACGAATCACCCCCTTCATTGTCTTTGTCAATATTTTGCAAACCTCTTTTGTTATTTTGTTCTTATTGTATTATTCGTCAACAAAAATGTGTGTTGATTTGTTGAATGCAAGTTAACTTACCTTTACTGTACCTAGTCTAGAGTCTAGTTTAGTTTTTATATCACAGCTTGTTTCTGTTTTTTTTACAATGTTGAAGTTTATGTTTTTTTTTCTATTGAAATAAATGGAACTGGACTTGGACAAATTCAGCTCTCCAACGTTGGGAGGTTTTGACGAAAAAGCAATGCAGGTTGCAGGTCTCTCTCAGAGCAGTTTGCTAGCCAAGTACTTATGAATAAAAATTATCATTATTATTATTTATTATTATTATTTTTGAGAAATAAATCCTACAAAAAATGATGTAGTCACATAAAACAGCTAGCAGCTAGTACGGTGACAATTACCATCTGCGGGTTTTCTGAACTTTCAAATGAATACCGAACTTCATTATGCCATTAAAAGGATAAATTACGGACACATACAGACAAACTTCCGTATCTCACATTTTATGAACATAACCCCGAGAAAAGAATTTTAACTTTTACCTGTAATTTAAAAAGTTAGTCATTTGCAATTTTATGGCTAACAAGAAAAGTGGGCAACTACCTAGACATTGTTTAATAAATCAAAATCCTTCTGCACTCTACCTATATAACCATACTTTTAGTAGAAGGCACTCGACTAAGGCAAATTTAATGACAACATTTATTAACTGTTAAAATAGCCAAGAGAAGTGTCAAACAAAATAGCCCAAGACAAATTTGTGCCTGTTTTGAATACCATACCAGGCCGAAGCTAGGTTTAGAGAGAAAAGTTATATTTTAACGGGCTGATTTTAGTTTTCAAGCCTGCTCTCCATTCATCGGACGCTTTTTAAATACTTTTTCATTTAGTTTTTGAATTCATACAATACGCGGACGAGGACGTGGACTTTTTTGTTTAAACGACGGGTAAACAAACGACAAAGGATTTTTTGTTGTTCTATTTTCAAAACTGTACGTGGTAATTTCCATCGGAGATACGAGGCGAAATGCTGATCCTGCATAATTGGCAATAGATATAAAATAATATTGTTGGAAAATATCTTTGGAAAAATACAAGTGTTTAACCAAAGCTCCAACACACTGATAATTACTCATACGATGAGTTTGTATTATTGCTCTGACACGGTCATATTCACGGAAATCACGCACTATGTGTGGTTTGATATTGAACAACACCCCAAAGTCCCTAATGATTGATTGTTATGGCAAAACTGTATCATCACTTGATTTGTGTAGAAAATTTCGAGTCACTTGTGAAACAGAGGAAATTAGAGAATCTAAAACAGGAGTCAATATCGTTGATTGTTGATGTAGAAATTGAAAAACAGCGGCTCCAAGTAACGTTTACTTCCAAAAGAGATCTCTGGGGTACTCCTTCCTGATGAAGTAACATCTCAAAAGATAAAAAGCAAGTCATCTTAATAATCTGTGATCAGAGAGATTGCTTAGTATCTGTTTAGAAGTTCCACAAATTCTCAACGCCTCATATACTTACTTCTCAGCAAGGCAGAGTATTATTCAGTGTGTCCAACACGTTCGAAAAGTCCGCGTGAGTGGAGTGAAACTCACAACCACCATCCAAGACGCTTAACAGGTACCTACTTCTCATTATGGACAGAAAGCTTAGCTCTGCTGATTGTCTTTCCGGAAACCGAATTGCCCAGTGATGACGGTACCTGCGAGCCATGTTAGCCATAAATATTCAGAGAGCTTTAAGACAATACTGATGTCGCTTATTATTGGTCTTTGTTTACCAGATTTGAAAATTGAGGTCAAATTATTGACCTTTTAGAAGCCAGGGATCGGGGAAAACCCCAGACTTCAAGGAGTTGTCGAAAAGTATATGTAAGGGTCGAGATAGTAGGTGTAAAATTACAGTTTTTCAGAATGAAAGGTGTAATGCCATCTGGTCCTGGCACTTTATGGATATCTAATTCACTGATTTCCTCGTAGATACTGGATATAGGAACATAATAATCTGAAGCATTTATGCTATAATGTTTGAAAAAATTTAGCAAAAATACATATTGGGGAAATCTAGATCCATTGGACAATGCTTATTACCATAGAACATTTCTATAGAGGTAAGTCATTGTTTTTTCGTTTGGACATAACATAATTTTGCTGCATGTTATTGATAACATATTTTACACTGATTTACATTGAGAACGTGAGCCTGTGAAATGATTATAGTAATCCCGTGACCCAAATCTTTCGAATTGCCTATGCACCCGCTATTTTGAAACAGTCAATTCATCTATATAGAACTGGTGAAAACTACTTTGGAAAATTATTCTTAAAGACTTTCTTTATAATATCAATGGGGATAATAACATTTCATTAATCTCCTTATCACAAAATACAGAAAAACAAATTCTCAATTTAATTCTCAACTAACTTATCATGTCTGATTTCAAAGACATAATATCTGAAATGCGTTCGATGCTTTCTCAAGTTTAATAGGATCCCTAACGACTTGAATCATTTTTAACAGGTAACTTATTGTGACAGCCAATTTTGTAATATTAATGATCTGGATACGTTCCGAAATACTTTTCTAATCATTCACTTGATAACCAAAGAGAACAGCAAAACTTGTAAATATTCAATGGCTCTAATGGGCCGATTTAAGAAATATGATTATGGCAAAATTTCGCAGACCAAAGAAAAGAATCGTGACTCAATAAAGACTTATTCATGGTAATAAGGCAACATCAAATTGAGCAACCTAGCCGATTCTATGATGGGGTTCATCATAATATAATTTTGCTTCGGTCATGAAGAATTGCGGGGATCTTCTATAGCTGGAGGTACTTGATATCCCCACGGATGGATAAATTCAACGCTGTGTCTAGAATCCCGGTACCGGTAACACTTTTTTCACCGGTAGTTTTGATGTCGTCACCTATATGACGAACTAGGTACCCGGGATTCAAGCAAATCCCGGTAAAAAATGTAGTCGTTGGCGATTTTTGTTTTATCAAAGTCCAACTTAACCTAACTTTTCATGTTTTAAACTTGTTTTGTTGATGTGTGAAGGTAGAGTAGAGTGTTTTCGTGAGTTTATCAACGTGAAATTACTTTTGAAATGGTTTTTAATGTAGGACAAACATTTAAAAGTTATAAAGAAGTTGAAGAGACTTTGATATGTGAAATGTGCCAGTTGTGTAACGGCCATTTGCACCCCATAACTCAAGGAATATGTAATTCAAGTGAAGCTTTGAATGTGCCCCTTGTAGAAACAGCAGTCACATTGAAAGCTTCTCTTAGATCAAATATCCCTTAAGTGATAGCCGTGCAAATGGCCATAAAATACCCAAAATGTGGTACCTATTGTTCTGATTGTAAACTTTTAAATAAAAAATGAGAGTTAAGTATCCATTTTAATTTACATCCTAAACAGTATAGTTACATATATTGCTTGAAGTAAATTAATAAATATCTATTAAATCCGATTATAAACTGCTATATAAAGTGACATCATTTCAAATTCAAAATTTTAAATTCTCAGGGGTTTTCGGGAATAAAAACCCTAGTTTACTATCATCCGATTGCAGATTACTTCTAATCTGTTCGACATTTCCGAACGCAAATCATTTATATAAGGTATTTCGAACCTAAACTAACTTTTATAGTTTGAATTGTTTCCAAAAAGGGACGAAAACATTAATAAATTAACCTAAAATACCAATCAGCTGATAAATAACGATAAAAACAAAATCAAAACACCGAGATTCTGTCGAGTACATATTTTGGTTCAAAATCAACGTGCTATTTTCTATTTACTATGGTTTAAAAAGGAAACAGTTCACTTAATGATTATTTTTTAATGTAAATTGAATTATACATAAATAATTTTCTAACAAACCTAATTGAATATCACAATTATTTTACCGCCCTGTATAAAGACACAGCTTAAAAATATGAAAACAGGGTTCCCTTTTTCATTTATTGTTCCCAAACAGCATATTATTTAATAATAAGGATGCCTATTTTTGAGGTAAACGGAATATTACTAAGTTGAGACGAGATTTTTTTACAACTCTGTATCTCTAAAACTAGTCATAGGATCAAGTTGGGCCAATGATAACTTTTTATCAGGAGGTTAAAATCTACAACATACTAAAATTTTATCAAATTTGACCGCAAGCCAAAAACCCATAAGATGTGTGCGTGCGGGGTCCTTTCATTGGTATTGTGTTAAATCTATTAATTAATTTTACTATCGAAGAGTAAAATTACCAACTGAGATAGTGTAATTGCAATTATATAGGCAACAATAGATGTAATTATTTCTAAATAGCAGTAACTTTACATATTATGTTAGTAACCTGAAAATGACCAACCATTTGTCTGAAATTTTCCATTTTTTTAAATCAAGGCAGATAGGTACGCTCTTGATACCTATATAAATTAACCTTTCTTTCGTGTAGTAATGTGTAATATCGCATAGTTAATTATCTTTCATAATTGTCTTTGTTAATTTAAAGCTTCACTGCCTTCACTCTACCAGCTTTCAAAGGATTATGGATATTCTTAGTCCAAAGAACAGCAGAAACAAAATAATGCAATTTTACAACAAACTATGGATATACCAGTTAGTGAAAAAGTATACCTACACAAAACCACTTCCTCCTAATCGAAAATTCCATTATGTGAATCAGGCCTTTCCAATGAATAATAGAGCATCAGCTCTGTACACAGAGTGAGCTCTAGTTTGTTTTGCATCCGGGATTAAAGCAAGTTTACTCTAAACCGAAATTTAGATTTACGCGTGCATTTTTAAATAAGGAAGCCGGCAACTAACTTGCACTATCTTGGATTTACGTGCGACGCTTGAGCTTTGAAATTAGCTAGTTAATATTTGAGGAGACGAGTTAAAATCCAATTTATAAAGTCAAACGTTTTCCGAGAAAAAAAAAAGGATATAACTCATTTTGAGTAAATTGCTTCCGGAAGGCTGTACCTTAGGAATTTAAAGGATGCCATATACAGTCGAATGTTATAGTATAGAATCCAAAAAAAAAGAAATTCTTACAAAGAAACACGAATCCATTATTTGTTAATGCTGACGTCAAGTCAAGGAGAGACTGTTCTCGTTTTATTTTGAGGGAACATTTTCGTTTCGAATGAAAAGATCAATCATGCATTTATTGCCCTTTCGCTTCTATAGTCTGGAAGTTCTAATTTTGCCAGAAAATATAATTTATCATAGGTCTAATTATTTTGATCTTATGTATATAAACTAAATATATCAGTGGAAATTTAAAAAAATTAATAACACTGATATTTCACCTACCTACCTTCAAGATTATTATTTTAACGAAAAGTGTTTTGATCGTATGCATAACAAAATTTATCTAAGACTTTCTTTGGCAAAGACGAGATTGAACTTTTCAAACTCTGATTAAATTTTTCATTTAAAGAGTCATTAACTGACCGTGATCTTTATATCACTTTACTATAGAACTTGACGACAATGTGTTATTGGAACAAATATTTATAACTTCGGACATTAAGAAGGTTGTAAGGGGTGACTTGCATGTGTGCTTAGAGAGGTTCCAAAGAAATAAGAACAATTTTTTTCCTTCCACACACTATGTTATTCAACTTCACTCGCTAAAAAATTAAACCTATTTTTGAATTTGATTATTCCGAAGGCAGATAGGGCCAAATGTGTGGTCATCATGATGTAACGAAGTTACTTGAATTTTTCATTCATACTGCGAATTATTCTAATTTATTTCCGAAATAAAATAGTATATTATATACCTAGGTAGAGAAGTTGGTCCTTATATACCGAGCGCTTTTATATGATTATAATTATGAGTGAGGTATATAATGACTTTCTCTACCGAGGAATATATAGAATTTTTTTTACTACTGCTAGTAGAAAATGAAAAATTTGTTTAAAATCTGTGCTCCAATTATTTTTTTTGAACGCCCTCTTGAAAGTGCTGCCCTCTATCAACAGCTTATGATAACTTCCTATGTACCTACAGAAACCTGTATTTTTTTTCAAATTGACGTATGGAAATGAAATTGAACCAATAGAAACATGACAATATCCTTGCGTCATGACGTCATTTTCATTATTAACCTAGGTATTTTTTCATTATTTTCATTATTCACCTAGGGAGAGAAATTCAATTTTTCCCTAGAAAAATAGATTGAATAATGACAATTTCTCAGGTTAGTAGTAAAAAAAAGTTTTTACGATTCGGAAAAGCTATACCGACATTGACCAGTCAGGCTTTTGTTTTCCCATCCCCCACAACCATTCCTAGTAAACTAGCCACCCGACTTCCATTCAACAAATAAATATTGCGTCCTCATCAATAAGCAAACCGTCCACCACATCAATCACAACGTCTGGCATTACTACTACCATACCACTATTATAGTTATCCAATCACCTATCACAACACCGGCGACTGCTTATAGCTATCCAGGCACTTCCCTGTTAGCTCCGCTGAAAGTTTATAACTGGGATTTACATTTTGATGAACGAACGGATCCGGTAACGTTCATTGAGAGACTACAAGAAATCTGTAACTCTCAAAGAATCCTAATAGACCGACTATTACCGCACATGCCGGAAATTTTACGTGACGGAGCATCACTCTAGTTTCGAAACAAGCGAACCCACTGGAACACGTGGAACGAATGCAAGATTTCCGCAGTTTCTACTTTCCCAACAATTATGCTGCTGATTTAAAGATTGAAATCAGCCGTCGACTACAAAAACTCATGCACCGTTACATCACCGATATGCAAACACTAACAAGAAGGCATATTAACTCCGATCAAGAACTGCAATGGTTGTAACGAAACCTATTACCTGAATATCGACAGCATATCCGGAAAAGTGAGATTAACGACGTTCTTTCCCTTTCGAGAATCATAAGGGAAGTTGAGCTTTTATTATCAGAATTAACACCTTCTTCAAGCCAGAATTCATATTCCACTCCTGCCAGAATGTCCCTAACTAATAACACACGATAAGAAACTGGCAGCCCGAAGGACCCTTTCAACAGACCGAACAACCCCGACGAAACTCCAGGTATGAAAGGCCGATGCCTACCTGAGACAATCCACCGAATCCAGCGAGGAGTCCCGTCTACCGCAACACCGGCCCTAATGCCAGTGTTTGTTGGAGATGTGAGAAGTTAGGACATTTGCCGAGGAGTGGCTAATCTTTTCTGTTCAAAATGTGGGAAACAAGGCGTCATGACACGAGATTGAGGCCTCCGTTCGGAAAACTAGGCCGGCGCTGTCCCGCTCTGAGATCGGAGCAGCACCTCGAATCTCACACCTACACGAGCTCTACCTGATTGCCGTCCTCATATTTAGATTTACTTGTACGACACACCGTTATCAGCTCTCGTGGATAGCGGAGCTGCGAATTCTTACAGAGGAGATTTTGCCGCAGAAATTTGTCGAGAAAAATGGGCTCTCGAAGTGCCACCGCCTGTCAGAAGTGCGAAAGTGGCCAACGGTAACGTAATCGACATAACCAAAGCATATCGAATTCCGCTGACATTTGGTAACGTTACGCTGTCTGAAGAATTCAGTTACTTTCCGCACCTTACTTCTAAAGTAGTTTTGGGAATGGACATTTTAGGATAACACTCCTTTCATTTAGATATCCGCTCAAATCTGGTGTATGTTGACCGCAGACCACTAGACACTCCGAATCTGTGCAGCCCGATAGGCCAGATCGATCCGACACCTAACTTAGAGTTGACGAGAAGTGAGGCACAGCGCCTGCAAAAATTTCTAGAGCATGAACCACCAAAAATCGGAAAAATCTAGGAAACCACCCCATTAATTCAACACTATATAAAACTGCTCAACCTGGAACCCATTAAACAGAGATGCCGTCCGCAAAAAAAAGATGCAGGAAATAATTGTCAATGAGGTACAAAAGATGCTAGAAGAGGGAATAATTGAGTCTTCCTCCAGTCTGTGGAGCTCACCAGTGGTCATTGTCCGTAAAAAAGATGACAAGTATCGGTTCTGTATGGACTTTCAGAAAGTCAATACCATTTCCAAAAAGAATGCATACCCCTAGCCCTACATCAATGCCATCCTGGATAAACTCCATCGGGCTCGTTACATTGCAAGCATCGATCTCGAACAGGGCTACTGGCAGTGGCGGTCCATAGATGATTTTCTGGGGGGGGGGGGGGGGGGTAACGGATGACGGGGTCTCCCGGAATTTTTTTTTGGGTGCCACGCCCAAATTTGTACCCAAAAGTCATTTAAAACACGCCTCAGGCAAAAATGTATCCCGATGCCGCCAAAATAGTTGTACAGGGTCTCCGCTTAGTGCGATATCGGACTCGAACAAAATATCCTTATATAGGGTGATGCAAGAAAAAAAAAAATATTTCATTACAAAGTTGTTTGACTCTCTAAGGAGCATTAGGTAGTTAAAAAATTTGGCGAGGTTTCGTCTCCTTGATACATAATTAGATTGATTCTTAGGTATAGGAACGTCGGTTAGGAATTAAAACTTTCTCCTGGCTTGAAAAAGTAACAATTCCAGTTACGAAACGGTGCCAGGAAAAAGACTGTTTTAATTCGTAGCTGAAGTTGGCAAAGTTCCTATACCCAAGAATCAATCTTTCAATCTAATTAGTTAAAAATATTTTTGAATATACAGGGTGCTCTGTAAATGAAGTATGCGACAGAACTTTGTTATTTTATATGAAAATCTGATAATATTCTACAGGGTGTTCGCAATGCTGTACACAAAACCAGGTATTCCAAACAACCATCACTCATTTTTTTTTTTCAAATGGAATACTCTTTTTTTTAAGCCTGCCATACGTCCCGTATTATACGGGACAGTCCCTTATTTCAAGATCCATGTCCCGCGTCCCCAAATTTGTTGTCGGGACGCGTAAATGTCCCGTATTCTCGATATTTCAAAAAGCGTAAAATAATTCGTCCGTTTCATTACCAGTCTCTGCGGTGGCATAAATAAATCGATTTTTGCGCCTCATTTCTATACCATTTCCAGGATTATTTCACACTAGTGAAATTTGATTTCAAATTAATGAAAACTAATTTCGCATCAGTGAAATCTAATTTCGCTCAAATGAAAATTGATTTCAAAGTAACGAAAACTAATTTCTCACAAACGAAATTTGATTTCACATTTTTGAAAATACATTTCAAACTGATCCTAATAATAATACTCATTTTTCAATCATTTATTATTCCAATTTGAAAAAAACATCAACAACCGTATATATTTCACCCTGATGGAATTAACCCACTGAGTTAAGATAACATAAAATACAATCATGTAACAACAATAATTATTATGAATTATTCAAATAAATTAAACTTCAGTTTGGCAAATCAGGTGGAAAGGCAGCTATCTCAAGAGTGGGAAGACTCAACTGAAATTCAATTTATTTGAATAACTTATGATTATTATTGTTAATTGTTTCATGATTGTATTTTATCCAAGTGTTCGTGTCATATCGGTATCCAATGAAGGGGGTGATTCGTCAGTTAGGACAAAAAGAAATTATAAAAAATTTGTCTTTTCACAATTTTATCAATGTATTGTGATTTTGTTATGTGCAATCGAATGTTCCATTCTGAAAAATCTTGCATTATTTTATATAATTCTAGCCACATAATTTTTTAAGTACAAGGTATGTAAACTTCAGTTATTTGTTAGAACTTTTTTGAGGTTCCTAATATATATTCTATTCCTGAGGAAGTCCTAAACTTTTTGGCGAAACGTTGGCAAAGACTTACCAGGCCTTTTATTTATTTATTTTTTGTCCTAACCCACGAATCACCCCCTTCATTGTATTTTATGTTATGTGAACTCAGTGGGTTTATTTCATTAGGGTGAAATAAATAACATTTGTTGATGTTTTTTTCTAATTAAAATACTAAATGTTTGAAAAATGAGTATCTATTAATTAGGATCAGTTTGAAATTTATTTTCAAAAATGTGAAATCAAATTTCGTTTGTGAGAAATTAGTTTTCGTTACTTTGAAATCAATTTTCATTTGAGCGAAATTAGATTTCACTGATGCGAAATTAGATTTCACTGATGTGAATTTACTTTTCATTAATTTGAAATCAAATTTCACTAGTGTGAAATAATCCTGGAAATGGTATAGTCTTAGCAAATCGCAACGTGGTGGTTATTCGTCAGCATTTGACATTTGACAGTTTAGAATTTGGCGAGTTTGGCCCAAGGACCATACACACCACTAAGGATTGCTTATCGGCCTCGTTTTTGGTAATCCCCACCATATTGGTGTATCACCATTGCCGACGTCATCAACTAAGTCGTCAGCTGTTTGCGCCAGCAGTCGTAGTTTAGAATTTAAATTTATAATGAAAAATGTTATTTTATTTTGATCAAGCATAATAGGCAAATAGAAAGATGAAATCATAATCTGTGGTGCAAACAGCCTACGTCAAGGCGAGAAACGACATGTTTCCTACGTCACAAATGGTGATTTAGTGGGGTAGGGGGGCTTCGGATTTGTTGTACACAGGCCTTATGAGGATAGGCTATCCTGTAGTAGTAGTATGTATTATTCGTGGGTTCGTCCTTCGCTCGGTCCTACAGGTGTGGTTCCGAAAAAAAAAATTGCCTGCGGCGCTATATTTTCTATAAATACAAGAAACATTTCCTTCATAAAAATGTCCAGTTTATTTATCAGAGTAATATGGTAGCCTCACTTTTTTTTCACTGTATAGTAGTAGGTATGTACGTCCATACTGGTAAGCCTATCAATTTATACAATGCCTTTAATGCTTTACTTTGTAGAACTTATCTTTTGTTGAAAGTTTGTTGTAATTATTAAATGTATTTAAAAAAATATTTGTCTGGGGGGGTAATTACCCCCTCTACCCCCCCTTTAAACCGCCCTTGGCTACTGGCAGGTTCCGCTGCGCGATAACCGCCCTTACAGTGCTACGCCTTGGCTTATTTCAATTCCGAGTTATGCCATTTGAATTACATTCTGCACCGGCTACTTTTCAAATATTAATGGATCACATTATTGGACCTGAACTCGACCCCTACTATTTCGCCTATCTGGATGATATCATCGTCTTAGGGGAAACATTTGAACAACATCTCACTAACCCGAAAGAAGTATTCAACCGACTCATCCACGCTAGCTTGAAATGAAATCTAATCACTACGATACTTGGTCACTTTCGATGGAATCCGGACCAAACCTGAGAAAGACACTGCTATTCGACTATTACCGCCACCGACTCATTTACGAGGCTTAAGACGATTTTTGGGAGTAGCTTCTTGGTACCAAGGTTTTGTTCAAAAGTCTTGCATCGCTTGTGACCTCTGGATTACCGTTTCTCGACCGTAACAAAGCTGCCTGGTGCACGTGGGCCGTCAACCACTTTAACCCTGTGGGTTAGCGCTTTATAATGAATAGCATTGACTGTAACCTTAAAGTTGAGTCTTTCTTTTTTTTTGGAAAATGAATTTTAATCTATTAAATTAAACCCCCTAAAAAAATCTCTAGCAACCCTACCGTTTCTAGAATGCACAGACTGCCAAAACTTCATCACCAGGCATAAGATCTGTTGTCAGTTTTACCAACACGCCAGTTCTTATTATATCCAAATTTATTCTGAGACTCTTAATTTAATTACCGATTTGGTCGAATATTCTTTCCAGTTCAGCAATAAATTCATCAGACGAGCAAGAGACAGGCTTAAACCCGTGTAGTATCGCCACCCTGGGAACGCCCCTCTGGAGTCAAGTCTACCCAGTGCTAGCACCGCCACCTTGGGAAAGCCTCTTTGGGTAACTGCAGCAAACCATTAGTTAACAACAATGATAAAATACACAAACGTGGTGTATATAAATTAAGTTGCTCTGAATGTGCAACCACCTATGTTGGATTGGATTGGAAGAACTTGCAGAAACTTAAACACCAGAGTAGATGATGGTCCCACATTAAATTCTCAAAACGTCGATTTGACAGAGATAAGAATTCCGAACTCCTAGTAAATGTTGACGGCAAAGAAGAGATTTTCTTATATACGGATTATATACCACTTGTCAAGGACGCATGCGCCGTGCCCTTAATTATCCGAGTACAGTCAGCTGACGTATTATGATATTTCGAGTTCAGTTGTGGGTGCTCAACGTTTCTTCACCAGAGAATTATGTCGTTATCACCCACTCTCATCGCAATGAGTAAAGTCCGTCGATTTTAATCTGATACTCGGAAGAAATATGAGCTGGTGGCACCCTACATTAGAACGCCAATGGTCACCTGACGTCACACCTGTTTTTGCCATATACTTCACCCCCTCGCTCCTCATACGGAAAGTGTCAGTTAAAAATCGACGAACAATAGGTTTGGTTTCAATAATACAGTATTCGAAAATATTCCATTTCCTCAACGCCATAGCTTACCAAAGCCATTGCATGTAATTGCTATTGATGTTGAATGTTGGTAATTCTGGGAAAATATTCATTATATTTGGCATAACATAAGGATTTCATCTATCGCACAATGTGAATTTTTTCCGATTATTTATTTCACCTTTTTACCGAATTCCTAACAATGACTTCGAGTTATGTATTTATTTTGTGAGTTATTCTTGTAATTTGGCGCTAAACTGTTTAATTATCTTATTTGTGCTATGCTCAGGATTCAGATTCTCCTGACTTATAAGGCGTTGTAGAGTCGCTTTTGGATCAATGATTCTGGGTTCCGGATTACTCTGGATCGGATTTGAACTTTGGTGGTTTGTAAGGTAGGTAGGGGAGAGTAGTACACAATGGATCAATTTTTGGGCTTAGTTTTTTTTGGCAAAACTGAATAAGATTTTAGTTAATGTAAAAGTTTTAAGCTAAAGTTTTATGTTTAACAAAGTCGAATTAAGTAGATAAATACTCTAGAATTATTAGAGAGAGTAAATTTGCTGATTTTTTTTTGTATCGACATTTGATCCATTGTGTACCATATATGGTACAGAATGAAACGAACTGTGGTACACAATGAAACTATATGTGGTGTACAATAAAACGCTGAAAATTTGCAAAATAAATGTTTATTTCTAATAACAACAGTAAATAATTATCTCAAATATTTCCAAAATCAAAGATGAATTCTAAGAAATTCTTATATTATTTCAAAAACAAATTATATTTTAACCAAATAGTCTTTTAAAGAAAGTGTTAGTGTCGATAGGCTATCGTACAACCATATTCTGAAAGTTTATGCCGAACTTGTAATAGGCAGATAACCTTTTATTTTTTGCGCAAATTGGTGTAGGCAAAACCATAACAATATCGGATTTCAATGCCATGGAGATATCAGGGATATCAGGAAAATGAAAACTATCAAATATTTTGGCACTTTTCCTGAGATATGACACTTTTAATTCGTCAGCATGTTCCGAGTTCTCCAATATTTTAGCAACATAGTGAATATTTTCAGGAAACCGGATTAACACAAACGAGTCATTATGAAGTTTTGTAAGATCAATATCACTATTCAATATATTATCATCATTCCGTTCTTTTTCTGGATCAAAATATTGTAGATTAATCAAATACCTGTCATCATCAGACGAATCCTGTAATTCTACTTCAATAGAATCTGAATCTGTATCTGAAACATGCTTGCCATATTTTTTCCTTCTTTTTCTACCGTTTTTTTTCATATCATTCAACTCAGAAATATTTTTTTTTACAGCTTTGGAGATTTTTACTTTAGGAGTTTTCTTGCTTTCAGTTTTATATGATAGCTCTCTAAGTTCAGGAGTGCTTGTGAGAATTATACTTCCTTTGGATTGTCTACCTTTTCGGATGTTTTTTCTGGGTTGTGCTTTTGGTAGACCAGCAAACTTGATTGGCGAAATAAATGAATCTAATTTTTTGGTGGGAGAAATATTGTCGGAGTGACTTGGTGGTGTGCTGATCATAGAGCCGTTAATTGTCTTTTCCAAATAAGGATCTCTTTCTTGAGAGCTGGAAATTTTTGAAGAAATTTGAATGCCCGAAGGACCTGCACGTGGTTCAATTATATCTGGATTATCGGTGTTACTAATATTATCCACAGCACCATCGTCATCTGGAGAATAAGCGCTATTATTATTATCCAGAGCATTGTCGTCATCTGTTATTACGATTAAATTCGGTCTTCTAGTGGCTTCCGTATCACCATCCTCATTTTTTTCGGGTCTGTCGGTTACCGATGATGACATAAAATCAATATCAGAAAATATATTTGAGTTGAACGGAAATATTCCAGTGCTTTTGAAGCCGGCAATAATATTTTCTGGGTTCATGGCTTTGGAATGTGCAATTCCTACGCACTCAGCAATCTGATATAAGGTCATGGGTATTCCGGGATGATTTACTAACCATGAGTCTATTGCAGCATTGTAAAAGGTTTTGAAAGGTGAAAAAACTGCTTTATCCAGTGGCTGTAATTTATTACTACAATGTGGAGGCAGTGTTAGAATTATTACACCATTTAACCTTGCAGTTTCAGCAATTTCTAATGAAACATGAGACTCGTGATTATCATAAATTAGAATAGATGGTCTCTCCGAGGTAGTATTCGAGTGTTTTATAAAATGTATTAGCACTTCTTGAAAAAGCTCAGCAGTCATCCATCCAGATGGATTTGCAAGTCCTAAAGTGTTTGGGGGGGCTCCATTTAACATTATTTGCTTAAACTTCTTACGCGGAAAGACAATAACAGGTGGTAAGAAGGTTCCGTCAGCACGAATTATAGCTACAGTGGTTGCTAATGTTCCTCTTTCAGCACTTGAACATTGATTTAACTGTTTTACTCCCTTTTGAGCTAATACTTTTTGTGGTTGTTGGACTGTTGTGGTGCCTGTCTCGTCCAAGTTATAAATTCGAATGTCTTCCACAGCTAGGGGATACTTTTTATAAACTTCCACCAAGTTCGAAAAAAATTTACCGACATTATGTCTGTTGAAAGATGTCAGGCGAGATAATGAGCACGCTTCAGGCTTTCTGATACTCAAGCATGTAGCCCTTTTTATAAATGCTCGCAGCCAATCCGCACTAGCCCGTTTAGTAGTTTTCCAGCTTTCAGGACATTTTATTTTATTTCTATGTGCCATCTCGTATGCAAGTTTTCTTACTTTTGTTGTGTTCAATCCATATGCCATTTCACTGCATTTTTTTATATATTTGCATAATGATTCTTCTTGAATCTTTGAAAAAACAGCTCTTACGGAATAATTCGGCTCCATTTTTGCATTTGGGTCTTCCCGTTTCTTCAAAACATACCTTCTTAGGGTGGTAAATTTGACATTGTACATTTCTGCGGCTTGTCTTAATGATGTGCCCCTATCACGAACTTCTGCTACAGCAGCTGCCATGCTTTCTGGAGTAAAAGTAGCCCTTGTTCTCTCTTTCTTTTTTCGGACCATAGTGAATCTAAATAAATTAAAAAAATAACAAAATTGTAACGTATTAGCGTACTACATGATCAAATATTATTATAACATTACAACTAATACAATATTATCTTTAAATTTGATTTAAAAAACAATGTTTTAGAAAATGTTTTCAATGTGGTACACAATGATACATGTATCATTGTGTACCACCGTTTATGTTTCATTGTGTACCACCGGACACCTGCTGATTTTCGAAGTAAAAAAACACGTTAAATATTATTTAATCAATCTGAAATTATTAGGTTATGTTACCAATAAACTCCTTATCCTAAATGTATCACCCCCAAACAATAAAAATAATATAAAAAAATATTATACCTTTTCACAACAAAATTCCGAAAAAAACTTCAGGGTCCAAAAAACACAATTTTGTTTGCCACTTTTATCAAAATGTCGGTATCACCGCCAAAACACACTGGATGAAGTAGTAAGCACTGACGTACGTTAGGTCGCGGTGGAATCAATGTGGCGCGAAATTTAAACGAAATGATTGGAATGTTTCATTGTGTACCGCGTTTCATTGTGTACTACTCTCCCCTACTTTAGAATCCCTCTGTGTTGATTTTCCATCTCCTAGCTCTGGATTGATTTCGAATTTTCCTGATTTGTGGGACAATTCGAGTCATTTGGGAATAATTTACTGGCTTCTGGAGCACAGTGGAAGGTATTCGGATTTTCCTGGCTTGTGAGTCGCTTTGTAATAATTCTCCCAGCTTCTGAAGTGCTCTTGAATTTAGACTTTTGTTGCTTGTAAGACGCTTTAGAATAATTCTCTTATCTTCTGGAAAGTTGTAAGGGAGCTGACATTAATTTTTCTAGATTCTGACGCACTTTAGAGTACATTCACAGGTAGAGTGTCCTTCTGGATTACCGAGGCTGAACAACGATGCATACGGTCAAAGTGGTGATCGTGGCTCCCACAAACCTCCACATCAAAAATCCGGCAAAAATCTTCCAGCCAGCGGAAAGAAAGATGGCCATCTCCGAGCTCTGTGCCGCAGACTTTCCAACGAGCCCGCATAGTGGTAGCCTTGATCCAAGAACCGTGGATCGTAAAGGGGCAAGTGAAAAGGCTTGGACTCGCAGGTGGTAAGTTGATATATGATACAACATCTGATAATGTAAGGGCGGTATTTATGTCCGAAAGGACACAGAATGCATTCCACTGCCCAATTTATATTTTAGGGACCTAGCGACCGCCAAACTTAAATACAGAAACGATGGAAATGTGAAGGAGGACGTAATCGCCTCTGCATACTTCCCATATGACTCGGACTTGCCGCCGCCTCCTTCAGAGCTTAATACTCTTGTAGTGTAACATTACAAATGTCACTTGTTTTTTTTCTATAAATAATATTTGTATTTTAATTTTTCTATAATTATTCAGTCCATGTGGCGGTATCTATTGCCGGCTGAATGTATTATTTTATTGGCGACCTCGAGAATGGAGTAGTGATAGTCTCCAGTACATCGACCCCAAAATTTTGTAACTCATATACACGCCAAACTTCTTGAGCGGCTTCATAACACCAAGTCGGACAATTTTGTTCACATCTTTAACCTGGGCGATGGGACATTGCCGTACTAGCTCTTCGTGAAGTTGTCATTCTGACGTCCCTGAGAATGGTGATACCTGTACATGTAATTTTAATTCCATTCGACTGTTTTTTATGTTATATTAACGATACGACATTTGTCGGACAAAAATCTCGTGGCATTGAAGGGGTCCGACAACCTTAACATGTTGCTGTTGGGGGTGTCCGACCCCCCCAATGCCACGAGATTTTTGTCCGACAAATGTGATATCGTTAATATAACATAGAAACAGTCGATTAGAATTAAAATTACATCTACATGTATCACCGTTCTCAGGGACGTCAGAATGACAACTTCCCGAAGAGCTAGCGCGACAATGTCCCATCGCCCGAGTTGGTGATATGAACAAAATTGTCCGACTTGGTGCTATGAAGCCGCCCAGGGAGTTTGGCCTGTACATGAGCTACAAAATTTTAGGGTCGATGTACTGGGGACTATGAGTGCTCGACTCTCTATAGTGGCTTCGGGGGCCAGTCATCTTCCGAAATAAATTACCGTTCTCGTGGAAAAATATCTTATTATACGAAATAACGTTGCCTAAGACAATAGAACATTGATTGCCGAGAAAATTTAAGTAGAAAGTCTTGTGATTGCCGGTTTATTCAAGTTTGAATTTCGAAACCCAGGTGGTAAGTTTCTTTAATTTTTTCTAAGTGATGGTTGTTCATGGAATGCCTCTATTATCTAGGGTTTTTCTGAGGGCCTATTTCTACCGTGGGCCTACTTTGATTTTTATCTTCCGAGAAGCTATTTTTCTCAAGAGATCCTCTTCTACAAGCCCCATCTCTGGGCATAGAGCTCTTGAGTCCTGCACGTGTCAATTCTTGTACATCTATCTTTGACGAAGAAAACTGAACTTCTAGCCTCTATCTTCTAGGCTAGAATTTACGATTTCCAGTGACCATAAGGATTGGATGGCTACCGACTACCATGATCTACCTTTCCGTTGGAAGTTGGAATTGAAGCTTGTATAGAGTTTCGTTATTATCTTTTATATATTTTTCTTCTTAATTCTTTACCTAGGTCAAGGTTTGTTGAGTTGTGTGCATTATTTATTTCTTTTTCAGGATTACCAAATAACGTTTGCTAATTATTTTCTAGGTGTGCTTCTGAATTTTTACACTTCCATATTTTATGCAATTTTATTTAAAAAATAATAATAATTCAGTGGCGCCCTCGCCATACTGTACAGGGTGCTGCAATTTGGAGTGTTTTAACAGGAAAAACACACTTCCAGACCAGATAGAGGAAAATTGACTTAGATGTCATGGGATTGATTTGATTTGAGAAACGCCAAATGTCAAAAACGGTATCGCGATATCTTCAATGGTACCATTAATACAGGGCGATTTTCGATTTTCCCCTATTATGAAAAATGGCTATAAGTTTTTTATTTATCAATTTTTTTTATTTCTGTAAAAACATTATGGAGACACTTTTTTGAGCACAATTCAGTAGCAGACTCAGTTTTTTTCTATATCGTACCGATTTCGAGATATCGACCAAATTCCGATATTTTCAAATGAAACACCCTATATATTAATAGCTCATTGGATAGCTTTGTTTTTGCTGATTTCAATGATATAAACTTCGATAGATTTATCTCTAACAGTTTTCGACAAAAAAAAATTATATCTGCTTCAGTCATAAGAAACAATGTGTTAGAAAGAGACCTTCCTCATTTTCCTTACACATATAAAATCCTTTTCTAACACATTGGTCCTTATGACAAAAACAGATATAATTCTTTTTCTCGAAAACTGTTAGAGATAAACCTATCAAACTTTATATCATTGAAATCAGCAAAAACAGAGCTATCCAATGAGCTATTAATATATAGGATGTTTCAATTGAAAATATCGGAATTTGGTCGATATCTCGAAATCGGAACGATATAGAAAAAAACTGAGTCCGCCACTGGATTGTGCTCAAAAAATGTCTCCATAGTGTTTTCACAGAAATAAAAAAAATTGATAAATAAAAAACTTATAGCCATTTTTCATAATAGGGAAAAATCGAAAGTCCTGTATCAATGGTACCATTGAAGATATCGTGATACGGTTTTTGACAATTGACGTTTCTCAAAAATCGATCCCATGATGCCTAAGTCAATTTTCCTCTATCTGGTCTCGAAGTATGTTTTTTTCTGTTGAAACACTCCAAATTGCAGCACCCTGTACTTATTAAAAACTATCAACCCACGCCTAATAATTTTTTCGCTGAGCAAACCGAGCATAGCATGGACCCCTAGTTAATTCGCTAACAAAAGGGGTTACAGTAGGATACTGCGTGGCTACCCGCCACCAGCTACTAGTGGGATGCGACGCAAGTTCACACAACAGAACTTGGGGCAGCACGAATGACAACCCTCGTTGGCAACCTGCTGCTAGAATATCTGGTAAGTAACAATATTTTTGTTACAAATAAAGGAAATGAACCTACCTTCGCTACTGCGAGGCGTAGAGAGGTAATCGGCATAACCTTGGCTACGATCGTGATATACGACAAGGTTAGCAAATGGCGAGTTTCAAACGAACCCTCTGCATTTGACAACAGGTACATAGAGTACGAATTATGCAACGTCGATAAGGTAGTGCAGCGACTTATCGTAATCCGAGCAAGACAAACTGAACTCTATACATATAAGGATCAGCGCGAGCAGTGCCTGATCGGTTTCAACACCAACCCGAGAGAAATCACAGATATTGACGTATGTGTACCAACGTCACAGTGCTATCATAACTGCTTCTGAATATAACTGCCATCTTAAGATCAAAAAAACCAAGAAGGAAGTACCATGGCAATATCATATCGACCTATCAGCCTTTCTAGCTTCCAGCTGAAAACGGAAACATCCTACGGTCAGATGATAGCTGTACAACGCTGGTGCGAGGAACTAAACCTCATTGTCAACGCCAAGAAGACCGTAATAGTACCTTCCACTAGACGAAGGAACAGCAGGGGTGCGATTTTCGAAACCATTCGAGTACATTTCGTACACGAAATTTGACTGACAGCAATGTAAATTAAATGGGGAGCAGTCAAAGGATCTCGCACACCTTACATGGGATTTCAGCGATCGATCGATTTTTTTCAAATTTTGATATGTTGTAGAGAATTTAATTTAAAATCTTTTACTAGAGAATTTAATTCTTAACAACCTTTAAATGGGATGAAATCTTGTAGGTATTAAGGTCTTCGAAATATGAGCGTTGAAAGATGAACTTTTTTGCGACTTTTTGTGTGGAAAGTATACGAAATACTGGTGCTTATCAGTCAAAATATTGGCATGTTCACGTATTTTACGTCACTTACAAATGTCAACATCGGCTAAGGCCGGGACCGCACTAGCGTCAACATTGGTCCCAGTGTGGTCCCGGCCTTAGCCTATGTTGACATTTATTTGTTAGTGACGTGAAATATGTGAACCTGTCAATATTTTGACTGATAAACACCAGTGGCACCAGTATTTCGTATACTCTCCACACAAAAAGTCGCAAAAAAGTTAATATTTCAACGCTCATATCTTAAAGACCGTAATACCTACAAGATTTCATCTCATTTAAAGGTTGTTAAGAATTAAATCCCCTGCAACATATCAAAATTTGGAAAAAATCGACCGATCGCCAAAATCCCATGTACGGGGGTCCTTTCGTGTACGAAATGTACTCGAATGGTTTCGAAAATCGCACCCCAGGGGTGAATTATGATAGTTGACAAAGTGAAATACCTAGGTCTAATCCTGGATTCCAAGTTAACATGGAAAGCGAGATAGGAAAGCCAATGAAGGAACTATTAATTTAGAGCTGATTCCATTCCTTTATTGAAAAAATACTTAGTAGGTAACATTTTCAATGAATGATTATTTAATGTTTTCGAGACAAAATCTATTTCAATAGAAACAGCAGTATACCATTATTACCCAACTCTAATATGAAACTTCCTTGACTGCAACTAAAACCCAATTCTTTATGCCCTCCAATCTATTTTTGAACCGCAATAAAACGTTATGTATGCGAACGGCAATCAATGCTAAACTCAACGTCTCTGGCTCCGAGCCAAAACGGAAAAATAAATTTTCTTCCGCACCTTTTAATTCCGCGAAAAATAAAAGAAACTCAAATTTAATTGTATACAACATTAAAAAATCATTAGTTTTGCTGTTTGTGCTTTTTTTTGGGTCGGAACACCACACCGTGCCGTAATAAATTGTTTTTAATATCGTATGTTTTCATCCCCTTCTAGTCCTAAATCACGTCCTCGTGCTTATCTCGACCGAAAATTAAATCTGAAACCGGAAAAGTGTAGGGAAATTTGTATTACGCCTTGTAAATATCGCTCTCGGAGAATTTAAATGAAACCGGATTTATTGCGGGTTATATATGACATTCTTTGCAACGGATTTAAAGATGCTGCATATATTACGAAACCATCGATTAAGAAAAGGAAAATAAATGAGTTTCCCGATTCACATGCCCAGATCGTTTTGAAATTGCATTACTTATTCAGTGCAGGTTACAACTACGAGATAAGGAAAAGTTTTTCAGTTACGCCTCCGACTAACACGAAGTTGCTTGTTTGTAGCGAGGACTACCCGGACTGAGTTTTCCCAAAGACTAATGTTTTATAGGATAATTGAACGAATGAAAAGAACAGAGTGCAGTTGAAATTTTAATAAGGAACTCAAATAGAATTAATTTTATTATTCTGGTTTTTGTTTCGTTCTGCTCAAGGTTTTGTTTTTCTTTCTTTGCTTCTAAGTCTTGCTGACGTCGAAAAATTAGAATTCGGTGCCGCTACAATTTGTATTCCGAGCAACTACAAAAGAAATTGTTCAAAATAAATAATTGAACGAATCAAGCTGCAGAATACAAACCATTCTAACATTTGACTTTTGTGTGAATGTAGGTAGGTAGGTACTGTTCATATAGGAGTAAATTATTAATTATTCTTTATCCTAGAACCACAGTTTTGTCGAGTAACCTATTTTATAAATATTTTTATCCTGATTCCAAGTTCATAAGTTTTATAAAGTTATTATTCAGGCCTATGATGTATCAGGTCCTGGTATTTTAACGGGTTTGTTATTGCTCAACATCTATTGCTGTCCCTATATTGAACTAAACAGTGACAGACAACTTAACGTCAAAGTAACAGAAAATGAAACATCATGAGCCTGATCACCTTCTGGCAACTTGTCATAAGATGCAGGCTATTAGCTTCAGATATGTAGGAATATATACATTTTTAATTCTTCTTCAATGCAAAATGGAACTCGAACACTCAACAATTGAAGAAAACCACCTATTTAAAATATTATTTCTTCAAATCTTAACTTTTTAAAAAATCGTTCACTGAATAAAAGTAAATGTTGCAACCCTGTAATGCGCCATGAAGTTCAGGTTTAGGGCGAGTTCTCATGAGCGTAAGTTGACATTTCTGGCGTAATCACATGATAAAATGTATGGGTTTTATTGGTAAAATATTCGCCATGCTGGATATTTCACCAAACAAATTACACCATATTGTCACGTGATTACGCCAGAAATGTCAACTTACGCTCATGAGAACTCGCCCTGAGGGGAGAACGAGGACGCCGGCCGCGCCGCCACGAAAAAGTACCGCAACCGAAGAGGAGATAAGAGAATAAAGAGACTAGACTAGAGAGGAGAATCTGGGCTGGTCCCTTAAGACGCTTGTCTGCCATTGTTCATTATTCAATTTTTATTTTTATTTTCTATTAATTGGATTGTTCAATCTAATTTGTGATTAGTTTGTATGTCATAAGGGATCATTCACAGGTCAGTTGATTTATTGTTATTTTGTTTTTGAGAGTTCAATTTATATAGTATTTCCAATACCAATTGAAAATCGCATCTTTATGGTGACTGCTCAAAATTAGAAAAATACCTCTTATAATAATATGAAATTATTTTTATATTTTTATGCGTAGTCCTGGTACAGTATATCAAAGACACCGCACGCCGGCAAAAAAACTTGAAACGTGTCGGCAATGCTGCTGGGCTTCATTGCATGCCGACAAAGCCGTTCTTGCTGACAGTGTGAGATATCTCTTAAGAAGTGGACAAAAGCAAAAAAATTATACAGATAATTGAATAAAAATCAATTTCAAATTTGAATTTTTAATAAAGGTATAATATTCCCATTATAGTTATTTACATTACAAGTGCGTTTATGAACATGATTACAATAACGAGTGTGAAAGATTAGAACGACGAGGTCGTAGACCGAGTCATTTTAATTACACGAGTTTTGTAGTCATGTTTAAGCGCACGTGTGATGTACAACTTTTTATCTACAAAGCGAAAAATAAGAATTTTTTTCAATCATTTTTGTTTATTAGTCGTTGTATACCTTCATTTTACCTATAAAGGTTTACCTTTGACATTTGTCAAATCATCAAAAATAGTTGTGTTATGAATTCATAACCTTGTCTATAACACCACTAGTTGTGTTATGAATTCATAACCTAGTCTATAACACAACTAGTTGTGTTATGGAGCCTCATGACATAACTCAAATACTGGAAAAATAGTTATGTAAAAACGTCATAACCAAACGCTTGTAGGTAAAAATATTTATATTTGATTTATTTCAATAGTTTAAAACGGAATTTTAAGAATCACCTACTATATGAATTTTGCCCATTTTTTCAATGCATTAACTACACTGTATTCTAGAAGTAAATCAGCTAGAATTTCGGGGCAATGGCGTTCGTCATTTCAGTTTTTATAGAAATATCTGGAGTATGTTTGTTTATTCTTTATTAACCAATTTATTTTCATTTGTCATAAAAATAATATCTTGACGCCTATGGATTCCCACGTGACTTCAAAGAGATCGACTGAGCCGCCTTTTTTATGAAGTTTCAATTGTTCATGTATTTAACAAAAATCGTTTCATGCTGTAAACAACACAGAGAGTAAATTAAAACCTAGAAAAATTATGTGCTGTCTTTTGTGCTGCGAATTTGATTTTTGGATTCAGAGCCTACATTAGGGCCTTGATGAATTTACTAACATTTTCCTACCCTGACATACACTCGTCAGCTCCTAGCAAACAAATTGAAATAATCTACAGATATTGGCTCGAAAACAACTATAGCTGAGTAGCTTCCCGTATGGGACCTCAGTACCTGATGGTGAAACTGGCTAACTAACAAAAATTCTTCAGTATTGAATATAGGTAGTGTTAATTGAATGTTGTGTGTGGAATTAAAATTTTAGCACAACGACAAAGGATGGTACCTAATTTAAACTTTTATTGAATTATTGATTCATTGACTTAAATTATTGATTATTGATTATTGACTCACAATTATTATTAAAATGACACAGTATGTTTCGATTTCTGAGGAATTGAGATCGAGGATTTCTCTGGCATGCTCTTTCCCCTCTTGAATTCCAAGTCGAGAACGGTACGATTTACTTTATAGTCCGGGAAACTTGGGAATATAGGTCAAAAAAAAATCCCAGAGTTTTTCTGAGACCTGTTTTGGGTTCCTGTGACAGTGCTCTACAACGTATAAAAAGTCCCCAAAAATCCCCTCATTGGCATTTTTTTTAGAGGCCTTTTAAATATAAACTACTTTTACACTAAAAGTTGAAAAGTAGCAATAGTTTCATGTTCGCTGTGAGACGTCGGGGCCATGTTCATATGCATTTGTTCGGTTGGTATGCATGACCACTGTACCAACACACCAGAAAAACATCACGGTAAGTCGTATTGCTCGTTTCTTTCGCGTTTCTACGTTCCTAACCTCGTTTTGTCTGTTGGTGGCATTGCAGAAGTGTTCAGGAGTGACTGTAACAGAACTGGTGCTAACCGTATCTCAATTTTCCGGAAATAAACCACGTATCTCACCCAACACATCGCGAGCGCCGTCCAATTCGGCGTGCGCCGCCGTCGTGGCGAGAGAGGATTAGGAGACCTAATTTCTGAGTTAGAAACAGTATTGTTTTTTATTCAAATTGAATTAAGTTCTTGGCACATATTTTTTTTTATTAAAGAAAAAACTAGTACTAAATTTGTAAAATCTTTCAAAATACATCAGAAATTATCTGAAGAGTTTCTCACAGGGACGTTTTCCTGAAACGAGAAAAGCACTCGTTGTTAATGCATGCTGCTTGGACGAATGGTCTAAAGCCCATAAGCAAGTGTTTACTTACTTTACATCGTCGGGTCATCGATGTCTTCGTCAGCGTCTGTTTCTGCGTCATCGAGAACTACAAGCTCGTTATTGGTGCAGTTGCCTTCACATCTTGCGCAATAGGACTTGCAGGGCATACCTGCCCGGCGGCACCCACAGTTCTGATTGCAGCCCGTAGTGCAGCCACATCTGACAAGTTTCAGTAGGCTGTCCGGAGCAGGAGGGTCGTCCGAAATAACTGGCAGCAATCGACCAAAACCTTCTCGCCAGCCAAACTGTGTGGCATCCAGTTTGTGCCCGAGCCAATCCTGCACCTGCACCGTACATAGGAATGAGTACAACATATTCAAAAGTAACGCAAGACGAAAAAAAAAATCACAATATTTACCTGAAGATACACGCGAAGTGTATGGTAGCGTGCAGCCCCACTCGTGGGTGGCATGAGTTTTAACTTCAACTCCGGGGTGAGATCTTTCCTGGCCGTTGGCCTAGTGAAGATGCTGTGGCGCACGCCTAGGAGCGTCTGGCTTTCGGGCACACCGTACAGAGCGCAGATAGTTCGCTCTCCTAGCGACACAAGTGCTTCAATCTCCGCTCCCTGTGAGTTAAACAGCTGCACTTCTGACATCAGCTCTTCATCAGAAGGTTAAGTAATGCTGTTTTGCCTTTGCCGAAAAACGCAGATGTGGTATCAGATCCGGTCATTGCATGTGCAAATAGAAGTACGTTCTTGACTGCACCGAGACTCGATTGCACTGAACGAATGTTATGGACTTTATCAGACCTGCCACTTACTCCAGGCGTCAGCATATAGACATCGTTTTCTGAAGAATATCTCTGGATGAGCATGGCGAAGATATCGGTGTCTGTTGCAGACACGACAACTGATTTATCTGTGACTGACAACTGAAGTGCAGTTGCTATAATCAGCTGGTCTGCGTCTCCACTGGCTTGCAGCACCGTCAGTCCAGCACCCTCCAACACTGGCCTCAACATTGCAATAAGGATTTCCTTGTTTTCTCCGTTCCCAAGAAAATTCGTCTGTGCTGTGCACGTCAGCTGGTCCAGCTGCAGATTCACAGTCACTCCCGAACACTTCTTCAATGCCACCAAAGCTTAAAATAAAGTTCGGAACGAAGAAACGCGAAAGAAACAGGACTTCTACGGATTTGAGCGCTATTTGCCGCGAGTTACACCCTTTTAATCGGGAAATACGACCAACCGAACAAATGCATATGAACATGGCCCCGACGTCTCACAGCGAACATGAAACTATTGCTACTTCTCAACTTTTAGTGTAAAAGTTGTATATATTTAAAAGGCCTCTAAAAAAAATGCCAATGAGGGGATTTTTGGGGACTTTTTATGCGTTGTAGAGCACTATCACAGGAACCCAAAACAGGTCTCAGAAAAACTCTGGGATTTTTTTTGAGGTTTAGGCGAAATTTTGCCTAACATTCCTGGACTATTAATAATAAAGTAGACATTTCACAAATTTTTTGTTTCTTTCACATATCACAACCTCCCTTAAATTTCCCTAATATTTGCTATGTCCAGTAAGTAAAATTGAGTAGTAAGATTCCACAACGTAGGTCCTATTTGTTTTCAGCAAACCCGCTCAGGTCGGACATGCTTTATTCCATCAGATTCCATAAACTTTTTCCCGAGGTGTCGTAGTCTGCGCCTGACGAGGGCGTCACATTCGCAGAATATATGCTTGATAGTTTCATCTACTTCGCTGCAGAACCTGCATTCCGTCTCATTACTGAATCCGATTTTATGCAGGAGGTATCTGACCACCCCAGTGCCCCGTCGGAACGCCTGTGATGGCTCTTAGTTGGCTTATGTTTAGTTTTTGGAAGCTTTTTGCCTCTTAGCTCTTTGAGGAACCTTGTATAAAGATTATTGACTGTCTGAGGCTTTTTTGATCCAGCGATTCGTCTTGGAACTGGTTGTTGGACCAGTTCCTGATCTTGGTTTTCACCAGGCATGAAGCAACCCCGAAAGCAGGCTCTGGCCGAATAAAGGCAGCTGGTCCGCCTCCTCGTTCCCTTTCATGCCCGTGTGACCTGGGACTCAAATAAGCTTGACCTTGTTGAGCCCACTGAGTAGTTCAACGGTTGTCAAACAGTCAAGCTTAAGCCTTAAGTTAACTTTGTGCGAGCAAATGGATCAAAATGCTGCCTGACTATCGCTGCATATATAAATATTCTTGGCCGAGTAATCTCTCTGGACATTCTCCTAAGCACACACCTGTATGACGTATATCTCAGTCTGGTATACGTTCGGTACCAACCCAGTGCAAAACTGATTCTTGTCACAGGTCTCTTCCCATATACACCAGCCTCTGCCTGTACCCTATCTTATCACAGACCCATCTGTGTACCAGAAGACCTTCGGCTTGAGGAAACCTGGGTCAGGCTCTAACCAGTCGTGGAGGGGCACAGCGCCTGACCGTGCATTTGACTAGCCAGCTTCTGCTAAGGACATCCCAACCTCAGGACACGGGCGTGGCAAACCCGAGGTACCCTAGCTAGCTACACCCGAGGCGATCCCATTCCACACCTCTCAACCCCAAATCCTTCCCCTCCACGCCATACCCTCCCCCCCGACGCTTTTTCCCTCTCCTCCCCACAAAGGAAAATACATACAAAAAAAATGATGGCAAGCATGGATGAGGACAAAGAGTTTACGGTGCAGGGGGGAGATATTCCAGTACCGGTCGAGGAAACTGGTGGCGGTGCAGGCCAGCCTCGACCGTTAGCAATCGTCTGTACAGCGCCTCTGGTAGGAAACCGGGCCAGGTTGCAAGTGGCAACGGCTGGAACCAAAAACAAAAATATGTGGGATATTAACTTTGTGCAACGAAACTCTACATTGAGATCGCCACCCCAAAAAGAAGCAGACGACAGAACTAGGAGACTCTATACCCCATACAAGAGTCAATTAAGAATATGCCAGAAGGCAACTAGCAGGAAATGACCGAGCAGACAAAAAACAAAGAGGATTCAGCTAGAGAAGTAAAAGAAAGGAAAAGACCAGATATATGACCTGAACAGAAGGAACAAGAAATGAACAAAAGAAAAATGTGCGGCTAGGCACGGACATTACAGGAAACGATTGAGAACTTAGATAAGATTACTAAGAACCTTGAAAAGCACGTAGAGCATAACACACAAAAAAACAAATTGAAGAAGGCATTATTAGACTTGGAAGACAAATAGACATTCTAAATAGCGAGCGTATTGAGGAATGGATGGGAAAAAACCTATATATAGGTATATATGCGAACCGGTTGGAAAGAAAATGAAACATAATGAGACACAAGATCAGAACCCATAGCATGAAGAGGATGATATGATCATCCACCTCATGGGTCAAATGGACCAAAGAAATCTACACAAACACGGAACTTAAAATAGGAAGCCCCATAAATAATAAGGATAGTAATACAAAAGTGTTATGGATCACAGACAGGCATATGAAGGAACGTATCCAAAAAGTTTACTGCGACAAGTACCCCCAAGACATAAATGAGGATTTCGGAATATTGGAACAGAAATGCCAAATTCGAACTGGGACCACAGGACAGTCTATAATGACCAAAATAATTAAAATTACCTATAAATAATTCGGAAGAAAACGTCTTCCAACAAATAATCCAACTAAAAGAAGTGTGCAAAGGAGACAAACAGATCATGATGCACAGCATGGACATGCTAAAAGACGAGGTACTGGGGAAAATGACAGAAGCTATTTTCCACGGAGCTAACACTAAAATAACTATATTCACCAAGGAGTAGAGAGGAAGAGAAAGGAGAGAAGTACATATGCAGTGATAGTTGAGGGAAAAAATGGTATGGACGACCTCACAACTCTGGCAGATATAAAAGAAGCGCTTAAAGAAATAGACATAGGTGCTATGCTTAGTGAGCTTAGGCCATCGGCGGGATAAACGCAGACAGCTACACTAACTTTGTGTATATAGATGATTGAGAGGATAATTATAAAAGAGAGCAGGGAAAAAGAGAGTGAGTAGCCCCAGAGGTATTAAGGATAAGGAAAACGAATGGATAAGTTTTGCAAACCTCCCCTGAAGAAATACTGACGACGTGCATAACGCATTTCCAATCCCTACCATAAAAAAGAGGTCCTTGCACGACTCATGTTCAGCCCTCTATGAGCCCATTGTCCCCAATCGTTGAGTCGTTGAGTCTGACTGAAGCTTCCCGGGGCCATGCCTCCACAAAGATATGAAGACGCAATATTCCCAGTATGGCCTCCATTGCTAGCGTTGGGGTGGTTCTAAAGGCTCCAAGGTGAGTCGTTAGAGCTTGCTCGTCCAGTTTTGTTCCTTAGGTGGATCTGCTATGCGCGTTCCACCAAACTAAGCTGCAGTACGTCCTTATCACTGCTGTGTTAAGCCAGCGGACTATGTGGGGTTGTAAGCCCCGGGTGCGTATGATGGATCTTCTACATACCCAAAGGCTAGTAGTGTGTCGACGTGATCTTTCCAGGTCAGCCTGGAGTCAATGATGACTCTTAGATATTTGATCGAACCAGATGGAGCAAGTCATGATTTAAACAGGGGCAGGCCTTCCAGGTCCACATTTCTACGCTTTTTAAATGGTACTACTTCGGTCTTGTCCGGATTTACCGGGTGCTGGATATCCTACCAGCCACGACCATAACAAGATCGTTCGTAGAACCTTGAGGGTATACATACCTTACTCGTTCACAGTGCGGAGTAGCCCATCCAGCACTAGGCACCACAAGAAGGGCGATAATATACCCCCTGCGGGCAGCTTTTTTATACAGTTTAGCTGATCTTCCTACTTCCAATTGATTCTGCATTCCAGCATAACACAGATCCATTAGACAATGGTGTTCTCTATGCCACAGCTTTCTGCAGAATTCTTCATTACACAAAACATAATGATTGTTTGGCAAAACCTACACTATGACGAAAGATGTAGATCTAAACACGGCACATAATTTGTAAACAACCTGGACTGATTTTAATCCTCGGCTATTATTTGCTATTTATTGGCCTTGTAACGTTATTAACTATATCCGTGATTGATTTTATACATATAATTATCGGTTTATAACGTTCTACGTCTTCCGATTCCCGATCTCCAACCATATCTGTCAATCCAGGCATCCTCTTCTAAGCCTCTGTCTCTCATTTCTTCGTCTACTCCACTTCTCCAGCTCCTTCTCGGTCTGCCGCGTCTTCTTCTTCCCCCTGGCTTCCACTCAATAATTTGCTTGGGTATCCTTGTATCTGTCATTCTTTGTACATGTCCGAACCAAATTAGCTGTTTGTCCTCTATATCATCTACTATTGTGTGTTTTACGTCCATGATCTCCCTTATTCTCAGATTTGTTATCCTTTCCATCTTTGACCTGCCTGCGGATCTCCTCCAGAAGTCCATTTCAGTTGCTTCCAGCATTTTTGCGGTTCTGTTCTTTAGTGGCCAGACTTCTGAGCATATGTGACTATGCTTTTGACTTTGGTGTTGTATATTCTAGTTTTGTTAGTTTTGTTGATAGTTTGGCCCCACAGTACACCATTTAGTAGGGATATTGCCTTGCGTCCCTGTATATTCCGGTCTTTAATTACTTCGTCTAGGGTTCCCTCATGTGAGATTTTCATGCCCAAATATTTTTATTCAGTACATTGTTTTATTTCTTGTCCGTTATTCAATTTCAGAGTTTGCTGTTCACCTCCTATAGTCATATATTCTGTTTTAGTTAGATTTACTTCCAAACCCCATTTCTCGTATTCCTCTATCAGTTTTCGTGTCATGTACTCTAGGTCATCCTAGTCCTGTGCAATTACTACTTGATCATCTGCAAAGCTTAAAGTTTATAAATTGTATTCATTGAGCGGTATTCCCATGTGTCTGCATTTGTTTTTCCACCCCTTAAGCGCTTGCTCTAAGTATATTTTAAAAAGCGTTGGTGATATGCAACATCCCTGTTTAAGTCCTTTAGTTGCTATAAAGCCTTTACTGATCATGTTTCCCTGTTTAATCTTGGTCTTTGCATCACTATAGAGGGTTTTTACTGTTTATTAGTTCTAAAATGATATTGGTTTTTGCTTCCCAAAGCTTTTTCAGCGGAACATTGTCATATGCTTTTTTTAGATCTACAAAGAGTAAATGGAGTTCTTGGTTATACGCTAGTTTCTTTTCTATTACCTGGGTCAAACTAAATAAATGGTCTACAGTTGATGTTCCTGCTCTAAAACCGGCCTGTTCTTCTGCCTCACTATCTTTGAACTCGTTCTCTATTCTGGCTTTTATGAGTTTTCCACACACTCTGCTCAGTGTGTTTGTTACTGCAATTCCTCGGTGGTTCTCGCATTTGTTTCTAGCTCCTTTTTTATATATCGTTGTTAAATAGCTTATTTTCGACTCTTCCGGTACTTCATGTTTATCTATGCATGTTTGAAATAGTTTTGTTAAATGTTTGTAGAGTTTATTGGTCCCATACTTTATCAGTTCTCCATATATTTCTCCTGGGCCTGGTGCCCTACCATTTTTCAAGATGCTATAGTGTTTTTTAACTTCTTCTCGCATAACTCTTATAGGTGATCCTGCAGTTTTTATGTTTCGTTTCTGTTCCCTTTCTTCTTTAAACTCTGCTTGCTGTTCTGTCAGTAATTCTTCAAAGTACTCTTCCCATTGCTGGGGTGTTATTATATTGATTATTCCACTCATGTGTTAGAAATCCCATAAGACAAGTGAAGATTTTCAGAATTACAGCGAAAATTCTCTTTTCCATTTGTTTAACTAGAGAGAATTACAGCGATAATTCTCCCATGTTATTGTATACATGGTTGTCATGCTAATTTTTGATACAAACAAACGGTTCCTGATAGCAACCATTTATTTGTATTGATTGTTAAGATATTTTAATCATTTATTTCCATATTTTTTGCATTCTCATACGTGAAATAATCCTCTAAATACCACTTGAGCTTTAAAATGAACCAGCTAATTTTTCACTCATGCGTGTTTTCTCTGCAAATTTCACCCGTCCTACGGACTCGTGAAATTATAGAAAACACGCAATCGTGAAAAATTATCGGTAATTTTGAAGCTCTCGTGGTATTATCCCCGATAATATCCTTAGTTTGTGTTTTCCTCATGTTTTTGAGTAATCTCCAACTTTCTGTATTTCTTTTACCTCCCAGATAAGTATTAATATGCGCACAGTTTCTTTCCCATGACTCGTTTTTTTTCTGTACTATTTTATTCCGTACTCTTGCTTGTGCTTCTTTATATATTTCTTTGTCCCATGTCTTCTTTGAACTTAGATACTGTTGGTATTTCTTCCTTTCATCTGCTATGCCTTTCTCTATTTCTTGATCCCACCAATATGGTGAGGGACTTCTTTCGTTTTTTTTTTATTTGCCTAGGGTTTCAAATGCTGCACTGTGAATACTCTCTTTGATATATTGGTAATGCATTTCTAGGTTTTGGAAGTTTATACTACTTTGTAATTTTTGATCCAATCTCTTCATGTACAACCCCTTTACGCTTTGCTCTTCTAGAGATTTTAGGTTGTATCTCTCAGGCACAATTTTGTCTTCTTGTTTTTCCATTCCATTTTCTTTTGCGGTGTTTCTGCCCGGGATAAAGATTTTTGTTTTTAGGAGGATAGTGATCGCTACCACAGGTGATTGATTTTTATATTCCTAATACACTCAATTGTTCTCTAATTTTCTCAATACCGCTGCCTAGCATATTGAAATACACTTGCCAAATACACTATGAAACTTGTTTCGAGTTTCAACGAGTTTGTCTAAAGCTTATTCAGCGATTCTATTATTAATAGTTACATATTTGTTACCATGATTGGGTCAACCGAACGATATAAAATAATAAAGCTTAGGACATAAACCCAGAAAGGGCCTGATAGGCATGCACTGGGCGATGGGTAGAGTAGACTTTATAACTCTTGAATAATATGAAACTTGGTTTAATTTAATAATCCTCCTATCATTTTACTTGATGCATAATTTCACGATTCTCATGTGAAGGGACCACCCACAAAAGCTTTTCTCGCTAAAGCCACATTTTTGTTGGTCTATTCTTTTTTACTGCCTGCATTTTATCCAAGATAGTAAATCCTTCTTCCATTTCCCTCATTGCTCGGATATCGCGTAAATAGCATCGCCTCCAACTCACTATTTCATTTTCAACATTGCCTTGCTTTTTGTATAACGAAATCTGAATTTCCCCGACAACAAAATTTCAAATCTGTAATCGTTGCGAATTGAAAATATCGTCTCTCTTGTTCAATAGCTATAAAATTTGTTGGTCTTACGGTGAATTAACCGTTAAATAGCTTTATTTTGTCTTTGTTTATGATGTCCAAAATTAATCTTTTAAAGGTGTTACGACCTTTATTGGCTAACTACAGTTCATGCAAGTTTGTATAATCACAAAGTATGTTGTGAACGCTAGCTACTTCAATACCCATAGACTATTAGATCAACTTTATCCATTTTGGTCTAATATGAATGCCTTCAATTTCAAACCATGCATTCTATTGCAACAAAAAAAATGTTTTAACACGCTTCCAATATTCCATCAATAGAGTTGAAGTTAATATGAAAATCGGAATAAGTGCCAACATAAAATAAGTCACAGGACATACCCAAGCATTATCTCTTTGTTTACTCGAAGGTTAGCGGAACGAAGAATTATTATCGAAAATCACCCAATTTTACTCAAATTTGGATTGTATTTATCTTAGATTATGTATTTATCATTTTCCTCAGTCGCGTAATAACCCCAACTTTGTTTGTGGTGCGATTAAATTTCTTTTCCGAATATAGTTCCTGAGCCCCTGAGAGTACTTTCGTTATAATAAGAATCGTCTTTCTACTAATTCTAATTTTGAGAACAAGAGGTGTGCAAAGGCCATTAAAAGCATTTTTCCAAAGTGTAAAATTTTAAGTTTTCTTTTGGGAAAAACAGCAGTATGCTGGATTGATTTATGTAAATACACTAATCAATCCTTTAATGGAAATTTAATAGATACAATCATCCGCTTAAGCGAAACCATAAGGCAAGTCGAAATAATTTTATTTTATTATCCACAGTCATAGTTTATAACTACAATAAAAACCATCAGCTTGATTGGGGCAAGGTTTTGCGGAACAGCGGATTCCAATCCAGTTCCAAAATACCTAGTTTCGGCTGATCCCACTTTTTATGAGCCTTCTCGAATAAATTTTCTTATCAGAGCTAGATTATTTTGTGAGTACCTATATGCGTAATCCGTTTGAAATTAGGCCAAAATTATATTGTGCTCCAACGAATTTATCTTGGATGTATCTGGTCCCATTTCTCTCTTGCCCATCTAACTTGAATAATGATCGTCATGATGAGTTGTACAAGTTTTGGAAAGTTAAGAATTATATAGCTTCACAATTCTCCTCAGTAGAGCTAGAATTAGAAGACCATTTTTGTGAAACCTTGTTTCGTGATTCTTGGAACGAATAATTTCAAATTAATTTGGAATTGATTTTCATTTCTTTCCAAATAATTATTTTTGTTTGAACTGTCATGTCTTGAAGGAACTGAACGCGATAATGCGGAACAACGGCAGTAGAAGTAGGACCAGAAAAAACAATTAAAATTTTGTTGAATAGTTGCTTAGAGACTCAAAAGCGAGAGCTTAGGCCATAGATAAGGGATACAAAACTCTCTCGAACCTATAATATAGATAGGCAACTCAATACAAACATTTTGTTCCTGATTACAGCGCCCTCTCGCGTGTGTAGTCAGCAACTTGAGAGCGCGGGAAGCGCTCCTTTTTAAATTTAATTTTTTTTTTCTTTAGGATCCGTTTATCATTTTTTATTGCCACTAGCACGGATTCAATCATAGACGATTCAATAATTTGTCAAATTTTGACAATTTTGTATTTTGTATGTGTTAAAAAAAAGATAGAACATTTTCGGGCAACTTGCTGACAAAGACAAATTAAACCAAGTTGTCAGAAACGATCGAAGTAATTAGTTCAATAATCTGCCACACCATGCGAAATACGCTACGGGTATGTGCACAAACACACTTCCAGATTGTTACATTAAACAAACGTCTCTCGTAGTTTACTACTATTATATTTCTCTATGGCTCCATAGCTTTGAAGCTACGTCAGCTTAACTTTTTCTTTTATACAATCAAATATTCAATATACTACGGAGTGATTTACAGTCTTTTTCAAGTTTAATTCGCAATGTCCGAAAGCATGCTTCAATTAGTGCTTTAACCGGAAAAGCTGTATGTTGGTACTAGCTCGTGTATCAACATAATAAATTTGGTCCTTCGCCCTCGATGATTTATTGACCCATCGCCGCCGTAGTATCATTACACATTAGAGGTACGGTTACTGTTTTGAAGTACAGCTCAGTACGAAGAAACAGTGGCAGGTGCTCTAGGAACAAAAAAGGTAACATTATTCCTCATTATTCCTGGCGATTGTCCAGAAACTCCTTTTGGTGGAATACCACCATTTTTTTTTTGCACAAGTGCAGTTGAAGTGGCGACCGTTGTCAACAACTCTTTTTCTTTACGTTTGGGGTCCAAGTCCGGCTTCATTAGGGTCTTGCGCTTAAATTAGATACATTTATCAACATTTTATAGAGAATTATGGCACCTTCAAATAGCGACTATGTATAAACGTTCTTATTTTGACATTATTGACACCTACGCATGCGCATTTATGACTAAAAATAGTGGCGGTCAGTAATAGGGAATTATTGAAATACGGCCGCAGTTGACTGTGCCGCTTTAGTGCCGACCCAAAATTGACTGTGGCGGGCGCTATTTTGGCTCACAAAAGGAATTATTGAACGACACGTGTCAGTGACAAGTTAGTGGCAGTGGTAAACTTTGGCAGAGGCTTGTCATGTTCTATTTTTATATTCCTAACCTAAAATAGCAAAGTGTAAATACGTGTTTGGTGTTCTTCTGAATAGATTTTTGTTGAATTTATTTTGTTATTTCATCTATATTTTAAAATGGAGGATATTGGAGACTGTATTATTAGGTGAGGGGGATGAGAATGATGATAATTCGATGTGGGATACGTCATTCTAGACCACATTTCAAGGGACGAGAATTATGAAAGGCGAGGCCCCGTGATCATAGAAGCGAAGTATTTGTGGCTTTAAACTTTCTTTCTCTTCATAAGAGCCCAGTCTAATGAAACAATCCAACACATAAAATCAACAGAACAAGCAAATCGGCAAAAAACCTATAGAAACACAACACCAAATACCTCGAAACCACTAATCTGTCACTGGAAATTGAAGAAATATGTTTGGTCGGACTTCGTTCAAAATCAGTTCTGAATTGAACTGCGCTTGCGCATTTGTCGTTGTTCATATCGAAACCAATGCGCAAGAGCAGTTCAATTCAGAACTGATTCTGAACAAACGGAACAAACCTATAAATGTAAATTCATAAAAAAGTGAGGTTAACATTTGAATAAGCCTTGACGAACGTCAACTTAAAAAGAATAAAGAAGAAACGAAGAAACATAGGGACGAGACTGTGCCTGTTTATGGCCTGTTTTTATTTTCCACAAATAGTGGAAGGCACAAACTTTATTAGTGGCGGCACTAAAAATAAACAATACTGCCAAAAACATCAAAATATTGCCTAGCGCTATTAGTGCCTGGCATTTTATACTCTTCAATAATTCCCTATTAAAATAAGGATCATCCTTATTTTTGATTGGATAGTGAAAGACAGTATTTGTTCCACTATTTTTCGAGACATGCGCAAATCTAAATCAAATGTCATACTGACGCGAAAAAATGGTCAAAATAGTGCCAATTTAACATGTTATGCCATAATTCTTTTTATTCATAAGAGATAGTGACTGTCAGTAATTAAATAAGGCCGATCAGTGATAAAATCAGTCACTATTTGGAAATTGCCATAATTCTCTATTTTAACATTACTAGTGGATATTTTTGACAAGACATTATTCATTAATAAGTATCATCATCTTTACTTATTTTTGCTAATGGGAAATCTCAATTTTAATACAAAGCCAAGTCGGAGTCATTGACTTTTTAGACGAATTTTGTACATTATTTTTGTACATTTTAATACGAATATTTCTTTCAGGATTTTGACATTTTGTATTAGGTATTAAGTGATTTAGTAGTAAATTGTCCAGTAAACTATTATTAAGGTGCTGACAGGTAATTGTATAAAAACTTTCTTTAACATTCAACATTGGTACTATTTCACCCTAACAATTCAATTTCAATAAGTCAAAATGCCTAGAAGAAGGTCAACCACAAATACTACAAATTTTGCTGACCAGTGAAAAAACTAGCGATCTTCTAAGGAAAAGAGATATTTTGAGAGGGGCGTTTAGATAAAATGTCATTTACAGACCTTCACAAATTTCTGTTCAATTCCAAATTTAGCCCACTTTTCAGTGAAATGAAGTTATGCTCATAACAATAATAGATTGGAGTATGGGTCGAAACATTTTTGGTTGCAAAGTACGCAGTCTAAATAGTAAAATTATTACTAATTTTGTTGAAAACAGTGTGCAAATTTTGGTCACGGATTTAAATGAAAAATGGATAAACACATAGCCCAGGATTTTTAGGTAAAAATTAACCAAAACACAAAATAACCAGCTGAAATTTGGAACACTTATTCTAGGTGCGATATTGAGTCGTCATTTAAAACTCCCCACCCCTCCCCCGCTTGCATCATGAGATATTGTATTATACAGGGTGTTTATTTTGAAACTTACTGCTATTCAACGTTATCCGCGTAAATGGGTAGATTTGTGAAATTCGTCGAAGCATGACAACTAATTTGTGTGAATGTTTTTCACGAAAAATTATTCACCCCTTAGGTAGGGGGGCTACCTTGAAAACTGCCACACCAATTCTTTTAAATGGGGTGTGACCCTAAAAAACGACATAAACTGCTTAAATCAAGAAAAAAAAGTCTACGATCTCTCGTCAAAACCGCAAAATAGTCTCCGAGAAAATTCCTTGTAAAAATAAATTATGCAGAAACTTGTGACGTCACAACCGCCAAAACCGTAGTCTTCTGTTCGTTTAGTCATCAGTGAACCATACCCTATACTATGAGTGGTTGCAATTCGTTCTAGTGAGATAACTGTCTTTTATTTTTGAAAATTCTTACACGTGTTAATACTGTGCCTGATAATCCAGTCTGACGTCACAAACACCTAGTTGTAACTTTGAACCGCCCTAACTCGAAAACGGCCCATCGTAGCAAAATGCGGTTTAAATAATAATTCTTAGATTTTCTTGTCACATTTTCTTGTCACCCCCCTTTAAGACGCAGCGCGCGGGTGTAGACATAATTTCAAAGAGATTTTTTATTCTGTTCATTTTGATGTCCCTTCTTCACCGTGATCTAAATGTAAGACACGCACATTTAGATCAGCAGTCCTAGTGGGTAGGAATTGGACCTCGAACCTCTAGACTCTAGGGCTACCAATCCAAATGTGGAAGATAAAAATCTGCATTATTATTAAATAAACGTTTTATTGAATAAAGCGAAATCAATTAAACACAAATGTTAAAAAATTATTATTGTAAAGCATTACATTACATTCAGTCGTCCACATGCCCGAAACACGCCTTCCACGACTTAACAGAAAAAGGGAAAACGAAGAAGTTCCTGAGGTGAATTTGGCAAATTGCCGCATCGATGCCAGCAACTAAGAGACGACGTCGGGTAGTCCACGACGAACCACACACTTTTGAAGAACAGCGACGCAGACACGATACCGAAAAGAGATACCGTGGGAAGGAGCGAGAGAACAGAGGCTGGGTGTGCCATGACTGTGGAAGAGTGTGCGGCAACAGAATTGGTTTATATCTCCATCAGAAAACGCACAATCGACGACAATAAGAATAGAATAGAAGTTAACGACAGGAAATAGTGATCACCATCTCTGCATAGTGGTCCACGTTGGGTTCTGACTTTTTGTATTTTCAATATCGTTTCTGACATTATGATAAGATTCTTGGGATTTCACTTTTATGAAACACTCTCATTTAACATTTAATCAACACATATATTATGTCTCAAGTTCAGGAAACACTTCTCTGCAATCAATAAAATGGAAACTATACCTAATGTGATTTTCTGGGGAAAAAATTCTTACGTGTTCATCAATTTATATAAATATTAAGGTAGACCACTACTATTGGTTAGGAATAATATACCTACTGTATTTTGATAGAGGAGCAGATGTTTTTCGAGAGGTAGGCCTCCGAACGAGGAGACTGGAAAAAAAAAACACCAATGCTGTTGAAAGAATATCTTATCATGTGGTTTGAATGAATAATGGAAGGTAGACGAGATTGATCCTAAACTCAAAACCATGACAGGAATCACATAAAGCAACATGGCCAAAGGCTCTGAGAAGAAAGGACTAGACGCTTGAGGCGTGAAATAGGAAAAACTGGATAAACTACCATATGACCAGCCGTGGAAAACTATAGCTGATACTAGACAATCATCAGTCTTGTATCACTCAATTCAGCTCAATCTATTGAATTTGTTCCGACTTCTTTATCACAAATTTACTTGTTGGTGAAATGTATCTAAAATCATTTTTCTGATTCTCTGATAGAGCTTTATAAAACATGGGAGAATAATTATTAGTTCAATAATTGCCTACATTGCTCTATGAACTTGAACTATGAACCTTGCAAATTAAAAGTAATACCTATTTCTTTGAGAATAATTTGCTTTCTGAAATACCTACTTTTCTGCTGTTAAACAATGGGAGTTTCTTGGGGTATCGGTCGTTGTGAAGGACTAGGAAAGAAAACTCTCTTTTTCCACTTTCTGCTGTTATGTATGTGCACGTGCACACATTTTGGTTCGCTTTCATGACGTTTGCTTCACATAAAAATGCCAACAGTGCCCTACAGGAGATTGTCACTAACTCAGTAGTCAGTACTGTCCAATGAACTATAGCTAAAAACTGGAATGCGCACACATTGCCATATCTGCCAAAAAAATGAAGCCATGAAAGACAGATGCCACAAGGGGGAATATTGTTTTTTTCTGTTGCTCGTTGCATATGACGTTTTCGAAAGTTTTGTCATATTTCCCTTCACAGGTTTCATCAATTGGAATACGTGTTGGAAGCAATTTTCGCCATTTAACATGATGAGTGCGACAGAAACAGGTATCCCCTCCGCAGCAGCCGCACTAGGCTTCAAGTTCGTCCTTATGTGTTAGCATTCCAGTTTTTGGTTATAGTTCATTGGTACTGTCACTGTAGGCCGGCTGAGACGCTTACCCAGAAAGCAGCGCGTGCCCTTTAATGGGCTAGTGCGTGGGGAGCCAATATCTCATAAAGCAAGCAGGGGAAGCGCGGGGAGTTTTAGCATGTTATTTCAGACAATAAATGCAACACATATACCAATTTTCAGCTGGTTATGAAAACTTTTGTGTTTTCACCCTAATAATCCTGGGCTAATAGTTTTCTTTTTTTCCATTTTAATTTATACGTTGTACGAAAAAAAAATTATTGAAATTCAAATCAAAGACTTTGGCGCGAAAACGCGAAATTTCAATATGACAGCGTTCGTGATGTCAAGATTTTATAAACAACAAACGCAGTAAACGAATTCTTGCGGACGCAGTGCTTTTTTTTGTGTTATTCAAGTGTGTTAAAGTTTGCTTTTGTGAAAATTGTCGTAATAGATGAAGTTTTTATAATTTACAAAAGGAAATATTTTTCATAAAAAAAACTGAATATTTTAATTTTCTATTCAAAGTTCAGTTCACTGACTTTTCGCAAAACTGCAAGTCGTTTCCTTTTGTAAAATTAAACAATTTCGGTTATGAATCAATAACTATAATTTTGTAACTTCGATGAGTCCGCAAAACGATAGTTCAATTATTTCAAAGGTAAAATTGATTTTGCTGACTTATCAAAGACTCGATGGCGAAAAACCGAATTAAAGCTTGGACAGTACCCTCGCAGACTTCAAGAAAGTACAAAGTGTTGTGCAAAATTATGTTGAGTCATATAATGTAAGTACGAACCAAAATCTTTCGATTTGTATTTTATCGCAATCTGATTTAACTTTCAATTTTTAATTTCCAAAATTTCATTTTGTTTTATTTTATTTATTCAATTTTTTTGTTAAACTTTCTTTTCTATTATTTATTAATAAATCCCGATTTGTTATTGTTTTAAATTGGACTTTTTATTCCTTCCAATCCCGGATTATTCGTCTGGTATTTGGACGACGTTGCGACCAAAATCTGGACGTAACAATATTGTAAAGGACTGCTTTTTAAAATTTTATTTTACTTGCATTTTCCCCATTGACAGGTTTGTTTACAGAATCGTGACGTCAAAAAGGTAGCCATCATGGAAGCATTGTTTTGGCGGGAAATTTTTTATTTCAAATTTAGCAATATTTCTTGTGTAACAAAACAAGAGCGGCATCAGTTAAATAAAAACTGATCATATAAATTTTATGCAGTATAAACTATCGATTTAACACAAATTTGGAAGATTTTTGTTCACTTGCAAGTTCCCTATTTGTGATTTGGAGTAGTATTCACCCTTGTACCTGATGGATTGACCCCTGTCAAAATTAGTCAACTTCATCACCGTCTTGCAGTCCTTTCTTTCCAGTTAGAACGTCTTGTATTTTTAAAAATGGTATTAATGTGTTCTGTTTTTCCCATTAGTACCAGTGCAAGACGGTGTAAAATGATTTCTCACTCCATCATAAGACAACACATTGGCCTCCGTCTTGCAGCCCGTTATCCCTCCACAGGACGTCTTGCATCAGTATCCAGTGGCTATTCTACATTCAAGGTTTAATCTTAATCAACAATGAAGTGGTGTGAAATGATATTTCACCCCTTTGAAAAATTAACAATTTCTATCTAATATTAGAACCCCAAAACCTCCATGAAAACGTCTTGCATGTGTTAATCCAATTTTGTTCTTGTACAAATTAACTCAATAAATAAATGCAAGACGGTGTATAATTATATGTTTTCCTTGTTTATGACGGCATTTTCTGAAATATTTTTCTCAGCGAAATCCCCCACTCCCATTTATTTCCCTGCACAAGTGCGTTTCAGTACCATGTTATCTAACTGATGATAACAATGCAAGACGGTGTAAAATGATTTGATGAAATAGGCCTCGTATCCCGTACTATTTGGAGAAGATGGAGTACCGAATACATTACTCAGCTCCAACAGCGTTTAAAATGGGAGGAGAATATGCGCAATCTCTCGGTTGGTGAATTGGTGCTTGTTCACGATAACAATGCTCCTCCGTATAAATGGCGTCTTGAACGCGTGTGTGCCGTTCATCCAGGATCTGACGGTAGTGCGAGTTGCATCCGTCAAAACCGCCTTTGGTGGTGAAATTAGCGCCACTTTCTATTACGTAAAAACCAAAATACCAACTGATGTTTTTCATATTGCACTCATGTCTATATGTTCTTAGTTTAAGTTAGTTTTATAGTCTTTTGCATTTTGTTTGTTCTGATGCCAATTGTATACCTACTTTATTGAAAGTATCCTTTCAAGGCTGGGGGCATGTTGGAACGAATAATTTCAAATTAATTTGGAATTGATTTTCATTTCTTTCCAAATAATTATTTTCGTTTGAACTGTCATGTCTTGAAGGAACTGAACGCGACAAAATTGTGTAACAATAATTGAATGAGGTCTTCCACGGCCAGTCAGATTTAGTGAAAAAGTTTCTTTCGAGTTATATTGCTGTGGTCTGTAAGTATTTCGTCTATTGCTGCGAATGCTGCGATAGACAACTTCAGAGGCGGTTTCTAAAGGAAGAAGTATCCTCTTCCTTGATCTTATCGGAAAAGCAACGAAGAAGTTCCGCGCTTTTGCAATGAATTAAAAAAAAAATCGATACTACAATCTATAATCTGCTTGATCGATAATTTCATGTATATAGTCTTGATCCCTATAGTCTAGATAGCAGAAATTTTTTTTGCTTCAACCATTCTCTTCATAAGGCTTGTGCTAGTATTGAGCCCAGCTAAAGTTTTATAATTTTTTAATGCCCACAATACCTACATTAAAAAAATACAATATTCCAAAAGCTCTATTCAGCAAACCTCGTCCCTAGAGTAAATTTTTATACACAGTCACATGTTTTGTTTCCACTCAAACAAACCTCTATAAGTATGGCATTTTTTTTTCCTGGATTTATTTTTCACCTTTTTGTTTTCCTAAAGGTGAAAAAGGAGACCCCATCGATTCAACGTTCCACTGACTGATATTCACGCTCTGCCCTCAACAAAAATAATAGATTTTCTTTTATCAGCATTTTTGGTATAAGAACAACGTATGTGAGAATTTATTTGATATTCTAGTGCGACGATTTAGATATTTTATGTAATATTTCTTTGGCTTTTTCACAGATTTAATGCATTTTGAATTCACCATTATTTTACAGAACAAACAACAAACTTTGGCAAGAGAAATAGTAGAATTTACTACAAAGTAATTGAAACGTTCATTGAATTGGGATTACGTTTGTTTTGTGACCCTTTCGACAATCAATTGCAACTATATACCTACGATTTATATTGGATCTGTCTGGGCTATGTAGGGTAGGTATAGTGATATTGATAATTTATAGCTCATTTCCGATGATGAAGCAATTTATAAATTCCATTTCGTTCAAAAATCAAGTAAATTTAAAATTCTAATGAGTTCAAAATGTCTTATTTATGCTTAGGAAATGCGATATAGGTGCATTTAAAGATCGATATAATTTACATATTTTTTAAATTTCAGTGGATCGTATGACACAAAATTACCGTAACTGTAAAAATGTCCATAAACACAACTTTCTTCATATTATTATTTAGTTATAACCAACCAATCCTGATGCCTTTTAATGTAGTCGCCATAGGCCAATTCGTAATAAAGCAACGTGTGTATAATTTTTTCGCACGTGTGTGAAAACGACAGAGGTTGTTCAGCGATCAGCGTGTGAACACTTCCATTTTTAAAGGCAGTTGTAGAAAAAATTGTATGAAGCATTTTATAAATCAGTTTTATAAACGGTTTATCGGCTACATTCTCTAACGTAATTCATCCTGACATTGAAATATCGATATTCTCATTTACCAGTATGGTATATTTAAGCATTGAATAATACGTTTATAAGCTTGAAGGCCGCATTTTCTTCTCTATATTATCACTTGATCCTTGATATTCCTCACATTCTTTTATCTTTGAAACTTTTTGTATTCCTTTTCATAGGTCAATCGAGATTTGGATGAAATTATCTTTTATATGGCCTCTGAATCTTCAGCCCAAATATAGGATGGTGATAATTCAAATATGTATTTCGTTTTCAGACATTTCTGCCTCCAACAGTTACACTTAGCGACACCAAAATAAGAAAAGAATCTTGATTCAAAAAGAAAAATGACAACTAATGACTTTATTTATTTTATTGGAACTCGTATTATACTTTCTTTTTTGAAAATCTCCAACTTTCCCATTTAATTACTTAGGATTTGCGGAATACAAATACCTAATCTCCCCACGCTTTTTAAGTAGTCTTTATGTGAGTGTCACGACCACACAGTACCTATCCTATCCCTGTTCTTGGGAAAAATTAAATTTAGAGAACTCCCAAGAAAAGTTCGGTTCTTTTGTACAAAAAAAAAAAAACTTCCAATTTTCCGACGCTCGTAAGTTTTAATTTAGTTGTTAACGAAACCGAGTTTAAAGTTGTTTAGAAGCATTATTAGATTCCTCTTGCTTGCACGTATACGTTGACAACTCTTGAATCGGATAGAGACAGAAATAGAGATACACTAGAGTGTTTCTAATTATTATTAATTCGAGTTAAAAGTTAGAGAGCCATCAACAATAAATTTATTTAACATAGAAAAGAAATCCAGTTTGCAGTAGCGCAGCCATCATGTATTGAGTATGTTTTTCTAGAAAAAAAAATATCCATAAGGTAATTTATTAGTGGTGGGCAGTAGAAAGGTTTATGTTATTGTCATAGGCTAAGACAAATACCTGAATAATTTTGTTACGGCGATCCTTATCTGGATGTAAAGGACATTTCTATTTATGCCCATGAAATATGGACGCAATTTAAATATTTAGATGCAGGTACTGGGCAACCGTTTTGGCCTTATGTAGCAAATAAGTAGGTATGGGAATATTCTATAGAAGAAGGTATCTCCGCAATTTCTCTGAAAAATATTTAAACATAGATGCTAGAATTATTTTCTTATGATTTATATGGACGCCGGTATATCTGAAATGTTTGTATTGTTCATGTCGTATAACATAATCCTTCTAAAATTCAACTCGCCAACTTTATAGGCTAATTAGGACTTACTAATTTTGGGGGTTCTGAAACCCCTTAAAAGATAAAAAAAAAATCCTTGTCAAATCCATACAGTTCTTTGGTAACTTTACATAATTTTCATAGTTGCACAAAGAATAATAGTGTATATACCATGACTCCGAAACTTTTTAGCGTCCTCGAGATTATCTTGCCTCGGCCGCAAGCGGCCGAGGCGATAACTTTTCTCTACGTACGCTAAAAAGGCACTTCGCGGTCTAGGTATACAAATAACCATTAGGGCATTTTGCATGAGGTCACTAATGATCCTGTCATGCTCTATCATCTAATGATGACTGTGAGGTTGTTAGCATATCCTAGGATTATCCCTTGGGCGCTTAGCGCGTTGAGAAGTTCATCTACTACTTGTGACCACAGTATCTGTTGACCTCTGAGACCGTTGCAGAGTCACTTCCAATAGTTGCTTTGATTTTCCTATTCTCAGGTATGGCTGCTCTTCTTATATAGTCATGTGAGGTATTATCGAAATATATGCCTCTATATCAATGAATGCGCATATAGCGGTTTCTTGACTTGAGTGTGCTCCTTCAATCCTAGTGACAAGATTGCGTAAGGCTGTCTCGGTTAATTTACCTGGCTGATAGGCGAATCGATTCTTTTGGAACGAGCTTTTTATTAAGGATTCACTCTTTATGTTTAACTCAATGAATTTTTCCATAGTTTTTTAGGAGAAATGAGGTTAGGCTAATCGGTCTGAATGATTTAGGATGTACTGTCTTTGGAATGAAGCCCACATTCAGATCCCGCCTAATTGGTAGCTAGCTTTGAACATTTTTGCTAGCTGTGGTGCTAGTTCTCCAAGATCTTGGTTGTAAGAGGGCGGGAAAGATCCCATTTCGACGTGGTCATTTGCAGGGAAGCTGTCTATAGCCCCTGTCTATAGAGGTCATCGATGTTATGTGACACAACGTCTATAGGCGACATTTTGAAAATAACGAGTTGTGTCACAGCACAGGGAAATATAGGTTACTTTCACCGCATTTTGAAGTTTGGCCGTTTAGAAGTAGAGGGGCTGGGTAACGAATGTCTGGTCGACAGAACGTCAGTAGATGTCCGGCTGCCATTAGATTTGCTATCAATATTTTATCTATGGCAAATTTTATCTGCCATCATTTTTGTTGTGTTAAAACGCGTTCAACAAACTCGTGAAATGAATACCTTAGGTGTATACGGATATTGCATGTAAAAAGTAAATAGTTTTATTCTAACAATTTCTTGTGTACTGGAGCTTCAAAAAACCTCAAACGGGTGTATTATTTCGTATATATTTTGATAATTATTCTAGAATAAGTATTGAGGTTATGTACAAAAAATATTTGGCGCGCGTTTCAGAAATTCTCTGTGACGTCTATAAACGTTGTGTCACATTAAATCCCCAGATACATACCTATGTAATATGACGACGTCCATGGTCGACGTCCAAATGTTTACAATTAAAAAAAAAACTGCTTTTTTGCATAAACTATATGCGCTAAAAGAAATTCAGCACTTTCCCTATTCTACTTTGCAAAATACATAGGGTGTCACAACACTTACTTACACAATCAACTCACTGTCAATCAACGTGTTAATATTATTGAGTTTTCTAATTTGCGTTGCCAACAAGATGGTTAGAAAAAATACCTAAATCTTTCCATCCGTATTTATTTTTTTGTGAGTACCTACAGGTATATACAGGGTGTTCGTTTCAAGTGAAGCCACTAGTGCTATCTCCAAAACGGTAAGAGCTACGAGGTCGATTCAATTAGACTAAAGTGGCAGATTTTAGTGGCCATTAAGGGTAAGTTCAAAGGGTTGCCAAATTTTCGTTTGTTTCCGAGATATGAGAGAAAATGTAAAAAATGCCTATAAAACTTATTCAATGAATATTTCAGAAATTATCATTATTAGAAAAAAGTATTCAATACAAAAGTTTTAAGATTTCTTCTTCTCTACAAAATGACGTAATTATATTATCTTCACATGGCTTTCAGTTTTTAAGATATCAGAACCAACTTAATTTTTTTTAAATACGCACCTGGATTTTGTATTCTATTTTTTTAGAGAATTTTCCTTTCCCTTTGAAATGACTTATAGCTCAGGCGTGTTTCCCGACGTTTCGGTATGGAAATAGCCATCATTAATACTCTTCCCTTAGTACGAAACTGATGTATTTCACGCCAAGCTAAATAAATACGCCATTTCCTGCTGCATTATTGTCCGTCGATTTTAATCTGATACTCGGACGGAATGTAAGTTGGTGGCTCCCTACATTAGAACGCCAATGGTTACCTGACGTCACACCTGTTTTTGCCATATGAAACACGGTAACACCCCCTTACTCCTCATACGGAAAGTGTCAGTTAAAAATCGACGAACAATAGATCATGTCTTTCTCTGAAATTTAATTTATAGCGATATGTCCAATTTATTGAGAAATAATACCAACATAAAGAGATGTAAAAATTTATTCAACTACACACATTTTTAATTTAATAATAATAACTAACCCGATTGTTTCTCAAGTATCACAGTCTTGCATTTTAATTCACTCTTATTTGGATGGCTTGCAGCATTCTGGGAGAAACTTTGCTATAATCTACTATGTCTACTTGAATTTTACGTTTGAGATCATCTACATCCAGATCCAGGGGACTAGTTTTGTATAGATACTTGGTCTTTTATGTAACCCCATATAAAAAAAACCAATGGGAAGAGGCGGCCAGTTTATGAGACCGTGATTGTTATTACCAATCCAACGATTGGATAAAAAATTATTGAGAAATCTTGTACCATTGTGATCAAAAACCAGAAGTACAAAAATTTACCCCAATTTAAGCTCCTGGTGTAACATACAAAATTTTGAAAGAAAATAAACATTTCATAATATGTTGGGTTCAGGCATTGACATATTCTAGGTTGAAAAAGTGTGAATAATGCCAAAATAATGTCATCCGAAGCTTTCTAGGTTAAAAACTCTCTAAGTTAACAACCAATAGGCCAGGAGATTGTTGAGATTTTTGTTGTTTCACTTTTTTTTATCGCAATGATACGTCACTGCGATCACGGATGATGTCCGTTTTTATGGAAACCAACAAATTCGTAGAGAAACAGATTTCCGGGAGAAATTTGGTCGGTATCAATGTTTGGCTTCTGGCTTGGAATCCCCGACTTCAAAGTAGTGGATATCTTCTTTTTGGAAGGGAACCTGATTTATTCTGAGATGCAGAAGAGCATGGTCTCAAATTCGTCAATTTTCACTCAGAAGTGCAGGCGCGGATTTTTCGTCCTGCCCAAAGTGCCTGAATGAATTTAGGAAATATAAGGACTCATTCATCAGAGAGAAAAAGGAATCTACATACCTGTACGGCCGATAGTAACCTCACTTTCCAAAATCTTCATAAAAATCAACAATCGGTTGATTTTCCAAGAAACTTTCTAGCTGACACGATTAATCCCTCTTCTGGCTACTCAATTTCAAAATAAAGACAAAATTTTAAGATTTTAAAAATCTGGCTGGACGACCTTTTTCGGTCCCAAGACAAAAGAGAAAGAGACCAAGTCAAAAGTACCCAAAATGGTTCTGTCCTTACTTTCTTGGCCTGTCAAGCCTGTCGAAATTATAAAAATGACAGCGCTTGTTATGTTGTAGTACTAGCAAAAATAAGCATTTTTCATCCTGGCACCAAATCTCTAACTATACAGGGTGACCCAGTGAAGTGGGTCCGAAAATCATAAAAGAAGCCTTTCAAAGTTAGCGCGCCCTGCAAGTTACATATTATCGGCATTTTTGTTTTCGATGTCGCAAATAAATAGTCTAGATAGGCCTAATATACTTATACTATGCATGGTGGCTACTTGTGTATTCTTTTGAAAATCCTGCCCTATTCTTAGAATAGTGTTGTCGCGCTGGATTTTATTCGCCTGAACTTTTTCAATTTTTTTCCGATTTAAAAAAATGTGGTATCAAATAAAACATATATCACAGGGATGTCATGAAATCTAAAAAAATTATTCGATTGTGGTTTCTTACGAACATTAAACCCAGTTTGTAATTGAAAACAGGGCTCAAAAGAGTAATGTCGAGAATAATTATTTAATCACAATTCCATCAGGGCCCTTATTCTCGAAACAGGGGAGCAGCGTTCTCATGAGAGCGAAGGTTCCGTTTTAGTCGCCCATATTTATATTTCCATATAACACTGACAAAGACAGAGCAATCGTTCTCGTGAGAACGTTGTTCTCCGATTTATTTTCAGAATAGACACCCAGTTGTCACATTGCCTGAAAATCGGTGTGACATATTCAGCGTGTGATTAATAGATTAATATCGCACGGTAATTATTCTTGAAATAGGGAAGCAACGTTTAGGGAGAACGAGTGTTCCGTCTTTGTTACTCATATTATCAGTTGCATATCATTGAGAAAGATGGAACACTCGTTCTCCTCGAAACGCTGCTCCCCTGTTTCAAGAATAAGGACCCAGGTCAATTAATTAAGTGCGTGGATATTTTTAGGCGGACCGTGTAGTTTATTCAAAGTCTTGGATCAAAAAATTAACAAGTTTATTATACCTTATGGTGGGGAAATGGTAACACAATAACAAAACAAAAAAACACAACCTATATACACTATAATATTTTCATATGTAATACCACATGAGAAAAAATTTTGTTGGCAAAATTTTCGACTGGTATGAAAGCTTGTTGCTTGGCAATTTCGCGAATGACATTTTTGACAAAACCACTCGCCTGACGGCTCGTGGTTTTGTCAAAAATTTCATGCGCGAAATTACCAAAAAGCAAGAAACTTGAATAAAACCAAGAGAATAATTTTGCCTACCTACATAATTTTTTCTTGAGTGGTATTCGGCTGGACTATTTCACGAGAAAAACAAGCCAAATTTTCATTTGGAAAATTTATTTTCTTTAGGTGACACTTGTCAAAAACAATTAGGCAATTCAAACCACGTGACATTCAAGATGGCGTGGCGGCCACACATGGGCCAAAAAACACAAAAAAATATCTAGTTTCTGATTGATTTAATAGTTTAGGTACCTAGTCAACAAATAATTTATTAAATAATCAAAATCAGAGTTGCAAGCAAAACTCTGAGCAAAATAATTTAAAATACGCATAAAAACATATTCAAAATAGACTTGCTTGGCCGCCACGCCATATTGAATTTTCCTTGTTGACAGATGGATTGAATTGCCTAATAGTTTTTTACCGTAACCACACAAAATTTTGTCGCTGAAAAACCATCATGTTGGTTTTGCCCAGGTAGGAACAGGTAGAAGTTTTGTCAGTAGGAAACCGGCCGTTCCTATGACATTTTGCCAGTGTAAAACACTAGTGAAATAGTCAAGAATACTTCCAGGAATCTGAGCAATTTGAAATTTTCAGGAATTCATAATTGAAGTCTTTTCTTCCTGAGCCTCAGAAATAGAATTTTGAATTTTTGAAAAAATCCTTGTAAAATTTCTAACAAAGGAACTTTGGAATTTTTTCAAAAATACTTCCAGGAATCTGCAATTTCGTTGGATTGGTAATAACGGTCCCATAAACTGGCCGCTCACCCGACGTCTCCCCATTGGATTTTTCCATGGGGTTACATAAAAGACCAAGTATCCATACCAAATTAGTCCCTTGGATGTAGACGATCACAAACGAAAAATTCAAGTGGACCATAGCAAAGTCTTTCCCTAGCAAAAATAACCATTTTTCATCATTGCATCAAATCTCTTACTATACAGGGTGACCCAGTGAGTACCTAGGTCCGAAAATCATGAAACAAGCCTTTCAATTACATATTGGGATTTTTGTTTTCGATGTCGCGAATAAATAGTCTAGATAAGCCTAATATACTATACATGGTGGCTAAGCTTGTGTATTCTTTTAAAAATCCTGTGCCCGATTCTTAGAAATAGTGTTACCAAAAAGGTCGCGCTGCATTTTATTTGCCTGCAGCTTTTTCATTTTTTTTCCGATTTAAGAAAATGAGGTCTTAAAATAAAGCTTATATCACAGGGATGTCATGAAATCTAAAAAAATTATTCGATTGTGGTTTCTTACGAACATTAAACCCAGTTTGTACTTGAAAATAGGGCCCAAAAGGGTTATGTTGAGAATAATTATTTAATCACAATTCATCAGGGCCCTTATTCTCGAAACAGGGGAGCAGCGTTCTCATGAGAACGAAGGTTCTGTCTTATAGTCGCCCATCTTCATATTTCCATAACACTGACGAAGCACCCAGTTGTCACAATTCCTAAAAATCAGGTCTATAAACCTAGCAGTCCCAAGGAGGAAAAAAACTTCGGGAACTATATAATAATTAGGTGCTTTTTAGGTGCTAATTAGAGCCTCTAATTAAAAATTAGGTGCTCCTTTAGTTTTTGAGAAAATCAAAAAAAAACTAAGGGACTGCTAGGTTTATAAAAGCTAGCAGTCTCCTATGAGTTACAGATTTTTTTTTAATTATTAGGGGACTGCTGGCTTTACGTTTACATGTTGGTGTGTCAGAATGGAAAAAAAAACTTCGGGATCTATATAATAATTGGGTGCTTTTTAGGTGCTAATTAGGGCCTCTAATTAGGTGCTCCTCTAGTTTTTGAGAAAATCAAAAAAAAAACTAAGGGATTGCTAGGTTTATGAAAGCTAGTAGTCCCCTATAGTGAAAAATATTAAATAGTCGAAGAAAAAATAGAATTGATTAATTATTAACTGAGTTACAGATTTTTTTTTTAATTATAAGGGGACTGCTGGCTTTACGTTTACTTGTTGGTATGTCAGAATGGCAAAAAAACTTAGGATCTATATAATAATTAGGTGCTTTTTAGGTGCTAATTAGGGCCTCTAATTAAAAATTAGGTGCTCCTCTAGTTTTTTAAAAAAACAAAAAAAACTAAGGGATTGTTAGGTTTATGAAAGCTAGTAGTCCCCTATAGTAAAACATATTTTTCCAAAATTTTCTTTTGTATCAGAATTAGGTGCTTTTTAGGTGCTCCTAAATAGTCGAAGAGAAAATAGAATTGATTAATTATTAACTGAGTTACAGATTTTTTTTTTAATTATTAGGGGACTGCTGGCTTCACGTCTACTTGCTGGTGTGTCAGAATGGCAAAAAAACTTCGGGATCTATAGCGGGTGCCCACGAGATTACTTTCCGGCTGCCATTTTTTTATTTGTTCATCGATATCAACGAAATTTGGTAAGATTGATATTCTAACCAAACGCCATTTTTATGCATTTATGACAACTTTTTCTGACTTCCGGTTTCACCGGAAATTACCGAAACTTTTGATTTTCAAATGGCACACCCTGTATATTTTTTGTTTATCGGATTCTACAGATCGTTTTACGTCCTAATGAACCACTTTTGAATCGATGTCCAAATTTCGTTTTCAAATTAAATTCTAAATAGAAAAAAAAAATTACCTACAAAAATAAGTATATGAACGAAAATTGAGAAAAATGTCGTAGTGTATTATATCGTTGGATTCGCTTTAAAATACTGTATTTAGTAATGTTATGAAAGTGATATGTTTCTATTCTACTTTTTGAGCTAGGGCAAAAATACTGAAATAATGGAGCTGACAGCCCCCTATCAAAAAAGTTTACAAAGATAAAATTGAGTTTGGATTTTTCTGAAAAATAAAATTTGAACAAAAATCGATTCACAAGTGGTGCATTAGGATGTAAAACGATCTGTAGAATCCGAAAAACAAAAAATATACAGGGTGTGCCATTTAAAAATCAAAAGGTGCTGTCATTCCCGGTGAAACCGGACGTCGGGAAAACTTGTCATAAATGCATAAAAATGGCGTTTGGTTAGAATATCAATTCTACCAAGTTTCGTTGATATCGATAAATAAATAAAAAAATGGCAGCCGGAAAGTGATCTCGTGGGCACCCGGTATATTAATTAAGTGCTTTTTAGGTGCTAATTAGGGCCTCTAATTAAAAATTAGGTGCTCTTCTAGTTTTTGAGAAAATCAAAAAAAAAACTAAGGGATTACTAGGTTTATGAAAGCTAGTAGTCCCCTATAGTGAAAAATATTTTTCCAAAATTTTCTTTTTTTATCAGAATTAGGTGCTTTTTAGGCGCTCTTAAATAGTCGAACAAAAACTAGATTTGATTAATTATTAACTGAGTTACAGATTTTTTTTTTAATTATTAGGGGACTGCGGGCTTTACGTTTACTTGCTGGTGTGTCAGAATGGCAAAAAAACTTCGGGATCTATATATTAATTAGGTGCTTTTTAGGTGCTAATCAGGACCTCTAATTAAAAATTAGGTGCTCCTCTAGTTTTTGAGAAAATCAAAAAAAACTAAGGGACTGCTAGGTTTATGAAAGCTAGAAGTCCCCTATAGTAAAAAATATTTTTTCAAAATTTTCTTTTGTATCAGAATTAGGTGCTTTTTAGGTGCTCCTAAATAGTCGAAGAAAAAATAGAATTGATTAATTATTAACTGAGTTACAGTTTTTTTTTAATTATAAGGGGACTCCTGGCTTTACGTTTACTTGTTGGTGTGTCAGAATGGCAAAAAAACTTCGGGATCTATATAATAATTAGCTGCTTTTTAGGTGCTAATTAGGGCCTCTAATTAAAAATTAGGGGCTCCTCTAGTTTTTGAGAAAATCAAAAAAAACTAAGGGACTACTAGGTTTATGAAAGCTAGAAGTCCCCTATAGTAAAAAATATTTTTTCAAAATTTTCTTTTGTATCAGAATTAGGTGCTTTTTAGGTGCTCCTAAATAGTCGAAGAAAAAATAGAATTGATTAATTATTAACTGAGTTACAGATTTTTTTTTAATTATAAGGGGACTGCTGGCTTTACGTCTACTTGCTGGTGTATCAGAATGGCAAAAAAATTTCGGGATCTATATATTACTTAGGTGCTTTTTAGGTGCTAATTAGAGCCTCTAATTAAAAATTAGGTGCTCCTCTAGTTTTTGGGAAAATCAAAAAAAAAATAAGGGATTGTTAGGTTTATGAAAGCTAGTAGTCCCCTATAGTAAAAAATATTTTTCCCTAATTTTCTTTTTTATCAGAATTAGGTGCTTTTTAGGTGCTCCTAAATAGTCGAAGAAAAAATGGAATTGATTTATTATTGACTGAGTTACAGATTTTTTTTTAAATTATTAGGGGACTGCTGGCTTTACGTCTACTTCGGGATCTATATATTAATTAGGTGCTTTTTAGGTGCTAATTAGGACCTCTAATTAAAAGTTAGGTGCTCCTCTAGTTTTTGAGATAAATCAAAAAAAACTAAGGGATTGCTAGGTTTATGAAAGCTAATAGTCCACTATAGTGACAATCAATTCTATTTTTTCTTCGACTATTTAGGAGCACCTAAAAAGCACCTAATTCTGATACAAAAGAAAATTTTTGAAAAATATTTGTCATTATAGGGGACTACTAGCTTTCATAAACCTAGCAATCCCTTAGTTTTTTTTTATTTTCTCAAAAACTAGAGGAGCACCTAATTTTTAATTACAGGCCCTAATTAGCACCTAAAAAGCACCTAATTATTATATAGATCCCGAAGTTTTTTTCCATTCTGATACACCAACATGTAAACGCAAAGCCAGCAGTCCCCTTATAATTAAAAAAAAAATCTGTAACTCAGTTAATAATTAATCAATTCTATTTTTTCTTCGACTACTTAGGAGCACCTAAAAAGCACCTAATTCTGATACAAAAGAAAATTTTGGAAAATATTTTTTACTATAGGGAACTACTAGCTTTCACAAACTTATCAATCCCTTAGTTTTTTTTGATTTTCTCAAAACCTAGAGGCGCACCTAATTTTTAATTAGAGGCCCTAATTAGCACCTAAAAAGCACCTAATTATTATATGGATCCCGAAGTTTTTTTGCCATTCTGACACACCAACATGTAAACATAAAGCCAGCAGTCCCCTAATAATGAAAAAAAATCTGTAACTCAGTTAATAATTAATCAATTCAATTTTTTCTTGGACTATTTAGGAGCACCTGAAAAGCACCTAATTCTGATACAAAGAAAAAATTTGAAAAAATATTTTTTACTATAGGGGACTGCTAGCTTTTATAAACCTAGCAGTCCCTTAGTTTTTTTTGATTTTCTCAAAAACTAAACGAGCACCTAATTTTTAATAAGAGGCCCTAATTAGCACCTAGAAAGCACCTAATTATTATATGGTTTCCGAAGTTTTTTTCCACCTTGAGACTGCTAGGTTTATAGACCTCTAAAAATCGGTGTGATATGATATCACACATATTCAGCGTGTGATTTATATCGGACGGTAATTATTCTTGAAACAGGGAAGCAGCATTCCCGGGAGAACGAGTGTTCCGTTTTTGTTACTTATTATTAGTTGCATATCATTGAGAAAGACGGGAACACTCGTTCTCCTGGAAACGCTGCTCCCCTGTTTCAAGAATAAGGACACAGGTCAATTAATTAAGTGCGTGGATATTTTTTAGGCAGACCGTGTAGTTTATTCAAAGTCTTGGATCAAAAAATTAACAAATTAATTTATGATACTTATAGTGGGAGAATGGTAACACAATAACAACAATAATAAATACAACCTTAAAACAGTATAATATTTTCACTTCAAAAATCGTGATTACTTAATGCTTATTTGCACACCCAAGTAAGGGGCGGTTTCTCAATTTCGAGTAACTCTAGAGGGTTAACTAGCCCGGTGTTAATTAAATTTAACCTCGGGTTAACTGAGGATTTTATTTCTCAAGCATCCACTGTAGGTGGAGTGTATAATCCCTGGGTTAGGCGATAGGTGGTAACATTGTTCACCATGATGGTGATCCTAGCATATTTTTGTTTGGTCAAAAGCAGACACGCGACTAAGTGGAACGTCAAATTAGCTTATTTACAAAACTTCTTGGAGTTTGTTGTTGTTTTGTAAAGAAATCCTTGTCATCGTATTCCTCGAGAGGATCAAACCTTTGATCTGAGGCTTTTTTGCTACGAAATTGTAGAAATCTTCATTTTCATCAATTAGTTCAAATATTTCGATCCATTTTCGAAAAATAAATATTACCACAAAATTGACAAATCACGGAAGAAAAATATTTCTTCAAGTTATCTTAATCAACCTGGAGGTGACTCGTTATTGTGAAACCGGCCCTAAGAAACGTATTTGATAGGTAGGTACTTCACGATATTTTAACCGGCCAGTTTCAATTTTGCTCATGTTATAGTGAGATAACAGTACGTGGCGTGGAAACGTGTGCCTATTATGGAAGATTTCAACTTTTTGATTCGTTATATCTCATGATCGGTGGCTCTTAGGAAAAAAAAGAGTATAAGACATTTTTTATAGATAACTAGCTAATGACCCGCTGCGTTGCCAGCGTGTAAATACATTTTGAAATAATACACTTCTTTTCAAATTTTGTTCTATTTAATTATTTTTTTTAAATCCGATATCAGAGTCGCTTGCCAGTGAGTTCAGTGACGCATTTTAAGCACTCCAGAGCTGCTCTAGAGCGCCCCGGGCTGTTTATAGGCGTTCCAGTGTATCATAGTTTTACGCAACCGAACTTTTTTTTTCGGGATAAAAAATAGCCTATATCACTCTCCTCTATAGCCGATTCGATTGACCGGATTAGATCGATCTGGTTCAATTTAAATGAACCACACTGTGTTCGATTCAAGCTGGATCAGTGCAACCTCATCAACAAAAAAATGATCTATACCTTTACAACTTCAAATTGAGACTTATCACAATCAAATTGAGAACAAACATTTTCAAATTGAGATTAAACAAAATCAAATTGAAAACAATCAATTTCAAATTGGTACAACATTCAATTACATGGAAGCGGATGTTGTACCAATTTGAAATTGATTGTTCTCAATTTGATTGTTTTAAGTCTCAATTTGATTTTGTTAATTTCAATTTGATTGTGATAAGTCTCAATTTGAAGTTGTAATGGTATAGATCAGAAGAAGTTCACTTAAATTGAACCCAAATCGATCTAATCTGGGTCAATCGAATTCACCTTATATAGAGATACGTGGTATAAATTCAAGATCGGTCCAGCCGTTCTTGAATTCAAAAAATAATAAAGTTACGTCGGTTGAATGCAAGCCTAAATAAATGAATTATGTCAACGTTATTTCATGCTGTCAAAAAAAGTTGGGTTATGTTGTTATGTAATGTGAATGAGTTTTTTTACAATTAAATTAATAATTAATTCAAAATTAATTTCTTTTTCCGAGATGCGTAACCTATCCACAAACTTTCCTTGGGATGGCCATAATAACCTACCAAAGTTTCATCGTAATCGGATAAGTGGTTTTAGAGCGCATATCCGGATACCCCGTGAACTTTGATTTTTATATATATATATAGATTAATTAAGTATATGATATACAATTTTTGTCTGACCTAATTTCATGGAATGATAAAACTGACCGTTTTACTGGAAAACGCGTAAAACTCATTATTGAGACCATTGACCTTGAACTAAAAAAAATCCAGGTACGGGAGCGATAAGGACTTTTTACCATATATTTATAATGGTATTCCAAACCATACCAATTTTCAGCTCTGCGAATGTTTGTACTCTTGCATGTTTAAATTGACCGGAGAAGTATTATTTATTATGAAAATTTAGCTATGACGATAAAAAAAAAATCTCAGTGCACAAATATTGTATCTAGGTCATAAAGATCAAGGTCTAAATCAAGCTTTTGCTGATTACGTAATAGGCTCTCAAATAATTGTACCTAGTTCTGAAATTAATTTACCGATTACAGGCTTATCTTATAGATAGGTAATTGAGAAATGTATAAATCTTATCTATAATGATGTTTGCTTTGTTAATACAACCGTAATGTGAATTTTATATAGGCAAATTAAAATCGCTAATAACTTCAGAGTTTACTTACCTTTCAAAACAAACATTTCAAAATGTTTAAGAGATTCAAAGAGAACACAACTGAAATCAAGAATCTAGAAGAATTATTAAGGCCCAAATTTCCAAATTGTAAAATCCTCAAACACGATGTGACGCCTTTGACGGAGTTAGGTGAAAATTTTGGAAGTGAAATTCTAAAAATTGACATAACCATAGAGGAAAATGGTAGTGAAAAAGTCATTCCTTCAGTCGGGAAAATGATACCACCAACCGAATTTCAAATGGAAATATTCAACACGCAACAAACCTTTAAAAACGAAATTGGGTTTTATGCAGAAATCGTTCCGACTCTGCAAGAATTTCAAAGGGAAAACGGAATTGAAGTTGCCGAGTACTTTTCAAAATTTTATGCAGCTAGACTTAGTTTGGATCCAAAAAGTGAGGTCGTAGATTTGGATGCGATTTTAATTATGGAAAATTTGAAAGTTGATGGTAAGTTACTTAAAACAAATTTTGCACACACCAGCAACCGTCCCATAAATTCTTATACTTAACTACGAATCTTTTATTAGCTCACATCTTTTTTTACTTCACATTTTGCAAAGTAGCGAAAGAAACTACAAAAATACCGCATTCGGAATGTCACATAATTAAAACTTGAAGTAAGCTCTCTGACTAAAATTCTTTCCTCGGCATTTTTTGATTGATACCTCAGAGCAGAGTGCGGGCGTACCGTTATCTAACGAGTTTTTACTGACGTTACCTTTGTCGGCATTCGTATATTTTTTTATAGTTTTTTTTATACATACCTATGTGAACATTATGAAACATAGTGGAGGGCGACGATTCTTTCAAAGCTTTCGCTTATCGAGTATATATATATTATATCAGATAATCAGATGTTTCCTTCTAGGTTTTGGTAACATCGACAGACATAAAGGGTTCGACCTAGACATGACCAAAAAAGTACTCAGCACCCTAGCCAACTTCCAAGCAACGCTTGTTGCTTTACGCACCAAGAAACCTGAACTATTCAACTCCAAAGTGAAACCACATTTGACTGAATGGCAAGGGATTCCACCAGTTGCAGATATTGATCCAATTTTACGTGAAAATCCCAGAACGGCTGCTTTAATCCCCAGAGTTAAAAGACTGCTCAGCAAGAATAAATTAAAGAAATTTACTGAAACTTGGGCAACAATCACGCACAATGATTTTTGGGTAAACAATATTATGATAAAAGAGTCCAATGGGAAATTTGAAGGCCTCAAATTGATAGACTTCCAAGTAATCGATTACGGATCACCTTTAATAGACGTTTTGTTTTTTCTATTCGACAGTGTACAAGTTTCAGTACTTCAATATCATTTCGATAAACTTTTGAAATATTTCTACAACGAATTTATTGAGGTTCTTCAGGGGTTTAAAATAGACACGTCTGAATTTACTGAAGAAAGCTTCCAAATAGAAGTTAACCAGCAAGCACCTAGGGAAGTTCATCATTCCTTGGGAATGCTGCAAATAATTTTAGCACCTAAAGGACCTCCAAAAATTCCTGGAAAAATAAATATGCCATCAGATCAAAATCCTTCAGATTCAAATGGTAATGTAACATCACCAATACCTTTTACTGTTCCAGTAGCAATGAAAGACAAAATCTGGTTTATGGTTGAGGAAGCTGCTAAAAGAAACTGGATTTAAATTTATAAATTCCCTTATACATTGTTGTCATTTTAAGTCCTAATAAAACAAGCTAATAATTTAAAATTTAACTATGTACCTACTCAAGCCAATCAGATTAGTTTCAATTAAAGCGAGGGCCAATAAGATATCAACCGATCTTAAGAAAATATTTCGTTTACGACCACTTATTTCGACCAGGTAGTTATGCATGCAACGTGTGGGATGCAACTTGACGAGTGTCGGGTTTTTCTTGGTAAAGTAAATGACTAATTAACCGTTAATACAATTTTTAATGTTCCAAGCGGATCATTAGTGGACCGACCACGAGGAATTCGTAGAGATGAGCGGATTGATTGATAATCGATCAGAAACTATTTTCTTAGAGTGTTGTTTGTGGTTCTTCTGTTTATCGATACTAAGGTCTCTTCATTGTAGAAGTAAAAGATCATTTATTACATAGAAGAAGAACCGCATGATTGACGTTTCCAATCATAAAGCAATGGGGACATCTTTAATTAACGAACTTAATAATGTCATTTGGGTTTATTGGACTTTTAAGTGAGTGTGAACAGATGAAGTTCTTAATGAGTCATCAATAGGTCACTTCATGATGCTTGACCGTGGAATTTATTCAACAATCAACCAGGATTGTTTTGAAAGGCCTTTCACTTTATAATCATTATGAGATTATGCCTTTGTTTAGGGAAAGCCATGTTGACTAAACAGCGACTCTATGGGCGTCCCAGGAAATATTTCACCTTTAGGAAAAAATATTTTGAACAAGATAGTTCCAAGATATTAGAAGCAAAAATAGATACAATTTTTTTTGTTTCAAACATCTCTCTTGTTATCACTTTTCCCACTCTCTCTTTTCGTCTAGCACTTCTCATTTTTGTCAGCATCAAACGATTGCAGTAGAAATGGTACGAGTATTTCGGAGGAAAAGCACAATCTCGGTCTTCGAAGTTTGCTGGATTCGGCTGCGCTTCGCCTAGCACGGTCGGTCCAGAGGAGAGTATGTGTTACTTCTCCACCTAAGTACACAATATAATGTATTATTTCCTATGAGCGCTGGTTTCCCGCAGTAGGTAAGATTTATGATGTAAGATTTATGATTTACATTACATTTACAATTGCTAACTTGAAATTTCGAAAACAAGTCTAAAACCTTTTAGTGCATGATTCATGGATTTCCAATCAAATAAATACATACCTTCCTAATTATTTTATACATTTTTTTTATAAATCGATTAATTTTTTATTAGGGACATTACTTTACTGGCTAACTATACATATAGAGTAAAAAGTGTAATAAACGATCGTCGATAAGGGAGAAACACGATTAAACAATTACTTAATGTACTGTTTGTATGATAAGGATTTTGGGCTGTTAATAGTATACTTCGATAATGATGAGCACCTGGTTTTGCTAGAAATACATAACTTTGTTCTATTATAGAAGCACTTGAGCCATGACCTTTCACCAAAATATAGGATTATCTTTTCCGAAGAAAATTCAGCTTCAAATATCTTTGAAAGGAGGTACATATTATCACGGCTCTGCGTGACAGAAATCTTGGATGCGTTTATTCAATAATCAAAGTCCAATTAACACAACAATAATTTATTCCACGTTACTATAATACACACTAATTACTTCACTAATTATTAAATCAACTTAACCCTTAGCAACTCTTACAATATTCACTGATGTCCAAACCGTATGTAACAGCCAAACTTAAACTCAAAAATTACTAACTAATACCGGCCCTTATATTTTTGTAATCCATTTTTGCAAAATTCATAATAAACGCGAGAGTCTCTTTTCCTGAATAAGCCAGTAATTCCTAGATTTCAGGTTTTATTCTGTGCGCCCTGGCGAAGGCGCCACCGTGACACTGCCCTTCTCTTAAGCTTGATCGTCCCGATCAACTTCACGTTCATGATATTTCGTCAATCTGTCTAGATGTACAACTTTCATCTTACTCCTGGTGTTGCGCTGAACTCGATGAACCAAATCATTGATCCTCTTGATTATTCTAGAGAGTAATCCATGATAACCATGATATATTTGTTACCACGCTCTGACTCGGAGAACGGTCTGGCAGACGGCAAAAACTTCTTTCAGGTTATAAGATGTTCTTAGAACGAATTTCCCATGATCATGCCATCATCTAAATATACCACGCAAGTTCTAAGTTCTCCATGTATGGCCTCGCAAAACTAGATGCATCAGTCGCTCAAACGTAGCTGGAGCATTACACAATCCGAAAGGCATAACGTTGAACTGGTATAATCCGCTTCGGGTACTGAAGGCAGTTTTCTGTTTGTTATCTTTGCGTATTGCCACTTGCCAGTATCCATTCTCAAGATCCAAGGTGGAAAACCATTTGGTTTCCGTTAGAGTTGTTAATGTATCGTCTATCCTCGGAAGAGGGAAACTGTTCTTCCTGGTGACGTCATTAAGCTTACGGTAGTCCACACAAAATCTAAGACTTCCATCTTTCTTTGTAATCAATACCACTGGCGCAAACCATGGACTCTTTGACTCTTCAATAATTGAAGCATTTGATCAATTTGGTTTTCCCCTTCCTGTTGGTTAGCTACTGGCATACGTCGTGGTGGTTGTCTAATTGGATGTGCCAATCCAGTATCAATTTTGTGTTGAATTAAACTGGTCCGTCGGTTTTGATCATCCATCAGAAATACGTCTGCTTTTTCAAGATGAAATCTGTGGCTTCTTGAACTCTGCCTAGATCGAGGTGCTTCAATGATTTCGCCACAGTCTGCATCAAGATATCTGTATCCAATTTCGGTTCTTAAAAATGTCGCTTATCTGATAGGCCACAGATCGATATTTGCCTAACTGGTTCGAAACTTCCTTTATTTTTACTGTTTCAGAAAACACATTGGCAATTCTTATCATAATTTCTCCATTAGTTTTTACTAGAGTCTTTCCAACAAGAAATTTCTCTGGTTTATCTCCAATAAAATGATGTGTAAGTCCAACGCAGTACTCAGGGTTTGATTCCATTTTTCCGCAAATCATCTTTTCAGTACTTTCAAGAATCCTCACTGGGTTTGTGGCCAACTTTCACAATATTCACTATCTAAATCATAGGAGGTATAACAGCCAATCCTAAATTTAAAAACTACTAATACCGGCCTTTATATATCCATAATCCATTCTTGTAAAATCCAGAATGAACCCGATTATTCCACTCATGTGTTAGAAATCCCATAAGACAAGTGACGATTTTCAGAATTACAGCGAAAATTCTCTTTTCCATTTGTTTAACTAGAGAGAATTACAGCGAAAATTCTCCCATGTTATTGTACACATGGTTGTCATGCTAATTTTTGATACAAACAAACGGTTCCTGATAGCAACCATTTATTTGTATTGATTGTTAAGATGTTCAAATCGTTTAATACATATTTATTTCCATATTTTTTGCATTCTCATACGTGAAATAATCCTCTAAATACCACTTGAGCTTTAAAATGAACCAGATAATTTTTCACTCTTGCGTGTTTTCTCTGCAAATTTCACTCGTCCTACGGACTCGTGAAATTATAGAAAACACGCAATCGTGAAAAATTATCGGTAATTTTGAAGCTCTCGTGGTATTATCCCCGATAATCTCTTTTCCTGGATAAGGCAGTATTTTCTAGATTTCATGTTTTATTCTGTAAGCCCTGGCGAAAGCGCCACCGCGACAGTATTATAAAAACTAATAATAAACTAGAAAATTATAGAAGGTATAAAGCGAACGGCTGACAGTTAGTTGGAGTAGAAAATTATCCCTATTATAGCTTTTTGAATTCCAAAGTTTATTTGTTTTTTTTTTTCGAATAAAATTTATTCATTTTTCTTTGGGATATTTTTAAACTACATCAAATCATGAATCAGCTGTTGTAGGCGCCTTAGAACTAACCCATGAAAACAGATATTTTAGAATAGGTATCTCTAGGTGCAAAACGTATCATTTTATCCTGTGCCTACTCCTGTGCCCTTCTTTATCCCATCTAAACATGCCATTATGACTAGCATCACAACCCACAGCACTGAAGAAACCTACTTAATCATCTTCCTTCTGAATCTGAAGCTGACACGAGTTTCCAAGAGAAATGATGAGGATTAATATCGTCAAAACGTAAGTTCTTCATGTTTTTTGTCCAGTCTTGTAAAATGACTTCATTATAGTGTCTCCAGAATGTTTCCATATTTCTGCTGTACATTTTGTTGAGGCCTCACTCCATACTCTTGCGATTCTATCCTTAGATGTTCGTTGCGAGTTTATGGATTTGCCTATATCCCCTTATCCGATTTCAATGGGATTATATTGACAATAGTTTGGAGGTGATCAAGTCAATTATGTATTACTTTGTTTTGTTTCTGTAGGTTTTTAGTATGTTCCATAGTTGCTTCTTGGTCATATCTCTATAAAAATCTGTAGGTATTGTTTTTAATCAACAACTTGGCTCTTTTTTGAGGAGAGTGTGGGAGGTTCCTCTACTTGCTCTGAATTATGGAGCATTGCCCATAATTATCACAGGTTTCTCCTTATTATTAACCAATACAGGAATATGTTAATTGACAAACCAGTTTTGAAATACTTATTTACATTACAAGTGCGTTTATGAGCATGATTACAATAATGAGTGTGAAGGATTAGGACGACGAGGTCGTAGACCGAGTCGTTCTATAGACCGAGTCGTTCTAATCACACGAGTTTTGTAGTTATGTTTAAACGCACGTTCTCTTTGAATGTCCTTTATATCGTAGTGTTAGGCCGGCAGATTGGGGTGATATACCGAATTTTGCTCATAATTTGGACAATCTAAACCCTCAACTGGTGAGGGTTATTTTCCAAACCGTTACTAGTATTCTTAAACTTAGATCGTTCTTAAGAAATGAATAGACCTATTCTTTAGATTTTAATTTTATCTTCCTATTCTCCTCGTACCTGAATTATTATAGAGTATTATTTTTTGTTCTTTTTCAATTTCAAATTTGGGTTTACATATTTAAACGTGTAGCTTATAAGTATGAGAAATGTAGCATTACTTAGATTAAGTTTATTATTGTGCAGAACCTACTGTTATAAGAATGTATATTCTTTTTAAACAATAAAGAATTGATTGAATTGATTGATTGATGTTTAAACGCACGTGTGACGTACAACGTTTTATCTACAAAGCGAAAAATAGGAATATTTTTCCAATTATTTTCGTTCATTAATAGTTTTCTACCTTCATTTTACCTTTACAGGTTTACCTTTGACATTTGTCAAATCACCAAAAATAATTGTGTTATAGACTCATAACCTTGTCCATAAACACCACTAGTTGTGTTATGAATTCATAACCTAGTCTATAATACTACTAGTTGTGTTATGAGTCTCATGACATAACTCAAAGACTAGAAAATTGGTTATTTAAAAACGTCATAACCAAACGCTTGTAGATAAAATATCAAATCAATCAATATCAAAAAAAAAATATCGCACCCCTCTCAAAATTCCGTACTAGTCCCCGCAGTAGGGAAACTTTTTCTCTGTCAACATTTTTTAAATGGGTTGCTGTTGATATCAGATTCATGTTGTCCCATCGACGAACCTGGGATTTTGACAGATCAAAGAAATAGGAATCTCATATGTTCTTTTGAATTTTTTAATTACAAAGATTTTTTTGGAAACCCTATTTCAGTTAAGCAGCAGCGACATTCTTTTGCTCACTTCGAATAGGTATGCTTCCGTCTATAATTTTGAATTTGTATCCCATAGACCTAATAATGTTGTACAAAGTGGTAGGTATGCCCTAGTCCTCTTAATTGTCCTGGCTCCAACCTTAAATAATATAAGAACAAATGTTCCTGACAAATTGCCTAATAAATGCTCCTTTTCTGACAAAATTATCCCATTTTGCAAAAACAATTTACATAAAAAAAATACATAAAAAACCCCAAATATGTCGGCAATTTACGGTTTCACGACCACCTGGTTCGCTTATGGCTTGTATTTTTTTAAATAAGTAAAACAACATAAAATGTGTGTCTCTTGTTTACCTGAATTATCAATTCCATATTTATGGCTGATTCTGGCAATGCTAAATGAAATGTTAATGTTAAAGTCTGGCTGGTATATGAAATTCAAATTAGGTATATTTGTATAGGTTATGACTAAATGATTACTTTCATAGTCCTAACTTGATGCCGACAGTACCATTCTTAACCTACGAGGGGTGGTGGCACCGTTTGCAAACGAAGTCAAATATCGAGGAATTACTCTAGAATAAAGGCTTACCTAGAGCTTCCATATGGCAAAAATAACACAGAAAGCTAGCTACTCACTATGGATCTACCACAGGCTTCATGGCAAATTATAGGCCATGCCTAAGCAAATATACTGGTTATAAACCGTGATTTACGTAGCCCGTGCATTAGAAAGAAGTTGCCCAGTTTGCAGGTGAATTATTAGAAATAACATTTAATCCACCTGCAAGCTGATGCACGGGCTACGCAAATCACCCTGTATATCATGGTCATAAGACCAATGGACAATGATAATATATGGCTTAGTACCTTAACCAAGCTTAACGGCATATGAGGACAGGCCTGTTTGGCAATGACAGGAGCTTTCAGCACTACACCAACAGCAGCCATGGAGCTTCTCCTAGGAATTCTCCCTTTACATATCTATCTGAAAAGGGAGGACCTGGTACCCGTAACAGGGTCACTCTATCGCGAGACGCCAGTTGCTTTGGGAGTTGTTGGTAATCCCATGCCAGTCTGAACTTAGTGACAGAGCTATTCAGAGCCTTCTAGTGCTGCCTGACTGTCGGAATTGATATGGATCTTCGCTCTTGGCAGGTAGGTCACTTTCGAGACCAATCGACCCCAAACTCAGAAAACCATAAACTGCCAAACCGCTCTCAAGCCGCTTAGCTCCAATTACTGTAATTCAATTCCCAAGTTGGGAAAAAAAAGGTTACCCTAATGTGGATACCGGGATAAGCTTGCCTTGAGGGCAAACGATCGCTTAGCCAGAGAGAGAGCCGAAACCAACTTCACAGGGTCAGAGCCAGTGCATTGCCCATAACATGGCAAATGGAACCATTAAATCCTGGGCAGACAATAAAGCCTACGAACGCTGGCTAGACCTTCCAGAGATGTCACACGCGAAGGCAGTCTTAAGACAACTGGTGAAAGAACGCTCAATTTGAAGGATGCTGCAGCTCGGCAGGACTAAGCCTTAATAAGCCCATACTCATTTTCATCCTAATCTAACCATTTTTTGGACGCATTTTTTTAAAGCCCGATCTCTGGACAAAAAAAGTAACACCGTCAACTATCAATTGGGAACCACGGAAACCGCACCATGAAATCCGCATTTTCACCTATCACTTGTGTGTGATGTCAAGATGGCGCCGAATGTAAATATTTGTCCAAAGTGCTCCGACAATTAGGCACTAGCTGACGTCTCATACATAACCTGACTTTCGTTGGGGGGACAAAAAAAGCGTTTAAAGGATCATTTATACACACAGGCGCTAACTTGTCACCAATGACATAACTTGACTTTCGATAGGGGGACAAACATCTCATTCAGGTTATGTGTGAGACGTCAGCTAGCACCTAATTTTATTGTTACTAAAAAGTGTATTAAATGTTTTTTTCTGTGGAAACAAGTACCATTTAACCTGTGTTTCTATCAAAGAGGTAGTGCATAAAATGATTAGTGAAAATGATTGCATATTATATGGATGTGCTACGTATGTATCGAAAACGATAGTCACAAAAACCTCATAAGCAAACTAATTTTACATCTAATAGGATACCGGCTTCTGAAAACATTCTTTTAAGGCAGTTAGTCGAGGAAACTCAATCCAAGAACGCTGTCCTGATGGAGAATATAAGTCTTTTGAAGGAAAAGTTGTTACATACGGATGAAAAATTGAGGCGTAGCTCACGCGAAAATCGGTAACAGAAAGTACCAATTTGCCCAGCGAATGCAACGCTAGCTCTGTCGCATCCCAATCCCAGTAATGCCAAAGAGAGAAAAGATACTAGACCCTTCAGACTGTCCGCACCTTTATCGTCGAGTCCAACAGCTGCGACTAGCAGTTCTTTTGCAGATAACCTAAAAAAGAACCTGAATTTCAACCAAAACAAACCGACATTTCCGGCAAAACAAGTAAATCACGCTGTACTCGAAGCAGAACAGCTAAATATGATGAAAAATCTGCAGAATATGAACTCTCAATCATATCCCACATAACAGTGAAAGAACATTCATATTCTCAGAATATTGCCTCAAAGTGCTTTTTGGAATGTTCTTTTAGGAATGTTTAATGAATATTCTAAGATTGTTTCGATTGAAATATTCATTTTTGGACGTTCTATATCTAATAATGCTCTATCTAGAACCTACTAAAAATATTAAAGGTATATTCTTTTTCTTCTGCTTTGTAGGACTTCCAAGAGAGGGAGCCACGCGCTATTGAAGATGTACATCTTGCCTAGCGTTTGAATGTCCTTGGAACCTGTTTCTCTCAGTTGGCATGCTTACCGCGACGGAAGCATAACAAGCTCGAAACCGGAGCTTTGGTTACACACTTGTGTTTTCCAGAGAAGTTTTTCAACAACTCAACTCTTTCACTGCCTTTAATATAAAAGGACTGAAAGGAGCATTATTTGGATGTGAAAATCAACATTCCAAGTATATCCCTAGAATCAACCAAGAATGTAATGTCTAGGATGCATATTGAGAATGATATAATGATATATTCTGAGAATATTTCAAGCATATTGGTAAAATATTCTTTCGAGAACATAACTAAAATGTCATAGAAACATTGTTTGAATGTGAGAATATACATTCCAAGCATATTTTTAGAATCAAACAGGAATATTCCTTTCAGGATGTACTGAGAATCTCATAGGTATATTCTAAAAATATCCTAATGGATTTCCCAGGAAGTTCTTGGATATTACAAACATTATTTCTACAATCTTTTCTCAGAACATTCTCAGGACATTTGCAATGGTTTTGGCGAACATTCTAGGCACATTCCTCCTAAAAAAAGAGCATTCTTATTACATTCTAAAGATGCAATTTTGTTATGTGGGCAGTGACCTTCTCAAGAAGGAAAGAGTGAGTATAGAATGAGCATGCCCAGCGAAAAGCAGACAGACATAGGGGTTTATGATGCAAAACCGAAAACTAGGTTATCCGTCAGTATAGGGAATGATGCAACCATCTTTCAAGCGAAAGTGCATGCCATTGAAATAGGTGTGAGGAGGCTGCAGGAAGGATCCCAGTTGTAGATTGTGATGGTTGAGATTAAGAACCTCTCTGCAGTGCGACCTGATTAGATCTATTATTGTGCTTCCTGTTATATCTAGTGGGTTCCCAGATTAGGCTTTTGGCAGAAACTACACACAGCCTCAAAAATCTTGGACCCCCAGTATTAAACCAAACCTAAGACCTTTATCAAAATAATTTTTTGTTAGAAATAATCGCGTTTATAATGCTGTTTTTTATCAAAAATTAAAAACGCCCAAAAACCTTATCTCTTTCTTCAACTGTAGCATTACATTTGCAAAAATTGTCAGTTTCTTGTATATCTGGAAAAGTATAAGTTGCTCTCAATTGTTCAAAAATGCCTGGACATCGAACTTCCGGTTTTGATAGAGCCAGAATAATCGCTCCACACTCTACACCGACAAGACTGGTCAAATCATAGGATTTCAGCGAGACTTGGCATTCCCAGATCGTCTTTCATCAGAATAGTGGAATTGTTCCAAAAAATTGAAGGTGTGAATAGGAGACCTGATAGTAGGCGTCCTCGTGTTACAGACGAAAGGCAGGATCGATATTTAGCCACTTCTGCTCGACGTTTTCGGAATATCAGTGTCACAGCGATAAGAACGCATTTCAGACGTACGTAGGGTAGACTCATTTCCTACAAATCGGCGAAGGCTGGCTGGTGCCAATTTGCGATCGAGAAGACCCTTGACTGGGCTTACTAGAGGACATAGAGCTGATCGCTTAGAATAGAGCCATCATCATTCTACCTCAATAGAGAAATGTCCTTTTTTGGATTGGCAAGTGACAGTCGCCGTGTAAGGGTATGGAGAGAACCAGGACGCGCTGCACGTTTGGCTTTTCTTCAAGAAGTAGTTTCCTATCAAGGAGGGACAGTACTTTTTTGGGGGGGCATTATGCATGGTTACCGCACTCCTCGTGGGACTTTATTCACGAAACCGAGGAACAGTGTTCTCAGGAGAACGATGGCTCTATCATTGTCAGTGTTATGGAAATATGAATAGGAAGAACGAAGACAGAACCTTCGTTCTCATGAGAACGCTGCTCCACTGTTTCGAGAATAAAGTCCCTGGGGTGCTGACGGAAAAAAACATCCACCTCGAAAATGTTATCATACCGATTTTTCTACCCCAGAGAAATGAATTTGTTCCAAATTTCATTTTCATGGATGAGAACGTTCGCTCACATCGCACTATAATGATCCAAAACGTGTTAGCTGAATCCAATATTGAGAGAATAAACTGGCCGACAAACTCGCCGGACATGATCCCAATTGAGCACGTGTGGGATACCTACGCTTAAAAATCAAACCATTAAAACGTGGGCGTACAATAAAGCCTACGAATATTGGCTAGACCTGCCAGGGATGACACAAGCAAGGGCAGTCATAAGACAACCGGTGAAAGAACGCTCGGTTTGAAGGATGCTGGAGCTCGGTAGAACTAAGCTGAAAACCATAATCGGCTTGTACACTGGACACTGTAGGATAAAGCACCATATGCACAGGGCTGGACTGGTAGATTATTCTGAGTGCAGGCTATACATGAACTTCGAGGAGACAGCTGCAAACATTCTTCACGAGTGTGGCAGGTGGCAGACTGAGGCATCATATCTAAAGTGGAGCAACGGTCCTACTGGGAGACCTAAACAAAATATCCTAACTACTCTCCTGGACTTCATTGGGAAGATAGGTACTTATGAATGAAGAAATATAAATAGGCATGAGCCACAATAGACCGATGAGTTGCAGTGGAGGGCAGTAATATGCCCATACTCATTTTCAACCTAACCTAACCATTCTTTGGACACATTTTTTCATAGCCCAACCTCTGGATAAAAAAGTAACACCGTCAACTATCAATTGGGGACCACGGGAACCATACCAGGAAATCCACATTCTCACCTATCACTTCTCTAATTCCTTCACTATCATGGCGACTGGCAAAGGATTCGACGAACACCTATCGACTTTGAAGAAAATTTAGTAGGTACGTGTAGCTTTATTTACTGCCAGAATAGTCTCTAGTAGAACTTAAGTACAGTTTGATCAGTGCTCCAGTTTTAACGTCTGGATGAATGGATGTTTATTTTAAACATAAGAAAAAAGCTTCCGTCAGTAGTAGAGGTTTTATTAAACAGTTTGTTGAATTTGATGAACAATCTCGTAACCACTTTTTATCAGAATGTTCGTGGTCTAAGGACTAAATCTGATAAAATTATGAGATCATCGTCCGCATGTAACTTCGAAATGATAGCATTAACCGAAACCTGGCTGAATAAAACTTTCTACAACGCTTAATTACTCAACTCCCAATATAGTTTTTCGAAGAGATGGGAACTATAATGAGCTGGGCAGTCAACGAGGGGGCGGAGTACTAATTGCTACACTGGGGCACCTTCACTACTCAGGTATCTCTACATCTTGAACGAACCTTTACGAGGATGTTTGGGTTCAGCTCGATTGAGACGGAAGTAAAATTATTGTTGGCTGTGTCTACTTTTCCCCCAACTATACGGTCGATTGCTATCAGTCTTTCTGTGACACCTGTGAAACTCTTAAAAACATACTTATTCTAAACATATGTTTCTTATATTTGGTGATTTTAACCTGCCATCAATTAAGTGGGTATTTGAAGACGACACAATAGTGCCTAAAGAACCACCATCAGCTTCTGCCGAGGTGCTCATGGATACCATGTACTTTCTTGAACTGCAACAGATACACATCGTTCAGAATGATCTGGGCAGAACTGTGGACCTAATTTTCGTCGACGACTTCATTGATCTCTGCATCACACCCAGTGCTGACCCTCTGGTGGCAATGGATGCTTACCACCCGGCCATCGAAACTTGTTTCTCCCTGGAGCAGATCAAGACATTAAGTGTCAGAACTGAGGTCAAAGTATTTGATTTTCATCGTGCCAATTACTCTGAACTTAACCACTTTTATGAGCAGGCAAACTGATATTTTTTGTCCTCAATAACCGACGTTGATACAATGATCACTCTCTTCTATGAAACCCTTTTTCAGGGTATTAACCTTTCAGTTCCAAAGAAAACAATAAAGAGCGATAAATATCCTAAATGGTATGACAAAGGACTTCGTAAATGCATTGCGCAAAAGAATAGATCATATAAGAAATACAAGAAATCAGGACTGAAAGGTGACTATGAAGCCTACACTAAAATTCGTCGTGAGACTAAAGTCCGCATTAATATGTGCTACTTGTTATATGTTACCAACACTGAGCACCTGATCCCTCAAAATGTCAAACATTTTTGGTCATTTATCAATAATTTAGAGAGGAACTCGAACTTGCCGACGCAGATGAAGACGATGAAGTAGAAAGATTGTAAATTGGACGGCTCTGATTCCATTGCTGACGCATTCGCCACGCACTTCCAAGCATCTTACTTCAGCCACGATGACTTAAATATGACATCCATTGAACCTGTCCAGTTTGCTACTACCCTATCATCTCATAACTTCCAGACACAGAAAATTATAGCCAAGATAAATCTGCTGGACATATCCAAATAGCAGGTCCCGACGGAATACCAGCTATATTTCTGAAAGGTTGCTCGTCTTCCTTAGCCTGACCACTTTGCATTATTTTTCAACGATCTCTGGATTGTGGCTTTTTTCCTGAAAAGTGGAAGTTTTTCCTTCTTCTTCCTATTTTCAAGTCTGGAGATAGGCGAGATATTGAGAACTACCGTGGGATATCGATACTTTCTGCCATCCCAAAAGTATTCGAATCAATCCTAATCGAGGAAATAATCGGAACCTATAAACTTTACCTTATACCAGAACAACACGGATTCTTTAGCAAGCGTTTAACTGCATCCAACCTACCAGTCTACCAGAACTTCTTAATAACCTCCGTTGAGGCTGGACACAAGGTCGACTCCATTCACACAGACCTAGCCAAGGCTTTTGAAAGCGTGTGCCACCTCCTTCTTATGAAAAAAATATCAGAAATTAGTATTTCTGGAAACTAAATATTTAGCATGGATCAAATAATATCTTGGAGATCGAACCCAGAGGGTTGAAGTGTGTGGATACTCCTCAAAAAACCGTCAAGGTCACCTCGGGTGCTCCCCAAGGATCACAAATGGGACCTATTCTTTTCCTGTTGTTTATCAACGATGTTTCCCCCTGCTTCCATTCCTCGCACTTTCTCCTGTATGCTAATGACCTGAAATTTTATAATGTTAGAAATGGAGTTTCCAACCGACTGCAACCAGATCTCGACAGATTTGCTTATTGGTGTTCTTGAAACCTACTGAAAATCAACTGGATATGTCCAAATGCAAATCAATAACATTCCACAAGAGTACATTTCCTAACATGTCAACATATAAGATTGGTGGTCAACAAATTGATAATGTTGAATTCATCAACGACCTTGGAGGAACGTTCGATCAAAAACTGATATTCAAAATGCACATCGATAATATTGTTCTCAAAAGCTGGAGATTGCTTGGCTTCATTAAGCGAAATACCGAACACATCAACGACAGAAAGGCACTTACATGTCTTTACAACGCCCTTGTATGCAGCACTCTCGAATACTGCTCCGTCATCTGGTCCCCACATTATACCATCCATATTAAAGGGCTAGAGAACATCCAAAACAGGTTTCTAAAAAACCTACTATATAAACAGCGCTTTCCTTCATCTGGAATACCTTATGAAACCAGACTGTTGCTGTGTGGGGTGGGATGATGAGCCTTGAGCAGAGACGGAATCACGCCCTACTCATTATTCTTTACAAAATCCTGAATAATTGGATAGATTGCAGCACATTATTGGAATCAATATTATTTTTGGTCCCCATTAGACGAACCAGACATCAACTTTTTTTTGAGCACCCGCACATAACGAATTATGGATTCACAGCTTTTGTGGACAGAACGATTTGCAATTACAACAGAAATTATAGGGAGTGTGATCTTTTGAATTGTTCCTTATTGTCGATTAAACGTTGTGTCTAAACTTTAGATTTTAATTAATATTTGCTTATGTGTACTACTAGTCGAACTGTTGTTCACTGTGATTTTGTCCTATATCTTATTTTTTTTAACCATATTTTTTCATCTATGTACCATTTAGAAAACTTATTGTTATTCTGTAGTGTACCGATTGAGTAAATAAATAAATAAATAAAATAAAGGCCAAGACTAGCGAAATACTGAAACTAATGCCAACGAGAATTGAACAGTTTTGCAGCCCTAAATCCAAAAGTTACAAATGATCTCTTTCAATTTGTATTTATTATTTCTGCGTCACGCATAAGATTTCAAATTTAAAACACTTCAAAATTGTCACGTTCCATCATTTCCTGGAAATCTATTTTAATTTGCACCGGGAATAAAGTAAAGGCCCATGCATCGTCGAACAATTTCCAATGGCAAAGCGTTTCGCATTATACGTACTTACCTTGAGTACGGCAAAATGAAATTTGTTGCATAAATGTATAGCTCTTAACAATGGAATATCTTTGATATTAGAGCTTCGACAACTCGTGTAATTCAGAAAAAAAAATACCATTTTTTTTTCTCCAGTGTCCCGAATTTCAAATTAGTACTGTGTCATGCTCGCAACAACATCAAATAGGATAATGAGCAAATAACATTGTTAAAGTGTCCATTTTGTCATCTAGTGCGAATCAAAATTAGATCCCCACCGTAATGGTAATGCTCAGTTCATTACAAATGCAAGCAAATCGTGATTATAACACACATTATTGGCGTGTGTAGTTTGTATAGATGGAGGCGGAAGAGAGATTATATATAGAAGATTAAAGAGAAAATTGTTTGTTGGGGTGCGAAGCCGTATTAGCTTTTGTAGCTAAATAATGTTGGGAACAGCATGAATATTTTAATCTGAAAATCATTTATAATTTCTGTACCGAATAAGTAATAGCGTTGATTGAGTAGTGGTATCAATCAACGGTAATAGGTAGGTAAAAATCTGATATTGTTTCTATGTCAAATTCGATTTTGGCCTACGCAGAGGGAATGAAAAAAATAAATTAAACCAAGCGGAAAATGAATTTCTTCAAGATGGCAAAAAGTATTTTTCCAATATATACGACCATGCTATCGCGTCGGAATATAAATCAGAATTTTTAAATTTAATTTTATCCCTTACTCATGTCGGGGCATTCATTTTTCCGAAAGGATTCGGTGATATATTGGAAAATGAACAATCTATAAATTTTATATAAATTCATGCCTTGGAAAACAAAAATTGAAGATCAACGTATCACATTTAACAATTTCTAAAGATGAAGATCAAGATTAAATTTAAGTCAACGACTAATAATGGTTTGGTGAAATATGGCTGGCGATATGGCGATATATGCTTTCTTTATTCTCTTAGTGATATGAGAGTTCCAAGTTAGTTTGCAATCGAGTATCACTTCCAGATATTTGACCTCGGCAGCAAAGTTCAGTTCGGTATTTAAGAGTCTGGCTCAGTGGCGTAGCTAGGTGTCAGCGACGTCGGCGACTGCTGACGGCCTTGCACCTTAAAGGGAGTGTGACCCAAAAATGAAAGTTTTAGTGCAAAAAAAATCTAAGAATAAATATCTAAACCGCATCTTGCTACGATGGTCCGTTTTCGAGTTAGGGCGGTTTAAAGTTCCAACTAGAGATTTGTGACGTGACACTGGATTATCAGGGACAGTATTAACAGGTGTAAGAATTTTCCAAAACAAAATACAATTATCTCCTAGAGCGAATTGCAACCACTTAAAGTATAGGGTACGGCTGACGACTGAACGAACAGAAGACTGCGATATCGGCGGTTGTGACATCACAAGTACCTGCATAATTTACCTTCACAAGGAATTTTTTCGAAGACTATTTTGAATATAGGACTGCAGTTTTCACGAGAGATCTTAGAATTTTTTTCTTGATTTTAGTAGCTTAAGTCGTTTTTTAGGGTCACACCCCCTTTAAGGACCCTCGCAAAAAATAGGTTACCGAACCTAAGAATTGGTACTTTTCGATTTCCCAAAATAAAACGTAGAGAACAAAATAAACTTGATCCTATGTTTATGTACAGGATGTTTTTTTATATATTGACACCCCATCTACAGCCTTTATCTTTATAGATCGAAGCAAGGTGTAAATACAAAAGTTGCACAGCTTTGGCTTTATTTTTAGAATACATCGTCAGACAGAAAAATTGAATGTCAGAAAGGTGAAATTTTGCATGCTTTCAGCTTTTTTCAAATAGGATGCCCTATATTTAGTTCTTTATTCTTGAAGAGCACAATGCCCCGATTCCAAAAATCAAAAATATATATGTAGTTTGTCTATATTTGGTTGAGCAGCCTCTTATATATTCAGCTCCAAAAATTGTACAAAAACTATCCTACTAACTGATTTTGTTTGTCAATTATTCTATCTGTATGAACAGGTGAACACTGCAGGTAAAATTTGAGGTACTTGGTTTCTCTGATGGCATTTTTAAAATTTTTAGAATCAAATATGTTGAAGATATCTCAACCAAATAAAAAGCAAAGTATATATTTTTGGAATCAGGTGTGCTCTTCAAGAAGACGAGAAAGCAAAAGTGAATTTCAAATGTTTGTCCTGAATTTCGATCTTTCCATTCTTCCATCCACTTGCAAAATTTCAATCTACTCCCTTATACCATTTACTCAAAAAACCCAAAAACTTCTTTCAAAGTCATTTATTGGAAATTTGAGATTTTTCAAAATGACATCAATGTACCATCGTCACCAAAAGTATCTGGGACAAAAATGATGCATAATAATCTCCCGGACTAGTTTTACTGTCATTCATTTCTATGCATTTGATTCATGGTTTGACAAATATTTGACAATAAAATTAATATAATAGTACAAAAGCTAATATGATGCTGTCCCAGTTACTTTTGGTGAGGATGGTACAATTTCCCTTACAACTTTGTTAATTTCAATCCGCTCTTAACGTAATTAGGCTTCAATTGGAGCCAATTAATTTCTCTACAAATCTCTTGTGAATTATTTGAATCCAGATTCGATAGTTTTGCAGCTGCAAAGCTCCAAAGTCTTTTAACTATGATTTTTATCAGGAAAATGACACTAACATATATTTTGCTTCACAACTTTGTTAATTTCAATCCGATCTCAACGTAATAAGGCTTCAATTAAGGCCAATCAAATTCTCTACAGATGAATAATTTCAATCCAGCTTCAATAGTTATGCGGCTGCAAAGCTGCCAATTCAAATGTAATTAGGCTCAATATTCATTGATAAAATCCAAGTCAATAGCCTGTAATAGACAAAAATTGAAATAAAATAAGGCGGAAAATTTCAAATTTCCAATTTTTAAGTCTAGACTCGTGTTAAAGGCCCTTTAGTTACTCAAAAATACAACTTCCATAGCCAAAATAACTCAAAAAAGCATTTGAAGCTCTATAAATAATGAAAACAAAATTTCCAACTTACATTTTGCCTCTGGAAGCTGGAAGTTGTTTTGAGGCCCGATTCTCGTCTCAGGGACAAGAGCCCCCCAATAAAAAAAATGTTTTGTCTTTGTCAACGTAATCGAAAAGTGAACGAGAATGATAGAGACGAAAAATGTGTTCTCTTGGGGAGCTCTACTCCCTGAGACGAGAATCGCCCCCCGCTGAGATATTTCTTTCTCGAAAAATGAACTCAAACTTACATTGAAAAGCAATTTTTGCCAATTTGAATTTTGAATTTGGTCTGGCTCTTGATTCCAGTGTTCAAAATGAAAAAAACTAGACAACAAACAGTGAAATCTTACCATGGTTTTTTTGAAGTTCCTACCATAACTTCACATAATTTGGATTCCAGTGTCTTTTTCAGCTTCTTTCCTCAATAATCTTGCAAATTTAGGATTAAACAATTGGTTATTAGTGCGGCCCTGTAACAAAATGTTAACAATTTAAGTTTCTTGTTAGGAAAAGTTTTATTTTCAATAACTTACCTTATTAAGTTTGCCAATTGTAACTTCAAGCCCAATTTTCATACCACCCTAGAGGTACGAGCTGTCGAGGCTTTTTTTTGAGTGGTTATCCCCGGTAGGCCTAGTCCACTCGAAAGTACACTTGTACAGCCAAAACCGCCAACTATCCATTAATTCAACCTTCACTCGCCAGCTAGGAAGGCTCCACCGTAAACACTTACCATAAATAGTGTATTAGTGCGACATAAGGGGTCCAGGACAACTATGGCATTAGGCTCCCCCGGGGCTTCCCTGCCTTGAAGATTCAGTCGAATCATGAACTGTTTTTTGGGAATTGACACATATGTGATTTCACCTGGAAGAGAAAAGTAATCAAAGTTTGGATCCATGTCCAGTCATTTGTCCCATGTCCAAAGTGACAACCAATTTGCAAGAAAGGCTGTCCAATATCCAAAGCAATGATGACCTTACTGGAAAAGTTATTAAGACAAAATGGACATAGAAAAGAGAAACCTGGAATGTTTGATAAATCTATTCTTATTGTGCCTGAAAAACACAATATTATTAACCATTCATAAGGCCTCTGCTGATCCAGGTGGTCCATTTGTGCCATATGTCCAGAGCTGAAACCATTCCCAACTTAAAAAAGACAAACTGGATTCAGGAACATTTAGGTGTCATTTAGGTAGTCATTTGTGACATATGCAGGGTCAAAACCCAGCTAGCTTCCTGGTTCAAGTTGAAAAAGGGATGCCTGGAAAAAACAACTTTATGTTAGTGAAAATTTAAATGTTTGATATTAAAAATTATCTGTTTATTCAGCTTCCAATATCACAACACCCTGAAAAAAAATCCAACGGTGTCCAGAGCATCCTACTCTAGAATTCCAACGGTGTTCAGGGCATCCTACCCTAGAATATCAAACGATGTCCGAGGCATCCTTCCCCGAAAAGCATAAAATCCTCAGAAACATATAATTTTCTGAAAAGCATGAAAATCAAAACAACACAGTTTAGGAAAAGCAAAAAGGATACTTTTTTTTTTCAATGTATCCTATGTTCTTCTAGAAAGTAGTCTGGAAGCAACTTGAAGGGACTATATGTCCAGGAAAGATGATGTTGTCTTCATCTAAAACACACGAAACAAAAAATTTATTCAGCTGTTAATAATCTGGAAACAACTTATGTCCACGAAACTGCATTGTTGTTGATATTGTCTTCATCTGGAACACACAATTCAAAATTATCAAAGCGAGCATTCAGCTGTTCTGTGCCCCTTTGGGCTTGATTCAGTATTGAAATTACATTGTTCCAACACCCAACAGCATTCGTAATTTAACCCTTTCTCGCCAGTAGCAGTTTTGCCGCTGCTACACATACCGTGATAGTATATTAGTGCAGCCAATGATATCCAGGACAACTATGGCATTAGGCTTCCCCACGACGCAGCTGGTACCGAAAAGAAACGCTCAAACCACCAATGTTGGTGAATATTGGCAACTTCAGTTTTTTTGATTGAGTTAATGAAAAGTTTACAACCAAATGCTCAATTATTATTTTTATGTCTGTGGAAAATGTACTATTACCTTGCGTTTTTGCTTCAGGGACTTACACAACTCAATTCAGATTTTCACCAGGAATAATTGAGAGCCTATTTTACTTGATTGGGCTTAGAAGATTCTGGACTATATTGGGTGACATCAGAAGAATGCTCACCTAAGGAATAAAAGTGGCACAATTTTTATGGATATCAATGAAATGCACTCTTTTGCATTTTATTTTTTTTTTGGGAACTACTAGAAGGAAAATTGTCAAACCTTTAGGAGAAAAAGTGGAAAGTGAGGAGCTCATCATACTAAAATTTCCAAACTTATCCAGTAAAAAATAATAAAATGGATATGTAAGTACCTGTGAAAAATCCGTCTAGAAAAAGTTTGTTATTATAGGCTCAGGCTCTTTGAGAGTCATTTTACCCATCAAATTTATTAAAATAATACATGATTAGGCTCAGACGACTTCTAGACTTTGTTCGCTTACACCTAAAAAAAATTAACACAGCGGTAGGAAAATTATTCATGTACCTTGAGTATACTGAAACAAAATTACAAATTAAAATTGATTAGTAACATAGGAAAGCGTATTATAAATCATCAAATTCTTCAATACCAAACTTCAATTATTTTATGGTGGACTCACCCTGTATCTAATTACAAACCAAATGACAGGTAGAAAAGGTAAATTTACTGCATATTTTCGACTTGTTTTTACTGACACATAGTGCCGCATTTGAAAGTCCGCTCTAATTACAAATAAACATAAAGTTTTAGCTTTTACAAACAAATCTTGAGAAAAAGTGTCCAAATAATTATCTTGGCTCCTGGACTATTAGGTCTTCTAAAATTACCTATTGACTGGATTCTCATAAATCGTTTAATGACTGGCTTTTCAAGAGTGCCTACCCAACACCTCCATGAGTGTCTCAAAAAAATTGCAAAAACAGCTACTACAACTTGATAGCTATCTTTCTCTAGCAATCAGCTAAAGAGTATTTTGTGTAATGCCCTTATATATGTTTGTATCATTTTGGAAATATGTTAAGTGGACTACCATTAGCAATTACCCACAGGTTAGAGTTAATTTGGCTTAGTTGTGGTAGGTTAGTTGGGTTGTTACTAGTGGTAGTGGCTTGAAATTTGCAATAGATAAGACTTATTTTGAGATACTTCTATAAGACATTGGAACATTTGTATCAAATGGATTTATAGTAGGGTTTAAATAGCTATTCAATTGAAAACTGGGCAAAAATCAATTTTTTTAGGACACTCCAGCATTCTATTACAACAATACCTACATCCAACATACAGCATTCTATTCCAGCAGTACCTACATATCTAGAATCCAGCATTCTATTTCACAACCACTCTATATCTAGATCATTCATTCATCACACAACTCATCTATACTTTCTTCATTAACACACTTTTGGAAAACCAAGTCAAAAAAAAAGTTCATGATGAAAATAGTAATAGGCGCGAAAGATTTTCTGGGAAACTAATTTTTGGACACCCTGTATAATTTACTCAAGTGTCCATATAGAGAATCAAATAAATCCATATTTAAATTAAAAAAAAAAAAAAAAACATAAATAAGAAAGTTCTGGATTGTTCCAGACTCATACATTAGAAACATCAAAGGACGTTCATTCAAAATTCAATAAATCCCTCGATAAATCCCAATTAACAAAAAAATAATTGTTGGTACTACTTACCAAAATTCGGTAGCACTATGGGTACACGGTACGCGACACAATAATCGGAAAATGGCGGTCGAAAAATCTTAACTTGTGTGAAAAAAGTCGCTAATCCCCGGACGCGACCTGGCGGTAATTTATCCATCGGCGATTCGTACTCGACCGAATCTCAATCCCAAGTAAATCCCTTTGTCTTATCCGACAAATAAATTCGAATATCAACCCCAAAAAAAAAAAGGTAAACAGATAAGGTAATAAATATGAGTAAGTGAGATGGGCAAAAAAACTAACTGCGTAATAGATTAGTATCCCGACGGCAAGTGTAAATGTAAATCCCCTGTTTCTAGTTAGTTACAGGGCCGAATTAGTGTAATTTTTTTTAAAGTTTATTTTAGCTTTGTTCCAACAAAGCAGAAAAAAACTGTACAATGATAACCGTCAAGGTTTTGCGCAATACCAAAAAATTCGTATACAGAATGGCTTCGAAATCGTATTTTGGGGCGGTTTTTGGAGCGGACTTTGATTTTTGTCTATTCCAGGCTTTAAAAGAATTCTGAGGTTTTTAAATTGTTCAAAATATCGCTGGAAAGTGTTCTAAATGGCTTATGGAAGTTCTAAAATGTTCTAACTTGGCTTGAAGAGTTCTGATGCATTCTAGAAGTTTTTCAATAATTTCTAAATTGTTTTAATTGATTTTTAAGTATTTTAGAGCCCTATTGAAGCTCCAATAAGTGTTCTAAGTTGGTCCAAAAAAGTTCTGAAAAGTTTCCAGTTCTAAATTGAATCCTAATATTGTTCTAGAATAATTTTCTTAATTGCAAATCTTGACACGCTCATGAATAATTGCTTATGTCTTCGATTATTTTTGAGCAAATTAGTAATAACTATATATCATTGGAAAGAGTATTAAATTCTCTATAAGCCCGTGCAAGATTGGTTTTTGTAGCTTGTTAATCTTTTCAAGATATTAAGCTTCAAAGTTGAAATTTAGTCGAGATTTTGTCCAAAACTTCAAACTTGATTTTCTCAAAAACTCCAAATGCTAGCGATTTCAACTAAACACTATCTTGAAGCTCTTATCAAGGGCTACAATTCCTGAAATTTTTGTGTACTGCTTTTGGTTACCAAGATATTCAGATTTGAAGATTTAAAATCCAAAAACCCTTAGGAAAAAGTGCAAAAAATTGAAAATTTTTAATTTTGGGTTTTTCTCATTTTTGACTTTGGAAATCAATATAGCGGGTCCAAATTAGCCAGAAACAACTCTAACATCAATTACATTTGGAAATTTCAATGAGAAAAAAAAATCCAAAAAGAAATCTCATTTTTGGCTCTGGAAATTTTTTGAAATCTTAACACGCTCATGAATAATTACCTTTATCTTCCATTATTTTTGAGCAAATTAATAATAAACATTGAGAAGAGCGTTAAATTCTCTATAAGCCCGTACAAAATTGGTTTTTGTAGCTTGTGAAGTTTCCAAGATATTGAGCCTCAAAGTGGAAGGACCCTAGAGAAAACTCAAAAGCCTGTAATAGAAAAACAATAATTTTTCAATAATTTTTCCTCAAATGTTTTCATTCGTATTTCTCTCAAAAAACATTTACATATAATATTAGGAAATTGCCTATAAATTTGAAAGCCCATTAATTGTGTGAATTATCTCGTTTAAAACATAAAACAAAACGTAAAATTTTAAATAAATGTTGATTAGAAACACAGTTTGAACGACATCCTACCTGGAACAGATGAAAATTACACGACTATAGATTTTAAAGAGGCTGAAAACAGGAACTTTGAAAAGACGACTTCATTTTGTGTGATGGATCTAGCTTTAGGACCTTATAAAACAACGAAAAAGCCCTTTAATGTCTCAAAATATTACTGGTACAAACTTCCTTTTTACTGGAAATCAGTCACAAAAGCCCAAAAAGTATGTTCTTACAAAAATCACAAACCTTCCATTGGTTGAAAACAGGAAACTGGTTTGCACCAATCGAAATAACGCCCTTTTGTGAGAACAGGCTTAAAGATTCCAATCAAAATTGCAAACATTATAATAATAATAGCACAATAGTACTGGTACTGCTTAGTACGGCCCTGACCACCCAAACTTCTTGGGAAATATTGAAATAGGTAGATATATTGGAAACACACAAAATATAGGAAATTTGTTTCTGTTACCTACCTACTGTAGAAATGGCTTCTCTAAAAAGAATATTTATTTATGAAAAAACTGGAATAAATTTGAGCTTTAGTAGATATCGTTGATTGGTTATATGCAGCTTTTTGTTACAAGAAATATGGCCAACCTACATAAAAAGGGCATCGCAATGCGGATGTCACTGACGTCTACGCTTGGTTTGGCTACGCCATTGGTCTGGCTGCTGGCAGAAGTACCAATTTCCTCTTTTTTATGAATATGACTGAGTTTTTTTTGGGGTTGATGGACAGAGTGTATTCCGTGCACCATCTTTCCTTTATTGTTGACATCTTGCGCACTTATTATTCTACATTTAACGCTTTTATTACACATTTTCCATATGAAGAATATTCCGATTATTGTTCAATGTTCAAACTAGATAAATCAAGTTTTTCAAACTTTTTTCAGCTTGAATAAGAAAGAAAATTATCTGTCTCTCCCATAAACCATCAACCATTGATTTCACATATTAACATTTTTTTATTGTTGAACGTAGGTATAAGTTATGTAGATAGGTACCGTAATAACTTTTCACCACACTCGACAAAAGCTCAAATACCAAATAATCAATGGATGTCAAAATAAGCATTGAGAAGATTTAATTTACAAGGCTGTAATTACGCTGAATAGAAAAGTCCCTATTATAAGATAAGTCATTGTTGAAAGCATATTTATGGGTGATTGTGACGAATTTAATAATTGTATTCTTAGAAATTGAGATAAACTTGGTTATAAAAATTATAACTTATGAGCTGCTTCAAAGGCAAGTATCGATTTCATAGAATTTGAAATATTTTTTTAAGGAAGGTTTTTAGAAACCCTCCAATATTCATTTTTCAAATAAAAATATATAATATTAAATAAAATGAGGTATTTTAGAAGCAAATAACTGTCGCAAACCGTCATAAATTTAAAGTTGCTGTCCATAAATCACGCACAGGAGAAGTTTATGTATGAATAATTGAGATTTACAAGTCATAAAATAAAAATGTCCATTGACGGTAATTAAAAAAGCTAGATATGTACAAATTTGCATAAATATGAATTTGATTTTAGGGAATGGCAAAACAAAGTCCTGGTAAAATTGTTGATTTTCTGCGGGACATTTGTTTGTTGTTTTTGATTCTAGCCCAAATACATAAATCTGGTTATTTTAACTAAAGATTTTGACTAAGTATGTCTCAAGTTGCTTCTACACCTAGGATTTATTAAGTTAATCCGATTAAAATTATTTTAAATGATCTAAGCGGATTTCAACATTTCTTCACCTGTTTCTTTAGAAGCCATAAGTCGATGAAAATGTCAGATTAAGAATCTATTAACCTGCGCTAAGCGCATAACCACTTAATTACTGTCATTATTTCAAATGTATATTTTACATTTTAATAATTTTCTTGCTTTTTAGTAAGCAGGTGTCATAGAGGAAAAAGTGGTATCTACATTTAAATATGTCGAATAAAATTAGAAAATTCATGTGACTTCTGGGCCAATTACTATGGTAAATATGACGTTTCTATTGCAGCGAATGTTATTAATAAAGTTACTTTAAATAACATTCGTAAAAACTTGTTTAAAGGTCTGGAAAAAATATTGGCTTTGAAATTGATAAATGCATGTAAATTTCTAATGAGTTTTCCGTATAAGGACTTACATCATATGGATTTAAAATTATATGTTGGAATCTACTAAAAAATTCTCGAAATTCCTTTTTCAGTTTAGTGGTAATTCCTTAGTTAGGGGTGTATGATTCTTTCTCCAATGCACACTTTAACAAATAACTTACAAGCGTGTGTTCCCAATCTTGATAATCAAAAAAATATGTTTTCTGTAAGTCTACAGTTCCATAACGAATAAATCAAAATAATATTCGTGAATGCCATATTGATATTCTAGACCAATAACTCAAAATATAAAAATATGGCAACAATATCATTAATCAAATCCATCGATCTTGAGTAGAAATAGTTTCCGAAAGCCATGAAACTCTGACTAAGCGCTTCGAGACACCAATTTCGGATATTAAACTTTTAGCTTAGCTAAAAACTGAATATATTGATTGCCAATGCAAAATAAACTTGTAATAAAATGTTTTAAAAATTACATTTTTCCTTCCTAGATAGATATAATAGGTATGTAAAGAAACCCCGCTTCAACATTTTTGTAGTTTCGAAAAGGCCAAAAGAAGCTATTTTTCACTGTGTTTTTCTCACAAGAGCGTATATACGTATTTTCTTCTTTTTGCTCACCTTTCAACACCAGAACTGAAATGAATTTTGTTTATGTAGGCGTAGGCATTATACATTTAAATGCGTAAGTATTGCATCTTGAAATCTTGCTTTTGCTATTGCTATTTAGAAGTCCAATGAAAAATTTCTCACAGTTTTTTCTGGCTGATTTTAAATATTTTGCTATACTAACGTTAAAAGGTACCAGAGATATGATCTAATAGAGTCACTTAGTTCAGGTAAAGTAGATACAAGAGCGCTCGTGAAAACTTCCCCCTTGTTAAGACGGTTTTACACTGACAATTTATTGATCAAGTCGCTTGTCAAGAAATATTGATAATGTAAAACGCCAAATTGGCGACAATTTAACTTGTCCAAGTTCTCGCTCAATTTATTGACGAATTAGCGCATGTTCTATTTTTCCGTCAATTTTTGTGTCAATTCAGGATTTCCACCTAGAAATGACTCTTTAATGGTCGTTTGCACCGACCATTTTAAGGGAGGTTTAACGATAATCAACGTTTAAAGTGACATTTTTACATGTAATAAAGTCACTTTAAACGTTGATTATCGTTAAACCTACCTTAAAATATTCGGTGCAAACGGCTATTAAAATATTAAAGCGAGGTGAGGATAATTATTTTCATTTATCATTTGCTTATTGATGTTCAATTTATTCTTCTACCTTCAGTTTCTTCTAGTTTTATTATTAAACATCTTCAAATATATTTCTGAGTGAGCCATAAATAAAAATACATAACCTTGAAATTCTGGTAAAGTTGGTAGAATTGTTTATTGTCGTTTGTGTTGTCAACAAGCTGATCCGGTGTAAAGCGAAGTTGAGCCATTGTTGAGCCAACATAAATTGGCAAATAAATTGACAAACAAATTGATCAATTTTAATTGTCAGTGTAAAACTAGCATTAGGGAATAATGATAAACTTAAAATTTTCGTCATTATTACCTAGGTATATTTTGGAATCGGGACGTAGTGCGGTGTAATTAATAAAATTGACCTGTGTGCCACAAAAATACCATTGACATATACATATAGCGGCCTAAAAAAAAAAAGATGAAAACTATAGAAACGTACCCAAATAAATTGGATGAACCAAAACATTGATAATATCAAATCCGAATCCTATACACGATGTTAATTGGTGAGGATTTTTTGTTCATTTTGCATCGAAACAAAGAACTCTTTTGTCATTAAAAAACCAATTGCTAAGAATTCTTGGACGACAATAGGACACCCATATTGATCAGCCAGGCTTGGGTGGTCACTATACATTACCCACAAGCTGAGACATAATTATCATGCTAAATTAAAAAGAACAATGATTGAACAAACCGGCCAAAATTGCGATGAGGTTGGTTTCTCAGAAAAAAATTTGCAGAAGAATATGACGACTCAACACTATTTTGCACAGGAACAGAAACATACCTAATGTGGGTCAGGTTAGAATAATTTGGTGTTTAACAAAATTTTAAAATTACAGAAAATTATCTAGTAGTAATCTAAGTTTGTTCTGCGTTTAAGAAATACATCACCACTATCTAGTAGAGAGAGAAACGGAAATCAAGCTAATCCTAATAAGAAAAATCGACCTCTAGAAAAAAAAAATATATTAACTGTGCTCCTAAAATTCAAAATGATTAACCCACAAATAGTTCCAATAATGAAAACCATACGCGATGATACTTCTTCACAAAGTAAGCGACACAAACTTCGGGTGCTCATTGAAATCGGTATGTATCCGTGAAGAAGGACTCACGTACAGGACAATTAGAAGACTTAGGGCCGGTTTATTCACCTTCTGATAAACTGTCAGGTACGCAATCTGATGGATGAAAACACAATCTGTAATCTCATTGGTAGGCCAGTTATCCGCCAACCAATAGAATTATAGAACGGTAAATTAGTCTGGCAGATACTTACCAGCAATTTTATTAAGAAGAATAAACCGGACCTAAGTTGACAAATCACAGCGCATGCGGTAAGAGAAGCGACAAAATCGTTCCATCCTTACATACCACCGAATATCAGGGATGGATCGTTTATTCCCGGCTTTTCTGCAGAACGGACTGGATATTCTACTACCTTCATCAATAACGATATTCAAATCAAGGCCAGCTTGGTTTCAAATACCAAGCAACTAGCTGCTCAAGAACAAGGGGAGTATACACAAGACAGGTAGAACCGACCTTCAACCTAAATCCTTCAGACCAATAAGTCTTAAAATCCTTCAGACCAATAAGTCTTAAAATCCTTCAGACCAATAAGTCTTAAAAGTCTGGAGAAAGTGCTGGACGCACAGAGGAAAGGGTCATTAGGGCACAACCCATTGAGTGTTGATCAGTATACCCCAGAGTGACAAATCGACGGAACTTGCACTTCAGACATTGGTCTGCTAGTCCCCTGACAACAAGGAGATTAGGTGCACTGCAGGGTTCAGCGAAATAGGAGAAGCCTCCAACAAAAACTCTCAATAACACCCCCTATGAATCGTCTACTTCCAGAGGAATTGAGCCTCTTATCTGTGACTGGATTCGCAAGACGCTTGAGATCAGGTATACCGGGTGGGGCACGAAAAACTTTCCAGCCAGGTTTTCTCAGGTGTTAGGTGTTTAATCAAAAATCGCTCAGACATGTCAATTTTTGTTTTTTGGGGGACACATTTTATATGTATTTTTACCCCCTACCTGTGATCCCCTAAGTGGGGGTAACAGGTACCCACAAAATTTCAAATGAAAAGGGGGATCGAGTGATACGTCATTTGTTAGCCATTTTCATTAAGATTATATCCCCGAAGTTTCAAGTTGCTACTATTTACCCTGTGGAAATGGCGGCTTGTCAAAGTTAGGAAAAATCAATGGAAAAATGCTGTATGGTTTTTACCTCTTACCTACGCATAGGTGTGACAGGTAAAAACTGTACAGTTTAGATTATCGAATGTAATACCACAAGAGGTTTCAGGATTACCGGATAATACTTTTACCTGTCACGAAACGCGTTACGCAGCAACACCACGACTCCGAAGGAGGAGTGGTGTTGCTGGAAACGCGTTGAGTGTCAGGTAAAAGTATTAGGCAATCCTGAAACATCGAGTGGCATTCAAAAGGTTATACAACGAACTAAACTTCGATACTTTATTGATTTTTATTGGCAAATGAACAATATTGCCACCCTGCCGCCATTTCGGCAGGGTTAATAGTAGCAACTTTAAACTACGGGGATATAATCTCAATGAAAATAGCTACCAATTAACATATCACTCGACCCCTCTTTCCATTTGAAGTTTTGGGAGTACCTGTTACCCCCACTTAGGGGTTCACAGGTAGGGCGTGAAAATACCAATAAAATGTGTCCCCCAAAAAACAAAAATTGACGTGTCTGAGCGATTTTTGATTAAACACCTAACACCTGAGAAAACCTGGGTTTTTCGTGCCCCACCCGGTATAACGAGCCAGCATACAGGGGGAAATAGTTTAGGGCTGCCAGGGGCTGCCCGCATGAAGGGGTTCTCTCTCCTCCTCTGTGATTCCTATTGGTGGACAAGCTGCTGGCCATAATCCAACTGTGGGAGGTCGACCTGCAGGTTTACGCGGACGACATAGCCATCATTGTAATAAGGGGAACGTAGTAGTTATGGGAACGTAGACTCTCAGGAAATAAAAGACAAAACTTGCATGGTGCGACAGTGAGGATATGACAATAAATCCTCCCAAAATAACTGTAGTACCCTTCACAAGGAAGAGGAAGCTTAACCATCTGATACCACAGCATCTGACATTAGCAACGATCAGCTATCCAAGTAAATAATGGACAAAAATGACTTTGGATCCACTGATGAAGTATTTATTGACCCTAAACACAAATTTGGGCCAAGAGACAAACATTTCGTGCACTGCGTGGCTGAGGTCAACCCATGCACAAGATCCCAGCTTTTGGAGAGAAAAAGCATACCTATATTTAAACTGGCACTCGTGCAACATAGAATGCAAAATTTCAATCACGAAATGTTACAATTGTCAAGGATACGAACACTGTGCCATAAAATGCGCACACGCCATTGGCTTTGGCTACTGTGCCGAAGGGCATGACTCCGGAACCTGCACAAACAAAGAAATTCCAGAAAAGATCAAATGTATCTTGTGTGTAAAAGCAAAAGTTAACGACAACAATCACAGGCCTAAAGATGGCAGATGCATGGCTTAGTAGGAGAGCCGGCAATATTAACAGGTATGTGATCGTTGCAATGGATAATTTTCGAATAAAAGAATAGCTCATAGTTACCTTTAAACCAAATGGATGGGTGGCCTTGATTCTCATGGCCGCAACCCTTTGATCGCTGGGCGTAAACTACCCCTCTTTTTTCGGAGGAACAATGTTATTGTTGCAATAGCTGAAAATTCTTTGATATGTCTTCTCAAATAATATACAGGGTGTCCCACGGTGGATGGCGTATTAGACGTTTATGGAGAACTAAAAAGCGGATCATTTTGAAAATTTGGCAACCGGGATAAACGACCATGATCTACACTTTAAAAATATTTTTGACCATGCGGTGTTGCCGCTTCTACTCTAAACTAGTGGCAACATCACTATTTTAAATGGAGCACCCCGTATTAAATTGCATATTTGGATTCTGCGTAAAATTCTAAGCAGATTTCATGTGATATACCCTATACTTAAGTTCAACTGTTTTGGAAATATTGACAGTTGAAAATTGACTTTTTACAACTTTGACAGGCTGTAGAACCTGAACGGTTAATTTTAGAGGAAAACCGATTTTACATTCCTATCTTAGATTTTTATAAACTATCATTTGACACCAACTTAGAATTAAATCCATGATTAAAAATTTCAGTTAAATTTAATCTCTGGTTAAGTTCAAAGTTGGTGTTAAATGATAGTTTATCAAAATCTAAGATAGGAATGTGAAATCGGTTTTCCTCTAAAATTAACCAATTAGGTTTTACAGCCTGTTAAATTTGCAAAAAGTCAATTTTCAACTGTCAATATTTCCAAAACAGTTGAACTTAGGTATAGGGTATATCACATGAAATCTGCTCAGAATTTTACGTAGAATCCAAATATGCAATTAAATACGGGGTGTTCCATTTAAAATAGTGATGTTGCCACTAGTTTAGAGTAGAAGCGGCAACACCGCATGGTCAAAAATATTTTTAAAGTGTAGATCATGGTCGTTTATCCCGTTTGCCAAATTTTCAAAATGATTCGCTTTTTAGTTCTCCATAAACGTCTAATACGCCATCCACCGTGGGACACCCTGTATAGGGTGGCCTCGATTTTGATGGCCGGAAATGATGGTGACCCTCATTGAAAGTCGAGCGCGCGCGTTATTTGGCTTGCTAAATACAAATTTTTGAAAGTGACAGCTTTCAAAGTCACTTTTAAAGTTAAAAGAGGACTCTGTGAAGAGGATTTTGCAGAAAGCTGTAGGTCTTTAGACAAAAAAAGGAACATAAAATTGTGTTAATAAAGTGTTTGCCGCATATGATGAGAACCCCCTACACCGCAAGGTACTTCTTATTTGTTGCGCTTATGGTTCTTGAAGTATCTTTTTATAAAACAACTTTACGGCCATGAAAATCGGGGCAACCCATCCATTTGGTTTAAAGGTTACTATGAACTATTGTTTTATGTAGAAATTATCCATTGCAACGATCACATACCCGTTAGTATTGCCTCAGACGCCTCATAGGCGATTTCGCCTCAGTTCAGTCAAACAGGTACCATTCAATTTCGGATGGGTGAATGATGCTGTCACAACTACTTTGGTAGGCCCTTTGGTCTGTCAGATGCTATACCGCGGTTTGACTGGGTAGTGGATGTTTGGTAGCTTTCTGTTTCTTTTTCTCTCATGTCCAAATAAACATGTCAAAGTCAAAATGTACCAAACGCCCTATCCACTGAATTGGGATGAGATTGTTGAGCTACGTCACTTACGTACCAATTGGTTAACCATTTGCCTACCAAACAGCAGATGAAAATCTGGGGCGAAATCGCCTTTAGAGCAGGTAAAGGTAAAGACGAGTAGTAACATGGAGTTGGAAAATGAAGCTTTTTTTTACAGGTATTTTGGCACCAAAAAAAAATGGCGGTATAGGCAATTCGTTAGGGCAATTCAATGCTTTACCTGTATATTGGTGCCAAACACCTGCCAAAAACTTGGTTTCACTTTAGTTTCATAAGCGGAATGACGCGTACCTACTCCTTATGTAACTGAACTAACTGAACAGGACAACTTGCCTTAATCACACCATCAATCGTGGTTTGTGATAGGAATAATGATAATAGAGGAAACAACCTAGTGAGTGGAGTACGTCAACACCACTAGGCTTTTTTTACATATCGCCCCCAATAACCTAGAGACTTACCATAGTACGCTAGGTAGCAGCAATATTGACCTAAGAATTGGCACTAGAGAAACATTGGATAAAGTAGAAGACTGGTAAGTCTGGCCTGAGACCCTCAGTGATCACCGGCTCTTAACTTACACTTTGACCCGATTAAATGAACTAGAGGGAACACCTAAGTTGGCTAGAGTCCAAGAGAAAATAAACATAAACTTGGCTTTGGATATGGCAATAGTTGGAAGGAGTAGAGTAGAGCGAAAAATTATTTGGGAACGAAATACTGATAACATCGAAAGAAGAGTGACTGCACTCACAAACAGGCTTCATGAAATAACTGAAAGGAGCATTCCCAAAAGAAAAATTATTAACAATAAGCCCATTTGGTGGAATGAGCGGCTAAAGGAGCTGAAAGTCAAGGCTTACAAGAAAAGAAGGCAATGCCAAAGAACCCATGATATTGAAGAAAGTACCGTAATAACCTGCTCCAGACAGTCACAACAGCTGATAACACCAATATCGATTTTCAAGACACTAGAGCTATGTTAAACAAGTTCATAACAAACGATAATCCGAATGAGGATCACGCTGAACAAGGAATGCTGTGGAATCAGGCAGAAATTTACAATATCCCATAAAATCTGAACATGGAGCCGATTATCGAGGAAGAATCATCATTAACTATTTCGCCCTTATCAAGGTTAAAAGAAATTGCGGCATGGATGAGATACCAGGAATTCGATCAAAAACCGTTGTTGTTTTGCAATAGCGGACTACTTGACAAGAATATACAGTAATTGCTTTAACTTTTCGTATTTTTCAAAGGCATGGAAGAAAGGGCTTCTTATAACAATACTGAGGAAAACCACCTATTTAAAATATTATTTCTTCAAACTTTAACTTTTAAAAAAACGTTTACTAAATAAAAGTAAATGTTGCAACCATGTAATGAGCCGTGAAGTTTAGGTTTAGGGGAGAACGAGGACGCCGCGCCGCCACGAAAAAGCGTAGGTACCGAAAGGGTAGACAGACAGAAAATGAGGGCAAAAAGGAACAAGCTTGTCTTGACCGCCATTGTTCATTAATCAATTTTTATTTTGTATTAAACTGATTGTTCAATCCAATTTGTGATTAGTTTGTGTGTCAAGGAGCATTTACAGATCAGTTGAATGATAATTGTTATTTTCTTTTTGAGAGTTCAATTTATACAAGTAGGTATTATTTTATTTTATTTTTTTCATTTTTATGTTTTTTTGTTTGTTTATAACAATTTTTATAACATGTGCATTGTTCATGTATTTAGCAAAAATCGTTTCATGCTGTATACAACACAGATAAAGAGTAAATTAAAAAAAAAAAAATCTAAGAAATTATGTGCTGTCTTTTGTGCTGGGATTTTGATTTTTGGCATTCAGAGCGTACATTTGGGCCTTGCTGAATATACTAACATTCTCCTACCCTGACGAGCGAATATCCTACCAAACAAAAGGAAAGAGATATTGGCTCAAAAATAGTGATGAGCGAGACTGGTCTTGGTCTTGCGGTCTTGGTCTTGGTCTTGCAGAAAAAGCAAGACCAAGACCAATCACTTATTAGACTGCAAGACCAAGACCAAGACCGAGCAGTGCAAGACTTATGCAAGACCAAGACTTAGCATTGCAAGACTCACGCAAGACCAAGACCGAGTATGCAAGAGTCTTGCGGTCTTGAGTTTTTGTTCCATTTTTTTCTGAAGAATACTAAAATTTAGTAAGTATTTGATTCAGTTGTTTGTAGTTGAATATATCATATTTAACTATTTTCATAGGCTCTGTTACTGGTATTGGGGCCTACCCTATCCTATAACTTTGGAGAATATAAAGAATTCCCACAAACACAATTATCAAACATATCTTAATTTCCAATGTAAATCGTATTGGTGTTTAAAAGCAAAAGATTTTTCTGTACATGAAAGAAACTAAATCTTTTGCATTATTTTTGCTTTTTGAATGTATGAAGTATTACTTCACTACCGCACACGAATGTGTGATGAAAAGTACAGTTACCGCAGGGCACGCGCATAAGTAAAATTGTTAACACATTTTTCATTTGCTGAGAAATATATAAAACTGATGTGCACTTCTTCATTGAGCAATAATAATTTTGGTTTATTTCTAATCCCAGCTAAGGTAACGGACCTCTCAGTGACTTATCGAGATAGAAATTAATGAAATTACATATAGTAAAATATTTCTTAAAATTTGTCACTATTAAAAGAATAGTTAGAATAATTGTAAATACCAGTGGCGCACCCAGGGGAAGGGCATCGGGCCGCCCTGCCCCCCCAGGCCGCTATCTAAAATTGTATTTTTTCGTATAAAAAAATTTGGCCTGATATGTCAATTTTTTGTTTAGATTTTTAGACACAATCCTCAACCTATACATAGTGGCCCCCCAAAAATATTCTCTGGGTGCGCCACTGGTAAATACAAATAAGGATGTTTCAATATTACAGGGATAAACTTGAACAAGTGATCCCTTAATTTCCAATGTTTTTTTGAGCATTTTTCATTTGAAAAAATTACCTGAGTACAGTACTTGTTAAAATTTGCTGCTGTGGTAGGGTACACAATATTGAAAAACTAAAATTTTGATACTGGCATATATTCTCCCTTTCTTCAAACGTTTGCTTACTTCAAGTGGCATGAAATACGATCTTTCTTCAAATTTTCTTTGTAAAAATTGCCTCCAGTAAAAATCTACCAAATAAATGCAAGACTTGCAAGAGTCTTGCTGCAAGACCAAGACCAGGACTGTACCTTGCAAGACCAAAACCAAGACCACTTATCAGACTGCAAGACCAAGACCAAGACCGCATATGCAAGACCAAGACCCAAGACCAAGACTAGCCCGGTCTTGGTCTTGGTCTTGCATTTGCTCATCACTACTCAAAAACAACTATAGCTGGGTAGCATCCCGTATGGGACCTCAGTACCTGCTGGTAGACCAAATGGATGCCCAGCTAACTAACCAAAAACTCTTCAGTATTGAATATAGGAAGTGTTGATTGAATGTAGTGTGTGTAATTAAAAATTTAGCATAAGAAGAGGGACGGTACTCAATTTAAAATTTTATCATGGACTTAAATTATTGAATTAATGACTCCCAAAAAAATGACACAGTATGTTTGGATTTTTGAGGAATGTTCGATTGAGGGTTTCCCTGACGTTCTCTTTCACCTCGCGAATTCCAGGTCAAGAACGGACGATTTACTTTAATAAAAATAGATGTTTCACAAATTTTCCGTTTCTTTTACATATGACAGCACAACTTCCCTTAAATTTCCCAAATATTTGCTATGTCGAGCGCACGTCCAGTAAGTTAAATTGAGTAAGTTTTCACAACGTAGGTCCTATTTGTTTTTTATTTAATTTTTTAGAAGATTTGTTGTTTAAAAGGTAATGAAAAGTTTCACCGTTCAATCTTACTGACCGAACCTGGGTATGTTATACTACAATATCCATAGGGAAGGCTGACGAAGACTTCTTGTCATCAAGACCCTTGACGTTGATGCCACTGATGGCGAAGGGCCTAGAGTACTTTATAAGAATAAGAATGTTTAGAGAATTGGAAGAACAATTCCACCACAGGAACCAATAGGGTTTACTAAAGACAAAGGGACTCACGAAGCAATAGAAAGCTTAATAACTGAAGTCAAACCACCTAACAAGTGCAATACAGCAATATACCTGGATGTGTGGGGAGCATTTGAACGTATGATGGCCGTCCATGCTTGATTCGCTCAAGACCAAGCAATTGCCAAAGAGGCTTTTTCGCATCATTGCAAATTATCTTAAGTATAGAGAAATATCATACAAATATGCCATCAACATTAACCAATACGTTCCCTCAGGGCTCAAAGTAGAGGTAGCGATAGTGGTCGAAAACTCATCGATAGTTTCGATAGCGTTAACATCCAATATCGATACTATCGATAAAAAATCGATAGTTTTTTTTACGTTGCAGTTTGCATATTTGTATGCTGTCAACGTCAACTGTCAGGTTAAAGATTTAAATAAAGAGTAAAGATTTTGCTCGGAGTGGACTGGGATTGGGTGCAGACGGACTCCTTCGGAGTCATCAGTTTGGATCTGGTCATATGAATTTGTATTAGTAAATTAAATCGGAATGCCTGGTTCAGAAAAGTGATGAACTTTATTGGGATAAATGCACTATCGACTATCGATGGGGCCACTATCGATGTTTTCGATTGTTCCATATTTCTAAGAAATATCGATACTATCGATAAACTATCCATAACATCGCTACCTCTAGCTCAAAGCTTGGACCAAATTTATGGAACCTAAGAGTAGATCCTTTGCTGCAACAATTCGATGAGCTGGACTACTGCTGATTAATTGCTTATGCGGACGACCTGGTGGTCACCACGGATGCCGATACGGATGCCAACTCAAGAACAGAACTTATAAGAAGTATGAATATGTCATAAGATCTGGTACATGAATGGGCTATCAAAAACAAGCTGGAATTCGCACTCAACAAATTCAGTTAGACGATATACGGCGTTAAAATGCTACTAAATCCCTCAGTTAAGCTGGGTGGAAGGAACATCAGTAGAGCTGAAAGAGCCAGATACTTGGGAATCATAGTAGATATAAATCAAATCGTCAACAAGACAAAAGTAATCTTTCATTCACTAAGAAGATCACTAGCAAGAATTTATCAATTTGACGAGTCGTAGACTCACTCAGAACTATATTTTATGGAGTAATAATGCCAGTTTTCACTTACGGCTATAGTTTGTTTGAAAACAAGCTAGGGCATGCAAGAAATTTAAACAAACTCAACTCCATCAAGGGATTGGTGACCAAATCCATGATTATGGGGCTTACGTCACAACTTCCATGGAAGCAGCATCCATTTTGGCAAACATCCCGTCAATTGATCAACTAATTATAGAGGATCTGAATACAAAAAGATACAAAAACGGCATGGCAATTTCCCGAGATGGAGACATCATCGAGACAGAATCACGACTAAGTAGAAAAACCGGAGATTAAATTTAATCGGAATTTTCAATCCTAGATTAAATTTAAAGTTTGTCAATTTTATGAAAACCTAAGATAATAATGTAAGATCGGTTTCCCTCTGAAATTTACCGTTTAGGATTTACAGCCTGTTAAAGTTGCAAAAAACTCGATTTTCAACTGTCAATATTTCCAAAACAGTTGAACTTAGGTATAGGGTATATCGCATGAAATCTGCTCAGAATTTTACGTAGAATCCAAATATGCATTCACATACAGGGTGTCTCTTTTAAAATAAGCAAGTTGTCTGCTTCCGTTATAACCGGAAGTGCCTCCATATTGAAAATATTTTAGCCGGTTTGCCCCCCACTTACATTAATATATATACTATCAAAATTTCAAAAATTTCCTGCATACGGTTTTCCATAAGATATATAGATCGATTTGGTTCCCGGTGGGACACCCTGTATATCGTGGTCATCAGACCAATGATAATTGATAACATCTGGCTCAGGAATCCGGTGAGAAAAGGGGCAATAGCGCACTGCCCTGATCAAGCTCAACGAACTACAAAAACAGGTCTGTTTGGCAATAACAACAGCCTATAGAATATACCACATGAACAGAGTGGATGGCAAAAGGAACGCGGAAGGCACCAAACTGCTGGAGTTTATCAAAACATACAGCGGTTTGGGAATGCCTATGGATATTATGCCAAGACCACACACAACAAGCGCCCTACCCTACACAGTGAGAAGGAAAGAATGGGTGCAGAATGAGCATGTCCTCTCTGTTCACGGATGGATGATGGATTGAAGACAGACAGTGAGGTGGGAGCGGGCATTTATGGTGCAAAACCGAAAACTAGGTTATCCATCGACCATCAGTCTAGGGAACAATGCAACCATCTTTCCAGCGGAAATGCGTGCCATTGAAATAGGTGTGAGAAGGCTGCAGAATCGACCCCAAATTCATAAAACTATAAAAAAATGTTCTGACAGCCAAGCCGTTCTCAAAGCACTTAGCGTCCACCTACTGTAATTCAAGAACAGTCTGGAGCTGTCCGGAGCAGTGACGCTTTAACCTTTCTCTGGCCCGTAGGTCAATTATTTGGTATGGCCTTTCATGAGTGATTGTTTTTTTTTATGGGGTTAAATAAAATCATTCAGACGATGAAAGTTTCGCCTTTCGCCTCCATCGACCTATTTCGTCTCAGAGCAATATCAATATTGGGAAATGTTGAATCTATTTTTTTATCTCGAATCATTTCTTTCCGTAAAGTTGTAAATCACACGATCACACTTGACACCATAAATAGATCCACGAACAAAAAACAAACGGCTTAGCGCAAACACTAACAGGCTCCTGCTGTAGTCGTTACCAGTTGCCACGTGCCCGTACTGCGCCAATGACGCGACGGCGAGTCAGCGCATCTCGGTGTGTTCCGGATTGATGCTCGATGGAGCGAGCGGAGCGATTCCAGAGCATCGCGGCGTCAGGCAGTGCACTCTGGTCGAACCAAATCTGCTTGTGCAGTGTGAATTAAAGAGTATTGATATGTGTATGATATATGTGCTACTCCTGCGACTAAACAAGTCGATGTTTTTTTATATAGTGGGCTTTTATATTTTATATTATGAAAATTAAACGCCAGCAGTTGGCCTTCCATCCTCTAGTGGCCCGTAGGACATGACCCAATTGTCCTATCGGATAACGTGTCCCTGGTCCGGAGGCTCTAAGCAAATTAGGGAAAGGAAACAAGGTAACCCTATTGATATCGGGACACGCTAACCTTGAGGGTAGTGGAATGGCGGATCTCCTTGCCAAAGGGGGAGCCGAAACCAACTTCACAGGGCCAGAGCCAGTGCTGGACATGCAGGCCATTGAAACCTGGGCGGAAAACAAAGCCTAGGAACAATGGCCAGGGTTGACGAGCAAAGGCAATTATAGGCCACCGGTGAAAGAGCATTTGGTTGAAAGGATGCCGGAGCTCGACAAAGCTCAGTTAAAAACCCTAATCGACTTATGCGCTGGACACTGTAGGCTAAAACACCACATGCACAGGGTTGAACTGGCAGATGTTGCTGAATGCAGGGTACGCATGGAGGACGAGGAGGCAACTGCACACATTCTTTGCGAATGTCCGGCAGGTGACAGACTAAGGCCAGCGGTCCCACTGGGAAACCTGAACAACATCTCTCCAACTAGGATAGTAGGACATCATAGTAGGACTTCATTGGAAAAATAGGCATGATTGGAGAAAAAAATAGATACGAACCACAATAGGTCAATGAGTTGCAGTGGAGGGCCGAAACTAGAAAATTACTTTAAAATGACATTAAACAAAAACTACCACAGTCTCTATCCGACTGCGAAATTGAAGGAAACGATTCCATAAAATCGATCAACTACTTCTTAATATAATTTCTTAGCCACCTTGAACTTTACAGTCCAACATAAACGTAGACAAAACGAGAGGAAGAGACACGGAAATCCGCATAAGACAATACATACCAAACAAATTGAAAATAATCCGCGAAATCCGAGGAAGGGGGCTTTAATTGCAATCACAAAGAGGAAGGTAATAAGTATAGATTCAGTCAGAATGTCAAGTAGTAGTAATTCGGGAAGGCGAAGTTAGTTAGAAGTAGTTATAGTGGTGCACAACCAACGTCCACCTCAAAGTAGATTTATCTGAAGTCCAAACTGCAAACGATGTCTCTATTGATTGAGAACCATGCCAAATAAGGATATAGAATTGATACAGGATTGGCATTGCTCAAGTTTTCAATTCAAACTTAGAGGAACTACCGCAACTTGACAATCTTGACAGAAGGACACATTCTTAGCAGAAATAATTGCGTTTGATCAGATTGTAGAGCCAGAGTTCCAGTCTCCAGTGCCAATAGTGTTTTAGCTTTAGCATTACGATTTTTCTAAAAGGACCATTAGTGGCGGATGGCGGATCACTATCCGATTCACAACTGTCGAGTTTACAACTAACTGATCGAGAATCTTATTGTTTCGAATGTTCTTTTTACTAATTTTACTGTAACTAGAAAATTTGACGGCTTTAAACTTTACGGATGGAAGGAATGATGAAGTTCTTTTAAGAAGCATGAGCATGAGGAAGCAATTTGAACGTGTACACAAATTAAGCACAGTCACTCAGTGTTTGCACACTACAAGGAAATTCAGAATTACTGAAAAACAACTAGGTACCTTATTATTTCTAGAAGCCGAATATCTGGGATCGTGTTCCAATTCCAACGTCACCCGCGAAATGAAATTATTCAACAATTCAGGTAAAATGAGCTAGCAAATTAGTCTTCCTTTGGCGGTTAAAACCACAAATTAAAATGAATCAATAAGCTCATCCTTATAGAGTAATATAATCCTCTCGAAAATTTGACTCGGCCGTGAGGCGTTTCGATAATTTAATTTCTGCAGTTTAAACTTTGAACTACTGTTGCTAAACATTGTTTGCCTTAATAATCATAGTTTTCGGTGAAATCCCAACGGTGGGAAGTTAATTTAGTTGAGCGTGTGTACGACCCGACCTGCGGACAAAGCGACGCCGACGCCGGGACGTATTAACAGAATTAAGTTTCAATTAAGCCGTTCGTCCTTTCCTATGAAGGTAGAGAGGAATTAATTTTTGCTAGAGGCAAAATTCCAAATGATTTCAACAAGAAATCTTCTAATGACAGCCTCAACTTGTCACTAGCACGATAACAATAAGACGCCCATAAATTTTCAAAAGAAAATATATAATGGGCTCTAATCAATAAATAAGCTTAAAACTTGTTTATCCATTAACCTTGTTGCCACCAAAGGCCTCTCGACATCCTCTTTTTTTTATAGACGTCTGAGAGTACGAAATGCTTCGGGATCGTATTCTTGAAAAATAAGTCCAGCTATTACAATCTATAAAATTTATACCCTTGCTTTATTGACTAAAGTTTTCAAGAACCAAAGCCCTGGTTGAATAAGGTACATCGGAATAAATTCCATGATCCATTATAATTCACGGTCCTCCCACGATAATAGTTTCAGCCACGTAGGCTCTTAATAACTATCGCGTGATTCCTCTCCGAATATCACGGCAAATAATCATCATTATCGGTCATCAAAATGAGACGGTTTGGGTCGTGTCCCAGTTTGAGACTTATGTTTGGGTATTTTATCTGAAAATCTCCGGAAGGAATTTATTTATTGAGGTATAAATAATAGGCTACGCGCGCATTTGTTTTTTGGAGCAATAGTTTGTCCATGGTTCTGGTGTTATTGGTTGTAAATGGGATATTTAATTTGGTTATGAAACATATGCCATATGGCTTAAAAATGCTAATGTAGGTAGTTACTTACTTGAAAATTATCAATGCAAATGTTACTGACAGGTATGTAGTACATTGAACTATCAACTTACTAGCAACTTTACATCACAATGTTTACCTTCATTTCGGTCCAAATGAGCCTCTAATATTTAATCACAATTTTACAAGCGTCAAGCAATCATCCTAAATCAACTTGGTTGATTGAGTCGATTGAGGCATTGCACTTTCCAAATATTTTATTTTTAATTCGTTTCAATGTAGGAATTCTTCAAAATTGTGTTACAAGAATTATTCCTTCTCAACTTGAGAAAAAATATGGCTTTTTGTCTAGTATGATTGAGAATACTTTCAAATAGCCCTGATACGGATCCGGTAATATTTTCATCAATGTAACGATCTTCTTTAAATTTCTGACATGTATATCGTGATGGTAAAACGTTCTCCCCCTAAAACCGACATAAAAACCTGGGCAAATTCAAAAAGGATCTCGCTAATTACGCCATAAAGATTGTCACCGAATGACAGCTATTAATTTTCGGCTTAAAACAAGTATTATGTATTATAAAACCAAATTGCCCTTTAATGGTGGCGCTCCGGGGGCCGGTTTTTGCTCAGGATCCAGGGACGATGATGATTGTCCGACTATTTATACGAAATTAATTTGACAAAAATATGGCAATTTTCTTCATGTCGTTTAACACCATAAAAAGATATTTTATGGGACATAAAATCATAGGTATAGTGTCATGATATATGTAACGTCTTAATCCTGTTTTCATCGAACCTTTTTTTTATTTAGTTTCAAAACCGGGTTGTTGATGCCTTCGAATAAATACCGAAACAAAGTTGTTAAGAATCTCTGCATCTAAAGTAATTTCACGTATTTCGGGCTCACTAAAATTTACTTCACAACAGTAACAACTTTTATTAAATTAAAGTAGTCCATAAATCAGAATGGAATTGAAATTTAATTCCAAAAAAAAAATCAAATCCTCCACAAATACTTTGATAGTTTCCCTACATGTTTCGAGATTAGAGAATCTCATCAGCAGGGGCAAATTAGCTCATATTAACAGGGATAGATATCATAGGCTGTCAGATCATGCTATAATAAATACATTTAGTTTTGAGTTTAGATTAGAAAAAAGTAGAATGAATTCAGGACCATGAATGTGAAAAGGATTTACCATTGGTGCAGGTTTGCAAACCCTAGCCGTTCGTAGCCCCGAAGCCCCGTCCAAAACGGTGTCGATTTTCGTTCGGTTTATTGTTCTGTTTGTGGTTCGGCGGAATGTATGGAGCCTTAGAATCCGGCCGGGCTTCCGAGGCAATTTCTTAATAATGCCTCTCTCTCAAATCGGATCGTCCTGATCTGACTCTACCAAGACGCACCACTTCCTCTTCGCCTACATCTCTACTCAGATCCATTCTCTTGAGTAACATTTTAATGCCTGTCTAACAAAACTTCGATTTTTAACTCAGCGCCTTAGACCGCTCGGCTTTTCTGACTTCTCAGATCTACCCTACATGTATGCATCGCTCTTCTTTCCTATAGATGAATGGCTACCTGGTTCTGCTCCCTGTTGATTGCGATGCTGCCAACTTGCCTTTCCTGTGCTTTCGTGGATGGACGCTGCACTCGTAGCACTCCTCTTCATGGAAATTCGCAGAGCGGTCCTTTGAACAATAACTTTGACCGTCTGGATCAGCATCCGCCGTAATCGACCAATCTTCTTGTTCCTGGGGTCCAATTCTTGAAAAATATCGCATGCAAAATTTGGGAGGATTTCGAACGCTTCCCATTTAATTAACATTGCTGTCAGTCTAGTTCGAATCAAGTTTCGTATGCGATATTTTTCGAGAATTGGGGGCCAGGTCATTTTTTTTTCTTCGCTTGCCGGTTTTTTCTTTTCTACATTTCGTTAATTTAGCCCTTGCTTCCGTAGTCTCGAAAAATGATTCGAGGTCAATGTCACTCTCTTACAGTTCTTCAATTCCCAACTGTTCGGGACTCCGTTCTTGATCCGCATCTAATCAAAAGCTTCTAACAGGAACTCCTTCTTGCTGATCAATTCTGAGGCAGTTCTTGTCTTGATCCGGAAATGCTCGGCGTTGCCAGTTCTCAATCAAAAGTTCATCAGAAGGAGAGCGAGATCTCAGCTGTACTCTACAGTCACATTTGAAATGTCCCCCTCTACAGCAGCGGTATCATTGGGAGCTGTTGTTGAAGTTACCCATTGAAGGCTGAGAGACATTAAAAGAAAGCGAGATCTTGAACGTACTCTTTAGTCACGCTTCTTCTGCAGCGATAAGATAACATTTAATCTCTTTTTTAGCTTGTGTAAAACCATTTTATGGCACCAATAAATATTTTGTATAATTTTCATCCAGAATTAATTATCTCCTATTCACTGTTTGTCAAAGTTGCGAGGTAGTTATCCAAGGATGAATTTACTTTCAAGCAGCACATTATTTACTTATTGGCTTCCAAAAACCTGATTATTACAAAAAAAAAAAATCATTCCTAATGCTTTCTCTATACAGTAGCACTTTAAGCACGATAACAACTCATTTATTAAATCAACAAAATTAATGACTGTCTTAATATCGGTGACGGTTGATTGAACTTTAAAATGTATACGTTACGGACAGTCATTAGGCTAATTATAATTATCAAGTATGAAATTTAAATAAATTTATTGGACTTGTTTTCAATCAATGGGAAATAGGCAATTAACAAAGCGTTGTGTAATCATAATTGATAATCCACTTTAGCTTTAAAAACGATAACAACCAATAACACTAAAAGCATCAATAATTGAAACAGCCAATGTATAATATTCCGTCACTCAATGAACCCTTGTAATTTTTTTCAGATTTGATGTTTTTCATAGGAATCATTGACCAAAAGAATGAAAAGAGTTATAAGATGTTTTTCTAACCCAATAGTAACATGACATTTTTTCGCAGGCAACATGTAAGTTGAACGTTGTAAGTCATCCAAAGTTCTTGCCAATGATGATTTGTCGCATTTTCTAAATAAGTGAGTTTCCGGATCAAAAAGCAATGGAAGAAGTATAGATAGTCCATAATTAAAGTTCTCCTTTAATTTTTGTAGATCAGGATTAATAGACAAACATACCAGCATTCTCTGAGTGTGGAGTCTTGTGTCAATATGTTGAACAGCTCCGTCAATAAAAATACCTTTTCTCAGTAAGTATATTCATTGTGACAGCTCGATCCTTTTTAACCATGGTAACATAGTTAAAAGCACAGAAAATATTACGTAACTGAACGCATTCTGAATCAAATGTGTAAGTATTGACCAATGAACTATAGCTAAAAACTGGAATGTGCACACATTGCCATATCTGCCACAAAAATGAAGCCATGTAAGACAGATGCCACAAAGGGGAATGTTGTTTTTTTCTGTTGCTCGCTGACATATGACGTTTTCGAAAGTTTTGTCATATTTCCCTTCACAGGTTTCATCAATTGGAATACGTGTTGGAAGCAATTTTCGCTATTTAACATAATGAGTGCGACAAAAACATGTATCCCCTCCGCAGCAGCCACACTAGGCTTCACGTTCGTCCTTATGTGTTAGCATTCCAGTTTTTGGTTATAGTTCATTGGTATTGACCTTTTGTTTGGACGCCATATTGCGGTGCGCGAACATAGTTGCCAACAGTAGAAAAAAAAATTATTAGCGTTCTGTCAACTTTAAAATCCAAAGTTAATGAATAAATTACATTTAAAATTTAAATTTACCGCCTATTACGAATGTTTTTGGAAAGAAAAACCATCAATTTTAACTTGTATTGAGCAGAATAGAAATAATAAAATATCTAGTTGACAGCCCGCTAGTAATTTTTGGTTTTCATGTTTTGGCAACTATGTTCGCGCACCGCAATATGGCGTCGAAACAAAAGGTCAATTGTCTGGCTAGCGAAACGGCGAACTGCAAAAGAATTTGCTGCTTTGCCAAACTTGACAGAAACAATAATAAACAAGTTGGTGACATATTTTTTTTGCAATATGGGTATGTGTAGCATTTTGAAATAGAATGAAATCCGACAGCATTGCGAAATGAAGGATGTGGAGAGGCGTGATTATTCAGAGGCATGATTCTATTGGTTAGAGCCTGAACGACAGCACCAGTGGCGTGGTTATTGGTGAAACTTAAGAATTTTTTTCCTAATAATTTTTTGCTTTATTTCCGTGGTGTTTTCGGTGCCACTGAACCCAAAGACATGGTTGTCATCAGGCGGTGTCAGTTGAGGTGTCAGTGAATATTCTTAGGTTACGCCCAACTTTTCTTCCCCCTTTCGTCTCAACCAAGTTACCATTTGCCAGACATACTTGCAATTTTTTTTTGGAATTTTTTGAAAAATATTTATATGTACTTTGCAGCCTTTTGGACCTGAAGATGGGGTGTAATGTTTTGACCCCGAAACCATGGTAGTGAATGAATAATCACTGAAAATATATTCTTTTTTGGAATTGTGAGATAAGACTTTTTGTTCTCCTTCATTGTAAAATGAACTCACATTTGTTATCACTTCAAAGTTATACATTTTCACGATTTTTTTCCACTTGACGTATTTGCTGTAGATATACCCTAGCACATTTTGCATAGTTGTTGTGCCGTGCCCCGCAGACGCAAAGAAAGACAGCATGTGCTCTATGCTTGCAAATGCATTTTTAAGTTTCCTGTTCGTTCAACCCAAATAAATGCCTTGGGATTGTCAACCATATCTAAATACATGATCCACAGTTTGACTATTCTACTTTGGACCTTTAAAGAGTTCTTTTTTTCTTGCAATTCAGAAGACAATTTTAGCAGTTCGGTAGAGGAACTTATTTCAGAAACTGTAATCTCGCTATTATATAGCTTATCGTGAAGTTCCATAAGACTGCGTAAACCTAAATATATTTCACCTGTATTCATGAATTCCACCTTTTCCACACTTGAGAGCTCTGCCGGAAGTTGTAAGTTACTGTCCCGGATATCCTGAAGCAAAATGGATCTGACTACAGATGAAAGCAGTATGTGTCCTCTGACAGCTCTTGAATAAGCTTCACCTGTAAGCATATTGTGAGACTGTGTTTTCTGCGTAAATGCTCTTCAAGGTCTCTCGGATTCCAGATCCATATAACAGTTTACCAATAGGCTCGTTCAGTGAAGTTTCATTAACCATGTTTTTTGATATTTTTATGGAGTATTACTCACATATAGTACACACAAAAAAATTCAGCTCAATTGGATAATTATTGAAAAAGTTATGCGGCTTTGAATATTAAAACATTATGCCTCAGAAATTCATCGCTGAGAGATGCTATGACGTCATGTCTCGAGTCAAGACGGGCTAAAGGCCGTCACACGACCAACGTGAGAGATGCAGTGACGTCACCGTGTGTTTCAAAACTTTCAAATTTGGATCGTTTTGATAATTTATTTAAATATGAACAAGGGCTCAGAAAATTATGAAATTTTGCACAACTGCTAAACTCAATACGCTCTTTTAGAATATGTAATAAAAAAAATATGCTGTACGAGCCTATTGTATACCTAAATATGACATCAGTGTATGGAAGCCACCAAGACGAATTAAAATGTTTGGGAATTCTTCGGATTTACTGCAAACAGCTTCCATAGCCTTAATCCACAGGTACTGATCGAATGTTACAACTGGTAAGTGTATATTGAGTTTTTTTGCTTCCGAACATATAAATTTCAGAGTGGTATAAACACAGCTGAGTTGCTGGATTCATATCAATCATAGGTAAAAATGTTGTAGATACTACCCCTGGGTGCGCTGGGTGCGCAACATCGATTACGACATTTTGCATGTATCCATTACATCCAGGATGCGGAGTCTTCAACAACTTACTGGTATTCCACAAAAGATCTAGGTACCTACTAGACTATGTTCAATGGGGTTTAAAGTCAGTTCATCAAATATAATTCTGTTCATGCTTGATTTGATTTAGGAGACTGAAAAAATCTCATTTCTATTTTTGCTTCTGCAGAGATATCAGGAGCATTAAGTCGCATTTTGCAACGAGGGACCTTTCTCTCTGACAATGAGTTAGACTTTGCACCAAGTGGTCCAGATTTGCACATTATAATTTCCATTTCATGGAAAGTGTTGTGACCATCGATGGTGGCAATGTCGTGGTCCACATTATCTGCTATCCACTGACAGAAATGATCTGGTGTAACTTGAAAATTTGGTGTCTTGTCTATTATTGCAGACTGTAAGTACTTTAGTACTTCATCATATGATATGGAGAACCCAAGTCTGTGAAGCTCGTCTTCAAGTAAACGAGAACCAAAATCGCGATGAAGCTGCACACCAACACCAAAAAGGATTGGATTTATAAGTTATCTTGGTCTTGAACCAAAGCCTGCCCAATGGAAATCTTCTTTAAATCACATGCCTTAGGACCAATGATAATATCCAAAAAATGTTGGAAAACAGATGGCAAGAACTTTTTATTTTCCTATTCAGATGCAATTTCTGATGACGAGTAATAGTGCTCCGTTGTAGTTGACAATAGTTTGATTTCCGTTTTGATCAGTTTTGCTGCTTCTTCAATCATATGATATTTCTCTGCTTCAGGATCTTCTATATAGTTTTTTTTTTTTTTTTTTTCTGGTAATCCAAGATAATATCAGCCACTGTTTGACCCATAGTTACCATATTAGGCAATCCATCTTTTGAAAAAATTATGATATTCGCAGAAAAAAATTCTGTAAGTTTTTGCAGCATGTGGCGTTGACTATATGCTCACTAGTTCACTACCAACTGGTAGAAACTCTTCCATTTTAGTAGCAAGCTGCTGGACACAATCCGGCTCATTTCCTTTAAACCACCTGCGCATACTTCCAAAAAAGCATCATGCCTTTCTTTCTCCGTCAGACGCCCAAGAGTTTTGCAACGTAATTCGTCCTGGGAATTATCTTGGTACTTCTTTGGGAGCGGATCACCTTTCCGAAAATTTACGCTGCATGCATAACACGTCTTTATAACAGAATATTGAATATATAACCCTAGATTTAACCCATTTCTCACGATCAGTAATAAAGCGACCACAAAATAAACATTGTTCTTTGAATAAAATTTTTGGTATATTCGACCAAAGCGCTCTGCTGCAAGTAGCTTTTGCTTCAACCTGAGTAGATAACTTTAATTTTGCATCACTCCGGATATTATTAGGATTTGTAAATACACGGCGGCATTCAACATGGCCACTCACGGGGTCATCAGGAAGTGGTTCATATAGCTCATGGATATTGTCTTTTCGAATTTTACTTGCACTTATAATTCCTTGCATACCTTTGACAGATAACTTAACAAACTTTGAAGTTTCGCTTTTATTTTTAGAGCACAATATACAGTTTATATCTGCCATGTTAAGCTTCTTAGAAATTGTCGAAGCTCGGCTAACGCCTCGTCCGGAATCAGCAAATTTCGTCCTGAAAAACTTCATTTTAGGTACTTGTGACTAAAATAACTATTTCAGTATAAAATTTCCCGTTATTTGATACCAAACATGATTTTTTATGAATTTTTTTGAAAAACTTTAAGATGGCGGCCAAAAAACGCATTTTGCAAACACATTTTTCTAGACTTTTAGTATGTTGAAATAATGTATGTTTGAATTAGTCCCACCCTAAACCCTATTTCGACAGTACTAAAATAGCAAGATGATTTTGAGCTTGTAGATGGTCATCACGGACATGGAGAGGAACGAAAAAAGTGAAACCCTCAAAGACTTTCTTCTTTCTTCTTCTTCTTCTTCTTCTTCTTCTTCGTCAGCCTGTACTCGTCCACTGCTGGATAAAGGCCGCTTCCAAATTTTTCCATGTCCGTCGGTCCTCGGCAATTTTTCTCCATTGGAGCCCAACGATTTGCCTGATGTCATCTCTCCACCGTCTCTAAGGGCGTCCGGCGTTTCGCTTACTTATTCGGGGTTGCCAGAATGTAATTTTAGATGTCCATTTATCTGGGTCCACTCGTGCTATGTGGCCTGCCCATTGCCATTTTAATTTCGCTGCACGAGTTAGTATCTCGGTGACCTTTGTTCTCTTATATTGAATGTCAGTACTGCGTACTTGGTCTCTTAGAATGATTCCCAACATAGCTCTTTCCATAGCCCTTTGACATACGCACAGTTTTTCCTTAGATTTCTTTGTAAGGGTCATGGTTTCCAGTCCATACGTAGCAACAGGGCGTACACACGTGTCATATGTTTTTCTTTTGAGTGAAAGCGGCATGTTTTGATTTTTAAAGATGAAATGCAACTTTTCGAATGCAGCCCAGGCCAAACCTCTTCTTTAACCAAGGCTATACAATGTCATGAGCAAACCCTCATAGATTTTCTTCTTTAACCAAAGCTATATGTCATGAACACGTACCTATCTAAAAAAAAGCCTGCGACGAAAATGGAGTTGGCAATCACTAAATGGCATGAAAAATAACGAAAACTAACGAAAAAGCGGTTTTTCAATACGTTACTGTATTAAACAAATTCTCAACCAGCACAGAATGGTTAGAGCGAAGATAGTCTTGAACGTCAAAAAGGAAAGAAGAAATATGGTAGCAAGAACAGGGAGTCAAATTCACTTCAATTACTAAGACAAAGCCATACCAGGAAGAAATAGAGAGTAGATAACAAAATTACGTGCAAGATGAAAACAATATTGAACAGCTTAATAAACGTTGGTGGAGGTACTAAACAAGGCGCAAAAGAAATTTGGGGATATTCGACCATGGAAAACAGAAAAACTCACCGAAGACACAAGAAACTTAATGCAAACAAAGAGGGAAATGAAATATAAGCACATAACGAACATAGCAGAGCTAAAGAGACAAATGAGTTTAAACAAAACGATTTTAATGACATGCCAAAATTTAACAATAAAGGAATAGCTAATATCATAGAACAAAACAAAAGCCTGATAGTGCTAAAACGGTCAAAACGGAAGTCGGAGAAGGTATATTCACACAAGTTGAAGAATAAGCAAGGACACATCATACTTCAACAACAAGAGATTCTGAAAACCACCGAAGAAATGTTTATATAGTCGGGATGATTCCATCCAAGATATAAAAATTCCAGTAATACAGAATCAATGGTCAAAGGAACTTACAGATATATCCGAAAAGGAAATTGAAACAGCCAAAAAATGGATGAAGAACTACAGAACCCCTGGAGAAGATAACATTGTAGCTGAAATGATGAAACTGGGAGGTAAATGCATCATAAAATCCCTAAAACCTCTTTATAATGCTCTTTGGAGGAAGTACACCAGAACAATGTAAGAATGCCATTATGATAATATTGCCTTTTTATGAGGATAATTACTAATATAATGGGACCTAAGCCAGATTTTCACCAACCACTAGAGCAAGTCAAATTGAGAAGTGGCTCTGGAACAAATGACCACCTACTAGTGATAAAATCCTTGATGGAGGAAGTTATAGAATAGAACAAACCATTGATAATATTTGTGGCTCTATGTTAAAGGCTCTTACAGAATGCAGTATTGACCATAGGTACACAGCCCTTTTTCAAAATATTTCAAAAGCTGCAGTTAGAATGAACCATGGCGACACCAACAAATTCCCCTTGAAAAAAGGTATTAGACAAGGAGACACCATCTCTCCTAAATTATTCACTGCTTTGTTACAAAGCGCCATGAAAAGCAACAATTGGAAAAATATCGGAGTAAACATCAATAGAGAGTATCCAAACAATCTAAGGTTTGCAGACGACATAGTCCTCATTGCAAACAGGGTTGATCATGCATGTCAGCTTCTCCTCAATTTCTCCAAAACACAATTCATGACCAACCTTGTACTGGCCAAAAGCATTTCAACGTATAACAAGCAAATTAAACAAGTTGATTCCTATACCTACATATTTAGGCCACGAGATTATATTAGGAAGAAACAACCTGATTACAGAATTGAATAGGAGAATAGGATTCATATGAGCAGCCTACGGAAAACTGAGGGATGTCTTCAAATCAGATATTCCTGTGTGCTTGAAGAAGAAGGTGAGCTTCCAGTTCTAACATATGGAGCAGAAACATTGACTCTAACCAGAAAAGTTTTAAACAAAATCCAAGTAACACAAAGGGCAATGGAGAAATCAATGCTGTTTGATTGGTCTTTGAGAGAGCACAATTGAGCAGGGACAATGGTGATAACTCTCTTCCAAAAGCCCTCTAGTTACCTCGAACACACTCTGCTAAATATCAAATCCCTACTTACTTGGGTAAGTAAGAAAGACTCAAGAATAGTGTTTGTGCAAATAAAATAGAAACGAAATGTTTAAGAACCCTTAGCAAAATATATCAAAAAAAAAAAACAATGTCTTCTCTAGGAAGTTTGCTGGATTAAAATTTAATTTTCAAACATACTTTCCTGTAGTTTACTCAAGTTGTTCACCCACATTGAGCCAAGCCCAGGCGCCTTCGGAAATTCGAGATCCTCCTAGGGGCGGTAGGGCCGGTTTTTATTTGTCTAGAGCAATAATTAATGATTGTCGTATAAGTACGTAAATTTGTATGGCGATTATGTGCCATTATAAATTTGTTCGTGCACGCTAGGTCTTGTACTTTATGTTCAGAGTGAAGACTCTTTTTGTCGAATGTATGGTAATTTAAGCGGGTTTTCTGAACATTTTAATAGGAAGGGTTGGTATGTTATTAATGAAGCTTCTTGCTGCTAGATCTTTTAGCATAAAAATCTATTATATTTTATTTTCCATAATTTCGTACATATATAGCCAACTTCATTTAAATAAGAATTTCATAATATCAAATTGGTTAGCACACAAAGAAATAATATTGAGAAACTCAATTTTATCATATCAGGTCTGTTCAAAATATGGACAACTTTTTCCAATCATACAGAAAAATGTTTCAATGGCATAAAGTTATCCATAATAGCCAATAGATGCAAAAACATATACCTATTTATTCGAAATTTAATATCAAATATTTCTATATATCGGAATCGGTAATTGATGCTTTATAAGGTAAGAACCTAAAAAACACGCTATAATTTCCCAAGCCATTAAAAGATGTTATCATAATGTTTTAACGATCGCTTAATTGCCCCTCTGTTTTTTTTTTCAGCCACTGGGGCGTTAATTGATTCCAAGTAAATTACCATTTTTACAATCTGCCGAGTCACTTTTATGGAGCGAGAAAATTAAGGAAATGTCTGGATTAATCAAGGATGACAACGGGTGAATTAATCAACAGGTTATACCCTAATTTTATTCCGATTTTGTTAAATTATTTTTTACTCTGCGGAAGATCGAGACAGAAAGATTAAAATTAGGATCAATGGGGAGATTTAGTGTTTTTTTTTCCAATTCTAACACACAAACTAAGTATAATACCAGTATTTTGGAAAGCCTTCAAGTTGCCGTTAGTTTTTGAAAAAAATATATAAATTCCGCAGCATCTCAAACACCCAAAATACCCGCCGAATATGACGTCATTCGCTACAACTAGCAATAATATACTGCAAATTAGTTGCCATTGTTAATTTCCAAGATTACCTTTAGAAACCTGGTGTTTATCCTTGTTTATGTAATGTTTTTTTGGCACTCAGTTATAAAATAAATGTAATTGTTCAATTGTTAGTACGTTCAGTTGAACAAGATCAGAAGAATAATAAAGTCATGTTTCTAATTTTTTTGAAAATGAAGATTAAAACAGAAACAATCACAGGCAAACACACTCCCAAAGTCAAAGGTGCAAAAACAAATGAGAAATTTCATCATTGTCACTCTTGAGAGTTTAGACAAGGAAAGCATCAAAGATGTGCGTCAGAGCCATTGTGAACGATTCTTATAGGTCGGGTAGGTATCTACGTCATACACTGGCGCCATTCCAGTATACGTTTAATAATGCGGTATAAAAACAGCATTTTCAGAAATTATTTGATAAGGTGAAACTCCCCATTGTCTCAGTCTCTGATGAATTAATTTACACAATTCAAAATTTTATATATTTTATTCAAATTCCTTCTTTTTACTACGTAAATAGTATCATTGTATAATCTCCCCATTTAATTATCGCAACAACAAATAGCATTTACGCCATAGGATATTTTATTATTTTAGCACCTGGTGTTTTGGATTAATTTCCAGCATTTGAGAATATATAGTTTCTATTGAATGCTAACAGCGCTAATATTTCAAAATAAATTAAAGTAAACAAAAGTGATAGGGCTTTATTTCATTTCAAATGTATTAATAATTTGTTTGGGGATTTTGATATTTTATTTATTCGCGCACACGGCTTATGAAAATATATTGTTGCTTTGAGCGGGTACGTAGTAATTTCAGTAACTTTATACGGCAATAATAGTGTGTGAACCTGGCACCTGGCCTATACAAAGTAAATAGGTTTTTTTGAAGATAGTACAAACGAAGTTATTGGTTTGTCCAGAAACATAAGCGCCGGAACCATGGGGGCAATGGGGGCTTGAGCCCCCATAGTGAATTTTCAATGGGGGCGGAGCCCCCATAGTGATTCAGGTATTACATGTAGTGGGCTGTGGTAGTGGGTAGGTAGAAAAATATTGAGTTCTTAACTGTTAATTTTTATATCAAATTTGTGTTTTCGCTGTTTTTGCTATACCTACATTACGGCGGGAAGACTTTGAAATAATCATTGTGACATGGAATTGTTTGTATTGTCGATACACCTATACCTTTACCTTTGATACCTTTACCTTTTTTTTATAAATACCTTTCAATACATTTTTAATTCTACCTTCTGCACAATCTGCATTTTATTTAAATTAAACTTCTCGTAACATCAGCTTTAGTATGCTCGTAGAAAAAATATAGTTTCTAACTCTTGCGGGAAGAAATTTCCCGCAGTCGTTAGGAAAATAGCTATTGTGGGATTTGACTGTCAAATCATATCACATGAGAGACATACATGTCAGTTTGAATATTTTGTTGTGTAGTATTAAACCTGTACCTATTTTCAATAAGTCGTTGGATTATTATTTCCTTTCCGTTTGTTTTCATGATAGGTCTGTTTACATCACATGATTATACCATGATGTACCATCGTCACCAAAAGTAACTGGGACAGCATCACATTAGCTCTTGTCCTATTATATGAATTTTATTGTCAAATATTTGTCAAACTATGAATTAAATGCATTGAAATAAATGACAGTAGAATTACTCCAGGAGATTAATATGCATTATTTGTGTCCCAGATACTTTTGGTGACGATGGTACCTAGACCTACCTACCAATACACTGGTTTTTTTTACCTAGTTTATCATGGAAAAAAATTCAAAAATCCGCTGAGGGCGAATCTGTGATCCTATCGAGCTGAAATTTGGTACGAATCTAGTACGAGTTTTATCGATAAAAAAAAATGCGGGGGGCCCCTAAATATATATTTTTTTTTTGCTGATTCGGATGAAATTCAGAATATAGGTGAAAGGGGTCCAGAAAAGTTGATATTCTAAGTTTCAGACCTCTCCGACCTACCGGAGGGGTTTTAGCCCCTATCGCCCCAATTTTAGAAAAGGGCGTGTAATGGTGAATACACGCCCTGCATTTAGTTTTCCGAATTTTGAGAAATAGAAAATACCACCGGATATAGGAGCCAAAAATACGTCGAAAATATCTCTTGGTGTTTTTCGCTCCGACGCTTCGTAATCCCGGAAAAAAATTAAAAAAAAATTTGATCCTGGTACATTTTGGGGACCCGACATGGCGCCACTTTTTCGCCTATAAATTCGGTAATTTCGAACCGATTGTCTCGAATCAAGTTTCCTTCGGAAGAGCAATAACTGACCTACAAAATGTTTTTTCATTGATACTCCAGGCTGTTTCTGTCTCCGAGATATAAGCCGTCAAAGTCGAAATTTCTCTGAAAATGTATTGATAGTTATGAAGTCGATTTTCTCAAAGATAGTGCCCCGTGGAAGGGTAACTCTTATAAGCTTTTTTGTAGTTCTCAAAAAGATCTACAGGTTTTGTATTAAAGGTTTTTCTCCCAGGCTCTCTGTTTTCCAGCTAGGATGCTTTGAAATTTAAAAAAAAAAAAAAAATAAAGGCTGTTTTGTATTTTTTTGTCATGACGGTCTAAAGGGGATCCCAAATATCTCCTAAATGGGATCAAATTATTTTTTTCTCCCGTTTTTTTTTTTATAATAAAAGTAACGTTCTACTATAAATTCTTATCAAAATTTGTGAAAATGGCCGCATCCCCGCTTGCCCTCACCATTACGAGTCCTAAGAATATCGTAAAGAGACCATAAATTTCACGCCTGCGGCGGAGCTTCAAGGATTTCTCATGGGAATTTGCCCCCTCTCCTCAAGACGAAATCCTGGCTACTCCAATGGTGCTGCCAAAGTCGAATATTCGAATATAGCCGAGCTGCCGGAAATCCACGAATTCTAATAATATGCAGGGACGATCAATGATCCAGAGTGGCGATCCTGCAGTCGAATTATTATCTGTCAACTGGTTCCATTTAAGCCCTTGTGTGTGTATAGTAGTCTAGTCCTGTCTGTATAATTAATTCTACTTCTGGTAATTTTTGGAGCCCGAGCCCCCATGGTAATTTTGAAATTCCGGCCCCTATGTCCAAAAATTATTTTAATTGTAATTGATGATTAGTTTGAACTTTCTCAGTATACTGGCTGTGATATTGAAATATGATGAAAGTGTCATTGATGTTCCTATCCTAGGAATAGAACTTAACATATTGTCAACTAGCTACTTAGGAAAGGATCAGGACCCAGTATTCAACCTTATTAATTTAATTGCCGAGTCGATCGGATGTTTATTGCAAGTCAGCAATAATTTCATATAAATAGTGGGCCAAGCCGAGCAACAGACATACTTGAACCAGTGTTAGTACCGCTACCGCCACTCTAGGAATACCCCTCTGGGAAACTGTATCGTCATCTAGTGCAAGTCCGCTACCCTGGGAAAACTCCTCTAGATGAGGATCAGTTAAACGACGGTTAATATTCAAGGTAACATAAGAATTAAACAGACATCCCTTCCTAAGTAACGTCAAACGTGTGGCCCTTCCCACAGTAGAGCATGCATCCTGGAGGATTCATGACGTAATGACTTCATAGCAAATATACACCTTTTTATATAAAACTGAGCGAGTTTCACTCCAACTATCCATCCTATACCCCCTGTCACAGAGAGGCTGTGACAATATTATCGGACGAGTTTAAAGAAATGAACAGAATTGGTAATAAGCTGCCCTCCCTGATTACCTCTGCTGAGTTTAATTTAAAATCAGACTCACATCTAAGAAGAAAATTAATTTCCGTCCCTATAAACTCTGCCAGTGAGAAAGGGAAATTGTCAGAAATATTGTTCAAGATCTTCTACGTAATTCCATTCAGAATCATCATTTGCAAGTCTTGTTCTATTGGTTATTTCACAAAGGATTTCAACTTTCACGTGTATATTTGTTGAAACTGCCTCCCAATAATCATTTTTTGCAACTTATAGTAACACTAAGTTTTATATTGGTTGTATAAAGGTAATACAATTATATAAGAAGGTTCCGTAGTTTTATAATCCGTACCTTTTGGTTTTGTAATTGTATAACGGTTTTATAAGATTTCTATAAGTTACAAGTATATAATAAGATGATATAACTGTTTCCATCGCTACTTTATAAAACTTCAAGTAATCGTTACTAATGTATTTATAACAAATTTATATAAGGTTTGCCATAACCTAATTTATACAACTAGAATACCCGTTGTCATATAGAGGTGTTGTTAAACATCCTTATAAAAACTGGCAAATTATAGTATTGGTCATAATTTGTTATAAAACTCCTGGTGATATTAATGAAGTTTTGTTTCTTTTATAAAACTTCACAAACTATAGTAACGCCTTATTGCTTCTTATCTTAACCTTATTTTGTTCTTTCTTATTGTTTGTTTAGTTCATCAAATGATCTGCCGTTCTCTGCAAGAAAAATAAAATTGGCTTGAGAAGCTCTACCGACTTCGGAGCTCTATGTTATGTCCAAGTTCACTGATTTGCAAAGTGGTGAAAAACAGTCTATAGAAATTCAATTTCTTCTGAATTATGAATGCAGAATGGCAATATTCGAAGAAAATTAACCCACTCGCTAGGCTCGTGGGTTAAACTTTCTTCTGATGAATAAACATTCATTTAACTTGGTGTATAAATAACTAGTACCTAATTATTTGTTTTATTGTTAAGCGCTCCAATTGCAGAGGTTTTGTTTATAACATCATTAAGTTATCTTCCTAGTTAAGTCACAATCAACTTGGTGGCGCCCTAAAGTAAGATGTATACAAGGAACCCATAGACCCATGGCCTCCGAGCTGATGCTGACTAGCCGTATGCAGTATAATCAGGCAATTGCCAAAAAAAGTACGTTATACTTTTTGGCGCCCAACGTGGGGCGTGGCTATACTTTTTGACGCAACAACGTTGGGCGTGGCTAACTTTTTGACACCCAAACGTGTGTGGCCCTTGAATACATCTCTATCTTAACAAGACAATTGGAATAGTGGCTCAATAATTTTTTTGGAACTTTGTTTATATATTTTGATTAGAGTTTGAATTTGAATGGTTCATGAGTCCTACTGTTTTGATTTGTTATTAGAATACATGCAATAGAGAATTATTAATTTGATTTATGCTATTGTTGCATTAAAACTATTCTCTATTTGCTGAATTTTCTTAACCAAAGAGCAAAGAGTGGTTCTGTTTTTGTAACTTTTGTGTGTAGGGACAACTTTTTTGTGAGTTGTTATTTAGGTTGGTTTGTTTGCTTATTTCCCACATCGAACGTCTTTTGGAAAATGAAGTTATTTAGTTTATGGCTGTCCCCAAATTCTGATTTGTGACAATGGTCCTCAGTTCGTTTCAAAAACCTTTAAAACACTGTGTAAGAATTATGACGTTAAGATTTGAAATTGGTACGACGCAACGTATTCTCCACAGTGTAATTTTGTTGAAAGGAATAATTGAACTATAGGTACCGCCATCAGAAGTTATGTCTAGTTTTTGGAAATTGCTGATGTAAAAAAGTGTTTACATGCAGCTCATCAGAGAAACTCTCACACTTACAACTTATGTAAGAGGGACGCCTCATTTCATGTTGGTGATCAAGTGTGGAAGAGAAACCATATTTTGTCAAAAATTAGTTATTGGCTATGTATCAATATTCATATTTTGATACCACTTTGTAAAATTAGTATGATTTTTTTTGAGCGTTTGGTTTTGTAAGTGGTCGCGACACCCACTTTGCCATTGTAAGTGGTCGCGACACCCACTTTGCCATTGTAAGTGGTCGCGACACCCACTTTGCCATATATGTCTCTAGTTTTTTGTGAATATTTTTGTGAGTTCATTTTTGAACTCTGGATTTGAGCTTGGTGAGCATAAACATAGTATTCCTAATATGATTTGTCTCTGCAGTTTCGAGTATATTGTTTTGCAGTTTGGATTATGTTGTGCTAACGCCAAAAATTAAACCAAAAATAAACCTATTTAGACTTTATTGCTTTTGATACCCGATTTCGACATTTGTATTTTGCTTTAAGCAAGTACATAACCCGATTTTGACTTTTTTTCTACCTTCAGTAGAGTTTTTTGAATTTTTGTTGTGCCGTTTGTGGTTTGTGGTTAATAAGAAATCTTCCAGCTTTCTTATTTCTTTTTGGAAGGGGGTAGTGTAACGTTGTCAATTTCTTGGCTAATATGCTACCTTGTTTTGCTCTGGTCGATATGGTTCCGTATAGGTGAATCTGATACCATGTACCTTTCCAATCCGGAGCTCTTCAATGGGTGTTGGGGTTTCACTTTCGTGAACTGGAGCTCTTCGTGTTGTTTCCTGTATCCAGGAAGAGGATAGATTGCTGTGGCGACGTCACTCCAGCTGATCCAGACTCCGAACAGTGATCTTTATGTCGAGTAGGTACCCAGAAAAGAATAAAGCAGTATCAGGTTCACCAATATTTGGAATATTAAATCCCTGAATTCTGTCAAAAAGTTAGTGTCTTGCAAAGAAAATTTAAATTGAAATTTAATGTAAAACTATTGTTGTACAGACACTCCCTTCCAACAGAATCAGGTATTGCAAATTGAAAAAAAAATAATATTTTAATATATATATAAAAAAAAAATAATAGCAGCAAGATTAAATTAAAATGCTCGTTATGATTGAGCAAAATACTGCTTTTCTGACAGTAGCACTAGCAGGCAAAAATATGAACAAAATAAGGTAAAACAATAAGAAATTAAATCTTTGGATTGTCCCCCAAATAGACAAAATTTTCCTTTGAAATTAAGGTAGCTACTGTAGATACTACAAGATAAACCTGACGGTGAAATCAATCAAATCCAGAATATGTCAAAATTCTTGTGATGTTTGATGTTTTAATTAAAACTTTTTAACTGAATTTTTGACCTGTCTGGATTTCTATTAAAAAAAAAATACCCCCTTTATTCGAGATAATAATTGACGGAATCAAACAGAAAATGGCTATTCAGGCCTCTGCCTGGATTCAATAAAGAGTTGATAGGGATGGACACACAAATTTGGTTTTCACCGACTCTATTTAGAGCAAATGGTCCAATGTTCCCACACTCACAACGGATTCTGAAAACCACAGCAGCAGTACCTATTTATTAGTCCAAAAGTCTGAATTGACTTACCTCAGAAAAAACGTGGCACAACCAATCAGCACTCACACAAAATGGAAGCCAACAATTAGATAAAAAAAAAATTAATAGTTATTTTTTATACAAGACGATAAAATGGTAGTTTATCGTTGACCGGAAAAGTTAATTCCCGAGCGGAATCGCGAGTGAATTAATTCCGGGAGACGATAATGGCATTTTATCGTCGTGTGTAAAACAATTTTTTTTTTCCAAAGCCTAATTATGGATGCCTGTAGTATCAAAAATATTTAGAAATTATTTGAGTCGAACACTTTTGCATAAGTAGAAATTCGTTTGACAAACTTTGACAAATAAATAAAAAACAAAATATGCATATATTTTTGACAAAATAAACGTCTTTATCTATCCTTGCTGTCAAAGTATCATTTAATCTACCCTTGCGGTTAAATTACTACTTTATCTACTATTTTTAGTAGATTAAAGGCTACTTTACCAGTAGCTATGGAAAAAAATATAATATTTATATGCCAAGATAACATAAGATTTATCATATATAATAGGAAGATTTTGGACCAGTGAAAACTGTCTTTTAATAACGATTTTTGTGGTTATTCCGACTCTGAGCATGCGCACTACTCAAAAAGGAAAGAGGCGGAGCTTATAACGATAACGAAGATACTTTATTTAGGGCGGATAACTTTAGCGAATTTTTCCCTTATTTGACACTAGCGACACGCGATTTTCGACTTTATGCATTCGACAGCGTAATATTCTAACCTCAAATATTTTAGTTTGTTTAATGTGGAGAATGGCCTATGTGGTTTATTTTTTTCTGGGCGAATTTTGTATTTTTGTTTTGATCAAAAACAGGTTCGGGTTCCTCTTGAACTTGCGGTTGTTGTTGCCAATCAAAAACATTTCTCAAAATTATTTGTCGAACAAGATCTATGTTTACTGGAAGGCCTCTTCTAATAACATTCTCTATATTTTCATTTATTTCAATTTAGCCAGGAAATCACACAAAACAAAACAATTTTACAAAATACAAACGCAGAAAAGAAAAAACAGCGAAAAAGAAAGTCCGAAATATTTACTAAAAAGTTAGGTTAAACAACAAGATGATAAAATAACCACAAATATCGTTATTTATAAATCCACTCCAAAAACTCGTTTTTATTGAGCGAAATTGCCGAAAAGCAACAAACTTGAATAAAACCTTGAGAACAATTTTCGTCATGACTATTTCACGTAAGATTTTAAAAATAAATAGAATGCAAAAATATGAATAAAAACTTCAAATTAAAAATATCAGTTTGAAGATGTCAAAAAATGGTCGCTGAAATACCATGTTGTTGGTATTGTCCAGGTAGCAATATTGTCAGCTGAATACGGAATTTATTGCCGGTGTAATACACTCTAGTGAAATAGTCAGGTAAAAACTTAACAATGATATGATAATATTAATAGATAGCAAAATATATTGAAAAATCTATGAGGGAGAATCCAAAAAATGTAAAGCAAAAATTATTAAAGATAAAATTGACTTGCCTGCTAGACTATTGTCGAGGAGAAGAGAACGTTTCAGAAACCAAACCCCACAGGAAAACGATCCTGTGTTTTTTTAATACTTAACAGCATTTTAATCAGTTCAACCAATCAGACGAGTACACCCAAAAGATTATATTCACTTTACAATGCAATCACAATGAAAAACCACGTGAAATAAAAGAGAATAGATAAAAATCCACTAGAATTATTTTAATTGTTTACAAATTATAATAATTTAAATTAAGGTTATGTTAAAAATAAAAAGCTGCTATTTAATTAGGTCATTAAGCCAAAAAATGATTATTTCAGAATCAGAAGTTAGAGAAAGACAGAAATATATCCATTTGCTAAAAGTGAGATAAATATAATTTCTTTGAATGAAAATACAAATGAATGTCAAATAAAAATAGCCAAGGAAAACTATCACAATTTAAAAAAAAAAAAACTCATCCGGTACTAGATGGCAGCAAATGAATTCTACATATTTGCATTTTACGCACATGATGGATAGATGGCAGCACTTGTATTATTTTGAACTTTGTGGATATTTTTAGATTATTAGGAATTATTATTTTTCTGATTCTGAAATGGAAAAAATACAACTTCATAATGAACATAAGAAGAGATGGAACATGTTACGTAAATGATAAATTTATCGTAACAAACTGCCGCTAGGGGTATTTGTGACCGGCGCCTATATTTACAGTAAAAAATCGTTCCCACCTACATTTCAGTCATGGAAGAGTTTGGAATCAACAAATAATATAATATCCAATCTACTGGTAATGGTAATGCGCTCTCCATTTTGAGTTATAACTACCGCCTGTCGTTTGTACCAAACCCAGACAATATTTCAGAATTAAAAAAAGACGATATTATTGTAAATAAAATATGTTCGACAGAGAGAGAAATATACCTATGTTTTTTTTTATAGCTGACAGATTTCAAATAAAGAAGTAACAAAATTTAGGTAACGGAACTATTTCAAAAATCATTATGGGCTACATTATATCTCTTAGGGCCGGTTTCTTAATAGCAAGTCACCCCCGGGTTAAGCATAACCACGGGGTAAACATTGCAACTGGACACGCTCACCCTGGAGTTAAAACCAACCCGGAGGTGACTCGTTATTGAGAAACCGGACCTAAAGGTGTTGCGGCGCGGTTATTTAGAAAGTTATATAAACGTTACCACAATCTTTGTTACTCTAGGTTACATAGGCTAAATTTATGTAGCGTTACTTTTCTCGCAACCTTTATAAACACCCCATTTAAGCTCTTTGGGTTTATAAAAGTCACAGAAATGTTTCTGCTACCAAATATATAACTGTAGGTAGGGTATTTAGCATAGATGATATAACATTTATGGTGACTATTATACAAACAAAAATGTTGATTGGGCTGCAACATAGTAAATGTACAGATGAGATTGTAACTGGTGAGGTTTCAGTGACTCGTTCAACTCTTGTGGCTTGACTTCTCATTCCCCCTTCGGCCTTCAACCCTAAAAAAAATCTATAATTTATAATAGTATGAAGTTTTTCAACCATCTGCCTTATGAGAAATGATCAAAGTAGGAAGAGTAGTGAAAAATTTATTAGTTGATGGGAAAGCATTATGCAGTCGCAGAATTCTTCAATGACTCCTTACATTAATCTTTATGTTTAGTTATACTAGTGTTTGTTTGATATAATCTTTGCACAAACGATTGCACAGTTGAAATTAAGTCCGTCCATCTATCAAGCTTGTTTTTGAACACTGACACTGAAGTGGCATTGACAGTAGTGGATGGTAGATGATTCAAGTGAGTAAACACTTGGTTTGGCAAACATTTCTCCGACACGCAGCGCTATAGTTTTCCTTCTTAAGTTTTAGGTTGTGGCCCTCAAACGTTGGTCGGTATTTAGGGATGTAAAAATGCTTAATTGGTTGTGAAAAGGTCGATAGGTAAAAATAAGATCTTTTCTGGTTCTTCTATCGCAAACACTAATTAGTTCTTGCTTGTTAGCCTTTCTTGATAGGATGGTCTTCTCCTGCCAAGTTGCAACGGTGTGGCTTTTCTCTACTCAGCTTCCAGGTTGTTCTTATCTCTTATCATATCTTGGGTTCCAGGCCTGACCTGCATATTCAAGTATTGGTCCGCAGTAGACAATAAACAGTTTGGTGAACTCTTCCTGGGGTATGTTGGGGAATACCTTTTTCAACAGAAATCGTTTGCTGGACTGCAAATGTCCGTGATATGGGGAGCTGGAAGATCACTAGATACAGAAATACCGAGATCGTTATGCTGCTGAACACTGAACACTGGACAACTGGACAATGCCATTGATGGAGTAATCTGTTTGTGGGTTGTTCCTTCCAGGGTGCAATACGACGCACTTTCCCGCATTTAGGGGAAGTTGCCAGTCCTTACTTCACTCCTAAGGGCGGGTATTATAAAACTATTTTGACAGAAAACTAAAAGTTATAACTTCTGAAATTTCATAGTAATTCCAGAAGTAATCTTCTAGTTTTCTGTCAAAATAGTTTTATAATAGCCACCCTTAATCAGTTTAAGGTCTTCTTGGAGAGCGGCTGTGTCAGGGGCAGGACCGTAGATCTTTAAGACATCAGCATAACTAGCGCACGAGGATTTTATAAGAGTTTTCACGATATTCATATTTTTGCTCTTTCCAATCATCGTTGACATCACCATTTCTGTTTTGTATCGTCGAATCTTTTTTTGTATTAACCTATTTGCAACACTCACTTAGTTGTTTTTCTAATTTTCCAAGCATATCTCATATCTATATCGTTATTTTCAACATCACACACCGAACATGCAATAGGTAATTCAAAGCTGAACCATACTTCCTCCTTAACAGCTCATAAAAACTTGGTCTAGCACTTACCTGGCGTTGTTTCTCAGCCCAAAGCTGCCTTTCCTGAGTAACTGTGAAACTGTGAAGCCATGAAAACCTCTTCGAGAATTTAATTCAAATAACAAAGTTTTCATCCAGCAGCCACATCCTGAGGTATTTATTCAAGAGAATTTCATTGGACGCGTAAACAAGTGAGCCTCCGGATGGATTATCCAAACAATCGAACGGTCACGGCTGCCAGTTAAATCAAGATTACAATAACAAGCTTAAATCCATGTTAACAGCTCACTTTGTGTAAATTTAATTCGAGTATTCGGTCGAGGCTGCGGCCTTTTAGATTAGTGTTCTAGGATATCGGGGCCATGTCAAAATATTACCGTCGTCGACGCTCGAATGAATTGGGGTATTTTATGGGAATTAATAATAAACCATTGGGACTTTATGGGAACCGGTTCTACTCGCAATAAAGGCATAATGTGAACTACGAAATAAAATTGATATTCAATAGAATTTAGAAGAGAAAATTAAAATAGATACCTATTTGCACTTTTGATGGCAATGATAGTCACCTAAATATCCAAATTCTTGGATTCGAGCCACAAGGATTGTGACCTAAACATTTACTTAAACTATATTTTTTGGTTTTAGAAACATAGGTTTCCTTTATGATATAAATATTTTAAATATTTTTTATGATACAAATATTTTAAATATTTTAGAATCGTACTGCATTTCTCCGACGTTTCTCAGGGTAGGCTAGGAACCAACAGGAAAGCGAGATCCCAATCGTACCTACTATACAGCCACGCTTCAGAGCCGCCTTGTAACTTTCCTTGATTGATTCTGCGGTAACAACCTTCCGTACCTACCTACCTTTCCGATTTCTAGGGCTTTAATTGACTTTGCTTTTCTACTCTTATCTTGCCAATGTTTTCATGTTGCTTTCAACATAATTTTGAGAACTATACTGTTGACAATAGGTAGTTACCGAAATCTTCGACAAATGAAGCCTCCAAATTGTTGACTGTTAAAATTTTACTTGCGGAAGTAAGTAAAACTGCTTTTTGTTTTTCCTTTGGAGTTATTATTACTTTAAAATACTTGTATATAGGTACCTATTAACTTCAATAGAAATTAATTATATCTCTATCTATATTCTTTTGCTATGATTCTAATAGATTGCATTATATTATCAACTCTTGCTAAACAAAATTATTGCACTGAATAGGTATTCTCATATTCTTTTTTCTAGAAGAAATTAGTTCATTTACACTAAAAGTCTATTCCATAAAATGACACTAAATACGAAAAGTCACCCCTTTAAAGGTTCAAATGTTCAAGAAGGCACCCTAATAAAGGAAATATTAAATCCATAACCTGGGTTTATAATAGCCGTAACGAGGTAAATTGATTTCGGTAAAGAGCGGGGTGAGATAAGAATAATAAACGGGTAGAATGAAAATGTGTCAGCTTTTATCTGGGAAGATAAGTAAAATGTGAAATAAGCTGAAACAGTTTAAATTTGAGAGTGGAATGTTTCCCGTTGTGTCTTGTCTGAGCTTTTAGGGTTATAAAAGGGGAAGAATTATTGCAACGTCTTGTGAGATACAACAGGTAGTTGGAAAGAGGGAAACGTAGGAACTGAGTTTCTAAGCAAGAGTATATTGTATTGTGAAAGTGGGCAAAATGGATTTTTTGTGGCACAAAGTTCTCACTCATTTTCTAGTAGGTTGCCACGATTTTGAATATTTAATTATTTGAAGTCATTAAATCTGAAATATGAAATCTGGAATCTGAAATGTGAAATCTAAAATCTGAAATGTGAAATCTAAAATCTGAAATGTGAAAGCTAAAATCTGAAATGTGAAACCTAAAATCTGAAATGTGAAATCTAAAATCTGAAATGTGAAATCTTAAATCTGAAATGCAGAATCTAAAATCTGAAATGCAGAATCTAAAATTTGAAATGTGAAACCTAAAATCTGAAATGCAGAATCTAAAATCTGAAATGCAGAAACCAATGAGTGGTCTTTGTTTCGTGGAAAATTATGCCCGTAGCCCCTTTAATACTCGGAGAGTGGGGCAAGTTAGCGCCACCAGCAGGATGACGACCTAAACTGGAAGGTCCCTGAATCTTATTGGCATCAATCGACCTTCTACACTTCCTAAACTGTGAAACAGCAAAAACAGAAGCAAAATTGTCTGGTGAGCCAAATCAAAGTCGGTTATTACCAAAACAAGTTTTTAACAGTAACAATTGTTTTGTCTCTTTCTCTCGATGGATCAAGGTGGTTGTAACCCTAAGAATTCGATCCTGTCTCTCCAACTAGAACCAAGGCAAGAATAAAGAAAGGAATTCGCCGTAGAAAAAAAACGTGAAATAGTACTCACCCGGTTTCAACTATAAAATGCCACAAAGTGGTTTTCAATTTCCCAAGGAAAATCCAAATAAAACCCAGCCAAAACACTTCTTGAAGCAAAGGTAAGATAAGGAAGATGATATCTAATTAATTTCCAGCCCAAATCCAATAAAGTTGGCCAAGATGCCAGCGGATTAGAAATCAACGTTGTAAACCGGCGAAAAAGAGTGATCACTTTTTCTTCAAGAATGGCGAAGAACTCCTATCCCTGAATTTTCGCTCCCTCTCAATTGGATCTTCCAAATCAGGTGACTTTTGACATACCTTTAAGGTAAGTCGAAACACCACAGAAAGAAAGAGGTAATTAAACCTGGCAACGTCGCTGACCCGACGCGGAAATATGCAGATACCTACTTTTCCAAATTTATTTCCTGAAACTTTGGCGAATGAGACTATACATTTTTAAGGATAGGTTGGCGAAGGAAAAAAAAAATAAGTACGCATAAATTAAATTGTCACAACTCCCCCTTTCCTACGACAGGAGGAAAAGTAACAGAGGAAACTTTTCCGACGATCAGCCAAGCTTGACAGACAAGACAGAGATAGGGAACGTTTGAGAAAGAGAAAACCAAACATCAATAAGCCAAGACATCAAATATGAATTCCAAGCAAAGCTTCGTGTAAAGTATCTGCTTACTTCACCTTAAGAAAAACAACGCAGGTAAGATAACCATCATCAGGGAAAGTGAAGGTAAAGGTGAAAATAAGCAAAATGGTAGAAGAGAACAAAAAAAAAGGAAAGAAAAGAAAGAGAAGTAAGGAAACTTTGGCCGTCCTGTGGCGAAATCCCCCGGATCGTTCCCACCTGGTACCCAGTGCAGACAGAAAAAAAAATTCTAATACATTTTTTGCTGAATTTCCGAATTGACGTTGATGGATTGATGGCTACAGACGGTATAGTTTGCCGAGCGTACCATAGCAAAGGATTTTATCAAGTAAAAGGTGCAACAAAAAAAAATGCATAAAAGTGACATTAAAAAAAAAATGGTAAAAAGTATAAAAGTAAGGTAGTAAGAATATTATTGCTGAGTTCGCTGGGATGCTGTGTCAGAGCTGAGTTCATTGCCCACTTGATCTGGTTTTAGATCTTGGGCATGCCAAATACCCTGTGAGACTCGTGATTCATCGCATAGTTCATATGTCCAAGAACCCGTTTTCCGCTTGATCTTAAACGGACCAATATAAAGTGGTGCTAGTTTAGCACTAATATGATTAACCGCATCAGATAGAGTTTTATTTCTACACCACACCAATTGACCCAGAGTAAATACAACAGGTCGCCTTCTTAAGTTATACCGCTGTTGATTCCGTATTCTAGTGTTCTCTATTTTACGCTGAACATTTTTTCTAAATTTAATTTGGCGAAGCCTTCCTGTCTAGTCTTAACGTAATCTTTTAGGTGCATGGTTTCTGGTGGTATGCGGTACGGTGTAAGGGTTGCCTTCCAAACAGTTGGTGTTCCCTTTCATGAAGAATGAAGTAAAGACTATGCCCGGTGGTCTCATTAGGAACGGTACGCATGGCACAACAAATCGCTGCCAAATTCTCATCCCAAGTTTTGTGGTTGTTTTGATCCACATAAGTACGCAACATAATCTTCAATACCCTGTTTGTTCGTTCAGTTGTGTTTGGCTCGAGGATTATATTATGCTGTGTAGAATATTCGACAGTTATACCTGACACATAAAGATTGGAGTTCCTTTGATTTCATTTGAACTCCATTGTCACACAAAGATTATCAGGCACCCCGTAATTAAGAAATATACCCTCTTCAACAAATTGAACCAACGACTTTGCAGTTGCAGCACGGCAAGGAAACAAAGAGACATATTTGCTGAAAAAATCAGTGACCACCAATACATGAGTATTGCCATTTCGAGATTTCGGAAGAGGTGCTATGTAATCCAAGCTGATTGTTTGCCAGTGTTCTGAAATTGTTCGACGGTCTCCTATAAGTCCAGCTGGTAGTTTTTATTCTACCTTATTCTATGCACAACTGGTACAAGATCTTACATACTTGGTGACATCACATCTCATCTTCGGCCAAAAGTAATTCTGGAGCAATTTGGCAGTCGTTTTATACACATCTACATGTCCTGCAGCAGGAATATCGTGACAGGTCTTTAGTACTGCTATGCGCTTATCCTTTGGTACTACAATCTTCCAATTACTCGAAAGAGTAGCAAAATGTGGATGGTTATGTTTTAAATACTTATAGAGAATATCTGCCTCGACTCTCCAGTTAGGAAACTTATGTGGATTTTGAACAACATTATCGATCATCTTCAATCACCAAGTGTCAGTGGTGTTAGAAAAAAGCGGAATATGGTTTAACTCATTTACCCAGACTGAATAAGAGGAAACTGACACAGACCTACTCAGCATATCCGGTACAGTATGGTCCTTACCCTTTCGATGAATAAGTTGGAAATCGTAAGGCTGAAGTCTCAATTGTCAACGGGCCAAGCGTCCTTGAGGATCCTTAAGTCGATGTAACCAGAGAAGAGAATAATGGTCAGTTATAACTTTGAAATGTACACCCTCTAAATAATGACGTAACTTCCCGATACCCCAAATACCACCAAGGCATTCCTTTTCGGTAACTGTGAGCTTCATTTCCTGTCTGGATAGTGATCTAGAGAGATAACAGATTACCTTCTCACCATCATCAAAAGATTGAGTCAAAACAGCGCCAAGACCGTAATTAGATGTGTCTGTTTTCAGAACAAAAGTGCGCTCAAAGTCCGGACGAATAAGAACAGGAGTAGTAACCAAACATTCTTCAAGATGAATAAAATACTGTTGACACGCAGGTGTCCATGACCATCTTGCTTTCTTCTTGATTAACGCCAAGAGGGGAGCGAGCAGTGAGGATAAATTCGGGATGAACCTTCTGTACCAGGAGGCGGTGCCAATGAAGTGGCGAATTTCTGATACATTAGACGGGGGTGGTATATTTACCTCTACCTTTACGGGATCCGGTCTTAACCCCTGTGAATCAACGACATAGCCAAGATATTAAAGAGAAGGTTTACAGAATTGACACTTACTCAACGAAATGATGAGCCCTGCATCAAGAAGATGATCGAAAACGAGCTCCAGAATTTTCAAGTGCTCAGAAAAGGAGGACGATATGACGATGATGTCGTTCAAATACACCATGACCGAGGGTTCCAATTCCGGACCCCAAACAACATCTATTCGTTGCCAAGTGGCAGGAGCATTGGATAACCCAAAAGGCATGCGACGAAAATGAAAAAGACTACGACCAGGTACTGTGAAAGCTGTAAGCTCACGAGATGTCTCACTCTAAGGTGCTTGTCAAAAGGCAGACTTAATATCAAATGTGCTGATATAACGAGCATTCCTCAAACGATCCAAAATGGCCGAAATATAAGGAATAGGATAGGTATCCTTCTTAGAAACTTCGTTAAGACGCCGAAAATCTATACAAAATCGAAATAATCCATCCTTTTTGCGGGCGAGACATACTGGACTAGACCAAGAGCTTTTTGAACGTTCTATAACCCCCAACCTTAGCATTTCCTCAACTTCCTCATCAATAAACGTTTGTGGATAAAAGATCGATAAGTAACTTAGGGGCAATCACAGGACACTGTGAAGTCGGAACAATGCTTCATAAGTGGGGCCTCGGGACCAATGAACTATGTTAAGAATGCTTTGAGAAGGATGAAACAATAGAGCACCTACTATATATATGTCACTGCCGTGCCCTGCAAGAGGAATACTTACACCTGGCAAAATTTCCTGGAAGACGCGGGAAAGATAGAGACAATGGAAAAACCATGTACTGGCACAAAAAGAAGAAAGGAGAAACAGGTTAAAGTTTTGGGAGGAAACCACCCTGAAGAAGGGAACACAATGGACCAATTGTCCTCAAAGTGCAAGCTCTGTGGGCAAACCCTTTAAAACCTAACCTAACCGAATCTTTCAAGGGAAATTATATATATTTTGCTGCGACTATAATAAGGAAAGTTTTCCAAAATTTCGATGTTTGTGATACTATATTCAATTTCACTATTGCTACAATTATGTATAATAGAACAAAGTCGATCATTATCTTGAATCTCTAAGTCCGCTTCAGGTATATAACAAAGGCGACAAAGAGGATGTTGACACTTAACGATTTTTCCTTTTATTAAACAACAAACAAACTTCAAGTTTAAACAATGTCACTGGCACTAGCACATCAACCATTTTTCTAAATACCCATTTTCCTGTTAAAGTCGTATAAGTTTTTATGGTGCAATAAATATGTAAGTCGGGCATGAGTTGCTACCTTTTTACCACACACATACACTGGGGCTTTAGTATTAATTAACAATAGCGAGTTTTCGCGTCGGAACAATGCTGAATTATATGGTACCTGGCCGATGGCGTTGATTTATTTACTTGCATAAAATGTGCGTTTACAGGGAAACTAATTTGCGTTTTGCGGTCTTGGAGTGAAGCTTTATTTATCGGGTCAACAATAATTGATATTTTTATGTTGGTGGGTATTAATGTTTGTGGGTGAATCATTGTTGGCGTTTCAGTTGTAAATCATTACGTAAATGCGTGTTCTTTTGTCTGATGACACTGGTTTTTAATAGTTGGAATGATGTCAATATAGCAGCAAAGACAAATATCCTGTCAAATTTTTAAAGATTCCTATGAAAAATTTGGAAATTTAGATTAGATATAACAATATACCCACATAACAGTGAAAGAACATTCATATTCTCAGAATATTCCCTCAAAGTGCTTTTTGGAATGTTCTTTTAGGAATGTTTAATGAATATTCTAAGATTGTTTCGATTGAAATATTCATTTTTGAATGTTCTATTTATGTACTAGGAATGTTGCTTCTATGCACCTACCTGAAAGATTGTGCTAAGAACCTACTTTATATAACAATCTTTGAATATTTTCATACGAACATTATTATAAGGTACCCTAAAAAATGTTTTTTTGGCTAATATCTCTATCAAGTATTAAGAATATACCTACCAAGTTGTGCTGAGAAGTTTATGTAGGTAGGTAACCATGATAAGAATATTTTCATATTGTTCACCTAATTATCTGAAGTACCTACTCAAAAATAATAATTTAACAATTAAACAATAATCTATCTAGAACCTACTAAGAATATTATAGGTATATTCTTTTCCTTTTGCTTTGTAGGACTTCCAAGAGAGGGAGCCACGCGCTATTAAAGATCTACATCTTACCTCGCGTTTGAATCACCTTGGAACCTGTTTCTCTCAGTTGGTGTGCTTTGACGAGAGCATAACAAGCTCGACACCGGAGCTTTGGTTAAATACTTGTGTTTTCCAGAGAAGTTTTCCAACAACTCTTTCACTGCCTTTAATATAAAAGGGCTGGAAGGAGCATTATTTGGAAGCGAAAATTAACATTCCAAGTATATCCTTAGAATCAACCAAGAATGTTATGTCTAGGATGCATATTGAGAATGATATATGTAGATATATTTTAAGAATATTTCAAGCATATTGGTATAATATTCTTTTGAGAACATAACTATAATGTCATAGAAACATTCTTTGAATGTGAGAATATCTATACATATCTAGCATATTTTTAGAATCAAACAAGAATATTCTTTTCAGGATTTACTGAGAATCTCATAGGTATATTCTAGGAATATCCTAATGGATTTCTCAGGAAGTTCTTGGGTATTGCAAACAGTATTTCTACAATCTTTTCTCAGAACATTCTTAGGACATTCGCAATGGTTTTGGCGAACATTCTAGGCACATTCCTCCTAAAAAAAGAACATTCTTAATACATTCTAAGGATGCAATTTTGTTATGTGGGTAGCAACTACTGCAAGCAGTAAGTAACATACTTACATGATTTTGTTTAATTATTTTCTGCAAAACGGTTTGCTAGATATTGTATCTCTCCTATTTTTCAGAAATAGGTACCTATTTTAAACCTTTTTTCCTTCAATCCCTTTACCTCTAGCCCCTCCAATTTTTTGTTTTTTAATGTTGCATCCTAGATCTAATGGAGGCCTGTGAAGGCCAAAACACTGTCTTATGAGTAATGTTAAATTCCGCATACAGTTTCTACTTAATCAGCTGTATTCTCAGCTAGGCTTGCATTCCATATTTTTTTACATACCTAGTCTCTTTGACTTTCCTGTGTATGATTCACCAAATCCACATTGTACCTTGTACATACCGATTGCAATTGTAGAGGGTCCTATTTAAAGGAGAAAATAAAAGACCATTAAATAGATATACGAGTAAATATAAACCGGTTTTTGTCCTTGATGTTTTTGATAATATCTACTAATCACCTACCAACGAATAAAACCAAAGAATCTACTTTAAGTACACGAATGACCACTACATTTTAGAAACCTTCTTGAACTGCCTTCAAACACTCCAATCACATTTTCAAGCGCTGCATTTCAGTTTCTTAACTTTGCTAGCTTCTTAAGGTCAGTAATTGACATTGCTGGCCACTTTGCCTCTGCGTATTTGTTATGTAAACACAAAAACTACTTCCTATTAGTAGATTTTGTATTGCCCACTCAAACATCTTCCGTATTCATTTAAAATTCCCCCTAGAGGAGTGCGTATGGATATTTATACGTTCAGACAGCTAAAACTTTTAACTATTTATAACTAGAATCGTAAAATCGAGACATAAAATTATATTTTACTATCTGCTTGTTAAAACTGTCGCTCCGATACAGCTTTTGAGCTTTCTAAATCAATATAGGGTCTAGTTATTATCAACTGAATGTTTGTATTTTGAGTTCGTGAAATATTTCTTGAAAGCAATTCACTTATTGAAACTATAATTATATCAATATCAATAATTTTACAATTTTTTAGAAGTTTTATTGTCTGTTATATAATTTACAGTGTGTTCAATTTTAATGGCATGCAGATGTTTCAATTAAAATTGATGACCGACAAGGTAAAAATGAAACAGTTGATAGCTTAGTTGGTAGAGCGTTGCACACTGTAAATGTTTTTCAATGTTTAAATAATTATCAAAGCGTCTCTTTACAGCGAAATTTCTCAATTCAATCGCTCTTTGACTCAACTAATAGTAAAAAAACTATTCGATCATGTGCATTTCACACTTGCCATAAGATTTGGCTTGCTTTCTCAGCTTTCTCTGTACGTCTTTTTGGGCAGTTCTATATACCTTCATCTCTTCTTTTGGAGGTACATTTATCTAGTTTGTGAGGTTTAATAGCTAGGTTATTATTATAGAATCTGGAGTCAGAGTTCTTGTGCTTAATTAAGTAAAAAAAAAGTAAATCGATTTTGCCTTTATGGAAAATCGGTTTGTTGGGAATCGGGAGTTGACCGATGCCACGAATGTTGAGTACCTGGAGTTTTCCGCGCGCTCCCATCTCGTACTTCTATAATTAAAACTCGGTATTGTATAAAAATGTTCCATTTATTAAAATTCTCGTTGAGGGGGGACACTTGGTTAAGAATGTTGAGTGGCAACACGACTGTCCAGAGTCAAGCTCGGAATCTGAATACCTTGTCTTCAACTATCCTCCACCAAGGAAAGCAAGTTTGGACCTCCCTAAAGAAGGGTATTTTACAATTTCCTAAAATTAACTTATAGTCCGGGGGCCGAGGACCTTTTTTCCAAATCATTAATAACAAGCTAGTTTTTTCAATGCAGCTTCATTTCACCGAGACGCCCAACTTTTTTCTCTTCGAAAATTGCGAAAACAGGTAGCTAACATACTGCGCAGGTGTAAAACATGTCGATTTGGTGACTATGAAAATTTAATTAATAACAGTTAGTTTTTCAGCTAAATGTTGAGATAATTTTATGAATAATTTGAAACAACATTTGTCCGACAAAATAAAGGGTTTGGTCTACGATGTCCCCTCCCTCAACCATGTAGCAATTACGTTGCATAAAAAATGATTAATAACAAGTTGATTTTTTCAATGTAGGTTGGTAAATATTATTACAATCAAATGGTCACACTGTCCTACAAATAAACAGGTAGCTATTTTCAGTCCTACACTCAAAAGTTGTCGATTTCACGATTTAACTTTTTTCATTAATAACCGGCTAAATCTTCGTGAGTATCTTCATTTTGATAAGACGCCCAAATTTTCTGTTGCGAAAATTCCAAAAACAGGTAGCTAACAGAGTGCGCAGGTGGAAAATATGTCTATTTGGTGATCATACAAATGTAAATAATAACAGTTAATTTTGTAGCTGAATGTTGAGATAGTTTCATAAATAATATGAAACAACATTTCTCCGACAAAATAAATGGTTTGATCTAGGCTGTCTCCCTTCTCAAACATGTAGCAGATACGTTACATAAAAAATGATTTATAACCAGTTGATTTTTTTAATTAAGCTTAGTAAATATTACTACAATTAAATGGTTACACTGTCCTACAAATAAAGAGGTACATTTCTCCAGTCCTACACTCAAAAGTTGTCGACTTCACGGTAATACTTCATTCATCAATCACCGGCTAAATCTTCTCGAGCATCTTCGTATTGATAATACGCCTAACTTTTCTATTGCGAAAAGTTGCAAAAGTAGTAGCTACTAGAGTGAGACTAGTGAGCACATGTAAAATATCTTGATTAGGTGATTATGCAAATGTAATTATTAACAGTTAACAGTTAATTTTTCAGGTGAATAATGAGATAATTTTATAAATAATTCAAAATTCGATTTGAGCCACAAAATAAATGGTTTGGTCTTCAGTGTCCCCTTTCTCAAAAATGTAGCAATTACTGGCTCATAAAAAACGATTTATAACCAGTTGATTTTTTTACTGTAGTTTGGTAAATATAACTACAATTGAATGGCCACATTGTCCTAAAGAGGTAAGATTTCTCAGCCCTACATTCGAGAATTTCGAAAATAGCCTTATGCATATTATACGTAAATATGTACAGTACTTTCATTTCAAAACTTACCACCCACATTATCTGCGTAAAGAGACAGATTTCTGGAAAACAAGATTAAATTCAAGAATTTTACCTTTTGTATTTTGAAAAATATAATTATTAAAATATTTGATTTTTGATATTATTTGAAATGAACATACCTATCTCTTTTATTTTTGAGCTGTCGAGAAAATATTATTTGGAAAACTCCTGTATTTTTTTTAAGTTCCACGTTATTTAAAAAGAAAAACTCTAACTTAGAAAACACCCTGTATTCACCCTATATACAGCAAAAAAGCGCGCCAGATTTAATACATTAAAAAAGGAGCTCTATTTTTTTTAAATATCTTTAGAATTAAGATGAACCGGTTGGATCAAACCTTCTCCATCTGGGTATGGAAAATGACAAAGGGCATGGCCCCCTCTACTTTGATGGCATGCCAAAACTCTTTTTCGAGCAATTCAAATCTGGCGCACTTTTTGAATCACCCTATACTACGATACTGTGTTATTTACGAGCATGCGCGTCGATGCGAATGGAAACCATCGACATAAATGTAGGTATGTGTACATACACATAACACATATATTGTTATACACGCATCTGTATACGTACATATGTACATACAGGGGCTTTCATTTCGAAATTTGCCACCCACGTTATCTGCCTGAAGAGACAGATTTCTGGAAATCGCCGGAACACGTCAACAAATTAACGCACCCCCTCAATAAATTTGTTGACATGTTTCGGCGATTTCTAGAAATCTGTCTATTTACGCAGATAACGTAAGTGGCAAGTTTTAAAATGAAAGCCCTGTACATATTTACGTATAATATGCCTAAGGCTATTTTCGAAATTCTCGAATGGACAATGTGACCATTCAATTGTAGTTATATTTACCAAACTACAGTAAAAAAATCAACTGGTTATAAATCGTTTTTTATGAGCCAGTAATTGCTACATTTTTGAGAAAGGGGACACTGCAGACCAAACCATTTATTTTGTGGCTCAAATCGAATTTCGAATTATTTATAAAATTATCTCATTATTCACCTGAAAAATTAACTGTTAACTGTTAATAATTACATTTGCATAATCACCTGATCAAGGTATTTTACATGTGCTCACTAATGCTCACTCTAGTAGCTACTACTTTTACAACTTTTCGCAATAGAAAAGTTAGGCGTATTATCAATACGAAGATGCTCGAGAAGATTTAGCCGGTGATTGATGAATAAAGTATTACCGTGAAGTCGACAACTTTTGAGTGTAGGACTGGAGAAATGTACCTCTTTATTTGTAGGACGGTGTAACCATTTAATTGTAGTAATATTTACTAAGCTACATTAAAAAAATCAACTGGTTATAAATCATTTTTTATGTAACGTATCTGCTACAAGTTTGAGAAGGGAGTCAGCCTAGATCAAACCATTTATTTTGTCGGACAAATGTTGTTTCATATTATTTATGAAACTATCTCAACATTCAGCTACAAAATTAATTTTATTATTTACATTTGTATGATCACCAAATAGACATGTTTTCCACCTGCGCACTCTGTTAGCTACCTGTTTTTGGAATTTTCGCAACAGAAAATTTGGGCGTCTTATCAAAATGAAGATACTCACGAAGATTTAGCCGGTTATTAATGAAAAAAGTTAAATCGTGAAATCGACAACTTTTGAGTGTAGGACTGAAAATAGCTACCTGTTTATTTGTAGGACAGACATTGAAAAAATCAACTTGTTATTAATCATTTTTTATGCAACGTAATTGCTACATGTTTGAGGGGGGGGACATCGTAGACCAAACCCTTTATTTTGTCGGACAAATGTTGTTTCAAATTATTGATAAAATTATCTCAACATTTAGCTGAAAAACTAACTGTTATTAATTAAATTTTCATAGTCACCAAATCGACATGTTTTACACCTGCGCAGTATGTTAGCTACCTGTTTTCGCAATTTTCGAAGAGAAAAAAGTTCGGCGTCTCGGTGAAATGATGCTGCATTGAAAAAACTAGCTTGTTATTAATGATTTGGAAAAAAGGTCCTCGGCCCCCGGACTATTATCCTAATAACATATTTTATTTAGGTGCTGAAATGTTACGAAACGTTTCACAATCATAAACCTTAAACTAGCCTAGGGGTTGTAATTCTCGCCATCTGTATTATAAAAAAGGCCTGGGAAGGTACTATGTCTTTGGCGGCAAGAGTACTTCCCATATTTGATTTAGTTTTTATATTTACAACAATTGGGGTTTCTGCAATAGAAGTATCGACTTTCGAGAAAATGATGTGAACAGGACATTGGTTATATAATAATTCTAGCCGGCATCGTCTTTGAACCCTAACAGTATAAAGTATTGTTATAATAAAACTTTGGACCTAATTACACAGATGGTGGAACTTGTAGAAGAGAAAATGTAGCGAACATTAGGATTATTGATAATATAAGCAATAATAAATTCACTAGTTCACAACAGGTTACTTTTGTTTTAAGAAACTGCATGCATTGTTTCTTCCGTTCCATATCCGGAAGCCCAGATATTGCTTTTTAATCATTGAGCTCCGAGTTGGTATTAGAATCCATTTGATGACTGATTTATTTATTGGCTCTCAGCAAAGTGGAACCGTTTTGATATAAATACGGCATAAACCTCTCAACGCTGCTTTTAATCGATCAGTGTGTTTTTTTTATCACCTATAATTACACGAGAGTTTTTTTTGTCGAAGTAAACTTGACTATTTAATGAGAATATCACTGGTGCAAATTTCACTAATATTCGAGCTAATATTTTATCATGGCAACTGATCAAATTGATAAGTGAAAATGTATCTGTTGCCATTAAATTATTATTGATAAGTATTAATAAAACGACATTTAACTAATAAACGGAATTTAATTAATAGTATAACATAATCAACGTGAATTTGACACGCAAAACAATAATACCCTCGCGGTTGCGGAAAAACGATCTGTTAATCCTTTGTGAATCATCGCTTAGTTTATGTAACTTTTCCTTTGTTACCAGAAATCAGGTGATTTCTTTTACAGTCGGCCATGCTACTTCATTTTCCGTCCCGGAACAAAAATATCTTCACTCGTCCTGGAAATTGATACAAAAAGAAAACATTCAATAGAATGCAAAAGATACTAAAGAGTCGGTTAGATATTGTCGCTGATGGCCAGTCTTCGACAATATCCGTTGCCCTGAACAATTTTACACATACAACCAAATCAACTGTAAAATATAACTTATACTACAACGCAGCCCAAATCAGACGTTTCTCAGATAGTTGTAGACCCAGTTTCTGAAATCTTCGGATTAACTACTACTTTCAAAAGCAGCTAAAAACGTTTCATGCGGTGAGCTGAGCTAACCCCTTCAGCTCGGAAAATTCTCTACTATATACCGATCATTAGTAACTTGGTAAGGACCACTAAACTTGGGCAGTAACTTCTTACCCTTGCCATCGTCCGAAACGTTTGCTCTCGTGAGAACAACTTAGTCTCTATATTTTTGACACATCTTTCGTTTAGCGACAAAGTGTGCCTTTTGCTTACTTTAAGCACTCTCAATTTGCAAAGAAGCCTCTTGCCTTGACGTTTCAAGGTCCTTCTCTACTACATCATCTACTACAGCTATGCTCAAAAATGAATCACTCATGGCCCTTGGTTTATACCCAACCAATAGTTTGTAGGGACTCTTCCCAGTAGAGCTATTACGGCCGAGTTAATTCCAATCATAATAGAACTCAGTGACGCAGCCCATTTTCTCTCATCATCGTGAAAAGTAGTGATGGCATTCAATAGAGTTTTATTATACCGTTTCACCTGCCCGTTTGCTCGAGGAGTCGCTGTGGCCAGTTTAATACCCAGGTCCTTTACAAAATTTCAAAATAAACCACTTGTGAAGCAGGAACCTCTATCGTCTTGGAATACCAAAAAGGTAGAGTATCTCCAGAAAGGTTATCACCGGTTTCGTCTTCGTGGTTGGTACTGCTTTAGCGCGCACAAACTTTGCAAAAGCATTTATTGCTACAATTAGGTAAGAGTTACGTTTCGTGCTCTGAACAAATGGTCCCAGGTGGTCAATGTGAAGAGTGTCTAGTGGGATTGCCACTTTTTCGATACTGTGCAGAAATCCTTGCTTTCCTGCTGGCACCTCATTGTATGCGCATGGTAAACAAGCAGATATATATAGTGAAATTATTTAAATAGTGTATGCACGTGATCAATAACGTCGATATTATTGCCAATTGCAGTTTGTAAGAAATAAAAATTCGTTTCAAGCTGAGAGCTCATTTTTCTTTTTATTCAACCTTAGTAAAAAAAAAGACAGAACACTGTTGGCATTTAACCGAATCGGCCGATAAAATGACATTTAGGTTGGCACTCATGGATTATGTTGCCAAATATTGCTGCAAATCTGCGGTTACTGATTTTAATAATTTGAAATTATTTCTATTTGTGTATCTATAAAATGCCAAAGTCATTGAATAGTCAGAGTCAGAAACTCGTTCCGTCTCTAATTAGTTTATTTGAACAGGAACGAGATAATGGGGGCCCCTTTAGGGATAATTTAGCGTTAAATTCACCAAAGAAAAAACGTCCACATAAGAAGCGGGTTACGAATCAAGATCACCTTGATGTTAGCTCTATTCGCAATCAAATTTACGACGAAAAGTGAGTAGTTTTTTAGATTGTGTTCATAATACACTATCTATACATATAAAAATCGATGTTTGTTTGCTTTAGTGATAGGTAAAATCTGTTTTTTTTTAAAGATAATTCCCCAAGTCAAAAATTTAGTAACTATGTTGGCAACACAAGCCTTTTCTACATGAAAAATTTGATAGCATTGACAATTTTACATTGTATTGCCAACCTAATGTCAGTTTGACTTTTATCTTTAAAAAAAAAACGCACTTTAACAAATTTTACTAGACATGGTATGTCAAAGTAAAACGAAAGTTAATAGCGGCAACATTGCGACGTGCTTATGTCATTAATTTTGATCACGTGCATACACTGTTTAATTAATTTCACTTTACCAGCTCACATATTTTCGCATTCTGGGAAACCAATATTTACTAGAGATATTCTGCAGCGTTTTTTTAATAGTGAAGTGACCCATGATGATACATAGTAACCACTCGTCGTCCTGTTTTTGGTACATACCATTTTGGACCATTGTGGGTTTGCATATATAATTTGTTGTCCTTCAGCAAATAATCTTTGTGGACTTGCTTTTTTTCGTTGGGCTTTGGAGTTTCAGACAGAATTTCCATTATTTTCTTGCATTGATTATCTTTAATTTGCACCGACATAACCCAATCATCCTGGGTGATATCAACTTGCAAAACGCCTGCTTCCTGGATTCCTTGCGACACCAATTTTGATCAATAGGAATCCTGCTAGGAGCATCGACATGTGTCAGCTTCGAACCCTGAAGGTACTCTACCGTAAAATTGAATTCTTGGTTTATAAGCCACCATCTAGCAATTCTAGGAATAAGGTCACGTTTCTGCATTGCCGTTCTTAAAGCACTACAGTCAGTTACCACTTTGAATGACAACTCTAAACCGTTGCAACGAGCTGACTACCGCTAGTGTCTCTAGCTCATAGGAATGATGTTTTTCTTCATCCTTTGTTGTCTGACGGCTAGAATACAATACTGGCTTTAAGTTGGAATCGGTCTGTCGTTGGAAGAGAATTCCACCTGGTCCAATTTTGGATGCGTTCATGTGAACTTCGGTTGGTAGCTTGGGATCATAGATAGCAAGTATAGGTCTTTTAATCAAAACTTCTCTAAGTTTTTCAAAAGCACTATCCTCTGCTACACCCCAACTAAACATTTCATCCTTCTTGGTGAGAGACGTCAAGAGTCGAGAAATTTGCGCAAAATGTTTGACGTATTTTCGAAAAATAACTACATAAACCCACATACTTGATGAACATTCTGGGTACAGGGAACTTCTCCACAGCAACAACTTTGGAAGAACCAGGATGTGTCTTAAGTAGTCAATTTGCTTTTGGAAGAATTACATTTGGATAAACGCAAAGTAATACCCGCATTTCGGAATGTTTGAAAAACCTCTCCTACAAGGGCGCTTATAATAGGAAGTGAAGATCATTGATGAAAAAAAAAATCAAAAATGGAGTTTGCGTGACGTTTTCCGACCTTTGGGCTACCACTGTGGCTAAAAGGTGGCAAGAACGTAGAAAGTGCATAGATCATAATAAGTAGACAAATTTCTGGCCTTCAGTTTAGCAAATGAATTTTAGCGATAAAATGTATAAGTGACGAGATAATGCAATAAAACTGGAATCTGCTTCTAAATTGCTGAACTTTGTGGCGCCACTGTAGCGAAAAGGTTGCAAATATTTAAAAAATGCATCAAGACCTTATTTGCAAAGCATATGGTGGCTTTTCATTTCGCATAAATTTCCTTCCCATACAATGCATAGGTAATGAAATAATCGCAAAAGAGTGGTTCCGACAACTTCCATAAGGGGCGGGGGTAGTTTCCAGAAGGATGATGCAATAAGTAGATATATTTTTGGAAAGCTTATTTGGTGCGCTACTGACCAATGTGAAACAAAAAGCCAAAAAAAAATTTTTAAAAAATTTCACCCCCTCAATATTTTTTTTCCGTCTAGAGGGGTTGTACTAGAAAAATGCTTTTGGTATTTATGCATATTATATGTCGGAGGTGTGCACAAAATAATATTTGAACCATTCATATGGAGGGTATTGTGTGCGAGAAAATTATAAAAGAAGGCATTTTTTTTCAAATTTTATTTTTTTGGGGTGGTTCCAGGTAAAAAATAGGGGTGCATTATACGAATTTTTCAATATCATTCCTACATCAATAATTCCTGAAAATTTGAATAGCCTAGCATCAGCCCTCCAGATGATATGAAAGGGGGTTGTTTAAATTTCAACACCCTGTATATCTTAAACGGCTAAATGTTTTTAAATAAAACATATACCAAAAAATCGGCCAATTATTTATGAGTATTTGCTGTATGGTTTGTAGTGGATTCGCTTTACTGTTCAGTAAAAAAATAATAAATTCTAAAATATCTTTTTTCAAGGTCATTCAACTTTAGAGCGCCACCCCGAATGAAGGGTAGGTGATAGACATATGCTGTTGCTGGATAAATTGTAGAGAATTTAGTCCACTTTAAATTACTATGAAAATATTTTTTTGTTAACCATAGCGTAAGCACTACGTTTCGGAATAACCGCAAAAAACGACCTTTAGGGGGATGAAAGGGGATGTTCCAGGGTTAAATTTTGTTGGAAAAAGTTAGACCCATAATAAGCAGCCCTTGTTCTACCAGAAAAAAAATAAAACAGAACTTGTGTCGAGTTTGCGAGGTTCAACCTCTCTTTCCTGGCCTAGTTGCCGAAAAACGATGTGTTTATCCTTAATCATCGCTTAGTTTATGTAACTTTTCCTTTGTTACCAGAAATCAGGTGATTTCTTTTACATTAATTTCAGCCTTCGGTAAACGGGACATTAAAATATCGACCCTAAGAAGGTTTGTTGAAGGGCGAAAAAACAAAAGCACTCATGGCTAAGCAATAGTCAAAGTCAAAGTACAAAAATGCTTTATTGTGCAAAATACAATCTCATTCACAAAGCAGTTTATAATTAATTGAAATAAAATAAATGAACCAAAATCTAAGTATAAATCTAAAACAGTTCAAAACAACTTAAATTAAAAACAGTAAATTTGGTAACATATAAAAATTAAACAAACATCAAACGCTCAGGTAGAAACAAGTATACATTACAATCACAATTCAAAACTATAACTTAACAACTAAGAATACAATAAATATTTAAAAGTCAGGTCAGATCATAATATGCAAAAAATAAAAACAAAATAAAATAAATAAACAAATAAAATAACATAACTATAATAACTATAATAATATATTTTTTTTTTTAAATATATATTATTATAGGGTCACAATTCACGGAGAAAAAAATAAAAATAAATAAACAAATAAAATAACAAAAGTAAACTCAATATCAATCAGTGCAAGTACCTCAAACAAATGAATCAGCATAAAATTCTGCCATGGTGTAATATGCCTTACTGGCTAGTAGCTCCCTCAAAGAACTTCTAAATTTTTTAAAGAGATTTAGAGATTTAATGTTCGTTGGCAGTTGGTTATAGATTTTTCTGTTTTCATAAATTAATGATTGCTTTGTCAGTGTACTTGTTGGAATTGGAATTGAAATTTTATCAGCGCCACGCGTATTGTGCTGCCTAGAAATTCGCCAGAAATAACACCATTAAACTCATGGAGCAAAAAAAACAACTAGAAAAAGTGACACAAGAACATAAAGATGTGAACAAAATGGTGAAGAAGGAAGTACGTAAAGATCTAAAGAGCCCATTAAACAAAAATATAATGTACGAAACAATAGAGCAAAAAAATAGCATGAGGGTTCTCAAATCGAAACTTACAAATGGGACAACTACACTTGATAAAATAAAAAACAAATAAGAAATCAGTGTATCAATACCGGGGCAAATTGCCCAAATAGTCAAGGAATTCTACACCGACCTGGAGAACAAATTAACCCATTAAAATGATATTAATAAATGTGGGATCAGAGGACCTGCCAGAAGTAACATGTGAGGAAATGCAACACACTCTTAAGTCAATGAAAAACGGGAAATATCCGGAGGAAGATCCTGTTATATCAGAAATGCTAAAGCTGGAAGAAGGAAATTTCATGAGAGCACTCCAAACATTGATGAATGAATGCCTACAGAAAGCAAAACTGCCAGCTGAATGGTACAAGGCTGAGGTTGTGCTTCTCTTAAAAAAAAAATGACACTAGTAGTAACATCGAGAACTACTGTCCCATTAGTCTACTCTTACATCTGTACAAGCTTTACACAAAAATCCTCACGAACCGTCTCACTAGAAAGTTTGATTTCTACTAACCAAAACCAGCCGAGCAATTTCAGCACAACAGTTCACCTACAACACTTATAGAGAAAGCAAATTCATATAATGTTCCGACCTCGGTTCCCACATACCTAGCATTTGTTGACTTTCATAACAAACATGATCATTTTTAAATGGCATGAACAACGGGGGATTTGACTCAAGATATATTCAATCAAAAAATTTGAAAAGATGAATTATTGGCAACAAAAGGGCATTATAATCAACGGTTCCCACCTCAGCCATCTGAGATTCGCAAACGACATTGTTCTCATTTTAAAAGATCCAGACGAGCTGAAGGAAATAATGCAAGTACTGACTGAGGCCTTAAAAAGTATAGGAATGGGAAGGAACATGAATAAAACCAAAAGCATTTCACCCACCTATGATCAGCTATCACTATCGAACGAAACTAGTGAGAACGTCGACAAATACATATACCTTAGTGATGAGCAGGGCATGTGGCAAGACAGAACGACTACAGATGGACCAGCAAAGTAATTAAATAGCGCCCCAGAGAAACAAAGGGAAATAGAGGGAGACCACACAGACGCTGAGTGGATGACATCAGAGAAGTCGCCGGCAGAAACTGGATAAGATAAGCCCAAAATCGACAGAAATGGAAGAGACTCGGGGAAGCCTATGTTGAGAAGTGGACGGAGGAAGGCTGATGAAGAAGAGGAGGAGTAGCATTTCTATTGAGAATTTGCCTAGCAATTTTTTCAAGTTCAGGTACTTAAATAAAACAGAATACAAAACAATGAAATATATAAACAAATTGAATTTCAAATTTAAAAAACTTGAGTGTAATTCGGTATTACAATTTAACGAATACGCTTTTAAAAGTTAGGTTTCGTTTTTTTAATGCTGGAAAAGTTAAAGTAAATGGGGTAAACTTTATTCGCTGTCATGATGACAAAGGGGCTGTTGCTTTATATGCCGTTGCTCATGGGATTTTAAGTATATGAATTAAACAGTCACGTATAATATTTAAATTGTGGAATTTGACAAAATAACGAGCAAGTGGGTTAAATCCCGGCGTTTTATATTTTGGCGTTCCCAGTAGATGTATCGGCAAAGTTCTAACATTTATTTCGTTTGTAAGTTCTGTTTTATTTAAACATTTCTTATAGGATTATAATGTATTCGTTGGTACTGACTCATAATAAATACAAGGTAGATGAAACCTTTAGAATTAAAATACCAGATAATTTTTCAATGTGTTGGCACACCACGCATGCTTTCACAAGAATATTGATTTTTACAAGATTTGAACAAATGTGAAATAATATGAAAAATTTCGTGAAGGCTATCCACTAATTTTATGCTCATTGCTCATACACTAAAGTGTAATAATTACTCGGTAAAATAAATACCCCTAAAAGCAGGTGTTCCCTTAAGCAAATAACTCATCGGCGCAGACATGGTGGCAAACATGATTTGCATTACTAAGGAAGACCGAAAACAATCGGAAGTGCATGAAAGGTTTGTGCATTCATAATAATCGGCTTGTACACCAATCACCACTAATTATAAGCAGTTGTGTTAATATTATATCCTTTTACTTTTTCAAAACAAATTTACTAGTGAAATTTAATAGGAAATCTCAAGTAGCTTTCAGTTTTTGATGTTATTTAGATCTTTACAAACTTTTTAATGCTTCATTTGCCTCCTTCTTGTGGTAATTAATCATCAAGTTTGTGTAACAACTCTTTTATTTCAAGCTAAATCGATTCCTTAAGTTGCATTTCTAGATCCTACAGAAGAAAATACATAAGATAATTATTATGGATTCAAGCCCATCAGACGTGAAGATTTGTTTGCACTCAAACTGTTATTCCTGTAACCTCTTGTAAAACACAGCACAATCATTCTCATTTTAAAACAATAAGTAACTAGCCACTTAAGTAAAATCCTCAAGTAAATTAACCTTTTGTTCGTATAAGCAGAGATTTCTAAAATAATTTCCGCCATATTTACTCGACAAAAGCAAATTACTTTATTTGAATAAAAATAATTAGACAGGCGCCTTATAATAACCAAAACTAATTAGGCTCTACCTTTATTTTATCAAAGAAAAAAAAAACATTGTCTTTAGTTATTTGTAAATCCTCGTGTTTAAACCACGGCTCTTGGAGAAATTTCCATATTCTCCTGGAGATTATGGAAATTTTTCATGTAAGGGAAAACATGTTAATGTTAAAAAAAATTACAAGACAAAATTTAATTGAAGAAAACTCGCACATATAATTAGATGGTACTAGCTTACCGATAATCAAAAAAGGGCAGCAGAGTCACAGAAATATTTTCAGCTCTTAAGTAATTCCTATTAAAAAAGAACTGATTTTACCTTACAATAAATTTTATGCTATCTCATATTTCTAGAGCATAAATCCCAATGTTTAAAGCTGATACGGAAAAAGAACCTTCTGGGATTACAAAGAAGAGAATTTTTAATTAACAGCAGGCACAAGCAAAATAAAAGCCTTTAGCAGAGATTTTTTCTCACATTTCTATAGAATACTTTCGTTTTTTTGTAATGATATGGCAAAGCATTTCAGCTGCCGTTCGATAATGTAATTTGATACATTTATTGCATATATGTGAACAACAACAAAGGTGGAGAGTCATTGGTGGAGAGAGACATGTTGAACTAAAAAATAGTAATGAATCTGTAAATCGTCTTAATGGTAGACTCCAGCATCCTCCTAGACACTCTGGTTTTATCAGCTACAATAGTTACCACTCTTATGCAAGTTCTGCAACCGAAAATGAACAAGGCGAGGAATTTGTTTGCACCAGGGTCCCAATTCTTGAATACTCTCGCATTCGAAATTTGATATGATTTCGAATGTTCGCTATTTAATTTACGTTGCTCTCATTCCAATTACGTGTGCGAGAATATTCAAGAATTGATTTCCAGGTGAGGGTTTAAAAAAAGACACGTTAACAGGTTTCTATAGTAATAATTCCGTTCTCAAAGAAAAACGAGCTCTATAAGCCCAATCTTTTGCCGCAGTATTAGGCGTTTCAATTTTAAAAGATACAAACAGCTTCTCTGTGAAGCGCGATTTTTTTGGGTCATACAGTAACAATAACTCTAAAAATTCAAATAAGAAAATGCCGATTAATGAAAAATTAAAAAATCGATTATATGGTGTAAGTAACTTACACCATAAAAATTTTATTTTCATATTATAAACACCCAATGTCTGAGAAAAAGTGGAAGCAAATAAGTTCAATTATGATGTTTTATGTTTTAGCGAGCATGGATGACATTCCTCAGGGACTCAATTTTTCCATCATGTAAAGATAGAATCAACTGAGAAGAACCATTGACGTCATCACTGACAAAGCAGGCAAATTTCCTGTTCGCTAGGTCCCTCCCATTTCAAAGTGAGACATAAGATAACGCGTCTGGTTCTTCTCAGCTGTTTTCATCTATATGCTGTTGACATCATTGACAACTACAGGCCGATATCAGTACTTCCCATCTTCTCAAAAATTTTTGAAATGGCTCTAAAAAGAAAATAAATGCAGGCTATGCAAGTGCTGATTATATCGGAGTTTTTCTTGTGATCTTAGTAAGGCCTGTGATTAGTGATCTTACTAATCCAAGTTACTCATAGATAACTTATTATACTATAAGTTTCATTTTGATAGTATGAGGCTAATTACATCTTACCTTACCAATAGGAAGCAGATGGTTGACTTATGTAGTCATACATTAGAACTTGTGGATGTGTCATGGTGTGCCCCAGGGTTCGGTGCTAGGAAGGGCCGCTGTCCTTTTTGGTCTATATTTATTTTATTTATTTATTTACTCAATCAGTACACTACAGAATAACAAGTTTTCTAAATGGTACATACATGAAAATATGTTTAAAAAAAATAAGATATAGGACAAAATCAACAGTGAACAACAGTTCGACTAGTAGTACACATAAGCAAATATAAATTAAAATTTAAAGTTTAGACACAACGTTTGAATGACAATAAGGAACAATTTAAAAGATCACACTCCCTATAATTTCTGTTGTAATTGCAAATGGTTCTGTCCACAAAAGCTGTGAATCCATAATTCCATAATTCGTTTTGTGCGGGTGCTCTTAAAAAAGTTGATGTTGTCTGGTTCGTCTAATAGGGACCAAAAATAATATTGATTCCAATAATGTGCTGTAATCTATCCAATTATTCAGGATTTTGTAAAGAATAATGAGTAGGGCGTGTTTCCGTCTCTACTCAGGGCTCATCATCCCACACAGCAACAGTCTGGTTTCATAAGGTATTCCAGATGAAGGAAAGCGGTGTTTATATAGTAGGTATTTTAGAAACTTGTTTTGGACGTTCTCTAGTCTATTAATATGGATGGTATAATGTGGGGACCAAATGACGGAGCAGTATTCGAGAGTGCTGCGTACAAGGGCGTTGTAAAGACATGTAAGTGCCTTTGTGTCGTTGATGTGTTCGGTATTTCGCTTAATGAAGCCAAGCAATCTGCAGCTTTTGACAATATTATCGATGTGCATTTTGAATATTAGTTTTTGATCGAACGTTACTCCAAGGTCGTTGATAAATTCCGCATTATCAATTTGTTGACCACCAATCTTATATATGTTGACATGTGAGGAGATGTACTCTTGTGAAATGTTATTGATCTGCATTTGGATATGTTGATTTTCAGTAGGTTTGAAGAACACCAAGAAGCAAATCTGTCAAGATCTGGTTGCAGTGGGTTCCTAATATTATAAAATTTCAAGCTACCAGCATACAGGAGAAAGTGCGAGGAATGGAAGCAGGAGGAAACATCGTTGATAACCAACAGGAAAAGAACAGGTCCCATGTGTGATCCTTGGGGAACACACGAGGTGACCTTGCGTTTTTTGAGGAGTAGCCACACACTCCAATCCTCTGGGTTCGATCTCCAAGATATGATTTGATCCATGCTAAATAGTTTCCAGAAATACCAATTTCTGCGTGTTGTTCTGGTATAAGGTAAAGTCTATAGGTTTCGAATATTTCCTCGGTTAAGATTGATTCGAATACTTTTGGGATGGCAGAAAGTATCGATATTCCACGGTAGTTCTCAACATCGCACCTATCTCCAGACTTGAAAATGGGAAGAAGGAGGGAGAACTTCCACTTTTCAGGAAAAAAGCCACAATCCAAAGATCGTTGAAAAATAATGCAAAGTGGTAAGGTTAAGGAAGACGAGCAACCTTTCAGAAATATAGCTGGTATTCCGTCGGGACCTGCTTTTTTGGATATGTCCAGCAGATTTAACTTGTCAGTAATTTCCTGAGTCTGGAAGTTATGAGATGCTAGGGTATAGTAGCAAACTGGACAGGTTCAATGGATGTCATATCTGAGTCATCGTGGCTGGAGTAAGATGCTCGAAAGTACGTGGCGAATGCGTCAGCAATGGAATCAGAGCCGTTCAATGTGCAATCTTTGTACTTCATATGCGTCGGCAAGTTCGAGTTCATCTTTAAACTATTGACAAATGACCAAAAATGTTTGACATTTTGAGGGATCAGGTGCTCAGTGTTGGTAACATATATATAACAAGTAGCACATGTCAATGCGGACTTTAGTCTCACCACGAAGTTAGTGTAGGCTTCATAGTCACCTTTCAGTCCTGATTTCTTGTATTTCTCATATAATCTATTCTTTTGCGCGATGCATTTACGAAGTCCTTTGTCATACCATTTAGGATATTTATCGCTATTTATTGTTTTCTTTGGGACTGAAAAGTTAATACCCTGAAAAAGGGCTTCATAGAAGAAAGTGATCATTGTATCAACGTCGGTTATTAAGGACAAAAAAGACCTGGGGTGCGATTTTCGAAACCATTCGAGCATTTCGTACACGAAATTTGACTGACAGCAATGTAAATTAAATGGGGAGCATTCCAAATCGTATCAAAATTCGTATGCGAAAATATTCGAAAATAGGACCCCAGTTTGCCTGCTCATAAAAGTGGTTAAGTTCCGAGTAATTGGCACGATGAAAATCAAATAATTTGACCTCAGTTCTGACACTTAACTTTTTGATCTGTCCCAGGGAAAAACAAGTTTCGATGGCCGGGTGATAAGCATCCATTGCCACCAGAGCACTGGGTGTGATGCAGAGATCAATGAAGTCGTCGACGAAAATTAGGTCCAGAGTTCTGCCCAGATGATTCTGAACGATGTTCATCTGTTGCAGTTCAAGAAAGTACATGGTATCCATGAGCACTTCGGCAGAAGCTGATAGTAGTTCTTTAGGCACTATTGTGTCGTTGAAATCGCCAAATATAAGAAATCTGTGTTTAGAATAAGTGTTCTTAAGAGTTTCACAGGTGTCACAGAAAGACTGATAGCAATCGACCGTAGAGCTGAGGGAAAAGTAGACACAGCCAACAATAATTTTACTTCCGTCGTGATCCAGCTAATCCCAAACATCCTCGTAAAGGTTCGTTTGAGATGTAAAGATACCTGAGGAATGAAGGTGCCCCAGTGTAGCAATTAGTACTACGCCCCCATGTTGACTGCCTAGCTCATTATAGTTCCTATCTCTTCGAAAAACTGTGTACTGGAAGTTGAGTAATTCAGCGTTGTAGAAAGTGTCATGCCGCCAGGTTTCGGTTAATGCTATTATTTCGAAGTTACATGCGGACAATGATCTCATAATTTCGTCAGATTTAGTCCTTAGACCACGAACATTCTGGAATGTGTATTGACGGGTCAGAGCACTGCGAGTACATGCCCCTAACTCCAGCAGTTATCCTTTTATCAGTGGCGGCTCGTGGTATAACATATTGGGGGTGCACATAATTTGTAATTCATAATAAATGCCAAAAGGGGGATGCCCGCCGCAGGCGCCGCCGGAGGCGCGAAATTTTTCGGGGTGCCACGCCACGCCCAGAAGTGTTTATTTTAGGCCTTTAAAAAAATAATTTATTGTAAGTGATCGTATGAGTTATGTGATGTGTTTACCTCCCAATAATTAAAAATATTGTTAAGGGATTTCATATCTACCCTACCAAACAACCAACTAAGCTCAATTTAATACTTTTTTCGGTCTATCAAATCGTGGAAATTGAAGGATCTTATATCAATAAACTAGAAATTAAGTAACAAAGTAACTTACCTCACTGAGTACATCGTCCTGGTCTAACAATTGTTTTTATACATAAATGTATTATAGTTTTCAATCTCACAGACACGTTTTGTATTGAAAGATAAGAGTAAGATGTGATTTTGAGTTTTGATGTTTTTTAATTTTTTCGGATAAATGTACTAAATCTTTAACGCCGGATTTTGTCCATTCTGATGCTTCATCGCTTCCAAATAACAAACAGGGAAAACAGTAAAGACTATTACTAACATCACAACCGCACAACCAGTCAGTTTTTTCGTAAGTTTCCATTTTAAAAGTTCGTTTATAATCACGACTTTTGCATTTTGTTATGTTGGTGATTATTAAATTTGGCTTTGGACGGCCGACACATTTGATTTGGATTTTTTCCTCCAAAGAAAGCGAAGAAAATTTAATTGTTTTTAAATATTGCACGCTAAGGCTATCGGGGTTCAGAAATCCCGCCATTCTACACACAGTTTTCAGTTAAATCGCGCTCGAAATCGAAATAAATATAAAACAAGCGCTTCCGATCCCAAAGTGCACTGACTACATGTGCACACCAGCCAGCTTAAAACATCGAACGTCGCTAGACCTTCGCGGGGAACAAAGAGTGCGGGGGGGCATAGTTCCACCAATTGGATTTAATATTGAAATGTGCAGTGAACGGGGCGATCAGGCGACGCGGTGGACGCTGTGATTCCAGCGTTGCCGGTTGCGTTTGTTTTGCTGGCGCATTTGGCCACTAATTTTTTAAATTAATACTTTACAGGTAGAATGTTAAAATTTGAAGAATGATAAAATTAAATTTAAAGTTGTTTGATATTAATTTATTAATTTGGGAGTGCAAGTGCACATGTGCTCTTATGGAGGAACCGCCACTGCCTTTTATTACACAGGATGGGAGAATTTTTGTTATCCATAGGTGTTGAGCCAAGTTAATTTTATCCCTATAGTCTATAATACCATTATAACTGACCAATAGCAGAGGCAGAAACAGAACATTGGAGTCACTGTGGTCGATAATGTTAGAAATAATCTGATTATGGTCGTGGATAATTTGATTCAAGACTGGTCTGTTGGTATGTAAGGGTAGACCAATAAGTATAAGGTTTGTTTTGTAACCAACTTCCAGTAAGACCTGAATAGTCGCCTTCTTGATTGAATGCCCTCGAATGGCGTTTACCCACATAACAGTGAAAGAACATTCATATTCTCAGAATATTCCCTCAAAGTGCTTTTTGGAATGCTCTTTGAGGAATGTTTAATGAATATTCTAAGATTGTTTCGATTGAAATATTCATTTTTGAACGTTCTATTTATGTACTAGGCACACTAGCAACATTCTTCTATGCACCTACCTGAAAGATTGTGCTAAGAACCTACTTTGTATAACAATCTTTGAATATTGTCATACGAACATTATTATAATGTACCCTAAAAAATGTTCTTTCGGCTAATATCTCTATCAAGTATTAAGAATATACCAACCAAGTTGTGCTGAGAAGTTTATGTAGGTAGGTAACCATGATAAGAATATTTTCATATTGTTCACCTAATTATCTGAAGTACCTACTCAAAAATCATAATTTAACAATTAAACAATAATGCTCTATCTAGAACCTACTAAGAATATTATAGGTATATTCTTTTCTTTTTGCTTTGTAGGACTTCCAAGAGAGGGAGCCACGCGCTATTAAAGATCTACATCTTAACTCGCGTTTGAATCACCTTGGAACCTGTTTCTCTCAGTTGGCGTGCTTCGACGAGAGCATAACAAGCTCGAAACCGGAGCTTTTGTTAAATACTTGTGTTTTCCAGAGAAGTTTTCTAACAACTGTTTCACTGCCTTTAATATAAAAGGGCTGAAAGGCGCATTATTTGGAAGCGAAAATTAACATTCCAAGTATATCCTTAGAATCAACCAAGAATGTTATGTCTAGGATGCATATTGAGAATGATATATGTAGATATATTCCAAGAATATTTCAAGCATATTGGTATAATATTCTTTTGAGAACATAACTATAATGTCATAGAAACATTTCTTTGAATGTGAGAATACCTATACATATCGAGCATATTTTTAGAATCAAACAAGAATATTCTTTTCAGGATGTACTGAGAATCTCATAGGGATATTCTAGGAATATCCTAATGGATTTCTCAGGAAGTTCTTGGGTATTGCAAACAGTATTTCTACAATCTTTTCTCAGAACATTCTCAGGACATTCGCAATGGTTTTGGCGAACATTCTAGGAACATTCCTCCTAAAAAAAGAACATTCTTAATACATTCTAAGGATGCAATTTTGTTATGTGGGTAATGATATCAGTCGAGTCAGAACTGTTATGGAGTATTCACATTGATGAATGATGCAAAAGGGTGGCCTTGGGTGTACATGCACTCAGAAGCTTGGTGAGTGTACTGTGAGTGAAAGTTATTTCATCAGATTATTATGCTTGTATAGAATAAAGGCTATGCATTGCTAGCTTGATGTCATGTTTCCAGCCTTAGGACAGTTTTCGAAGATAAGCCATGAGAGTGATTTCTAAACTTCACCATAACAGACCCTAACCTCTATCTTTTCCAATGTATATGGTACACTAAAAACAATTCAGGCAAGTATGAAACACACAGTAAAATTCACAAGCACCTTACTCGAAAGAGAGACAACACATATAGATAATCATAAAATTCATAAAGTAAAAACCGTCATATCTTTCTATGCAATTATTTATTGCCACCTACTACAAAAACGTTATCCGCAAAAGATTTCAGGTTGTTAGGGAAGAAATACCTAATCAAAAAGTGTTTTTATTCCCTTGATGACTTTTGTAGTAATAATGTAGTCAAAGTATAAGATATTAATTAGGTGCCTCAATATTTTCATTTATTTTTTTCTCTTTATATTTATATAAAAATTGTGCTTCATTCAGTAATTCCGGGTTAACTTTGACGAATTTAAACATGTTTGTAACGTACCTATGTAGCATGAATAAATATTGTATCATTGAATTAATCACTCAAAAGTCCGCTCAAATAAAATGGTAGCTAGTTGGGTTCAAACCGAAAACGATAAATCGCTTGTTATTCAATTTAGTTTATAATTCAACCGATACGATTGGATAATCTATTACTCTGGAATTAATCACGATCAATAAACATCAAAAATTACCACCGATGCGTCAACAGCACTGGCTGGCGGTATTTAAAACGTAATGAACTAAAGCCGGGTTTTGATTCATTTAGGTCTGACCGCAGCAGCAGAGCTATTGCGTCCGCAATGAAATCCAATTAATGGAATCCGATTAAAGTTCTCTATGGAAAAGCTGACGGGCGAGGCTTAAAACCAGACTCGGACAGTTGTTTTTGGACGATTCGAAAAAGTATTTCTCTTTTCTGTATAGTGGCTTTGAAAAGTTGAACAAATCATTAAATTTGACAAAACATTTTTTTGTGAAAGAGCAAGTTGTTTAACGTGCGTTACTAAAATTGGGCAGCAGAGCGAATTTTTTTATTTATTTATTTGTTACAGACCTCAAATAAGTTACAACAACTGGCACCGAGGCCTTGAATAAGAAAATTATAAACAGAATAAAATATTTTATACAAAATCAAGAACTCAAAATATTTCTTTAGGTTACGACTAATAGCCTTCTCTTCTCCTTCAAATAAAGACTGTGAGGGGATGCCATTGTAGGTTTGCACGCTTCTGTCTATATTCAGATTCTGATTCTGAATATAGGAGCGTCTTGTATAGCAGACCAAGGATATATTTTTCTAAATAGAACACCATGTATATTCTGCGCTTATGGTAAAAATATAGAGTTTGATATGTCTATCTTCAATGAAAAAACGCGAAGACCCCTTCCAAGGTATCACATGTTTTAAAGAAAGAAGAAGTATACCATTCAAGCTAGAGCTTGACATTGAATAGATTACTCTTAAAATATACAAATTAAGTAAAACGTATTTTAAAATAATTATTATTACCAAATATTGAATGCATCTATATTGGCTAAGGATTGTGTTACTTCCTTACGTCAGAAGGAAACTGAATACTGCATTAAACTTGTTTCATTCGTTACATAAAAGCGGATATTTGCCTATTGATTTACTACCAAATTAACTATAGCTCGCATGCAATCATTAAATGTGTGCTGACTTACCTACCACACGTTAATATATGGATTTTGATTTGTACGATTACGATAAATTCAACGCAAAGCTTCGTTCTATAAAGCGTTAGAATATGGTAGAGGATAATAATAAGTTGCCTGAAGAGAATCAATTTCAATTTTTAGAATAATTACAATGTTTTTCATGATCAAAATCTACATCAAGTTTAAGCGGCAATTAGCTTATAGGGCACTTGAAAACTGGATTATTTGCATTAATTATTTTCAGGTAATGGCTCCTCAACACGAAAGCCTTGTCTAATTGTACGGTAACATAAACTGGTATGACACTTTACATGAAGCTTTAATAGCTAGGTGCGAAATTGTTAATTAAAATGTTATAGTTGGAGTTTTAATCAAGAGAAAAAAATAATAGACAAATTAGGAAATAATAAAACATTAATAATCGAAATTTGTTTTGTGAAGGCTAATCAAGTTTCGGAACTAAATTACTCTTTGAATGGATGTTGCCTCATAAATTTGTTAACCAAATTTGCCCTCAAAATTGAGTTGACTGTTATGTTTGTTTTTTTTTTTTTTAAATTTTCCCGTTGGTCAATGCTTTTGATTTTGTATTTCAAACAGATACCTACCTATATTCATAAAGCTCTATAAATCGAAAATTAGTCGACAGAATTTTGAACCTTTAATTAGGATAACCAGAAGTACGTTATATTGAAATTTTAGGGACCACTTTGTGCAGGGTTTTTTGTGTATAAGCATATTTAAATGAGATCATTATTTATTCTTTTCCAATATAGTACGAATAACACAAGGTGAAAGGTAGAACCTACTGCAAATAACTCATCATCATCATCATAGGCGATCACTCGATAACGAGTATGATATCATTTCCCCCGGCTTGGGAGGCTACGGGGGAGCGTCGGCAGATGGCGGATGGCCGGACGGCCTATGTTTTATAGGTTATTACCGAATATCCAATAAGGTGACGCTGACCAACCCTCCAATCCAAGGTGTAACGCGATCCCTGCCGAGGGATGCATGACGGTGGGAGAGCACCGCCTCAAACGGAGCCTTGAAGATACCAGGTGACCTCTTCTAGTAACCAGCCTTACCACGTCGTGCGGGGCTCCGACGTGGCTGACCTTTATTTCCCTAGCTATTCGTGGGAACAAACATGGATAAGAAAAACAAAACAAAAAAAAACAAAGGAAAGCGGGACGACACCGCTAAACCAACTGCTGACCGAATGGAGCATGACATCCAAGACAGTCAGCAGGCGGGACCCTCACACCCTCCGAGATCACCTCAGAGACAAGAGGGCCCCTGCAAAAGATAAGAAGGGGGAGAAACCCCAAAGAAGAAAGGCTGATCCTAGAAAAAAGCCATACTACCCACCTCTTGGTCAACCGGGAGGGCTTAATGACCCACTGAGAAAAGGCCTCAGTGGAGCTGGAGTGCGATGGTACCTCAGGTCTCTTCAACAGGGCATGACACCAGAAAAAGCCAGAGAAAATGCACTGACCCGGAAAGTGCAGACACCAGACAAGGCACAGAAAAGGGGGCCCAAAAACATAACCCCTCCGCACAAAGCGGACGTGAAAAGAAAGAGGACGAAACCTCCTCATGGTGACAGAGCCGCTGGGCCAAGCACTAGCTACGCCGAGTCAGCAAAAACCATAAAGGTGGCAGCAATCCCTAAGGAAACCCTCAGTGCAGAAGAACTTTCTGCTCTAGAGGACGCCATTGTGGAGGAAATGATGAAAGGGGCGGAACATAAACTCCAATTTGGAGGCATACATTTCCGACCAAACATGCTGGTGATTGATTGCCTCACCAAAGAAACAGTTGAGTGGCTGATAGAACACGTCCCCAGGGTCATTATTCTTGAAACAGGGGAGCAGCGTTCCCAGGCAGTGTTGCCAGATCTCACGATTATTCGTAAGATTACACGATTTTGGTCAGAATTTCACGATCTCACGAATGAGGTAGCAATTCTCACGAATTCTCTCTGTAGTAAATCAAATCACTAATCAAATATAATGTAATCGAGAATAATCGAAATAAAAATCTACTATACAATACTTATTTAGTTATGTTACGCTGCTCCTGGTACATGCGCGCCTGAACACTTAACGTAATATAGGAATGCTTATTGAGCTGAAAGTGTTTGCCAAGTCCACGAGACCCCACTATCTGTGACGTCAGCTGTAGACCTCAACTCTTGGAAGAAAATGCATTATCCTAGTCCAAAAAACGGATTCATAAACGTGAAATCACCTTTTCTAAATTTGAAATTCCCAAAAAAATCAACTCACAAGCACAGCCTGAATCGCAAACAATCCATCGAGGTCTGCGGATGACGTCACCACTATCAGTTGCTGATAGTGGTGACGTCACTCGCAGACCAGCTGCCGCCTCGAGAATCGACGACTTATTAAGATGAGCAATCCTGCGGATAGCGGATAGTGAAAACGAGGTTCAGCTCTCAGAAACACCTGCTAAAAAACGGAAAAAACAAGAATACAAGATTTAATAATAAAATGTTTATTTCTTATGGATGTAAAATCATGTTTCCTTTGTTGAAAATATATGAAAAAACATTGTTGTGCTTTATTTTCTTACAATATCAAGCAATTTCAATAGTCTCACGATTTCTCACGATTTTTCTTTCTCGATTCTCACGATTTTTTTAAAATTCATCTGGCAACACTGTTCCCAGGAGAATGAGTGTTCCGTCTTTCTCAATGATATGTAACTGATAATATAGGTAGCAAAGACAGAACACTCGTTCTCCTGGGAACGCTGCTCCCAGTTTCAAGAATAAGGACCCTGGTTGGAAACCTGGAAGGGAGGAGAGCTTATGGTGTGCCTGGGAGACAACATCCCAAAGGCGCACACCATCAAAGTCTTCTTCCCAAGAAGCAAAGGGCAAGACCCCCTTAAAATCCTAAGCCTGGTGAACACCCAAAACGAAGGGCTTAGCACTCAGCTGTGGAAAGTAATGGGCTGCAAGGACGAGGGTAACGGCCAGCTACTCAACATCGGCATAGACGAAGGGTCCTGCGAAACCATTAAGAAAATGGGGTACAACCTCTTCTATAGGTTTGGGAAAATCCCCGTACACGGCCCAAAGAAGAGAAATGGTAAAGAAGAAACAAACGAGGAACCGAAGTAGCCCACCTCCTCGGAATCTAAACCGGAGTCTCCTTCAGAAGAAGACGAAGGGAAAGTGGACGAAAGCCTTGAGGAGGGGGAGAAAACTTTCACTCCGGTAGAGGAAGTTCCCAGTGAGGAAGAAAAAAATGCTTCTGGGCGATTAGGTGATCATCACTTCACCACACCAGAAACAACAATAACAGGTAAGATGGCGAATTACACCACAATAGCCCAGGTGAACGCGCATCACGCTAAGGGAGCATCTGCTGTCATAGCGCGGTTGTTCACATCGGCACACTTGGGAGCCGTACTAATCCAAGAACCTTGGATACACAAGGGGCAGATCAAAGGTCTGTCAAGTAAAGGGGCAAAAATAATCTGGGACAGTCGGTGTAACGACCCTAGAGCATGCATTCTCCTTAATGAAAATATTAATCATTTATGTCTCTCAGAATTTACGTCGCGGGACTTGGTTACGGTTCGGGTTGAACTTATCACCGACCCACCACACCGCGACCTAGTACTGGCATCAGGCTACTTTGCTGGAGATGGGCAAGCACCACCGGAAGAAGTACAGAGACTAGTCGAATACTGCAACAGGAACAAACTACCGCTCCTAATTGGCTGTGACGCCAACGCCCACAACACTATCTGGGGAAGTACCGACACAAACCTAAGAGGTGAGCAACTGTTAGAATTTATCTTTTAAACAAACCTAAATATACTTAATGTAGGGAATACACCAACATTTGTTACTAGGGTCAGACAGGAGGTGTTAGACATAACACTTTGTAGTCCAAATATCGACCAAATTATCAGGAATTGGAGAGTCTCGAATAAACCCTCTCTCTCTGATCATAGAATCATAATATTTGAAGTAAAAGGAGTGCAGGAACGAACTGCCTCGTATAGAAACCCCAGAAACACAAACTGGGAAGAATACACAAGCAAACTGCAACCCAACCTCAAACAAAATAAGGTTAGCTGCAGGAACACACGTGAAGTAGAAGAAACCCTTCAAATCCTTAACGGAGCAATCATGGAGGTATACGAATCCAGTTGTCCTGTGAAGGAACAAGTAAACAAAAAAGGTTGCCTATGGTGGAATAGTCACCTGTCACGACTTAGACCCAAGGTTCGCTGTCTCTTTAACAGAGCCAAACGGGATGGAGAATGGCAGGGCTACACCGAAAGGCTGACTGAGTACAACAGAGAATTAAGGAAGGCCAAACGGAAAAACTTCCAGAACTTCTGTGAATCTATCACAGAAACGCCATCAGCAGCCAGACTATACAAAACCCTGGCAAAAGGCAGGGCGCAAGGAGCATTGACACTTAAGAAACCAGACGGCAGTTATACAGAAAATTAAGAGAAACGAGCTGCTCTACTACTGGAAACCCATTTTCCAGGAAGTATTCCCAATGGTACTGAAGAAAACAAAGAACGGCCCAGAAAAACCAGGCAAGAAAACTGGGAGGTTGCCAAGAACCTTTGCACTCCGCAGCGGCTGGCTTGGGCGATCGACTCATTTCAATCGTTCAAGTCACCTGGAGTAGACGGGATTTTTCCAGCCCTGTTGCAAAAAGGGCAAAATGGAATTATGCCGTATCTAATCAAACTCATCAGATACAGCCTAGCGACCGGATACATACCCAGTCAATGGAGAAGAGCTAAAGTAACTTTCATCCCAAAGGCAGGGAGAAAGGATGCCACTCTACTGAAGTCGTTCAGACCTATATGTCTCACGTCGTTCTTACGCCACTACATCCTAGGCAACATGCTTACAGAGCGGGCAGATCAACAGAAACCGCTCTATTCGAACTCACTGACAGCATCCAAAACACACTGCTGAATAAGAAGTAGCCATCTGCGCCTTCTTAGACATAGAGGGGGCTTTCGATAACACCTCTCATGAGTCAATAAAGAATGCGCTTGTCAGAAAAGGAGTGGAAAAAAACACATCCACCTGGATGTGTGAAACGTTAGCCACCAGAACTGCAGAAACGGATGTGGGGGAACAAACCATACAAGTCACCACAACGAGAGAATGTCCACAGGGAGGGGTACTCTCACCCTTGATGTGGAGTCTAGTAGTCGATGATCTACTAAATACACTGACAGACCAGGGCTTTAACTGCCTTAGTTACGCCGATGATATCGTCATCATAGCCAGAGGCAAACACGAAGGAATACTCTGTGACCTTATAGAAAAAGCACTCCGAACCACGAAGGAATGGTGTCAGACTGTGAGACTGAATCTTAACTCATCAAAAACCACACTGGTAACATTTACAAAAAGAACGAAGCTCCCATACCAGGGGAACATTCGCCTCGATGGAAGCAGGCTTCACTGGAAACAAGAAGTTAAATTCCTAGGAATAACCCTAGACTCTAAACTCCTTTGGAACCGACACATAGAGAATATAACAAACAAAGCAATTTCGGCACTCATGGTATGTAAAAACATTACGGGCAAAACGTAGGGTTGTAACCCATCGATCCTACGATGGATGTATACCATGATAGTGAGACCTATCATCACCTACGCAGCGGTAACCTGGTACAGCCGAATCCAGCTAGTAACGGCTAGGAAAACCCTAGGAAAGGTACAAAGACTCGCATGTCTAGGCATAACAGGAGCAATGAGAACATGCACAACCCCGGCAATGGAAGTCATCCTAGACCTAACACCACTTCACACAATAGTGAAGCGGGTTGCCAGTGAATCATGTCTAAGACTGGCGAAGATAAGTCTACAAGGGAAAACGCACTTTGGCAGAGCTTTCCCTCTCCCAAACTGCGCACACCTCATGGACTCATGGACTCATGGACCAAAAGACGCGATTGTTGATAAATTCAGTTTCGAGAAAAACTTTTCCATCGAATTAAGTACAAAGAACAGATGGAACATAGAATGTATCCAGTCCCTTGAAGCAACACCATCAAATGGTTCACAGACGTCTCCAAAACTGCTGAGGGGACAAGCCGAACTTCATGTGATCGGAAAATGTGTGCAGTTCAACCTGAACAGAAGGTACCGAAAACGAGAAATTTTAATAATGTCTGACAGCCAAGCAGCTATCAAAACATTGAGCTCGCCGGTAATCAATTCTAAGATAGTATGGGAATGTCTACAGAAACTCAATGAGCTGAAGAAGGAAAACAAAGTAACCCTACTCTGAGTTCCTGGACACATAGGAATCGAGGGCAATGAATGCACAGACGAACTTGAGTAGTCATACTAAGCCGGTTCCCGAGCGGAAGTGACCTGTCATTCGTTCTGGGGCCCGCGCCCGTCATCAGAGAAGTCCCAAATTGAAGGGGCTCAACCCAGGTGGGCCTGTGCCCCATTCCAGGGCCCCATTTTTGTCGTGGGCCCCATTTTTCGTCAAGTGGAGGGGCCTAACCCAAGTGACGTCATCAAAGGGGCCACATGCTTGTCCCTGTTGCTAGACCCGTGGCCCCATTTTTTCGTGGGCCCCATTTTTTTGGCAAGCCCCAATTTAAAGAGGCCTAACCTAAGTAGCAAGCCCCCAATTTGAATAGACCTAACCCAATAAGTGACGTCATCAAAGGGGCCATACGTGCTTGTCCCCGCTGCTAGACCCGTGGCCCCATTTTTTTTTTTCGGGGGCCCCATTTACATGAACTCATAACCTGAAATGAGATACCCCATACGAGATGACAGGTACGTGCGACGTTGCCGAAACTGATAATGTGCGACGTTGCCAATAAAATTTCCCTAAATCTAGGGAAAAATCGGAAAGGGGCCACTTGTCTCCGCAGCTAGACCCGCGGCCCCATTATCCATTATCGTATATGGAACCAATACAGGCCCCCAAATTTTGAGGCGCACGTAGCCTAGAACTCATAACCTGAAATTTGATGTCCCATATATCTCGTGCTGGTAATTTGAAATTTGTACAACGTACCTAGAACTCATAACCTGAAATTTGATACCGCGTATCTCGTACCTGGTACCTCGTACCTGGTACCTCGTACCAAGATACGCCGTACTGGGCCCCCTTTTTTCGTCGTCGTCGGCCCCATTTTTCTAAACTAAAAATATGGTCACATAAAAGACAACATCATCATCATCATCATCATTGAAAAAATAGTGCTCCAATTTGGGCCCCATTTTTCACGGACTTGTAACGATTCAATTGGGGGGCCCCAAATATTATTTTTAAAATAATTATAATTTCTACCGTTCTCATAAACAAACAACAAGAAGAACAGCAACTTGTGTGCGAACTTGCTTATCACACGGAAGCCGCATTTCCTGCGACGATAACGAAACGCAGCTGGCTGGCCTGCTAGTTGTTGTTATTCATTTTCAAATTTTAGTTAGATTTTAACTTCCCTAGAGGTGACACAACGTTTTTCTTCAGTGCTCCTCATCCAGATCGAATTTTTCAACGAGAACTTAATTCAAAATTGGACGTTACCTCAGTTATAATTGATTGTGTGTGTGTATTTAGTGCTAAAAACTATGTAAGTAATTTTTTTCATTATTCTTAAAGACCCTGATAATAATACGTTGTTCTATTTTTAGTTTCATAATAGAATCAAAATTTAGCCACTTTGAGGTTTGAGCTCTGGAAACGTGTCTTTGAAATTGTAAGTATATTATTTTTATTATATAGCATACAGTACATTTTTTCTCTTTTTTTAGATCTGCTCATCCAGATCGAATTTTTTCAACGGAAACCTAATTCAAAATTGGGCGTTGTCACATTTACAATAATTGATTGTGTGTATTTAGTGTTAAAACTATGTAAGTAATTTTCTCATTATTCTTAAAGACCCTGATAATAATACGTTATTCTATTTTTAGTTTAATAATAATAGAATCAAAATTTGGTCACTTTGAGGTTTGGGCTCTTGAAACGTGTCTTTGAATTTTGAAATTGTAAGTATATTATTTTCAGTTTATAACATTTATTACATTTTATATTGTTAATTAGACATATCTTCGAGACAGCTCAACAACAGCTCAACAACAGCTCAACAACAGCTCAACAACAGCTCAACAACAGCTCAACAACAGCTCAACAACAGCTCAAAGACACCTCAACAACAACAACAGCAACAACAATGGCTGATGAACATTTTAAACAGATTCTAAATGTAAGTGCTGAAATTATTGCTGTTTTTGAAAAAGCCTATGAGGAAATTGTCCGAGATTCAAATGATGCGGAAAAACGTATCTGGATTAAACATGTAAATACTTCAATTAGGCAAATTCTTAAATTCAATGCGAAAAATGTTTTATTACCAATAGGAACTCAGAGAAAATTACAAACGCAATTAAGTCATTTGAAAAAAATTCGTATTTTGATTAAGAAAGAATTAGTTAGGGAACCTTTTAAAGCGGGTGCAGGTAATGCATTGCTACCGAAAAAACGTAGTTTGAGAATTAAATGGGAGGATGTCCAGACCGCTTTTAAAAGTAGGATGAGGACGAGAATAATCATAAATTTAGTTCACAAAGATGTTTTAGAATTTTTCAAAGATGCTTTTTTTATGTTCAAAAATAGAATCGTAAACGTACTCAAGTCCCATCCTATGTTGAAAGTGAACTGCACCTTTTGTGGCGAATTCATAATCAAAAAACGGGATGAAGAGATAACTGAATTCAAATATTTTTCAACTAGAAACGATATACTTGATGCCGGTACAAATTTGGCTACTTATTTCAATCAGTACATCAGAGATCAAATACTTTCGGACCTAGCCGAATTTCAAGAGCGGGATAGTGGGTGGGCATTACACAAAATAGTATATCTTGAAATAAATATCAATAAATTTGAAATTGGGAATGGTGCGGGCTCATCTTACATTAGGCTACCTCAGGCAATTACAAATAAAAATGCTTGTGTAAATGTTAAAAACTACGACGATGCATGTTTTTTCTGGGCCGTCATATCGGCCCTTTATCCTGCAAAAATAAACCCAGACCGTGTAAGCTCCTATCCGCATTACGATAAAAAATTAAATACAACTGGTTTAGAATTACCAATGACCCTAGATCAAATAACTAAATTTGAAAAATTGAATAGTCATTTGAATATTTCCGTCAACGTTTTCGTTCTAGAATTGGTTGGGGAGTCATATAATACTGTACCAGCCAGATTAACTAAAACAAAATTGGAAAATCATATAAATTTACTTTTAATTCAAGATAAATATTTTCAAAAAATTGATGATTATGAACTTGTTGTGGAGGAGGACGAAAAAGTTGACGTAAAATTCCATTTTTGTTACATTAAAAACTTATCTAGGCTTGTATCTTCACAGGCAAGTAAAAATGACCATAAAAAATTTATTTGTCACAGGTGTCTGAATTATTTCTCAAGTGAAGTAAAATTGCAAGAACATAATGTATTGTGTGAGAGGAAAAATAATTGTAAAATTTCATTTCCAAATTTCGAATCCGTTCGCTTCAAAAATCATGTCTATAAACAAGAAGCTCCTTTCATTATTTACGCCGATTTTGAGTCTCTTTTAGAGAATGTTAGTGAAAATGTCGAACCTGAAATAAAAACTATTCGTTATCAACATCATAAGGCTTTCAGTGCAGGCTATTATGTTAAATGTAGCTATGATGACTCATTGTCATTCTTCAAAAGTTATAGAGGGCAAGATTGTATGAGCTGGTTCACTGGTGAAATGGCTAACGTAGCGCAGATGGTTGAATCAAAAATTAAAAATATAGTCCCCATTTCCACACATCCAAATCGTGCACAAGCAAAAGCATGCCACATTTGTGAGAAACCCTTCACTGCAAAGGACTTTAAGGATGGGAAAATTGTAAATGACCACGATCATTTTACAGGTAAATCCAGAGGATTTGCCTGTAAAATTTGCAATTTGCAATTTCGTAAATTATTCATAGTTCCTCTGGTCTTTCACAACCTCTCAGGCTACGATAGTCATTTCATAATCAGGGAAATCAGTAAAATAGGGAAAGTGAGTCTGTTACCTATCAATAAAGAAAAATACATTTCATTTACACTTAACGATTCTGGTGATACCCACATTAAAATTCGATTCATCGATTCACTCAGATTTTTGGGTGCATCGCTGGACGAATTAGCCTCAACTTTAAATATTAACGATTTGAAAATTTTAAAAAAAGAATTTCGAAATTTGGATAATGAAAAGTTCCAATTATTAACACGGAAAGGTGTTTTTTGTTATGACTATATCAATACTATAGATAAATTGAATGATACTGAACTACCATCAAAAGCCCAATTCTATAATCAATTAAACGATGAACATATAAGCGATGAAAAATATCAACATGCGCAAACTATCTGGCGCGAATTTGAAATTAGTAATTTAGGTCAATATTCAGACTTATACCTCAAAACTGATGTTTTATTGCTTGCCGATGTTTTCGAAAATTTCCGAAAAAGTTCACATAGTACTTATGGTTTAGATCCCGCTTGGTACTATACATTGCCCGGGTACACGTGGGATTGTATGTTGAAATATACGAAATGTGAATTAGAACTCTTGAAAGATGTAGATCAAATTTTATTTGTAGAAAGCGGTTTGAGGGGCGGAATCTCGATGTGCTCAAACCGATATTCCGAGGCCAACAACAAATATATGTCAACATACAATCCCATGGAACTATCAAAGTTTTTAATGTACCTGGATGCTAATAACTTACGGTTGGGCTATGAGTCAATATTTACCCTACGGTAATTTCAAGTGGCTAGACGCACAAGAAATTTCAAATTTTGATGTAACCCAAGTGTCAGATGAAGCCGATACTGGATTCATAGTAGAGGCTGATATAGAATATCCGAGGGAATTACATGATTTACATAAAGATTTTCCTTTCTGTGCCGAACATAAAATACCTCCAAATTCAAAAAATCCAAAACTGTTAAACACTCTCTCAGATAAAGATAAGTATGTCTTACATTACAGAAATTTGAAGCAGGCATTAGCTAATGGCTTGAAAATTAAAAAATTACATAGAATTCTGTCATTCCGACAAGCACCTTGGCTCAAATCTTACATTGATTTAAATACTAATCTACGTGCCCAGGCCATTACCAATTTTGCTAAAAACCTGTTCAAATTAATGAACAACGCGGTGTTCGGAAAAACAATGGAAAATATTCGAAAACATCGGATCGTTAAATTGATTAAAAAATGGGGTGGCCGATATGGAGCCCAGAATCTTATTGCAAGTCCATTATTTCATAGTCGAGCGATTTTCGATGAAAATTTAGTAGCCATCGAAATGAATAAATCAAACTTGATTTTCAATAAACCTCTCTACATTGGAATGGCTATACTAGATATATCGAAAACGCTCATGTATGATTTTCACTATCAATTTATGTTGCAACAAAGCTCTTTAGTAAATCAAATAAAACTCATGTATACTGATACAGATAGCTTTATTTATGAAATTTGTTGCGATGACGTTTATGAAGAATTAATTAAACCTAATTTAGATAAATTTGATACTAGCGACTATCCTAGAGAAAATCCATATGATATACCTCTAGTAAATAAAAAAGTTGTGGGTCTAATGAAGGATGAGGCCAACGGTCAAATAATGACACACTTTGTTGGACTTAGATCTAAAATGTACTCGTTCAAACTCCAGGGTGGGAAAGTTTATAAAAAATCGAAGGGCGTTAAATACAATGTAGTCAAAAACAAAATTTCTTTCGATGATTATGTAAATTGCTTGAAAATGCATGAGATTAAAAACACCTCACAATGCTGTATCCGGTCCATCAAACATAACGTTTTTAGTGTTAAACAAACCAAAATTGCTCTAAGTCCTTTTGACGACAAAAGATGCATTCTTGAAAATAGTCATGATACTCTTCCCTGGGGGCACTATAATGCATTACCTGCACCTGCACCAAATAGTAATTTGTAATAATAGTAATTTGCAATTTTCTTTGAGTTCCACTAGGTAAAATAGTTTTGTTTAATTCAAGAATTTAGTTAAGGAGTTTAGCGTACTGTAAACAATGAATTTGAAATTGAAAATTGAATTAAAAATATTATTATTGTACTCTAGGTATTAAGTTGATTTGAATGTATATAAGATTTTTTTGATATAAGATTTGAGTTAAGGAGTTTAATTTATTAGGTTTAGCGTACCCATACTTTCTGTAAAAAATAAAAATGAAATTGAAATTGAATTAAAAAAATATTATTGTACTCTAGGTATTAAGTTGATTTGAAATTGCTAACAATAAATTTCTGAACTGAATCCTTATGTTTGTTTTATTGGTAGGTACCTGGAAATCCTCAATTAAAACAAAATCAAAAATAAGCTAAAACTATTTATTTAAATCAGTTAGTAATTTGGCTTTATAATATCGCATATATTCACTTAAACAGTAACTTTCTATGTTAGTATCCTTATAATTATTACATACATTTGATATAATATCATCAAGACTCTCACACTGATTTAACAATAATTGGTTAACATGAATTAAAAAATTATCATAATATTTGAGAAAATCAACTTGCTTTAATTTTTCTATCCACGTAGAAATAAAAAAACGATCCATCATACATAGTTCACGCACATTGTTTCTTGTTAAGTACAAATTTTGCAAGTCTTTTGTCACAGAAATTATTTTGGATTCATCCGATGTGGAGACGTCGCTAACAATAATATTTTTGCAGCAGATAAATCGAAGATGACTCATTTCCAAATGAGTATCAAAAAATCCATTTAAAAGCCAGTTGAGATTCACCATAAATTGATTCCATTCTTCTAATTGAAAAAATATCCAGCCGCTATCACTTATATGGACTCTAACACACGGCTGGAAATTTCCTTTTTCAGAAGTACTTAGACCAACTTCCAACTTGAGTCCACTCTCCTCACACGGAAAGATTGAGCTGAGAAGAAACCAGCCTCCATTATCATTTTCTTGCACTTGATTTTGGTCAACTTGTTGTTGTTGTTGTTCTTGAGTCACGCTACTAATACTCATGTTTTTTTTTCCACTTTTTTTCTTCGCAGCTTTTTCATACATTTTTAACACTTGATCAAGCTGATCGTTTTCGTACTCAGTCAACATTTTAAAACGTACACTCTTAACTGCTGCTATTTGAGTACTGAAAGTTTCACGGATCAATTCCAGGTTTAAAGGTAATAGTGGTGATGGTGGTGGTAAGGAGGCACCTGCGCACATTAATCATAATTTATTTTCAGCATCTATCCAACTGTTGTGTGACTCATCAAATCCAAGCCATTTCACCAACACTTTATTGCCCTTTTTACGTAACACTTTCTCTACAAGGTAAACGTCAGGGTTCTTAGTTTTTTGTAATTCCTCCCCGTAAAATGCCCCTTTTATTGGTCTATCATTCATATCTTTCAAAAGGTACGTTACAGGATCACTTATTTTAACTTGGTTAATTATAAATAATTCAGTTGTCCAATTGGGTGTGTAGCCTTTTTCAAAAACATGTTTTGCTTTACTTATGCGTACAACATCACCTACGCTAAATTTTGCTCGACCGGTTGCTATTTTAATGTGATTATACACTGTATTCAATAGCGTTTTCTCATGTTTCTTAGAAACATCACAAGGCCTCATTTTAGTTAAACTATGCTTTTGCTCATTATAGGTTTTAATGATATTGGGTAGAACGTCAATCCATCTATATGTTCCACTTAAACTAAAATATTTGAACAGTTTTTCCTTTATGGTTCGAATAGAACGCTCGACAATAGCAGCTTTTTTAACGCTAAAAGTACTATAATGATTGATGTTATATTGTTTCATCAACCGTTGGAAATTGGAGTTGTAAAATTCTTTTCCTTGGTCCGAGTTCAAATATTTGGGGCATCGTTTACTCTCTTTCAAGATAGCAGCGAAGGCTTCAGTGACGTCACCAGCCGACTTTGATTTCAATGGCTTTGCCCACACGTACTTTGAAAAGCAATCAATAACCATAAGAATATACTTAAAATTTTTATTCGCTTTCATATAAGTATCCATTTGAGCCAGATCAGTTTGCCACAAATCGTCCAAACCTTTGATGACGGTTCGACGTCTAGGAAAGTTTTTTCTAATCAGTTTATGTAGCTCATCAACTAGTTGCACCTTTTCTTTCGACATTCTATTGAATAATGACAGTAAACATTCAGATCATAGTTAATGCTTTGATGATTTAACTGTATTGGTCTTCTTCTCAGGTGGTTTTTTCCCTGTGTCGCTTTTCGGGATAAAAGCCTTCATTTTGTCATCAATTATTTGAATTAACTGCCCTTTAGGAACCAGATCGCCATCATTTATAGCATTTCCATCACTAACTATTCTCTTTTTACCGATACTTATATAAGTAGCTGTTATATTGAATAACTTATGTTGTTCTTCTAAAGCTAATATTTTCGTTAGATGGTTTTTACACTGCTCCTCTAAAGCTGATATTTTCTGGCTTGCATCTCTATACTTCTCAGTTAAATCTACTATTTTCGATTTCAATTTATATTCAATATCATTTTCTAATAGCTCATTCTTGGATTTCAAGTGACCAATTTTTGTTTGGTTATCCCTTATTAGTATATGTTCACTTGCCACCATGTCTTTTAATTGAGCGTCTACATAGTCTTTGGTAACAGCATCACTTTTCTCCGAAGGCAATTTCAGGTTACAAATTTTCAAATTTTGCATATCAATGTCTCCATCAAGTGTTCGAGGAAGCGAAGGTGACGGTCTAGTGTAAGGACGTTGTATTCGCTTACATGCACCTGAATGACGTCCGAATTTATCGAGACTCATTTTGGAACTAGAACTAAAATTTCACGTCATCTTTAATTTATAACTTTTGCTTCCCGAAGTTCCTCAATAATTGATAAAATTTCATTATTATGTGATGTATTGCCAGCTTGTTTAGATGCATATAAAAGTCTCAATCTATCCACTAGTTCATTAACATCATCCCAATAGACATATTCTGTAGGCTTTTCACTATACAACATTTTATCAAAACCGCTGCCTTTAAAGGAGGATGATGCTGAAAATGATCTTATTTTTGATTCTGGTCCCAATAATGGTTTGACAAGTTGTGTATATTTAAAACCGCCATTCCCTTTCAGTCTACCAACGCTCGTGTTACCAACTCTGTATACATTTGTTTTTTCTAGTATTCTTTTATATTCATCAAGATCATTGTTTGTATATTGTCCTGGTTCTTTATAAAAAATTAGATTATAAAGCCCTGAAGTTGCATTAAATTCTTCTTTATCAATATAAAGCTTTCCAGTTTTTTGATTGAAATCCATTATTTTACTTCCTAACATCCATCTAGAAGTTATAGGATCATATTTCGGACCTTGATTTACATCAATTTTGGGGGAATCATTAAGATAATTTGAAACATATTCAGAAACATTATCTGGATATTGGCTTAAATATTTATCATCAACCATGCTACTGTCAATAAGTGATGAGTCGTAATTATTCCCATCATCATCGTCAATGTCTTCAAAATCTCGTTCATCTTTACTGGTAACATCATAGGTAGGTAGAAAATCCACTTCACGTTTTGTCTCTTGTAACCGTTTATTTTCAAAATCTTGGCTCTTAACATTTTTATAGGGTACCCGTACTTTTTGTTGTTGTTTTACAGGTTGCAGCTCTTGTTTTGATTCAAGTTTTTTCTGTTCCACTAATTGTTTAAGAGGTGCTGTGATAGGTGTGAAAATTTTATTTAAAGTATCATCTTCCTCAGATCGTCCTAATTTTAAGGCTTGATATTTTTTCCGTACATCGTTGGCTAATTGTAAAATTTTTTGTTTACGTACAACCTCCTCATTGTTTAAAGGTTTCATTGTAACTAGACTATAGTACTAATTATGTAGTTTTATATACTCATCAAAGCCCTTACGATACCGACCATTATTCAAGTCAAAATCTTTTACAATCACCAAACTACTAAATTTTTCATCATTCCAGCATTTAAAACACACATCTTTGAAATTATCATAGGTCATATCAGGTGATACGTGTTCATCAAAGATATGTTTCAAGTTTACATCATCCTGTTTGAATAATACTAATATGTTGCAGTTATCTCGTATCAGCTGTTTCGGTATTTTAGAATACGTCTGGCAAAGATATGTAACATCGATGTTTTTATGACGGCCCATGGAAAAATACTTGCGAATTTTATCCTGCTTATCACATGATACATCGTCAAATATAAAAATTGAATTATTTTCGGCTTCCTCAGGATCAATTATCATATCATTATCTCTAAATGGAAAATATCCAACACCTTTTACACTTTTTAGAACATCTTCCAGTAATTTATACTTTGGCTGGTACAATGATTTCGAATACACGTAGATATTTTCAAAACGTAATCCGTTCCGATTGAAAAGCAGTGTTAGAAGGGCATTGGTTTTTCCACAACCGCTGGGTCCACAAAATATGGCGCGAAAACAGTTTGGTAGCAATTTACTATGTCTACTAGCATTTTTAGAGGCTTCGATAAAATCCAAATTTTCTACGGACAATTTTAGATTCTGCGGTATAAACTGCATTTTAGAAATGAGACGAAAAAGTATCGAAAACTAACTATTTATAGAAAATGGATGGATGGGGAGGCCGCCAATCCTATATAAAGGTATAAAAGATGATAGTTACTCATTAATATGCTAACCTTTGAACAGCATACAGGTAGTGGTCTAGTGAATTCAATAATTAATAAGTTACCTGTTGAAATACACGTTCCTACCTATCAGTTTTGTGGTCCAGGGACTAAGCTGAAGCAACGTTTAGCGCGTGGTGATAAAGGAATTAATCCATTGGACGCTGCCTGTAAGCAGCACGATATAAAGTATTCGGAAAATTCATCATTATCCGATAGACATAAAGCAGATTTTGAGTTGGAGAACCGTGCTTGGGAACGAGTAAAAGCAAACGATTCCAGTTTGGGTGAAAAGTCTGCAGCTTGGCTCATTACAAATACGATGAAAGTGAAACGCAAATTGGGAATGGGTTGTGCTGCCGGATCATTTAGGAAACATATACTGAAACCTATCAAAAATCATTTGAAAAAATCTTTCAAAATCGACCCGGGGAACAATAAATCTCTAAGAAAAGCTTCCTTAGCAGCTTTGCGTGTCGCTCGAGCTGCTCTGAAAAAATCTGGTGGACGTAAAAAAGTACGGGTACCTCGTATAATTCCCTTTGAATCTAAAACAGGTGGAATAATTCCACTTATTCCTCTGTTTGCTGGTCTGTCAGCATTGGGCAGTCTCGCTGGAGGCGCATCTGCTATAGCGAAAACTGTTATAGATGCCCGGAATGCACGGCAAAAGTTACAAGAAAATGGTCAATCCAAAGCTATGGAGGAGATTGGGAAAAAAGGTGCCGGCCTTTATTTGAGAAAAACTCCACGAGGATTTGGCTTATACTTAAAAAAACAACAGTCAAAAAACTGCCAATAAAGCTACCTAATAGATCCCTGTATGATCATGAGATAAAACATTTTGTAAATAAATTGAAAGTACCATATTTTAAAGGAGTTTTTATGCGATATACTCTTCCTGAAAAACCGAAATTTAATGAAAGTGCCGTAGTGAACTTGGACTCGAATAAAAACGCTGGTACTCATTGGGTAGCTTATAAAAAACGTGGAAATTATGTGGAATATTTTGATAGTTTTGGTAATTTGAAACCGCCGAAAGAATTAGTTTGTTATTTTAATGCTGCTGGATCAACGACGAATAAAGTTAGAATTTTCTATAATAGAGATCAATATCAGAAATTCAATACGAGTAATTGTGGACACTTGTGCATCAGATTTCTATATAAAAGTAAATAGCACTTTGTACATTCAGTTAGTCATGTCAGTGATATTCACATTGAAGAGTCGTACACCTACGCTCTCTATAGATTTTCCTAATCCCATTCAATTGAACCCAAATTATCAGTACGGATTAGCTTTAATTGGGTTTCATTCGTACAACACGATTCCAAATATTGACAAGAATACAGATTTTTATTATTTTGATACTAAAAACAATAAAAAAAGTTATATACCTATACCAGCAGGCTCGTACGAAATATCAGATATCCAAAACTATCTCAGGAAAAAACTAGCGCAGAAGTCAAACCAGATATTGAAAAGCGAAGTGGAAGAAGAGGAGATTTTTTATTTGAAGCCTAACAATAATACGTTAAAGTGTGAAATTTTTCATCGAGACTTTGACATCCAATTTGAAACCGAAAGCCCTCTTGCAAAACTGTTGGGATTTTCAAAACATTCTTACGCCGCTGGAGAAGTGCACGAATCCGATTTGCCTGTTAATATTGTGAAAGTGAGAACTATTCACATTGATAGTAACATAACTGTGGGAGCTTACTATAACAATAAACCGACGCATACATTGTACGAATTTCCGATTAGCGTTGATCCAGGATTTGCCATCGACGAAATACCCAAAAATTTGATCTATCTTCCAGTGGTGTGTAACGAAATAAATAATATTACTTTAACAGTATTGGACCAAGATTTCAATTTGGTTAATTTTCGAGGCGAAGAAATTATCATTAGATTGGAGCTTCGAAAAAATGGTCCTAGTGATTGGGGAATATAAAAGAGACATTCCTTCTACTGCGTCATCAGTTGCAAAACGTCGTTCAACTAGAAAGTTGGGTGGAAAATTAAATTCAATAAACCGTTATTTTCTCCAATCAATCGGCTATGTTGTCAAACCGAGTGTTAGATCTTTACAAAACGCCGCTAAGCGATGATTCAATAAGTCGCATCGATTCTCATACTTATTTGCCTTACATCAAATCATTTGAGAATAATGATATTATTGAAATTTCAATTAATAGAAACGATGCGTGGGTGCTAATGCATGATGCAGCTTTATCGATAAGAGGGAAGTTAAAGAAAACTGCTGGAGCTGGCAACGTTAAATTCGTCAACAATGCCGGTGCATTTTTCTTTGATTCAATCACATATTTGTTGAACGGGATTGAAATGGAACATGTAAAAGATCCTGGTATTACGAGTCTAATTCGAGGCTATTTGTGCTATACTGAAGAAGATAGTAATCATTTAAATGTTGCCGGCTGGAATTATCCCGACGTTCCAGCAACTTATACAGATGGTGCATTCTTCATGAGAATTCCTCTCTACCATTTATTGGGAATTTTTACCGACTACAAAATGGCTATATCTGGAAAGCATACTTTACGTTTGGTGAGAGCTCGCAACGATGCCAATTGTATGCTAATCACTGGAGCTGATACTAAAGCAGAACTTTCAATAGAAAACATTGACTTAAAAGTGAAACATATCATTCCAAATGATAGTCTGAAAATACAACTTTTACAGTCTGTCAAGAGCGATCGGCCCATTTTAATTCCTTTTAGAAAATGGGAACTCCATGAATTACCTGCTCTTAACGTAGGCTCAACAAAAGAAATGTGGAGTGTGAAAACTACAACTAGTGTTGATTGCCCTCGATATGTCATAGTAGCTTTTCAACAGGACCGAAAAGATGATTTCAAAAAAGATACAACAAAATTCGATAACCTCAATATATCCAATGTTAGATTGTTTTTGAATGGAGAATATTATCCGTATGAGCGCCAGAATCTTGATTTTGGTAGAAAAGATTTCATTGATGCTCATTGCTCCTATACAGAATTCTATCCAAGCTTTACGAATGCATCGTTGGGCTCGAAACGATCTTTATTAGATTACGAAAAATTTTCGGAAAATTCTCTTTTTGTGATTGATTGCTCTCGACGTGATGAAAGTCTAAAATCCTCAGCGATCGATGTTAAAATTGAAATTGAGACAAGAACTGGTTTTCCCGATAAAACGAAAGCCTATTGCGTCATCATTCATGATTGCATAATGGAACACCTGCCACTTAGTGAGATTGTTAGAAAAATTAATTAGTCTTTGTCTAGCAGTCCATCATGAAGGTTCTTTCGGTCGACATCCAGGGTTTTAACATAACCTCAAATAATAATACCAAATTTTTCGCTAAAGAAATGGCTATTACAAATGGACACCAAGCAAATCATTATTTATTTGAAATGCCGATAAAGTACTATTCCCTCTCGACCTACGATAAAAAGCAAGTGAACCATGCGACGCATCAAGTGCATGGTCTTCTATTTGCAAAAGGTTACGTCAACTATGAAAAGATCGATGATATAATCAAGGAACAAATGTGTGATGCTGATATAGTTTATGTTCGAGGTCACCAGAAAAAGGACTTTCTCGATGAAAAAATTAGTAAAATTGATGATGATGGTCAAAGATGCCCGAAAATAATAAACCTGGAAACTCTAGATGCCACCTGGACTTCTTCGATGACAAAGTTTAGTCGAGATATTCCAAAATGTATGAGTCATTTAACTGATAAGAATTATATGTGTAGTTTAAGAAATTGTTTTGTTATTCATAATTGGATTTCTGATTGTATGCCTATATAATTTCTAGAATTAAAATAAAATTTAAGTATAAAAAATGGTATTTTTATTTATTAGTACCAAATCAGCCATGGTCGCGTTAACATCAAGTTTTGTGCTCTTGACTGCATTAGTAAATGGCGTATTTTATATTCATCAGCCTAGAAATGCACAAAGTGTCTTTATTTGTCTCAATAAGACAGATGAAACTTGGCCGCAAAATTGGGCTGAAATGAAAACGGGTTATGTTGAAAATGTCCCAATATTTTCCATAAAATTGTCTGACAAAGTGACCCAGTACAAGATAAGGATTTTATATCCTAATCGTACACACGGAGACAGTGACTGGAAGAACTTTACTATGCTCCCACCACCACCACCACCACCTCCGAAACACTTTGATGACATCAACTCAACAACAACAACAGCACCTCCAACGATAGTGACGCCACCAGCCGACTTTGATTTCACCATCGTTGGACTAGTCTACTACATAACATTCGTGGCATCAGTGCAGCTAGTCGAGTCCATAGGAACATTTTACTATGCGAATTTCCATTAACTTATCAGAAAACGTAACGCATTACAAATTAAGGATTCGATATCATAATCATACTCATCGATATAGTGGTGAATGGAGAAAACCACCGAGACAGCAGATAGTTAACAATAACTCAACAAAAACACCTCCGACGATAGTGACCACTGTATCATCAGTATTGAAATTTACTGTCGTTGTATTAGTCTGCTACATATCATTCGTGGCAGCAGTACTACTACTTGAGCCTATAGGGAAATTTTTCTATGTATAATGGGCGCACGTCAGATAAAGCCTGAATATATCGATGAACTTCATGATTTAATCAATAATATTAGGTCTCCAACAAAGTTTGACAAGTATTTCATCAAGACGCTTAACACAAAGCTGAAAATACCAGAAGAAACGTTGATTGAATTAATGAAACCGTGCTGGGGGCATAGACTTGATGCAAACGCTATTGGAGGCTATGACGTAATTGATGGTCCTGAATATTCATTTAAAATTGATTGTAAAACATGTGTAAATTTATTACTCAAAAAATAAAAAAATAAAAATATATAGTTGCAAATTACTTGTGTGTTTTTCTATGTTATATTAAAAAATGAGATAAAAAGGGTCTTCGATGTACTAAAAACATGTTAGTATGCATTAAACTCTAGTGCAAGCATGAAGTGCCTTGAATTTTTATTATTTTGTCAGTTGTGCCGAATTAGTCTGAGCCTTGTTGAACCTCGTGATTTTCTAATTGCTTATGGTTATCTGAAAAATGAAACAGCAACCGATAACAGTACAGGTGTTAGTGCAGTAACTGATATATCGGAAGCTATAAGCGCTTTTCAAGAATTTTACCATCTGAAAGATATTGATGGTCAGGTCAATAATGAAACGCTAAACTTAATGTCTAGACCTCGCTGTGGTGTGCAAGATGTTCCTGAATCATTTACATTAAACGATGGTAGATGGACAAAAAGAACTTTAACTTGGCAGATTAATTATATTCCCTTTGGTTATGCTGCAAAGGAAATTCATGCTGTAGTGCAAAAGGCCTTCAAACTTTGGTCTGATGTAACAAATTTTAAATTCATCAATAATTGGTCCTCATCAAAACCGAACATAATGATATCATTTGGAACACAACAGCATTCCTTCAACAGCAAATGTACAAAATCACCATGTAAATTTGATTTTGATGGGAAAGGACTGGTATTGGCTCATGCTTATCCTCCGACTGGTGACGATAATGATTGTATCGAGATTCATTTGGATAGAAGTGAAGATTGGTACTTTGGATTGGATGGAAAAATATCTTATTATGGTCAAACGAGTTTGCTGTGGGTATTAGCTCATGAAATTGGACATACATTAGGATTAAGTCATTCGGATGAAACAAATTCCTTAATGTATGCATATTATGGTGACATTTCCAACTTAAGTACTGATGATGTAAGAGGAATTCAGCACCTGTATGGGAAAAAGCAAACACAGAATTCAGCTACCACAATTTCCACGCCTCCTTCTCATCCTAAAACTACTCCTCCTACTACTACTACTACTACTACTACTCATCGTAAAACGAGTACTACTTCCTCTAAAAGTACTACTACTAGTACTACTAATACTACTACTACTACTACTCCATCATTGGTACCTGCACACAAACCGACAAATTATCAGGATATTTGTAAGGTAGATCCTAAGGACTTACAATTTTTGATATTGCATCAAAAGCTATATATCATTAACAAAGATCGAGTATGGATAATGGATTTGGAAACAAAAAATTTCACTTCAAAGGACTTATCTATTCATTCAGTGTTACCGTTTTTACCTAAATTCGAGAAAATAACTGCGGTTTATCAGAGACCTTCCGAAGAAATCATAATTATTATTGAATCTGAAATATTCGCCATCAATGATAAAAACTTCCAGTTAATTAGAAAATCAAACGTTTCGGAAACAATTGCTGCACAATTCAACAATAGGAAAATAATAGGTGCAGTAAATTCGTATGCTGGAAAAACTATTTACTTTTTCGAGGATAATTACTATTTAATAATAAATGAATGTAACTTTGGCGTGGAAAAGTTTGGTTACATTTCGAAGGACTTTATTGGAATACCTTCATCTATCGATAGTGTTTTCAGATACATAAATGGGATGCTATACTTTTTCCAAAATGGCCGATATTTCGAATATAATGAGTTTACAAATTCTTTAAGGACATCAGATAAAATTGATTTATTAAAATTTGATATACAATGCCCCAATTTAACTTTATATGAACAATTGAAAGAACTATTGACACGTCTATTATTGGTTACGTAAACAAAATGCAGCTCATCATCATCAGTCGTTGTCTAGAGACCATGAACTGCACACTTGCTGAGAGAATTCAAAATCATCTAGTAAATCTCTCTAAATTGATAAAAGACTTGGACTTTTACCAAGAAAAACAGTTACTGTTCAAAAATTTTGAAAATTTAAAAATGGATTCGAAATGGGATGGAGTATTTTCATCAACTTCTAGATTTGCGAATGGATCAGCAACAAGCAATCGGAAAATTGTTCCAAAACCAGTCTATCAAGAATATAACATTGGAGACATTGTGCAAATTATTTATAATCCTGAGAAAACGTACATCGTCTTACATAATAAGAACGACACTTCAATTCAATTAACCTACAACGAATTTGAGGAATTTTTACAGTTTTTCGATAATATAAATGATGGATGGTCGGATACAAGCTTCTATATTGGCGAATTCATTTACGTTAGCTATTGGAATGAGGAAGAAAGTAAAGGCTTGACTATGGTGGATAAGCGAACAATGAAAAACATTTATTGGAATGAAAATCATCTTGATTCAATTTTAGAGCATAAATATAACTTGTATGATATTTTTCTTAAATAAAAATAAAAATTCAAACTTGTTCTTTTTCTATCCTATAACAAAACCCACAATAACTTGTGTAATATTCCATAAATAAAACAATTATTAGATAATTATAAAAATTCGTTATCGTCGCAGGAAATGCGGCTTCCGTGTGATAAGCAAGTTCGCACACAAGTTGCTGTTCTTCTTGTTGTTTGTTTATGAGAACGGTAGAAATTATAATTATTTTAAAAATAATATTTGGGGCCCCCCAATTGAATCGTTACAAGTCCGTGAAAAATGGGGCCCAAATTGGAGCACTATTTTTTCAATGATGATGATGATGATGATGTTGTCTTTTATGTGACCATATTTTTAGTTTAGAAAAATGGGGCCGACGACGACGAAAAAAGGGGGCCCAGTACGGCGTATCTTGGTACGAGGTACCAGGTACGAGGTACCAGGTACGAGGTACCAGGTACGAGATACGCGGTATCAAATTTCAGGTTATGAGTTCTAGGTACGTTGTACAAATTTCAAATTACCAGCACGAGATATATGGGACATCAAATTTCAGGTTATGAGTTCTAGGCTACGTGCGCCTCAAAATTTGGGGGCCTGTATTGGTTCCATATACGATAATGGATAATGGGGCCGCGGGTCTAGCTGCGGAGACAAGTGGCCCCTTTCCGATTTTTCCCTAGATTTAGGGAAATTTTATTGGCAACGTCGCACATTATCAGTTTCGGCAACGTCGCACGTACCTGTCATCTCGTATGGGGTATCTCATTTCAGGTTATGAGTTCATGTAAATGGGGCCCCCGAAAAAAAAAAATGGGGCCACGGGTCTAGCAGCGGGGACAAGCACGTATGGCCCCTTTGATGACGTCACTTATTGGGTTAGGTCTATTCAAATTGGGGGCTTGCTACTTAGGTTAGGCCTCTTTAAATTGGGGCTTGCCAAAAAAATGGGGCCCACGAAAAAATGGGGCCACGGGTCTAGCAACAGGGACAAGCATGTGGCCCCTTTGATGACGTCACTTGGGTTAGGCCCCTCCACTTGACGAAAAATGGGGCCCACGACAAAAATGGGGCCCTGGAATGGGGCACAGGCCCACCTGGGTTGAGCCCCTTCAATTTGGGACTTCTCTGATGACGGGCGCGGGCCCCAGAACGAATGACAGGTCACTTCCGCTCGGGAACCGGCTTAGTATGACTACTAACTTGCAAAAACGGGAGCGGCCACTCCCTTCACTGGGCCAGAACCATTCTGCGGCGTCGGAAATGCGCACCTCCATGAAATCCTCAAAAAGGAAGAGAACCGGCTAAGGAACAAACAATGGCTAGACCAACCAGGACTACGACAGGCCAAAGATCTACTAGGTAGCTACAACCAAAAAAGATCTGAACTGCTGGTCATCCTTAGCAAGAAAAGTCTCAAAACTCTAACCGGGTTTCTCTCGGGACATTGCAGACTAAATAAGCACCTACATAATCTGGGGTTGGAAGAAGGTAACACTTGCAGATTCTGTGAAGATGGTGAAGAAACACCTCATCATCTTCTACTGAACTGCGATGCCGTAAGCCGCTCAAGAATGAAGAACTTGGGAAGTCCCCTTATACAGCTGGAAGACATTCCAGCCCTGGAACCGCTAGACATCCTAAAATTCCTAAAGGACCTAGGACTAGAGAGGCTGCTATAAGCAGGAAACCCGAACTTAGCAGCAGAAGGAGAGGTACAATAGATCAACCTTGGTCGCAGTCCAACTGACACCTCCAACACATACATACATACATACATACATACATACATACATACATACATACATACATACATACATACATACATACATACATACATACATACATACATACATACATACATACCTACATGATATCATTTGTGATTCTCTGTTAAGTAGGTAGTTCTTGAAATTGTTTCTTCCAACGAGATTTATTGGAAGAACTGCTTTTAAGCAGTCTGGTGCCATCTTTGGATCGTACAAATAAAGGTCTATAAATATATTGTTTTTGTTTTCAATCATCTATTTGAATTAAAATATGAAAAATTCAAAAATTATTTTTAGTTTTTCAACGTTGAATACCCGAAAGAACCAAAACCTAATAAAAACGAAAATGGAGTAACTCCGTAAAATGTAACATCAATTATTATTTGCCATGAAATAGAGACCACACTTACCGAAAATAATAAATTAACATTTAATTAATAAACGTAAAAAAGCAAGCTCATATTTGTACGAACTAAATCCATTTATTAAGGAACTCTCCATCACCTGTTTTTGACAGACTTTCAATTAAAATTCCCATCGAAAGCTAATCGGGAACATTATTCTTAAATCATCTCTTTTTCATAACACATACGCGCTTCTGCATTTCTGTTTTTGATTAGTCCATAGATTTTTCAAGGATATGATTTAGGTTAACTGCGACCCCTATAAACACGATTAATTAACAAGTTCCCGAAGGATGGCGGGATAAATGTCTAGGTCACGGTTAGAGAGTTTCAGTTAGACGCCGCCATCGCTCCATTATATATGGTCAAGTTGAAACGGACAATACCTAGGTCTAAACAGGTATGGACGAAATCCATCTGTTTTTGCAAATAACCGAATAAAATATATAGGTAACTACCTACATAAAAGATTAAAGCAGCATACACACCAACCTAATGCAAATTTTATTACTTAAGTTAGCTTTTCAAGAATTTCATTAGGTTCAGTTTACACAGTATAGTAGTGTTTCAGTGCCATTTTTACCCACATACTCAAAATATTCAACTATCAAAACAAGAAAGTTTACGTTAAATAAAGCCCGCTCAACATCCTACGCTACTTTAAGATGACACCCGTTTACAAGATGCTGCACCAGTCATTATGGTTTTATTTCGCATTAAACGAATAGCCACGTTACAATGCATGTAAATTAAATTGGTTGTTTACATTTCAAAAAGATTTCAAGCCGAGGAATGCAACTGATGGAATTTTGAAAATGTGAGTTTATAAGAACTCTTAAAGGTTTTCCTTTTGCAGGTTTCTAAATCGTTTTCCTAAATAGGTATAATAATAATAATACATATTAATATGCTGAAATACCACAACAAAGATTGCCGCATTTCTAGAAGTATTTACATGTTGGAAAGCAAGAAACAATATGTAGTTTTAAAATGGACAATAGAGACTAGGCAGAAAGACCAGAAACTACATCCTAGAGCGAATGTCGATATTCCTAGACTTGATGGAGGAAAAAGCTTGGTAAATAAGAAAGCTAAGAAGTGCTCAAATACCTACAGCTGGAAAAAAAGAGCAAGTATCTAGATCTGGTGTATCGACAAAAGAAAATAAAGAAAACAAGGACAACAAAACTACAATAACTATACCAAAAGCTGATAAAATAGATAGACGCAGTGAAACGGAGCAAGTAAAGGGGATGGAAACACGATTGAAAAAAAATGCCTTGGTGAATATGAAAGAAGTTGTGGAGAAAATGCACGGCCAATTTTAAAAGAAATCGAAATGAGATTTTATTGACAAGTCCAAGTTTTGGGATTGACCAAAAAGATGGAGAATTGAGAACAGAAGCACTAATAACAGCATGTAAGGAACAGGAGATTGGAACAAATTACTTCAAGTAGAAAATCTTGAAGTGCCGCAAAGGTAAACTTAGCTAGATAGAAAATGGAACCATATATCATGTTCTGGTATAGGCTGCAAGGCTGCCCTATTTTAGCTAAAGAGAATATACTTGGATGAGTATAATGGAGAGGCCGCCCAACTCCACTGGAATATATGCAAACACTATGATATTAAAGTAGCTGATGATAATAGTGTACTGTGTCCTATACCTATATTTCGAATTTCTAATTTTACTGCTGATTCTTCAATCTTCAGTTCAAAATCGTGATGTCTACATAAGAGATCTTTTTATTTCTGGACTAACTTCCATGCACATTCTCCTTCCTAAAGTGCCGTACAGCTTCCTGCGTAGGCGTCCATCGTTATCAAATATTTCTATTCAATGCAGCGATTTGTAGTGTCTAGAAGTCCAGTATTCCTCATCACTTTCCAATCACTGCCATACATTATGTAGCCAGGATAACTCCTTTTTTCCTATTCTCCTTCTTTTTCCTTTAATTCTCCTTGAAGGATAAGTCGCTAAAAGCAATAACGTTCTCCGCGAATTACGTCCCAGATAATAAGATATTTATTTTCTGCGCTTTGTGGTTTCGAATAATTCCCGTTCTTCGGATAACCTCTTCATTTGTGATGTGATTGATGAAAGGAATTCTAAGCATCCATCTCAAGGTCACAGCTTCAATTTTGTTCATGGTGGTTACCTTCAGTGTAGGACGGCCGACCAGACATCACATTTTAGCATTCTGTATCGAAGCTTAAGGTGTAAGTCCCTGTCTATGAGAAATTTCCTAAGCCTTAGGAAGGTTGATCTTGCCTGTTCTATTCTGCATCTTATCTCTTTCTCTAGATCCGATCTTTCATCCAGAATGCATCCCAAATATTTAAAGTCTGTAACCTGTTCTCTATCTAAATATATCTGTTTGGGTATTCAAGATATTGTCTATACTATCAATCATCAAGTTCGCTTTGCTAGTATTAATTTCCATTTCCAGTGCCTTGCCTGTTCCATTAATCTGATTTTGTAATGTCTTAAGACCTTCTGCATTGTTGAAGCCTAGTGATCTGAGGAGACAACTGCGCATCCTTGATTTGATAAAACTGGAGAATGCCAAAATACCAAGTGACCACATGATGGTCAGATTGGACTTTTAGAGATCCCATTCGCAGTGGTAATGAACGACCGCCAATCATGAGAGAATAAAGAATTACCAGAAGCAGACAATGCATCTCTGTGGTACACAGATAGATCCAAGCTAATGGGAGGAGCTGGACTGGGCATTTCCGGCCCTAACTTCAAGCTCTCCAAGGCATTGGGTGAACATCTTACAATATGTCAAGCTGAACTGCTTGCCATAGATATATGTGCACAAGAGTGTCTTAACCAAAACCTCAAAAGAGAACACATCTTCATACTATCGGACAGCCAAGCTGCCTTAAAAGCCTTAAGGGCTTTCAAATGCACGTCAAAACTAGTCTGGGAGTGTAAACAGACTCTAAAAGCACTAGCGACACACAACCAGGTAACGCCGATGTGGCTACCTGGTCATCGAGGCATAGAAGGAGACGAAGAAGCAGATGGCCTCGCAAAAGAAGGGGCCTCAACACCATACTATGGACCACAGCCCTTCTGTGGCTTAATGGAAAGCCACATCATGGAAGAACTCAACAAATGGGAAAAAGACCAACTGTCGTCATATTGGAGACACACTCCGGGACTCAGACAGTCAAAAATGTTTATTACCCTTTCAGCAAAAAGAGCTGAACAGCTCCTAAACATGACCAGACCAGACACCACTGCTCGGTAAAATACTAAAATACCATTTAAGGTTAATGGGCAGATCTGAAAAAGATCTCTGCAGATTCTGCTCAGACGCAATAGAGACCACAGAGCACCTACTCTGCGAATGTCCATCCCAATTCTGCAAGTGGCTCAAATTCCTCGAGGGGCCAACACTGTCACCAGAAGAAGTGGGCCAACTGACACCCAGGAAAATAGCTTCCTTCGGCAGAAGTCTACGCTTCCTTGACACAATTTAATTAAGATGTAGAGTCACGTACAAAATATCTGCAAAAGTAGCAGTGCTGAGCGGCTGAGAAGCCGAAACGACTCCCCCACAATCTACAATCTACAATCTGCATTGTCTGCTAATATTGGGGTGTTATCTGCATATCTGATATTGTTGATGGGGATACGGATCACTTTAATGCATATGGGACTGTACAAAATTAGTTCAAACGCTCTTTCTGCATATGGATTTAACAGCTGTGGAGACAAGATGCATGCTTGTCTGACACCTTTTTTTTTATTTCAAATTGGTCAATTGGTCTGTTGTTGTTGAGTCGTCTAACCGAACTTCCGTTTTTTTATTTCAATAAACTACCAATAGGTCTTATGTCTTCATCATCTAGTCTTAATTCCCAAAGACATGATATCAAGATATTATTTCTAACATTGTCGAAAGCTTTCTCGTAGTCAATAATGCATTAACAGAGCCCAATCATCACAATCTACGCAAAAGCATTGAGAAGCTTGTATCTGCTCATCAAATTGTGGATTCAATCTCATCAACCAAAAATAACTTAGAATACAATACTATAGATGAATATACTCGATTTTCATTTGCTTACCCATGTCAGGATCTGACAACAAAAACTGAAATTGAATATCCTACTAATTATTTTACATATATGGCATGCCTGCCTATATTGGTGGGTCATCATGTCTCTGAACTCAAAGATTTCCTACTTTCAAGAGGAATACCTACCCAATAGTTGAACTTATAATCCCCAAGGTAATAGCTAGATCAAAAAGTACAATCGAATCATTTGGAAAACCATTTCTCTGGCCCTTAAAAGTCAAGAAATCTCAAACTTGAGCAGTGAGTAGAAGTACTTGATATAGCTCTTCATTCTATCTGTTCTTCTTCTGCACAGCTACAAATACTACTCCACATGAAAGGATGTTAAAATATTCTAGAAAATTGTCAAATGTTACTGCTCTTCCTTCATGGTTAATACAGGGTGTTTGGCGGAGTGTTAGCCAAACTTGGTAGGTGTATACATGGGCCCATTTCGAAGATATTTTATTAATGCTCTAGTGCCCTTAAGGTCCGCGTTTTCTCTATATCATTACTTTTGTATTATTCTCAAGAATTTTCAAAAACGGACCTTTTAACTTCTGTAACTTTCAAGATCAAGGATACCCTACAGACCAAAAACACACGAAAAAAAACATTTTCATAAACATTAAAAAAAAGTTACAGGAGTTAAAAGGTCAATTTTTGAAAATTCTTGAGAACAATACGAAAGCAATGATAAAAAAAAGGGAACTTAAGGCCAGAAGTGCATTAATAAAATATCTTCGAAATGAGCCTATCTTTACGCCCACCAAGTTTGGCTAACCCTCCGCCAAACACCCTGTATATGCAGACATCGTTCTTGAAAACAAGCAAGAAAAAATGTGTCTCTACTACTAGATGTGGCCGCGCCATCGGCCTACAACATCACCCTTAAGGAAGTGGATGTTTCTAAACTACAAGAACTAGCTAATAGGGATATAAAGAATGTCGAAGAGAATGATGACCAAAATAACGCTTATCAGCCTTATAATAATGAAAAAAGTCCCTGGAAAACAAAGCCTACTCAGCACATAAAGTACGAAAAGTCATTTGATATCTCCAAGCGTTTACTGAAGGTATATTTCCACATTAACATCTCATTCATATCCATAAAATTCAAAGCGAGGAGTTTTTATTTTATACGGCCGGTTTCTCAATAGCAAGTCACCCCAGGGTTAAGCATAACTCCAGGGTAAACATTGCAACTATGGACACGTTTGTCTTGGAGTTAAAACTAATCCGGAGGTGACTCGCTATTGAGAAACTGACCCATAGTCATTTTATATTTGTTGTATTAATACTGTCAACAATGTCCCAATTTAAATTCATATTCGTAATCTGGTCATAGTTTCACACTAATACTTGTAGCATTTTTTAAAATCGTTATCGCCAATTATGAAAATATTCGGCGTCGGACTGACTTAATGGGGTAGTATATGTATGAAAATCAATAAAAAAAACTTCTCGACATTATTCTATAGGCCAAATGGTGATGGTATAGTGGGATGCTAAATTATTTTCTAGCATAGTGTCTATAGAATTAGTCAGAGAAAAACAAACTGTAATTTGAATTTAGCGCCACAGCAGCGACCAATAGTATTCGAGCCGCTGACCATCTGGCAACGCTGCTCAAAATGCCTATAAACGACAGCTGACTCCAACAGTTCAACGACGTGTGGTATCGTGTGAATCGTGTGACATGTGACATTGTCACAGTAACTTGTTTACGTTGTTTGATGTAGTAAATTTGACGTTCCGTTCTTGACGGTCAATGTCAGTGCAAATTATGCGTTCTCAAAACTGTGATGTGTTGCCAGATTGGAAAAACTAACTACGTCACGAACTTTTATTTTCACGTAGGGGCAGGGCTAAGAGGAAATTTAAAAAATAAAATTCCAGTGTCTTGCGATACGCCAAGTATATCACTACGCAGTAGTTAAAAATCACTTGTATACTACCCCATTGGAATTTGAACTTCCCGCTGGCGATTCAGTTGGTAACACTACTCTAAAAAATGTAAAGTTGAAAAATTAATTTCTTGCTTGTTTTTATTTTTATCAAACTTTCCCTACGGATCCACCATTCTATGTCGGTCACTGTCAAACTAAACAAAGATACCTAGCTAACTCATCGGTGAAGTCACCGATTAGAATAAAAACGAGGGCTATTTTAAGCTTGTTTTTTTAAAACAGACGGCAACGCTGTGTCGGCAGAGCGACTAAAAGTTTATTTGGTATGAACTATAGTTGCTAGTTGCTTATAAAAAATCCATCACCTCATAAACCATCGTAAAAAAAATACATCATGTGCAACGCCGTACACGTGGTAGAAGTGAAACTTCTAAAAAACTATCCCCCCTCATACAACTTTTAGACAGCGTATGAGTCGGGGTGTAAAAATTTACCCTCAAACTGTTTGAAAACTAATTTTGAATAAATAAACCCTAATAGGCCTAGGTACAGTAGAGTCCGCGTCAGCTGTAAAGAGTAAGGTGAGGACACGGAAAGCTACGCGAAGCACGTCCGATCTCTCTACCTATCTCTCGCTGTCTGCCGTGACCTCTGGCGTGAGCTGAAACCAGCAGCGGGGTATCTTTTTAGACAAAACTTGGATCGAAGATAAACCAAATAAATATGCCTGCTGGCCGTACGACAATGAACCACGTGCTTGGCGTTCGGCTGCAGCACCAAACAATACGATAGTTCGGTTAGTCTTCAAAATTGGGTTTGTGTGCATTTGACGTCACCGTACTCTTTACTCTTGACGCGGACTCTAAGACACCCTTAAGGGATGCGTCCAGCGCAACAAAGTGCTCGCGGCTACTCAGTCAGTGTGGGAGTAGGTTCATTATATAGTTTTAGCTTTATAGGGCGCCACTGGTTTACAAAATAAAATCCGCGCACTTAAACCAGAAAGTCCCTGATCTCCAAAATTCCTCCAAAGATGTTCCCACCTGATGTACCTATCCTTCAAAATAACTTTACCTTAGTTTGGTTGAGGTCAGTAGGAGTAAAATAAGAGTCAAATATAAAAACAATGAGTATAAATCTATTTAATATGTTCTGGGGAGGGGGGTATGCTTAGATTTGCAATTACATTCCACAGGCCAATAGAAGGTAATATATATAATACCACAATATATATTATCAAATGTAATTGTCAAAATTACCAGAAGGTAGCAAGGACCAATTTGTAGTCTTAAAAAAGACACTCCAATCAAGGTTTACCAATAAATGTTTGACCACCTTACTCCAATGAGAGTAATAGAGAACAATAAATGAATAAAAAGATTAATGATAATAATTAAAACCTGTGCACGCTTATACCATGGTATACCGGGGCGGGTTTGTACAAGAATGTCACCTTAAATATAGTAAATTAATATTCATTGGTACAGCTAGTACATCCATTGTAATAATTGTAATAATGAAGGCGGTAAAACAAACATGGAAATGTACCAAGTTAAATATAAGAAACACGATTAATTATGATGAGAAAAATTAAAGAAACGTTAATAATAAGTTAACGGGTACATCACCCCCTTGTGGTGCTCTCTGTAGTCTAAACATCCATTTCCATTACTGTCTCATGACAGCCTCGCAGCCCTGATAACACACCCCACTATTTTCTCAACTTCCCTTCTTAATTAGGGTGAATTTCGGTGTCAGATTCAGTGTTGTGGGTACTCTGAAACCCCAACTTCGAGACTAGTAAACAGTCGAAAGAGAGAACCCAGTGGTAAAATAAAAACCTAAAAACCCTGAAAGAGTACAAATTCTTAGAACCCCTTCGTGCTTATAAAATCAAAATACCAAGCCTCAAACGGTACATAAATGAAATGATTGAAATTAAAGTAGCAAAATTCCCTGAAACCTGTAAGTTGTCTTTTTAGAAAATCCCCTTACTTAATAAGGCCATGTCCCTTTTAAAAGTGACTAGTGAGTTTTTTTTTTACTGACAAATTGCCCCTCTAGGAGGTCAAATTCCCCTTTTTCTTATTGAATCCCAAATATTTACAAAAATACTGATATGCTTATCTATATATTGATAACGAAAAGGTAAATTCAGATTGATAAAAACGTCTAAATTTACCTGGTCACAATTCAGGCTCTTAGTTGAACAAAACGTGCTCAATTCTCGCATCGACAATTCAACAAAATGGCGTAGATTTTCGTCTCGAGAAAATTCTGAGTGGTTGACTTACGACCAAATCCAAGTTTTCACCCCAAAACCAATTAAGCCAACTACCACTTGAGTTACCGACGGCTCTAAAATCTCACAAAAGATGGATGTTCCAAAGAACGCAGCAAAGAGGACCGCCGCGCCGGTAAAATCTGCCAACAACTTCTTGCTTGCTCAACGTGAGAATTTAAAGAGAACGACCCTATTTTTGTCAATTCACCAGGTGAGCTCATATAAGAAATTTCCCAGGATTCTATGTGTTTCAAGATGTCCTCTGGTGCCAGATTTCCGGCCTTGACCAGGAAAACTAGACAATCAGCTTGAAACGAACAAAACCACATTGATGACCAACAAAACCCAAAGTTGTTGTCTAATTTTGTCCCCCAATACTAATTAATTAATTGATAATCATCATCTACCCGGTTTTTAGTCAAAACTATCAAAATAGCCACTCGTTCAGTGATAGCAACATAGTAGCAACGCGATAGCGACAAAGGTCAAGAAACCTCAGCAACAGCGCCTCTCGAACAGGATCACCAAGTGTCCCATAATCACATTTATCCGGGAAAATAAATAACCGGGAGAATGTAAATATTAGTGAAATTAAGGGTGAAAAATTGATTTAAAGGGTGTGAAAGTGATTTGTGGTGTTGCAGAATTTTTAATAATGGAAAATACGAGACTCGTAATTGTTGCCAATTGATATTTATATGGAAGTAAACAAACATTTTCATCAACAGTTAGTGTTTTTTAGACTTTCTTAAGCTAAATAAAATAGATTTCGATCCTATCAGTGAAGCTTTATCATCCTAAAACTACCCTGTCATCTGAGTACAAAGAATTAACTCAGTATTACCCCGGAAAACATACATTTGTTGAACACCCACATATTGTTTCGCATTTAATAAAAAAGGTAGAAATCTAGTAAAAACCTATCAATCATCGAAAAAAAAGTGACGTCACAAGGGTATCGGCGCTTGGAAATAATAGTTTATAATTCTTGGTTTGTGTCAAACGTTCGTCAGCTATCATTGTCATTGGCTGTCTTTCTCCGTCCCATTGACTCCGTCCCGGCCGTTCCTCAAGTAAGATTTTTCTTTTCTCTCGTGTAACGAAATATGCTAAAACGTGACGCGTCTCTCAAATAACTCTCCATTCTTGTCCAAATATCGGAACGCCGTCTAAGAAAATTTACTTCAAAATGCTGTAACCCCTTTTATTAACAAATTAACAGGAGGCCCATAATATGCTCAATTTGCTCAGCGAATAATTATTAATGGTGGGTCAATAGATTAATGGGTAGGTACAGAATTGCAAGGGCGCCACTGAATTTGAAAAATAAAATAAATAATTAAATTACATAAAATATTGAACTACGATAATTCAAAAACACACCTAAAAATAATAATTAGCAAACGGTAATCGATAATACTGCAAAAGGAAAAGAAATAAGGCATACAACTCAACCAAATCTTGACATAGGTAAAACCAATGACTTATTCAAGCAATTTTCAAATCAAAATAGTATATATTTTCACAGTGAGGTTGAAAATCTAGTGTTTAAAAATTATTTTAGGAGATTGATGAGAAAACTCATCCCCCCTCAAATTATAGTTGACGTATTTCAGGAATTTTTTCGAAAATTTTTCAACTCCGAGTTAATAGAGGTGGTAAGTTTTAAAATGAGCACCCTGTATAAGTATAGGACCCAAGTTGAAAATTGATCAATTTTCGACGATGTAGGTACAGTTGCGATAAAAAAAAAGTAGTACAAAAATTATTAACCCCAATTTGAGCTCCCGGTGTAACATACAAAATTTTGACAGGCAATGACATTTTCTAGGTTCAAAACAGGTGAAAAAATGTCAAAATAATGTCATCTGAAGCTTTCTAGATTAAAAACTTGTCGAAAAATGCCAAAAATATGTCATTTTTGGTTATGAATTAAATTAATTTATATAGACCAGGAGATTTTGGAGATTTTTCTTGTACTACTTTTTTTTGATCGCAACTATACTTACTCAATAATTTTAAATTTAGAACATGTTGTCCAACCTTGACTTCGGTTCAGATTATTGGTTCTGAATGATAAAATTTACATTCCTAAAACATGGCAGTATTAAGAGTTAGGTATATACAGGGTGTTCCTAAATATCATGTACAAACGAAAGGGGGTGATTCTTTGGTTTATTTTATGACTAAAATCTCTAATAAACATAGGTCCGCAAACGCTTCGTTACCAATCTACAGGGTGTTGAAATTTTAATCTGTTCATATTGAAAATGAGCAAGAATGTGGCGGCGAGGGTTATCTTACTTCTAGATTTCCATTGAAAATTAGCAAGAACATAGCTGCGGGACCTCTATTATCGCCACTGTAGGTAGAAAAGATTTATTGAGTCACTTTAGTTTCATCTAGATTTGTTTTTTAATTTTTTTCTCGATAAGGGTCGGTCATACGAAAAAACTACAAGAGAATAAAAAGTTTCTAAATAAGTTAGAAAAATTACTTGGTTTCTTAGAATCGACCAGCAGCGCACCGCGAAAAAGTTCAGGGGCAGAAAAGGAGGCATGACCCATGAAAAAACATTACCCTGTAGATTCTGGCAAACGTTCGACATGTGCAGTCATTCAGCTTCTAATGCGTAACCTATATTCCAAATTTGAGCTAAATCCCTCAAAAATTGCAGGAGCTATATAGAAAAAACTAAAAAAATATTAAAATTTCAACACCCTGTAGATCGGTAACGAAGCGTTTGCGGACCTATGTTTATTAGAGATTTTAGTCATAAAATTAACCAAAGAATCACCCCCTTTCGTTTGTACATGATATTCAGGAACACCCATCAAATCAATTATTCCATCACCTCGGTGCCAAGAATGCAAAATTAAAATTTTAAATATTTAAATGTCATATCAGTAAAAATTCAATCAATTATGTTAATTGATCATAAAATAGATAATAAAAACAAAATATATTAAAAGTTATTAATGAAACTTTATACAAGCCTCAATTTGGACAAAAAGGTAGAGTACGGTATAGCCATCTATTTTTTGTCATTTGACGAGGGAAGTTGCACATGGAAGTTGCAGACTCCAGCCTTGATTCAAGATAGATAGAAGCTAGAAATTCGGTTTTCTTCGTCAAATGCGGAGGTAAAGGCGTCAACACGTGAGGGACTTGATCCCTCTGGGAAATCGCTTCAACAGCTTTATGCCACACTCCACGAAAATGGTGTTCTTTGAAAATGTGGGCTTGTTGGGGATGGATTCGTTGAGAGAAACGGCTCCTGGGAAAAAAGGGCTCCTCGGAAAAACGGCTCCTCGGAAAACCCTAAGTAATAGAGGCATTCCATGAACAACCATTATTCAAAAAAAAAGAAATTAAAAAGGACTTACCACGAGGGGATTCGAAATTCAAACTCAAATAAAACAGTAGGTAATCATACGCATTTAATTTTTTTCGGTATTTAATGGATTATAGCCTCACGCAACTTTATTTCGTTAAAATAGTGCCTGATTGCCGATAAGGTACTTTTTTTACACGAGTACGGTTATCTCAGGAAGATGGCGGTTTTCAGTCCAGGATCGACCTTTTCAGGACGAACGACAAAATTTGAAAGGGGCGAGGAAAGAAACGGAGCAGATGAACAGGCAGAGCTTCTCCTCAAAAAACAGCCAGTGTTGATACTAAACTGGTACCACAAACTTAAACGAAAATCGAGCCGTCTAGTTTAATAATTGCTAATATTATTAGCAGCAGATATCTTTTTTTTTAATGCTAGTCCCCAGACTGTCAACATTAAAGGTAATAATTTAACTTATAAAATAATATATGTGAAAAAGAAAAACAGCAACATTTAGCATGTTACAAAGCACAGGACACGAATGTATAAATAACGAAAATAATCACAAAACACAATGATAATTGTATAACAAAAGGGAAGCGCGCATCTGTAGTGACATCACAAGGGTATCGGCGCTTGACAATAATAGGCAATCCTCTTTGCGCCCATAATCCATGGTTTGTGTCATTCAATAGCTCTTTCTCCGACTCTCTAAGCTATATCTTTCTTCTCTCTCGTGTAACGAAATTTGCCCGTGACGCGTTTTTCAAATCACTCTCCATTGTCGTCCAAATATCAGACCGCCGTCTAAGAGGTTTCACTTCAAAAGCAATTTGCTTATAGCTGAAATTGTATCTACAATATAACTTTATATGTATGTTAAAACAGACAGCGGGTTTCAATGCCTATGGAAATTTTAATTGAAAGGCTGTCACAAACAGGTGATGAAAATCTAATATTAGACTTGGTGTTGTATAGCAATAAATTATACGGGCTGGGATTTTTAGGTGTAGGGAAGTACATAATTGTTAATTTGAAGTGTGGCTATAACACTTTAGCGCTTTCTCATTTCTAGTTAAACTTTGAAGTTAAATTCCAGTCACGTTCTTGGCCAATAGATTCCCAAAATTCCATACCAATTTAAACTGCTTGTTCTAGCAAAAACACTTAGAGTCCATTCGGTAGGCTCAAAAGCGAATCGAGCAAAGCCCAGACAGAGATTAGAATCTGCGAATCCGAGAGATATTCAAGCTACTCATATTATTGCGAATAAATTGCTTTCCGTTAAATCGCTAGAACTAATTTACCAAAATTAATTAAACGGACTATTTTCAGTCTGGGGGCAGTTGAATAAGACAAGGAACTGGGTCGGGTGGTGAATCGGTGAATGCGGGGCGTGTAATATTGTTTACGAGCGTTTTTCCAGACAAAGTTTTGATTTTATCATGAATATTCAAAAGAAGAGAACTTCAAAATGGGAGTGCATTTTAATTAATTCCGCGTTCTCATAAATTAGTTTCGCGCGGATTTCGTAGAGATTTGTCTTACGAAGACAATGGCAAACAATAATTCTGATAATTAAAATTCAGAAGTTCAAATTGAATTGTGGGAGCAGGATTTTGTCTTGGATAAAGATATAATATGTAGATAAGCGTTCAAGAAAAGATTAATGAAAACGATTTTAAAACTGTAATTTCACTTATCATTGTCAACTTGAATAGTTTCAGGCAAACATTTAGATTGAGGCATCTCTCTAAGTTCGGCAGAGGCAGAGGTATGGTCTCAGTAATACATATTTTACATATAAGGATGTAAGTTTGGGCCTCCTTTTTCAAAGAATTCAACAGGAATCCTGTCAGTACCAGAAGAAAATATTTTTTCATATGATAGCTGAGAGCAAAAGTAGGTAAATGGGTAGACATAGACACAAACAATTCATAAGGTATTTAAGTCTAAGCAGCTGCTTTAACAAATTGTGTCTAGAGTTTCTCTGAGGAGGAGTTTCCTTCAAGGTTTAACTGTCGTGCCAAATAATAAATTTCAAGTTGACGGGCCTGGTTTCACTCGAAAGCAGGAATTGCCTTGTTCCAAATTGAGGCCTCAAAATAAATTACAGCCAGCTAAGAATGTGTCATTCTTTATATAACTGTTTTATCTAACTTCTTTCCTCCCATAAAAAGAGAAAAATACTGTTAATGAGAAGAACGTGCAAAAAACGTGTCGTAAATATTGTAGAGTGTGACAATTGGAGAAATTATAAGCAAGAAATTCTTTTTTTTTTAATTTGGTCCAAAAAGAAAAAAAAAATCTTTTTCGTTACACCTAATTAAACAAAAGATCGACCACTTCACTTTTCCTAAGTAAATTTTATAGCCAAAAAACTTCTAAAAAGAACTGAATTTGACCATTTCCACCAATTTCCCGGAATGGGCCAGTGCGAAGTAACCGGGGCATGAAAAACTCTTAGAAATGTGGTGGAAACAAGAGCTTTAGCGCTTTAGCTAGGTTGCTCACGAGAAAAGCTTATTCCTCTCGGTTGCTTGTGTAGCAATTATACGCCATCAAGCTGACAAATCAGACTATTAACTTTGCTGCGCTCGCTGCTCGACTCGTGGGACTTTAAATTGTGTTTTATCATTATTATTCGCCACTTTTTATGTGAGGAGATTTTGTAGCTTGTTTATTATAATTACGACATTCAAGAGACTGTAAAATAATGGCTTCAGTGAGAAAAAAGAGACATGCGTGCTACTTGGACACTTCACAAATGAGAAATTATCTGCAATAAGCGATCGGTATTCTTAACATTTCTTGTGTTGGATTTTGCATAATCATACGAAAACACAGATGTATTGTTTTCATACTTTATGCGAAACTTCGGTAATCTGGGACCTAATAATTCAGATTTGGCATTCTGGATCTGGTTGTAAAGTGCAGTCCCGACGACTCACGATACTTGGGTCCCCCTAGGCCGCTTGTGCATATTTCCAGGTCTTACCAATTGCCCGGACACTGACAATGGAGTTGGCGCTAAAAACTGCAAAATAACTCTTCCCTCCTAGACCCTCAATGGAATGGAGACAGCCAAACAACAGAGACCACAAGGAAATCATAAAGGCAAGTCAAAAACGTAAGGCCCGTTAAGCTAGGGTTAATCCTGACATGTTCGGGTTCTTACTACGTTCAGGTGGGTCTGGGCGGATTTTTCATAAACGTCCGGAATTGATAAACATCAACTGACAAATAATGCAAAATAATAAACTGGTTTTAAAAAATGTAGTTATTTAAAAATCGTTGATAAAATTCAGCAGTGGAATGAAACGTCGTGTGTCGTGTGTCAATCACTTGCCTTATCTGCAGTGATTCTGTCATGTGCGGCGGACAGCGGTGTAGGCGTAGGCGATGGAATTTGGGGGAATCACCGATTTACTTTTTCTCCGAGTGTTCATTTATTGATTTATTTATTTATTCATTACAGTATCAACAGCAGCAGTTTGCCAATTACAAATACCAGCTTAATTAAAAAATATAACATAAAAATATAAACATATTCACAACACCTAGATCTAGACACTAGACACATTCTGTTTTGATACTTTTATCTCTGATAACTTTAACAGTGACACAAAAGAATAATTGAACAAAACCACATTAAACAATTTCCTATCAACTAGTTTTTTAAACATTTTAAAATCAACATTATCAATGTCGATATTGGAAGCATACAAATTGAATGTATTACACATTTTGTAAATCGGCGAATTTTTGTAGAGATTTGTCCGAGGAGGCATTAAGTAAAAGACATTGGAATTACGTGAATTAACACGATTCACTGCAAATGGAATTGTGTTAGATTATCAGGACTGTCAATATCACCCTCAAGCAACCTAAACACTATACAAAGTAGGATTCTAATTCTTCGCTTATTCAGAGACAGTCTACCAAAGATACCAAGGAGGTATTCACCATCACACCCCCGAGGAGGATAGACTCAATAAGCCCGATAATAAACGTACTTCAGAAATTTCCTTTGCACCCTTTCGACATATGTTGTCCATAAGTCATATTGCGATGACCAGATAATACATCCATACTCCAAAATTGGCAAAACAAGGGAAGCAAAAAGGTGCAAACTTACATCAATATTCAAATTTTTGGTGTTTCTTGTTATGAAACCAGATATTTTCTGCGCACTGTCTATCTTCGAAGTAATGTGCTTAGAGAAGGATAATGACGTATCAAAAATGGCACCCAGGTCCTTTGATTTTCGACACTATGAAGCGGTGAACCATTAAGTGTATAGTCATAGCGAATCAAATCATGCTTAAGGCTGAAAGACATACAAGAACATTCAGCAATATTTATTTTAAAATCATTTGCATTGCAGCAACACAAAGTGAGAACATGGAGAGACAAACTATCACATCATACAAATGGTCACAGGGCACGAGACCTTCAGGAGCTACACATATAACATCAACAACACAAATGACGACGAATGAATGCATTTATTTTGGGAAGTGGGACACCGCCGAATAGCTGCAGGCAATGAGAGGAATGGAGGAAATAAAGAAGATGATAGAGGCTATAATGGCAAATAAATGCAAGCATGAGAGAATGGCCGAAGAAAGAACCTCAAATCAAATATAGCTTTATAGTTCAAGGAATAATAATAATCCTCATTGACAAAGCTGAGACGAGAAAGTTAAATATTAGGAAAAAAAAAAGAGAGTTAAAATCTAAACATAAAGTAAGGTGATGTACATACTATAAAATAAAATTGACAAAATCGTGGGTTGGGGAGTGGCAAATAACACAAATTTATTCTTTGCGACGTTTCGTAAGTATATATTGTTACTTTTTCAAGCACTGAATAATTAGTGTTTCTGTGCACACATTAATAAACCATTTCCATGGGTAATCCAGGAAGTTTTAAACATTTTCACACACGCAAGCTAGAACTTTTGTTTTTCTTTTTTTTTGGTACGTATTACTATCACGTTTATCACGGAACCACTGCACAGTGGTTCCGTGATAAACCCCTAACTGCCCCCACTTCAAATCCAACAATGTCACGAAGGTTCATGGGGCACACAATTGAAGGCCTTTGCTATTTCGCAGAAGACTGCCGAGGCTGCTTCACCTCCATTTAAACTGAGATATAGTGTTTCCAAGAGATTAGAAATTGCATCGTTTGTGTTCTTCGAACACTGAAATCCACACTGGGAAGGTGAAAGCAATTGATAATGAATCAAGAAATCCAGCATTCTAGTCTTGAGAAGGCCTCCGATGATATTGCTGAGCGTAGGAAGCAATAAGGAGATTAGTCTGTAGTTTGATGAGGACTCCTTTCCCCCGCTTTATGAAGAGGTATTACAAATTGCCTGTTTCAAGAAGAGAGAAAAGTTGCCAGATTGAAAAGAAGTGTTAATGACACCAGCAAGGGCATTAACAGCAGGAGGAGTTAGGGAAGAAAATATCTTGATAGACACAGGGGCGTCGCGTCGGGGGGGGGTAATGGGGGTTATTACCCCCCCCCCCCCCCCAGGATCCAAAATTCAAGGGAAAAATCGCGATGCCCAAAAGAAAATAAATAATAATATTAAAGAAAATACCTTTTTTTTTGTTTTATTTTCCTCACAAAGGAAATTTATTATTCTGGAAAAGTGAATGACCTTGAAATTGACAAAAAATTTCGCCTGCGGCGCGTTAGCGGGGGGTCGCATCTTCCCATTACCCCCCCTAGACTGCAAGTCACGCGTCGCCACTGGATAGACATGATCATGGCCGCTAGTTTTTTTGTTTCCAATGTTACGAAAAACAGACACCTGTTCCTCAGCAACCATAGGCTCCAAAAAAAAGAGTCCGGCACAGACAGGTGTTAGAGATATTGCACAATGCACAGGTTCGCCCCTGTGCTTAACCCTATTGGACAGACACTGCGCTATTGTACAGAATATCATTAAAAAAAACTGGGAAATTAGACCTGCCTATATCATTTGAACTGATGCGAAAGCCACCAACCAAATGCTTCAGGCTAGCAGTAGTGGATGGGTTTTTAGTGGGTCGGCCTTGGCGCCGGAGTCCCACACTACTCTGGGGCGGCAGAACAACAATGCTCCAAGGTGTGTATAGATACGCATTTCCAATACCTACTAGTGATCCCCACGAGACCAACGAGACGGGACTTTCATAAAGTCTTGTCTCGTCTCGCCGATAAAATAAGAAGTATTGTCTCGCGTCTTGTCTCGCAGCGAGTCTCGTCTCGTCTCGCGTCTCGTACGATAGTCTCGCAAATGTATGGAAATCTCGTCATGCATAATCTTGACATAACAAGATTGCAGAGGTGCTTTCCAGTGACCAACTTGAGTTACTCCGGAGCAGATCAGGAGTGCTCCTCAATTACTTCTCGTCGTTCCAGTACCTAGACTGGAGTGTCATACACTTAAACTACTCATGTTTATTATCGCCTGTCCACTCGTGCACCTACTATTAGACTATCCAAGATACTGTCAAACTTAAATTAAAATGACCGCCAAGAGGCACACAAAGCCTGTGTTTGCTTGTGAAAGTCACATGTTTTGAGATAGGCTTCTATCCAAGATGCTGTCAAACTTGAATAAAAAATGTCCGCCAAGAGGCACACAAACCCTTTAATTGCTTGTCAAAGTCACGTGTCTTGGATAGGCTAATATGGTGTTTCATGTTCCGAAATGATGGGGGATTAGGAAAATTGAGGTTATTTTCATTTATTTTCGGGAAGTTGTACGATGGGTCGCGATTCCCAACAGCGTTCTGGGAGAAGTGGTAGACAATAATTTATACACTAAACGCATTTGAACGGCATCATCGCTCATTCACACACCATTAGTAAAGTTATAACCTTTTTGTCAAGAAATACAGACTGTAGTCCTTGTCTGTGTCATTCATACTTCGTGAGTCAGACAAGGATAGATATACCTACGTTGTATAAAAGTTTCGCGAGATTTCGGCTACTTTATATGCTGGCTGGGTTCGATAATTGGGTAATTGCATCTGCGAGCAAAAAGAGCAAATTTTGACAGACGTCACATGATCACTCTGAAAAATCACTTTTTTCACATGTTAAATCACGTGACATCTGTCAAATTTTGCTCGCAGATGCAATCCGAACCCAGCCTCTGTTTACTTTGTCTGCACTCAGAAATATTCACCTGCAAGACTCTCGCACGAGACATGAGATCCGACACGAGACTAATAAAAGTCTTGGCAGGGTATCGTCTCGAAAACGAGACGAGACCAAGCGAGACTATAAGAAAAATTCTATAAAATGGGGGAGATGTAGCTTGAAGAGGCTTCTCAGAAAGACCGTGTTAAGCTACGGTTTGTAAGGATAGTACGCGACGCACAACTGACAACGTAAACGTCGTCATTGGTTCAGGTATGACGTACACCCGTTTTCTGACGCTGACGCTGACGTCAGGGAACGGGTGTACATCATACCTGAACCAATGACGACGTTTACGTTGTCAGTTGTGCGTCGCGTACTATCCTAACAAACCGTACCTTTAGACCTGCATTCTCCTTGAATCCGAAAGGTCATCGCATATCGCAACGTCTGCGCAGAGGTGACTCGGCTTAATCTCATTGAATGTAGATGTTTTATTAGCTACCAGTGACCTATCAAAAACTCCGTGGTGAGATGCAGGTTTTTTCCAGACATGGCCTAGTTGAGCGTTTTTAAAACCTTTCATTTTGACAGAAATCCTGATACCGCAAACTAAACTTAAACGTGGATTAGGTACTTTGTATACTTGGATGGGCCGTGGATTTCCCTTTTTTTGCGAGTATACTTTCTGATTTTATGTATCCAAATTTTGACAAATGTAGAATTTGATGGAAACTTATGGAAAGACACGTCCGCCGGTGAATAGGAATTATTTTTACGAAAAAGCACACTACACAAAATCACCATTGTTAGGAAAAAACCTTGAAAAAACCGAGGAAATAATAGTTTCCAGTTTCCACACGCATAAAAGTCTTGTCAACAAACTGTCAACGGCTGTGAACCATTGTTGTCATACTCTTTTTGCGTCTGACAGTCTGACGCCAGAGAGAGAGGCTTTTAAATTGAAAAGGTCAATTGCTAAAATAAATATTTCTTAGAGAATGAAAGTGAGAAAGACCCGGAAATTCTAGGATTTCTAAGATTTTGTTATGACTTGTGTTCAGGCCTCCACAATTAGTATTGTAGCAGGTTGCTATAAATAGCTTCTTGTTCCATTACCTTTTGTCGTTAAAACTAATAGGCCGAGAGCTGAGTGGCAATTTCGCCACGGATTTAGTTCTGGCTGGAATGTATCGGGGTTCATGAAAAAGTTTTAGCTACAATGATAATTTATTGTTATTTATTTCTGGAACTTACCTATGTAATGTGTGTCTCGATACAAGAATGCCTCGTTCAGACAAAACAAAATAAGCCATGTCTGCTATATGAACTTTCTAAGACTTTCATCAAATCCATTAAAAGTATTTATTAAATCATAAAATAAATGAGTTACACTTTTAAGATAAAAAGACGAAACTCCTTAATGGCGTGGACCGAAGGTAGAAGGCTTTTCGGAAAGCCGGTATTAAATTTTATTATTCAGGGCACAACTTTTGTGCGGCGTGGGGGCAAACTAAAAAATCTGGGACTTCGAGTATGTATTTGGCATTCATGAAATGACGTATTTTGGAGTAAGAGAAGTCGGAGTTATTCGTCTTGGGAGGGTTATTTGCTTTAAAACAACGAAGTGCCTTTCGAGTTATGTAGATCTATGATGAGAAAAAAATTCGAGACGTGATCAAATCTTTCATTAATTTCAATATGTAAAGTTTTCGAAATTAGTATTTTATGTTTATGGGCAACTTTGCTTAATCCTAATACCATTACATATCATAACAGATTGATAGATTTTTCGAGAAGAAGGAATGATTAGCAAAATAATCTGTAAAAAAATAGATGTGCTGCATGTCATGAATAATTTGTCCACGCGTATATTAAATGGGGAGGTGATGAGTGAGAGCAATAAAGGACTCGGATAAAATTATTAGGCCATAATATTCATAGAACGGTTTATTTTATTTTAGAGTTATTCTCAATCAATGATAGGTAAATTCAACAATTTTTTCATAAAAGTTCCAGCAATATCTCCAAACAAAGAAGATAATATTTCTGAAACATCCAGTATGGGCTCTACCCGATTATTATTTTTCCTATGTCCTCTTATATAAAGTCTTCACATAAACTTCCGCAGTCAAAATGAAATCCCTAACCCAGTTTTTCCACAAAAAGATTTATCATGTAAGTACCCCAATTCAAAGCAATACTACACGCCCCGATTATTTTTAGTCATCGTTCCAAATGAAATTCTTGGCACAGAGTAAGAAGACAACTTTTTCGAATCAATTCTTCGTGTATTGTTAATGCTACTGCAGTTTTGCGACTGCGATAAATCGAGTTTTATTTCGACGACTGTGTTTTTTCCTCTTCCTCAGTTTTGCATAATGTCATGTCGTTGGGCTTTGAATAAGCTACTACATATTTAACGTTTATGGCCCTGCTGTTTTGGATCTTACTTATTTGAAGCGGGTCAAAAGCAAAACACTGTCTTTTGGGAGTTTTTTTGTAAACAGAACTTTATGAAAATTGAAATATTGTCTTTTTTGTGTCCCGTGTTTATAGAGATCAACATCGCTATGGTTTAGTTACAAAAATCTCTCTAAACGCCCTAGGTGAATCCTTGATAAAAACTATTCAGACATCGAATTGAAATTGAAACACATTTACTGTTTTTTAAATCCGAGCTAACTGCACAGATATTGTGAAGAACTATTAAATTAGAATGATAATAAATAAATTTTTCAAATTGATCAATAAAGTCCATTCCTTCCCATATTCATATTCAACAAGATTGTGAATGCATAATACAAAGTTTCAATATTTCTTGTTATGTTCGCCTTTCTTATACCCTTATTCGAAACAATAAAGTAATTTGAGCTAAATAAAGAAAACTCCAAAAACCATTCCAAAGTCTTCATTCCCATTTTTTTTTTCTTCTTGAAAAAAAAAATAGCATAAATGTGTTAAACATTACCGGAGCCCGCCGTAGTCCTACTTAGTATGCCGGCAACGTAACTGTTGAACCCATGTTTTGTTATTTGATTTGAGTTCCCCGGTGTGCCATGTCTTTTCTTCCATTCCTGACGCCCCCGAATAAGGGCACCGGCGCCGCCAAAACAACCTCTTAAAACAAAACGGCTGGTGGAAAACAATTACGGAAGTTTTATTAAATAGAGTTTTGAGTGTGATAATAAATATTTGATAACGTGCTAGCGTACTGAAAAGAGTACTACGCATGCAGGAACAATGAAATTCTTTTTTATTTATTTTTTTATTTATTAATGATCCTCAAACAGGTAACTGATATCAAGGCCTAATGCTTATTACTATATTTGTTTTTACTAATTTTTGGTGGAGTTTCTTTTTTTTTCTTACATGATAATTTTATTAGCCTCTGGCTAGTTTTAATTTAGTATTGATTTTAATGTTGTTATGCTTTATATTATATATTCATTCGACTTTTTCTGTTTTCAGTCTTGTTGTTCAGTTTCGTCTACGCGCCCTGTATATAGTTGTAGGTTAACTTAGGTATTTAGGATGTTCTTTAAATCCTATTTGGGAATGGAAATTGATTCGTTTTCTTTTTTTTTCTTTATTTATTTTTTTTCTTTTATTCTAATTGAATTGCGCGTGCTATATGCCATATGCCTAAGAATTGATACGGCTTTGCTAAATTTGGCTTTTAAGAATGCGCGCGTTAAACACTGAAAAAGGATATCTGCAAAGTCCTTACACTGCCGACGAGTAAAGTTAGTCGCCAAAAACACTCCGTCCGTTTCGTGTGGTTGAACTTGCTGAAAGGGCTGGCCAACTGAGTGGAGTTTGGAAGTAAAGCTAGGTAAGGTGAAAAAATATCCTTTTCAGATTCGATATCTTTCAATTTCAATTTGAAATCTTTCATCGATTACCATTCTATCAGCAACCTGTGGATTTTCCAGTTTTAATTTCACACACTTGTTATGTTCAATATTCGGGTTTGTTTATAAACATCTTCTGTTGCAGTATAGCAGCCAATATAATTTGACTTAATAGCCTTTTCAACTCTTTGTAATAAATATTGAGCAGTATTTGACCAACATGGCATCAGGCATGTAATTTGTGATTCAATAAAGCCATATCGTTTGTGTTTTCCTATTGAGAAGTATTCAGCACTTTCTCACAATTCTTACTGCCCCTATAAACGGAGCACGGAGCTAGTTTACTGATAAGCTTTTGAATATAAGTTACCCACGTCAATTTGTTGTCTATGTTTATTCCCAGATATGTATATTTGCTAACTTCTCTTAATTTCACATTATTTAATATTAAATTTAAATTGCCAGTCTGCTCCATAATTTATTCCATCTTCAAGATCACCTAATTTATCAGCCGAATAAACTAAGGCGGTATCGTCAGCAAACTTGAAGTATCTGGCCTCAAGACCAACATACTTTAGGTTATGGGCATATAGCAGGTAGGTATTCAATAGGTCCTAGCACTGAGCCTTGTGGGACGCCAACCACAATTGATTTTTTTTCACTACAATGTTTATTACTACAGTATAATGTTGTCGGCCTGTCATGAACAAGTCATACGCAACTCCTCTTATTCCCATTTTGTCCATTAACAAGTCAATATTAAGAGTGTCGAAGGCCTTTTTTAAATCCACACATATCACAGTATAACATATTTATTTATGTCCAGTTCAGATGTCACATATTCCAAGAAATCCACGGTTGCTTCCAACGTACTACTTTTTTTCTGGAACCCATATTGATATTGATCAAAACTAAACTTGGTTTCAATAACTGTAACAAGCCTAATTTTTATTATTTATCCCAAAATTTTTGAAAATGTATCAAATACTGAAGTCGATAGTTGTTGAGGTCATTATGAGGTCCGTTTTTATATACAGGTGTTATTTTTGCAGTTTTAAGTTCATCAGAAAACTCACCACATTGTCGACAGTTATTTACTAGTTTTACAATAGTTTCTCCAGGACTTCAGGCAGATCAATAGGCACTAGATATATAGTGTTCTGTTCTTCTTCATCTTTGAAGAGATGATTCACTGTGGGTATTTTGTTTGCCACGTCTGTTCCTATATTAGCAAAATGATTGTTGGTTAGTCGAGTAATTTTCTCTATATCTTCCACAATATGTGTGTCTGATACTTTCAGTTGTCTAATTTGGTTCTGTTTTTTTTTTGCATAACTTTTTTACATTCCAAGTTTTCTTTATGTCATTTCCAGCATTTTGGATTTTTCTTTCTTTCTGCATACTCCTTTCTTTAATTGTTTCCCAAATTTTTCACTTCAGTCTTTGCTATTTCAAAATTTCTTTGGGTATAATCATTTGGATTTTCTTTCCATCTTACATAATACTTATCTCTTTGCATAACTTTTTTTTTGTATTCCTGTGTAACCCAGTAGGTTTATTATTTTTATTGTATCTATATATACTCTGTTGTGTTTTCTTTTCAAGTATCATTTATCAGTCTTGCTGATGGTTCAAATGTTGTAATTGTCTCTCTTGCTAACATAGTTTGTATGCTTTGCCTGTATGCATAAATGTTTGTTTTAGTTGGCGTTACTTTCTCTGTCTTCCATAGGATTTTCTCATTTTTAACATCTAAGAAAACTACTTTATGATCAGAGATTATGTGGTGCCCCATGTGTAGATTGCATACCAGACTGTCACTAGTCAAGGATGCTGGACCTTGATTTCCCCACTCGTGTAGCTTCATGAATATTTATTTTATTATGAATTTTCAGGCCATTCATGTAGTTAATGTTTTTTCTATTCTCTTACAGTTTTGTATCACTTAGGAGATCAAAATGCATATCACTAACAAATTCTTTACTGTGTTGTTCCATCAGTTTGTCGAAAATTTTCAGAAAAGCAGCACCATCACTTGAAGGTGGATTGAGAAATATGTAGGCAAGTTATAATACTTTTGTTTATTGGTGTAGATCTAGGCTTCCGTCAAAACAATTATGTGAATTTCATCGTCCTTCCCTTGTATAATATTGCAGTGGCGGCTCGTCGTATAAAGCAACTGAGGCCGGGCCTCACATGTAAAAATTACAGTAATAAAGTAAAATTTTGAAATAATATTTATTAAATATTTAACGTTTTTCAACTATTTTCAATCATTAAAAGAATCAAAACATCGAATTTTCATTAATATATAATACTATTTCTTGAATCTAGCGCGCGCTTCTACCTATTTATCCTTATAGGCGCTCAAATCGTTGCCGGACAGCATTAAAATAAAATAGCAATCCCAAAAATTTTGGCCTCATGTGCGTCACAGAACGCCGAAGCGATGCCACGGCACTCCCCACCACAACGCTTCAACTGTAGGTGAGACGATAGCGAATTTTTATAGGCATTGAGGCGCACAATTTTGGGCTTGTTAATAAGAAACCTTGCATCGCTTGCTGCTGCGACAAGTATTTAATTGGTTAATTGGCTCATATTTTTTATTTTGGTCTGTTGCGGGTTATAAAACTGTTTTTTTGGAATTTATTTTGTTAATTTGAAACTCAATATTTGTATTAAAATAAGAATTAGGTAGCTACTGCTGTTGTTTTGCAACTGTAAGAAATGAAAATTTTCATTAGAAATATACAAAAAAAAATATCCGAGATGTTCTTTTGATGAAATTTTGGGTCAAAATTTGGGCGTAACACTTGAAACTTTTGTTTGGGTTTGTTTCGGTTAACTTGATGGGCCATGGGCCTCACCAGTTTGGATTGTCACGAGCCGCCACTGTAATATTGTTTAGTTCTTCCAGCTTATAGCGAAGGCTTCTAATATTTATATGCAGTATATTATAATTTGTGCTTTTATTATCCATTAGGTTGAGTATCTTTTGTCATTATACTTGTAATCTTGGTATAGAATAGTTAGTTGGTATCTTTATATTGGACCCTTAGGTCTGTTTCACATCTTATTCTATAGGATCTTCTTGGCAGATTTTTTAAAATAAATCTTGCCATTCCTAACCTATGCTGCCTTCATTCTATTTACATTCTTAAACTCTTTCACTTTTTCAAATAATTGCTGGTTAGGTCCTCATTCAGATATATATTGGTATTGCCTCCCAACAGGTTACACTCATTTACCCTTGACTTCTATGATCCTTTTCTGTAGTTGTAGTCTTAAATTCTTATTGTAAAATTTAACTAGTATGGGTGCATCTTCTCTCTGTAATTCTATAGACATCCTGTTCATCATTCTCTCTTACTTCCACTTTCATTGCGTTAAACAATTTCCTGACAAGAGTTTTTGGTTCAACCTCTTGTTTGGGTACTCCAGCTACAATCAAATTACATTCCTTCTCTCTTGTTCGTTAATGCTTATTTGTTGTTCCATTTGTTGCACTTTTAGCTGTAGTGTTCTCTTCCTTCAAGTTCCACATTTCAAGTAAGATTGTTTAAATTCACTTTTTTTGATCATCAAAATTGTCAGACACAAATTTTAAAGATTTTTTGATCTCAGCTAAATCAGACTGTGTGGTTTTCTTGAACTCTTTAATTTTTTTTCATCCATTTCAAGAATTTTTGGTGAATTTCCCTGAAATTTAACCTTACTTTCAGGCGGTAAACAACAGTACACTTTATTTTCGGAATTAAGTACCTACTTTTCTTTAGCCCGCACAACTAGGATAGAAGCTTAGACTACAGACTTCACTATCATATTGTAGTATTTAGATTTTAGCTATTAGAAATTAGTTTAAAAATAAGGATATAATTTCCCGTTCTTGTTAACTTCTTATCATAATTTTTTTTTTCTATCTTCAAGCCGTAAACAATGCCTTTGTGCACAGCCTCCTACAGTTAACAAGCCATGAAGTTAAAAAGGCAACACCGCAATCTTACCGCCAAGTGGTGCTGGTGCTGTTTGTTTTTATAAGTATATATTTTTTATTTTGTTAATATGAATGACAAAAAATGCATCATTTATTGTACTAAAGGGTCAAAAACAGTAATTCAATGTATAATATAGCTATTCAAATAAATATATTTTCTAAATTCTAAAGTGTTATAGGCCTATGTAAGAGAAATATAACTTCCATAGTTGGATAATTTTCGACAGTTTCAGTATGTCTTTTAAAAATCTAACTTTTCCTTTCTTCGGGATTTTTTCGGAAGGCAGGTCTATTCAAATACTTGAGCTGATTTTCGAAAATAAGAGGTACTTTTAAGAGTTGGACGTTTTAGTTTGAACTTTCGAATTACTCCTTCATCCTCGTTTCGTTTGTTTCAAATCTAATTTTTTCGGTTTCTTCAAAATGTTAACAACACACCACAGAATTTCTCGTTATGGTATAATCTCGGGTATAATTATTTTGGTGTTTTGCTTTCATCCACAACTTCTGCAATTCAGAATTTTTTTGGAAATGAAAATGTTTGCATTTCTTCAGTTTTTAAGGAACTCCTATAGTTCGATTTGCACCTAGGAACACAGCAGTTTCATGGCATCTGGAACAAGTTTAAATACCTTAGGTAATATATGGAGACCTATGCTCTTGCACACAAATATTAATATTGTTTTTATTGTTTTACCTTACCTTACCTTCATTTTTGCTCCTGTGCCCATTTGCTAAAAATTTGCAATCAAAGCACAAAGGAACAGGTATCAACTAAATATGGGCAATATATGGGCGTGTTTCTATCCACTTTTTCGTCAATAATGCCCACAAAAATACTAAACTGCAATAATACATAATGAACGAAATACACAGAAACGCATAACCTCAATAACAAAATAGCACCATACGCGACGTTGCCGTCATTTCCAACTTCATGGCTTGTTAAGCGTAGGAGGCTGTGCTTTGTGTGATGCCGACAAAGGGACGCCGGCCATTTTCTAATACGCAAAAGATAGACCATGTTTTGGTACCCAAAGCTCGAAGTAGGTCACAGAAAAATCAATAAAGGCAGTAAGCTGGGTACTGTGGCAAGGGTGAGACGCTCCGTTGTCGCTTAAAGACGAGTATTTACTTTACCTATTCTGTTAATCACTGAGATGCAGTGAAGTTAATTAAACTATTAAAGGTAACAGCTGTGTTATTTTTTTAAAAGGAAACAACAGCCGTGTTGTTCCAGAAGACGGAAACTGTGACGTCAGTGTCAAAGACTAAAATAATAACTAGCCGAAGTTATTTTAGTTGCTTATTAAGTAATTATTGTTCGAGCAAAGTGTGTCAATTTTAGTTACGTACTTGACTATTTGAGTATTTGTCTTTGTCTCGGTGTCTGTTGTTGAGTACTTACATCAAGTGCTTTAGCTGTTGAACAAAGCCAGTGACAATAATTGTTTTTTCCGAAAACTCTGGTATTTAGGACACTTCTCTTTTATTCGTATTTGATATTAATCATTCCAATAAATTAATAATTAGAATCCAAGCCTTGAGTTTTTATTTATCCCTAGACAAACAGTTAAAACAGCCTACAATATGAAAATTTCACATATTTTTTGCAATGTATGCACGTTTTCTGGTTTTTCTCAAGAGTTTTATTTTTAACGTTATTGTTCTTCGACTTACGCTAACACATAATTTCAATTTTGTGTTAAAAAACTATTTCAGATTCTCATCAAGTAAATATTGATTCACTCAAAATTAAATATATCTTCGATTATTTGTAGCAAGAGTTCCATATCGCAAGAGGTCCCAGCACATTGCCACTTTTCCTTTTTTAGGAGGCCAAGTGACGCACTGGGTAAGACTTTTGGTTGTTGGGACTTCGCATCTTCCTTGTAATGTCCAATGTTCTCGGATCGTCAAAATTGCGAAACAGTTTAGCAGAGAAGAATTGAGCTTTCTCAAATGAGAACAAGATATTGTAGATTAAAAATTTTAGATAACCATTCTATGTAATTCAAACAGTTTCTGAAAGATTCTGAGAGAAGAAATAAGGATTTAAATTAACTCGACTATCTTAACTAATATAAAGGCTTTCCTTAGGAAATGAAAAAATTAGTTATTCAAATTTATTTCAAATGTTCTATACCAACTCTTTGTTCACCATTCATGATATGATGGCAAAGGAATTAACAAAAAAAAATCTAGGAAGAAGGAACCTTGGGGAAGAACGAACTTCATCTCTACTTCGACCACATATCTGCAGCACCCAGTAAATATGGACAATCTCTGAATATATTAGTATAAGGTTTGCTATAGGTTTTAACTCACTCAGGAAGCCCTGTCCTCTAAGCAAGCCAAAGAAAATAACCCGCAAAGGACAAGGAAATCATCGAACTTCAAGATGTTCAACTACCCCGTTAACTGTCAGACGCCAAACCTTAACCCATTCGCTCCCGATTACTTTGCTTTTTACATACACAGTAGAAAAGGTGTAGCGATACTTATCAGTGGATGGCCTATAAACGGATACTACAGTGGCAAACCGTCATCGAACATGTGTGCATCCAGATTGCGAACGACGTCCTGATTAGTTGCTGCTACAACAACCACAGAGCTCATTTTTCAGCTGCTGATCTTTCGCCTGTCTTCTTCCGTAATTGTCGTACCTTAAACACTGAATCGACACTCGCCATTATCCTGCAAACAACATAACTTCGACCTTGCCATCAGTAAAGGGCTCAGGGTTCTGTCTAATCTATTTACGATCGATTCCTCGAGCTCCGATGATTTATTTATCTTCAAACTTGATACTTTGCGCCCACAGGTTTGTTCAAGTTATAAGAACTTCAACTGGTCCCTGTTTGGACAGAATCTCAATGCCCACACTAAAACTCCAGGCCAAAGCGACACAATGGACGCTCTTGAGTGAGAGGCGTCGACCTTGACCCGTATTATCAGGCTCGCTACCATTCGAGACAAGCTCCCTCAGTAGCTAACAGCCATTGAAGTATCGGTTCTGGAGGATGTCTTGAAAATGGCGTCCTCGATCTCAAGAGCCGTTGATGGATAGAAACGCTTCAATTCCTACGACCCCAATAAATCTCTTGGTGGCGTCTCACCTCAAGTGTGAGGAGGCTAGTTGCGCAACTGTACCACTTCACCGTAGACAAGTTTCTGTTTTATTCCTTCGTGTAGCCGCAACATTATGTGCTACCAACTCAACTCCTTATTAAGCTTGTTGTTACCCCTAGCGAATTAACCAAGCGTACTTATAATCTTCTAACAGGCCATCGCCGACTGAAAAAACATGAATCTGATGGGCCCGGCGCGGCGGTTGATAACCTATGCAGGTTCTACCAGCAAAAAGAGGAATTGGCAAAATTCATACTCTGCCACTATGAAGGACTTTCAAGACTGGTGTTTCGAAACTGCAGGAACACCTAACAGTGGCGGATCCAGGGGGGGGGCACTGGGGGCAAGTGCCCCCCCCCCCGAGAATTTTTCATGTAATGAAAAAATCTCTAGAAAGTGTCCTCCGTACGCATAAAAAATATATTCTTTTGAATAGTAACATTTTCTCTCGGGCTTTTAAGATTATGTATTTCAACTGATAGGTGATTCTGACTGCCTTTCAGTTGTGATTTGATGGCGGCTATTGATTTTGGTGATTGATGCAGTATGGAATTGTAAATTTTGATATTTTGATATGTATTGAGTTTTTTTTTAGAATAAGTCTGTGATACTATATTCCTTCGCAATAAGCAGGCACAGGGTAATTTTTTATATTTTCCCACCCCCTTAACTCTTTTGTGCCACTGTGTATAGAAAAAATATAAATACGAAAGGTGTATAGCTCGAAAAATAGTTCTCAGAAAACATAGATTTGTTCATACAGGGTGTTGCAGTTTGAAAAACATTTTTTTTTAATGGTACATTCTGTATATTATTGAATATTCGGATTCTGAGCAAATTTCATGTGATATACATTTTACCTAAGTTCAACTGCTAAGTTGCAAATATTGACAGATGAAATTTGACTTTTCTGCAACTTTGATGTAGGTACTGATATAAAATCGGTTTTGCTGTAAAATTACCCATTTAGGTTTTACTGCTTGTCAAAGTTGCAAAAAAGTCAAATTTCAACTGTCAATATTTCCAAAACAGTAGAACTTAGGTACAGTATATATCACATGAAATCTGCTCAGAATTTTACGTAGAATGCGACTATTCAATACCACTTAATATACAGGGTGTCCCATAAAAAATATATAGTTTTTTTTTTTTAACTTTTTGCAACACCCTGACCCTGTATGAACAAAACTATATCCGAATTTTCGCGACAAACTAGCAACTTGCGTGGGCAATTACTCAGAGCTCTAGATTTCGGTACTGTTTATTTTGGCGGAAACCGTACTTCCATGATTCCATGAAAAAAAACGTTTTCGCGAAAAACTCATGACGTCATAATTAACGTAGTTCGCAGGAAGCATGGACGCAACTTCTAGCCAGCGTTCAAACTTATGACGTCACAAGTCGAACTATGGTTAGTCTTTGGATGAACTACATTCGTCGCGAAAATTCGGAAACTATTATTCAACCTATACACTTTTCCTATTTACTTTTCTTTTATACACAGCGGCACAAAATTTGAGAGGTGGAAAAATATAAAAAATAACCCTGTACAACCAAATATTGATATCAAATAACGTTAAAGGGCCCAAAAAAGGGTCGTGGCACCCTAAAATTTTTCGGATCCGCCACTGACACCTCATCCAAAGGCGGTAAGCTACACTATGGAGCCACTGTCGAGACTTTGGAGTCTGATCAAGAAGACACTATACTCGAACTCAAGAAGGACCACAATAGATCTTACAGGTTGCAGTGACATAAAGGCGACAGCGCCCCTCCAGACTTTTAGCTATCTATCTAACTACCCATAATTTATATAAAAATTCAACGCAATCCTGAAGCTAAAGTACATTAAGTGGTAAAAGGCTGTAGTGGTAATGATTCCGGAACCCAGTAAGATTCCTCCATTCCTATCGTCGTACCACCCAATTTCCCTTCTAACTTGGTTTGCTAAACTCACGGATAATTTAATCTAGATTAGGTTCAAACGCATCGTCGACAACTTCTCCATACTTCAAGACACAACACCGTCTTACTCGCAGCCAACATCTTCTCTGGGTTCAGCAGGCGTTATTTTTGCTTCTCGATATAGAGCGAGGCTTCGACAGGGTCTGACAACCAGACCTTATCTTATAAGCTGCTCGCCAATTTCCATATATTTTTCTTATTGCATTCGTACAATGGCAGCCGACCCAGTCAAACTTTTTGCATCAAAGAAGAAGACTAATTTCAAAAACAGAACTTTCCCAACAAATGCATAACAAACAATTTATTAAAATAGTTTTGAGTTTCACATAAAGTCGAAATTAATTTTCCAGCCATTTTAAAAGAACCGAAATTTCAATTAAATTTTCATATAATGTGTATCATAAATTCCGACATGATGTAACATCGTAATAAACTCGTCGTAATCCCGAAGCAGAAGACGAGTCCTCGTGGCGCCGCGCCGTGGGCCTCCTTGAAATCGATTGTAACATAGTCCGACCGCCGCTCTATCTAAAACGCTAGGATGCACTGACCCGCCTTATTGAGTATTGAGGACTCACTTACCCGGATGGATTTTCATGGTCGATTTATTTCAAAAATGAGATTTATGAGCGTAGACTCAATTATCTGTTCGACCTTTATGAGGAAACAAATATTTTTAATTAAAATAAAATCCCCTTATGACTGGCAAATTGTAAAAAATTTCAATTTTAATTTATATAAGATAATCCGCAAACGCGAGCGAGAAGGGTTTTAGCATAATGAATAATGAATAACACGGATTCGAGGACTATGTGCAACGTACCCAAAGATCATTAAAAAATTTCCTTTTTTAAGCTAGAGAGGTACGTATGAGCAAAACAATGCTTTATATTAATGAAAACTTTTTTGTTTCAATATTGTGCTTGCTGGAAATTGCAAAGTGCAACCAACTCCTATTATGGATTAAACTTTTAATTACCCCGGCCTGTATGGTGTTTATTACAAATCTGACATGCTCTAAATACGAGAATCTGTCCTGTGGGAACCTCTGTGCATATATTGTATATCTGTGTGTGCAATGCCTGAATAAACAACCGGCTTCTTGATAACAGGACAATATTAGCACTTGAACTACTGCATTATGGGATTGATTTAATTAATTTAGGACATTGGGTTGATGTAATGGATCAACACTAACGTGACAATAGAATTAATATAGGTACTTGAGAAAGATTCCAAGAAACAGGGTGTAGTGATGGGGAGAACATTATATTAAAACGGCTTATTTATAGGGTACTTGCATGGGAAATTAAATTGATTATTGTTTATTGCAAACTGTAGGAAATCGAAAAAAAATCGTTACTTTTTTTTTATTTCGCCCAAATATGATTATTCCCGGAGGTTATTCAAATATTAAGTTTTGTATATATAGATATACTGAGCATGTGCAACGTCACTTATTTATTAGATAAGTGACGTCATAGGCAGATTTCATAGTGTTGTATCTCCGTCAATTTTGGACTAAGAAGAAAAAGAAAAAACACATTTTAACTTATTTTTCATGGACTATCGAAATCAGCAATAAAAAAATTTGATGCAAGTAGCCTATTAGGGTGGACAGTTGCGTCATACCGTCTATCTCATATAACACTCATAGATGATTGAAATAGAGAAAATGAAAAATAGCAATGTTTATTCTCTAGGAAATCTATTTTCCTATTGATTGAAACTTCTACAGCCTAGCAATTTTCCTTTTTGTTCATTTCCCAACTAGCTCCTAACTCCTGCCCGAAACTAATAAATAGACTACCCTGAAAGTTTAAGTTAAAGACTTCCCACCTGTTCAACTAAGAAGAGAGCTTTAGACGCGATAAAGGAGAAACCAAAAGTTATGTGTTTGCTAACCGGATCCGTATTGTTTTATATTAAAATAAATCTCCTACATAGCATCAGGGGCACACTACGGAAACAACTAGGAAAGTAGAAAATTATCCGCGAGCTTTGTAATGCACCTATTCTGTTCTGTTTGATAAAAAATTTGGAGGAGGTTCCTTTGTTGATTTATTCATTCAGGCAAATAATATATTCAATAAAAACTTGCATTGTATTTGTATAACAGCTTTTTTTGTAATTTGTTTCATTGACTATTAAAATCTACATGGTAATGTCCATGATTCGAGATTCTGGAATGATTTTTGGCCAATCATCTAGTCTCAAATTATGAATGGGGAAGAGTAGAGTCCATACAATGAGATACAGTAAACCTCCAAGGCTGCTACATTTTTGGAGACTTTAATAATATTATATCAAATATTATGTCTCGAATAAAATTTTCAAAATCAATCCACACAGCATTTCTCAAAAGCAGAAAACAAGAATTTTGTTTGTACTGTTGGATAAACTGATATTCATATCAGTGAAACAAAAATTAATAAATTAAACTTTGATTATTAGCCTATACTTTGCTTATTTATATGGCAGCTATGGATGACTGAATGTGTTTATAATAGTTTTTATATGTAAGGTAAACACATGAGGAATCGTTTACTTAAGAAAGGGTTTACAATTCTTTGTCTTGAGGTCTGTTCCCACAGGAGTCTCTGACAGTTTGCAAACTGTCAGAAACAATCGCTCAGCTGAGTTACAGTTTTATCTTGTAACCACAGCATTGAAAACATGCATGGGCGATGCTTACCGACAGTTTGCAAACTGTCAGAGACTCCTGTGGGAACAGACCTTTGATGTTGAGTCAGTTCGTATAGTTATTTCTACGAGTTCACACGCTCTGCTTTCCACTCTGTGTTCGATATAATAAATATATTGAATATCGATAATTAACAAGTTCTTTTATTTCTTAGTCCATTTCCCAACAGGTTATGGGACCAGTGTACGTGTATTCATTGCGGTTGTGAAAACCGGGAGTGTTTAATGTGACAATGGAAAATTTGAAACTAAAAAGAAACAAAAGGCTTTATGCTAACAGAGCTTGAACTTAGATAAGAACATCAGAGCTCAGCAATTTACAAATAATTATCGTTGAGAATATTTTAAAATCGATTTTAAAAGACGCAATTGCGAAAAAAAAAAATCATTTGACAATTCCATGAACCCCACAAATTAAATGATGCAGCTATATAGAAAAAAAAAAGTTGGAGGCAGTTTTAACTGCAGCATTCTCACTTAGTTTGACCCCTACTAAAACTTTAAAAGAATTTGAAACACCATAGGAAATGTGGCGTAGTAAAAAGCCTCAAGTAATATATTCATAAGTGTTTGGTTCCATAATACCGTTTATAAGTACATAAAAACCAGGAAAACAAAATTTGATATCAAATCCTGGAAAGCTGTACTGGTTGGTTATGAACCAAATGAATATGAAGTGTGGGATGTGGTTAGTCATAAGTTTGTTGTAGTTAAGGATATTATTGTAGATATGACAAATTTGTTTTTGTCCTCCAAGCCTTTTTAATCTGCATAAAGCTGATTCCTCTGACTATTTGTCAAGATCAGTAGTTAATAATAAGCTTGAAAAAGTGAATGTAGAACGCTTTGATTATAAAGCTGATTCCTCTGACTATTTGTCAAGAACAGTAGTTAATCATAAGCTTGAAAAAGTAAATGCAGAACACTTATGGTCATAAAGCTGATTCCTCTGACTATTTGTCAAGATCAGTAGTTAATAATAAGCTTGAAAAAGTGAATGTAGAACGCTTTGATTATAAAGCTGATTCCTCTGACTATTTGTCAAGAACAGTAGTTAATCATAAACTTGAAAAAGTAAATGCAGAACACTTATGGTCATAAAACTGATTCCTCTGACTATTTGTCAAGATCAGTAATTACTAACAAGCTTGAAAAAAAGTGAATATAGAACACTTTAATTGTAAAAGCTGATTTCTCTGACTGTTTGTTAAGATCAGTGGTTACTGATAAGCTTGAAAAGTAAATGTTTAACTTTTCTGGTCATAGAGCCAATTTTTCTGACTTTGTCAATATCAGTGGTTAGTTAATGATAGGTTTGAAAAAGGGAATGCATAACACTTTGGTGATGAAACTGACTCCTTTGACAGTTTGCCAAGATTGCTGGTTAATAAATCTGATAAAGCAAAATCAGATGAGCAAGCAATCCAAGAAAGTAGCTAACTGTTAACACACAAACTTATCAAACTATGTAATGAATGATTATAGTAAATCTGTGGTTAAAACAGATCTGCCAAATGATATTCATTCAGTTTCCACTATAATCACGATTCCCAAAGTAGTTAAATTAAAATCCTCCAGTGAATTGCATCCAATAAATTTGTTTTGCACTATTGACAAAATTTTGGAGAAAATGGTGTCTATATGCAACTTGTTGAGTTTATAGGTAGTTAGAAATAAACTATCCAGTGATTTTCAATCAAGGTTTCGAGTAAGTCAATATTAGTAGCTAATAGTGATTATGAAAAAGCGAATGTAAAACACTTTGATGATAAAGCTGTTTCCTCTGATTATTTTTCAAGATCAGTAGTTATTAATAAACTGAACTGAACTAAACTGGAAAAGTGTCAAAAATGAATGTAACACTTTGGTAATTAGCCTATCCAAAACACGTGACTTTGACAAGCAAACAAAGGGTTTGTGTGCCTCTCGGCGGACATTTTAATTTGAGTTCGAAAGCATCTTGGATAGTCTAATAAAACCTTTCCCCTGAAAGTGGCAATTTGTCAAGATCGGTGGTTTAATTATTAAATCTGATATAGCTAAATCAGATGAGTAACATTTCAAGAAAGTAGGTAAATGTTAACCCTAATAAACTCATTAAACTAAATGATGAGTATAGTAAATCTGTGATTAAAACAGATCTGCCAAATGGTATTGAGTCACTCATTATTGGTAAATAAAACGTAGTCGTTAGTATCAAGACCCGAATATAAAAATATAGTGGATTATAAATGGATATTTTCCATTGAAAATGATGAAATTGGAAAACCATTTAGATGCTCGTGGTTTAAGTCAACATTACTTGGTAGATTATACTGAAATCTTTGCACAGGTGGCGAGAATCGTAGGTTTCTGGTTTATAATAACGTTTTTAATCAGTTTATCCTTTTAATACATCATATGGATGTAAAAACAGCTTTCCCGGATGGGACATTGAAGGAAGCCATTTTTATGAAGGTTCCTGAAGGCTGAAGGGTAGCTGGCTCAAGGTGTGACAAGTAAACCTCCTAACCAAGTTTGCAAGGCTTTGTATCTATGAACTAAAACAAACCACTAGATGTTAGTTTGCAATAATAGTAAAAGTTCATAAAGAAAATGGGTTTGAAAATTCATCAGTTAACCACTGTATTTATATATTAGACAAAGGTGCAATATGTAATAGTACATTAAAATACAAGTTTCATAAGACGTCATTTTATCGCACGAGCCCTATATTAGAAAACGAGCCGGAGGCGAGTTTTCTAAAGGGCGAGTGCGATAAAATGTCTTATGAAACGAATATTTTATACTATTTTTTCTATTTTGGTATTGTTTAATTAAGAAAAACAGATTTTTCTTGAACATTTTATTCTCATATTTCCTGATTTCATATGTTTAGGTTGGTAACACTACTTGCCAAATATAGAAATCTTCTATTATAAAATCGCGAATGACAGTTCGATGGCCATCAGTCAGCCAGTGTTACCAACCTTCGATAAGTAAAAAAGGAGTGTCACAAAGAGCTTCTTTTCGAAACTACTTTTAGTGTCGAAAAGACTTCAATATGACACCAGAATAGAAAAAATTATTTATGTAGTTCTGTAGATGGTATTTGCCACTGCAGATAATAAAACATTGAATAGTTTAAAAAGGGATTTGGTAAATAACTGTTCTATGTTTTATTTGAAAGACAGTAAACTATTTTTGGGTAATAAAATTAAAAGGTAATCAAAAATAAAATTATCTACTCTTGATCAATTTTCATATAGGTACATTTCAAATGTACATGAAAACTATTTTACATAAATTTAATATGAATGACTGTTGTGCCATCAGCTGTGTCAGCACTCCACTTCCTAGTTAACTGAATTTGATTGGTTTAAATTCAGAAGTAAAACATGATAGCCCTTGCCGGAATCTAATCGTCTGTTTAATGTATATTATGTTATGTATATCAAGCCTGATTTAAGTACCACTGTTAATATTTTGAGCAGGTATTAAAACAAGAATAATAAAGAGTTTTGGCAATATTTGAAAAGGGTCCTTATATATTTTAAGGGTAAAATCAATGTGAAGTTGACACAATATTTTACTTGTGAATGTATCAATTTCTTGAGTGATTCTATTAATCTTGACTAGGAAGGTGGAGATGATAATATAAACAATATAAAAAGCACATCAGGATATTTATTTAAACTGTTTGAAATTTGTGTGATATGTTGGAATACAAAAAGGCAGTTGTCAGTAACGGCATCATCTACTGAAGCCGAATATGTGGTTTTTCTTTTTGAAGAGGAACTTTGGTTAAAATCATTAGCAGAAAATATGCATAAACATTAATATCAGAGTCAATTATGACCTAGGAGGACAACAATGGACCTCAATAAGTATTACAAATAATCCAACAAATCACAAAAGATCAAATCATATTGAATCGATCGTAATTAATATAAAATATTAATTTGTCCACAGATAAACCACTAGCAGACACGTTTACCAAACCATTGATGCAAGAGAAATTTGAGAAATTAGAATGGAATTAGGCTTAGTAAATAAGTTAAATGGTTTGATTAGGTTTTTCTGGGTTTTCCCTAATCCCGAGCAGCAAATGCTGGACCGTTATAGTAATTTTCCCCAGAAAAGACACACATAAGGAAAGCAGGCCTATTTATGTTATACTAGGTTTAAGTTGTATTACACTTTTAGTATAATTGATCAAATTTTTGAGGTGGCGTGTTGGATAAACTGATATTCATATCAGTGAAACAAAAATTAATAAATTAAACTTTGATTATTAGCCTATACTTTGCTAATTTATATCGCAGCCAGGGGCGTCGCGTCGGGGGGGGTACTGGGGGTAATTACCCCCCCCCAGGATCGAATTATCAAGAGAAAAATCATGATGCCAAAAAGAAAATACATAACATATTGAAGAAAATACATTTTTGTTTTGTTTTATTTTTTTCACAAATGAAATAATTGTTCTAGAAAAGTGAATGACCTTGAAATTTGCGAAAAATTGCGCCTGCGGCGCGTTTTTGGAGGGCGCCCCCTCAGCCTCCCGTACCATTTACCCCCCCCCCCCCCCCCAGACTACTGGTCACGCGTCGCCACTGATCGCAGCTATGGATGACTGAATGTGTTTATAATAGTTTTTATATGTAAGGTAAACACATGAGGAATCGTTTACTTAAGAAAGGGTTTGTAATTCTTTGTCTTGATGTTGAGTCGGTTCGTATAGTTATTTCTACGAGTTCACACGCTCTGCTTTCCACTCTGTGTTCGATGTTCGATATAATAAATATATCGAATATCGATAATATTAACGAGTTCTTTTATTTCTTAGTCCATTTCCCAACATGTACTCCTACTGTCCGACAAATTAGTCGTCATCGCTTATTTTTCAACCCTGAAAAATCCATTAACTCTTCGCCGCTGCTGTGTTTTTCACGGGGGCCAGGGAAAACTATTAGCGCAATCTGTTGCAGAGCATAATCTGAGGTATAGATTTCGATGGCAGTGATTGAGTGGAAAGGCTTCCATTAATGATGGGAAACATATTTGCTTTGTAGTCTGGATGAGGAGGCCATTCACTCTGTTTCTCTTCGTCCATTGGAAAACGATTTAAAGGCATGTTTACAAATTTAGGTTCGGGGGTGAAATATGTTGTTGGCCTTTTTGTTGAAACCGCAACTCATTACAGGACCTGGAAACTTTGATGTTGATGGGATAAAAATAACGAATTTACAGTATAGGTTACGGAAATATGTGCAATTATCACACAAATAAATATGGAACATGGAACAGTGATCTGTCTGTTATTCAAATCGGTTACCTACTTATTTAGCTCTAGAAACATATTTGAAAGTTCTTTCGCTCAAAGTCAATTAAAATGCAATCATGTTCCATAGTGATTTCATTTTGCATCACAGTCACTGCAATAAACGGTTAAATACTAAAATCTCAATGTAAGTACTTACAATTTTTCCTTATTTTCACTATTCTAAAATAATATAAATCTTTTGATTACTTGAAGCACGCAGCTGGCAAAAATTCCACTCTGTCTAATGACTTCTATGTATTGTCTACTCTTAATATTCGACGACTGTCGACTGTAGACTATATAGACTGTCTTGCCTTTTGTAATTTGCTTAGATAGTTTCAGTTCCCCTTGAATCCGAGTGATTTCGATACGTGGACCTAAATTCCGCTCCCGCTATTTCCAAGAAATATAAAGATTTGTTCGACCAGAGATGTCGCAATTTCCTTGATTATTTGGGTCAACGAATGTCGTAAAAATGCGAGGCCTCATCTATCAAAGGATACCGAAACTCGTGTCGGCCAAAATATTGTTTTCTCAAAAGAATCTGTCACTTATCATTTAATTACTTAAACCTTGCTTTTAATGTCTTTCCAGTGCCTAATTTATGAGTTCATCTTCAGGTTCAGGAACCTCGTGATATCACAAGAGTTCATTCTTGAAAATTTGTTGTTTACGTAGGGGAGCACGTGTCTTTTCTGGGAATTTTATTCTCTTTATTCCTACATGACTGCTCAAGGGAAGTTTGAACATCAAAATGTCAGCACCATCTTCAACCATTTCTGACAATAAAATCAATCGTCTCAAACTTTTCTGTCAACATATCCAAATGAATTTGCATGTTGAAAAATTATAGTTAGTTACTTACTCATGGCGTTCTTTGTAGTCGCATACTTATAAATCACTTCCTTGCACAGTGTTGAAGTGCGTGCTTTGCTTATCTAGTTCGCATATCATCGTATATTGGGTAGGTGGTCGACCTCAATCTTAAGATAAAGATGGTTATTTGTCGGGCTGAATGGCGTTGCAATGGCCGATAAGATTTTATAAAAAAAAAAAAAAGTGGGAATTCAATAATTTGTCAATATTTAAGGAAAAACTCGAGTCCAACCAAACACTGTGTGAACCTAAATATATCATGACTTGTTTATTGTCGACTTGTACGAGCGGCAGATAAAATTAATTCAGCGCAGCACTATAGCTGTTTTCTATCTTAGCATGCATCCTACAGCCATAAACAATTTAACTCATTTCCTCTGCAGTAATATTCTACATGTAATTGCCGAGTGGCTACAGTCACGGTCTGCGAGATATTCACGAACGCTAGTTTGTTTACGTTGTTAGTTATATGCCAGGGAAAGAGAGTTTGCTGCTGCGGTCCAGATTAGGAAGCTTTTTAACTAGCTTCACATTTTGCTTCCTAGTTCCTTTAAATTGTAACTGATAATTAACTAGTTGTGTAGCAGAACTTTTTAATTTGGAATAGAACTAGCCACAACACATTGTAAATTGAGCCTCCTATATGTGATATCTGTTCGATATTATATTGAAACGCCACTTTTAGTACAAAATCTTTATTATTTGAAGTAAGACGGTGAGACATACGATAGCGTGGAGTATTTTTCTTAGCTGGGTTTTATCTGTTCCATTCATATGAATGCGGACTACATGGAATTGGAAAGATAATAAAGTCCTATGAGGAGACAATGGTGGTATCCTGAGTGTGAAACAGTATCTACTAGGTTGATTGTTGAACCATGATGAGTAGGTATTATTGATTTGATATAACATTGGAATACGAAAACATGTTGGAAAAATCAAATGGACCATGGCATCACTTCACGTTCCTGGGCTGCGGCAAGTGAATCCGAAGTAAACAGTCGTGATGTTTTGTGTAGTTTTCATCAGCGACCGATTTAGGATTAAGATTTAGGTATTACAATAACCGCCGGAAGAAGATAAAGGACAAGAACAGCAAAAATAAGCTGGAACAAAATCTGAGAAAAGAGAAAGCAAAAATTACGACAATATTTTGCTCAATTCCTAATTTTCCAGATGAAATGAACACTTGAAGGAGACATTGGAGTGTTTCACTTGGTTTCCTGAAGCTCATCATCAGAAACGATTTCCTCTATAAAGGAAACTTTGAAATAAATGCTTGTTACTTAAATCAATGACTATTAATAAAGAAGGACAATTTAAATAAATAATCAATAATTATTTAATACTTTACTTTTCCTAGATTTCCGGTTCGTGTTTTTTTATTAGTTACGGCGCTGATGGAAAGTGGGATGCACCCAAAAAATTTCATTCAGATCGAAGATTATCCTGGGTAGTGGAGAAATTTGAAGCGCAAACAAAAATTAGGATTCAGGAAGCCTTGCACTCGCCAACGTTTCCGTTTACATTATTTAATGCCTGAAGTGATTGTGTGCCGCGTAAAAGCTTAATCAAATATTGACATCGTTTTAAATTCAGCGTGTGTGGTGCGTTGCTTAGTATAGAATCCCTTGGGTTAGTTTTCCTAGATATGCGTCTCGTAGGATAATTCTTCTGATTGTTTGACAAAGGCTAGCGGTAATAAAGTATTGGTAAAATATATACAGCGAGGACCTATAAAGTCCGTTCCTCCTTAAATTTGAGATACACTTAGGTATTTACTTTGCACTATTAAGTCCTGAAGTAAGCAGGGGAGACGGACTTTAGGTCCTCGCTTCATAGTGTGATACGGAATGGATACTCCATCAAGCATTCGGGTTCCTAGCCTTTTTTTAAATGGTAATATCTAAAAATATCTATTACTTTTTTTGAGGACTATTTATTGAAGCAAGTGACAAAAAATAACTACAAAGTGATACTAAATACACATAAATAATGTAAAGGATGGAAGTACGTATTCTCACTCAAGCAAAAGGTGTAACCATTGAGAAACCTATAGAATAGAATAGAAGAGAATAGAATTTTATTTACGGACAAGCCATTTTACAGTACACTAATTATTCTTAATCTATACATATATATATTTAGGTAGGTATGTGTCAAACCAATAAATCATATTGTGTCGGTGTCTAGACAAAGCACCTAATAAACTAAACATTAAAAGGGCCTTATTCTGTAAGGAACGAACCTTTCGATTCGGTAGAATTTCTTCGATTGTGACGTCATTTTCGGTTTGGTTTTCGCGCTACCAAACCGAAAATGACGTCACAGTCGATGAAATTTTACCGAATCGAACGGTTCGTTCCTTACAGAATAAGGCCCTGAGTATTAAAAAAAAAAAAGATAAAACAACACAACATGCTAAAATCTGTAGAGAAGGCGACTAATATTAAAAAAAAAAATATATAATAACAATAATAAAAAGTTCAAAATCACCTTAATAATAAATAGACATAACATGTGATTTTTACAAACAAGAATAATGGCCGTTTCCATCAACTATTTCAGGTGCGACGGAACTAGCTATACAAATGTTAATTTCACGAGTGTGAAACAAATTTCTGCATAAGCGTTAGAAGACACTTTAAATTATAGTGCATTTCAAGCGAATCACTAATCAGTGTTTATTGTTCGACTGTTAGAGAAATTGTAACGGTCTTACTTGCTTAATCCGGTTCATGCAGATAAATCATCAAGGCGATTATTTATCCATTTATCACTATTCACACTGGCAGCCAGGGAATTTCCACTGAAATGAAAACGCAACGATATACACACATGCAGGCGCGTTGGAGCCCGGCGAGAGTAAGAGAGGGAACCAAAAACAGGAGCTTACGAGAGAATTTTGCTCGTCCGAGGTGACTTGCAATAATTAGCAGGGGTTGATCACATGAATTGTGATCAATAATATAGACCATGTCAGGCCTCGAGACACAGAGAGTAGTAGTACTTTACTATAAATCGCGCGTACTAACGGGGGTTTTGGGGGCTTTGCTTCTGGGGAGCATCAGAGGGCGCGACGACGGCGCGAACTCATCGCTTATTCTAATGTTACTGAAAAATGTGCGTCGACTAGCTCTGCCAGGGAGCAGGTCGCAAAAACTAGGAAACAACGTGGCGGCTGACCAATCACAGCGGCAGACAGGTCCACTATACCTTATAAGGTAATGAAGAAACCTGAAATTTTATTGGTTGAAAGGGTTGTTGTTGCCGGTTTTACAGGATAAATAGTCCAGCAAAGCATCTATTTTTAGTATATTATTTTTATGGTAAATAATAGAGAAGAAAGTTATATTAAATTACAAATATAAAAATTAAACCTGTTGTGGGTTATTTCCGCAAAATTAGGAGAGCATTAACGATAAGTATTTCCTTAACTGACATTTCTCCAAAAAAAAATGGTATTTTAGGGAATACTTATCGTTAGGGCTCCCCTAAAATAGTTGGTGGAAACGAAACGGCCATACAACCACTAACAGAAACAATCATTACATCGATCTGATTTGTCTTCTGAAACCTTCCAGTCCAATATTGAAAAGATCCACATTCAATTTATCTATCATTACATTTGCAAGTCCTAAAAATCTAGTTATAGGAGAATAGTACCCATAATTAGTATGATGATATTGTACATAAATAATAGTCTATTGTTTCTTATGTTATGTGGTACATTAAAACCAACCAAAGATAAGAGCGAAGGTGACTGGATTATATTATTTACCAGTTTGAACAGAATACACAGGTCCTGATGATCTCTCCTTTGGGTAAGAGTTTGCATGTTTAAAAGTATCAAAATATCATCATAATTAATAGATTCATACCTAATATTAAGTTTGTATGCAGCATAATTTCAAATTATAATAATAGTGATCAAATGATAATCTTTCCAGAAATAAATTTATCTCCACCTCAAATTCAATCGCTAGATGCGGTTTGTCCTATTTTAACAGTGGGCTTGGACATATATTAATAGTAAGGTTTGTAACATTGCTAAATATTAAGTCCATATTGATTTGAAATCCTATTAAGTTGGGACAAATTGAGAAAGGCCATACAGTCTGCTAAACACCTGGTTTAATCAGAGCTGAACCCGCATGGTCTGCTTCCACACTCATCATCATCTATCCATGATACCTTTGGCCTGTTAAAATCACCACATAGAAAAATATCAAGATTTTCGGTGTAATTCTTTCAAAAGTATTCAACACGGAAGAACAATACCTTTCGTACCCTTCACACGGCGAGTCAGGGGAAATATAAACATTTCCGAACAAAATATGCTTTTTTTCCAACTTCACCATTATAAAGAGCTGCCCTAAAGAATCTATGTTGGATTGCAGTAATTGACACTTGTTTTTATTAACTGCAATTAACACCCCACCTTGAGACTAACGGGTCAATTCTGTGCACATCTGTAAGCAAATCTATAAATTTCTATAAGCCTATAGACACCGCAAAACGCATCGATTACCAAACACCGAATTGGAAATATTTAGGATCTTATAAGATATTTTATATTCTACAGGAAGTGCAGAATTGCAAATTGTCTATAGGCTTATAGAAATTTATAGATTTTCTTACAGATGTGCACAGAATTGACCCATTATGTACACTTGTTTTATTGGACCGATCACACCTAAATATGATATATGTGTTCTGTAGCCCTAGCTCACTATGTATCAGTGTCTTTGTTAAGGTATGTCTCTGTTAACTAGATTATGTCATAATTTTTGATAGATAGATTACATAAGAATGTTTTTATTTTAGATTTTATCCCCCTGATAATAAACACTCTGTTTTGGTTTAACACTTGCTGATTTTCCAACTAAAAATTTGATGATCTGCCGTCATTTTGAGCATCCGCATGTGAATGTGATCGTCTTGGAACATTGAAATTAAACTCGCAAAAAACTGCACCCAACGGCCAAATGCTGTTCTTGCTTACAGCCTCAGAAAACTTATCTTCTACTCCAACCTTGAAGGATTTTATTCCTCTATCACAAAAAAAAGTTCTTTTACAACTATTTCATCTTCTGCTGCCTTTAAATCACTGCATATGTATTGATGGATGTTTTCGCTTGAACAGTCTGCAGAGATTCTTTCCAGATACAGCCATTTTTTGTTAAATAATGGTACACACTTAAATTGATTTGTATTGTGTTTGTACCTAGTGAAGATAATTTGTTGGCTTGCTTGCCCAAAACTCCAGAAAAACTTTGTTGAGAAAAGTTGTTTGAACTTATTCAGAAAACTGTCAGAGGATCCTCAAGACCAAAGATTTGTACTTGTAACAACTTTTTCTTGCTAAGGCTATGGGATACAAGGTTACATCAAAAGCAACTATCCAGTACAAACAGACGACATCATTCTCATTAATAATACTACTGAAGAACTGATGCTAGAACTCTATGAAGCGTTCCTATAAGTAGGATTGAAGATGAACTTGAGTAAAACCAAAATAATTAGCCCTTTACCAATGTTGAGTGAATTTCGGTAAGCTCAGGTTTATTATAGATAGGAAGCTGAAATTTTCAGTGATCTAAAAGTTGCCATCACTGGACCAAACCTAAAGTGAAAGTGGTGAAATTGGATGAAAAATTTAGAACATTTTCCACGGTGATACCTTTGTAAATACTTTCCAAGTTTTTAACAGAACTTAATTTCAATTCAAGGAGCCCCTAATTTGAGCCCATATTTAAATACATCTAAATAAAACACAATTTAACATCTAATCAACATTTTTTAGTACCAATAAGATTTAGGAGGTACCCTATCTTCTTTTATACCCATCTTTTCCATTATATCCATTTCAAATGTGCACAATTTAGGTTCAAAAGTTATCTCAGTTACTACATCAGTTGTGGTATCTTTTGGTTGTTCCCTGTACGTGGATTTGCTTTTATAATCTATGGTTTCTTCTACAGAGGCTGGAATTGGAATTATACGGCCACTTCTTGCAGAGACTCGAACTTTTTCTCCTGCTTCAGTGAATCTAGCAGAAGTTATGAGCTATGAAAAACTAAAAACATACAAATTATTCAATTACCTCCATTCAAATTCCGTAGATTTCAAATCAGATGGATCAACTAAAGCAATATCAGTGGTAACTAATAAAGGTTGTTCTTCTTGAATATATACACCCTCAAAATCTTTTTTTTCATCTTTTCCTAAATTCTTCAGTTTACAATTTAGCCCTTCTACAAGGACCCAATTTCTTTCTTGGATTATTGTTTTAATTATGCCTTGTTTACCTTTGTCCTTACCTAGAGTATCAATGTATTAATAAGGTTTCAGCTACATAAAAACCAACCTCAATTTACCCACTAAAATCTCAACACGATCCCCCCTAAAATAGCTCCATTCCCTGATAGGCTCGACAAATATTTTCGGCGAATAAGTTTTAGGCATATTCTCGTTCTTGAATTCCATAGTCCACGGCCTGTGGACTCCCATTTTAAATTTTTTCCTTTGTAAAACGGCATTGGGTTTGTACTGGGGACCCTTGGGGTTTTTCCAGTACACTTGGTTCATGGCCCTTTCTATGTATCTTTCTGGCAAATTGCCGAATTGTTGCGACCATTTTCCGATTCTGGCGAAATTTGTAAAAGAGAATCTCATGATTTATTGTGGAGAACTAGAAGTTAGAGCTATTATTGCTAATTATTTACAACAAATATTAGAAATGAAATTATTTTAAAAGGGGCGATTTTTTTTTTGTGGTTAGGGTTAGGTTAGAAGTAGAAGAACAAATAACTGCGTTCGATAACTTGGTGCGGGAACTCGGATTGTGCGGTGTCACACAACACAGTTCCCGTTCGAAGAGTGGATAAAGTTGTAGCGTTTCGCGTGTTCGGAAAGGTGATAAGGGTTTGGTGGTAAGGTAACGCGCACCGATTTCTCGAACTAGAGTCAAACCGGGCGTTCGGTATTTTGATCTGATTTCTCCAAGCCCAAATCTGCTGTTCGTTTATTTAAAAAGTGTACCCGGTGCACTCTGATACAGTGTTCAACTGCTCTGACGGCTTGCTGGTCACGTGATTTCGGCTCTACTCAGTACGCTCTGCTCTTTGAGCAAACCGTGCGTTCGTTATTTTGGTCTGAGTTCTCCGAGCATGACTTTACCGTTCGTTTATTCAAAAAGTGTACTCGGTGCAGCCTCATTCGCGTTCGTTTATTAAAATTTCTGGCACTTTTATTTAGCGTTCAACTGCTCTGTTCCCTCGCTGGTCACGTGATTACGGCTCCGCTCAGCACGCTCTGCTCTTCGAGCAAAATACCGAACGCAAGGAAAATACTGAACGTAGGTAAGTCGAGTAAATTTATTCATTCCAAACTGTTCAGGTTTGGTAACCCAGTGCAGGATTTTATTTTACCAGGTACGATTTCAGAGCAGGAAACGAAAATACGGAACTCTAGGCCTTCCCAGACAACTTTGCATAACGCATAGCATGGCGCATAACCATACGTAGTGGTCTATGCAAAACCAGACAAAACACACAAAACCTAAACCATAAAGGCGTCAGTGTTGTTCAAGGGGCACAATTGTGCCAAAAGTGGCACTTTTCGCGCGCAAAATGCACGGTGGCACCACTTTGAAAAATTTGGCACGATTCACATTTATTATATAGGTATTATCCTTTCTCAAATTTTCAAGATGAGAAAGACTGGAGCTGGATCTGGAGCAGGATTTTTTGTTTATTTCTATTCTATTGTATTTTTTGTTCATTCTTCGTTCTATTTCTGTGCTAGTGACCTCAGTCCTGACCTGTGAGAGTTGTGGTGGATCTGTCAGGTCACAATCCGTGCACTCCGAGTGACTCCGTTCGCACTCCAGCCGTTGTCTGATTCGTTAAAAGGCAATACCCGAACGGCTGGAGTGCGAACGGTGTCACTCGGACTGAACGGAGTGTGCAAGCCGAACCCAGCTATTATAGTGAATTTAATATATGAAATATAAAATATAATCCCTGGTATTCTTTCGATCTGAAAAAACTGATTGTGATCACATGAGGTTTGTTTTATGAGGCGTCAATAAAACAGCTGGGGTCAATGAAATCGTTTTAAAACCGTACGAAAATTGTTCGGAACAAACCTCAAGTGACTCCGATCAGTTTGTTAAGATCGAAAGAATACGCCTATTATATCTTCTTCCTTTTAATCATGTGATAAAAAGAAATGGGGAAAAAGTAAAAAAATCTCCTCCCATCACTTCTTATCAGGTGGCACTATTTGGCATTAATAGTTGTATTCCTTTCACACCTAGGAGGAGCTCCGGAACAGCTCCGGGGCTTCACGCGCTTATTCCTTTCGAGAAGTGTTTGTTGCACCACGCATATGTTCCCTGCAAATCGGAGGCGACTAAGCACCGAAGCGAGTAGCTCGAGTGTTTCAAGCTCTTGAAAGGAAAACAACTATTGTGTTGCTGCAGGCACACCCGAACATTCCCAAAGAACAACCAATCAAAAATCAAATTAAGGGATTCCTCATCCTGTCATACATCATCAATTATTTTGTAGATCATGAGATGAGTTGTTTTTGTTTGTTCCGTTGTGTTTATTTGATTGCAAATTTTGATTTTTTAATTTTTTCACTGTGAATTAGGCACTTGAGGTTTCGTTAGTTAAATTGTTTTGATAACTGAACACGAACATAAATTATTAAAGGCGATTTCGGCAAGCTTTGGTTGGTATACCATTTGGTTAACCAATTGGTACCTGCAACGTCATAGTAATGACGTAAGATACCATTTTGTTCCGAATGCGTTTGGTAGGTCATGAGAGAGGAAGAGACGAGCCTTAACCTAACTTTGTGTTGTTCTTCTAGTTTTGGGAGTGACTAGGTACTGACTGCACTGACTAAAATCTATAATCACTAATCAGCACTGTCTAAACAGTACCTTTGAGTAAACTATTGGCTAACTCAGCGTTTTCTGTAAATTTAAAGCATATTCCATAATCCATTCAGCAAAAAAGTTACCCCATATCTGTCGTTCAAAGTTATTTTTTAAATGATAGTCAAACTTTTATTTGGCAGTCAAAACATACGAGAAAACAGGAAGATGAAGGCGAAAAAACAAACATATTTGCTAAAAATTTCAAATTATTATTCAAATTCTAATGAACTTCCATTTATTTACATTTCCCAGAGCAGGACAAAACGAAAATAGACGTAGATAGCGCTATACCAAATAGAAGAACCGTGCTGCTGACCACGGTATCCTATTTGACAGACCAAAAAGGATATCAAAGTCACGGTGACGACATCATTTTCGTATCCGAAATTGGTTGGTATGCATTTGACAGACCAAACAGGGTACCAAACCATGTACCAAAGCTTGCCGAAATCGCCTTAAATATAAACATGTTATGTCAAAGTCAAAAATCACGTGACTTGCAGCGACGTATTTTGATTGGCCGCGCATACCACAGCTCCATAAGTTTTTCATTGTTATGGAAAATCTTATGCAAAAGCAATATGGCTGCTCCTATTCGGCTTGTGATTGGTCGAAAGACCTTCTGCTGGACAAAGCGCACTTGGGGACACGTGCAACACAACCCACGCAGGGCAGCACACACGGAACAGTGCACGAAATTCGTTGACGAGGCCCAAGGTAGTACACACTTCACAGGATAGCCTATCCTCATAGGCCTGTGAAGGTGGTTCAAATCTCAAAATCTCAAGCACCTCATCATGCCAAAGTACCAGTGATGGCGTAATCAGCGAGTCGTTTTTCGCCTTGACGTAGAGTATTTGCACCACAGGCTATCATTCCGCTAACTTTTGCCGTAGTTCTTTTGCTTTATAAATATTCCTTCCTCTATATGCTAATCAAAATTAATAGTAGGCAATTTTTCGCGGATACTCGAGTATGCTGGATTATGGATTAGTTGTATTCCTTTCAAGAGCTTGAAACACTCGAGCTACTCGCTTCGGTGCTTAGTCGCCCCCGATTTGCAGGGAACATATGTGTGGTGCAAAAAACACTTTTCGAAAGGAATAAGCGCGTGAAGCCCCCGGAGCTCCACCACCATCAAATTCTGTGATACTCCAGGATCAAGAATGCTCAATTTCTTCTGTGAGAACAGACCGAAAATCATCTTTTCTACATTTAAAATCCACGAAAAACTTAACTCACTAGCACAGCCTGTCGCAAGCATTCCATCGAGGTCTGCGGGTGACGTTTCACTATAAACTGCTGGTTGTGACGTCACTCGTAGGCCTAGAATTTGATGGTGAGGGAGTTAAGGGAGTATGACACAATTGACACATCACATAACCCAGCAAAATCAGATTATGTTTGCTTGTCCTCCACTCTGACTGGTTTGTGATTTCTGCAGAAACAGACCTATTGTTGTATTAGGAGTAGAAGCTTTACTTTTTTTTTCTCCAAACGAATGGGGTAAGCTCGGGGGTATGTGAATGGTTGAGCGGCAGTAAAAATACGAGCGGCACTAATAGTATATTGTTGATATATTAGGAGTAGAAGCGTTACTTTTTTGTGCTGAAGCAGTAGGTTTGCGAGCCGAACGTAGTGAGGCTTGCAATACTGCTGAAGCACAAAAAAGTGCTTCTACTCCGTATGCAACACGCTATTTTTTCTCCAAACTAATGGAGGTAAGCTCGGAGGCAAGTGAATGGTTGAGCGGCAGTGAAAGTACAAGCGGCACTAAAAGTACTTCTACTGCCGCTCCAGCGGCACTAAAAGTACTTTTGCTGCCGCTGGGGTTGCCAAGCAGCATAGAATAGTATATTGTTGTATTAGGAGTAGAAGCTTTACTTTTTTGTGCTGAAGCAGTAGGTTTGCGAGCCGAACGTAGTGAGGCTTGCAATACTGCTGAAGCACAAAAAAGTGCTTCTACTCCGTATGCAACACGCTATTTTTTCTCCAAACGAATGGGGTAAGCTCGGGGCTAGATGAATGGTTAAGCGGCAGTAAAAGTACGAGCGGCACTAAAAGTACTTTTGCTGCCGCTCCAGCATTTTTACCACCTCGACAGGTGTTAACCCGCTAAATTTGCCTAGCAGCATAGAAATCAAACACCAAAGGTTTGTTTGTTTGTGTCGCAATAACTTGAAGTAAGCTGTAATATTTCATACAGTGACTAAATAAACCTATGTTATTTAGCCACTGTAATATTTCAGATTACCGTAGATAAACCATAAAAAACGCTCACAAACGTACGCCCCAAAGCAGGAAGTGCTGCCCCGCAACAACACAAACAAACAATCCCTGCGTTCGGTATTTTGATCTGAGTTCTCCGAGCTTGAATTTACCGTTCGTTTATTTGAAAAGTGTACTCGGTGCAGGCTCATTCGCGTTCATTTATAAAAAATTCTGGTTCTCTGATACAGCGTTTAACTGCTCTGTTCGCTCGCTGGTCACGTGATAACAGCTCCGCTCATCACGCTCTGCTCTTTGAGCAAAATACCGAACGCAAGGAATGAAGGCCGAGTGCAGAACATGCTGCTCTGCACAAAATCAAACCACCTAAACGTCATAACATGTCAAAGTGTCAATTGAGAATCTAGTCAATAGTTGTCAAATGTCAATTCGGTTTGATTTGATTTTCCCTTTTCATCTTTCTACCGACTTTAACGGAATTTTCAATTTCCTTTAATTTGAAAACATATTTTATAACTTTTGGTTCGTTGTTTGGTTTTGGTGGTTTGTTCATCGTTCATGTAAGTATTTACACATAGTCCTTTAGTTATTTTATTGGAGTTTTCCCCTATCTACGCAGGTACAAAAACACATGAGCCAAAAGGAAGCTCTTTTAGAACAAAAAACAAATCATAATAAAAGCAAAACATGGGCAATAACAATTATTAAGTTGTGAATTTGGTCATTTCCAATTCGAATAATCATTTTTTTAGGGTTCAATTTTAATACAATAATTTCATAACAGAAATACCTACTGCTACAAAAGGATCTTTATGACTATGCTCCAATTTAGTTTGTTTCTATTTTATTATACCCGGAAAAAACGCAAAAAAGTTTAAAATGCAATTTCACACTCCTTTTGGACACTTTCTCTTGACATTTCAACAAGCTCTGTGACAAATTTGGACCATTTTATGGTTTTTCAATACCATTTTGAACCAAAAATACTCCAATAAAAGGTCTGTATGACGAAAAGTTTCAATTTAGGTTGTTTTTCCATTAAACGCATACTTAAAGTCTATTTTGGAAGGGTTTTGAATGAAAAAAAGTGGAAAATTGTTGACAATGTCGTTAAAATCCAATTTCATGCTATTTTCTGCTCAAGATCAAATCAAATCAAATCAAATATGCTTTATTGTCAAAAAAACAATTGTTGTAGACAAAGCCAAACTTAGTGCTAAGAATATAAACTATACAAGCATACTATATAAAATAGAATAAAATAATATGTTACAAACAAGTTCAAACCACAAGACAAACACAAAAACGTAAATGTAAAAATCTAAAAATGGTCAAGGAAGTATTCCTCCATGCTATAATATGCCTTTTCAAGCAACAACATTTTTACCTGTTGTCTAAATAATCTGTATGACACTATCTTCCGAATTGACATTGGTAAGTGATTAATAGTTATTTATGATATAAGTGTTAAAAGTACATTTTTAAGGCACGCATGTGAAAGTTGCAGAATGAGCGAAGCGAATTCTGCAATTCACATAAGTGCCTTAAAAATACTTTTAACACAAATATCATACAATATTTTTCCTACAAACGGCAATAAAAAGCAGTAACCAGTAACACATTCGATTTTTAAATGAATAATAAATTGGAAGCATCTTTCCTACATAAAATTATTGAATTTGACATTTGTCAAAAAGTTCAAACAACCAGCACCTTGTTTTACAGGTAATGAAATGTCTTGTCAGTTTCTTGAAAGACTGTCGTGGTTAGTAATGCTTTTTGCTTAAAATGCAACAAAATACAGAAGAAAAAGAGGGTTGCATCGATCCCTTGAAAAATATAGATGAGGCGGCCAATCCGGCTACCTCAGTTGTTCAAATTTCACCATTCATATCAATGTAAATAACTAAAAATACAAATTTTTTTTGACGTTCGCTCTCAAAATTTGATGTTTCATTTTTAACACTAGTGCTATAAAGACTTTATGGCACTAGTGCGATAAAGTAACATTTTTAATGCTTCGGAAGGGTGTTAAAAATTGCATTTTTAACACGTTTGTAGAAAAAAATCTTTTTGCTTTTATAGAAAATCGAATTTTGAGTCAGTGTCAATTTAGGAATTGGCAAATTTATATTAAAAGATGAGCGGGTATTATTTGTGTTTAAGGAGTGAATGATGGAGGAATGCTTCTTATGCATCAGACAGACAGTTTCCAGTATAATAATTGCTGGAAGAGTCAAAATTCGTTCACTAATAAAATATGGTTTACACGACGTCCTAAAACTAAGCCCGCACAGGCACCTTAGGGCACGCTTCTGTAAAACAAACAAAGAATTCAAAAGATAAGCGGATGAATTACCCCAATAGCATACACCATATCTTAGATGTGACTCAATTAAAGCAAAATACGCATCTCTAGCCACTGCAACATTCAGGTCACTCCTAATTGTTTTTATTGCAAAGCAGCCTGATGCTAGTTTCGAGCACAGCTGCTCAATGTGTTTGTCAAACCCTAACCTATCGTCGATAACTAAGCCTAAAAATTTATTATAATTTGTCTTCGTGACTGGCTGAGAGTCTAAGCAAATATCATTTAACATACACTTAAAATTTAAAATATTTGTCTTTGATACATTAAAAGACAAACAGTTGCTGTCACACCATCTTTTCACACTAGCCAGATCCTGGGTTATCATTTCACTAAGATCATGTGGATCCTTGCTATTTCAGGAGAAAAGCTAAATCGAAGCACTTCTAAGAAAAATCTGTTTTGAATGAAGAAAGGTGAACAATCTCAGACAATGGGTGGTATGAATAAAAACGAAGTACTTGCTACTACTACAAGTATTAGTATGTTCTATGTAGTATTGACTCCAAAACGAAGTAGATACTACATTTCAAAACTACCGGAAATTAGTAAATGCTTCTTTGTGAAGTAAATACTCCGAAGAATATACTTATACTTATAGTAGTAGTAGGTACTTCGTTTTTATTCATACCAGCCAATGGGTGGTATCGAGGGTGGTATGAATAAAAACGAAGTACTTGCTACTACTACAGGGAGTAGTATATTCTACGAAGTATTTACTTCACAAAGTAGCATTTACTAATTTCCGGTGGTTTCGAAATGTAGTATCTACTTCATTTTAAAGTAAATACTACGGAGAATATACTACTACCTGTAGTAGTAGCAAGTACTTCGTTTTTATTCATACCACCCAATGTCTTTAAAATGCAGTTCTGCACAAGATTCAAAATCCTATGCGTATCTTGAAAAGACAGAATACAGTCAATACAGTGTGTTCATTTTAAAGCTTACCACTCTATTGTCTTTAATAACTGTGTTAATAAATAAAATTTTTAATAGATCTAATCAGGACACTGAGAATTGAGAAGCAAGAACTCAATACCAGCCGAGGTCAAAAGCAAACCCTTGTATAATTTAAAAAATCAAGTGGAAAATATCAGAAAATATCAATGGTTGTCCGGGGGCAGTCAACTTCCTCAAAATGTGTACACCGATTTAAAATTATCATTGATATTTTAACTGATTTAGGTGATTTGATCAGATTTAAGAGATTTTTATGCAAGCTTTAACTGATTTAAGGTAATTTAAAGATTCATTTGATCATTTAATAGTTATTTATATACCAAGTGAGTTATATGTCTACGGTCGTTATTAAGCCTAAAGTAGCACAAAACACTCAGAAGAGCAAGAAGGATATCCAGGATTCGATAAATCCAGCAGAGTTGAAGCTTGGAATCAGAAACCTGAAAGAAACAAGACAAGGAAACATAGTGGTGACATGTGAAACAGAACAAGACATGAAATTATTTAGGGAAGAAGCTGAAAAGAAATTAAATAAAAACTACAAAGTTGAGCTTCCGAAAAAAAATTTACCCAAATTAAAAATTGCGGGTTATTCAGGAGATCAATTGAGAATTTAGAAGAAATGATTCGCAAGCAGAACAAATGGATTGATACATCAGACCACCTTAAAGTCACTTACGTTAGACGCATAAAAAATTAAAATAAAAATAATAAAAATAAACCGATCTCAACAATATACGCCGAAACTTCGGGGAACCTTTTGGAAAGGATGCTAACCTATGGAAAAGTTTACGTAGACTGGCAGCGCCTGCCAGTATATGAGGACCTGACAGTATCTCGCTGTTATAAATGTCAGGGTTTTGGTCACAAAAGCTCCAACTGTACCAAAATGGAGGTCTGCGGAAATTGTGCAGGGAATCACAATACACTTGGATGTGAGAGGCAAATGAAAAAGTGTGTAAACTGCAAGATGGCCAATGAAAACCATAACCTACAGATAAGCACGGATCATTCAGCCCTTGACCCAGAATGTTCATTGTTAAAATACCATCTAGGACCATTACAAAACAGAATCGACTACAACTCATAAATAAATGGTATACAACGCTCAGGATGAGATGTTGGAACAATTAGGGGAAGAAAATAATCTACAAGGTAAAATGGTGGACCAGAAGGGTCTAGAGCTTATCAAAAATAAAAAAAATGCTTTTTTTAGTCTAATACATTTTAACATTAGAAGTCTAAATAAAAATATTGACAACTTGCTTACTTTTATAGAATTATATAAATTACACTATATAGATATCATTGTGCTCACTGAAACCTTTCAAATTGACTCGATAAAAAACTGTAACATACCGGATTATCAGATATTCTATAATGAAGCTAGTTACAACAAAAATGATGGCACAATAATTTTGGCTAAGAAACATATCGATGTTAAATTTTCTATTACTCAATTGCAAAATTCAAGAGCGACTCTCAGTCACATAAATTTTGAACAAAACAACATAATATTTGGTATAACAGCAATATACAAACCACCACCTATCTCAAGGACAGATTTTATGAATGATATATATACCTATTTTGAAACTTTGACCTTTTCAAATATTGAAATTTTTGTGGGAGATGTCAATATTAACATTTTGGAAAAAAATGATAATCACGTTGCAAACTATCTCTCTTTGATGAACACACTTGGTTTTCGATCATACATTAATTCAGTTACGAGACTTTTATCAAAAACATGCCTAGATCATTTATTCATTAATACGAAATTGAAGTCTGGTAATATTAGTTTTGACTCTTATGTTATTGAGGAAGACATAACAGACCATAGCCCCATTGTGCTTCTGGTAAGTAAGAAAAAAATATCTTATGATAATCTAATATCTCCACTAGAAAGTAAAACGAAAACTAAGCTGAACATTCCTAAATTTAGGCAACTTTTGCAAAGTTTTGATTGGACGATTGTAATGGATAGTAATAACTCAGAAACGGCAACAAATATTTTTTTTAGAAAATTATACCCAATTGTTATCAGAAGCCACAGAAAAATATACTATTAAATATAAAAAATACAGAAAAATCAAGAGTTGGATTAGCAACAGTATTATTTCTGCAATTAAAACTAGAGATAAAATGAAAAAAAAAAACTATCGAGAAACTATAGCCATCAATTAGAAAAAGAATATGAAGAGTATAGAAATACTTTAAATAAATTAATTAATAGACAAAAAAGTGAATATTACAGGAATCAAATTGAAAATAATAAGAATGATATGAAAAAGCTTTATAATGTAATTAAAGATGCAACTTATGAGAACAATACAAATAATAAAACTTCTTTAAATATTATGAATAAGGATAACAAAAGTTTCAATAATCCAAACGAATTATCAAATTTTTGTAATGATTATTACATTAATGTGGGGGTGGAAATGGAGAGGTCCATTCCAACACCTCAGGAAAAATACAAATTAGGACCCCCTCTGGCATGCTCCATTTTTTTAAACCCTATAACCAAAAATGAATTAATTAACCATATATCAACTTTGAAGAATGGCAGTGCTCCGGGGTATGATGGGCTAAAGGCTGACATTATAAAACACACTCATTTAGAAATTATTGACCCCCTCTTATATATATTTAACCTTATCTTGGAAACTGGAATAATACCCCTTGCATTTAAAACTTCAATTATAACACCTATTCACAAATCAGGCTCTAAGACTAACATAATTAACTATCGACCCGTTAGCCTTATTAGTAACTTTGGAAAGCTTTTTGAGAAATGTGTAAAGGTCAGATTGGTTAACTTTTTACAATCAAATAAAATCTTATCTCCAAACCAGTTTGGATTTCTTGAGGGGTACAGTGCCATAGACGCCATGCACAAATTGATAACAGAAGTGGTTAATAACTTGAATTCAAATAAAAAATGTTTAGCTGTATTTCTTGACTTGGCAAAGGCGTTTGACACTGTACCTCACAATGGACTTCTTGAAGTGCTCGAAAATTGTGGAATAAGGGGAAAAGCTCTGGGCTTGCTTGAAAGTTATTTGTCGGAACGAACTCAAATGGTTAAAGTGAATGATGTTTTGAGTGAAGGGCAAACTATAAAGATTGGAGTTCCACAGGGAACAGTCTTGGGGCCAGTGCTTTTTATAACATATATTAATTCTTTATTAAAATTACAAGTTGATGGAATCACTATTTCTTATGCAGATGACACTGCCCTTGTGGTCTCTGGAGATACATGGGAAAGTGTTAAATGTAAAACTACAAGCAGTATGATAAGAATAAGAAACTGGCTTCAAACATTTAAATTAACGCTAAACCTAACAAAAACACAATATATAGCTTTTTCACTCACTAGCGCAAATAGACCACAATATAATAACATTGTTGTTGATGATCATTGTATTGAAGAGACCTCCTCAATAAAATACCTTGGAATTGTGATTGATAAGTTTCTTAAGTGGCTGCCCCACATTGACTATGTCTCTAACAGAATTCGTAAACTTATTCATAGTTTTTACCTATTAAGAGAATTCTTGAATAAAGAAACTCTTATCACAATTTATAAAGCCTTTGTAGAATCAATCATAAGATATGGAATTTTGGTGTGGGGTGGACTCTATAACAATAGCCTCTATAAATTAAATATAATTCAAAAATATATTCTCAAGATTATTTATAAGAAAAATCGATTATACCCTACACAACTGCTTTTCAATGAGGACATTCTGAGTATTAGATCAATCTATATTTTAACAATTTGCTCATATGTTCATATTCACTCTAACTTGAAACAACTGGTGAACCATACTTATGGAACGAGAACTAGAGTAGATGGTCATATTAAACTTCCAATAAGCAAAAATAATCTTAATCTCAGATATGTGAATTATTTTGGCCCTAAATTTTACAATTTATTGCCAGGTGAAGTGAGAAATTGCGGTAAAATAAAAACATTTAAAACGCATAGCAAGAAGGTGATTTTCGAAAATCGACGTCAATTTGAAGGGTTTTTTGGCTAGCATTATTGGAGGGGGAATTGCTTTTAATTGCCTTTATTTCCTTGGATGTGAGAATTTTTATAGGATTAGGATTGGGATTAATTAGTAAACGCACTGTTGTTGTTTATTGTTTTTTTTTTTTTTGCTATAAAGTGAAAACTTATTAGCATTTATAAATAAAATAATAGGAAACACTGCACATACAGATGTTTACATCTAGGTGCAATATACAAAAAAGTCTGCGACTATTTTATATTGATTTAGGATTGGTGAATTCTGTATTTTTTTTTTTTTTGTAATATTTAAGAAAATGGAATAAACGCATTTCTAGAGGATGTTTCTTCTGGAAATAAAATGAAAAAAAAAAAAAAAAAAAAAATGGTTATTCATGAGAAGAAAGTTTAACCCACGAGCTCTAGCGAATGGGTTAATTTTCTTCGAATGCATAAACATTTTAACTCACGTGATGTACACAAAATTTTATCCCATTTTGTGGAAATTTAAAAAATAAAGTACAAGGAAAAATGCCGAGAGTGAGTTAATAGTTATTTACATTACAAGTGCGTTTATGAACATGATTACAATAATGAGTGTGAAAGATTAGAACGACAAGGTCGTAGACCGAGTCGTTCTAATCACACGAGTTTTGTAGTTATCGAGGTAGTTATGTTTAAACGCACGTGTGATGTACAATGTTTTATCTACATAGTGAAAAATAAGAATGTTTTTTCAATAGGGTACTTGCATGGAAAATTAAATTGATTATTGTTTATCGCAAACTGTAGGAAATCGAAAAAAAATCGTTACTTTTTTTTAATAAACAAATTAATTTCGCTCAAATATGATTATTCCGGAAGTTATACAAATATTAAGTTTTGTATATATAGATATACTGAGCATGTGCAACGTCACTAATTTATATGATAAGTGACGTCATAGGCATATGTCATATGTATCTCCGTCAATTTTTGACTAAGAAGAAAAAGAAAAAACACTTGTTGACTTATTTTTTATGGACTAACGGAATCAGCAATAAAAAAAAAATTGATGCAAGTACCCTATTATTTTCGTTCTAGTAGTTGTCTATCTTCATTTTACCTTTACAGATTTACCTTTGACATTTTTGTCAAATCACCAAAAATAGTTGTGTTATAGATTGATAACCTCGTCAATAACACCACTAGTTGTGTTATGAATTCATAACCTAGTCTATAACACCACTAGTTGTGTTATGAGTCTCATGACACAACTCAAATACTAGAAAAATAGTTATGTAAAAACGTCATAACCAAGCGCTTGTAGATAAAAAAAAATTTAGATCACTGAAATGAGAAACGTCTACTTACCTTTATTGTTATGCGTTCAATAATGTCATTTTTAAACGTCAAATTGGGATAAAAAGATTTAAGCTGATTTAGGAAGGTTAAACCTGATTTAAGAAGATTTAAATGGATTTAAGATTTTTTTTAATGATTTAGACTGATTTAACCTGGGATGATTTAGGGTAATTAATTTAATCCACTGATTTAACCTGGGATGGTTCAGGGTAATTAATTTAATTTTGTTATAGTTAGTGACCTCAGTAGATATTCAGGTTGGTTTTTTGAAAAAAGGTTGGATTTAGGTCAAAAATAAACGGCGTTACACTATCTTCTTCAACGCCGTTTATTTTTGACCTAAATCCAACCTTTTTTCAAAAAACCAACCTGAATATTTTTTATTTATTAAATAACAAATTACAATTTTTGTTTTTTTCATATAATCTAAGGCACAAGTTAAGCTATGTACTTTGTTATTCGCTCCTAAACAGCTAAACGCTGGTAACGGAGCAAGATATAATTTGATTCAGACTACACAATATTCAGACTAATAAAACCTTAAAATTACCAAAGTTATACAGTAAAAAAAACACTTATGTAAATAAAAACATTCGCAACAATCACATTTATTTGTACATTTATTTTGGCACCAAACTAATCTAATTTAGAATTTTTTTTTAATTTTTTTTTTTTTTTTTTTTTTTTTTATTATTATCATTTTCATTTATTTATTTATTTTTTTCAATTTATTCATCATTACTATTATTTATTTTTTTCAGAAATACATTTTTGTGTTCAAAAACTCCTTGAGTCTGTTCAAAAATATTTCAAATGTTGAAGCTTCTCTGACATGAATCGGTACCTGGTTATACATAAGTACTGCTCTGGTCAATGGATTATAAAGTGCTTTATTTGTTCTTATGCTACTGACATGTAAATTACGATTTCCTCTTGTTTTGTACTCATACAGTTCACTGTTTGTTTTTAGACTAGAATTACTTTTGAGATTGCAAAATAAAATCTTATAAATGTGTTTGCATTGTTCTAACTCTAACACATATCTTATTGGCTGTAACGAAAGATGTTGGTACAATAACTCTGAGGAGGTACGATAAGGCATTTGAAACAGGACCTTAACCGCTCTATTTTGTAGTACCTGTACTCTGTTGAAAGAAGTCACACCACATGTACCCCAAACATTTATAAGGTATCTCAAGTTTGACAGAATGTATGCATAGTAAATTGAGCAGCGATTTCTGGTATTTAAATATTTTGTACATCTATACAATGCTCCCAACATGGGGATGATTTTTTTAACCAAACTGTCAATATGATTTCCCCAATTAAGTTTATCATCAACTATAAGACCTAGATATTTGGTTGAGTGAACTTGAGATATCTGCATATTATTGATATTTATTTCAAATTTATAATGTTCTGTATTTTTTTGTTGGAATACTAAATATATAGTTTTTTCTGCATTAAGTTTTAGTTTGTTATGCAATAACCATTCAGAATATCTACACAAGTCAACATTTACAGTTTGTTCAAGTGTTTGCATGTTGGATCCACTATAAAAAAATACAGTGTCATCCGCAAACGTGAAATACCGTCCTGTCAGGCCAGCCTGCCTCAGTGACAACACGTGAATTAAATACAATATCGGCCCTAAAACTGAACCCTGTGGTACTCCACAATTGTTTAAAATTCTATTACTTTCTATTCCCTCCACTGTAACAAACTGAGGTCGATCCTTCAAGAAGGACGCAATAAGGGAATACATCACCCCTCGAACACCCATGGTCCATAATTTATTCAGTAGAACCGAGTGGTCCACTACATCAAAAGCTTTTTTAAGATCAATAAATACAGCAATAACACATTTTTTTTCATCCAAAGCTGAAGCTACACAGTTTACAAAATCTGTTACAGCACAAAGAGTATTACTTTCCTTCAAAAACCCATACTGATACCTATCAAAACCGATATATTTGTTTATAAATTAATCTAGTTTTCAGCAAAGACTCGATAATCTTGGAAAAAGCACACACAACTGTAATTGGTCTATAATTTTGTTTTTTTACTACTAACCTGAGAAATAGACATTATTCAATCTATTTTTCTAAGAAAAAATTGAATTTCTCTCCCTAGGTTAATAATGAAAATAATGAAAAAATACCTAGGTCAATAATGAAAATGACGTCATGACTCAAGGATCTTGTCATGTTTCTATTGGTTCAATTTCAATTTCATGCGTCAATTTGAAAAAAAATACAGGTTTCTGTAGGTACATAGGAAGTTATATAAGCTGTTGATAGAGGGCACCACTTTCAAGAGGGCGTTCACAAAAAATAATTAGAACACAGATTTTAAACAAATTTTTTTATTTTCTACTAGCAGTAGTAAAAAAAATTCTATATATTCCTCGGTAGAGAAAGTCATTATATACCTCAAGCATTATAAACCTCGGCGCTGCGCGCCTCGGTTTATAAAAGCTTTTGGTATATAATGACCAACTTCTCTACCTAGGTATATAATATACTATTATTGGTTATATCGCCTGCTTTATGTAATGGAGTTATTTTTCCTAATTTTAATATTTCTGGAAATATACCTGTTGCAAGTACATTGTTAATGAGATTTGTCAAAATTGGCAGTAGTGGTTCAATAATTATGATAAGATCTTTTACGTTTATATTATCAAAACCTGCAGCTGAATTTTTATTTAGATTACTCAAAACTTCATAAATTTCCCTTTCATTTGTTTCCCTTAAATAAAAAGTCCTATCACATTCAAGCTCCCCTAAATCTACTCTAGTCTCCATTTGTGACCATTCCCTATTTACTGACTGTACAATTGATTCACCCACGCTTGCAAAGTATTTATTGAACTCATTTGCAATTCTCGCTGGATCAGATTGCAGCAAACCATTTATTTCCAGAGAGCCTACAGCACCTTTCTTTTTGTTTTTATTTATTAGAGAATTTATGACTTTCCACTGTTTTTTGGGGTTGCTCCCTGCATTGGACCACTGATTTGCAAAAAAGGATGTTTTTTGTTTACGTATTTCACAGTTAATCTTGTTTTTCAAAGTTTTGAATTCATCTTCAGTAGTTTTAGTAGGTTCATTATTAATTTTTAGTTGTTTTAATGCTTTATATTTATTATCTCGTTCCTTGATTAACTGTAAAATATCATAGGTCATCCAGTTATTACCTTCACGATGTTTTAGGGTACATTGGTATGAAGCTTCTTTTTTACATTTCTGAATTAACGTAGTTAGCTCTTGGAATGAGTGGATATCCTTATTATTTACATTTACAGCATCAAAGTTTTGTTTAAATTTATCTTTATTTAGTATACTAAAAGTTTTAGTTATTTTTGGTTTGTATACATCTAACTCTAATTCTATTCCTATAATTAAAGGATTATGATCAGACAATGCACAGTCAATCACAGAAACATCACATAAAATTTTATATAATTAATTTAATCCTAAAAAGATAAAAATTTATTTAATAACCAGATATTTTAGTGCTGGTAGGGTAGGTGCCTTACTTTTGCTATCACAAAAGCCCAATTTAACTTTTCTAAAAGTGCCATAGTCAGCGGGTCTTCATATTACTCTACCCATAAACCATCCAATATCATAAATACCGCATAATACATTTCCTGTTCAACCTTGATTCTCTCATTTTACATTTCCTCATCAATTTCCTCCGTTCTGTATAGATCTAAAAAGGTACCAATATGCTGAGGTTAAGGGATGCAAATCTGAAACCTATATTTGTACCTCAGTCAGGAGTGTCTCAAGGCTCTAATTTAGGACCCCTTCTTTTCATAATTATTGCAATAAATAAAATTGTTGGGAGTGTTGAAAATTCTTTAGCCCTATTATTTGCTGATGATTTTAAACTGTTTTTGGAAGTTATAACCAGTGAAGATTGCGATCTGCTTCAGGATGACTTTACCAATATTGTAATGTAAGCTGGTGTAGTGATAATAGTTTTAAACTGCATAAAGATAAATGTGATTGTATGTCAATTTCTTTAAACTGAAACACCATTGAGTATGATTATACTCTCAAAGGAACCAGCCCTAAAAGAGTTCACGAACAGAACGATTTAGGAATAATTTTTAAACCAGGTCTCTCTTTTTCTGACCATAACATTGCAAATGTTGAAAGTGCTCAAAAAGTGTCAGGTCTAATCATTAGAAATACGAAGAACTTAAATATTGATGTTAGCAGTTTAGTTTTACAGTTTTACCTCTTTTATAGTATGGCACCATAATATGGTCTCCTCAATATAGCGTTTGGATTAACATTATCAAGAGGGTTCAGAGAAAATTTTTAAAGGCTATGTACTTCAGAAAGTTTGGCACTTATTCCCAAAGAGGCTGCGACAATGATTATCTTCTGGGCTTGTTTAACAGGCTCTCGTTAAGTAAGAGAAGGATTAAAATATTTTTATGCACAATGTACAGAATCCTCAAAGGTGATATTGACTGATCATGAAATCTTGATTGGTGCAAACCGCGTTTTGATATCTTCAACTGTTTAGCCGCTAGAGGGCGATTCTCGATTTTGAGCAATATTGTGAAACCTTCATAACTTTTCTGTTTATGAAAATTGTAATTTATTTCCGTAAAAACTTTCTAGAAGAACTTTTTAAAGCAGAATTCAGTGTCGTCCTCAATTTTTTTCTAGTTGACCCCAACTTCGAAATATTGACCAAAGTCCGGTTTTTTTCAATACGACAACCTATATATTAATAGCTTATGGGAAAGCTCTGGTTTTGGTGATTTCAATAATACAGTGATCGCCAAAAAGTTTGCAACAAATGGGAAAATATTTTTTGATCAAGATATCAAAAAAAATGTTACGTGGGATCAATTCAGCATACCCATCAACAAAAAAAATCACTGTGATAAATGTCATGTGACCACAGTCATGGCGGCAAATTTAAAAAATTTGCCTTAAATATGTGAAAAGTGGGGTTAGACGACCAGAAATCAAAAAATTGTAAAGAGAAAAGTGGTTCAGGATCAGATTTTACGCCCATGTATCAATTTTTAAAAAGGTACAAGGATTTTTAATAAATATCAATTTTTTGGCCTGTTTTCTGGTAATTTAAAAAGATATCGAAAACATTTCGCAAAAATATTGGCTTAATTAAATTCAGAAAAGAGGTATTGGATCATTTAGAAAGATTTCATGATAATTCTAAATTTGTTAGTCCAAAATTTTGTTTTCTGTAGGTCATTGCAACAAGATCAGAGTGGTTATTGTTAGAAAGATTTTTACAGGTAATGACCAACGTGATTACAGGGACACTACGGTCCCTGTTTGGGAATCGGCCCACTGAGCAGTGGACTCAGGCTTCCCGTGCCAATCCTTGACGCGTTTCGTCCTTGTTAGGACTCATCAGAAGGACATAGGCTGAAGCTCCCTGTCCAAGCAAAAATTGAACTTCGTTGACCAGTCAGAAACAACTACTCCGAGGGCAAATACCCCTACCGGCGTTGTACTACACTGATTGGTCTGAGCTTTCGTTGGCAATGGAAATTGTTAGAAAGATTTTTACAGGTAATGACCAACGTGAATACAGGGACACTACGGTCCCTGTTTGGGAATCGGTCAACGAAGTTCAATTTTTGCTTGGACAGGGAGCTTCAGCCTATGTCCTTCTGATGAGTCCTAACAAGGACGAAACGCGTCAAGGATTGGCACGGGAAGCCTGAGTCCACTGCTCAGTGGGCCGATTCCCAAACAGGGACCGTAGTGTCCCTGTATTCACGTTGGTCATTACCTGTAAAAATCTTTCTAACAATTTCCATTGCCAACGAAAGCTCAGACCAATCAGTGTAGTACAACGCCGGTAGGGGTATTTGCCCTCGGAGTAGTTGTTTCTGACTGGTCAACGAAGTTCAAGATCAGAGTGGTCTGAAAATTAATTCTTAGTTTTTTACAGTTTGTCGCCGGACAATTAAGCAGAATTGCCGCACTGGTTTTTTTTTGTTAGTTCCACTTTGAATTATGTGAACCAGGCGGAAAGTTTTTGATATTTTTCAAATTACCAGAAAACAGGCCAAGAAATTGATATTTTCTAAAAATCCTTGTACCCTTTTGAAAGTTGACACATAGACGTAAAATCGAATTCTGAACCACTTTTCTCTACAATTTTTCGATTTCTGGTCATCTTACCCCACTTTTCACATATTGAAGGCGAACTTTTTAAATTTGCCGCCATGTTGGTCACATGACATCTGTCACAGTGATTTTTTTTGTTGCGGCAATTCTGCTTTATTGTCCCGCGACAAATTGTAAAAAACCAAGAATTAATTTTCCGACCACTCTGATTAGTGATGGGCAGATTCCTGGGAAAGTGTTTTTTTGGGAACGTTTCCGGGAGCATTTCCAGGAACGTTCCCTAAAATTGGGAATGTGAAGGAATGTTTGCAAAAACCAAAACAATAAACAAAATTGCCTGCATCTATTGAAAAAAAAAAAACAAAATTTTGAAAAATAAACTTGTTTTATTCGATAATGCATTTGAAAAATAAATACTAAGGAAATAAAATAGTATATTACATGCGGAGGTGGAAAGTGTTTCATTATTGTCGAGAGATACCTACTATGGTTCACCGAGGTGGTCAACCAATTCTCAAGACAATAATGTGAAAACTTTCCACCAAATTATGTATACTATTTTATTTTGAATCATCAACTATTGGAAAAAGTAAGGTAAAAATATGACAAAAAATGCAATTTCGACTGATAGTCTGACACCGACATTGACATCTTATGAAATTTCAACAATATGAACACATGGAACACATGTGACATTTACTTCTTAATACAAACATTGCACCTGAATTTGTGTTTAGGTGTGAAAGAACAATTTATCAGCGTTGAAAGTGATTTTTCCAGGCTGAAAGTTACTGTTCTCCTGCCACTTTCGGCCTGCTTCAAAGTAAACAAAAGTAAAGTGACATTTTCGAACCTTCAAACCAGTGAGGAATGTAAAAATTACATATATGGTTCAAAATAAAATATTTATACCTATGTCTTTGTACTCTTAACTCTTGAAATCAGTCAATCAGTGAAAAAACTTAAACATCACTACATTACTACTGTGTACATTGTAACTATAGAATAGAGGCACACACATATCAAGTAATAAAAAAATTGTATTGTAATATTGTACTAAACCCTGAAAATCTCGAAGTGCTAACAAAAAAAAGACAACTTGTTAATTGTTGCGCTTTTTGGTGTAGTAGGTTATTAGACTATAAAATATCATTCAATTTTGTTTTATCAAAAACATCCCCAGTTTTTGTTCACTTTCCCGACCTTAAAGGAAAGTTCCCGGAATGTTCCCTGGGAATGGGAAAGTTCCCTAGGGAACGTTCCCTTCGGCACATCACTAACTCTGATCTTGTTGCAATGACCTACAGAAAACAAAATTTTGGACTAACAAATTTAGAATTATTATGAAATTTTTCTAAATGATCCAATACCTCTTTTCTAAATTTAATTAGGCCAATATTTTTGCGAAATGTTTTCGATATTTTTTTAAATTACCAGAAAACTGGCCAAAAAATTGATATTTATTAAAAATCCTTGTACCTTTTTAAAAATTGACACATGGGCGTAAAATCCGATCCTGAACCACTTTCTTCTCTACAATTTTTCGATTTCTGGTCGTCTAACCCCCATTTTTCACATATTTAGGGCAAATTTTTTAAATTTGCCGCCATGACTGTGGTCACATGACATGTATCACAGTGATTTTTTTTTGTTGATGGGTATGCTGAATTGATCCCACGTAACATTTTTTTTTGATATCTTAATAAAAAAATATTTTCCCATTTGTTGCAAACTTTTTGGCGATCGCTGTATATAATAGATCTTTATTGAACGAATACAGTTCTGATTTCAATTACCCATAAAATGTGAAATTACTGGAATTCTAACGTCTCAATATATTCGAGAATTTGAGTTGTGGAAGGAAATAATATGAATAAAGATACTTGTTTAATGGTCATAGTCTGCTGTAATTATTCACATGGTAGAAACTTAGGAAAATGGTTCTAAAATTTGCCTCACGGACGATAAAGGACGACGCGTGAAGGGGGACAGAAACCAAATGCAACAAAAACTCGTAGCGATAGAATTTGAGAACTTAGCAAACTTACTAAAACAATCGAAAAATACTAACTAATTAGCCTGATGACTAGACAAAGACAACAACTGATGCGTAGTGTAGCTTTATCTTCCGAGTGTTAGGATAGGATATTTTTTACTTCCAATTTGATAATATGCAATAAAATTAATATTAGTTATTTCCAAACGAGTGGCAAAGTAGTAATCACCTTTAGAATAATAGAAACAACTTTATTTTAATTTACCTACATTATCTTTTCAGCATCATCCAGAATTTTTAGCAATGGACTGCGGAGATACCAGAACATCTAGCAGCATCAGCATCAGCCACAACAGCTCAGCACATCATTTAGAAAATAAATTTGCTAAAATGAAAGAAGTTATTTTTTCCATAGAAAAGTACATTGACACAAGGGCTGAGGATGAAGCTATCAAAATTAATCAACATTTACTGGTAACGTATAACATATTTTAATTACTTTACTAACACAATTATTGAAATTTCCACTATTCCTCAACATTCACTGTCGATGGATTTTTTACTAGGTGAATCGCTTAATATACCTACTAGAAATTATTACCAGAAGTTTCTTGATCTTGAAATCAAGTTTTATTTTATTTTAATAAAATTATACTTGATTAGGCTCAGAGGTATGACGTCTGGACTTTTTGCTGATGTGGTAATAATTTCAATTGAGGTGTAAGTCCCAAAAAATGCAAGGTAATATCCACCTCAAACATACAGACATTTGTTATATCTACTAATAGAGTATGCAGAAGCATTGGTGATCATTTATTTTTATTCACCTTAACTTTCAAAGTCATCAATTTTCTTAAATAGTAAAGTCAATAATTGAACCTCCTTCTTAAGTTTTTCATTATCAGTTTTTACCATTAAAACTTCTTATTCATATGTGCAATACCCAATACCAAAATATCAACATTATTATCACAAGATTACAATCTTGTTTTGCTCAACAATTTTAGATTTATTTAGCACAGCTACCATGATAAACTTCTTTCCAATTATCACTTTAATAAACTTGACAATCTTCAAAACCTTCCTAGCAATCAGCCATCAAGCTTTCCAATTCCGATACATTCAAAATCGAGTAATATTTCACTTCTATACTTATAATAGATCTTCATCATCATAGGATTTCACCACTGAGGGGTAAGGTCTCCTTTATTGAATGTAAACATTCCAATGTGTTTGTTATTATTAAGTGTTGAAATTCCTTAAAGAGATAATAATAATATTAATTATTTATCAACAGACCAGCCAGATTAACATTATAAATTCTGAATAACAATAACTACTGTTAGAAAAATTCAATTAAATTAACAATTAATTAATAAAATTCAATATCTAATAACTAAAAACTAAACATCCTGTCGTATCATGCTCTTTAACCCCTCGAATAATAGATTGAAGAGATTTACCTCTCTTGGAAGTTGATTGGCATCTCTGCAGATTCGATACAGGACTAAAATAGCCATAATTGGTCCTGTGATATATTATCTTCAACATTTATTCTGTTTTGTAAATTTAGCAGGTACATGAATATATATACTTTGGAGCAGATCGGGACAATCAATTATAGTTATTTATGTATCAAGGGAATTATGAGGGTGTTAATACCCCAGGGCAACGTTTGCGTCCCGAGGGCCTCTGGCCCGTGGGACACCAATTGCCCGTGGGTAGATAATTTTATATCCTACTGAATTTACTGTATTCTATTTTTATAAAGGAATAAACCATAAATCAAAGTTTCTATTTTTTCTCAAAGTTTTACCTATTCAAGGTAAAAGCGGGAGTTATGATATCTTTAACTCCCGCGCGGGAGTTATGGAAATCCTTAACTCCCTTGGGAGTTAAGACCCTGTTTATGATTATCGTAACCAAGGTATTATATGGATATAATCGTTGATTATAATAGTTCAATAGGATATAATAGTTATTTATGTATCAAGGGAATTATGAAGGTTTTAATACCCCAGGGCAACGTTTGTGTCCCTCGGGCCTCCGGCAGGGTCTTAATTCCCGCGCGGGAGTTAAGGATAGCATAACTCCCAAGGGAGTTAAGGGTTTCTATAACTCCCGCTTTTACCTTGACTAGGTAAAACTTTGAGAAAAAATAGAAATTTTGGTTTATGGTTTATTCCTTTATAAAAATGGACAAGGTACAGTAAATTCCGCTAAGAAAGCGGTTGATTTCGGAATTTTCGGAAAACTTGGGCGCCACCCTTAGGATTATAGTGGTTAAGGGCCCACGTGCTCAGGTAGCTTTTAAACAGTGGAGGCGGACCAGAGGTCACTGTGCAGTCCCCAAAAATGAAACACACATTCCAACCAGGAAAGTAGTTTTTATTGTTTACCCAATAATTTATAATACAATAAGGAAATGCAAGAAACTTAATTAAGGTACGGATTTATACGGACTTTGGCAATTCTTGATCTAAAAATTCGGTTAACCTTCGCTCTTCAGTTGGTGTAAAACTCGGTTTTGAATCTATTGGTCCGATAGGACTGCCTAGGGTCGGAAATGGTAAAAGCTTATTGCCTAGGCGGACTTCCCCGGTACCTAGGTCTAGATGGAACTGGTGGCGGTTTAAAATATCCATTCCAAGCACGATTTCGGATGTCAGCTTTGGAAAGTAACTGAGGGATTCGACCAGGGTAATATGCTTGAATTTTAGCGGTATCTGGTAGGCTTCGGAGATGTCAATTATACCACCATTGGCTACTGTAGCACTGCGGACAACCGGTGGTACTGTCGGATAATTGTTCAGACGGCATATGTCGGCAGCGATGTCCCCTATGTACGAATTAGCAGATCCGGTATCTATCAATGCTAAAAACGGGGCATCATCAATGTAGATGCATACATGGGGTCTAACATCTGGGAGTCGAATCAAGTTCATTTCATTCGAACTAGTTCGGGAATTAGGTGAGATCTTCTGCTGACGCTGCTGGGCTGACCTCCGACTAGGACAGCACCTCCTTAGGTTTCTCGAATGTGAACGGTTGCAAGCGCAGTCTCGGGACATTATTCCACCTTTTCCGCAACGGGAGCAGAATAGCTTTGCAGTGCCTCGACATTCGGTTCTAAAGTGTCCAGTTTCCCCGCATCTCCAGCAAATCTGTCTTCCGGCTCGGTCATCTACGTTGTCGGACCTACGGTCTCGATTTCTAAATTCCATTCTATTAGGCCTTTCTGTTCTTTCTGGTGTACGGAGTTGTTTTACGGAAAGACCAGCTGGTGGTGAATTCGCTTTTCGGGAAGTGAACGGGACGACCTGTAGCTCGGATAGTAAACTTTCAATATCTCTTACGGTGCGGGAGAATGAAACCACATCGGTAACGTCACTTTTGCGAATATGTTGCCGGTAGTCGGGCAATAGATTCCTATACAACCACTGAAGTTCTTGTTCTGGAGTTAGGGTCTGCAGATCGGTTATATAACGGTGAGACGGTTCATGCGGTTTTTGAAGGCGACGACTAATTTCGATCTCTAGGTCGGCGGCATAATTAATCGGAATATAAAAGCTTCGGAAATCGTCCCAAGAATTCCAGTGTGCGCGGTTATTTCGGTACCATAGGCAGGTTTGTTAGCAGGCTTACGGTTAAGATACGGAGTGTTCTGGGCGGCGGTCGGAGCTAGCAAGTCTTTCTGATATGTCAGGTGGACGGTGGGTCTTACAGTGATCAAGCGATCCCGTTGACGGTCGGGCGGTTAGTGTTTTAAAATATTCAGGTGGACGGTTGGCTCTAGAGTCTCTTGAAGTTCTCCAGCTGACTCTCGGGCGGTGTGTTTCGAAGTGTTCAAGCTGAGAGCCGGGCGGTGAATGTTTGATATAGCTCAATCGTCTTGCTATATACTTCCTTGCGGTAGTGGGGAGACGTTCGACCACCAAAAATTGGTGGGGAGCTTTACGGAAATTCTCGGAATTTTAATAAATGTGGCAACCGGTCCAAGATACAATTATTCCTTCTGGGGAATTAGACTCGGCAACCTCGAATTAGTCGGAAAAGTTGTGTAATTCGATTTTCATATTTGCGCATGCGCAAAACGAATCTGGCGGAAAAGGGGTTCGGTATAGGTTGGTCGATTTTCGGTAAGCGCGACTTCGTGAAAAATTGCGGCGGACGGTTGGATTGTGTCTCACTACATCAGGGAAAAAAATTACAGATAGAGAACGGTGCATTTGCTCCGGCAATATACGGTCTGGCAATCAACTAAAAAACGGTACGGTAACGGACAACCTACGGTCATCGCCAAAACAAACGGCCTCTTGATTTTCCGGTAAGAAAGCGGTTGATTTCGGAAAACTCGGGCGCCACCTTTAGGATTATAGTGGTTAAGGGCCCACGTGCTCTAGGTAGCTTTCAAACAGTGGAGACGGAAAACCAGAGGTCACTGCGCAGTCCCTAAAAATGAAACACACATTTCAACCAAGACAGTAGTTTTACCCAATAATTTATAATACAATAAGAAAATGCAAGAAACTTAATTAGGGTACGGATTTATTCAAATGAAATGCTCAACCCAGAGAGAGAGCGTGTGAACGAGGATAAGACAGAGACGGAGTGATATGCGTCACGGTGCGGTCTGGTATAGCGCGGCGGTAAAAAGGCAAGAAGCTCCGGAATCGCGGTTGTACGGTCCAACTCTTACTGACGTCAGCGACTCGGATCAGAGCCCTATGGCGCATGCGTGAATTTATTGCTAGGCAGAAAGCAGGTCCCAGTGGAATACGAGGTCAAAAGAAGTGTAGACAAAGAGTGCTACCCTGTACGTGTTCCAGCCCGTAGTTCCGCTCTTGCAGTGTATACTAAGAGAGAGAGAGAGAGTACCTGCCTTCTTACCCATACCTATTACTTACTGGGCCATCATCCGGCGTCGCGACGACGCTGACGTCGGGGAGCGGCGGCGGTTAAAACGGACCTACCTTGATTGTAGCTGGCGGCTGTTTCTGGTCGGCAGGTCTGGTCGGTATCGGAGCTCGGCTAGAAGTGGCCGTCCGCAGAGCGTGCCGCCCTATAAATAAGCGAGAGGCAGCGCGTCACGTCGTCGTCGGCCGGCAGCGCAAATACCAGCGGTGGGAATTGAGTTTTTGAACCGCGGCGCGCACTTCGGTTTGATACTGGAGTGTGTTTTGCAAGCGAGGTCACGCGTCGTTGAAAAAATATCGGTACGAATTCAATTTAATTAACGGAAACGCGGATAAAACAGTGGCAGGCAAGCAGTGGATAAGGTTGGCAAAAAATAGAGAAAAATGGAAACGATGATAAGCAGAAACCTAAGTACATCCAGGAGTGGATGGATAGACTGACAAAGAACAAAAAATAAATTCCCTATTAGACGAATTAATTGCTTTAATTTTTAATGTACTTTTCAGAAAGAAATACTCATCAAGCCTAGCATAATTTTTTCAAATCAAACAACCAATAGAATTTTTTCAATTTCAGGCACTCAGCTTATCTTTGGACCTAAATATATTTGACCCGAACTCATACATTGCAAGCAAATTCTTCATAAGCATCTACAACATAATGAACGCTTTAGAACCACGATCATTAACCAGCTGGTATTGCGTCGACGTCTTGCTAAATGCCTGCAAAAATGCATCAGCTAGACGAGCGCTGATGGAAACTTATCAATTTTTACCATGCTTGGCTCGCATAGTAGGCGACCAGCATACAATGGATAAAAATTTGAGACTTTTGAGGCTTATATTATGTATAACCTGCGGTATCAAAATTCGTTGGCATGTTCCCCATATGACTCACTTAATGTTGATTTTGTGCAAATGGATTGAGAGGAAAGAATCTGAAATAAGTTCTTTGGCATTAGGAATATTAGTTAACCTATGCTATAAGAACGTGCACAGTGTATATATTCTACAAAGAAATGTGGATTTAAAAAAGTTTATAAGGATGTGTTTGGCCTTAAAGGTAAGTTGGATATTTTTCCTATTAAAATGCCTGCATGCATATTTTCAGGGACCAATGATTGAAGTCTATGTATCCCAAATATCAATAGTTTTGGAACACATATCTGGAGAGACTCCAGCATTTATGTTTCCTTCTTTAATAGAAAATACATTTACAGCAGTTGTGGAAGCATCTAGAAAGAAAGACAGTATAGTTTTAAAACAAATTATTGAATTTTTTATGGAATTTGTTAAAAATAATAACTATAATATGACTAGCTTTAATAATAAAGAGAGTATTGAAAATATTATGAATGTAAGTTTCCTAAAAATAATGATTATTTTATAATAAATTACCAGTTTTGTTTTTTTTTTCAGTTAATAGACACCAAAAATAGTAATTTTCAAGATCCAGAGTGTCTTGCAGTTATCCTAGAATTTATAAATTTTCTCATTGAGATCAAAGTGCCCCAAATGGCAAGTCTATATTCTGAAATAATTTCTTTAGCCCTAAGATGGATTCAGGAATCCACTGTATCAGTCAAAGCCCTGACTGTATTAAAAACTATTGCTGTAAATATGGACAAAAAGGACGAAAAATTATTAGAATCACTAGTCGGTAGTTTAAAGGTGTTTTTGTTGATTTTACATTCGTTCAAAGAGGATAAAACAATACTTAGTAATACTGAGTATATTAAAAGGCAAGTTTGATTTTTTAAAACTTTTTTGTCTTAACAAAGTTTTTTCAAATTTAGGTTGGCAGCCTTACTACAGCTTTTGACTGTATTGGTTCCAGTAAAATCAAAATCAATCAGCAATAAAATTGCCACAGAACTTAATGAAGAAATGTTTACAAATATACTTTTTCCAGTCCAAAGTGATAATAATATACAACGCTTAGGGGAAACCACTAGTTCTACTGATGGAATCAATTTGTATATTTATACTTTAGCCTTAATAGCAAAACTGGCGGAATGTAGCAATAGCTGGTTGGTTTTCCAAAACAAAATTTTAGATAATCCACAGATTCACTTGATTATGGCCCAAGCGATATGTGGTAGCCCTTCTGAAGTCAAGAAAATTGCTCTAGAACTGTCTCATTCTTGTTCTGATGGAGTTGCCAGTGCGGTGGCTAATCTTCTATCGAATAATACAGGAAAAGAGCCAAATGGTGCTGTGTTCGCTTCACAGACACCAGATATGAGCTTTAGTTTATTTCCGGTATGCCAGCAAGAACGACTTGAGACTATAATGGACAATTTTGAGGTAAATTAAAGAATAAAATATAGGAAATGGAAAAATACTGTTAAATCTATAAAATCACTAGCTTTGTTCCCAAAGATTATAGGCAACAATGCTCGTTGTGGACTATTGCATTTTAAATCAGGGTTGTTATGTTTGAAACAATTTTATGTTAAAGTTCCATCCCAACTTAAATTAAACCTTACAATACATTCCCAAACTCATCTAAGATAGTGCTTCACATTTTTTCCATTGTCTTAAGTTATTTTTCAACCAAAACTTTATATTTTTCTGTCTGGTATTGTATATATATTTTACTCTAAACATTCAATTTCTATCAATTATAAAGTTGAAACTTGAGTTATTTATTTTCATTTCCTAAAATTTAATTAACAAAACCATCATACAATAAACCTGTCATTTTTTTTGTAGAGACATTTAGCGAATAATACTGTAGGCAACATAGCAACTTCCGAGGTTATGGAACTCTACACATACAAGTTTTCATATTTGTCCCAAGCAGAAAGAGCAGCATTATCAAGTTTGGAAGCGGCGACAAAGCATTGCACACAATTACAGCATGGGTGAGGAGTTGTCTTAAGTTGCTTTTAACACTTATTTAGCAGTTTAATACCAATCTAACTAATGTCATAATGATTTTCTCAGTAATTCGCAACTAACTTACGAAGTTAGAAATCTTCAACAATTGGAAATGTACAACACACAAAAACTGGAGGAATTATCCAAGAAGAATGACGCTGTCACTACGGATTTGAAACAAGTCCAAAATAAGTAAATAATAAATTTTCAAATAAATTATTTCAATTTATTATTTTGTTTTTGTAGACTTGGCGCTGAAAAGGGAAAATATGCAGCAATGAAATTAGAATTTGATAAGAATATGAAAGATTTGGAAGAAAAGGAATCGGCACTAAATGAATTGAAAGAAAAACACGTAAAATTACAACATCTGTTCAGTAGAGTACAAGAAAATTGCAAAAAACACGAGTTAAAGGAAGTAAAGCATGAGAAAATCATTAAAGACTGCCAAGAGAGGATTAATGATTATACTAATGTAAGCGTCAGATTATTTTTTTTTTGGCATTCATAATGTTATGATTTTATGTTACAGCAAATAGAAGAATTTAAAAAACGTGTCGAACAACAACAAATTGCACTGGAAGAAACAAGAACCGCTTTGCAGGCAAAGTCTGCCATTCTCGACAGTATCACAAGGATGGCTAATTCTTCAAATTGCTGCTGAAATCAATTGTTTTGTGGTAGAGTAAGAATGTAAATATTTGAATTATTTATAAGGGAAGAAGTTGAACTTTGCAATGGTTAATTATATAGGCTTAAAGAGAATCTGCATAACTTTATATCCATAGAGGAGATTTGTCTTCTTTTTGGTATTTTTAATTTAATTTAAAATTGTCTTTTTAGAGAGGAATTAAGACTGTATATTATTTTAGACTTTTCCTAATCTCTATTCTGATTTCATTTATGCCTGATGTAAACAATAAATATAGTGTGAGTAGTCTTTTGTCAAATTAGATGTATGCTACTGCACTATGTTTATTTTTCACATTAGGCGTTATTGAAATCTGAATAGAGTTTGCTTGCTTTTATTTTAATATACTGTGATTACCATTTTAGTTGAAATCAGTTATTTTTATGAGCTTCATTTTTAAGGCAATAGGATTTCTATGTCCATGAAGAAAATGTTATGTAGTAGGTAGTGGATACATTTTTTTTATAAGGAAAACTGTCATGCTGAATCTCTTGTTTCAGCATACAGTGAGGCTCCAAACATTTGGTACAACAAAAGAGAAGAACTATTGAATGTACTAAAGCACTTTCGTTTGATAAAGGAAATGAACGAAAATTAGTGGGTATTTTGGATAAGTTCAGGCAAGGAAGTTTTTTCCAAAAAAAATAAAATAAAGAAAACTAAATAATAGAAGACAGTTTAAATCAAGTCCCTCGCTGATCAGTAAATACTGAATTTTTCCTTTTCGGTACAGTACAGGGTGGCCCAAATTCAAGCCTCATCATTGGGATCTCGGTAACCGTAAGAGATACGGGGTCGGTTAAATCATGGCAAAGCTGCGCAATTTTATGACCAATAGAATGCCGTTTTGAAACTAGAAAGATTCCAAATACTTCCGGAGATATTCGGAAAAAACCGAAACTTTGTAAAATCGTCTTTATTTTTTCCTGGGCTTATTTGAAAAGCAATTTTTAAATAAATGTCACTTCATCGTTGTCACTTTTTTCCCTTTAGATTTAGAAGATGGTGCTACTAAATTTAAAATTCGATGTTTCGTCTTCAGGCGGCCATCCTTTTTTTAAATACGGACCTGGATTTTTTATTTGCGATTTTGTCATCTTTAGGCATCCTAGAACCGATACTGTTTATAATTTTTCACTAACACAGTAAAAAAAGCAGGTCCGTATTTAAAAAAAAATAAATTGATGATGATTCCAGAGGAACGAAACGTTTGATTTTAAATTTAATACCGCCATCTTGTAGAGAAGAAAAAGTGACAATGGGAATGTAAAATTAGTTTTTCACAATCTTTTTAAATAAAATCAGGAAAAAATTAAAACTATACGAAAAAAACATGAACTCTTCGTTTTTCTTAAATTTTTTCATGATTCCATTTAAAAATCGTTTTTTTCCGAATATCTCCGGAAGTATTCGAAATCTTTCTAGTTTCAAAACGCCATTCTATTGGTCATAAAATTGCGCCACTTTGCCATAATTTAACCGACCCCGTATCTGTTACGGTTACTGAGATCCCAATGATGAAGCTCGAATTTGGACCACCCTGTACAGAATAAATAGGTCCTGGATCGATTCTAAATCTGAACTAGTTTCATTTTCAGATAAACTTGCTGGTAACTATCTGCAAGATAAATATACTGTTGTATAACTCCATTGCATTACAGATTGCTTTTTTATCTAGATTGCATAGCTCAGTTTATCAGAAGATGAATAAACTGGCCCTTAGGGATGTAAAGGTGTACTATTCAAGAGCATTTCGACCGAACGAGCTAATAAATAAATAGGTAAAGCTAGTAAACGAAGCGGAAGCGAACGTAAATCTGAGCACACTACACAAGATAGCCTATCCTCATAAGGCCTGTGAGAAGTGTAGTTGTAATCTCAAGCCCCCCACCATGCCAAAGTACCAGTGATGACGTAGCCAGCGTGTCTTTTTTCGCCGTGATGTAGGGTGTTTGCACCACAGGTTATGATTCCGCTGGTTTCTGTTTCAGGTCATATGATGTATCGTTTTCGACGTCATCAAGGGTGTCCTTAGCGGCCGTAGATTAAAATATGAATTTATGAAGAAATAGTATAATATTTAACAAGCGTATAATGTAGGCCATATTAGCCATAGCCATTATACGCGAGTCAAATACTATGCTTTATCTACGACTATTCATTTTATTAGAAAACAGGTGAAAATTTGCAGATTTGACGAAAATTAGTTGGTGCCATAGGCTGTGGTTAAACACAATTTAACAACTGAAAACTGCAAACGTTCAATACACTTATTTTTTTTTTAAGTTGCCCTAGTAACAACAATCCAAACAAGCTCGTTTCTTTTTTTTTTAATTCTATTTTGGTATTTTGGAACGCTATCGTGACGTCATTGTTTTTCCAACCAAAGTGGGTTACCAAAACGTGCCGAAATCGTCTTTAGTTAATGACGTCGGCAATGGTGATACGGAAATACACCAATAAGCAATCCTTACCGTGCGTTCGGTATAAGAAAGTTCTCGTGCGGTTCTGGTACGCTTTAGGGGTCGCTCAAAATATTAGTTTTCAGTGCGCAAAGTTATGTTTTCCCGCACGCAAAAGCAGTTAGACGAACGACGCGAAGCGGAGTTCGGATAAGCTTTAAGTGCAGGAAAACTACTTTGCGCACGTGTTAAGAACAATATTTTTTTCTACGAGTGAAATGAAATAACTATATTTACTTCTTTTTTGAATTTTTAATTTTTATAGGCATCAAAAACAACTTGCTATAACTAACTAGGTATATCTAAATCGGCCAAAACATTTTTTCGGCCCACTCTCCGCGGGGCTTTGCCCCCTAAAAAAGAGGGCCCCACGGAGCTGGGCCCCCCAAACATAGGGCTCCCGCGGGGTTTAGCCCTCTAAAAAGGAGCCCCAGCGGGGCTGGGCCCCTCAAAAAGGGGGATCCCGCGGGGCTCCGCCCCCCCAAATAGGAGACTCCCGCAGGGCTTTGCCCCCCCAAATAGGGGGCCCCAGGATTTTTTTATAGGTACCAGAAAAAAAAGTGTGCAAGAAAAAAAAATCCCGCATAGCGAAGCGCGTTTTTGTTTTTCTAAATTCAATTACGTGGACGGGTTAGCTTGGGTTAGTTTGAAAATGATTTTTTTGAGCGGTTTTAAAGGCATTTTATTACGCCGTTACAATTTGTTTCACTTTAATTTTACTTTAATTTCATGTTTGACATAAAATATACAAAATCATGATTACTGCTAATATTTTACATGATTTTGGAAATTATATGCGTACGCCCATGAGCGGTAGAACATGCGTAGACGAGCATAGCGCGCGACCATGGAACTATGCGAAACCTCGCTGTTTACTGCAAATTATTGTTGAGCGATTGTTAATAAAATATATCATCATTTAAAACAGGCATTTCAACACAACTAAATAGTTTCTAATTAAGAAGGAGCAAGCGACAAAGCTTATATTACATGCTATGTGAATATCTATATATATAAAACACAGTTGTGTTGGTATTTGAGCACCTATAACTCGAGAACGGCTGGACTGATTTTTATGATTTTTGCTTTATTGGATTTGTCTTTGTCCATCCTAGGATAATAAATCGAAAAAATCCAAAAAAAAAAAAATATCTATTTTACTTATTTATGAAAAAAACTCACTAAGCCCGCATACGGCGCCATCTCTTATAATCGATACCAAGTTTACCGTCACATTTTCATTGCAAACCATGTGGATTTTATTGTCACACACTTTGCACAAAAACAATTTGAGGAAAGCACTTTATTTTTAATTGTTCTTCACAGTAAAAATGTCCAAAAATAAATAGAATGACAATGTTTTAATTGTGTATTTTATTTTGTTGTTGGTTCGTTCATTCCGAAAGAGCGCGAACTGGTCTACCTGTCATTTCTTGACGCTTGACCATTGACGTTCTGTGGCTAAGTTCCGTTTCTCCTCTTAGGCATCCCTTGACAGCCGTGTTCCGTGCCCACTGTTCGGAGTGTTCCGTCCGGCTGGTGTCGAGTGGCAGAGAGCCAGGTTATGAGTCCGCCACAACCATTTTGTATACGGCGCCATATATGATAGGTACCTAGAACGAAGCTCGCCGTTGCGCGGTAATTTCAATGCAGATACAGTAGAACAGAATACTGCTAAGGAACTGGAGCTATTCTGAACAGAACTATTCCACTATTCCGATCAGATAAAGTGGTGCAGAAAGAGTAGATCAGATAGAATAGTGCAGATACAGTAGAACAGATGGAATATTGCAGTGCATGCAATGCAGATAAAATGGAACAGGGCTGCGCTGGAGATTTTTTTTGTTTTCTTTACATTTTTTGAACATTCCTGTGCCTGAGTTTATTTATTTGGTGGTACACTTTATGCCCACAAGATGCCTAAAAAGGGATGATGTAAAATTTTAATTTTAGGTGACTTCTGATCCAGAGAGTAAAAATTAATTTTCTTCGACCAAAGCCAAATTCACCATCGAAAAAAAATTAATTTAATTCAGTTAATAGATACGTTAACACAACATTTAATAGGTATTTAATAATTCAGAGGAGGTACGAAGTTCGCCGGGTCAGCTAGTTATACATATTTTCTCCCGATACTGACGTTTTGGTTTTGGCAAAAAGCAAATCCTTAGTTCCGTTCACGAAAAAAAGGAAACTGGTTCTGCGAGCGGCTCACAATTACCTCTCTCGGATGATGGAGTTACCTTGGACGCAAACTTATTTGGAACAACCATCTGAATAAAACAATATCACGAGCTACGGCCGCCACTTGGACATGCCGCAAACCCGTGGGAAAAACATGGGGGATAGGACCAAAAATCGTATATTTACCAAACGGTTGTCAAACCCAATCAACTAAGTCTCGTTAGTATGGCCAAAGACTATGCAAATAAATGCACAGGATAGTCTACGTAAAGCACAAAGGATGATCAGTCTGGAACTAACAGGAGGGGTTATGTCAACTTGTCCTACCGCAGCCTTAGAGGCACTCCTAACGGAAGGAGTCGGTGTGGCAATAACTGGACCAAACTTTAAACTCTCCTTAGCAAAGGATTTAACGCCCACAATATTTCAAGTCTAGGTACTGACTATAAACATCTGTGCCCAAGAGAGCCTTAAAAGAGGCCTTCCAAGAGAGCACATTTACATACTGTCCAGCAGTCAAGCGGATCTAAAGGCTCTAGAAGCTATCAATTGCATTCGCAGCTAGTATAGCAGGGTAAAAACATCCTTAAGCAACTTGTTGCGAGTTGGCTGGGAGAAACAAATTAACCCTGAAAGCGCTTTTCAAGTCCCAGAGCCTTTTTGTGGACTAATGAAAAGCTTCGTCTCCGAAGAAATCAACAGAGGGGAAAAGGACCGAACGCTATCTCATTGAAGATCCATTCCGGGTCTGAGATAGGCAACGAGGTTCATATCCATCTCAGCAAGGAGATCTGAACAACTTCTTGACAAGGACAGAAGATAAATTAAAAATTAGAACAGTCGTTAGTCTGCTCACTGGACACTGCTTGCTGAAATATCACCTAAAAACAATAGGCAAATCAGACAGAGACTCCTGTAGATCTTGGGAACCACCAAAAGGAACTACAAAAAATTCAATCAGAAGATTCACGCACAAAATATCTGGAAAGGAAGCAGTGGTTGAGCGGCTGGAACAAGATGTAACGACTTCAAAAATGCAACCTACAAATCCTACAATTTACAAACACATCCTACAAACTTAGATTCGAAACTTATTTTTACACTGGAATAGGAGAGAACTCAAGAACTATTTCTTTATCATCATAGGAAGAAGTTATCCTATAAAAAGGATAAGAAAAATTTTAGATAGCCTTTTGGAATGCTGTTTTACTGGCTCTTGGATCTCTTGGAAATAAATCATCGTTTACCGATCAAAACTTGAGTCTTCCCTGGAGGTCTTGAGTTTGGAATGGACATATGCTTGTATTTGAGAAGTTGGTGATGTCAGTTCTAACCGCTCAAGGCTTCCTTATGGTCTGAGGAAACCTCGAGGAGCTGAAATAAAAAATAAGGGTCCGTATTTAAAAAAATGAAGTTGATGATGGTGGCCCAAAGACGAGACGTCAGATTTTGAATATGATGGTACCATGTTGTAATAAGAAAAAAGTGACAATGATGAAGTGACATTTATTTTAAAATTGCTCTTCAAATAGACTCAGGAAAGAATAAAAATGATTTTGCAAAATTTTGGTTTTTTCCGAATATCTTCAGAAGTATTAGGAATTTTTCAAATTTCAAAACGGCATTTCATTGGTCATGAAATTGCACAACTTTGCCATAATTTAACCACTTTTAACCAACCTCGTATCTCTAATAGTTTCCGATATCTCAATGCTCACCCTCGAATTTGGGACACCCTGTATACATAACTCTTTTAATGTCAAGGAAATGAATGTGAATACAATGAATCTCAAATCTGTGTTTTTTTTAAAGATAAAAGTCAAAATGACATTATGTTGGCAATACAATGTAAAATTGTCAATCTTTCAAATTTTTTATGTAGAAAAGGCTTGTGTTGCCAACATAGTTACTCAATTTTTGACTTGGGGAATTATTTAAAAAAATAAAAAAAAACAGACTATCAATATCTCAAATCGCGGAGCAAGTAGCGATGACGAAGACGAAGAGACGTCTGTATATTTTAAAACATTTCAAATGTTGTGAATAATTGCTTTTCAACTTTAAATTATGCGCATGCGCAGTCTATCATCTATCTCGTGGTTGTTTTTTCTCTTTTTTGATATGTTCCTACATAAATACAGACAAATTAGGGACAGATCTAACAACGGTACCACTAAACAACATTTAAAAAATAATAAAAATTGAAAATGAGGTAATAACATTTATGTCAACTACGTGGCACTGACACATTTTATAGCGTTCCGACTGAAAACAGGAATTCTAATGCCCTAAGGTGTAAGGCCGGAGTTTCATGCATCCGTTTTTCCGTCGAAATATGTCCGAAAAGTCTTCTATTTTGACATATTTATATACGATTATGTCAGAATGGAATGTTTTTCGGACATATTTCGTCGGAAAAACGGATGCATGAAAATCCACCCTTACACCTTAGGGCATTAGAATTCCTTTAAAAAAAACCGGTTGCTTGCATACCGAAAAAGCACACGGGAATACAAACCAGACCGGACTACTACGCTAATACGGTACCGCTAACAATGCGGTATTTCAGATGATCCTGAGTTTCATTAGTTTTCCCTTGGTGTTTTTTATGGAGGAATTATTAGAAGTTGCTGTTCTTGCAGACGAGAATGGAGCATCAACTAAGAACTGTCGTACTTGTTAAATAACGTTACGGTATCTGAAACTTGGACAGCACGAGATCTCTCTATTATGATCTGAGTTTTCCTAGCTTGAATTTGCCGTTTGGTTATTTAAAAACTGTGCTCGGTGCAGCTTCACCTGCTCTTTGAGCAAAATACTGAACGCAAGGTTAGTAGTGTGTATTATCTTTGGCTTTAGGCGTATTTTAGCGAGAGTTTTAACCTATGGCGTTTCTGATTGGTAAATTCAGTGCGCACTGAGTGCATTTGCATCCTTTTAATCGACCTGTAGAAGAAAAAGATAGAAATAGAAAAAATTGCACTAGTTCTGCACTAAATCTACCAATCGGAAACGCCACTAGTAGTATGTTGTATTTACTTGGGATACCACATTTTAGCGATCATGGCTAACATACTATGACGTCACAACATAAAACATAACATAAAACTTGGCTGTGAACATGTAACCATCCTACGAGGGATAGTTACTGCTTGTAGTATGTCAGTGCATCTTTTTCTAATGCCCGATTGCACCATCTCTCTTAACTGAGGCTTAACGATAACTATCCCTTAAATTGACAGTTTTGCATGGGAAAATGTCACTTTAAGGAATAGTTATCTCTAAGCCTCGGTTAAGAGAGACGGTGCAATCGGGCATAAGTAACACGAAAATGAGCATATGGGCAAAACATCAGCTGACTACGCTACGATTACCAACACAGTTCTTTGTTCTTTTCTTTCCATTATAAATAGAGGATTGTTTTTCCCCATTTTGCTATGGTTTTCTGTGATTTTATTTTGGAGGTACCTATTTTTTAGGTTTTTTGCAAAAAAAAATCTTCACTTGTGCACAAAAGTGTATTTTTTTTGGCATGGGGTTCCCATAAAATTCAAAAATACCACAATCTATCGAAAATATTCGAAAATCTTCACTGGAGAAATAATATTGAAACTCGAAAACGCAAGATTTTGCAAAATTCAACAAACCCAAATAAACAACGATCATGGCGTCCTCTTTTAGACCCTTTGTCAAATACACTCCACATGTTGTTTGGGTAACTATGACGTCATGAATCGTAGTATGTGTAGTATGAGGGCGAGAACCCACGGGCGTAATTGACGTAAGCGTAACATGAGCGTAACTAATCATGTGATTTAATTTGTACGATTTCATTGGCGGCAATGCAACCATCTTGAATTTTTGACATTACGTTGCCGCTACGGCAAAAAGTTGGGTTTTGTTGAACTTTTCGGCGTAATCGTGGCAAATTTGTGACGTAATGTATGAGGTGAGTTCAGCTTGGCAGAACAGAGTTGGGGCGGATAAAGAGCAGTTTCATAGTAACCTGAACACAGAGCGAAAAGAGTAAAATGGTTAGTCGAACGCATTAGGAGCAAGGCGAGCCGCGGCCAATGAAGAAATGCCGCGACCCCCGAATGCTTATCCCCATCACAAACCGGAACATGTTTTTCTGCGGATATTTTGGGGAGCGATGCCATTTTTTGTACCAGGATCCCCAGGGAGCAACCAAGCCCTAAGCAAAAAAAATATTTTTTGAATTCTTTAGGTTAGGATCGTTAGGATAGTGAATTATTGAGAACCTAAATTTTACGCCTTTTTGGAATATAGGAAGTGCGCATGCTCGCTTCTCGAGTTTCATCTCGCGAGGTGGAGCTTATGGATATGGAGTTAATTATTTTCACTCTACTTGGCTGTACAAAAACGATGTGGAGCTTCCACTATTTGCTCCCAGTGGCCTGACCCGAACGATTTTGCAGTGAAAAGTGTCAAAGGAGTCGAAAGAGTTGCCAAGCCGAACTCACCTACTCATGATAGAACAATCACAGAAAATAAAAGGAAAAGGACTACAACAAATAAGTAAATTTTCATTACAACCTGGCAAAAAATAAACAATATATTTGTGTTAGAAAATGTTTTTGTTATTGTTTTGATGCACTACATGCGGGATGTTAAGCCAAAATTCGCGTAGAATTGACGTTCACGCCGATTGCGCTAACTACGCCCGTGGGGATTCGCCCTGATGTTTACTGGTCGCTAAAATACGCCTTTTGTTCACAATCTTTAGTTGTATTCCTTTCACACCTAGGAGGAGCTCCGGAACAGCTCCGGGGCTTCACGCGCTTATTCCTTTCGAAAAGTGTTTGTTGCACCACGCATATGTTCCCTGCAAATCGAGGGCGACTCAGCACCGAAGCGAGTAGCTCGAGTGTTTCAAGCTTTTGAAAGGAATACAACTTTTGATCCATCGAATTTGACGGAGCAAGAAAGAGCGTGCATACGAGATTTGAGACCGCTCTATTGCTCAAATCGAACACATAAATTTCGCTGAGTGCGAACGCACCTTTTTAAGCCGAACATGTGAATCCGTTTTCGATTGCTCTTTGATCAATCGGGAGCAGTTTTGGGTCGAAAGTCGAAAACGCTATGAATTGAACTCATTCGTTTGTGAACTGTAAATTGTTCGAAATGCTTTAGGGCGGGTATTATAAAACTGCTTTGACAGTTAACTTGAAGTTAACTTTTTGAATTACATGTAATTCCAGAAGTTAACTTTAAGTTAACTCTCAAAGTAGTTTTATAATACCCACCCTTAGTTCAGGTTCAAACTGCACCCGTTTGAGCAAGGCGACAATAGATGGCGCCACAATATCTAAACAGTAAAATGTCTCTGAAACAGTAAGTGGAAATGCCCTTCCCGTATTTTGCCGACCAATTTATTATTTCCATTGGGGGAATCCCCGAACTATGAAAAAAGAATCCCAGCAACAAGCCAAGCCTATAAAACCGTTATTGAACCCAACCTTGGTCCATTATCAAAGGGAAAATACGAGCACGAGCTTCAAAATTCAGTTTAGTGCCATACGTTCGCGTGTTTTTAGATTTCTAAATATTCCAACATGATACCGAAATTAATAATTTCCATATCTTTGGTTTATTTAATTTCGCCTGTAATATGTTATATTGATATTCGTGCTGATGGTGATGATAGTGATAACGGCAGTTTTAAGTAAGTAAATATTTTGAAAAAAAAAATCCCACATTGTTTTCTAGGAAAAATAGAAAAAACTATTTTTTATAATTTATTTGGCTCTAAAGTTTATAGTGAATTGGCAAATTAGGGGTTTGATAACCCTGGGAAAATGCATTTCGTACCTATTTTAAATCATACTATAAGAAGCCAGCAACAAGGAGCTCATATCACATGTGTCTCTAGTCTAAAATTATGATTTTATTTCAGCATAAGGCTAAATCGGCAAAAGACTGCTTTCGAACAACACTTGAACAATGCTCACATACTGAAGAAACACAACATTGATTTTTACTCGTTGTACAAAAAGCATCACCACAAAGCCAATAATAGGACTAATGATTCAATTGCTTTATACCGTTATATTGATGTAAGTATAGAAATTCTTGATTCCCATAAAGTTTGAGAGAAAATGGAAAAGTGAGCGGAAAAGTTTCTGAATTTCTACAAGATTGTAGAAACATAGAAACTCTTGTTTCCTGGCAAAATTTGTAATGGATTTATTTATTCATCATGTAGTATCAGCTAAACTTATTTCTTCCAGTTAAATTCATTTCTATGACTCATATGGAACACTGGATATTCCCTTTATCATGAGCGATAAGGACTTATTTTTCTTTGGCTTTCAAATAATAAACAAGATGAGTCATTATGCTTATGTTGGCAAGCAATCTAAAATTAGCTCCATCGCAAATTCATGTATCACTGCTTTTGCAAACAAGATAAATATTATCTTCTTGACACCCTATTTCCTATAAATTATTAAAATTTTACTGAGAAGTTTACTTACTTAACTTTCTGTATAATATTTTTGGAAGGTACCCTTTTAATTTCTGGTGCATTATTTGTGTTCATTATCACAATTTACTTCATGTACAATATTTTCCCAGTCCCTTTAACTTTTTTGTGCCACCGTGCATAAAAAAATGTAAATAAGAACAGTGTAGTGCTTGAAAAATTGTTCACAGAAAACATAATTTTGTTCATACAGGGTTTTGTAAAAAGTTTAAAAAACAAAAAAATATATTTTCTTATATGGGACACCCTGTATACTATGACATTTCTGGATTCTGGGGAAAATTTTAGACATATTTCATGTATAATGTCATATACCTATCTTGAACTGTTTTGGAAATAATGACAGTGGAAAATTGACTTTTTTGCATCTTTGACAGAGTGTAAAGGCTGGTTTATAGTTCCAACCTTTTTCCGTTTCTTTAACCTTATCCGTATCTTTAGCGTTTTCTTTTTCCTTAAGGAAATGTTGTGTTTATAGATTGGTTTTTAAATTTATCCATAACCCTTAAGAATGACATATATGACTTTTAACAGGTGATCATAACACAAACACAAAACAACTGATTTTTTTGTTCTATTCAAAATCTATTTTTGAGCTGGCGTAAGTAATGATTATCGAGAAGAAAAAAACAATTATTGTAGGAATACTGTATTTTTTTTATTAATCCACAATCCACAATCCACTATAACCACAAAACCTATAACCATAACATAACCTAGAACTTGTTCGGTGTAGAAAAAAAATCAAAACATGGATGCCAAAAATTTTCCTGCAAATTACGCATGCGCATCCGGATATTTCTTTATCTTTAACCGTAGAAGTTAAATATTAATTAACTTTCAAGGATACGGTTTAAACACTACGGAAAAGTATACGGAAAAGGAAATAGTATAAACACTCAAATTCTTTTACACGCTTTTTAACTCTAACGGTTAACGATAAATCTACGGAAAAGGAAAAAGCTTTGAACTATAAACAGGCCTTAAAACCTAAACGGTTGATTTTACAGCAAAACTGATCATACATGGCTTTTCTTATTTTTTTATAAAATATTATTTGATACTAACTTTGAAATTAATCCATGATTGAAAATTCCATTTCAATATTACCTTCGGTTAAATTCAAAGTTGGTGCCAAATGCTAGCTCATGAAAAGCTGTAGCTGTATATTATGACATTTCTGGATTCTACGGAAAATTCTTGACATATTTCATGTATAATGTCACATACCCAGCTTTAACTGTTTCAGAAATATTGACAGTTAAAAATTGACTTTTTTGCAACTTTGACAGGCTGTAAAGCCTAAACGGTTAATTTTACAGCAAAACCGATTCCACATAAACGTCTGTAGCTTTTCATAAGCTATCATTGGACATCAACCTTGAATTTAACCTGAGATTAAATTTAACTGGAATTTTTAATCATGGATTAACTTCAAAGATGCTGTCAAATGATAGTTTATAGAAAACTAAGATTAGAATGATTGATCGGTTTTGCTGTAAAATCAACCGTTCAGGCCGGGGATTCTAAAATCACGATTCGACATACGACTCGACAACGAGACGATTTTTCCGACGATTCTAGGTTAGAAATCTCATTGGAATTATACCTTTCGAGACGACAAGGCCGGTATCGTTGTCGAGTCGTGTGTCGAATCGTGATTTTAGAATCTCGGCCCAGGTTTTACAGTTTGTCAAAGATGCAAAAAAGTCAATTTTCAACTGTCAACATTTCTGAAACAGTTGAAGATAGAAATATGACATTGTACATGAAATATGTCTAGAATGTTCCGCAGAATCCAAAAATGTCATAATATACAGGGGGTACCATTTAAAAAAATAAAGTTGATACAAGCGAAGCTATTTTTGAAAATGAGGAGCTCATTTTACAAAAATTTCAAAATTTTCCAGAAAAAAATCACTCCAGGAAAAATTTTGAAAAACTAACTTTTTTAAGCAAGGAAAATTCTGGAAAATTGACTTTTTCAGGTAAAATTAGGGAAAACTCATCCTCTCACATTTCAATTTATTTATGGAAAACTAATAAAGCAAAACTTGTGAAATTTTTCCAGGAGAAAGAAGAAAATGAGGGGCTCATTAATAATGAGAAAATTTCGGCTCATTAATAATGAGAAAATTTTGAAATTTTCCTATTGTAGATTGTAGATTTCGGGGGAGTCGTTTCGGCTTTTCAGCCGCTCAGCACTGCTACTGAGCTTGCAGATATTTTGTGCGTGACTACATCTTAATTTGTCTCCAGGAAGCGTAGACTTCTGCCGAAGGAAGCTATTTTCCTGGGTGTCAGTTGGCCCACTTCTTCTGGTGACAGTGTTGCCCCCTCGAGGAATTTGAGCCTCTTGCAGAATTGGGCTGGACATTCGCAGAGCAGGTGCTCTGCGGTTTCTATTGCGTCTGAGCAGAATCTGCAGAGATCGTCTTCTGCTCTGCCCATTAACCTTAAATGGTATTTTACTGGGCAGTGTCCTGTGAGCAGTCCCACCACCAATCTGATGTCTGGTCTGCTCATGTTTAGGAGCTGTTCAGCTCTTTTTGCTGAAAGGGTAATAAACCTTTTTGACTGTCTGAATCCCGGTGGAAATTTTCCTATAATGAGTCATTATGGGAAAATTTCAAAATTTTCTAGTGAAAAATGACTCCAAGGAAAGTCGAGAGGAAAGTTCTGGAAAATTGACTTTTTTAAGCAAAATTTATCCTTTCACATTTCAATTCTTTTCTGGAAAACTGGCAAAGCAAAAATTGTGACATTTTTCCAAAATAAAAAGGAAAGTGAGGAGCTCATTATAGGAAAATTTCAAAATTTTCCAGTGGAAAATCACTCCAGGAAAAAAATCTGGAAAATTGACTTTTTTAGGATAAATTCACCCTCTTTAATTTAAATTTTTTTCTGGGAAACTGGCAAAAGCAAAATTGTGAAAATTTTCCAGAAAAAAGATTAAAGTAAAGAGCTCATTATAGCAAAATTTTAAAATTTACCAACGAAAAATCAGTTTATTAAAAATTTTGGAAAATTGACTTATTTAAGCAAAGTTAAGGGAAATTCACCCTCTTACATTTTAATTTTTTTCTGGAACACTGGTAGAGGGAAAACTTTAAAAATTTTCCAGGAAAATGAGAAAAGTGAGGAGCTCATTATGGGGAAATTTCGAAATTTTCAAGTGAGAAATCATTCCAGGGAAAATTCTGAAAAATTGATTTTTTCAAGTAAAATTAAGGAAAATTCATCGTCTCACGTACATTTCAATTTTTTTCTGGAAAACTAGCAAAAGAGGAAAAAGAGGAAAGTCAAGAGCTCATAATAAGAAAATTTCAAAATTTTTTAAAGGAAAATCGCTCCAGGAAAAGTTCTGAAAAAATGACTTTTTCAAGTAAAATTAAGAAAAATTCATCCTTTCACATTTCAATTTATTTCTGGAAAGCAGAAAATGAGGAGCTCATTATAGAAAAATTTCAAAATTTTGAAAAATCACTCCAAGGAAAGTCAAGAGGAAAGTTCTGGAAAATTGACTTGTTTTTAGCAAAACACATCCTTTCACATTTAAATTTTTTTCTCAATAACTGGCAAAGCAAAAATTGTGGAATTTTTTCAGAAGAAAGAGGAAAGTGAGGAACTCAATATAGGAAAATTTCGAAATTTTCTAGAGGAAAATGACTCCAGAAAAAATTCTGGAAAATTGAGTTATTTTAGCAAAATTAAGGAAAATTCACCCTTTCACATTTAATTTTTTTTTTTGAAAACTGGCAAAGGAAAAATTTTGAAAATTTTCCAGCAATAGAAGGAAAATGAGGAATTCATTTTACGAAAATTTCAAAATTTTCCAGTGAAAAATCACTATAGGAAAAATTTTGAAAAACTACCTTTTTTAAGCAAAATTAAGGAGAATTCACATCTTACATTTTAATTTTTTTCCAGAAATCTGGCGAAGGGAAAATTGTGAAATTTTTCCAGAAGAAAGAGAAAAGTGAGGAGCTCATAAGAAAATTTCAAAATTTTCCAGTGGAAAGTCACTCCAGGAAAAATTCTGGGAAATTGACTTTTTTAGGCAAAATTCACCCTCTTACATTTTAATTTTTTTCTGGGAAACTGGCAAAAGGAAAGTTGTGAGAATTTTCCAGAAAAAAAGATGAAAGTGAAGAGCTCATTTATATTGCAAAATTTTAAAATTTACCAATGAAAAATCACTCTATAAAAAATTCTGGAAAATTGACTTATTTAAGGAAAATTCACCCTCTTACATTTTAATTTTTTTCTGGAACACTGGCAGAGGGAAAACTTTGAAAATTTCCCAGGAAAAAGAGGAAAGTGAGGAGCTCATTATGGGGAAATTTCGAAATTTTCTAGTGATAAATCACTCCAGGAAAAATTCAAAGAAAATTGACTTATTTAGGCAAAATTAAGGAAAATTCACCCTCCAACATTTTAATTTTTTTCTGGAAAACTGGCAACGGGAAAATTTTGAAATTTTCACAGGAGAAAGAGGAAAGTGAGGAGCTTATTAGGGGAAAATTTCAAAATTTTCCAGTGATTATTTCATTCATTATAAAATAGACCCATCAGACAACATCATTTTTTGAATGAATTTTGTTTAAATAAGTGATTATTTCACAAGACCTTGTTTATCAGCGATTAAATTTTTGATTACCTTTTTTGACAGAATTTTGATAGAAATATTCTGACATTTTATAATAAATAGAACTCTTTGGATAGGATTAACGCCAACAATTCAATCCTAATTATTCAAGAAATAATTAATCTAGCCGCGTATACCACTCGACCTATAAATTTAAATGGATTAAACTATCCAAATATTTTTTGCATTATTTTGCTTTTTGGCAAAAAGTTTCATGCACAATGACTTTTAAATAAAATTTATTAAGTTATTGTGCATTCAACTATTTTCCAAGCAAAATCATGCTCAAAATATGTTGGATAGTTTAATCGATTAAATTTAAAGCTCTTGTGATATATGAAAAATCACTCCAGGAGAAATCTATTTATATATTTTCGGATAACTGAATAAACTCTATTCTAAGTTAAAAAATGTATTACAAAACAATAATTCCGAAGGTGCTCTATGAATTAATCTATGACTTAACTTTTTCTCTAAGTTATGACGTTATCGATGACGTAAGTAAAAACCTTCGTGCTGTGCAACGAACTATGTATATGTTTGTTTGAAATTTCAGACATAAAAACCCGGGTAAAAACCTATTTTTCAAAAAATGGCAAATGTTGACGTAAGTACAGGTTGATCTATTATAAATGTCACCCCCTGCTAACTTTTTCATTTGACGTTTTTGACAGATGTGTCAAATACAAAAGTTTCAAGAAATTGTCAAAAGTTTTCAACTAAGTCAGTTTTAGGCATACAGGTTGCATCAAAAAAGTGAAGCAGTGTGAAGTTATATTTTTTCAAATGGAACATCCTGTTTATTGTGGGCTTATTTGTTAGTCCCTTTCAATCTGATTTCAACGATATACGGTTTGATATGTTTATCTCTTGGTTTATCTCCAATAGTTATAAGGAAAAACGCAAAAGTCCCTTCATAGATCTCTCATGTTATTTTTTTTAAGTATATATATATAATAATAATATATAATAATGCTTTATTGTCAAAAAAATTATAACATAATTTGTAGACAAAGCCTTAAAGTTAAAAATACATATTATATACATCTACATGTATACAAAGTCAAAATAAAATGATATAAACATAAACAAATATAACATGAACAAATATAAAAATGAACAAATCACCTATAAACTATGATCCAGTGTGTGGAACGCTCAAAATTAAGTCAGAAAAAAGTCATTTACTTTATATAAGGCTCTCTCTGATAAATAGGATTTTAGAGCTATGCGAAATTTAGGAAGAGATGCTATGGACTTGATGACTACTGGCAGATGATTGTGCATTTTTTTTGCGTTGTATAGAATGGAGCTCTTAATTAACTCGGAGGATGGAGTTGGCAGATAAAGATCATGCTCCGCGTTTCTAAGTGGATAGTTATGCAATGGCCTTTCTGAAATACTGGGTAGGTGTTTGCGGATAAGGCAGACTGATTCTAGTATGAAAAGGGACGGAAGTGTTAATATTTTAAATTTTTTGAAAAAATCTTGGCAATGAGCTCTATTTTTTAATTTTAGGGAATATCTAATAGCTCTCTTTTGTAATTTAAAAATACGGTCAAATTGAGTCGCACAGCACGAGCCCCAGAATGGAAGGGCGTATCGAAGATGTGATTCGAAAAGGGCAAAGTAGACTGTTCTAGAAGTTGACAAGTTGAGTTCCTTGGAAACTGATCTTATCGCAAAGCAAGCGGAACTTAATTTTTTTGATAAAGAATCGATGTGCGAATTCCATTTTAGGGATTTGTCTATAATAAGGCCCAAAAACTTTACGGAATCAACGACGTCAATAGTAGTTGTGTTATTAAGTACAATAGGTTGCATCGTACTTCTATATGATAGAACTTTTGTTTTCGCAGCGTTGAAGCAGAGGAAGTTAGAGTCGCACCATGTTTTAATAGCCAACAAGTCGATGGACATGGTTCTATGAAGAGCTACAATATCCGGGTTGCTCCAAGTGAAACTAGTATCATCAGCAAAAATACAGATTTTACCGCTGATGTCTAGACTAGCAATATCGTTGATAAACAGCAAAAATAATATTGGACCCAACACGGAACCCTGTGGAACTCCACATTCTATTGGCTTACATGAAGACATCGTCGTGTCAACCCTCACAAGCTGTTTTCTGTTGTTAAGATACGACTTGAACCATTCCAGAGGAGAGCCTCGAATTCCATAATGCTGCAATTTGTTAATTAGGATATTATGACTTACACAGTCGAATGCTTTAGAAAAATCACAGAAAATTGATGCTGTGGAGTGCAAATTGTTCAAGCTAGAGAAGACATTATTGAAGACAGAGAACATAGCATCAATAGTGCATTTGTTGGTTAAAAATCCAAATTGGTGGATAGTTAGTATATTATATTTATGCAGAAATGATAGAAGCCTTTTCTTAACCAATCTTTCAATGATTTTGGATAAAGTAGGAAGAAGTGCAATTGGACGATAGTTCGACTCTTGGTCCTTATCACCTCCCTTGTGCAGAGGAATAATTATAGCCGTCTTGAGGCAATCTGGGAACACTCCTTGTTGAAAAGATTTATTTATTAAAGCAGTGAGGAGATTTAATGTACCTACACTCCGGTAAATTGAAGAACATTTTTAAAGTTAGTCCATCAGTCCCAGATGACACTTTGTTTTTTATGTCTTTAATTGTGCTGAAAAGCTCTAGTGTTTCTACGGGTGTTAGGAAGAAACTGTGTAAATTCATATTGGTACTGGAAAGATATGAAAGCGGATCGCGAGAAGGAGCTATAGTGGTCATTAAATTTTTTGCCACATTTACAAAGTAGTTATTCAGGTTCTCAGGGGAAGTAGAGGTTATACTGGAAGAGATAGCCTTATTTCTCAAGTCGTTGACAATAGACCACGTTTCTTTGGCAATATTTTCAGTTCTAGCGAACCGGTTGTTATAATAGGTGTCTTTGGCGGCTTTTATAGTTTTATGATAAATTTTTCTATAGAGTTTAACGTAATTTTGAAAGAAGAGACTGTCTGAAAATTTTTTTAGGTGTGACAATGAGCGCATGTTCTTTGCCGATGTCCGCAAGCCTTTAGTAGTCCAGGGTTTATGTTGCTTATTTTTGATAGGCCTGAGGGGAAATGCTTTGAAAGCCAAACCAGATAATTTATTTGAAAATGTTGAAAATGCATTATTGATGTCATCAGAGAGGCAACCCCAGTCAATTGTTTGACATGAGCGCTTGAAATTCAGGAAATTTTTTTCCGAATAAATTCGGCGAAACTTACGTGGGGCAATCCTGCTATTGCTCTTTAGAGAAAAGTTTGTGAGTACTGCTTCATGATCTGAAAACCCTGAACTTAAGACAGTACAGTCAACAAAGCTTGGATCAAAAGATGACACGACGTAGTCGATAGTGCTAGATCTGGTTTTAGTTATTCGGGTTGGAGATTGAACATGCATGACCATACCAAAAGAGTCAAGTATAGACTGGAGAGAATCTTGAGCAGCACACACACTGGAAAAATCTATGTTAAAGTCGCCACATAAAATTAATTTACTCTTAAGAGGGAAAGACTCAAGCAAGCTTAGTAAGTTTTGAAAAAATGTAACCAAGTCAGCGTCCGGTGTTCTGTAAATACAAACAATGTAGAGGTCGTAGATATTGTTGTAGACTATAGAAAATTCGAATAATTTTTCAGATAATAAATTGTCGAACTTGGTTATCGCCGAAAAGTTGTTATTAGTGGACATTATTACAGTACCTCCATGAGATAGTATACTTCTAGTATACCTAGATACTGTAGTGTAGTTTTTGACAAACACAGGCTCGTCAATATTGAGCCAATGTTCTGTTATGGCAATAATTTCTGGAAAATGTAGGTGTTCTAATAATAAATATAATTCATCGGTTTTGTGCCTAATGGACTGAATATTGATGAGAAATACACTAAGCTTGCTATCGTTAATTGTTTCAGAGGGTGCTTGTTCCTCTATTCGCGTCAAGGTATCTAAAAATTTTTGTTATTTGGAGAACCACCAGAAAAGTACTTAGAATGACTCTCCCTAATTTTTTGAAGCTGTTGGATTTTTTCCGAAGAGAAAAACGATCTGAAGGCAGAAAGATCCGCTTCAACTTGAGCCGAACCGATGCCATAGGCGCTGTGGAAACGATAATACAGCTTGCGTAAGGAATCCACGTCACTCGGTAGGCCCTCTGATGCTAACACTAATTTAATGCTGGTGTTGGTGTAACCTTCAAAACACACATTGGGGGGCTGGTCGTGGAGATAGGCTAGGTAAAGCCTAAGAGTTTTTAAGATGGAAGGGTCTCTCAATCTAGCCAGTAGATAGCGTCCATTTGCTATATAAGTAATAATAATAACTTAGATATCTGGTTGTATTATAATATTTCACCCTGTATATTGATGAATAAATTTTGAACAATAAACTGTTTATAAAAAAAATTCTCTAAAGCTTAAATGGTATAATTTTTCTTTTTTCAATATTAAACCTTGAAAGGGGTTTTTATGTTTTTCCCTATAACTATTGAAGATAGACATATCAAACCATATATCGTTGAAATCAGGTTAAAACGGCCTAACAATTAAGCGTACAATATACAGGGTATTCCATTTAAAAAAATATAAGCTTTTTTTTTTATTTTTTTTTATTTATTTTTTAAATTTAGCTTCACATGGCTGCACTTTTTTGACGCACCCTGTATATCTGAAACTGACTTCGTTGAAAACTTTTGACAATTTCTTAAAACTTTTGTATTTGACACCTTTATCAAAAATGTCAAATGAAAAAGTTAGGAGCGGGTGACATTTATAATAGATCACCCTGTATAAACCCTCATGAAACTTACTTTTTTTCAAGTGTCTCATTTCCTTTCACAATTGCATTTGGAACTACTTAGAATGTTTCTTCTTCTTTCCTTCAATTTGTCATTTGTATCAGACGATAAAATTGATCTTTTTTTCATCTCCGTCCTTTTTTCTGACTCTGACTATTTAAATCATCACTTTTTTTTCTTTTCTCATAATAATGGCTGTATTTATCATATTGACATCAATATTTCATGTATAGTAATGGTATGGTTTCATTATTAGTTTTAGGAACTTCTTCCCTCGCTTTTTTCTCAGAAAACTTTTATATTCTCATGAGATTCACTTATCCAATACTCTAACAAAACATGGTGGCAAATAATGATTATTGTTGTAACCAACACATATATTTTTATTTTATCATATCTGGAAAATATTTATATAGTAGACATAAATTATAAATTTGTTATACAGATATAGAGGTATATTCTCAGGTTTATTCAGTTTCCAGAACCTTAAAAGCTCTCAAAAAAGAATAAAAAATTATACCCATAATAATATTTTGTTTGAAAATTACCACTAAAACCTCAAAATTGTTATTGCAGAATGAATTCTATGGGAAAATTGTAATTGGTCATCCAGGACAAACATTGAATGTAGCTTTTGACACTGCCTGGAGCTTGTCTTGGGTTTTATCATCCGAATGCAGTGGTAGTTTTAGCTTAACAAATATTGGATGCTGTAAGTGGAAATTAAATAGTTTATATAATTATATACAAATAATTTTATCTTATTTTAGTATTCCACAATACCTACAATCATAAGAGGTCGTCCGAATATAGACCTGATGGAAGAAAAATTGTTGTGCCAGATGGAAATTCTGAATTGAGTGGATATTTTTCTTTTGACAATATTTCAGTTAGTCCCTCCTTGAATTTTGTAATGTCCAATTTCACTCTTTTTTTTTTCTAGATTGCTCATTCCAATGTAACCGATTTTTCTTTTGTTGAAATGACCAAGGTGCCCTTCAATTTACTTTTCAGCAAAATAGATGGTGTTCTAGGACTGGGATTACAAAACGATGCCTACAAACCATTCTTTTATACACTACTGGACCAAGGAAAAATTAAGGAACCTATTTTCACCGTTTATCTAAACAGGTATAATACACGCTTTTTGTTCAAAAACAGTTTTTTAATTATAATTATTTTAATTTAGAGATAAACAATCTGATCATGGAGGCAACGTTATAATGGGATTTATTGAAATGAGACATGTACATTCAAGAAAAGGCCCTAACAATGAAACTATTTATGATCCTATTAAGTATATGCCAGTCAAGCCAGGATATCTTTGGCAGTTTGATCTAGATAGGTAAATAAATAATTACATTTATTTCAAATCTTACTATATATTCAAGAGATAAGTGACATGTTTATACAGGAATATCTCAATTCGTAAGGTCCTGAATTGGCTTACCATTTCATATTTTAAACTTTATCTCTGGAGAAATAATGCTTGTTAGTTTATGTGGAAAAGTAATAAAATATAATTAGGTATCCAGACCTGCAAATAATGCATTTCAATTTTTTTTACAACTAAAAATATACTGCACTTATGCCATCTCAGCTATTCCTACGTAATTTTATGTGTACCTATTCTCTTCATCATCTAGTTCTCCTGTAACTTTCAATGTAGACATACTCCTGCACATATAGTTCCCTGTTTAGTACCCAATTCATGGGAAAAAAACGCATGAGTCTGATATACTCCTTGCTGAATCAAATATTTCTCAAAAATTTAATTGATCTTTACCTAATTATCTACAAGACTTACTTACATGTTTTTGAGGGTTTTTATTGGACTAGTGCAATGTTTAAACTTAAAATATTACTCTATGCACTTGATGCTTTATTTCTATAGGTTTATTATTTGGTCTCAGGAGTTATTTCAATGCCCCGTTTTATATTTCTGTCACTTTCCAGTGTATACATTGCGAATGCATCAGGACCGATCATAAGATTCTGTACCAGTGGAAAATGCAATGCAATCACTGACACCAGCTCGAATAATATTTTAGGACCTCCAGCAGATATTGAAGCGATTCATGCCGCAATGGAAGCAAAACCCTTCTATTTGAATAGATCTACTGTAAGTGCTAAATTCTATAATCACAGGTAAAATGATGTTTTTGTTTGATTTAAGGTAAATTGTGATACCATTAACAAACTTCCTGTAATCAACTTTACAATCGGAGGACAAGATTTTATGTTGAAGGGCCGTGATTATACAGTAAAAGTAAGTACCTATAAGATATTGTCTTTATTGAAAGCTTTTCAATTAAATTCTATTTCAGTTGTCCTATTTATCGATCACAATCTGCCTGTCAGCCTTCGTTCCTCACGACTACACTGACTTTTGGGTTTTGGGTGGAGCCTTTTTGTCTGAATATTATACCATTTATAATGTACAAGACAAGAGGATTGGAATTGTTAAAGCAGCTTAAGATATGGAATATCGCTTTTGTTTACGCTTATTTGTAGTGTATAGAAATCTGTTTGCAAATACTGAATTTCTTAGTTTAAAGTTGCCATATTGTCTCATCTTTTAAGTAGAGATTCACTGTTTGCATGCAGCCCATTTTAGTAGGCATGCTTTTTAGTACTTGAGGTATTATATATTTTTAATTTTTCAACCTGTTTTATATAAAAATTAAATTTATCAACATTTAATAAAACCGATTCTTCATTTAATTACTGCTTTCTATTGTGAACATTTGAAAAAGGGTAATGATGATTTTGATTAATTTAGAGAGAATGAAAAACATGCATCAACAAAAAACTAAAGAAAAGATTAAAAACACTCAATCAAATTCTCTACAAATAAATAATTTCAATCCAGCTTCAATCATTTTGCAGCTGGGAATCTGCCAATTTAAATGTAATCAAGCTCAAAATTTATGAATAAAAAGCAATTGAAGAACCTGTAATAGACAAAAATTGAAATAAAATAAGGCGGAAAATGTCCAATTTTGAAGTCTGGAAACTCGTATAAGACGCCCTTTTTGCCCTTAAATTACTCAAAATCTGAATGGAACAATATATTAAAAACAATTTTCCCCAACTTGAATTTTGAATCTGGTATATTCTAGAGCCAAAATCAAGCATTTTTTCCTCTGGAAGAACTAACCTGAACTAAAAACATTGAAAAGCAATTTTTCCCCAATTTGATTTTTGCCCCTGGACATTGGAATTGGAGAACTCACTTTCAATAAGTAGGTAAGTATATAAAGTCTTGAGATTCCAGTGTCCAAAATGAAAAACACTAGACAACAAAACAGTAAAAACTATTACCATATTATGTGGTCCAGACTTTTTTGAAGTTCTTACCATGACAACATAATTCTGGTGTCTTTTCCAGCTTCTTTCCTCACAAATCTCGCAGATTTAGGATTAAACTCTTGGTTATTAGTGGCTGCCGTAACAAAAAGTTTATAATTTAAGTTTCTTGTTTTGGAAAACTTTTATTTTCAACTTACTTACCTTTATTAAGTTTACCGATTGTAACTTGAATAAGCCCAATTTTCACACCACCCTAGAGGTACGAGCTGTCGATGAGTTTTTTTTTCAGAGTGGTATATAGGTACCCGATAGACCTAGTCCACTCGAAATTACACTTGTATTACAGCCAAAACGGTCAACTATTCATTGATCCAACCTTCACTCGCCAGCTAGGAATGCACCACTGTAAACACTTACCATAAATAGTATATATTAGTGCGACAAAAGGGGTCCAGGACAACTATGGCATTAGGATCCCCCGGGGCTTTCCTGCCTTGAAGATTCAGACGAATCATGAACCGTTTTTTGGGAATTGATGCACATATGCAATTTCAGCTGGAAGAGAAATGTAATTATCAGCAACTAAATCCGTGCAGTCATGTCCACCATTTCCAGTCATTTGTGGCCATCTCCAGAGCGAGAACCAGTTTGCAAGAGACGCTGTCCAATGTCCAAAGTAATGATGACAAAACTGGAAAAGACGTTAGGACAAAATGGACATAGAAAAGAGAAACCTGGAATGTTAGATAAATGTATTATTATTATGCCTGAAAAACACAAAAATGTATTATTATTATTATTAACCACCGAAAGAAATCCATAAAGCCTCTGTTGATCCATTTGTGCCATATCCAGAGCCAAAACCAACTTACTTCCTGGTTCAATTTGGAAAAGCGATTCCTGGAAAACAACTTTATGTTAGTGAAAATTCAATGTAGAAATGTTAGAAATTACCTATTTCAGCTTCCAATGATGTCCTACCCTGAATAAAATAAAATATCCAACGGTTTCCAGAGCATCCTATCCTGGAATATCCAACGGTGTTCAGAGCACCCTACCCCGAAAAGCATAAAATCCTCATAAACATATCCTGAATTTAAACGTAATCAAGCTCAAAATTCATGAATAAAAAGCAATTCAAGAACCTGTAATAGACAAAAATTGAAATAAAATAAGGCGGAAAATTCTAAATTTCCAATTTTAAAATCTGGAAACTTGTGGAAAAGGCCCTTTTTGCCCTTAAATTATTCTGGACTTTCTTGAGGAAGCTCACCTAAAAAATAAAAATGACACAATTTTTATGGTTATCAATTAATGAGCTCTGTTACATTTCAATGTTTTTCTGGGAAACTACTGAAGGAAAAATTGTGAAACTTCCAGGAGGAAAAAAGGAAAGTCAGGAGCTCATCATACTGAAATTTGAAACTCATATCCAGTGAAAAATAACAAAATGGGAAATTAATACAAATCAACCTGCAAAATTCAAAGTAAGCAAAAATGCACCCTCTTGCACTTGCACACTGATTTTTTTATGGTAAACTACTGAAGGGAATATTATAAAACTTTCAGCAGAAAAAGAGGAAAGTTAGGAGTTCATCATACTAAAATTTCAAAATGAATATGCACCTCTCAAAAATCCGTCTAGCAATTTTCACAAGCAGTGATATTGATTAGGCTCAGATGACTTCTGGACTTTGTTTGCTTACAGAGGGAGGCTCACCTAAAAAAAATAACACAACGGCAGGAAAATAGTTCGTGGATTTGTAGTTTGATTACTCAAATCAATTAAAATGTGCTAATAACATGGAAAGAGCATTAAAAAAAACATCAAAGTTATTTATAAAACCTCAACATCAACAGAAGTTCAATTTACTTACTTATAGTGGACGACGCTCTGTATACTTACTTTACTTGTTTACGTGAATACCTGAGCCATAATCGAGGCAAAAATGAAAGTCAGCTCTATCTAATAAGTTATGTTTTTGTTGAATGTGAAGAAAATGCTCATATAAACATAAGGAACATGTCAACACAAAGTTTCACCTCGTGTTCCAAAGTGTCTATATTTTTTTGCTAGATAATTAACTTGGCTCCTGGACTATTATTAGACCTACTAATCAACTATTGACTGGCTTTGCAAGAGTGCATATCCTACACCTCCATGAGTGTCTCAAAAAAATTGAATACTTTCAAATTGCCTTCTTGAAAAATATAGCTACTACAACTGGATAGCTACATGTCTCTCTACCAATCAGCTATAGAGTATTTTTGTGTTTATAGGTATGTAACTTCATATTGAGTTCATTTTGGAAATAGCTGAAAATGTTAGTGGACTACCATTAGCAATTAGATACCCATAGTTTAGGTTAGTGCTAATTTGGGTAGTTGTGTTAGATTAGTTGGGTTATTACTAGTGGTAGTGGCTTGAAATTTGCGATAATTAGGACTTATTTTGAGACACTTTTAAGACATTGGAGTATTCTACACAAAAACATCTTTGGATGATTTCCAGTGACAGCTAACATTTGTAGCTATGGATTTAAAGTGGCTTAAACAACCATTCAATTGAAAACTGGACAGAAATCATTTTTCTAGGGACACTCCAGCATTCTGTTATCGTATCCACATCCAGAATTATTCTGGATCATTCATCTCTCACACAGAATTCATCCATACTTCCTCCTTTTTTAACGCACTTTTGGAAAGCCAAGTCAAAAAAATAAATAAATGATGAAAATAGGCGGGTAAGATTTCCTGGAAAACTTCTTTCTCTGAGATTGAAAGTTCTAACTCTTGGACCTCCCTGGATCCTCTATAAAATTTACTAATTGCCCAATAACTATTTAAGTAAATAAAAAAACATTTAATGAGAAAGTTCTGGATTGTTCCAGACTCAAAATTTGAAAATTTTATCAGAAAAATCAACAATTGCTCATTCAAAATTGAAGAAATCCAGAAATCCCAATAACCAAAAAATAATTGTTGATACTACTTACCAAAATCCAGTAGCCATTGGTACACTAGGCACACGACGCGATAATCGGAAAATGGCGGCCGAAAAATCTTAACTTGTGTGAGAAAAATCGATAATTCCCGAACGCGACTGTACTTTATCTAACGGCAATCGGTACTCGCCATAGTGAGTTAAGCAAAAAAACTAATTGCGTAGTAGAGTAGTACCCCGACGGCAAATGTAAATCCATTGTTTCTAGCTATATACAGGGCCGAATTAGTATCAATTTTTTTTTTAAAAGTTTATTTTAGATTTGTTCTAACAAAGCAGAAAACTGTACAAAGTAAAGCCTAGAATCCGAAAATCGTGGACAAAGTGACTTCAAAACCGTTGTTGGGACGATTTTGAAACAGACCTTGATTATTATAACTTTCAATTTTTGTCTATTCCAGACGCTAAGCTCTCTGAAATAATTCCGAGGTTATTAAATTATTGTTCAAAATGTCGCTGGAAAGTCTTCTGAATGGCTTATTGAAGTTCTAACGTATTCTAACTTGGATTGAAGAGTTCTGGAGCATTTTAGAAGTTTTTCAGTAACTTCTAAATTGTTCCGACAAATTTTTAAGTATTTTAGAGTCCTATCCTGTCCTCCAAAAGGTTCTAAATTGGTTCAATAGAGTTCTAAAAGGTTTCTAGCTCTAAATTGATTCCTAATTGTTCTTAAATAACTCTGAGGTTTCTCAATTGTTCTTCGATTATTTTTGAGTAAATTATTAATAACTAAAAATCATCGAAAAGTGTAATAAATTGTCTATAATACCTGTGCAAAATTGGGCTTTGTAGCTTGTAGAGTTTTAGAGACATTGAGCCTCTAAGTTGAAATATACATACATACATTTTGTCCAAAACTTCAAACTCGATTTTCTCAATAACCGTAAATGCTAGCGATTTCAACTAAATACCATCTTGTAGCCCTTAATATTATACAATTTCTGTTCCAGTATCGCTTTTGGTTATTGACATATTTGAGATTCAAGATTTCCAAATTAAAATCCAAAGGGGGTAGGTACCTACCCTTAAAAAAAACTGCAAAAAATTGAAAATTTCTATTTTTGGATTTTTCCTAATTTTGATTTTAGAAATTGATAAAGCGAGTCCAAATTAGTCAGAAACAACTCTAACATCAATTATATTTGGAAATTACAATGAGAAACGAAATCCAAAAGGAAATTTCATTTTTGGCTCTGGACATTTTTTGAAATCTTGACATGCTCATGAATAATTGCTTATATCTTCGATTATTTTTAAGCAAATTAATAATTACTATACATCATTGAAAGGAGCATTAAATTCTCTAAAAGCCCGTGCAAAATTGGTTTTTGTAGATTGTGAAGTTTCCAAGATATTGAACTTCAAAGTAGAAATGTAGTTAAAATTTTGTCCAAAACTTTAAACTCGATTTTCTCAAAAACTATAAATGCTAGCGATTTCAGCTAAATACCATCTGAAAGCCATTTTCAAGAGCTTTAATTCCTGAAAATGTTGTTTCAGTATCGCTTTTAGTTACCGAGATATTTTGGGATTGAAGATTTGCAATCAAAAATCCAAAAGGGGTAGGTAAGTACCCTTGGAAAAAAGTGCAAAAAATTGAAAACTTTTATTTTTGGATTTTTCCTAATTTTTACTTTAGAGATCGATAGAGCGATTCCCAATTAGTCAGAAACAACTCTTACATCAATTACATTTGGAAAATTCAATGAGAAAAAAAATCCAGAAGGAAATCTCATTTTTGGCTCTGGACATTTTTTGAAATCTTGACATACTCAATAATCGCTTATATCTTCGATTATTTTTGAGCAAATTAATGATAACTATACATCATTGGAAAGAGCATTAAATTCTCTATAAGCCCGTGCAAAATTGGTTTTTGTAGATGGTAAAGTTTCTAAGATATTGAACTTCAAAGTAGAAATGTAGTTAAAATTTTGTCCAAAACTTTAAACTCGATTTTCTCAAAAACTATAAATGCTAGCGATTTCAGCTAAATACCATCTTTAAGCCATTTTAATTCCTGAAAATGTTGTTCCAGTATCGCTTTCAGTTACCGAGATATTTAAGATTGAAGATTTCCAATTAAAAATCCGAAGGGTGTACCTTTAAAAAAGTGCAAAAAATTGAAAAGTCCTAGTTTGCCATTTTTCTTAATTGTGACTTTAGAAATCAATAGAGCGAGTCCAAATTTGTCAGAAACAACTCTAACATCAATTACATTTGGAAATAGACCTATCTATTTTACCAGACAAAGAGGTAATAATACGAAAACTTCATTAAATAAAAAAAGACACAGAACGCTCATTGCGCAAGACGAGGCAAAACGTACCAAATTATGATAGACTTACGTAAAGCAATCCGTCCTTCTTATTTGCACAGGATAAAAAGGAAAGGAGAAAAACCGCGTGTTGTGCAACGTATTTGTCAATGAAAATGTCAAACAACTTTTGAATGACACTTGTCAAGTTGAATATCAACTTTAGATTTATTCTTGTCAGACCACATGCAATGAACAAGGATAAAGAGATGCCCAGCGTGCAAAACGATCACCACACACCTGTATTAGCTAGCCAATAAAAAGACATTGCCTCGTGTTGCGCGCGCATACCAGGTAAAAATAGATAGGTCTATTTCAATGAGAAAAAAAATCCAAACGGAAATCTCATTTTTGTCTCTGGACATTTTTTGAAATCTTGACATACTCATGAATAATTGCTTATATCTTCGATTATTTTTGAGCAACTTGATCAAAATCATATATCCTTGGAAAGGGCATTAAATTCTTTATGAGCCCGTGCAAAACTGATTTTTGAAGATTGTGAAGTTTCCAAGATATTGAGCCTCAAAGTGGACAATTTTGCTTGACAAAGTTGAAGAGCATTCAGCTATTCTATTAAAGCCCGATTAGGCTGAACTCACTTGATTCAGTTGAAACCACATTCTGCAGCTGACACCCAACAGCAAATCATAATTCAACCATTTCTCGCCGGTATTCGGTAGTGCCCCACTGCTACACTTACCTTTAATAGTATAATCGTGTAACAAATGAGATCCTACTATTATGGCGTACGGCTTCCACGGGGGACACCAATTACCAAAAAGAAATAATCAAACCATGATTTGTTGCACTGGATATCAGTGAAACGCAACTTCAATTGTTAAATGTTAAGAGGAAGTTATTGATAACATACAAAATCCCAAGATAATAGGAATTGATGGTAATATCGTAGGTAAAAATAATAGCGATTTAGAGGCAGATATAATGTGAAAAAAATGGATTAACAACAAATAATGGGTCAGTAAAAACTGTACATAAATATGTACTTAAATAGCAAAAATAATACAGAGTTGATTTTGGAAACAAATTCAAATGCCTATTATGCAATATGATCATGAAAGAAAAAAAAAAAGTATAGGTATTATAGACTGCTAAACATGTACACCTTTTGACGATTTTAATGTGGGCATTTGCTTTAATTGTGGCAAGTACGGTCATAATGAAAAGAAAAGCAGGAATAACACTTGTTGCATTTATTGTGCGGTAAATCAGTCCTTCAAAGTGTGTGGTAAAAAAGAAGAATTAAAATGTACTTATTGTGATAGTTACAAAAATAGGAATGGTACAGTCAAAACGACAACTACTAACCATGCAGCAAACTATGTGAGTCATATAAATATTTCTTGTCTTGAAAAATTAGTTCCACAACTTCAACTCTATTTCGAACAAGTAGATATCAAACTAACAGTCAGCATACATATAATTCAATTGATGTTATTAAATGGATTTGGACAACTTTTTGGAAGAGTTTGAGCCAGTGGAGAAAGAAGTAGATGTAAAAGGTATCAATGAACTATTGAATATTGGTAACTTCACAATCCTACATGTAAATGTTAGAAGCCTGAATGCAAATTTTGAGAGCCTGGCTCGATGTCTATAATGTCTGCCCAGCGAGTCTGTGTCTACGGGGCAGCAGTGAGGGGAATGCAGTTGTAAAAAAAAATGGCTGATTTCATTCATAAAATACCCAGCTGCGTGCGTAACTTTTTGGAAGTGTTATCTTATTGCAACTCGTACACGAAAATCAATAATAACCAAACTCCCGCCACTGGATATTTCAATATAAATCAATATTCCAAGATGGGAGGAAACAATGACGGGAGCCCTAGCCAATAGCGAGACGTAAGGTGACGTTAACCCATTGACAACGGCATGGTTCCCCGTGGCAACGGCAATAATGCCAAAAACTCCACCAATCAGGGTCATCCAGGCCGGATGCTTGCCAAATTGACAAAAGCTGATGGAATCTTTAGAAAATGTCTATCTTTTACAATAGACCAAATTGAAGAAATCAGGTATTTAAATAAGAATAGATCGAACAACAACGTTAAAATATTTAACGTTTTATTATTGTTATCTATATTTTGTTATTAAAAAATGGATTTTCAAATGAACTATATATTATACCTAGTATTTTCGCTTTTTTATAATTAAACGTGACAACATCGTACATATACATCCGAATTCCTTCCGTAGACTCAGAACCGCTGGGCAAACAATATGTACCTTGGAATCTCTCCAAAAAAGATTACTGAAAAAGTCCTTGAGAGTGATGTTAATCTCCCTGTTTGTTCCACTGAAACTAGAACAGTCCTTCATTTTTGAGTCTCTCACATTTCATTTCATTACGAGCATCCAAAAAGAAACTTTATGTAATAAACTAGCATAACAAGATTTTCAATAAACTTCCAAATACAAAACTTTGAAGTACAATAAAGAAACAGTCAAACGAAAATTTAAAAAATGGGTGGGATATAATATCGCAAGTCTGTTTACATTACCCTGGTCCCGTTTTGTCTTACTTCTTTCAGTCATTCAGTGATGATTCATCAATTAGGTATAATATAATTGAGATAAACAAATCCTTCCATCTTTACTTGCTGAAATGCACAAAACACCAATTTCAGATTATTTAGATAATGTGATGAAAAACCTTTTCTTTTTAGAATGATCATTATTCCAGTGGCAAAAATTGCCCAAACTACTTAGTGCAAAACAATAATTATTATCATTTTTTATGTAGATACCCACTGTGTACCTATTATGCATCAGATAATATGTACTGGTATTACTATGTAGATATATATCTTTTCGATCATGGTACCTTTTGAAATGGTTCATTTCATGTTCAAATAAACGTCCACTACGTGTCGACCCAAAAAAGTCATATTTTTCAACCTCTTTCCGACATCGAATTTTGGTTAATCGACGTAAATCTATTTTAATTCGACGTCATAACGACTAACATTTGCTGCTTGGGATGTTTGTCGGAATAGGAAAAAAAAAAACCTGCTGGAAAACATCCTCCAGCATTTTAAATGTTTGAATGGATTTGGACCAGACGACTTTTTCGCAGATCTGTTTTTGTATTAAAATTGTACTTGCTAACATCAAATGTTCTCTATCTTAGCCCCGCTTTATTCATCTTGAGATAAACTTGCTGGTAACTATCTGCAAGATAAATTATTTACAGATCCATAATCCTGTTGGTCACTGGATAATTGGTTGACCAATGGAATTACATATTGCGTTTTTATCCGTCAGATTGTATTACCTGACAGCTTGCCTGACAGTTTATTTGAAAGTGAATAAACCGACTCTTATATGACATGATTTATGTATTTAGTAAGAGGCTCTTGAAGATCCAGGAATAGACAAAAATTTAAAAATTGAAAGGCAGGCATTAGGGGAGAATGGAGTAGATAAGTAAACTTGTAGTACCTATATGTTATTTCTATTCCAGGCTCTTGAATTTCCTTTATATAGAGATATTTTAGAAAGAACAATTCAAGAGCTGGGAATAGACAAAAATTGAAACGGAAAAATTTAGAAATTTAGAGTAGAAATTTAAGGAAAATTTCTAAAAAGCAGAAGTATCTTTGAGAAAAAAACCATCATTCGACTATTTTAAATCAATTTTTCTGTCTAAGCTAGTAGATAGATATAGGTATCTATGAAAATTAATTTCTAGAAATTTTGTAGAATCATATCTGTAGCTACCCATTTATATTTAGATAAGAATCTGAAAATTTCAGAGGATTGAGAATCCTGTTCTAGTGAAGGACTACAAACCCTGAAAATTTCAGTTCCTTTAGACTTCTAAGAAAAGGAAATTTCATCATTTATAGTATGGAACTTGATCATTTAAGACAAATTCTCAACATGGAAATACATACATATTTGAAATTCAAGCGTTTTTTTAAAAACGTTAACACCAAAATCATAATTTAACATTGCAAGTTGGTTACTCCTAACTTGATATTAATTTCCGAATCAAATCTTTGCTTTCAGGCTTCAGATTGGCAAAGCAAAGAAAATTAAACCTCAATAAATTGCTCATTATTTTCCAAAGGAAATCATTGCATATTTTTATATATATCAGACAAAACATTTCATTAGCAACATAGACGAATCACTATAATTTAGTTTATCATAGACATTAAAACATGGCCAAACCAGTACTTTAAACGCAATTTATCTATTCACATAAAAATTGGACTCTGAGATGGTAGCGTACATGGTTTTTTTTTGCATTCTACAGTGTCGTGCTTGTTTATTAGCAATATATGTATTGTGTTATGCACAAAATACAAGACAAATGCATTAAAAAAGTTACTTATTTTTTTTAAATATTGACTTTGAATTTGGAAGATCGTTTTAATTCTGACCATTGTTGTTGTAGGTACTGTTCTTTGCAAATTGAAAATTATTTTCTACGTCATACAACCGCCACTGTTCTCGTTTTAATTATTCGGAAGCCTCTCAATATAATTAAGAAAATACTGTAATTATTATTTAGGAACTTTTTCAACAAAACCCAGTATCAAATACCTATGAGGTAACGTTTGTTTGATGATGATGTTCGTTTTTGTTAGCTATCTTTTCGCTGTATTAATTGGTGAGAACCAAAACCATAGTTTTTAATAAGATTTGATACAAGTTTTTCAATATTAGGGCTCGCAACATGCCAGGGCAGTTTAGATGGACCTACTGTTAAAATTCCACAAGGACTTGTGCAAGGCATCTACAAAAAATCTTATAAAAATAAGACATATTCGGCTTTTGAGGGGATTCCTTATGCAGTACCACCTGTTGGAGACCTACGATTTAAGGTAAGTAGAGGTTTTTAAGTGGTGAGTTAAGTTCTAGTTTTAAGACCTTTAACAGAAACTTGACTCACCCGTTTCTTTCCTCCGTACTTTGTAGCCTCCTCAAGCAGCTGCAAAATGGACAGGTGTGCTAAAAGCCAACAAGCACTACGAATGCCTACATTTCTTGCCTTTGGTGATTGTTGGACCTCGAGGTAAGCATTATTTACATACTTTATAAACTCAGAAGGTACCTACCTACTGTACGTTTAAAGAACTATTCAAGACGATTCAAATTCTAAATATTAGGTACAGATATAGACCCATCACTGAAGGAATTTTAATGTTAAATGTGTAATTTGATTATACCAGGAGTTATTACGTTCCTACCTAACTAGTTCTTGTTGCAATTTCCTAGAAAAAAACTTGTATTTTTATTATTATTTTAAACATAGTATTCAGCCTCTATGTCCTTTAGCTCCGGGCAGTGGCGGATCTAGCATGAAGCAAACGACGCACTGTGCGTCGGGCCCCCAGAGCTGAGGGGCCCCCACACAACCAGATTCGAAAGGGACCGATAAAAACAAATAAAAAAGAACTCGTATATATATAAAAAAAAAACGAAAATTAAATTTTGAAAGAGACGGCAGCGATGTATACTAGGATGCCTATTCTTGAAACCAGGGAACAGCGTTCTCACGAGAAAGGACGATTGCTCTGTCTTTGTCAGTGTTATGGAAATAGAAATATGGGCAACTAAGACAGAACGCTTATCTCCTGTTTCGACAATAAAGGCCCTGTAGGGAATCCAGGGCTGGAATCATGACAAGTAGAATTCCACTTTCATGACGTCATTCGCGACACATTTATCGCGTACAGTACAGGCGATGATGACAATTGTTAGGCAACCTGACGTCATAAAAGAGAAATTTTAGTAGAATGTCGTGATCCCAGCCCTGATGCACTCGACGCGATAATGCGGCAATCGCGGACGCGTCGACTTTAGGCGGCTTTTTTAGCTATTAGGCAATTTTTCGCGAGGATAATCAAGCATAATCTGATTATGCTGGGTTATGTGATGTGTCAATTGTATCATACTCCCCTAACTTCCTCTACATCAAATTCTGCGAGTGACGTCACTACTATCAGCTGCTTGTAGTGATGACGTCACCCGCAGACCTCAATGGAATGCTTGCGATTCAGGCTGTGCTAGTGTTAATTTTTTCGTCGATTTTAAATGTAGAAAAGGTGATTTCCGGTCTGTTCTCTCAGAAGAAATTAGGTGTTCTTGATCCTCCAGTATCCCAGAATTTGATGGTGGGGGAGCTAGGGGAGTATGACACAAATGACACATCATATAATCCAGCAAAAGATTATGCTTGGTTATCCTCGCAAAAAATTGCCTATTGTCTTCCAGACTCAGATAATTTATGGCACTTGTCGGTGGAGTACGGACAGTATCAGTGCAGTGCGGTACTACTATGATGTATTTCTTTTTGGTTAGATAAAAAGTTCCTGAATTTTTATAAATTTTTTTTTCGTTTAACTTCTTGATAAACTTGTTTTTTGATTAAATTTATTTCTATATTTGGTTGTTAAAAACTTCAAAAATATAAATAACTTTCGCACACTCACTTTACACCCCAACACCACACGAAAAATACCTAAAAAAAGCATGACAGGGCCCCAAAAAAAAAAATTGCGTCGGGCCCCAAAGATCCTAGGTCCGCCAGTGGCTCCGGGCCTGGTGTATCTTCTTGAAAAAAAAATCGAATTCAGTTCAATATCGTTTACACCTTAGTTTACACTGCTTAAATTATTGGAGCATCAATACATTTAATTGCTTAGATACACTTTAAATAAAAAATAGACAAAACTACGGCAATTTTGATTAGGTACCTAATTATCTTCACAATTATCTATTCCCACGTGGATTATAAATCAAATAAGAAAATGATGGTCAAGGTACCTATAGAGAAAATTCAACTTGAATGACCACAGAAAACAGGAAAATTCAAAGCTTACTTTTATACAGGGCGTCCTTAAATGAACTGACACATTTTGCAGGTAACAGATATCTTGAATTAATTGAGCCGATACCCCAAGTCCAAGAGCCCAGAGCCGCCAGACACAACTTATTTTCTAAAGGACAGAATATGTAGGATTGAGTAGCACTTATAGCCCCACTTAGCGGATATACATACGTTCATAGTACATATAAATGCTACACAATCCCACATATTCTGTCCTTTAGACAAAAAGTTGTGTCTGGCGGCTCTGGGCTCTTCGACTATTGGTGAAAATTGAATTTATCTATGGTTGGAAAAAATAATAAAAAGTATTTATACTTAATTTTCACTAATTTATGTACAACAGTTGTAATAGCCCATACCAATAAAAGCAAATCAATTTTTCCAATAATAAACTAAAATTTTAGGTACCGAAGATTGTCTATACGCGTACGTATACGTACCACGTGAAACCATAAACCCAAACGAACTCCTCGATGTCATAGTTCATATCCACGGAGGTGCCTTCATGATGGGCTCGCCAAAATTCATGGTAGGACCTGAATTTTTAATGGACAGAGACGCCATAGTGGTCTCCATGAATTACAGATTGGGTATTTTGGGATTTTTAAGTACCGAAGATGACGTGGTTCCTGGCAATAACGGTTTGAAAGATCAGAGTTTAGCTCTGGAATGGATAAAGCATAACATCAAATATTTTGGTGGAAATCCTGCTTCCATTACCATTACCGGTCTGTCTGCTGGGGCAGCAAGTGTGCATCTGCATTATTTTTCTCAGTTGTCAAAAGGGTTGTTTCATCGGGGATTTTCTCAAAGTGGTACGGCATTGAATTGTTGGGCACTAACTGAAAATCCTCTGGAAAAAGCCAAGGCTGTAGCAAAAAATGTCAGCTGTACCACTTCATCCTCCAAAAAAATGGTGGAATGTTTGAGACAAGTCGAAGGAAATGCTTTGATTCAGGGCTTGAGAACTCTTTTTGTGTATATGGATGCAGTACCAATTACACCATTTGGTCCAATTGTTGAAAAAAATCCAAACGGGGCATTTTTGAGTGAACATCCATATAAAATGCTTCAGAAGGGGGATGTTTATGATGTTCCATGGATAACTTCAAATACGAAAGATGAGGGTCTATTTCCAGTCGGACGTAAGTCGATATGCTAGTTTTAGTGCAAATGAAATTTGAAAAATTGTTTCAGTTATTTTTGCTGGTAAAAAATTTAGCGAATTCGAGGAAAAATGGTACGATATAATGCAATATGCCTTAGAAATGCATTATACTGTAAAACCTTCTTTACACAGAGAAGTTTTATCAAATATCAAAAAATACTATTTCAAGGATCAACCGATTTCTGAGGATAATATGTTTTCTTTCGTAAAGGTACCTATATTCCAAAAAATTGATTCTAAATCTTTATTATTCTATGACTTCATTTTTTAGCTATTTTCAGATAGAATGTTTTTGGTAGACGCTGAAAAATCCGTAAGAATGCACGCTAATGCTACCCAATCCGAAGTATATTATTACCTATTTTCCTACATCGAAGATATGCCACATTTCCCGTTCGGAATGCCAAAAGGTGCCAGTCACGGCGATGACGGAAGACTTATGTTCAAAATGTTTTTAACGCCACCTAAATTGTCCGATAATGATGAGCAAATGATGGAATATTTTGCTGATTTTATTATCAATTTTGCTAGAAAGGGGTAATGAGTTGTTTAACTAGCAGTAATCATAAGTGAATAATAACTTGTTTTACTTTTTTAGAATACCATCGATGAAGTCGGTGGAATGGTTGCCGGTGAAACCAGATAAAGATTCAAACATTAATTACCTGCAAATAGCAGACCCGGATACTATTTCTATGAAATCAGTCGCTAGGCTAGCTCCGGATGACTTTTGGGATAGTTTACCTATCAGAGAGAATGAAAATGCTATGGCATCGTCTTCTGATATGGTACAAGGAAAATTTGTCATCATAAGTATTGTATTGTTTGTAATAAATGCGATTTAGAATTATCATGATTTCATGAATTTACATACCTACATAGGTGTACAGAAGGGAGAAGGGTTCTCATCGAAACGCGCCAATATATTATTATCGAAGTGGATTTTTTTTCATGCCAGAGTTTAAAACACTCTAATGAACTATGATAGGCTCTATTCTAAAGTTCACATAGAGTTTCTGGAAGACAAGAAAATGAGACGAAAACCATCTGGAAAGTTGTTATCTCTACTCGAAAAAGTGTATATGGGAATTTGGTAGAAATCCGGGGAAAGTATGTATGTATCAGAGATGCAAGTCTGGGGAAGTTTGGAGACATTTTGGAGGAGATCCGAGGAAGTCCAACAAAGTTCAAAAGAAATCCTAAGAAGATCAAAAAAAAAAAAAACTTCGGAGAGCTAAGGAAGCAGTATTGTATGCAAAAGTCGGTAGTAGGTTTCCCTCTTGCTTACGAAGTTGATGATTTTTTTTTTTTTCAATGCACATTTTTCAAATTTCATAACAGCTAAATCTATTTTTTTGGTACAATTAAAACTATGATGATGGTACAATTAAAGCTATGATTTTATAGAGGATTAAATAGACTTGTAGAAGCTCTATTCAAATTTATCATTCTGGAAAAATACGATTGTGAATGAACAGGCAGCAAAAGAGTATTTTTGGCAGTGTGAAAAATCTTCTGAACAGAATTGTGAATTTTTCGGGACATCCGGGAATGTCAAGGAATTTCCATAATGTTCAGGGGATATCCAAGGGAAGTCAAAGGGATTTCCGAGGAAGTCCCAGGAGATGTGGGAATGTCTAATGAAAAAATCCTGGCATTTTCTAAGGTAACAGCTATTTCCTTTGTTCTTTTATTAAAGTAACATTAGCTGCAAGGTATAGGTACCCTTCTTTCTCCATCAGCGTATGTATATGTTTAGAGAAATTTAGAAGAAAACGAACATTCAAGAACCGGAAATAGACAAAAACTGAGAATTAACAGAAGAAATGTAGAGAAATTGAGAAAAGAATGGTAGATAAAAAGATATTCATGTTTGTTGTGTCGGTGATGGCGTGGAGGACGAAATAAAACATTTTACTTTGATACTAATAATTGAAGTTTCTATTCACAATTACATAAATGTTCTCGTAGTCAAGAGGAACAATTCTAGACGCGGACATTTCCGTTCCATCGTTGACAAAAGACAAAATCTCGCCCGTCTTCTATTCGACGTGGAGAGTCAAGTGGAACACAGATAGATATATTGTTATCACTTGTTAGCTGAAGGCTCCTCTCTACTCTAGAACATAGAGTAGGTCATGTGATTCTGATCCGGCGTACTTACACCTCAACAATGTTTTTTCTATTCCAGGCTCTGCATTTTTTTTTTTCGACAAATTGAAGAGCAGGGGAATAACTTAAAATTGAGCGTGAAAAATAAACAACATTTGAGACAGAAAAACTGAGAATTAACTAGAGAAGAAAAGTAAGAAAAATTGAGAAAAAATGGTAAATTAAAGGAGATTCATGTGTTTTTTATTCCAGGATCATTAATTTTCTTTTTCGAAAAATTCAAGAGCCGGGATTAAACAAAAATTGAGCTGGGAAAATTTAGAAATAAAGAAAAGAAATTCAAGAGAAATTGAGAAAAAGGTGGTACACAAATTATGATAAAAGTAAATGGTCCAGACGAAAAAGACATGGTTTGGTAGAGCATAGGTACAAAGTATCATGATTTTGATAGCAACCATTGCAGGATACCCAAGAATAGCTAGGTACTTGTTAAAAATGGTATTATAGTCAAAGAAATAAGTTAGTTGGAATCACTAAATAGTGAGAGAATCTTCAAGGCCATATCGCTACCAAGAGAAAATGCATATGCAATGAAAATCTACAAAGCACCAGGAGCGAAGGTCAAAGTCTTCTGATCAAACTCCTTATTGTAACATCGATTACTTGAAAAACGATCATCCAAGTATAGAAAGTATATCCTGGATGATCCTAACTTAAAAATGCACTTGAAGTTAGCGACAAAAATAGGCCAAAGTTTATCAACAATCATAGATTACTTTTCATTGCTAGGAGGAGGATCTATAACAAGGGAAACTAAAAAATTTTCTGAAAAACTAGTCTGTGAAAATTGGAAAGAAAAATGGTAAGAGACCAACATAAATGCATTTCGAGAATTTCTATTCTATAATTTTAGAGACTTTTATTGAAGTTTATTCCATAAAAACTTTTGAAGCTAGACAACAAAACTAACAAAAATTGGATGTCTGAAGAAACACAAAATCACTTGGCTTCATCAGCAAAGCTGGAAATACAAAAAAAAATATTCAGGCAAGTGGTAAAAGTATCCAAAAATAAATATTTCCTGAATAGAATTCACCTTCGCAAATGAAAGAGATATTTGAATATCGTAAATGAAGTAGGTAACAGGAAAAACAAAGACGCATAGTAGACAAATCCGAACTGGCATGAATGGTGAAAAAAAGGAAAATCCATCAGAAGTTACAGCTAAGTTCAATGAGCATTTCGCCATAGCAGCTGCGAAAATTGTAGAACAAATACCAATTGTAAAAACTACAACATACCTGGCCCAGATAATGTGAATCGATGTTTCTTTCTGACCGCCGAGGAAGTTCTAAGGATAAGAAGCTCTCTTCCAAACAAAAGCTCAACAGGAGTAGCTGCTCCCAGCCGCTATAATTGAGACACTTTTATTTGGTAAGTATAAATTGTTCCTTCGACAGGGGAGATTTTCCTGGGTAGCCTGAAAATGTCCAAAATAATGCCAATCCAGAGAATCGAGAATCGGGCCCCGGGGGGGAGAAGAATCACTCCCTCCAAGTATATCTCCGTGTTGTCCATATTTTAAAAAATTATTGAAAAACTGTTAAAAAAACGACTTGGATTTTTGAATACTTAGAAAGATCATAACTTTTTTTGGTATTATAGATAGAAAGCTGAAATTTTCAGCGATTCTTATCCTCGCGTAGGACTACAATCCCTGAAAATATCAGCTCATTTGGACTTATATTTTCAGAAATAAAATAGCGTTAAGCAATTTTGGGTGAATTTTTCAATTTCCTGGCGTCCTTTTTTCAAATATTCCAGCATCTGATCTAATCTCAGAATAAGTTAGTGTATGGAGATTGGGGGGTCCCAATTGAACATTTAAACACAAAATGAAAAAATTTGAAATTTCATCATTTTAGTATCTACCTACTAAGGTTAATTTGGGTTTCAAGGGAAGAAAAACACTGCAGATGCAAAACACAATACAATGCCGTACATAATACAATAAAAGTATACAGAGAGCGAGGCGAAAACCAATCGATTGTTACAGTGTATTTACCGTATTTTAACTTACAAAAAGCATTTGATTGTGTGGTCCATATGGTGCCTTGTTAGCCAAGCTAGAGAGATATGACTACAGGGCTAAAATGAACCAATGGATTCGTTCATTCATCGAAAGCAGATACATAATTCGTATCAATTTGGAGGATGGTGGCAGCATGGCGTGGACTCGAGGGCTGAAGATTTAGGAATTGGCATTATAAAGGGATCAACACTGGGCCCATTTCTGTATCTTCTGTTCATAAACGCCCTCCATTCATTGCCTTTTAAAGGTCACATAACGTTATTTGCAGACGATACAACCATCACTTGGGTCGATGCGAACCCCGAAGAAATACAGAGAAATATAAACAGGAAGTAGAGATATGCTACTGCTACAAAACTGGTTCGAGGTCTATAAACCTAGCAGTCCCAAGGTGGAAAAAAACTTCGGGAACTATATAATAATTAGGTGCTTTTTAGGTGCTAATTAGGGCCTCTAATTAAAAATTAGATGATCCTTTAGTTTTTGAGAAAATCAAAAAAAACTAAGGGACTGCTAGGTTTATAAAAGCTAGCAGTCCCCTATAGTAAAAAATATTTTTTTTAAAATTTCTTCTTTGTATCAGAATTAGGTGCTTTTTAGGTGCTCTTAAATAGTCGAAGAAAAAATAGGATTGATTAATTATTAACTGAGTTAGAGATTTTTTTATAATTATTAGGGGACTGCTGGCTTTACGTTTACTTGTTGGTGTGTCAGAATGGCAAAAAAACTTCGGGATCTATATAATAATTAAGTGCTTTTTAGGTGCTAATTAGGGCCTCTAATTAAAAATTAGGTGCTCCTCTAGTTTTTGAGAAAATCAAAAAAAAACTAAGGGATTGCTAGGTTTATGAAAGCTAGTAGTCCCCTATAGTAAAAAACATTTTTTCAAAATTTTCTTTTTTATCAGAATTAGGTGCTTTTTAGGTGCTCCTAAATAGTCGAAGAAAATATAGAATTGATTAATAATTAACTGAGTTACAGATTTTTTTTAAATTATTAGGGGCTTGCTGGCTTTACGTTTACATGTTGGTGTGTCAGAATGGAAAAAAACTTCGAGATCTATATAATAATTAGGTGCTTTTTAGGTGCTAATTAGGGCCTCTAATTAAGAATTAGGTGCTCCTCTACACCTTTTCCATATGTATTTCAAAGACCGTCAGTTCAATTTCAGAAAGCGTCAATTGCAATTTAGATTAGTAAATTGTATTTCGGAAAGCGTTCATTGTATTCCAGAATATTTAATTTTATTTCGGAAAGGGTCAGTTGTACTTCAGATTAGTATATTTTATTTCAGAAAGCGTCAAATGTATTTCAGATTAGTTAATTTTACTTCGGAAAGTGTCAATTGTATTTTAGATTCATTGATTGTATTTCAGAAAACGTAAATTATATTTTAGAATTTGTCAGATGTAGTTCAGAAATCATTAATTGTATTTCAGATAGGTAATAATAATATAAGAACAGATTTTCCCAAATCAACACAAGCAAGGTGTGTAGGCAAACCATTATAAATTTCATTTAATACACTACATTGATAACATCTGAAATACATCTGACGGATTCTGAAATACAATTTATAATTTCTGATCTACAAATAAATAATCTGAAAAACAAATGGCGTTTTTTGGAATACAAATGACCAAACTGAAATACAAATTACTTTTTCTGAAATATAACTGACCAAACTGAAATACAAATGACGTTTTCTGCGATTGACAAGAAATGTCAGCATTTTTGACCGGTTGACAGGTCACAAAACTCAATATTCTGGTATTTTAATTATTTTTCAATAGTTGCTAAGGAATCAATGAATAACAATACAGGAAAACACTTTTCCGGCCTAGGCCGGGAAAGTGATTCTCGTACAGCTGAATAATTGGAACAAAAAGACAAACATTTAACAAGTATTTAACCGATCGCAGAAAAAATAGTATGTGTATTTCGGTGGAAAAGCACATTCTCGGCCTTCGGAGCTTGCCGGCCTCGGCTACGCCTCGCCCGTCAACTTACACCGTCGGCCGAGAATGTGTCACTTTTCCACCTAAATACACAATATACTATTTCTGAACTACAACTGACACAGTTGAAATACAATTAAAACTTTGTGAAATTAAATTTACACAACTGGAATACATTTGACGCATTCTGAACTAGAATTGATGAATCTGAAATACAAGTGAAACATTCTGAAATACTTATGGAAAAGGTGTAGTTTTTGAGAAAATCAAAAAAAAACTAAGGGATTGCTAGGTTTATGAAAGCTAGTAGTCCCCTATAGTGAAAAATATTTTTCCAAAAATTTCTTTTGTATCAGAATTAGGTGCTTTTTAGGTGCTCCTAAATAGTCGATGAAAAAAAAGAATTGATTAATTATTAACTGAGTTACAGATTTTTTTTAAATTATTAGGGGACTGCTGGCTTTACGTTTAATTGTTGGTGTGTCAAAAACTTCGAGATCTATATAATAATTAGGTGCTTTTTAGGTGCTAATTAGGCCCTCTAATTAAAAATAAGGTGCTCCTCTAGTTTTTGAGAAAATCAAAAAAAACTAAGGAATTGCTAGGTTTATGAAAGCTAGTAGCCCCCTATGGTGAAAAATATTTTTCCAAAAATTTCTTTTGTATCAGAATTAGGTGCTTTTTAGGTGCTCCTAAATAGTCGATGAAAAAAAAGAATTGATTAATTATTAACTGAGTTACAGATTTTTTTTTAATTATTAGGGGACTGCTGGCTTTACGTTTAATTGTTGGTGTATCAAAATGGCAAAAAAACTTCGGGATCTATATAATAGTTAGGTTCTGTTTAGGTGCTAATTAGGGCCCCTAATTGTAAATTAGGTGCTCCTTTAGTTTTTGAGAAAATCAAGAAAAACTAAGGGACTGCTAAGTTTATGAATGCTAGCAGTCCCCTATAGTAACATTTTTTTATTTTTTTTTTGTATCAGAATTAGGTGCTATTTAAGTGCTCCTAAATAGTCGAAGAAAAACTTGAACCAGTTAATCATTAACTGAATTACAGATTTTTTTCATTATTAGGAAATTGTTGGCTTCACTTTTACTTGGTGATGTGTCAGAATAGAAAAACAATTTCGGGGGTCTATACAGGGTGTCCATTTATTACTCCGGTGCTCGATTGGGGCTACGTCGTTGAGTGGATAAAAAATTTAATAGGTGGGATGTTAATGAGGTTATAGGGGCTACATTTCAAAATTAGTTAGGCTTATACAGGGTGTCCCAAAAAAGCATGGCACATAATTTGATTTTTTTTCATATGGAATATCCTATATTTTTTCACCGAAATTGGAGCCTCATTGGAGTCTCTTTTCAGCCCCAAATATTTGTTGCCCTCAAATGCGACGTTGCCAAGTTATTAATATTTTAGAGAAATTTTTACCGAAATCAGTTTAGGTACCACTTAAATTTTAATATCTACACCACCATTTTTTATTTTTTTGTAAAAATGTTTTGAAGTACTTAGCTGGGATCATTTTATCTCGCAATAGTCTAAGATTTGGGTTTTTTCATACAAGGTGGTCAAAATCGTGATTCAAATATTGATATTTACCATTGTGCTTTACGCTAATTTTTTAAATTGGACACCCTATATCTAGTGACGTTTTCCGTTAAAGTGTTTATTCATCTTCAATTTGATACCAATATGTGTACCTTTATCTCCAACCGTTTTCTCAAAAATTGATATTGAACTAAGAATTGCTCATTTTTTCATTACGATTCTTACGCGAACACAAATCAATCATGGATTTTTTTACGGAGTAGGTACCTATAAACCCACAGTTCATTTCTCTTTTGTCCTCTTTCCGTTCATAAATAATTAAAATAGGCATTAATAATTATTATAAAAATCTCCAATAATCCGGTCAAAATACTACTAAAAATAGTAGTAAAGTTACAAAAATTCCCATAGAGCTGAAAATTGGTATGAATGTTCGGAACACCATTATAAATGAATGTTGAAAAGTCCCCATCGATCCCGTACCTGGATTTTTTTTAATTCAAGGTCAAGGCCTATTCCACGGTCCATTGTGATCCTGTTTAATTTAAAACTATTAGATAATAAAAAATAATAGTATTGGAAATGATAAAAGTTGTATAAATAAATAAAAATAATTTTTTATGCCCTGAGGATGACCTAGTTCAGGTCGAAACGTCGACAAATACATATTTTTCATCTGCAACGCTGTTTTATTGACCTGAATCCAACTTCTAAAAAACTAATCAAATAAATAGCATGTCAGGTCAAAAGGAAGAGGGTGAAACTGTTACTGTTGATCGTGGCATGAAGACATTAATCAATGCAAGTACTGAAAGAGCTGATGAATTTTTGGAATATCTGAAAAATCAGAAATCTATGATGTGACAATCCATGTGCAGTGTGTGGGTTTACTATCAAGTTCAAGTGTGGCTTGGTTACCAACTTAATAATTAATCAATTCTATTTTTTCTTGGACTATATAGGAGCACCTAAAAAGCACCTAATTCTGATACAAAGAAAAAATTTGAAAAAATATTTTTTACTATAGGGGACTGCTAGCTTTTATAAACCTAGCAGTCCCTTAGTTTTTTTTGATTTTCTCAAAAACTAAAGGAGCACCTAATTTTTAATTAGAGGCCCTAATTAGCACCTAAAAAGCACCTAATTATTATATACTTTCCGGTGGTATTTTCTACCTTGGGACTGCTAGGTTTATAGACCTGGTTCGCATTGAACAAGCTCTCTCTCTGTAGGACGACAAAGGCAAACAACGTAATTTTCATAGATCAAGGTTTATTACGGCTAATATCACAGGTTAATTAATACTTTATATTTAGGTCTATCGCGCTACAATAAGGGATTTAGGCAAGACGTAGATTTCGAACGTGGTAAATTCTTAGGCGGTGTACAGCAGACTCCCTCTAGTCTCCCGATATGGGTTGTCGTAGCAGGTCGTAGTTGGATACAGGTTGTCTCTGTACTTGAATTGTTGAGGTAAATGGTTATTGGGTAAATGGCAGAAATCTACATAGGGTCAAAGGAGTCAAATTTCAAGGAGTCACAACTCAGCATTGGCGTATCTAGGATTTTGGTTTGGGGGGGCTCTGTTAACAAAAAGTGTTGACCAAAAAAAAAAAAAAACGCTGCGCACTAGTAAAGGACAAAAATAGGTCATATGTGACTAGTTTTATGTCAGCCATGTTTGGGACTGGTTTACTTACTAATGAGAAATTCGGCATCCTCGCTTGTTTGGGAGAGTGACGTTCCTCCTCCTATCCTGCGTTTTCACAGCAGTTTAAAAATCCGATTTTCAAATCATTTTATTATCTTATTTTCAAAAATAGGCGTTCTTTTTGGAGAAAAAAATATTATACTGATGTTATCAGAATGACTAACAGATTAATTTAAAAATTTGGAAGTTACCTATTTTTGTCAAAATTCACCTGTAGGTAACATGCCCAAATGTTACCCACCTAATATTCTTTTTTGCGGAGCGACAAAAATATTCGCATCGGGCCACTTTTCGCTTTATTTTGGTAATAAGAGACATTTTGTTCACGGAGCCCCTTCGCTCCTGAGGAAGAAAGTATTTCGGACATTTAAGATTATTAAGATGAAGCACTGATTAGGCACTCGCCATAGAAAAACCTTATTATAGAAATATTTTTTATTTATTTTTACAAGAAATGTACATGTCACAAAAAAAAAGTCCAGACTTGCCTTGGATACGCCTATGCAACTCAGTCACACCTTAAGTGGGACCAGCATATGCTACTTCTGTCAAAGGAATTATCGAAGGGCCTCTTCGCAATAAAGATAGCGCAGAGATTTATTAGGTGTATCATTTCTTGTCCGAGAGCCATCTCCGATATGCGATAACTGTATGGGGCTTTACAACTGGCAATAATCAGGCCTATGATGTATCCACTTCTGTTATTTTAACAGCTATGTTATAGCTCAACATCTATACTTCTCTCTATTTTGACGCACAGAATAAACAGTGACAGGCAACTTAACGTTGCTGTTAAAATAACAGAAAATGATACATCATAGGCCTGAATATGGAAATTGTATTCCTACTCCAAAAAAGGGCAATCCGTATTTCAAAGGCTATAAATAGTCAACGTACATCCTGCAAACCACTTTTCCAGGACTTGAAAATATTGACAGTGTTTGACCTCCTCATTTTTGAGGCTACATGAAGAATCCATAAAGCTAGGCAAGATTAATTAATGACAGTCAGGGGTAATTTGCATTCTTATAATAAAAAAGGTGATCTAATTAGTGCTTAAGCATTTTAAAGTGAAATATCGACAACAATGTACATGTCAAAAAAAAAAATTATTTGGTAGTTTTTAAGATTGGTCTATTACAAAATGAAATATATCTGTGTTTTATTTCATTTCAAAATGCTAAAGCACTAATTGGATCACCCTTTAATTCAGTGACGCACATGGGTATCCATTAGCTTTATAACAAGCTGCTTATAGCAGCTCGACCGTTGGAAAGCCAGAAAACGTTTGAGGCCAATGTTGAGAGTTATTTGGAGGGCGAGGCTCACTATACAACATCAAAAAGTAGGTAGGTATCTTGCAAACAAATCATAATTTCATGTAGAGAGGGATGGGCCTACTAGTCTGTTTCGTCTTGTTTTGTTTTATTTTGTTTTACTATGGTTAAACCAAATTTAATTTAAGATTTAATTTTTGATTGTATTATACAGCAAATTATGCTTTTTTAATAAAGTGACTTGACTTGATTTGAATTTTTAGTTATGAATTCGGGAATTTTAATGGCTGACTAAGTTGACAACAATGTCGAATTTCATTATTAATTCAGATGTAACAGAGCACTTGCACCTATGTGGGTAACACAAAAAAACTTGAAAACCTATAAAAAAAGAAGTATGAAATGGTGTGGACAGAAGTAGCAATAACAATGATAAATGGTGAATCATGACAGTGAGGAAAATTTCATGTAATTGATAATTGTATGGAAATAACACTGAAAGCTGATTTAATTAGCCCAAAATAAATGAAACATTTGTTAACGCTTGGAAGCAAAGACTCAAAGACAATTGAATCTGGTAAAGTTTGCTTCTAAAATAATTGAGTAAAAATTACTAGAGAAGAAATAAAAGTTTTTGGTAGCAAATCGATGTCGAGATTACAATAGGTACAGGCGATATGTTTTTAATCAAAAACTAGAGATCAATGTTTCAGCGCTTAGAATGATATAGAATATAAATCACATTCAAACAGGAATTGATTGGTACCTAATAAAGATATTCAAATCATGCATGACTTTCATTAAAAAAAAATAAAAAGATATCAGAAGCAAGATTAGGTAGAATATGAGAACTGTAGATATTTATGTACCAATAAATCATCTGTGGAAAGCGAAAGATACTTTCGAACAATTAATTAGTATTGTGAAAGTGTAAAAGTATAGATATTGGGCACAAATGATAAAGCAACCGAATATTTTTGATGAAATAATATACATACCTATACACCCAATCAGGACAGAGTCCATTACAAAATAAGATGCGATGTGATATTAAGACAAAGACATATTTGAAAGAAATTGTTATAACAAAGAAATCGAACTGCACTATATACCTATACAGGGTGTAAAATAGTGTACCGGACTTCGAGGGGTGATACTGCATATGAAAATAAGAGAAAAAGTTCCTATGAACATAATGCTCTTCTAAGATGCTCTCTGAGGAAGTTACAGCCCTTTAAACGGTAGATGAAAATAATAGATTTTATTTATTTTCAAGAACAGTGGCAAACTATTTTCCTTGAAATTTGGCATTCTCGTATACATTTCGACGCCAAAGCGAATGGCGATAGTAAAAAAAAGTCGTAACAGTATTCTGAAAGGGTAGTTTCCATAAGGGTAGAGGGTAGATATTCATAAAACAAAAAAGCATCTCAGGGCATATGTTCATAGGAACTTTTTCCCTTATTTTCATATATAGTATCACCCCTCGATGTCCGGTACACTATTTTTTTTACTCCCTGTATACTATTATATAGCCATATAGTCCACAACAACAACGATTAAAAATACATCTTTAATGGAAAAGGCCAGAACTTTGGGATGAAACAATCAAAAATCTGCAGACTCACCAAGAAATGCCATACTTATCACTATGGTCTATGGATATTTCGATGAAAGTAGGAACCGAAAACATAAAATTTTCAAAATAAATATATAGGTACTATACAACGATAATATTTCAATTTACTCATCTTTTTGTTTCAATTCGTAAAAAGTTTAGTCACTGAATTCAATGCTATACAGCAATGGACTCATTTCGTTAGTAAAGCTTCACATTAAGCTGTTGTTAACTGGAATAAGGTTTTTTAAATGAGTTGTTAGGCGTTAAAAGAACAAAAATCCATGTTTGCCCCAGCCGGGAATCGAACCCGGGTCTCTAAACCGAAGTTTATTGCTCTGCCACTAAGCTACCAGGGCTCGGGGTGGTTTTTGCCCCTTTAACGCCGCACCGCAATTTTATTTACCTTAACAACTGCTCAACTTTAGTCGCTTTGTTTTATACCTTCTGTTTTATCACACCTTTTTGTCATTTATTACACTTTTTTCAAACCAATTTTCATTTGTATACCGCTGATACCGTATTATTTCATATTTTCTTTCAAAAGAATTTACATTTTGTCGCCTCTTTTATTTATTTCACCTTAAAATGGCGTATGTTTTCAAATATTTAACTTAAGGCGCTTCGTTTTCTACCTTTTCTTTATTACCATTACCAAACCTTATTATTTCTTATTTTTTGGGAAGTTTCCTTATCCCTATTATTACGTATGCTTTGAAAGCTACCATACATTTTATAATTTCTTCAGTTTAGTTTATCCGCTTCACGCATTCTGTCGTTTCAGTTTATTTTACCTGATTGCCGCAATCAAATACTTGTAATTTAAGGGGTTTTGTTTTGAAAATTGGATAGGTACATAGTTTGGGTTATTTTTGAAATTATTTACATTTTTAACTAACCATTCGATTGCTTCCATAACTTTCACGGTTACCTATTTTCAACATGTTGTCATCTAAATCACCAAGCAATTATATTTTACACCTATACAGAGAATTTTCCTATTGTATTGTAAACCACTGTTTTCACATCAACTTTATATCTAACTCTCATAACCATTTTCCTTTTAATTTCGCCAAGATGCATTGACTCGTTTCTAATACCTCACAAACCTCCCACCCCTAGCTTCTGACTCTCAAATCTTCAAGCATCATCATGGATTTCTATCAACCGAATTCTCAGCATTCTAATGGGAGATTTCTAAAACAAAACCATCAAAAATTCCTATATCGTGCGCAATTCAAAGCATTTCTGAACCATAAAAATTATCGCAATACACACTGGTCAATTAGAAGTGCAATGATTTGCTAGAGCAAGCTGATCAAATTAGAGGCGGCTCCAGATATTCGAATTGAAACTGGGTGAGAAAGAATCAAGCAAGAAAAATCTGCTGCTGTCTTCTGTATAGACTGGAGAAAAATGAGTAATGCATTAGAAGCAAATAGGAGAAAATTATTTTTGATAGGGTAAAATTTGGTCAGCCATAGGAAAATTGGATGGATAAGTTTTTTCATACACGCAGCAATTATTACCATCAAAGAAATCATTCAATTAAAAAAAATTTATGGTCGATTCACCAGACTTGCTACTTCATGGTAGGTACATAAAAAAATTATTTATTGAAATTCTTTATGAATTTTCAAGCTTCACACAGGTTTTCGCTCATGTATTCTTTTAAACGTTTTTCGAAATCTTCACTCTTCATATTATCCTATCAAGTCTTTCGTTTTCCTCTTAGTCCAATTATGTCTTCTTATTGCCTTTTCCACCATTTCATCTGACACTTTATGATTTTTATGTTTCACGTCCCTATAATCACGTCTCACAATTCATCAATCATTTCGATTCTATTTAGGTATTTATCCTATAATACTGATATGTCGTTCTGATTTTTAATTAAAATTATCGAAATTCATTCCAACTTCCTTCTTTATCCGATTTTTTAGTGGCTCTGGTCGTTACGTTACTTTTTTCTAATTGGGCTCTTATATTCATCTCTTGCATTAACAATTTTCACCCTTCTAAGTACATACATATTTCAACACATTCTTACTTTATAACCCTTTGTAATAAGTTCCTCGACATTATTATAGAATTTGTGCATTTTCTTATTCCAATCATCTTCATACATTAGTTGATAATTTTACAAATACATTGAACCTTTCTTTCCATATTTTTAAATTTTTATTTACGTATACCTGATGTTGAATAATTTTGTTTTAGTTTATAGTGAATTTTTCAATACCCGCATTACGAGCTTCTATCAATTCCATAATTTTTTAAGATTTTCTCAAATTTTATTTCCCATTACCTACCTATTTAAAATGTTGTTTTCGTTTACCATGTTGTTACCCTCCTAATTATTTCAGAACGCACCTTTCTATTTCAATAAAATTAAACCGCCATTGTAATATCTACATATTTCCCAAGTTTTTCAAATTTCTTTCAACCTTATTTTTAATAGCTTGGGTTAGCTTGAACCTTATTAACCTCCGCATTACATCCTTATTTTATCACTATAATCAAACCTTCTTTTCAACCTTAAGCTCTATTTTCAATTTACCTATATTTCCATTCCTATACTTTTCAAATGACAACTAGGCAAGAAAAAATTCAACCTACTGGTGAGGTGAAGAAACGTTCCAATATGAAAAACAAAGAAAAAGTAATCTGTCTTGGATCAGACAAAAACGTATTATCAGGATAAGAAACTTCGAGAGAAAATTTTTGTGGATAAGGTGCAGCTGATGGTGAAATTTGGACAGCCATAGGAAACTTGGATGAATAATTTTCTCAGGCTTACAGCAATTGAGTCAAAGGTGAATAGAAGTGACAGATCATTTTGCTCCAAGTGTCAAATTTGGTAAAAGACTTGGTACTCTCTCCTAATACTGATGTATATGAATTATTCTCCTCTTTTTCTAATTTATAAGTCACGATTGGATTTTCATTTTTCACACCCCTGAAGTCATGTTACGTTACTTATCAATAAATCAATTTTCTAAATTTAGTTAAAAGCTTCAATTTCTTATATAGCCTCACTATGTCACTGGTCGTGATGTCATAAGCACTCTACTTTTTCTCTAATTTCCTTGTTATACATTTATCTTACGCATTATTATTGCATTTTGATTTTCACCTTGAAATTACCCTTTTATTTCAATACTCATTCTTTCTTCATAACTTTTTCAGTAGACAATTTTGATTCTCAATTCTCATATTTCGATTATATCTTGGGACTTTCGTTATAACCTTTTATATTGGATTTAATAAATGTTTTTCATCTCTAAACTTCACTTAAACCTTTGCATAATTTCAAAATTTTTATTTCCGTTTATCATTTGCTAACCTCCGCCTGTTTACCACGACAACTTTTTTTATTAAAATTTCATTATATTACTTTCTATTTATTACCTTTTTGTTCAATGTATAGTCAAGTTAAAACTTCATGCATTTTAAAAGTTATTGTTAAGCAAACTTCACACAAACCCCTTCAAATTTTTTCAAGGTACGCGATAGTTGAACCATGAACCAACCATTCAGTACTCTACAATGCACCTCCCACACACAGTAAATATTAGCATTATTAAACTCCAGGTTACACGCAAAAAAACAACCATTTCATAAATTTTTAAAAATTCCAACTCGACCAAATTAAGCTCGTCTAGTTAATTAACGGTAGAGTACAAAAAAGCTACGTGAATTAAAGTGCCATCAAACCTCATAAAAAAGAGAGAATACCTTTTTGAAAAACCTTGAAACTAATTAGTAAACCACACATGAGAAATATTCTCAAATTTTAATAAGGCTTGGTATTTCTAATAAAATAAGGACATCCATAGGATTTTAATGGAAAAAAAAACAAAATGAGAGTGCAAATATAGAAAAGTTAACATCTATGGTCTCAAAGCATTAAACGAGTCCAACATCGTACACGATTTTGAGCACTTGAAATCGGAAAAACCTGAGCAGCAACCCTAAGAATCTCAGATGCTTAAAATCATTGGATATTTTGTGCTGTCAGAAAATAATCTTGTAAATTGAAATTCTAAAATTCTTAATGAAATTTTGCTGCCAGCACTATTGGAATCTTTAAATGCATATTGTCCCATTTTGCCCACACAAATGCTTAAATATCCAAACTCAATACAAAATGCCACAAAATAGCAGATAATATTACTAAAGCTGAGGGGATAGTATCGATCTCGATTATTAATTTCTCATTATGTATAAAGTTAATCGGGTGCAAGATAAACTGGTTTTAATATAAGTGAGTGCCCAAAAATAACAAGAATTGTCCTAGAAAATTGTTTTCCCGTTAGTATAAATACAGACAAAATATACAATGTGACAACATTGATCCAAAACGTTCTAAATGAAGCCATTAAAAACACTAATAATTAAAATGAACCCAAAAATTATTAGATAGATTATGTAAAATGGACAAATAATTATTGTACAAACGATGGAATTTTGTCGATAAAAATCTACAGCATGCATTTGCAACATTTGAAAACCTTTTCACTACAAAGTTAAATATTTATATTTTAGCATCATACATTTCTAATTTAGCAGTTTTAGTTCAATATCCAATAATTTTAATTCTATGTTGTTATACCCAGACGCACCCGATTTATTTTTTTGTCGTTTAGTTGATTTTTCATAAGTAGATACTGCATTATTTTATTGAGATATTTCAATTTTTTAATCCTTTTTTTGGCTTTTGATTTCAGTAATAAGTAATTATTAAAAATGTAATATTTTTCAACTATCTGACTTTTAACTTTACTTTTATTTTCTACCAATTATTCTTTATATTGTTTGGGTGAATACTACTTTTAACATATTATTGAATTAGGTTCTATTTATTTATCAAGTTTCACAAAAAGTTTTATATATTTATACGCACAGTTTTGCCCATTTTTCTACCCACTCTTGCAGATTTCAATGTTTTTTATTTCGTTTATTCTCACACTTTATGTCAATTTGATTTTTCAATTTACACTTGTTGCTTTTTTGTTCTCTGTATTTTATAATTATTAAAAATCTAATCTGCAGAATTTTTTGTTTTTTGACCCTATTTTTCTAGGACAATTTGCACAAACCTTGTGTTAACCGTATTTTATATGATTTCAATTTAGGTAAATACTTTTTCACGAGCTTCTCTATATGTATTATGATAATTATTTGGAAATAATATTCTCATATGTAGAATCGATTTGGTTTTAGAGGAAACCTTTTTAACTAACAATATGTTTATGGGCAGTTTCGTTGAAGAACGGTTAAAGCTATTTTTAAGGGACTCATGATTTTTTTCTGTAGGAACGACATTGTTTTATTTTGATATTACGTTTGGAATAAATAAGTCTCTGACTTCTATTTTTAATGATTATTATACATTTAAGATTCGCGTTTTTTTAATTTTTTTTAAAATTTTTGTATAAGTACGCAGTTTCGCCAAATCTTTTTTCAACCTCCAAAGCCAATTTTACTCTTATTACCCAAGTGTTTAGTCAGTTTTACGAGAAACTTTTTCTATGTTTATATTTTTATACGCAATTTGGCCGAACCTTTTTTCACCCTCTAATCGCAATTTCACTTTCATCAATATATTCTAGAAAACCTTTTTAATCTTTGTATTTGTATACGCAGTTTTGTCAAACCTTTTCTCAACATCTGAAGACAATTTTATTTTTTTTTAGTGTCGATTCAGTTTCACAAGAAACAGTTTTTATATTTGAATACGCAATTTGGCCGAAACTTGTTTCACTCTCCAAGCGCAATTTTACTTTTATCCAGTATATTATGTAATCAATCCGTTCTAAGAAACCTTTCAATCTTTATTTTTGTATACGTAGTTTCGCCAAACCTTTTCTCAACCTTTGAAGACAATTTTATTTTATTTTAGTCTCAATTCAGATTTACAAAGAATATTTTTTAAACTTATTATTTGCATACGCAATTTGACCTTTTTTCACCCTCCGAAGGCAATTTCACTTTTATTTATTATATTATGTAATCAATCTGTTTTAAGGCCCGGTTGTACAACGGACGTTCAACCGAAGTTCACACTGCTTAGTGGTTCAAAGGAAAAAACTTGTACATGATCGGTTCAGACTGTGAGCTGAGGTTGATCTTGAACGTCCGAATTTCGGTATTCAAGGGGAGTTCAACTCTTTTTTGGGTTTTTCTAACCTCACTCTCCTATATGTTTTGTTTGTTTTTTGATGAACATGAACATTGAATCACCTTAGCTTTTAAATATATTTTTGTTCTCAAGTTGATATTCAGTATTTATAATAATTAAAAATGGATCTTGTGTGAGAACTGTGGGAAGATATTACAGAAAACGAAGTTTTTTAAAAATTACTTGATAATATTGCACACCCTCGAGTCCCACAGGTATTCAGAAATTGAACAGGTCATTTGAACATTTAGAATGATAAAGAATAATTCAAGGACAGATTCATGTTGATGAAACCAGCTGTAAGATTTATCATAGAACAAATTTTGCATCTGTGATCAGTCCTGTGATCCTGTGTGTGAGAAAAATATGAAAATAAATAAAATTAAATAAATAGAAGACCCACAAAAAATATACAGTAATTTTAATAGGTTAGGTTGTGCCTATTTTCTTCCCTCTCTTTATTGTGGGCATTGCAACGAATAGTTCAGATAAACCCAAAACTCTGAGTCACGTTCAGCAGTGGACTGCAGTTCAGCAGAACTTGTGTTGAACCATTATTTGTACAACCGGGCTCAAGAGACCTTTTCAATCTTTAAATATTTGTATACGCAGTTTCGCCAAACCTTTTCTCAACCTCTGAAAACAATTTTGTTTTATTTTAGTGTCGATTCAGTTTTGCAAGGAAATTTTTTTACATTTTATATTTGTATACGCAATTTGGCCGAACCTTTTTTCACCCTCCAAGCGCAATTTTACCTTTATTTAGTACCTATATCATCTAATCAATCTGTTCTTAGAAAACTTTTCAATCTTTATGTATACGCAGTTTCGCCAAACCTTTTCTCAACCTCTAAAGACAATTTTATTTTTAGTGTCAATTCAGTTTTACAAGCAACATTTTTTTAACTTTATATTTAAATACGCAATTAGGCCGAACCTTTTTTCACCCTTCGAGCGCAATTTTACTTTTATTTAGTACCTATCTAATCAATCTGTTCTAAGAAACCTTTTCAATCTTTATATTTGTATATGCAGTTTCGCCAAACCTTTAGTCAACCTCTAAAGAAAATTTTATTTTATTTTAGTGTCAATTCAGTTTTACAAGGAACGTAATGTTTTAAACTTTATATTTGTTTACGTACTTTGGCCGAACCTTTTTTCACCCTTCAAGCGCAATTTACCTTTCATTTAGTATATTATCTAATCAATCTGTTTTAAGTAACCTTTTCTATCTTTATCTTTGTATACGCAGTTTCGTCAAACCTTTTCTCAACCTCTGGAGGCAATTTTGTTCTATTTTAGTTTCGATTCAGTTTTACAAGGAACATTTTTTATATTTGAATACCTACGCAATTTGGCCAAACCATTTTTCAGTTTTTCCACCATCCAAGCGCAATTTTACTTTTATTTAGTATATTATCTAATCAATCTATTCTAAGAGACCTTTTCAATCTTTATATATTTCTATACGCAGCTTCGCCAAACCTTTTCTCAACCTCTGGAGACAATTTTATTTTATTTTAGTGTCGATTCAGTTTTACAAGGAGCATTATTTTTTATATTTGAATACGCAATTTGGCCGAACCTTTTTTCACCCTCCAAGCGCAATTTAACTTTTATTTAGTATATTATCTAATCAATCTGTTCTAAGTAACCTTTTCAATCTTTATATTTGTATATGCAGTTTCGCCAAACCTTTAGTCAACCTCTAAAGAAAATTTTATTTTATTTTAGTGTCAATTCAGTTTTACAAGGAACGTAATGTTTTAAACTTTATATTTGTTTACGTACTTTGGCCGAACCTTTTTTCACCCTTCAAGCGCAATTTACCTTTCATTTAGTATATTATCTAATCAATCTGTTTTAAGTAACCTTTTCTATCTTTATCTTTGTATACGCAGTTTCGTCAAACCTTTTCTCAACCTCTGGAGGCAATTTTGTTCTATTTTAGTTTCGATTCAGTTTTACAAGGAACATTTTTTATATTTGAATACCTACGCAATTTGGCCAAACCATTTTTCAGTTTTTCCACCATCCAAGCGCAATTTTACTTTTATTTAGTATATTATCTAATCAATCTATTCTAAGAGACCTTTTCAATCTTTATATATTTCTATACGCAGCTTCGCCAAACCTTTTCTCAACCTCTGGAGACAATTTTATTTTATTTTATTTTAGTGTCGATTCAGTTTTACAAGGAGCATTATTTTTTATATTTGAATACGCAATTTGGCCGAACCTTTTTTCACCCTCCAAGCGCAATTTAACTTTTATTTAGTATATTATCTAATCAATCTGTTCTAAGTAACCTTTTTAATCTTTATCTTTGTATACGCAGTTTCGTCAAACCTTTTCTCAATCTCTGAAGGCAATTTTATTTTATTTTAGGGTCGATTCAGTTTACAAGGAACATTTGAATCTTTTTATTTGTAAAGTACTTACGCAGTTTCGCTATACCTTTTTTTAACCTCCGAAGGCAGTTTTATTTATTTATAGTTAATCAGTTTCACAAGAAACCTTTTCGCACTTTATATTTGTATACGCACTTTCGCCAAACGTTTTTTCTACCTCCAAAGGCAACAATTTCAATTTATAAGTACCTATTTATTCAGTTACCAGAATCAGAAACATGTATGAGATTGAATTATAATTGGTAGTTCTTTAGGATTCACTAATATTTATTCTGTAAGAAAAGAATAATTTTTGGAGAGGGGCCTACCAGAGGCGTAACTAAGGACCCGCAGTCGCGGGGAGGCCCCGTGATTTTAGGGGCCCCGTCTAGTTTTACTTTTTTAAATACTTCTTAATCCGAATTAGATTCAATTGGTACGATACGAGAGCTATGTACTCCATATAATTTTGATTAAACATGTGGAACTTAAATTGTCTTAGTTCTAGTTTTACTGAAGAAATCCCCGTGTAAGTCTTATTTTTGACGTTGCCTGTAAAAGTAACCAGTGCAGAACGTTCACCTCTTCATAAAACTTTGCTTTTCTATATCATTTTAAATATGGATTATATTTCGATTTAATTAATTTTTTACCCACTTTTAGTAGGTATTTAATGATTAATAAAAAATTATTCTCTGCAGAATCAGTTTAGTTTTAATAGAACCATAAGCTTAAACTCTGCCTCGAGCATTTTGTTCAAGTTGAAGAATATTTTATTATGATTTTTTTAATTTATTTAATTATTTTTTTATTGATAATAATCAGGATCCATTAAATTTTTGAAGAAACCATTTAAACTTTCATATTTCTACAGACAATTTCGCCAATAAGTACTTGAACCTTTTTACGCAGCTTCATTTATTTTATTGATATTTTGTTACCTTTCTAAACAGGCGATTGTACTTTTTAGTGTGTATTAATTTGCATAAGAACCTTTTTTAATCTTTATATTTTTGAATGCAGTTTCATCAAACCTTTTTGAACCTCCTCTAGAATATTACCTCTCAAATATTAGATAATTATTGAAAATTTCAACTTTTTAGAATGCATTTACCCTTTATTTAACCATTATTCTATATGCAGTTTCACGTCAAATATTTTTTAAACCGCCTCTAAAACTACATTATTAATTTAAATATTTAAATTTAATTAAATAATGGTTAAGTGACTTATGTACAAAAATATCAGTAGGCAAAATCCATAGTTCAAAAAGTAATTTTATTATGCTCAAATTATTTAGTTCAACACATTGTATAATCCTATGGCAATTTTTCCAAAACACCTATTATCAGTTCGACCCTTAGGTTTGACCATATATTTTTATGAATTTTTATATTGTTTTTCAACGCTATTTCGCCAATGGCAAACCCCATTTGCACTTTTGTATATCAATTACATAATATCTAAATAATCATTTTTCTATTGCGATAATTTTCTCTTGGATAATAACAAATTTTGTTTTACGCTATAATAATTTCAACCTTAAAATATTTTTGCCTCCTTTACTTTACATTAGTTGGTTGATTTCGTATGTTGATTTATTATTTCATTTATCTGAGTTTTATTGTTTTACTAGAGTTTTGGCGTAGATATGGGTACTTTTCGGATCACCCAGTTATTTCGTTATTTATTTATCAAGGATTCGATTTTTTTAAGAAAATTTACACCAATCGCGATCCTTTTTAACCATTAATTTTTCCGATCAACTCGTTAAACTTTCACATATTATTATGTTTTAACGTTATTTGATAGTAGGGACATTTTATTTAGGTTTTCAGAAAATATTCTTATTTTTCATCTCTGTATTTTTTATGTTCAGCTATACGTTTTTTTTTTTTTTTCAATTTCTATTTCGTTTTATTAAATTTAAGATTCGAGTTCTATTGGATGGGTTTTTTATACATTTACTACCTTCTGAAATATTGACTTTCGCAGAATTTAGTTTTATTAAAGAAAATTTGGGCGAATTAAGGAGTTGTTCAACCTATACACTTTTTGAAAGCCAGGTCCGCAAATAGTTAAAAATTAACCATAGCGACTTATTCTTTTTCACATTATTGGTAATTTTATTCCTAATTCCGCGAACCTTTTTAATACCATATTACCGAGATTTTCAGTATGTTATAATTTTTGACCACTATATAATTTAGTCGAAAAAAGATAACTTCAGCGAACCTTTAAATTTTTCAATTCACTAGATACACTCCCGTCTCAAGCTCAGTATTTTTTCAGATACATCTACTTCTATCTACTTATTTTATTACGCTTTTGTATTTTACTTAACCGCAATAACCTTATCAGCCTTTATCCTATACGTGATTGCAATATATGTACTTTTTTTTTCAATAAATTAATGAAGTCTCTCATCCAGAGCAAGTATTATATTTCAATTTATCAGATTTTCTTTTCTGTATTTCTACCGATTGTGCGCTTTTCACAACTTACGGATATGTAATTCTTGAATGTTGAATACTTTTGAATTTTGTTATATTTTTTTATCCATTTAGACCTGTCTGCCTAAGGGTATCTTGGCTTCAATAAAGGTCACTTAAAAAAATTCATAAACAGCAGATAAAGAAACGAAAAATCTAAAACAGTCCAACAACAAATATCTATAAAAATGTACTAGAAAAAGTACTCAAGCAGCATAATCTACAGATAACATTAAAATATGGAAACAAACCTACAGAGCATGAAGAAATATAAACATTTATATTGTGAATAAAAGCACAGATAATTAATGGAAAACTGAACCCTGTTCTTGTCTGATCAGTAGGCATAGGAAAGAAAATTCATTAATATCAGTACAATTAATTAATAAAAGTGTAGATTAAAACAATTATTCACAAATCGCAAAATTATTTCAAAATCTTCATTGTTAGGAGTGAAAATTATGTCAAATTAATCACATGCAATTTGCGAAAAAAAAAAACATTATTAAACCCATAAACAAGCTAATACACATCAAACTTTACTTTTCCTAAAGTATAAAACCGCCAAAGCTAATTTACGTTTTTGTGCGTTAATTACATTAAATGATATTTGCAATACTAGTAATGTGGGATATTGTATTAGGTATTAACTTTCGCAGAACTTAGTTTTCATAAAGAAAATTTTGTAGACTCAAATAGTTGTTCAACCTATACACTTTCTAATAGTAGTTCGGCCCCCTACCCTTTTTTCAACCTTGATTCATATTTGTTTTATTTCAGCAACTGATTTGTTAGAATACCTTATGACCGGGATTTTTAGTACCTACATTAGAATTTTTTGACCTCTGTTTCAGTTTGAAAAAAATAACCTTAGCGAACCTGTTTAACCTTTAAACTTTTCAACTCACTACATACACCCTTTTTCAAGCTTCGCATTTTTTCAGATACATTTACTTTGACAAGGGGTTTTTCATTCGGGCTTCGCAAATTGCAGCCTCACAAACTTTACATTTACTTTTATTTATTTTATTACACTCTTGTATATTACTTGTCTCAAACCGCAATAAACTTTTCAGCCCTCATCCAATATGTCTTGGCAATCTATGTACTTTTTTCTAGAATGTTACCTACATTATTTTTTAATTTTGTTTTTAATTTGGTATATTTTTGTATTCATCAAGACCTGGGTATATTGGCTTAAATAAAGTTCGCTCGCAAAAATTAATAAACAGCAGATAACCAAACAAAAAATCTAAATCAGTCCAACAACAAATATCTATGAAAATTTTCAAGGAAAAAGTACTTAAAACAGCGAAACCTACAGATAACAAATAAAATATGGAAACAAACCTACAGGGCATGAGAAAATTTAAATATTTATATTGTGAATAAAGACACAGATAATTCAGGAACGATTATTGAAGTAGGTAGTCCACGAAAAATGCTTTAATAAAAACTATCAGAAGCGAAAAAAACAAAACATTATTAAACCCATAAACAAGCTAATGCACATTCAACTTTGCTTTTCCTAAAGTTTGCTAATCAAACACCAATTTTGTTGCTAAACCACTTGTGATATTAGAACATTAACCAACCATGCTTCTAACCAAGTCTAGTATGAAAGCGTCAAAGCCTAATTTACGTTTTGGGGAAGTATCGCCCATTAAAATGTTATGCGTTAATTACATTGAATAACTAGTAATGTGGGATATTTTGTATCAAGTACATATTGACTTTCGTAGAACTTAGTTTTTATAAAGCAAATTTGGGCGAATCAAGGGGTTGTTCAAGCTAAACACTTTTTAAAAGTAGTTCCGCAATCATTTTTAAATCTTATTCTTTTTCACTTTATTGGTAATTTGTTATGGTATCTCTATCCTATTTTTTGCAGATTGTGATTTTTTTCAAAAAACAGTTCCTTTTTTGACCTTTAACTCTCATACGCGCACTTTTGTCTATCAACAGTAACACTTCTTCAACCTTCATAGGTAATATTTGTTTCATTTCAGCAATAAGTTGTTTGATGTCGAATACCCTATTACTGGGATTTTCAGTAGGTATATTATAATTTTTTGACCTCTTTATAATACATTTAGTTTAACTTCAGTGAACCTGTTTAACCTTCAATACATTTTTCATTAGATACACCCTTTTTCAAGCTCCGCATTATACTTTTATTTATTTCAATAAACGGTAGGTATTATATTTAAATTTCTTGGATCTTCTTTTCTCTATTTCTAGCAATTGAACTCGAGCAGGTTATTCACATAATAATTCAAATCGCAGGATTAAGACAAAATTTGTAACTTTCACAACTTACGGATATGTGTTACTCTATTTTTTAATTTTGGTAAATTATATTTTTGTATTCATTTAGAACTGTCTGCCCAAGGGTATCTTCAATAAAATTCATGAACAGCATATAAACAAACAAAAAATCTAAATCAGGCCAACAACAAATATCTAAAAATGTTCAAGGAAAAAGTACTCGAGCAGCGAAACCTACAGATAACAAAAAAATATGGAAACAAACCTACATTTATTTTGTGAATAAAGGCACAGAGAATCTAGGAAAACCTTAACATAAATTGCTTTTTTCTACAAACGTGTTAAAAATGCAATTTTTAACACCCCCTCGAAGCATTAAAAATGTTACTTTATTGCACTAGTGTTAAAAGTCTTTAAGGCACTAGTGTTAAAAATGAAACATCAAAATTTGAAAGCAAACGTCAAAAAAAGTTTGTATTTTTAATTATTTACATTAATATTAATGGTAAAATTTGAACAACTGAGGAAGCTCCATCGGCTGCCTCCTCTATATTTTTCAAGGGATTGATGCAACCCTCTTTTTCTTGTGTATTTTGTTGCATTTTTAGCAAAAAGCTTACTGACCACGATAGACCATACGACAGACTTTCAAGAAACTGACGAGACATTTCATTACCTGTAAAACAAGGTGCTGGTTGTTTGAATTTTTTGACAAATATCAAATTCAATAATTTTACGTAGGAAAGATGCTTCCAATTTATTATTCATTTAAAAATCCAATTTGTCACTGGTTATTGCTTGTTATTGCCGTTTGTAGAAAAAATATTGTATGATATTTGTGTTAAAAGTATTTTTAAGGCACTTATGTGAATTGCAGAATTCGCTTCGCTCATTCTGCAAACTTTCACATGCGTGCCTTAAAAATGTACTTTTAACACTTATATCATAAATAACTATTTGTTTATTCAATAGGTATCTTGTTATTGTTTGATCAGTAGGCATAGAAAAGAAAATTCATTAATATTTAATTAATGAAAGGGACATTAAAACAGTTATCCACAAATTGCATTAAGAAAACTATTAGAAGAAAATTACTTTAAAATCTTCGTTGTTAGGAGAATGAAAATGTGTTAAACGGAGTGAAAATTATGTCAAATTAATCACATGCAATTTGCGAAGAAAAAAAACATTATTGAACCCATGAACAAGCTAATACACATTGAACTTTGTTTTTCCTAAAGCTTTATGTTGCTTATCGCTAATCAATCATTAATTTTGTTGCTAAACCACTTGTGATATATTAAGCTTGCTATTCAAACACCAATTTTGTTGCTAAACCACTTGTGATATTAACACATTAATCAATCATGCTTCCAACCAAGTCTAGTATGAAACCGCCAAAGCTTAATTTACGTTTTGGGGTAATATCGCCCATTTAAATTTTGTGCGTTAATTTCATTGAATAAAACATATTTGCAAAACTAGTAATGTGGGATATTTGTACCAAGTACATATTAACTTTTGCAGAGCTTAGTTTTTATAAAGAAAATTCCGGTGAATCAAGGAGTTGTTCAACCTATACAGCTTTTAAACCTTCGCGCCTTTTTCTATTTCACTTTATTGGTAATTTGTTATGGTATTTCGGCAGATTATAATTTTTTTCAAAAAGACAGTTCCTCAAACTTTTTTGACCTTTATCTCTTCTACTCGCACTTTTGTTCATCACCAGTAACCCCTTTTCAACCTTCATTCATATTTATTTTATTCGTTTCATTTTAATACCTTATTACCGGGATTTCAAGTTGTATATTATAATTTTTTAGCCCCTGTATAATACAGTTTTCAAGTTCCGCATTTTTTCAGATACATCTACTTCTATTTATTTTATTTTCAATTTATAAGATCTTCTATTTTGTATATTTCTACAAATTGAACTTTAGTAAGTTTTTTACATAATAATTCAGATAAAGTTTGCAATTTTCACAATTTACGAATATGTAATTCTGGAAGGTTATTTTATTTTTCAAATTTATTATATTGTTTTTTGTATTTATTTAGATCTGTCTTTGCCCAAGGGTATCTTGACTCCAATAAAGTTGGCTTGAAAAAATTCATGAACAGCAGATGAGAAAACAAAGAATCTAAATAAGGCTAACAACAAATATCTATAAAAATGTACTAAAACAGCGAAACCTACAGATAACGATAAAGTATGGAAACAAACCTACAGGGCACGAAGGAATATAAACATTTACATTGGGAATGGCGCAGAGAATTTAGGAAAACCCAAACACAAATTGCTTTTGGTTTATTCAATATCCTGTTCTTGTTTTGTTTGATCGGTAGGTATAGGAAAGTATATTTAATAAATAAAAGTAAAGAATTAATAAAACGATTATTAAAGTAGGTAGTGCCAAAAAACTATCACAAGAAAATTATTTCAAAATATTAATTGTTACGGGACAATAAAATTGACGAAGTGAAAATTATGTCTAATTAATCACATGCAATTTGCGAAACAAAACATTATTAAACCCATAAACAAGCCTATACACATTGAACTTTGCTTTACCTAAAGCTTTACGTAGCTTTACTGCTAATCAAACATCAATTTTGTTGCTAAACCACTTGTGATATTATGATATTAAAACATTAATCAACCATGCTTCTAACCAAGTCTAGTATGAAACCGCCCAAGCTTAATTTACGTTTTTGTGCGCTAATTACATTAAATAATATTTGCAAAACTAGTAGGGTGGGATATTTGTATAAAGTATTAATTTGAAAGAACTTAGTTTTCATAAAGAAAATTTGGGCGAATCAAGGAGTTGTTCAACCTATACACTTTTTAAAAGCAGTTTCGCAAATGGTTAACCTATTCTAACCTTCTCACCCTATGCTTTTTCACTTTATTGGTAATTTGTTATGGTACCTCTACCCTATTTAAAAAGGTAATTCCGCCAACTTTTTTGACCTTTATCTCTTCTGCACGCACTTTTGTTCATCGACAGTAGATAACCCTTCTTCAACCTTCACAGGTTATATTTGTTTTATTTCAGCAATAAGTTATTTCATGTTAATATCTTATTACCAGGATTTTCAGTACATTATAATTTTTTGACTCCTGTATAATTCATTTACTTTCAAAAAGATAATTTCAACGAACCTTCAATACATTTTTCAATAGATACGCCCTTTTTCAAGCTCCGTCCGCATTATACTTCTATTTATTAAATTACAAGGTATTATGTTTCAATTTATCAGATCTTTTCCGTTTTTCTACCGATTGAAAACTAGTAGGTATTCTACATAGTGATTCAAAACGCAGGATTAAGACAAAGTTTTTGACTCTTACAACTTACAGATATATAATTCTGGAATGTTACCTCATTTTTCAATTTTGTGATGTTGTTTTTTTTTTTTAATTTTTATTTTATTGAAGTTTACTTGAAAAAATTATAAACAAACAAAAAATCTAAATCAGTTAAACAACAAATATCTATAAAAATGTTCAAGAAAAAAGTACTAAAACAGCGAAATCTATAGAAAACAAACCTACAGGGCATGAAGGAATATAAACATTTATATTGTGAATTGTGCACAGAGAATTAAGGACAAACAAAATTCAAAAAACTAAATATATAAATTGCTTTTTGTTTACTCAATCAATATCTTGTTATTGTTTGGTCAGTAGGCATAGGAAAGAAAATTCATTAATATTTAATTAACTAAAGTGAAGATTAAAACAATTTACCACAAATTGCATTAGGAAAAAGAAAATTATTTCAAAATCTTCGTTATATAGGAGTACATAAAAATTTATCAAACGAAGTGAAAATTATGTCAAATTAATCACATGCAATTTGCGAAAAAAAAAAACATCATTAAACCCATAAACAAGCTAATACACATTGAACTTTGTTGCTTTATTGCTAATCAAACATCAATTTTGTTGCTAAACCACTTGTAATTTTAAAATATCAATCAACCATGCTTCTAACCATGAAACCGCCAAAGCTTAATTTACGTCTTGGAGTCTTGGGGTAGTAACACCCATTTATATTTTGTGCGTTAATTACAATATTTGCAAAACTAGTAATGTTGGAGATTTGTTTCATTTTACCCATAAAAAAGCGTGCATTGTAAGTCAGGCCAATCGATTACTTTCTAATATAAATTATGACAAAAATATTCACAGCAACTAATCAAAATCTCAAGGGCAAAATTAAAACAATAAGTGAACCTGAAATTCGATACCCAGATTCAAATTGCATCATAACTCAGACCTTGATTTATGTAGGTACTTAAAATAATTATTGACCAGTTTATAGGATTTTTTTACCCTGGGCAAATATTATGTAATTTATTCAAATATAATTACTACTCGAAATTTTGCATGGAAAATTAATTGGCTAAATGATGCTAAAATACTCCCAGCATTTGCAATTTAACTAAAACCATAGCATAGCACATAATACGTAAAACACCAATCAAGGCACAGAGATCCATTTTTAAAAGGCAAACTTTTTATTATAAATTGGCAATTATTATACGGATATGAATGGTAAAACTAGATTACGCTTACAGGAAAATGCTTTATGTTTATTACAAATACTTTAAAATAAGTATGACTATTTGAATTTTCAACCAGGCAAACATTATGCGTATACTCATTGTATATTTGCAATCATAACGACATTTTGTCAAGAATTTTTCCACCACTCGATAACTTTCCGATTAGTTAAGAATCTTAAAATCCAGATATACATGTGTACAAGAACTTTGGTGGCAATGGTAGGTGGAAGATGGTTGCTAGAAAAGGACAGCACTGTCCTAATTCTACAATAGATATGTATCATAAGATAGACTCTGCATTTAAAAGGGCCACAGTGGCCACTTTTATATCCCAATGGCGACTTTTAGGCAGGGGCTTGAAATATTGAACTGCATGTTACTCATAAGAGACTTCTAGGAAATAACTAATAATTGCCCTTTTTCTAATCAAGTAGGGCTGGAGATTTGGTAGATGAAATATTCAAATGGCCGATTAGATTGTTATTCTTTTAGTAAGGAGACCTGTATGAAGGGCCCTGAAAAGTAGCCAGTTTTATTGGTAAATTGCTAAATCTGAATTGTTTGCCTAATTTTAATGAAAGAAAGATCTAGGGCACTAAAGATTGGCCACTTTTATTGATGAGTCTCTATTTTTGGTAATCGGTAGATAAAGGGCAAGAAAATGTCTGTTGTACCCTCAAGATAAGAGCAATATTAATTAGGAAAAGCCTCAATTTTTGCCCTAATCCTGATCAAATCAGAAGAGTTGGTAGCTGAAGGAAACTACCAAGCAGTAGACACTTTACTAGTCGAAAAAGATCTGTTTCAAGGCATAAAAGGGTCTCCACTTTTATTAGTAAGTCTATAGGACTTTAATTAAAGTAACTTAAATATTGAAGTGCAGCCTCAATGTTTGCCCCATTTCTATTAGTCAGCCTTTGGTAAAGTTAACACTAAATAGTGTTTGCTTTAGTCCTAGTCTAAAGAGACTAGTAGGTTTAGTAAATGGCACTAAAGAGTGGCCGCTTTACTGTGCTTCAATTGTAGTCCAAAGAGACTAGTGGATTTAGTAAATGACACTAAAGAGTGGCTGCTTTACTGTGCTCCAATTCTAGTCTAAAGAGACTAGTAGGTTTAGTAAATGGCACTAAAGAGTGGCCGCTTTACTGTGTTTCAACTCTAGTCAGAATAGTCTAGTTGGTTTAGTAAATGGCACTAAAGAGTGGCCGCTTTACTGTGCTCCAATTCTAGTCGGTTAAGTAAATGACACTAAAGAGTGGCCGCTTTACTGTGTTCCAACTCAAGTCTGAAAAGTCTAGTTGGTTTAGTAAATGGCACTAAAGAGTAGCCGCTTTACTGTGTCCCAATTCTAGTCTAAGGAGACTAGTAGGTTTAGTAAATGCCCCTAAAGAGTGGCCGCTTTACTGTATTTTGTCTTTTTCAATACTAGTCCCAAAGAGCCTAGTATGGTAAATGGTGCTAAAGAGCGCCCACTTTGAGACTAAGACAAGATATTGAAGCAATACTTGTCCCAAGTTCTATAAACAGGCACTAAAGAGTGACCTGCAATTCAAGCAGGAATACCAGGAGTCCTGTAACTTGATCCGAATTCAAGCGGTGCTTGAACATAGTGCTTTATCAAATCTTCTTAGCGCCATTTTCAAAACCTGAGACATGATAAAGATGTTATCGGTATTTGTGTCAAAGCTCGGTATCTCGAGTATTTGAAAATGACTAGAAAATATCTTAGTTACTGCTACTGATTGACCTGAGCAAAAAAGCAAAATATTGTAACAAAAGTTCTAGTATTTCTTCAAGTTAATTCAACAAAATATGTAACTAGTATTATGTCTTCAAGCAGTGAGGCAATTATTATAATTTTATGAAACAAATCACAACTTCACCAAGATATATTCATTTGACAAATCACTATGCACATGCATCAACGCTTCATATTTTTCTCTTCTGCATACCAAAGAAACCAAAGACAAAACGAATCTTTAAAAAATAAATAATATCATCAAAATATGTTATCTATTTTACATGTATTGAACAAAAAGGTGGTTTAATATTCTTGACAATATTTTGGACGAAATTTGCGCAAACTTTTTAAAACTAAGGGAGCAGCGGACATAAAACCATCACTTAACCCTACCGACATCACTGCGATTTGCACACTCGAAACCATAATTAAATGTTTAAGCTTGGAGGACTCAAATAGCGTCAGAAATCGAATGTAACAAATCGCTAGCAAGTGTGATTAATATGTGATGTTATTGCGTCAACGCGCTACAACCTTCAAGGGAAGCGAGCCGGACCGGAACAACAACAGTCTCGCTATTATACCAATTTCGAAATGATCAAAGTTAAGACCAAATTAGTCAAATCTAAGATTGAATTTCTGTCAGGAAAACGCTCGCAGTCTCAGATTACAGATTTAGTGAACTATTAAAGGGGATTTCAAACCTATTATTGCACTGATCCAAACAGAATACAATAAATTATAAGTTCAATCACTTTTAAATGGTTCAGAAATTTGCGGAATCTGAGATATGAACAATAATTATTAATTTTTTTGTAGTTGTGCAACAATATGCCTTGGGCTAATAAATTTATTGAAATTAAGAAATATTGTCCGTCTGGTTTTCGAAACAGAAAAAGCAAAACATATTTTCGAAAAATTGGCTATTTTGAGATTTCCAAACTGGTATAAGGATCATAGGGATTTGGAATTTTATTACGAAAGTATTGGGTCTAATTAGCTGGTATTACGACCTTAATGTATACCATATTTACAATTTAATTTTTGCATACTTAAGACACTTTCTGCAACATTGTTGGATTAATTTTTTTTTTCAATTAAGTAGAAACGATAATTTTTAAAAAAAATAAACAGGATTAAGGCACTTAATGGCATTTTATTTAGTTACAATATCTAGATGATCATTTCTGATTCATGTTCAATTTCTCAGGAGTAGGTATCTATGATTTAGTCAGTGGGGTGATTATTTTTCCATAACAGCAAGGGTGCACATTAATGAATGCATTGTTAAGAGTTACAAATTACCTACACAACAAAGCAAATTAATATTATCATAACCATTTTGCACGTATATAAATTAATTTACAAAATATTAAATATTCTCCATTATACACACAATAGAAAAAAGGGGCCCAACAGTAATTTGAAGCCCCCCTTTTCTGAGAAATAAATTATACATATAAGGGGGGGGCCAACAAGAACATGTGAAATTGACAAATGTTTTTTCAAATTATACACATCCAACAACACAACAATTATTTATTACAGGAGCAAAGCTAAAGAAGCTAGATGCTGTATAATTAAAACTTAAGTTTTGGCAATATCAGATATACTAGTGGCTTACCTGAAATAATTTACAGAAAATACTGAAAGAATTATTAACATATTAGTAAAATATACTTGTAACAGCTTTCCTTTTATTAGAGACATATGTAAGTAAGGATCAAGGGATAAAGATGCTTTGGCGAATACCCAGCAACATTTTGGATTAAGATAGTTTTATAAATAGAGCTTACATAACAATAAGCAGGAGTTATTTTTAAAAGTTGCCTCAAGGTAACAAAACAAACTGTGTCTGTTATCATAAATATTTATTTTATGCAAGTTTTTCTTTCTCAATAATATTTCTTGCAAATTTGCTGCAATTTTCAATGAAAAAAAATCATCATTTCATTTCTCAAGAGATTGATGAACAAGGAAAAAATGTATAGTAAGTGTAAGGTAAAACATTCTTTGTGCATGAGGTAACAATCTTTTTTTCAAAACAAATCAACAGTTACAAGGTTAAAAATGCTTAAGGAAATATTTGAATTCAAGTCAAACAGGTAAAATAACCTAACCAGTAAATAACTTAGTTTTTAAACTTTCAATCATATTTCGAAAATATTCATTAATATCCATGTATTTCTTCATCAAGGACAATCACATTTTTTGAAAGATAATCTTTAAACTAAAGGAAATAAGTACTGTAAATCAAAAGTTACGTCGGATCTCTCAAACCCCAAAACCAAAATGCCTTACTTTCGAAAGCGATCGATTTGCAAAATGACGATATTAAAACTAAAGGTTCCGGTTCCTGACGATGGTGGCATTTTCCAGCGGTTCCCGCGGGCAAAGCTCAGGGCCAGATTGCAAACGATCGCCCCTGAATTGATGTAAGGAAAATTGGGGGTCTGAGTGATAAATTTGTTCCAGAATCCATACTCCATACCTGTAATTTATAATTCTTATTGCTTATTGGTTTTTCTTATTGTTAATCTTTAATAATGTTCAAAAATTATTGTCCTTCAAAGCAAATTGAAGATTTTGGAGGAATAATTTGTTCAAGGTTGCAACTTCTATTAATTAATAAATTGTTAGACAAGAGTATTTTTCTTCTGATTTTTTTTCAATTTCTTCAACAATATCTTCTTCTGCTGTTTCAAAAATAAAACTGAATTCTTATAGTGGACATTTTCAAAAATTAGCATTTTCTACTACCTTAACTGTATGTACATATATTAATTATAATTCGGTCTGTGTAAGTAATAATTTATTATGTATTAATATTTTCTTCTCGGGACTAGTTTAATATTTTTTCCTTCTTCACTCTTCCTTTTCCAATATTTATTTTTCAAAATTCATATACATACTTATACCAAATGAACACAAACTTCCACAACTTCCCCACACATTTATACAAGCCCAACCAAAAATATGATATAAAATTAGAAAAAAGTCTCCACCAAACAAAATCCAATTTATACCAACAATCCCTTGCCGATATAAACCAAACCAGTCTGTTTGGTTTTGGAAACATTGTTAATTTTATAGAAAATTTTCGATCGGGCCCATATAGGATAGGTTCACATGTAAAGGTGATTGTTATTTCTTGGCTAGAGCTGAAAATTACATGTGAAAAAATCGCCAGTAATGCATGGGACTCAGGTGTGTCAGTAAGTCGACAGGTCTTGAGAAAATCTTGAAATTTTCAGTCTTGAATAAGTTCTTGACCTTCGTGTAAAAACATATGGATTAAATGGGCATAGCTGTGTTCAATAATGACAGGTTGGTAATGACACAATAGTGATTTTGTAAAGGAGCAAAAAATTGATTTAATAAATCAGTTAAAAGACAAATGGGAAAAATGTTCAATTTATTATTAGATTCTAATCACGTCTATTTCGTTCTAACCTTAAACACTAAAGGAATTTTACTTTTTAAATAATTGGAATAAAATTCCTACTTTCCTAGGGCTGTGGGAAGGGCTCTAAAGATGCATAAACCACTATTATGTCATACAATTAAATGTTAACAAAAACTACATGAATATAATTAAACAAAATGCGTCTTTGCAAACAAGCGAACGTGCTGTAACTGGAAAATTTATGCAATAGATTTATTATTGTAATACCTACATTGTGATTAAAATGCATTGCAGCAAATTAGCAAACCACAAAAACTAAAATTGTATATTAAAACGCCATATATACTTATCGATTTGCAGATAAATTGATAGAAAAATCATGGTTTTTTTGTACAAAAATGCAAAGATGGTTAGGGATACCAAGTAAAAATGTTACAGAAGAAAGTGTGCAAAATGGTTAATTTCAACTAGGTGTTCTTATATTAAGGTGTCTCATATACAGGGTGTAACAAAAGGGACGTTTAAGATAATTTTCAGTATCTTGTTGAATATTTCGCATCAACTAACAGGGAGATAATAAGAAAATGATTCAGCAATATAAAATTCATTCATAGAGAAATTATAATACCAATTTTCTTTTAGAGTAATATCACATACTAGAATAAAATGTTACCAGCCGCAATAACAAATACCTACTAAGCTTTTATTTTTAACCATAGAACTTCTGATGTGGGATCTTTGACAACACAGTCGCTTAATTGCCTTTTGAAGTCGCTAAACCTTAAAATGCATCTCTGTTCACCGTTCACCTATGCAGTTGTCTGCCACTATGATTAACTATTTTTGCTCAAACATTGAAGATAACAAAATCTTGGACTGCAGCACTATTGCTTCTGGATTGTCTGATTATGAAACTGTTTCGCTTACTTGTTCTGCAGATTCTGATGCAAAATTTAACAAAAAAAAACTAGACGGGGTAGAATTTTCAGTAAAATAGACTAATAAATTTAAAGTAAATTGTAGCAGGATATTGTGGAATGGTGTTTTGAGTGCAGAGAATCCAGTGGAACAGTTTCATGCTTTAATGACAGGCGCTTTTAACTGGGCTTTTCCCCTGAAATATCTTAAAGTTAAAGAAAAAAAATCTCAGCAAAAAGATCCTTGCATTCTATAAGAAAGTACCACAGTAACAATCAGTTTTTTGTCGCATATTTTAATCATAATAAACGAATTTATAGGAAAGTAATTAGGGTGGCAGAAGAGCTTTATTATAAGTGGAGGATTGAAGGTGCAAAGAACAAAACAAAAAAGAGCTGGGAAATACTTAATCAATTGAGGGGTAAAGCCAATTTATTTCAAAATAATATTGAAATTGATCTGAGCAGCCTTAATAATTTTTACTGCACAATAGGCGACAAATTAATTTCAAATTTGAATTCCAAAAAGGATCTCATAGATATCTGTTCCAGAAATTTTTATTTTAGAAAGCACAATGTGGAAGAAGTAAGGATGATTTTTGAAGAAATATTAATTAAACAAGAATTTGGCAGGTTATGATGGAGTCTTAGTAAGAAGTTGCAGATCGAGAACATTGTCAAACTTTATTTATTAGGGAAATTTTTTTAACTGTACCATGTCTATTCGTTTTAGAAACTGTTTGTCTTATGCACAAGAAATATTCAGGTTTGAAAACTCGGGTGTGTACAACAGGAGTAAGTTCGAACACTAATATAGGCTTACTTATACCAAGCAAAACACTCAATATTTTTTGAAAGCAAAAAAATGTTTAACCATCTAAGTCATGAACTTAAAACCATTAGAAACTACAGAGTATTTTGTAGGAGTGTTAAGAATATTTTGTTGCAAGGGGCTCATTACAGCTTGGAGGGATACTACTATCTATAGTGACACTGAATGATATACAACCTTTTTTTATTTCTGAGTATAATTTTAAGTATATAGTCCAGGAGGTGGCGCCAAAAACATGCAAGAGTTTTCGCAAGGCGGATATTTTCAAAATAGGTCGTACTTTAGTGCTAGAATGCTAGTGTACAGTCAGCACTCACAGTTCCGGGACAGCTGGCTCTGGGACGCGGGCAAAGTTGTAATTTTAAGAAGCATCTAAACTGTTTTCTCAAAGCTCAAAATTTATAGAAATTTTGCACATTATCTGTTTGAAGGTCACAGATAACGTATGTAAATCGTCAGACGTCTAGTTCGTTGCAAAAAGGGGGTCAGACGTCCTCAAAGTTTTTATTTTATGGCATTTTCTTCGGTGTCCTGTCAAAATATATTTTTGCAGGTATTTGACAAATATATTTGAAGAAAATGCCATAAAATAAAAACTTTAAGGACGTCTGACCCCCTTTTTGCAACGAACTAGACGTCTGACGATTTACATACGTTATCTGTGACCTTCAAACAGATAATGTGCAAAATTTCTATAAATTTTGAGCTTTGAGAAAACAGTTTAGATGCTTCTTAAAATTACAACTTTGCCCGCGTCCCAGAGCCAGCTGTCCCGGAACTGTGAGTGCTGACTGTACACTAGCATTCTAGCACTAAAGTACGACCTATTTTGAAAATATCCGCCTTGCGAAAACTCTTGCATGTTTTTGACGCCAGCTCCCCAACTAATATGTAATATTGCTTGTATCACTGTCCTATTTGTCAAATTATTTATAATTTGTTTGTATTTACATTGTTATGCCATTGGTGATTATTTTAGTTTGTTTTACTTTTAAGTTGATGCTTTGTCAACAGAATATTTTTTCTTGGATAATAAAGTATGATTGACTATGACTATAAGCATGGTATTACCTGATAAAAATAACGATTCCAATAAAACGAAGTCAAATGTGTAAGAGCAGACACTTTCTGCACAATGCAGTTTTATTATTCCCAAATATATTATTCACAACTCTTTGTAATTTGTATTGTTTGAACAATTTAGAATAAGCTTCAAATTGTATTGAGCAAATTTCTCAACACTAATTGAGTTCAGTAGAAATAGTAAAAATTGTAAATTTGTAGAGTTTTCAAGTAGGAAGTTTCTTTAAGTAGCGTGGGTACTGACCTACCTATATGCCTTAATCAAATTTTGGAGAATTATTTTTTGATAAACATAAATTAATTCCAATTTCATAATCCATCAAATGCTTTTCAATGTTTTCTTGGGACTCAAGGACCAATGACTACAAAATAATTTTCCCATTTTTCAGGTTCAAAGTCTTAGATATAGATAGATAAATTTTTTGATGTCAATTGAGTGTAGTTTAATTACAGTGACATACCAATGGGCATCAGCTATTAGTTGATATTAATTATGTGGACGCCAAGTCAAAGTTTAGTAATAATTAAGATTGAAATATGTGCAGGTTTCTTGTATTTCAAATTTTTTTAGATGCATTGTTCATGGAAATATTTCTATAAAGTACCTATGGGGCAGAGCTTTTTAAACAAAAAAATTGAAAATGCTCAACTGTTATCAAAAACCTATAATTGTTTTTGAAGAATTTTTCAAAATTTTTGATTATCGAAATTGGAAAGGTTTGTGCTGTGGTGTCTACATAGAAAGAAGATCCAAAAAAAATAATTAGTTTTTTAATAAATTTGTTACAATTCGAAATACATAGAGAAAATTAAAGGCAGAATTTTTTTAGTCTATTTTATCCCAAGCAGATTCATTTGGGTTTCTAAGGATAAAGAAAAGCGTATTTCTTGCAGCTGCCAAAACTTTTTGATAAAAAAGCTGAAGGTGATTCTAAAAAGTCTATACACGAAACTTTCCAAAATGTTTATAAGCAAGTTTTTTGTTAGGAAAACTTGTATCATATTTTCAAACATTTTTAGTTTTTCATTAACAAAATTACCTTTACCAAGGTTAGGTAGCTAAGAGTTTTAATTATTTTCTTGAAATTGAAGGAGCATAATATTTGTCCTCATATTAATATCAACTGATTTGCCCACAGGACATCATTGAGACATGTAATTTGCTAGTTTTCTAGCAACCAAAAAATGTTTTTCATTTTACCAACAAAATTTCAACAACAAAAACTCAAGGAAACACTCTTCAATGAGTGTTCAATAAGTTAAATTTTACTCAAAAATATCATTTTAATGCTCAGTATTAAATATCTAGTTACAAGCAAATATTTCAAGCTTTTTGAAGTAGTTAAAAAAAAGAGTATGTACCTATAATTTTGGAATAACCAAGTAAGTATATGGCTTTATCGTAAAATTAGTTTTAATTGTAAAACCTTACGAAAATTTATGTAATGTGGCGCAATAAATTGGTTTGTATATGGCGCAATAAACCTTCAACTCTTTATACAGTTGGAACAAAAATATTACATAACATCAAATTCAATAACCACATACCTAATACCTCATTATATTTTTGATTTTATTGGGTCGTTATAGGCAAAGCAAAATTTCATATGCCCAATAGTTATTACTAAAAATCCGCATCATAATAAGAAGCAACAATTTGTTAGTCGAATTCTAAATTATAACAAAAAGGCAAAAATAAACTGAAAAAACTATTAAAAGGAAAATTTTAAATATTTTTGTACTTACTACTTGATGAATTTTCCCCCTTATTGTAGATATTTATAGCTGATGTTCTGCTGCTTATAACTTAAACCTAGTTTTGCAATTTATGAGATCTCATTTTTTATATCTTTTTTTTTTATGATTATTATACCTGGTGATCACTTTTTTATTTATTGCAGTACTGCTTTATGGGAAGATTGTGGTGATAATTAATAATAATCCGAATAGTTTGTTCTAGTTTAAAAAATGTATTTATTAACGAACGAAGATGTTTAAATAGTACAAACGCCAACAGTAGATTTTCAAAAAAATGGGGGCTAATAAGTTATTATCGATATATGTATATACAAAGTTTCGTCAATCAATAATTATTTGGTATGGTATGTAAATACTAGATGTTTTTATAAAATATTATTATCAAAGCATGGTGCATAATACCATAATATTATATGCAGAATTGTATTCAATTTAATAACTGTAGTTTTTTTTTTGGCACATTCGTTTATCCATATGTTTGCCAATATTATTCAAACCTCATGAGCTTTTTAAGAGTTATTAAATTGTAAGCAATTTATAGGAGTTCATAAAAATACACATAGTAAACACTTTTTGTAACATAAGAGTCTAAAAAAAAAATTTTTGTCAGGGTTCCGCAGGGTAGTTTGGGGGAGACGAATCCGTATCCGCATACTTCCGAGTAAATTAAATTACCCGCGCATACGACTCCAGCGACCTCTCTCTCGAAACGTTGAAACTATAGTAATCTAGAAAAATGCTTTAATTTTCTGACCGGATATCCGGTCAGTTTAGAAAAACCTAATCGAAGCACTAGGCTCCTTTCTAAAAGTTTTTAAATTGATTTATGATTTACCCATTGTTATCGATCTCTCACATATCGATTTGCCTCAAAACGGGCGCGTGCGCGTTCAAGCTGAAGGTAGACCGCACCCTAAACACCTAGATTTAAGGCGCCCGCCATTTTGTTGGATTATTGGATATTGGAACCACAACGTTTTTACAGCGTACAATGTTGCAATGCTCTGAAATTAATGGAGAAACTTGATATTTCACGTTTTTGCAAGGCAAATCTTGTTTGGAGACTTTGCCTAATTTTTTCAACAAAATAATAAAATCAATTTTTTTTTAATGCCATATGGTCTGATGAGAAAAAACGTCACCATTTGCATTGGCCAGATGCAAATAGCGACGAATTTTTTTTCTTTTTCAATAATGTAATTTCAACAGCAGTATTTAATAAAAAATAAAATCAAAATCATCAATATAAATAGAATAAAATGCAAAAGAAAACCCAAAAACCTGATAATCAAAACGGGCGACGCCCCAGCTAGCTAGATACCACCTCTCACCGTCGTTCACTTCACTACCTTAATTTTTACTTGCACTATGAACAACTGAAATTTCTCGACTGCGACGCGTTTTCTCGCTCTCGGAGAATTTATACTTTCGCTCCCCTCTCGCCGAAATTTCCAGAATATGACGCAGTCTCATGGCCCCTTGCCGTATTGATCGTTTGAACAAACATGACTAAAAACACGAACGCCCGTCGAATAGACTGGAATATTTCTGTTCGTCTCTTTCTTTGTTGTACATTTAGGTCATATTCTATTTCTGTCTGTGAATCAATCGTTCACTGTACGTATTTGATATTTTTACTGCGTAGTTTTCCATTGTTGGGTTATTGAATTTTTCACTTAATTGGCCTCTAATTTCTCGAAAATTTGAATGTTCACAATATTATGATCCTTGATTTGTAAATAAAGAATCTTCTTCTTTCTACCTACATTAATTTATCATTCAACTTTTAAGTCTTGATTACTGAAATGTATGGATTTTTGTCCACACCCTGAACAAAATAAGACTCATCAACCCATATACCTAGTCCTATGTCCTTTATCATTTATATCAAGGAAACACGTAATATTAGTTATCTTTATTTTTGTACTTGAACTTTCCCATTCAAATTGCATTGCTGACTATGCTGTTCGAAATAAACCAAAGGCTACTTAATTTTTTCAACAGCAACGCATTTTTAAATTAGAAAGTTGATAATTATTATCTATTATCATCATTATATGTATAAAATAGGAGGCGGCCTCGGAAGCGGCAGAGTCGATGAGAGTATTGATTTCTTTAAGTTCACTTTTGCGTATTATTTTTACATTTTACATCAGTTATCCCACTTCCCAAAATGGCTGACAGCACACAAAGTCTTATGGCCGTTCCCACCAAGTATTTTAGGGGAGCTTTAACGATATGTATTCCGTAAAATGACATTTTTACATGGAGAAATGTCAGTTTAAGGAATACTTATCGTTAAGGCTCCCCTAAAATAGTTGGTGGAAACGGCCATTAAAGACCTATTTTTACGTCTGCATTACGTCTGAACCTCTGAAGACACAAAGAAAACGTCTAGAAGACGTACCTATCATCAAAAAACCCATAAGATGTCTTAAATTCACATCATAAAGACAACGATTTGGTACAATCAGGCCTGAAACTGAATAATGATTTATGTATTGGGAAAGACAGAAAGAGATTCAAAGACGTCTTTAAAGCATCTCGTTGAAAACGTCTTTAGAATATCTTAATCCTAAAGACGTCTTCATTCAGGCAGACGTCTGGAAGACGTTGGGTTATGTGACATACATCTTCAATACCTATGGCTTTAAAATGCTTTAAAAATAAGCAATACAATACGTTTTGAATGTCGTTTGTGGACATCTTATCACAAGGCTTATTTAAGAACGAATTTAGATTGCTGTAGAACTTTAGACTTTTAATAAGACAGTTCAAATCCAAATCAGAATTTTTAGGAGCATTTTGGAACAATTCAGAATTCAGAATAATTTTAGAAAAATTAGAATTCAGTTTAGAACTGAAAACCTTTTAGAACTCTTTTAAACCAATTTGGAACATTTTGGAGCTTCAAAATAGGGCTGTAAAATACTTAAAAATATGTCAGAACAATTTATTTATTACTGAGAAACTTCTAGAATGCTCAAGAACTCTTCAAGCCAAGTTAGATAACATTTTAGAAATTCAATAAGATATTTAGAACGTTCCAAAACACTTCTCAGCAGCATTTTGAAAGGCTTCAGAGCAATTTAGAAACCTCAGAATTATTTCAGAGAGCCCACAGCGCCTGGAATAGACAAAAGTTGAATGTTATAAAATGAGTAATAATAAGGAAATATTAGCAAAAAAAATATCTCTCTTTCAATTCAAATTCTTGAATTTTTATAATTTTTCTTATTCCAGCCTATTGATTTTTTAAATTTCTGCATTCTAAATTCTTAATTTTTCTCTCTGCCTGTTGAATTTTTCGATTCCAAGTTATTGGAAATCTCAATATTCCCGTATTTTAAAATTTCAGACTTGATTTGTTTTTTGATTTTTACTCTAATGCTTTTTTCCAAAAATGAATTAGTGTGTTTTCGTTTAAAAGAAATCAAGAATTTAAGATTCCAGCGTTTGGAATAAACAAAAATTGAAAGTTATAAAATGATTACCTAATATAATAATAAAATATTAGTCCTGAAGACATTGAGTTTTGTAATAATATACGACGTCTTTGAGATACCTATGTCTTTTAAGACGCCTTGAAGACATCAGCAGAGCAGACATCTCGTTCTGAAATTCTCTATTAAATTGTAAAGGTACCCAGCAGAGCCCTACAAGGGTAGGATAACACCTAACACCTAAAAAAAAAGAGTAGGTATAGAATCGTTGAATAATTCTATACAATGGACAAGCACAATGAAATGGTGAATGGTATTTATAGACTATAGCATAGAATTATGGGAGACTTCTTTCTCATTTTCATATGAAAAGGAGAAAGTAGAACGAACATCTGTCCTGTCATCCCTTATCACCTGTCTATTGTGGTTGTGATAGGTACCTACATCTGCCAAAATACCCTTTTACTACTGTTTATAAATAAGGAGTTTTAATTTTATTATTGAGGGCGTTCCAGAATATTATAAAAAATGTCCTGCTATGACAAGGATGTAAAGAGTTTATTAAAAAAAAAAAAAAAGTCTGTTTTTTTTAAAGATAAAAGTCAAAATGACATTATGTTGGCAGTACAATGTAAAATTGTCAATGCTTTCAATTTTTTTATGTAGAAAAGGCTTGTGTTGCCAACATAGTTACTAAATTTTTGACTTAAGGAATTATCTTTAGAAAAAAAAACGGAATTTAGAAAAAAGTTCAGGGGAGGGGCTGACCATCCGACTGTGCTGACCCGAAAAATGGATTCTAAAGGGCCCCATACACTACGATGAAACCACGACGGTTTTCATCGCCACGATGAAACACACGTCGTTCCGTTCCAAAACCGAAGTGTGTGGTAGAAAACCGTCGTGTTTCATCGTCGGTTTAAAATTCAGTCCGAACTTGATTTTTGGCACGATGGTTCAACATTTCGTACACACGAACGGTTTTCTATCACACACTTCGGTTTTGGAACGACGTGTTTCATCGTGGCGATGAAAACCGTCGTGTTTCATCGTAGTCTGTGGGGCCCTGTAGAAAACCGAAAATATCGCATCGCGAGAAATTTCCGAGACAATGCAAAAATTTGGCAAGAATATCAAAGCTCTCTGAAATGATAATGTTTAAGTAAATGAGGGTTTCAAATCACCCGAATCAAAATCAGCCCTACCCTACCTACACTACAATAGGTATAACAAAAGATTAAAACACAAATACAATATATTGAAAAAAATCATGATAAACAAAGTACAGAACTACAAAAATGTTGTTCTTGGTTTTATTATCGTCTATCCAACCTACACACTCGTCACATATTTTTTTTTCTTCAACGTTCAAGGATAGTAAAAATAAAAAATAAAGCCTCATTTACACGGTGCAAGTAGCTTGAGCAAGTACTGACGCCAGTAACTAAAATTTAGTAATTTGAGTCGTGTAATAGTATATTACAATCCGAGACGGGAAATGCTTCATTGCTGATCGAGAGGTTATATAGTTTATCGAGACGCGTAGCGTCCAGAATGTCCAGATAAACTGAACCTCGAAACAGCAATGAAGTTTCCCGTCGAGGTTTGTATACTATTGTTACGCCGCCAGGATGTCAAGAATCCAATTAAGCGGGATTTTTGGAGCTTTTTCTAGAAGATTAATTATCGTGTGTATTCTAGATTGTTCATGTATAGATTTAGGGATATATAAAAAGGCCGGCATTGGTTTGTAAGTTAAGTTAAAGTTTGACTGTGATACGAGTTAAATAGTGATTATTGTTGTAAAGAGTTTAATTGTTGAGTTAGTTAGGTATTAAAGTAATTAGTGTCAGAGCGTATTGTTACGTGGAATAAATTATTGCTGTGTTAATTGGACTTTGATTTTTGGAATAAACGAAACGAACCCAAGATTTCTGTCAGGCAACACAAAGCCGTGACACTATTTTATTTTTAACCATAATTTCTTGAAAAAATAAATAAAATAAATTCGTGACAACCAAATAAATGAGGTTGGGAAATGAGAACGGAAAATGCGGACGGAAATTTTTTTTCTGCGATTGACAAGAATGTCAGCATTTTTGACCGGTTGACAGATCGCAAAACTCAATATTCTGGAATTTCAATTATGTTTCAATGTTATGCTAAGGAATCAATGAATAACAATACGGGAAACACTTTTCCGGCCTAGGCCGGGAAAGTGATTCTCGTATTGCTGAATAATTGGAACTAAAAGACAAACATTTAACAGGTATTTAACCGATCGCAGAAAAAATAATATGTGTATTTCGGTGGAAAAGCACATTCTCGGCCTTCGCCGGTGTTTGCCGGCCTCGGCTACGCCTCGCCCGTCAACTTACACCGTCGGCCGAGAATGTGTCACTTTTCCACCTAAATACACAATATACTATTCCGGTAATGGACCAGGAAAATGAAAAGACAGAAATGTGACATGATGTTTTGTGTGTGACATTTTGAAAATTTTGAAAAAGCAATAATGATAACATTTCATATATGGTTAAAAATAAACACCTTAATTTAGTACTTGAGCAAGTAAACTCTTTAATCAAGTGATTAGTCAAGTGAATAGAAGCAGGTTCTATTTACTTGAGCAAGTGGCTTCCCCCACTCTCGTTTATTTTACTGAGTTTAGCGGCTGGACGCGTGTAGACAGGATTTGTATTTAGTGATTAGTGAAGTACATTAGTAGGGTTTGAATTTGAATATTTTGAGTATTGTGTTGCACCTTTTGTCATCCGCATACAATTTTGATATTCTTCTGGATCTTCCTTAGCCAGTTCAACCAATAATGTGGAAGATGCACCATGTGATTCTCCACGACACGAGATATCCATGGTCGAACCCAATTCAATTTCTTTCAATAAAATTTCTGATAATTCTCCACAAACACTCAAAATGCATTTTTATATTTCTTTTCCTACGACCACATACGAAAATGACAAAATTCGCACTAGCTGGTTCTTTAGAGAGCGCTAAATATCACACACGCGCTGAAAGTACTTTCAATACGCAGGCTAATAGTATATTACATTACGAGTGTAGAAAGTGACAAATTTCACACGAGTGTTTTTTCGCGCGAGGCGGTAGCCGAGTGCGAAAATCACACGAGTGCATGAAAGACGCTTTTTCACCAGTGATGTACACCATTTTTCCTACGACCAGAATCCGATTTACACCAATTGTCTCTCATTTTATTTCTCTTCATTTTCAATACACGTGCTGAAAGTACTTTCAATCCACGTATTGAAAGTAAATTGTGATGACAATCACAAATAATGTCAACAGTATTTTCCACACGTGTGCTGAAAGTACTTTTATCAAGCGTATTGAAAGTACTTTCAGCACGTGTGTGATATTTCACGTTTTCCAAAGAACCAGCTAGTGAGGATTTTGTCATTTTCGCATGTGGTCGTAGGAAAAAGTACTTTCAGTACACGTGTGAAAAATACTGTTGACATTATTTGTGATTGACATGACAATTTACTTTCAATACATGGATTGAAAGTACTTTCAGCACGTGTGTTGAAAATGGAAAGGAATAAAATAAAAGAAAATTGATGTAAATCGGTTTCCGGTCGTAGGAAAAATGGTGTACATCACTTGTGAGAAAGCGTCTTCCATACACTCGTGTTATTTTCGCACTCGGTTACCGCCTCGCGCGAAAAAACGCTCGTGTGAAATTTGTCACTTTCAACACTCGTAATGTAATATACTATTTCGAACAACTGTACTTGCTGCCATTTCACCTCAATTTGCACTAATCACTAAATTCGACTTAAAATCAGTAAAATGCATGTAGACACTCACTTGCACGAAAACAATAGTTATTTACCTAACAAGTGAGGAAAGTGGTACTTTTCCGCACGAGACGGTAGTTGCACGAACGACGCGGAGCGGAGTTCGGGCAAGCCGTCGAGGGTGGAAAAGACATTTTCCGCAAGAGTTAGGTAGGTACAATATTTTTCCTACGAGTGTTTTTGTCCATCTTATTTATCAAAAAAAATGTTTCCAATACGCAAAGATTTTATAATGATGGTACAAAAGAGCACATAATATAAAATAATATGATAATATATAACAAATCATTTATTTGATCCTATAAATATCTTCATTTTTAGAAATAAAATAATCGTGCGGAAAAGTAACTTTTCAGCACTAGTGCGGAAAAGTGACTTTTCCGCACGATTTTTTTATACACAAAAAAATAATGGAACCGGATTTTTTTATCATGATCCTTGGGCCTATATCTAAATTGGCCAAAAAAATTGTTAGGATCCCCCACCCTCGCGGGGCTATGCCACCTAAAATAGGGGCCCTGCGGGGCTGTGCCCCCAAAGCAGGGGCTCCCGCGGGGCTCCGCCCCTCAAATAAGGGGCTTCGCCCTCCAAAAAGGGCCCAGGGCTCCGCCGCCCCCAAAAGGCCCCCCAGGGCTCCGCACCCCAAAAGGGCTCCCAGGGTTTCCGCCCCCAAAAAGGGGCCACTGCGGGACTGTGCCCCTCAAAAATGGGGCCCCCACCGGACTGTGCCCCCAAATAGGGGCCCCCGAAGTTTAATATGTATGGGTACACCTTGTAAAATCGTGCGGAAAAGTAACTTTCCGAACGCTCGTAGGAAAAGATAATTTAGCTACTGGCGTTAGTACTTACTCAAGCTACTTGCACCGTGTAAATGAGGCTTAAAGAGATACCTACCTACAAGGGTCAGCTAAATTATTCCTGTGGGTTAAAGTGGAGCAAAGTTACACAATTTCTTGCTTACCAAAATGCCGTTTCGAAAACTGAATAAAAAATCCGGAGCCGTATTTAAAAAAATAAGTTGATGATGGTCGCCCAAAATCGAAACGTTGGATTTCAAATTTGATAATGCCAAATGGTAGAAAAAAAAAAGTGACAACGATAAAGTTTCATTTAGTGTGAAGTAGGTATCTCTTCAAATAAGCTCAGGAAAAAATAAGAACGATTTTGCAACATTTCGTTTTTTACACCCTGTATATGCGTTTGGCAGCGTCAGCTTCAGTAATAATCAAGGATATTACACAGCACTACAGGATTGCTCATCGATTTTGTTTTGCGGGTTTGCGCAGAATCCTGACGGTAATATTACGGTTTCCTGCTAGGTTGGAACAAAGCTTATACGGTATCCGCCAAAATACATAGTACCGAAATCTAGAGCTCTGAGCAATTGCGCACGCGAGTTCCATTTATCGTATTTCACCTACTTGTCATTAGTTGTTTTTTTGACATGACGTTAAAGTTAAAATCTTCGTCAATATGACTCTTTCAACTCGAGAAAAAGTTTTCTTAATAGACCCCTATTTCCGGTCATACGGAATTGGAAGGAATAACAGCCGCAGCAAGGGCGGTTTAAAGGGGGGGGGGGGGGTAGAGACAAAGACCCCCAGACAAAGATTTTTTTTACATACATTTATCAGTTACAACAAAATTTCAACAAAAGACAAGTTCTACAAAGTACCTAAAGCATTAAAGGCATCGTTTAAATATGACAGGCTCACCCACAGTACCGACGTAGGTACCTTCTTTTATACAGTGAGATAAAGGGTATTCCATTTGTTGGTTTTTGTTGACACATGCCAACTGCGATTTTTTGAAAAAATATTAAATATTTCAAAAACGGTTAAGTTTTGGTATAGGTGATTCCTAACAAAAAGTATGTAGGATTTTTACAACGATCCATTAATGTACTGAAATATAGGGTGTTCCATTTAAAGATAACAAAGTTCTTTCGCATACACCATTTACGGATTATCCCTCGGAGGACCCTGAGTATTTGAAAATATTTTTAACTAATGCACCTTAGAGAATCAAACAACTTTGTAATTTAATTTTTTTTTTCTTGCATCACTCTGTAAGGAGATATCGTCCGATATCGCACTAAGTGGACACCCTGTATACCTAACTATTTTGACGGCATTGGGATACAGTTGGGCGTGTTTTTTGAACGACTTTCGGGTGCAAATTTGAGCGTGGCACCCCGGTACGTTGCGACACTTGATAATTTTCTTTTCATCCATTACCCCTCCCAGAAAATCATGTATGGACCGCCACTGAGCCGCAGTTTGAAACAAGCTCAGAAAAATAGCCAAAACCACTCTTTATAAGTATGTTTGATGATTTGCAGAATCCTTTTGAAGCTTGTTTGCATTGCTATGGTGCACATTTTGAACATATGCATTATAAAAATCCATAAATAAAGTCTGTTTTTTTTTTAAAGATAATTCCCCAAGTCAAAAATTTAGTAACTAAGTTGGCAAAACAAGCCTTTCCTTCATAAAAAATTGGAAAGTATTGACAATTTTACATTGTATTGCCAACACAATGTCATTTTGACTTTTATCTTTAAAAAAAAACAGGTTTTAGATATTATTTCTATGTTCGGTACTGTTTATTTTGGCGGGTACCTACATGTTACGTTTCTTTCGAGTTTTCTTTATTTAAATTCCTCTCACAAAGCATGCCGCCCACAATAGCTCTACATTTGTATCAAGGCAAAACGCTGAATAGATTTAATTAATAAAATAATTTTGTAAGTAATCAAACTCCGTCTTTTGTGAGTTATTACAACTAGGGTGAACACGTGAACAGCTATTGTATATGTATACAACTACAGTGATTGATAAATAAGGATGAGGTTATTCTAAATGGGTATTCCAAATACTACAGGTGATAATCGTCTTGTCTCATACCTCTTTCTTTATTTATTATTCATTTGTTATTTGTTTTAACTTTATTTTTGTTGTATCTTGAATATTTTTGATTATGTTTATATACCTATCGCTGATCTATTCGTGCATTTCTCATAGATAGCCCTTTTTATAGTGCTGTAGCTCTTTGCTCTTTCTATAGCCTGCGCTTGTTCTTCAGTTGGTAATCATCGAATTTCCTTTCTAGGCGGTTGGTGATTATTCTCATAAACAGTTTGTATATCTGAGACAGAGGCTTATGGGTCTATACTTTTCAAAATTGGATGGGTTCCTTTTTTTGTATGTCAGAACGACAATGGCATTATCTCGAGTCTTGTGGTATTTTTCGCTCTGAAAAGTGTTTTCAGTTGTTTTACAAGGTATTCTCCTTCAGTATTTCTGGTGGCATATCGTCCATTCTTCTTCTGGATGTTTCGTTTTCTTGTTTGTTATTTTCGTTGTTATTTTTTGCGTTGTATGGTTCCTTATAGAAATTTTCCGCCACACGCAATATTCCATCTCGCAACATATTGATGAGGCTCTGGTATTGGTATGTTTAGGCTAAGCAAAAATTTTAAACACTTTTACAAAATTTCTTTGAAAAAATATGTAACTACCTATCGTATCTTTCCAAATTTTTGGAAACGTTCTGGATGGATTAGAACCATTTCTGTATCGCTTTTTTTCAAAAAGAGTTCAACTGAAAATTTGAATGAATCATTTCAACAGGCTCTAGGATCATATTTATCAGTAATGCACCTGTGAAGTCGGGAGCTTTTCCAATCGCGCCATTGGTTGGTTGCTATAGATAAGTTAAATACAAACATGAAAACTTGTTCTTGAACTCTATGCTCCATATACTAATTCCTAGTTATAAATGTGAGAGTTAAATGTTATCTATTTCCAATATCAGTTCAATTAAATATGTATGACTAATGGACGACAGTCGATCTATTCATTTGGTAGGTATCTACTACCTTATAAAAAGTGCATTTGTGTAAGTATTTTTGAGGTAAGAAATAATTTAAAAAGATTCTTGTTATTTTTTTAAATTTTCCAGACAAAATGAGTATTGAAGATGCCCCAACAAAGCCTCAATCTCAAGATAGATCAAATCTGGTAGCTTACTGGAGCGTTCCATTGCTAGATGGAGCTCATACAGTTGAATTTGAACATGGTACCACCACTGGCAAAAGAGTATTAAGATTAGATGGAAAGGTAAAGTAAAATATCTATGAGTTTATCATTTTAAAATTTCCTTTTCAGGAAGTTCTTCGTAAAGATTGGATGTTTAAACTAGTAGGTGATATACAATTCACACTTGGAGCTCAACAGGCCAAATGTGAACTCAGAGTGGATCCAAAATCACCATTTTCATTTCGCTACTCTTTAATAGTAGATGGTAAGCCAGCGGAAAAGTTTACGGAAAAACTACTCGAAGCTATCAAATCCTGGAGTGTTGTGGATAACGGCAAACGATATGGAGTTGTATTTGGTAAGATGAATGGAATAATTGTTGATCAAAGATCTACATAGTTGCTGTATCTTGCAGCCAAACACACACTAGAAATATGGGTTAATGGACAAACAGTGGATGTAGATAGAGATTTTGTTGAAGGTGGTTCTGAGATGAAATTCAAATTGGATGATTTCGAGGCAACAATCCGTTCACAAACGAATTCAGCCAATAAAGAAATTGTTTATAATCTTTTTGTTGGCAATCACCTGATATTAGATGATAATAATAATTATAATAATGTTCTTTAGTTTATAGGAAATGGTTTTTGTTCAGGTTTAATAAAAGAGAAATTACAAATATATTTCATTGTCTCGAGTATAAAAGTATAGAAATTTTGCAATGAATTAAGTTTAAAACACTGGGTTAGTATAGTAGAAGCAAATATATTTGAAAACATATTCCTAACAATGTTATCATAACAATATAAGTAGGTACCTAAATATTCAATACAAAAGTATAAAATATAACAATTTAACTTCCAGTAAATAATATCAAATTGATAAAACCAAAACCATTGATTCAGTATTCATCACATAAAATTGCACGTTAAAATAAACCTGCTTGTTCTGATAGAAAAGGAACTTTAAATTGCAGTCGCTGCTTAGACTATGGGTAAGTATGTATAGGTGAGCACTTAAAATTAAATTTTGCACCAGAAAAAGCTTTCCGCATGTTTGAGATTCACTACTTTCCATGCCTGAAATAATACCCTCCACAAATGCTACAATTTACTCTTCTAGTTTCAAATCCTGAACAATGATGGTTCCTTTTTTCCTCTTTTTCCTTTTTCTCTTCCTTCTCAAATATAAGCCTGGCAACCCAAGCAGTAACGTATTCGGCAATTTCAGTCAATACTGTTTTGGTAAGATTCTTGCCCGAAAAGCTGTTTGTAACAGCAAATTGAAAAAATTGCACTATACGTTTTACATACGAAAGATTGATCTTATCAAATATCGGATCTTTATATGTTACATCTCCTGTCTGTTGATACTTCTGATATTTTTGTTCGCATTCGTCAACTTGCCTGCTGAAGTATGAAATAGCCAACTGTAAAAATTCGAAAAATTGAGATTGTTTTGGCAAGATTTGATTGATTTCTTCTGCAAATGAACTAGATACTTTGGTGATAATATATTCTATTGCTTGATGAATGGAATTAATTACTTTAGTTTTGATGTCACCACTGCAAAAATTTAAAATTTTTGATGTCAATATTAATAATTCTGTCTCATTAATACTGGAACTGTCAATGGTCAAAAGAGTCAATAAACTATCAATAGCACTTTTGAGTAAATTATTATTGTTGGTTGGATCTGATACGGGAGAAGGTCCTAAATTTACTGATGATTTGTCTTGGGCCAAGTTGTATAGAAAAGCTTCCGTTTGTCCCTTGTAACAACCAATAAATTCCTTCATATCCACAGGAATGCCTCCCAATGTAATTTTCCCATCTTGAGCTGAAAATTTAATACCAGCTTCGTTCATTGACTTATTGTTTTTCGTTAGGGCTTCAAAAACTGCGTCTTTGTTTGGTATATTTCTTATGGCTGATATTACTTCGGCTTTGCCCCTGGCTTCATCACCTTGTGACACAATAGTGTCTTGAATGAGTTTGTTGAACATTTTTCTAGAAAATAAATATCTATTAGTTTCAAATTGATGGCTTCTGTGGAATACTTTCTAAATATATAGGAAAGTGGTTTCTGCAAAAAAAAACACTAGTACGGTAATATGACGTCATGATGATTGTTTTGATGAAATTGTTAAGTATACAATATACAACAATTGAAGAGTCAAAACTCAGGAAACTCCTACATTATTTATAGGTTTTACATAAATAAATAAAATAATTGATAGTTTTTACCTGTATCTATTGCTACTCAAAGAATCCTGATAATCTTTCAACACTCTAGCTTGAGTTTCCTCTATGATGGTTTGAGCTCCTCTAAAACTGAATACTGCATGTCCAAAGAATAGTATTGAAGAGCTGAGTTGTAATATGGTCAGTGCTGATGGAGTTTGATTTTTATTGTACCATTGATCGAAAACATCATATCCTGAATTTACAACACTTGCGCCTCCCACACCAAGATTTAATATACCCATTGTATTGAACGAATAAATTGCACCCTAGAAGTTATTTTCATTAATGGCACATAAATCTATTTAAATGAGTTTGCATACTTGTCCAATATTAACCCCTCTAGCGACCAATTGTGTGAATGCCACATTAGCTCCAGCTCCTACAAATCCTAAAGAAGCAGCCACAATGTTTATGTAGGCTCCTCTAGCTTCCGAGTTCTTGAAACTCATAGTCACTTTATGCGTACTCCTATCGCACAATGTGTAAATGCTTCTTCCGATAGCCCATGATCCTGCTCCAGCTCCAACGACTCCTGCAGCTATTAAAACAGGTGGAGCAACTGCTAAACCAGCGGCAGTTAAAAAAACACAACCTGAAGCCAAGCCTGCTAGACTAGTTACTATATCACCTACTTGAAGAAGTTTTACGTCCAAATGACACGGAGGCGATAAGTGTTGTTCGAGGAGAACTGTGTTGTTTATAACTTCATACCTAAAGTAAAAATACTTTATGGAAAAGTGCTGCAAGACTGTAAAAATCGAAAATTTATTCTTGGAACCCTCGGTAAAACCCGAGGTAAAACCCTTTCGATGGCTTTCAGAAAACAAAATTGTACGTAGAAAAGATTCATTATTATTATTATTATAAGTATTAGGACAAGAAAGATGAGGCAAAAATAATTTAATCTTAGTATCTTTTTACTGGTTAAGCGATTAGTTTCGAGATACCTACTTCTGTAGCATGTCATATTATGAAGCTGCAAAATGATTAGACATAAATTATAGTGGCTACATCAAGGAAGTGGATAAAGAGAATAAACAAAATATGTGTATTGTCCGTCGATTTTAATCTGATACTCGGACGGAATGTGAGCTGATGGCTCCCTACATTAGAATGCCAATGGTTACCTGACGTCACACCTGTTTTTCCAATATGAAATACCCCCTCGCTCCTCATACGGAAAGTGTCAGTTAAAAATCGACGAACAATAGGTACTTAGAAAAATCAACAACTATAACCTCAAGTACAAAGAAATGATTGGGTCAATTATGGATGCAATTCATGATTTTCTGCTCTAAATCGTGAATGACTTCCTCACGCTCACAGCCCGCCAGAAGAGAGGTAAAAGTTATCCTAGTAACTAAATTTAATGAAAACCAATCAAGTTCATTAACTAGCTACCTTCCATTTCGTGGAACAACCATTTCACATTTCGGATATTTATTTTTTGTCAAATAACTGTTCCAATTTTTATAGACTCTTCCATTATCATCTATGAAAATTCTGCATGGATTTTGGCTGCCTCTGCATTTTCTTAAAACAAAAACTGGCACTGGATTCATATCTGTTTGTGGATTATAATCAGGATATTTTTTAGATCTCCTAATTTTTTCTTGTGGAAGTGATTCCAAGCAATTATAGATAAATGATATTTCCATACGATCTTTGTGTTCAGCTATGGCACCTGAAAACAAAAAATATTTTAGAAATTATTTTAAGCTGCAAATATTATGAACGTACTACTTTGGGTTTGAATGGCCTTAAATAATGTATCAATATGAATCTTGGTCTTTTTATCATATCCACTAGTCTCTTGTGGTGGTCCCTTAAGTGCAAACCCGATTTTATCCTTCAAATAATCATGCTGATCGAATTCAAAGCTGTCATAATCTCTATCTCCCAGCATATTCGCCCAAATACTGTGCATTTGCTGTGACCCCAAGTCGTTTTGGTCACTTTTTTGATGTGTTATTTCAGCCAATTCCTTTTCAGTTTCAAGCTGCTTGATAAAAGCTACCTCAGTTTCCTTTAAGCTCTTGATTGAGTCTGTCAAAGTTATTTTACCACGTAAGCATAAGAACACACTAATGGTACTATCAACTGGCATTATGCAAAGTGCGACAGCCACTTTATTGAGTACAAGATCTGATAAAATGGCCAAATTAGCATGGCGACTTAATGTAGTCACTAACGCATCATGGTAATCAGGATTTTCGACATCCCAACCCAAAACTAGGAAGTTTCTGCTTAAGATTTGTGCCAGTTCTCCAGATTGTAAGTTTTTCGAGAACATGTTGGAGAAGGGAAGGTCCGAGTTGTGGAAATAGAGCAAAAGTATTTTACGCTAAAAATAATAAGTAATGTAAGTTTATAATGTAAATAAGATACCTTATATCTAACAAAAATATGGAAATACAAATTAGTTTATCAAAAATGTGAATAGCTTACCTCGTTTAAAGTGGAGCTACAAATAAATTCAAGAGCATTATCCAATCCTTCTTCTGTAAAATTTACTGAAATGTCTTTGGGTAACTTTGTCTTGAAACTTTTTATTGCTTCAATTTCAGTGGCTAAAACAATTATTAATGTATAAATCAAATCAAAATAAGCTTTATTGTCAGGAATCTGTGCAAACTTATTGACAAAGCAATTTTATCCTAACATTATATGGCCACTTGAAACTTGAACTAAAATATAAAAGTAAGTAATCGAGAAGTAATAATTTTAGTAGCCATTACTGGAAGAACATTTGACATACACACTTCAACATTTGATGCAGTAAAGGAAGTAATACCTAATTCCAATTACAATAATATTTCAATCACAATGTATTCCTAGAAAAAATAAATACTGAAAAATAAATACTAAAAAATAAATATCTACCTAAAAATAGAACATCACTTAAAGTCATTTTTCTACAAACGTGTTAAAAATGCAATTTTTAACAACCCCCGTAGCATTAAGAATGTTACTTTATCGCACTAGTGCCATAAAGTCTTTATAGCACTAGTGTTAAAAATGAAACATCAAATTTTGATAGCGAACGTCAAAAAAAGTTTGTATTTTTAATTATTTATATTGATATTAATGGTATGTATTTTCTTGCATTTTTAGCACTTAAAAATACTACTAAAGACGACAGACTTTCAAGAAACTGACAAGACATTTCATTACCTGTAAAACAAGGGCTGGTTGTTTGGCTTTTTTGACGAATGTCGAATTCAATAATTTTATGTAAGAAAGATGCTTCCAATTTGTTATTCATTCTAAAAATCCAATTTGTTACTGGTTATTGCTTTTTATTGCCGTTTGTAGAAAAAATATTGTATGATATTTGTGTTAAAAGTATTTTTAAGGCACTTATGTGAATTGCAGAATTCGCTTCGCTCATTCTGCAAACCTTCACATGCGTGCCTTAAAAATGTACTTTTAACACTTACATCATAAATAACTATTACGATATCAAGACAAATTAATAGAATAGGTATAAACCAAGGGGTAAACTACCATCCCAGAATTGGTGCATACAATTCCTCAGAGGGGAATTTTTTTCGCATAATTCCTCAAAATTCCTGCAAATTCCTCCAGATACCCTATCACAAATTCCTCCAAATACCCCACCACGAACTTCTCCAGATACCCCAAAAAGGGAAAATTTTCTGCATGTAAAAAGCAAGGTGAGAAGATCATTTTCCCAAAATTTAAAAGTTTTCCAGTGGAAAACAGCAACATGAAAAATCTTGGAAATCAACCTACACAAACTGCAGAAAATACAGTCTCACACATTTCAAAGTTTTCCTGGAACACTAGTGAAGGGAACATTTTAAAACTTTTTGAATGTAAAGAGGAAGGTGAGAAGCTCATTTTCCCAGGATTTCAAAATGTTCCAGTGGAAAACAGCAACATAGAAAATCTTGGAAATCAACCTACAATAACTGAATTAATTGAAAATACAGTCTCACACATTTCAGAGTTTTCCTGGAAAACTAGTGAAGGGAAAATTTTGAAACTTTTTGCATGTAGAGAGGAAGGTGAGACGCTCATTTTTCCAAAATTTCAAATTTTTCCAGTCGAAAACAGCAACATGAAAAATCTTGGAAGTCAACCTACAAAAACTGAATTAGTTGGAAATATAGTCTGACATCTCACATATTTTAAAGTTTTTCTGGAAAACTAGAAAAGGTAAAATGTTGAAACTTTTGCAAGAGGAAACTTATTGCATGTAAAGAGGAAGCTGAGAAGCTCATTTTCCCAAAATTTCAAAATTTTCCAGTGGAAAACACCAACATGAAAAATCTTGGAAATCAACCTACAATAACTGAATTAATTGAAAATACAGTCTCACACATTTCAAAGTTTTCCTCGAAAACTAGTGAAGGGAACATTTTGAAATTTTTTGCATGTAAAGAGGAAACTGAGAAGCTCATTTTCCCAAAATTTCCAAATTTTCTAGTGGAAAACAGCAACATGAAAAATCTTGGAAATCAACCTACAATAACTGAATTAATTGAAAATACAGTCTCACACATTTCAGAGTTTTCCTGGAAAACTAGTGAAGGGAAAATTTTGAAACTTTTTGCATGTAGAGAGGAAGGTGAGACGCTCATTTTTCCAAAATTTCAAATTTTTCCAGTAGAAAACAGCAACATGAAAGATCTTGGAAGTCCACCTACAAAAACTGAATTAGTTGAAAATACAGTTTCATACATTTCAAAGTTTTCCTGGAAAACTAGTGAAGGGAAAATTTTGAAACTTTTTGCATGTAAAGAGGAAGGTAAAAGATCATTTTTTCAAAATTTCAAATTTTTCCAGTGAAAAACAATAAGATGAAAAATCTTGAAAATCAACCTACAAAAACTGTATTCATTCTTTTGAATTTTTTAAATTTGACAATTTCTTTCAAATTCTTCATAAATTCCTCACAAATTTCCCCAAATTCCCCATAAATTCCTCCAAATTCCCTATAAATTCCCCAAATTTTCATAAATTCGAATGAATTCCTACAAATTCCCCACAAATCTATATATATAAAAATCAAAGTTCGCGGGGTATCCGGATATGCGCTCCAAAACCACTTATCCGATTACGATGAAACTTTGATAGGTTTGTTATGGCCATCCCAAGGAAGGTTTGTGGATAGGTTACGCATCTCGGAAAAAGAAATTAATTTTGAATTAATTATTAATTTAATTGTAAACAAACTCATTCACATTACATAACAACATAACCCAACTTTTTTTGAAAGCATGAAACAACGTTGCCATATTTCATTTATTTAGGCTTGCATTCAACCGACGTAATTTTATTATTTTTTGAATTCAAAAACGGCTGGACCGATCTTGAATTAATACCACGTATCTCTATATAAGGTGAATTCGATTGACCCAGATTAGATCGATTTGGGTTCAATTTAAGTGAACTTCTTCTGATCTAGATAATTTTTTTGTTGATGAGGGTGCACTGATCCAGCTTGAATCGAACACAGTGTGGTTCACTTAAATTGAACCAGATCGATCTAATCCGGTCAATCGAATCGGCTATAGAGGAGAGTGATATAGGCTATTTTTTATCCCGAAAAAAAAAAGTTCGGTTGCGTAAAACTTTGATACACTGGAACGCCTATAAACAGCCCGGGGCGCTCTAGAGCAGCTCTGGAGTGCTTAAAATGCGTCACTGAACTCACTGGCAAGCGACTATGATATCGGATTAAAAAAAAAAAATTAAATAGAAAATCAACAACACAATTTGAAAAGAAGTGTATTATTTCAAAATGTATTTACATGCTGGCAACGCAGCGGGTCATTAGCTAGTTCCTCTATATTCCCGACATTTTTGGCAAAGAATTCCTAGGTGGTTTGCCCCTTGGTATAAACTAACAAAGGTTCGACTTCAAATCAGGTATTTAAAATAAAAGAACATTCACATATATGATAAAATTTAAAACACATTCAAAAACACTCAAAACAAGTTTTAAGCCGACATGTATAAAAACAAGGTTTTAAAACAGGGCTCAAAAAAACAAACGAAAAGTACTCTCACACACAATATAAGAGACCTTGATATAAGCATTATTGTTATTCCTATTGTAGCAGTAATCTAATCATAAAACTCCTGAATACTATAAAATGCTTTGGTAACCAAAAACCCTTTCAAAGAATCTCTAAATGTTTTGAAGTTTGCTATGTTTTTCTGTATCACAAAGGCTGATTGAACAGATTTTTAAGAAGAAAACCCCCAAAAAGCAAGGCCGTAACGGATATGTGATTCCATCAGTGCATAGTAAGCTATTTTTGCCAAGTACACCATTCTTTTACTTTGCGGACAGACCGTTTTCTATAATATTCTTAAAACTAGTGGGTCCTTCTGTTTCCAAAGCATTGTAGTGTCATCCGCAAAGATCATAAATATCCCCAATATATCCAGGGCTGGTAAGTCATTTAAATACAATAGAAAAAGGATAGGACCCAGTACAAAACCCTGCGGAACGCCATGCGTTAAATTTTGAGATTCTGAATCGTTACAATTTGCTATCCTAACAATCTGGCTTCTTCTTGCAAGATACGATCTGAACCATTCCAACTCGCTTCCCTTGATCCCATAATGACTCAGCTTTCGCAGCAGTGTTCCGTGATTGACACAGTCAAAAGCTTTCGAAAAATCACAAAACACTGCCGCGGCCTTCTCACCATCATTGAGGGCCAAGAATAGGTTTTCCAAGAGCGAAAGCATAGTCTCATCCGTGCTCTTTCGCTCTTGAAACCCAAAGTATCTTTCTGTTAGGATATTATTTGTTTTCAAAAATATTACATTGGTAACACAGTATACATTATTAGTTGTCAGTTGATAAAAGTAAATTTGTGAGGATAAAGAGTAGGTATTGGTTGATTTGCAAGGAAGTTCCAATATATAGGGAACAGAAGCACCTATTACCCAGACAGTCTGCCTAAATACCTACGTCTTCAAGACTACAAAATTCATTTTGGAAGAAAAACATTAGAAGAGGAGCCAACGGGAATAATGAGAATTCAAGAACTTGGAATGAAAAAATTCAAGAGCCAAAAGAAAATTATGAATTTAGAATAAAGAACCTGGAATAGGAAAAATAATGAAAATTCAGGAATTTGAATTGAGAGAGAAACATTTTCTTGCTAATATTTCCTTATTAAGTTACTTATTTTATAACTTTCAATTTTTGTCTATTCCAAGCGCCAGCCTCTCTGAAATAATTCTAAGGTTTTTAAATTGTTCTAAAGCCTTTTAAAATGCTGTTTTGGAACGTTCTAAAATGGCTTATTTTATTGGAGTTCTAAAGTTTTCTAACTTGACTTGAAGAGTTTTGGAGCATTCTAGAAGCTTTTCAGTGATTTCTAAATGGTTCTGACAGATTTTAATTATATTTTAGACCCCTTGAAGCTCCACAGTGTTCTAAATTGGTGCAAAAGATTTCTAAAAGGTTTCCAGTTTAAAATTGAATCTCAATTGTTCTAAAATAATTTTGAAGTTTCTCAATTGTTCCGAAATGCTTCTGAAATTTCTGATTTAGATTTGAACTGTTTCTTTAAGGATAAAGCCCTCTGAAAGGAATTTTGTAACTAACAAGCTGAATCAGAAGATTCTGTCGCTTTTCAAAATGTTTTTGGAGATTCTATAGCGTTTGAGTATTATGGAGCGTCCTGAAATGGGTTTCAAACTTTTGAAATGTTCTAAAATGCTTTTGGAAATTGTAAATCGGTTTTGAATGTTTTGGGACATTCTAAAATCGTTCTTAAGTTTCCAAAATGCTCTGAAGCGCTATACAGAATTCCTGCGTTATATTTTAAGTGGTTTGAACTTTCCAAAAAGCTTATTAAAGTGTTTTGTAGCTTTCTAAATGGTTTCCAGTAACTTCTAAATTGAATGAGAAAAGAATTCTGTGAGAATTTTTTCTAGACATCACATCTTCCTTTAGATGTCCACAAACGACATTCAAAACGTCTTGCTTATGTCTTCAAAGCATCCCAAAAACATCTTGAGGACGTCGTATAATGTTACAAAACCCAAAGATATCTGTCTATAAACGTCTTTAGGACTAAGACATTATTCTTAAGAAGTCTTCAACGAGATGTCTTAAAGAGATATTTGAATCTCTTTTCAATACATAAACCATTATTTACTTTTAGACCCGGTTGTGCCAAATAGTTTCCTTTAATTTGTGAATTAACATTTTATAGATATCTTCGAAACATCGTCTTTTTTTGGTCTTTAGACGTTCAGACGTGATGCAGACCTAAAAAAGACGTCTTTAAGACTGATGTGTGCTGTCTGGGTATTGCAAAAAAAAGTAATTTGGGTTTCAAATACGAGACTATCGGGAGGTAAATTTTATATTTTTCTTTTGGTTATAAAAAGCAGTAGTTAGTTACTCACGTTAGTGTATTCTTAAGTGTTGGTTGTGTTTATAATTATTTTTTTTCGTGCATCGTTTCATGAGCTACAAGTGCTTGTACGACGATTTTTTAACGAAGTAAAAAATAATATCATTTTTCCAAAGTTTTTCCCTAATCCCAATGTCTCAATTCCTACACAGTCTGGATAGTAAATAAATTTTACAAAACGATCAAATTCTCAAATTCAAAAAAAAAACAAACACACCACCCTAAGTAATTTTGTTCACGTTTATGGGTAGTTTTGTTAGGATCAACGAGAAAATATAGAGAATTGAACAATTATCATTACCGAAAAATAATTTGGGCCAATATCCTTAAACAGGAAACCTAATTGCTATTTTTGGTAAAGCACCCTGAAACCTTACTCTACTTTGACTATAATTCAAATTCAGTCAAGCCATTTCACATTTGAAAGAAAGCAAAACTTTTTCTAAATTATGTAGGTATTAAGTTTTTCATAGGATCAATATATCAATTATTCCTACTAAAAAAGTTTCACATCTCAAATTCTAGATAATATACTGGAGAATGTGTGTGAAAATTATTTGGAAGAGTTTCATTAATGAACCTTATATATTCAACTTTATAATAAACTCTAAATTGAGCGATATTTACCAATTGTTTCATTCTCTGTAGTTATTAGTGCTTCTGCATGGTCTAACGTAAGTTGATTGTCTTCCATATTTTAATATTCTAGGTATTTTACCTAATATATTATTATGCACCTATTTAGTTTAAAATTATGTTATTTTTATGTTGCAAATACACACTGGACTACGAGACCATAGTCACATTACTCAGTGACTCACGCACTGGTTATATTGTCTGGTTTTATGACGGACGAATGATATGCAATTTGCAGGTTCGCACATTCTTTACTTTAATCTTCTTCTTCTTTCTCCAATGCATGGATTCGCTGCACCGGTTACCGGTTGCATCATCGTCAATTCAGGCTTGCAGTCTTGCAACATGGCAACGGTTTGCACTGACCACAATACCTATACAGAGTGAGCTAAGTATGGATGGAACGTCTATGTATTGATGCAGGATGTATAGGTATCTACTCAGTTGAGACGTTCTAGACTCAAAAATTCAATATGAATACATGTTTTTGAATTTTGAAATACGTATTGTGTCGGTAAAAAAAAAATATCTAAAATTTTACATCAAAGTCAGAAGTCAGGAGTTGGTTTTTCAATATATCGATAGTTATTAGTATTATCTATCGACATTAGAAAGAAAAAAAAACGATTCTAAGTTTCATTTCCACAAAATTAGTGGATATTATAAGAGTTCACATCTACAATCGTTTTTATGTGACTATTTTTCTGGTATTTGAATCATCTGAGACTCAACACAACACACAACTAGTGTGTTATAAATCTATAACACAACTAGTTTTTGAAATAGTAAAAAGCAACTAGAAATTTCTATAAATATATCAAATTTTAATACAAATTCCTACTACTAATAATTAGAACGATACCCGGTCTACGACCTCGTCGTTCTTATCTTTCATGCTTTCACACTCCGTTATTGTAATCATGTTCATAGAAGTTTGTAAGTAAATATAACTATTATAACTTCACAAAAATCTTTGATTGATATGAATTTCCGCCAAGTGAGGGCCGGAATCAATACAAATGATAAAATAGACGCTTTATTATTAGATATTCATAACGATCTCAAAAAAAAAATGTTAGGAAAATTTAAAGATAATTTAAATAGGTAGGTACCTACCCTATTTATAAGATAATTAGTTGACGACGGTGCATTTTCCTAATATCTTTAAGCGAAACCTCATGACAATCCCTAATAGCCCAGAAACGTTTACCTACTTGAAAAAGTTTTAAAAACGTTTCCGAGCAAACGTAAGAACGTTTTAAAAACATCAGAAATTAAATAGTTGTAACCGAGAGGGATAAACCGCCAATGTATTCCAGTGTACAAGCCTCATGTAATCCTATGTAATCGGATGTATTCTTATTTTCTCATATGTAATCGAATGTATTCTTATATGCCTTATGTATTCTTATGTATATTCATTATTCATATGTATTCTTTTGTTTTCTCTGTAGCTATTCTCTAGTGTAAGTCACGACAACGTTCTCCACAGTCAGGGGCGTAGTCACCGGTGCTCCGCGTGTTCCACGGAACACGGGCCCGGTACCTCAAGGGGCCCGGTTCTAGATGTCAATATTATTTTTATGTCATACCAGTACATAATTGTGTTTTTATATCTTAGATACCATCTACATAATTCATTAATTTATGCTCATGCCGGCATAAAGTGCACATTATGGCCCGTGCGGGCATAAAGTACACATTATGGCCCGCGCGGGCAATAAGACGCAAAAAACAGTTTTCGATCAACTTATTCTTTATTTACAAAAATATATATTTATTTTTCAATACCAACTGGTATGACATAAAAGTTTGTATGCACCACGGGGTACTAATAGATATGTACCCTCGGGCGACTTATGAACCCTCGTGCCAGAGGCCTTCGGCTTTGTAAGACTGTCTTCCTCAGGGCATATTCATCTACTTAGTATCCTTGATACATAAATAACCATTAAAATACATTTTACACATTTGACGCTAATTTATATAAAAATAAAAAATAATATATCTACAGGGTGTCCCCGTTCAAAAATGCTAGGAGGGTATATAGAGGAACCATAGAGAAGTAGTTTGAGATAGGAAACCGAGGCTCGGAAGTGCGTCGTTTCCAAAATACAGGGTGTTGAAATTTGAACAACCTCCTTTCATATCATCTGAAGACCTAATCCTAGGCTGTTCAAATTTTAAGGGATTTCAACTTCCGACCATCGGTGTTCTATCTCAAACTACTTCTCTATGGATCCTCTGCTTTTCGATTTTACCGCTTGTCGCGTATCGTATATGTTCAAAATTCATCAGTACTGAGTCACCTCCGGGTTGGTTTTAACTCCAGGGTGAGCGTATGAAGTTGCAATGTTTATCCTGGAGTTATGTGTAACCCGGAGGTAACTTGCTACTGAGAAGCCGGCCCTTAGGGTATTTCTGGCATTATTAAAAAAATAGATTGACGGACATGTCCGAGCTTCCATACTTTAGGTTCACCCTGTATAAAGTTAACCTAATACTTTAATATTGATATAAGGTATACAAAATTATAGGTACAGGGTTTTCCTCAGAAAGATGATGTCAAAACTTTACAATAAATATTCAACTCGAAAAATTATTTGTAATATGTTATAATATTGCCAATTCATATTTTTAATATTATCGTTATTTTGGATTAAAAGATTAAAATGGTTTACTCATGACTGGTAGATGATGCAACTCACAACTGCCAGCTCCTTGGCTTGGGCTCGTGAAGTAAAAAGAGGATGGGAGAAAAGGTTTGGTGACGCTATCTGAAAATGGTGATAATTGCGTAAAGTCTAATCGTTTGTAACTTAAACCCACAAAAATTGCATTCATACATGGTTGAAAAGTTTTTTCAAATACCTAATTAATGAGTACTTACCCTGAATTTAAATCAATCAAAATCAAATCCTCGACTCTCAACACATCACATTTACTCACCACCAATCACTTTGGCGTTGTCTGTTGAATTACCTGCATATACCTTCATAGCAAGACTGTTGTAAAAATCAATGGATCGTTATTATTTAAAATCACAAAATTGTTATAAATTCATATATTAATTTTACAATGTGATTTGCAAAAAAGCAAATTCATTGCTGAAATAACAATATTTATAGAAAATCCTTGTGAAATTATGTGTGTACTTTTACAAAAAATTGTAATATCGCTTTTTTTTCTGTCTTCTCACAAAAAGTTTGGCAGTTTATAGTCATTTTGGTGAAATGTTCATGATTTTGCTTGCTTTTTTTTATATAAAATTACTAAACACCATTGTAAATTTACTAACATATTAGGAATTATTGCTGATAAAAATAACTGCATTAATTTAGATTTGCCACTAATCATAGACCAAGGCATAAACGTTTCATGATTATGTCAATTTTAACGAAACTGAAATAGGCGAACTTAAAAACCTCGCCATATGGAAGAGGAATAAAACTCATTATTGGATTTGAAAGATTTCTCCAATAAATTTACCGAAGCTAGATATTACAGAAAAATCTCCTCATGTTAGCGTAAAGCTAAAGGAAAAATATATCATAATTAAAAAGTCGGCGTTTTGTTGGCTTTTAAATAAGTTCTCGGGTAAAGAAAGTACCTAGGTATACCTACAGACTCCGAAGATTTTATTCCAACGATAGAACTCTGCCTAAATCGAGTTCAGCTAACCGCATTAAAAAATCTAGACTTACAAGAAATCCTAAAAAAAACGAATTAACGAAATAATAGTTAATAATATACCTATTATGATTTTGTAAGGACAGAATTTACATTGAGCTCTACATCTACATCTGGAGGATGAACACAAATGAAGCATTTAGTTGACGATTCTTGAGATGACGAAATGCAAACAGAAACCTCAAGTAAAGAAGATAAGATACCGACTCAAAATTTCAAAATCTAAGCTGCTGGAGTAGATGAAACATGGTCCTATTGAGTTATTAGGTAACGATCCATTTCAATGTATTCCCAAAAAATATAAGATCAAGCATCAGATTATAAGTCAAAACAGTTATAACAATTAGTTAGTTTTGCAATATATCATGTTGATTTTTAACAATAATTATAATAATTCCTTCATATTCGAGTCTAATAAGATGTTAACTGTGTTTTTTTGAAAACGCACATATTTACTGTCAGTATGTAATGAATTCGAAATTGGATGCCGAATGATCCCGAAAATGGTTCCGAAATTTTATTCCACGACTAAGATTAATTAGTCAACTCGAGAATTGAAACTCTATCAGTTAATTATAAGGTTTCGTTTATTAAAATAGAAATATAATTGTTTAGCAAGAGGGAAACTTGATGCGTTTTAAAAGATTACTTCGTGTTCTCGGTCTGAAGCCCGGATTCTGAATGTCTCGTCTTCAATCTTTCTTTTCCCAAGAAAACAGCTTCATGGGACGGAGGGCGGCTTCTTCAAATTATAACTCTATACAGATTTTAAAGTGCTAAAATGTTTTATTACATGCTATTTGGAAAGTTTGTACAATCATAAACACTAAAATTAACTTAAGGAGCTAAGGGCAATAATTCTCACCATCTGGATAATAAAATAACTGAAGGGTATAGGTATACTCTGTCTTTGGCGGCAAGAGTACATTGTATTTATTTATATTTACAATAATTGGGGGTTCTGCAATAGAATTATATAAGAAACGGAAACATCTTTTAGTGAAATTAATGTGGACAGGACATTGGTTGTATAATAATTCTAGCGGCATCGTCTTTGAAACCTAAATATGCAATATAATTATATAAAGTACCTACCTAGGTACCTATTGAAACGAGGAACTAAACTACACAGATGATGGAATTTGCTTGAAGGAAATGTAGTGAAAATTGTATTATTGATATTAAAATAAAGTATTTACTAATTCACAACAAGTAGTAAGTACTCAGTTACATACGCTCTCCTTTGTATTGTCTTGCAATTGCATGTATTCCTATGTATTTTCAATTTTCATATGTACTCAGATGTATTCTCTTGTCATCATATGTATTCTATTTCTATGTATTCCTTGGTACTCCATGTATTCAGTGCACAAATTTGACTGGCGGTTTGCCCCTCGCAATAGACCTTTTCCTAGAGTGCAAATACTGCAAATGTAACAAACTTCGTGGAAACAAGAAGTACACTGGCCTCTGGCCTAACCAGCATACCTACGCTCTACGCTACTGTCGTTAATACCTTGGGTCCTGTACAAAATGTTTTTTATAGGTTTTTGAAGGTGGTTTAAGAAACGACAAACGACCAGCATAAACCTTTATGAAACGTATTTTTTTATGAAAACATGCTTTTAAGTAGCTGATGAAAAAAACGTATTTGAAAAGTTTTCACTTATGGCTTTGGAAATGATTTGTATAAATAGTATATTTCCTAACTAGTGCGGAAAGTACCAGTTTTCCGACGCGCAGCGGAGTTCGGCAAGCAATTAAGTGCGGAAAAGAGACTTTCCGCACGAGTTAGGAACACTATTTTTTCTACTAGATGAAAGTTAATATAAGTTAATATTTCTACCTACATATTTATCAATTCAAGATATTTTATTGACTTTTTCGCACCTGTACCTGTACCTGTAGTATACTCTATACCTAAAAATTTCAGGTATTCTACTTTTCCGCGTTCAGTGCGGAAAAAAACGGAAAAGCACTAGTGCGGAAAAGTGGTACTTTCATGACCTAAAATGCGCGCGGAAAAATACACTTTTCCGCACGCTCGTAGAAAAAATTATGTTCGAAATTTTTCCGATTAAACTATGAATTCGTTTCTATTACCCATGTAATTCAAATGAACAAGAATTTACATTCATGCATTCTAGAGATTTCTCGATTGAATAGCTTTATACGTATCTAAAGGGCCTATTTTCAATTTTGTAAGTTGTATAGTCAAAATTTTGCTCAAAGTCAGCTTCACCTTTTACGTAATTCACCTTGGTAAAAGGTGAACCAGGTGAAGCTGGACTAAAGCAAAATTTGGTATATTTCATCTAATATTGGACACATTTTCGATATAATAATTAAAAACAATAGTAATAAGACTAATAAGCAAGACTAGACGGGAACTTAACACTCTTACCAGCTTCCAACGATGAGATATTATAATTTATTTTGAAAAATCATTGATTAGTGCATGATGTCTCCAAAATTACTGCATTTAATTATAGAACATGTAACATATATCAGGGCTAAAATTTAATGTAGAATCCAAAAACATTTTCTAAAATGGGTCATTCCATTTAAATTAAGCAAGAAATGGTAAATTTTTTGCTATATTTTCTAAATCCGCCTTTCTATTTTTTTTTTTTAAATAAATGCTCCTAATTCCTCATAAAAATCCCAACAACTTTTATATTTAACATTTTTTTGTAGGTACCTACCTCTTGATTTAACAGGTATATAAGGTAGAAAGCACAAAACCAATCAAGCAAACTAAAAAGAGGGCACCAAATAATATTACTGCTGCAGAAGGAGAACGGAATTCCAAACCTGACTGTATAGGAGTACTGCTGATATCTGGCTCTCCTTCGTGACTCGCAGCTTTCGATAAAGATGAAGTTGCAACAGTACGATTTTCAAATCTCACATGTTTTCTGATAAACTGGCAGAACAACGTATTATCCGTTCACAATCAGATGTCCACAGGTAGGTAGGTACAGGTAAAATCACCTTTCAATGCTATTTGATAGGGAAAGGTGATAAATTTACCTGCACCTGTGGACATCGGATTGTGAACAGGATTATTGTAGTATGATACAAACACAGTGCAAGCAGGTTTTCGCTTACCAGTAACCAGCGCCGATTCGCGCTTATAAGCGCGAAAAATGAATGCATGTTTTCAAATCGGCTAGTACACAGTAACAAACAAGTAGAGTACCTGCTTTTTACTGTGTTCTAGCCGATCTAAAAACATAGGTACCTATGCATTCATTTTTCGCGCTTATAAGCGCGAGTCGGCGCTGGTTACCGGTAATAAGCGGAAATCTGCTTGCACTGTGTTTGTACACTACAGATAGCTTATCCAGGCCAGGCGACCTTGCCGAATTCAACGCAAACACTACCTCAGATTTGACCAGAGTGCAAGAATTCCTGTTAACTGTTAAGCCTTTGATTTGAAACGGATCAAGAACCGAGTTCCAAATAGCCTATCAAACCATTTTTGAACCAAAATAGGAAATCGGCAGTAGATCGCCAACAAACTGTAGAAAAGAAAAATCCGGCGAGTAAAGAAAGAAAAACTCACAGGAATACGACTACCAAAGGAGCACGTAGTCATTCTTCCATTTCCCGAGACGTCCAGTCCATGGCAAGAAGAACCACATACGCGTATACTTGAATGGACACAAAGACATCTTATAGATGACATCCATTTGGCAGGCACATTAGCATGAGTGGATAGTTGGGATGGGATGATGGAGATGATTACGAATTACGAGTAGGTATATAACGAAGAACATAGATCTACATTCTATAGAGGACAAGTTCTAACGACTGTAAAATGCATTGTACCTACTGTCGGTTTGAGGAAAACCACCTATTTAAAATATTGTTTTTTCAAATCTTGACTTTTTAAAAAAAAATTTTACTGAATAAAAGTGAATGTTGCAACCATGTACCTCTATGTGCCCTCAAGTTTAGGATTGAACGAGCGCGCCACAGAAAACGAAGGTTACCGAAACCGAAGAGGATACAAGAGAATATGCAACTAGACTACAGAACGAGCTGGACTGGTCCCTTAGAAAACGTGTCGCGTGTCTGTAATTATTCATTATTCAATTTTCATTTCTATTTTGGATTAAAATTGATTGTTCAATCCAATTTGTTATTAGTGTGTGTGTAAAGGAGCGTTCACAGGTTAGTGGATTAAATGTTATTTCGTTTTTGAGGGTTCAATTTATGCAAGTTCCTATTATTTTGTTCATTTTTATGTTTTTTTTTGTTTGTTTATAACATTTTTCATAACATGTGCATTGTTTATGTATTCAACAAAAATCGTTTCATGCTGTAAACAACACCGATAAAGAAGTAAATTAAAACCTAAGAAATTATGTGCTGTCTTTTTGTGTTGAGATTTGGATTTTGTGAATTTAGAGCGTGCATTAGGACCTTGTTGAATCTACTAACATTTTCCTACCCTGACGAGAGAATATCCTAGCAAATTGAAATAATCAATCTAGAGATATTGGCTCAAAAACAACTATAGCCGAGTTACTTCCCGTATGGGACCTCAGTACCTGCTGGGAAACTGGCTAACTAACAAAAACTCTTCAGTATTGATTATAGGTAGTGTTGATTGAATGTAGTGTGTGTAATTGAAATTTTAACACAAAGACAAAGGATGGTACCTAATTTAAACTTTTATTGACTTAAATTATTGAATTATTGACTCACAATTATTATTAAAATGCCACAGTATGTTTCGATTTTTGAGGAATGTTAAATCGAGGGTTTCTCTGCCGTGCTCTTTCCCCTCGTTAGTTCCAGGATTAGAACGGTACGATTTACTTTGTGATAATAAAGTGGACGTTTCACAAATTTTTCGTTTCTTTTTCTTTTACATATCACAACTTCCCTTTAATTTCCCAAATATTTACTGTCGGGCGCATGTCCAGTAAGTGAAAAAATTGAGTAAGTTTCCACAACATAGGTCCTATTTGTTTTCCATTTCATTTTTCAGAAGATTTGTTGTTAAAAGGTTATACAAATTCTCATCGTTCAATCTTACTGAACGAACCCGGGTATGTTATACTACAGGTTCTAGAGAGATAGATGAATTTGAGGGGAGGGATAGACATGAAACAGGTAAGTAGTGCGTCTTGATAGGTTGAAGGCTTATCACGAGAATAAAAAAAAAATTACACAGGCCATTTCTCATTGCAAAATGTACAGTTTATCTACTTTTAATCTCTTTGTTGGCAGTCACCTGAAATAAAGTAATACGAAAAATGTTTTCCAAATTGAGAAGGGATTTCAGCTCAGGTTGAAAAAAAGCTATATGACATCGTTATAATATATTTTATTACTCTATAAATAAGTGTACCAAATATTATGGGCCTATAAAAATACAAAATTTAAATAAAATAAGGCCATCATGTATTTCACTAATATTCTTTTAAATCACAAACCTTCAAGGCTTTCCACAGCTCTTTACAGCTGAAAATAAAGACTGCTTGATAAGTTGCAAGTAAACATAGGACTCGGGGTAAAAATACTGGGTTACCCACTAGCAGAAGCACTAATACATATCTAGGTAATTAAAAACTTTTCTGTAGCTTAACCAATTAATTTGCCTAATATGCTATAAAAATAGATAAAATTATACAATATACATAACAAAAACATCTATAAAAACTTTAACTTAATTTTAAAATCGTAAAAATATTCAGCTGCATAATGGTTGGTATCTAAAAACTCTTTGGATTTAACTATGGTAACAATAAAACTTACAATTATTTTTACAAGACAAATTACAAAATTTAAAAAAAAAAAAAGAGTATTGACTCTCCAACCAAAGCTACGGACAATACCCTTATTGGTTGAATGTCAATATCCTTTATATTGACCGCAATTTTGAATAAAGAAGAGAAGGGAATAAAAAAATCAATGGCCTTTTTCAATTTTGTAAAACAAAAATAATTTTATATAAAATTAATATTTGAATATTATTTCATTATTATCAAGATTGACTTGCAGCATTACTTTTATCCAACTCCCAGATCACCTAAAATATTACATAAATGGTGGTCCTAGGTAAATAATTATTATCAAATCTAGCAAATAGTAAATTCATATAAATTATGTCTTATATGTATGTAGCAATAGCATCCTAAGACCAAGACCAATGATTTTGATTGTTAAAAAATATACATGTATGGACGAGGAACTCAAAATTGCAGACTAATACATTTTCCAAAGAAAATTTAGCACCAGAACAAACTTATCACATAGTCCAAATTCACTAATTTCCATGCTCAAAATAATATCCCCCACAAATGCTACAATTTACTCTACTGGCTCTAAATCCTGCAGAATGACGATCCCGCCTCTTTTCACTCTCCTTTTTCTCTTCGTTTTCAAATATAAGCCTGGCAATCCAAGCAGTAACATATCCTGCAATCTCAGTTAATACTGCTCTGATGAGATGCTCACCCGAAAAGCTATGACTAACAGCCAATTCAAAAAATGCCACAGTACGTTTCACGTATAAAGGATTTATTTTATCAAATATTGGATCTTTATATATTGGATCTCCTGTTTGTTGGTATTTTTGATATTTCTGCTCCCATTCGTCAACTTTTTGACTAAAGTATGAAACACCCAAGCGCAAAAATTCAAAAAATTGAGAATGTTTTGGTAAAATTCGATCGATTTCTTCTGCAAATGAACTGGATACTTTAGTGATGATATAATGTATCGCTTGCTGAATGGCATTAATAACTTTAGATTTAATGTCGCTACTGCAAAATATTAAAATTTTTGATGTCAATTTTATTAATTCTGGTAAATTAATAGTGGAACTATCAATTTTCATATCATCCAACAAGCCATTTATAGCGGTTTTAAGTAAATTATTGTTGTTGGTAGGATTTGAACTGGACGAAGCTCCTAAATTAACTACTGATTTGTCTTGGGCCAAATTATTGAGAAAAACTTCCGTTTGTTTCTTGTTGAAACCAATAAATTCGTTCATATCCACAGCGATGCCTCCTAATGTAATTTTTCCATCTTGAGCTGAAATCTTGATACCTGCATCATTCATTGCCTTATTGTTTCTAGTTAAAGCCGCAAAAACTTCATCTTTATTTTGTATGTTTCTTATAGCTGATATTACTTCTGCTCTGCCTCTGGCTCCATCTCCTTGGGTTCTGATAGTTTCTTTCATCAGCTTATTAAAAGTTTTTCTAGAAAAAACATTTCTATTAGTTTTGGACTGCAAGCTTTTCAGGATACATTATAAACAAGAAGTAATTTGCTATACCTACAATGAGGAGCAGGAAGACTATTTGAATTAGTTATTTAGTTTTATTATTGAGTCATTTACCTGTGCCTATTGCTTCTCAAAGAATCTTGATAGTCTTTCAAAACTCTAGCTTGAGTTTCCTCGATAATAGTTTGTGCCCCTCTGAAATTGTAAACTGCGTGCCCAAAGAATAATACAGACGAGCTCAGTTGCAATATAGTCAGTGCTGATGGAGTTTGGTTTTCATTGTACCACTGATCGAAAACATCATATCCTGAATTGATAAGACTTGCGCCTCCTGCACCCAGATTCAGAACACCGATTGTATTAACCAAATAAGTAGCACCCTAAAAAAACAATTATCTAATGATAGATAATTTAATTTAAATTTTTCAACTTACTTGTCCAAGATTAACACCTCGTGCGGCCAATTGTGTCAATGCCACATTAGCTCCCGCTCCTGCGAACCCTAAAGAACCTGCCACGATGTTCAAGTAAGCTCCTCTAGCTTCTGAATTCATAAAACTAATTGTCTCTTTATGCGCCCTCCTATCGTACAATGTGTAAATACTCCTGCCAAGAGCCCATGCTCCTGCTCCAGCTCCAACGACACCTGCAGCTATTAAAACAGGTGGAGCAACTGCTAAACCAGCTGTAGCCACAAAAACACAACCTGAAGCCAGGCCTGCTATACTAGTTACTATATCTCCTACTTGAAGAAGTTTACTGTCCAAATGACATGGAGGTGATAAGTGGCGTTCTAGAAGAACTGTATTGTTCCTTACTTCGTACCTAAAATAAATACATACTTTATTAGTTGTATGTGTGTATATATTAGTGTATCAATGTGGTACTTGATCCAGAAAAGTGAAGTGCAAACAGAAGTATTGGCAGAATTCAAAGCCAGAGAAGCATACAGAGTGTGATAATATAGGAAGCAAAAATAGAAAGTAAGAAGACTAAAGAAAGAAGTGGAACATGCAATAGAGAAAATACTAGTGAAGAGGGCAGCGAAGTCAATTGCCAGTCAGAGAAGGAAGTTTAATAAAGGACCACGCACGGATCTCATGAGAAAAAATAAATTTCACGATTGTCATGAAATTGAAATATGTTATGCTTCTCGACCTCCTGAACATGAGTTCTCGTAGGCCCAAAAAGATCCTATGATTAGTTTCGGAGATACAGGCCCAATAAAAGAAAGTAGTACAAATAGTTATTTATGTACCAAGGTTTGTAAGTGTTAATTTTTTGGCCGAGGTTTGCAAGCATTTGAGGCCAAAAAAGTACATGTTACCAGTCGAGGTGCATATGATATTTTTTGTGCTACCGTACATTCAAGATAATAAAAATGTTTCTTATACTTTCAAAATTACAAAGTAAATAACTATGAAGTATCTCATTTTTATATTATTGCCTATCTGTTTATGCTAATTTCAACTTTTTGATGTCTAGGTATTTTCTATTTGTTTCAATAAAATTGTATCCTTAATTTGTTTTGGGTTTTTTATTTAAGAATGTTTTTGTGACATTATTTTGACAGAGATATGAACCAAGCAATTTTCACCTTTCATATCAACACCAGGTCAAAAAAGTAACTTTTTTGGCCCTGACAAAAAAGTAACTTTTTTGTTTTTGGGCCTACGAGAACTTACGTTCAGGAGGTCGAGAAGCATAAAATATTTCAATTTCGTGAAATTTATTTTTTCTCATAAGATCCGTAAGTGATCCTTTATAAATATATGAAAAAATTATCAGTACAGCAACATTCCATGGTAGGGGTAGGCATAAATATCTAATCATTAATCTAAGTTCCTTAAGTACACACCTACCTCCCATTTCTTGGAACAACCATCTCACATTTCGGATACTTGTTATTTATTAAATAATTGGTCCAACTTCGATAAACCCTTCCATTATCATCTATAAATACTCTGCATGGATTTTGGCTGCCTCGGCATTTCCTCAAAATAAAGATAGGCACTGGATTTACATCCGTTTGTGGATTGTAATCGGAAAATTTCTTCGATCTTTTCAGTTTCTCCTCCGGAAGTGGTTCCAAACAGTTGTAAACAAATGATATTTCAATATGATCTTTAAATTGAGCAATGGCATCTGCAAAATATTATTGAAGATTTTGCTTTAAGCAACAAAAAATTATTAACTTACTACTTTGGGTTTGGATAACTTTAAATAAAGAGTCAATGTGCGTCTTAGTCTTTTCCTCATATCCACTAGTCTGTTGTGGAGGACCCTTGAGTGCAAAACCAATTTTATCTTTCAAATAGTTATGCTGATCAAACTCAAAGCTATCATAGTCCCTATCTCCTAACATATCAGCCCAAATACTATGCAATTTCTCTGAACCCAAGTCATTTTGGTTACTTTTCTGACGTTCTATCTCAGCCAATTCTTTTTCCCTCTCTATCTCCTTATTGAAGGCCACTTCAACTTCTTTTAAGCTCTTGATTGCGTGTGCTAAAGTTATTTTACCACGTAGGCATAAAAATACACTTATAGTACCATTTACTGGCAGTATACATAGAGCTATAGACACTTTACCAAGTACAAGATCTGATACAATGGCCAAATTAGCATGGCGACTTAAGGTAGTAACTAAGACATCATGGTAATCAGGATTTTCGACATCCCAACCCAAAACTAGGAAGTTTCTGTTTAAAGTTTGTGCCAGTTCTCTGGATTGTAAGTTTCCCGAAAACATCTTCGAGAAGGGCATCTCAGAATTATGAAGATAAAGTAAAAGTGCTTTGCGCTAAAAAAGATAATATGGAGAATGTATATGTTCAGATATTATTGTAAATAAGATATAACTATGTTTATACCTCTCCAAATTTCTGTTTGCAAAACATGAAAATATGAAATTAATTTTTTTGGTTATAAGGAAAGTGAAAATAGCTTACCTCGTTGAAGGGTGAAGTGCAAATAAATTTAAGAGCATCGTCTAATACTACTTCCCTGAATGTAACTGAAATGTCTTTGGGCAACTTTTTCTTCAGACTCTTTATTGCTTCAATTTCCATGGCTAAAATAGTTATTTTTTATTGAAGGAGTTAAGTAAATATTTGTGTATTGAGAGCCACAGGTTCACAAATAAGGGAGTCTAAGAACCAAGAGCTTGAAAGTCACCTAGGAGTAGGAACATAACTGGCACATAAATGCTATTAAATATACACTTGCTTTTAGCTCAAACCCAAACTCAATCCTAATGAATGTTAGTCCACATTACATTACATGCTTCTTAACTATTTAAAGATGCTACTCATGCATCCTACATCCTACCATGTAGCAGCTACCATAGCATGCAAATCGAGTAATATCAGAGATTAACTTTACCTGTAGTATGTTCATCTTTGCCATTATCTTCCAAATTATCACAACTGTTAGGTTCAAATTGTTGCCTAACAGCCCGAAAACTTTCCAACATACTCTGAAAGCCAAAGCGTCCTCTCAAACAAAAAAATAAGGCCACTCCACTCTTGTCTGGAATCAAGCAAATGGCAGCACTACTTTTATTTGTGATTAGTTGTGAAATAATTAACAACTGGCCATAAGGTTCTAAGGCACGTTTTAGGGCACTGTGGTGGTACTGATCTTCAACATCCCATCCAATAACGAAGAAAACTTCTTCAATGATTGTTTTGATTTCTTCATCGTGGATTAGGTTAAGGAATTCTTGTGAGAAAGAATCCTGGGAGTTGTGCAGGTACAATAACAAGGCTTTCTGAAATTTATAATCAAGATCCAATTGGAACATTGTAAATTCTTCTTCAGTCAACTTGTTCAAAAACACACTGGGCTGACTGGAGAATGAAATAGCTAAATGGACCAAATCATCAATGTGTGCACTATATACATTGATATTTTAACAGTATGGATGACTCAATGCAATAGTCTTATCAGTTTATTTTGAGTATGGTTATTATTGTTAACCCATAATCAAGTAAAATAAAGATGTTTTATTGACCACAGATATGTAGTATGAATATTGTATAAAAATTAAATATAAAAGCAAACATGTATTATTTTCAAAAGAATAAAGGTAGGTATAGAATTGAGGGTATGTTGGGGCATGTATTATCTGACAAAAATCACCAAACTAACACACATTTACCTAAGAACTATAAGAAAGAAGAAAAAAAAAACAGTTTTTGTGTTCATCCATAATAATGATTAGGTAATAATTAGGTAGAGTGAAGATTTACCTGGCTTCCAGGATTAGATAAATTGGAGACTGCATCTTGAAAAGACATCTGCCTCAATTTGAATGGCAAATTTGAAGGTAATTTCTCTTTTAATCTACTGATAGCACTCATTTCTCGTTCTAAAATAAACATTTTCAATAATGATGAGTACTTTATTGTGTACCTGATGGCTGTTTCCACCAGCTATTTTAGGGGAGCCCTAACAATAAGTATTCCTTAAACTGATATTTCTTCATGTAAAAATGTCATTTTAGGGAATACTTATCGTTAAAGCTCCCATAAAATAGTTGGTGGAAACAGCCATGAAATATCAAAAATCTTTACCTAGAAATTCCTTTTCACTTATTTCGCTTCTATTGTTTGAAAAATGTACGGAAAAATCTTGAGGTTTGGGAGATTTAGTTTCTTTAACATTTAAACAATGGATATCATTAGAAGGCGAGACACATTCTTTCAAGATTGTGTCTTCACTGGAAGGAGACTTGTACCAGTTACTTATTTCTTGATTTGCCACAGGTATATTTAAATCATTGTCGATTTCTATTTTTAGTTGTTCTGTTAAAGAATAAAGATGTTTTATTATTTTTAGGCTTCCCTTAGGTGTATCTTAACATAGGTATTGATAAAATTTGAAAGTTCCAGTTAAACTATAAAATAATGAAGCACTTACCAACTGTATCATACTCTGATAAAGTTATCAGAGTTTCTCCAGAGTCAAATGCAATGAAAAATGTAAGCTGATTTCCCTCCATCTCGAACTGATCACCACCAGTGCTTCCTATTCCTCTTTATATAATTGAAAATAGATTCTAAAAATAATGGGGTTTCACTTCTGTGCTTCCCCCAACGCATATAGTAGGAGTACCTAAAACTGTCACAAATAAAACTGATAAAAATAAGATAAAGCAAGGTCTAGAAAAAATGCTTTTTAAATAGGAAAGTGAGTAGTGCAAAGTTGTACCCAATAATAATATTTGCTCTATGGATTATAACAGTAAAAACATTAGGACAATAATCTACTTGGGTAATGCGGGTAATGCCACTGCACTCTAAACCAAAGAATTCTAAACATAAATTGTGTTTTCTACTCAAGATGATTTTGTCTAATTTTTATTAAACATAAAAGATAAGTGTTTTACTAGTTTTACCTTATATAAATAATAATTCAAAACCTTTAATAATACATTTTTATTTATAAATTAAGGCACTAATAAAAAACATTCAATTATTTCAATTGGACATTTGCTTCCAATGTTGCCAAGTGAACAAGTGTCAAAGTAAAAAAGGGAAATAAAATCTGTTTTTTTTTTTAAAGATAAAAGTCAAAATGATATTGTGTTGGCAATGCAACGTAAAATTGTCAAAGCTTTCAATTTTTTTATGTAGAAAAGGCTTGTGTTGCCAACATAGTTACTAAATTTTTGACTTGGGGAATTATCTTTAAAAAAAAAACAGACTTTATCTTTTTCTAATTTCACAAAACTCTCGATCACGAGCTGGCATCACTGTGTGCAGTGTTGAGCATTTTCAGGAGCACCACCACGACCAATGAACTATGATATTATCGATATCGATAGTCAGAAACCATCCAAACTATCGATAGTCTCAACAAAATTCAAAATTCAGCACTTTTCTGCATGAGGCTATTTGTTCAATTTATAGTCCAGGAGGTGGCGCCAAAAACATGCAAGAGTTTTCGCAAGGCGGATATTTTCAAAATAGGTCGTACTTTAGTGCTAGAATGCTAGTGTACAGTCAGCACTCACAGTTCCGGGACAGCTGGCTCTGGGACGCAGGCAAAGTTGTAATTTTAAGAAGCATCTAAACTGTTTTCTCAAAGCTCAAAATTTATAGAAATTTTGCACATTATCTGTTTGAAGGTCACAGATAACGTATGTAAATCGTCAGACGTCTAGTTCGTTGCAAAAAGGGGGTCAGACGTCCTCAAAGTTTTTATTTTATGGCATTTTCTTCAAATATATTAGTCAAATACCTGCAAAAATATATTTTGACAGGACACCGAAGAAAATGCCATAAAATAAAAACTTTGAGGACGTCTGACCCACTTTTTGCAACGAACTAGACGTCTGACGATTTACATACGTTATCTGTGACCCTCAAACAGATAATGTGCAAAATTTCTATAAATTTTGAGCTTTGAGAAAACAGTTTAGATGCTTCTTAAAATTACAACTTTGCCCGCGTCCCAGAGCCAGCTGTCTCGGAACTGTGAGTGCTGACTGTACACTAGCATTCTAGCACTAAAGTACGACCTATTTTGAAAATATCCGCCTTGCGAAAACTCTTGCTTGTTTTTGACGCCAGCTCCCCAACTATTACTAGAACAAAATTTTCGCGACGAACTACTTCCATGATTTCATGAACGCAGACGCTTTCGCGAGAAAATCCTGACGTCATATTGAACGTAGTTCACCGGAAGCATGAACGCAACTTCTAGCCAGCGTTCAAACTCATGACGTCACAAGACGACCTATGGTTCGTCCTTGGATGCACTACATTCGTCGCGAAAATTTGGTTTAGTACAACCCAATCCAAACGAATGACCCCGGATAAAAAAATAAAAAGGTCGCAGCAACTAAAATAGAGGGTTTTATTTGTATCTGCTAGAACTGCTTCAAGCAGATCTGGAATTCTTTTCTCCCAGGCAGGGTTGAGCTTGCCCACACCGAGCTCTCCGAGTGATTTTGTACGCACTCCGATCGTTCGGGTATTGTTTTTGGCGCTCGACTCCGTACTCCCGTTTCGTTTGAGTTTGAGACTATACAGGGTGATTTATTTACGTATATGCATTTCAGATTTGGCGATTTTAAAAATCAATGCGGTACCTGGCAGAAATATTTGGAACTAACTTAACGAGTAATAGATCGTTTGTTTACATACCGTATTGGAATATTTTCTTGCTTTTTCGATGTTTTCCTTAGAGCAGGTAAAGGTAAAGAGGAGTAGTAACCTGAAATTGGAAAATGAAGCCGTTTTTTTTCCAGGTATTTTACCTGTATTTTGGTGCCAAACACCTGCCAAAAACTTGGCTTCAATTTTGTTTCATAAGCAGAATGGCGCGTTCCTACTCCTTATGTCCGTAGAACAGCGCTTTACCTGCTCTAAGAAGTTTTCTGTTCGGTCCTGACGGTCCTAATTTAAATTACGACGTGTTTTGTGTCGTAAAGTAGGAAGTAGGAAATAATCAAGGGAAAGCTTTTATTGTGATTCTGTGAGGTGCTTATTACAGGAATTCGATAGCATCTGCCTCAAAGTCCCAGCACAACAACAACACAAACTGCTGTGGTGGGACAAACACTTTTCGAAAGGCATAAGCGCGTAACGCCCCGGAGCTTTTCCAGAGCTCCTCATAGGTGTAAAAGGAATACAACCAGAGATAAATAATATTATTATATAAACTGTCGAAAATGGAATCTCAGTGTAAATTTTTTTGTCGACAAAATTGAGCCAAACTAGCGGCATCTATCATATTGGAAACATCACTAATTACTAGTTTTGCATCGACGCTACAGACACCTACTTTACATAGGGCTTTAAGGCATTTTTATGATAGATGGCGCCCTCTTCGCATTACAGTAGGTCTTTTCAAATTTGTTTATTCTAGACTGGCCGAGTTCGTTTTTGTCATCTTTTTCGTCGATTGGCTGCGAAATTTTGACAGGCATGTGACTGGATATGACAATTTCAGTTTACAAATCACGTGCCTGTCAAAATTTCGGAGCAAATCGACGAAAAAGATGACAAAAACGAACTCGGCCACTGTATAGGACATTAATGTTTGCTTAAATTAATTGATGTGTCTCGTAATACCTGGTGTGCGCGAGCAACTCGTGGGCTGCAGGTGAGCGTCCAATGAAAATCGAGTTTGTTACGGGCTTGCGTCATATTCGTATTTAGGGACGAGTTCAGAAATAATCGTTCCTTCTTTCTTTGTAACGTGTAATTCGACAAAGAGCAAATTAATACTTTATGTATTAGGTCTGTTCGCAGAGAAATCACAAACCAGTCAGAGTGAATCTCATTGGTTGAAACTAGTTTTCTGATTGTTTTCAACCAATGAAATGCGCTCTGACTGGTTTGTGATTGCTGTGCGAACAGGCCTATTACTTGAACTTATCCCAGTGTCGTTTAAGGTTATGTTACATTATACTTGACATATTCCTTCGCAATTTCATTGTGCGATGTTGCCGGATGAAACATTTATCAAAATAGAATTGCCATCGATGTTAACTTACACTTTGAAGCTCTTCTTTTGTCTGATTTAAGGCGTTGTAAAACACTTGACAATATATCACTTCTTTAATGTTACAATGTTCAATTTGTATTATCTACATTTGTTCTGCAACAATACAATCTGGCTACACTGCAGCCACGAGTTGAGCGCGCATGTAATTTTTTATTACTTTCTAATTTGTATATATTACTATAAATCATAAAAATACATTAATTAAAACCTATATCAGCGAAAAAAACAATTTTTTTTTGTCGCAAATTTGTTCGGAAAATTTCAAATTATTTCCAGCGGGAAAAAACGCTCTGGTACTGGTCGTGACGTCATCTAGTATGATCTGTCAGTGTCTGTCAGCAACCGTCGATCATACCGTGAGTTCGTCTTGAAACACCGAGTGAAACACTGAGCGCTTGGAGCATTTTCTGTCTTTTTTTCTTATGATGAGAAGAACAGGGATAAAAGAACAAAACAGCAGCTCTGAGCGTTTACTCGAACTCTAAAGTCTGTTTTTTTTTCTAAAAAATAATTCCCCAAGTCAAAAATTTAGTAACTATGTTGGCAACACAAGCCTTTTCTACATAAAAAATTGAAAGCTTTGACAATTTTACATTGTATTGCCAACACAATATCATTTTGACTTTTATCTTTAAAAAAAAAACAGATTTTACATAATAAATACCCGTTAGCTGTGTTTATCCACGTTTTTCTCTAATTTTTCAAAATTTATCATTTATTAGAATTATTGGTTTACCTGGCTTAAATTTAATGATTAGCTCAGCATTATATAAATAAAACGATATACCTATTAATTATGATCGAAGAAGGAAATTCCAAAGGCCAATCTGACAATCTGTAATTTGTGATGAAGCCGGCGCCGCACGATGTGTGGAATGCCTTCCAACCACAGATTAACCCGTCCTAAAGATAGGAATCTTCCATGTAAAATGTTCGTTCGGAGCTGTCTCGAAACAGCCTTTGTCAATTGTGTTTGTCATCAGTTAGCCGTTTGATCTGTGTTAGTGTTCATTTATTTAATTTCCTATCAATTTTTGATAAAACTATGAGTTGTTAAAATGTTTTTAAAAAAGAGACTTTTATGTTACATTCAAACATAGTGGAAATGCTCGTGGAATTGGGATTAGTGATGGTTTTTATTCGCCATTGTTTGACATTCACATGAAGTGTGATTTGTGCACCAAATAAGACCAAAATTCCTAAAAATATACCTTCATTTATAGCATAGGTATTACTGCAGTGGAAGCTTCTGAATTCATGCCATCACCACTTTATCCTCAGAGACTTTGCTGACTGTGGAATTAGTGAATTTTATTTGCAGTATTATAAACTTTTTATTGTTTTTTTTAATACGTTTTTCTATTATTGTTGTGTTTAAGGCTGTTCCAATAAAGAACTCGGTACGAAAATGGTGTTTTATTTCAAAAAAATTACAAATAGTAATAAAATAAAATCGATTAGGGACAAATTATTTAAAAAAAGGCGGGAGACCACGTGACTACAACACTGAACACACTGAAGTGCACACTAGCGCCCCCATGCTGTGACAGTCATACAACTCGTATCAGTAAGACAAGGATAGGGGAAAAGGCACGAGTTTCCTATCTTTAGGACGGGTTAATCTGTGCTTCCAACGTTGGACACATAGCGATTTGTGGAATCGTGTAGCCGTGCGCTCATCGGATACATTCAATGAACTATAGCTAAAAACTGGAATACGCACACATTGCCATATCTGCCAAAAAAATGAAGCCATGAAAGACAGATGCCACAAGGGGGAATGTTGTTTTTTTCTGTTGCTCGCTGACATATGACGTTTTCGATAGTTTTGTCATATTTCCCTTCACAGGTTTCATCAATTGGAATACGTGTTGGAAGCAATTTTCGCCATTTAACATAATGAGTGCGACAAAAACAGGTATCCCCTCCGCAGCAGCCGCACTAGGCTTCAAGTTCGTCCTTATGTGTTAGCATTCCAGTTTTTGGTTATAGTTCATTGGATACATTTGCCGAATGTTAGAGTACAAAGCACTGTATCCAACGTTGGATCCAACGTTGGGGCCAATGGTTGGACACATAGTGTGGCGCCGGCTTAACGCAAAATCATACTACGTGACTACAGTGGCTAAATAAACCTTTACATACAGTGGCGACAATAGAGTTCCCGCCGCCGTCTTGTTCCCAACCTCTTGTTACTTTCAAATATTAATATATAAGATTTAAATACGACATCTATCATAAAAAATTAAAATCGGCATATTTGATGACCATTATTAGGTTCATCAAATACGTTGTTTTCCATGTTTTATGATGGATGTTCACCTAAATCCTATATATTCATATTTAAAAGTAACAAGAGGTTGGGAACAAGATGGCGGCATTTTCAATATAAACATATGGGATTTTTGAACCAATCAAAAATGAGACCGCAATTGTCGCCACTGTGGTAATAAAGTCACTGTATACGTGACGTCATCCAGATTCGCGCGCATTTAAGGTCGTTTGAAATGCTTTTAAGGGCGGGTATTATAAAACTTTCACCAAGTTATTATTGAGTTTTAGGGAATAATATTTGGGGAATACTCTTTCAAGGCATAAATAAATGATTTAAAAAAATAAAAAAAAATTGTAAAGTTCCCTATTCTATTTGACTGGCGTCATTGTGACGTCAGAATAATTCTATTTTTGAATAACAAATGTCAAAATAACGGTCGGAATAAAGCCTAGTACTCATAACTGCGAAATTCGCATTTTTTTGACATTGCTTCGACAATTTGACGTTTGATACACGCATAAACCGTCAAATTGTCAACGCAATGTCAAAAAAATGCGAATTTCGCAGTTATGAGTACTAGGCTTAACCGAGGAAAATAAAGGAAAATACTAGGAGTTTTCATTTGTTTCCGCTGAACGCTAGACTTCGTGCTCCGAACAGTTCTGTCCGGGACTGGACTGGATTTTTGAGTGTGCCCGAATGTATTCGCGTCTTTTTCTACCAACTTGTATAAGAAAGAGATGAAAGTACATTTTTTTTTTCTGCACAGTGGGTGCAATTTTCGTAAATTTCGTAAATTTGACTGCTCCCCATTTAATTTACATTGCTGTCAGTCAAATTTCGTGTACGAAATGTAAACTGTGTTTTTTTTTTAAAGATAAAAGTCAAAATGACATTATGTTGGCAATACAATGTAAAATTGTCAAATGCTTTCAAATTTTTATGTAGAAAAGGCTTGTGTTGCCAACATAGTTACTAAATTTTTGACTTGGGGAATTATCTTTAAAAAAAAAACAGACTTTACTCGAATGGTTTCGAAAATCGCATCCCAGGTTCTACCAATAGAATTCGATTAGATTTGTGTGACTGACTGGAGGTGTCATGACAAAAATAAGATAGAGTCATCTTTGGGTAACATCGAGTAGTAGAATTTTAAAATTGTCAATTTTTAGTTTGGTACTTATTTTCTATCCATTTTAATTTATGTATTTAATTTTAACGAAGGAGAAAACAACAAGTTTTAAAAATGCCGGAATTCCGATCTATTGAAGAAATTCCAGCGAAGTACAGATCTGTGTTTCAAGAATATCCATGTTTTAATGTTGTACAGTCAGAAGTGTTGAACGATGCCTTAAATACAGGTGAGCTCAAAAGTATCACACATCGGTATCACGATCACGTCTGTGTAGCCTTCTGGGATTCCCCATTTTATAAGAAAAATATTTGTTTGAAAAAATTTTCGGCTTAAATAGGCTAGTTTTTAGTTAGAAATAATGTATTCATTTGTAAATAATAAAAAAAATTTAAATCTTCTAAAGTTTCAGTTTACGAGAAAGGCATATTCGCCTATTTCATTATATTTAATAGCCTACTTATCTTACTATACATATTTCTTGAATAAGCAACCAATTCAATGTCTCAGAAGTGGATGTACTGTTATCAAATTATCAGTATGGTTTCGGTCACTTTCCCATGAAGAAATGTTGCATCATATATACTTTTTGGTTTAACGATAAGATGGCGAAGTCCTCAATGTTTATTGGCAAAGACACTAGAAACTATACATTTTGGTTTGGAGTTTGCCTATGAATGATCGGTTTAGGATGTCACTTGCAAAATTGGCCAGCAACCAACAGGTGTGTAATCGACTTTTGGACCGCCCGAGTGGATCAAGGTTTCCTTGGTCCTTTGCTAATATGTCATTGGCTAATTAATTTCACATCTTTTTCCTTTCCACGATGGAGGACCATGGCAGTGCGCCACACATGGGTTGTTACATGGGCAAAGTTGTATTTAGACCTGAAACAATTAGGAAAATTCTTCTGCAACTTGACACTAGGAAATCTCAACGGCATTCCACCAATTGTCCTCTAAACTTGTGCACAAGAATTGACTTCAGTTGTTTGCAAACTGTTTTCAAGTCGTTTTCCTACTGTCTATCTGGAAATGTGTCAGAGTACAGCCCATCCCGAAAAAGGGGAAGGAAACTTCCTAGCAATTATTGTCCCATCTCACTCAAATCTGTACTTTCCAAAGTAATGGAAACGGCAGTCAATCTAAACTAGTGAAATACCTCAAAGCTGATAACCTCATCTCTGATGAACAGTACAGAGTTCGTTCTAAACGATCAACAGGGGATGTGTTGAGTGTTGGGTCAGTCATTTTTGGAAATCGACTCTCGATAAACATAGCAAATCCAGAATTGTAGCAATGGACATCTCCAAGGCTTTTAATCAGGTGTGGCACAAAGATCTCCTCAACAAACTTCCATCATATGGTTTTTCAAATGCCAAAGCCCAGAGAGCTTTTTAGAAGGCAGTTTGTGGTTGATGGTGTGTCTTCTGATACACTGCCTGTAAATGCTGACGTTCCCCAAGGCTCAATTTTGTCCTGAATATTGTTTATCATTTTTATAAATGATTTGTGAAATGTGATAAGAAACCCCATATACAGGTTTGCGGAGGATAGTAGCTTGATGGCATTTTTGTCTTCTGACAAACTGCTTACTGCAGCCACTTCTACACGCCTCGCTCGATAACAGATTCACTCTATCAACAGTGATCAACATTACCAACTAGGGCCTTAACAACCTTTTTAGATTTAATGCTTCCAAAACTCAAGCCACAGTAGTCTCAAATAAGAAATCTTCCGCCGATTATAACCCAGTTTCTTCAAAGATGTCAGGACCACATCGACAAGCTTGTTTTGGCATGACCATGTATCTTTGATCAGTTCGATCGCCAAAACCGCTTCTCAAAAATTATGTTTTATTGAGAGAATAACTACTATGTAGATTGGTGACATAAACTCGAGTTGAATGCAATTCTTGCTCAAACTTCTTTTGCAGGTAACCAAATATTGAGCCAAATAACTAACTTGTGTATGATGCCCAGAAGCAATTGTCTCAAATGGAAATAAGTGACTATAACGTATGTGAAATGGGTACATTCAACTCCTCAAACACCTCCAGACAATTTTTTGTTCTTTTAAAAAATGTCTGTGCCTCAAACTTCAATCATCTCTGCTCCAATCTATCATCAATATGTAAAACCTAAATGTACATTTTGAATTGCAATCGCAGAGAAGGGCATAACTTAAATGTGGGAGGTTTGCACTTTGCAGACACCACCAATGCAGTGACTCATCAACCCTACCTAATTTAACTTTGGCTCCAATGCATTAATGCAATTGATTTTTTTTTTCAGATAATTCACTAGTAGTATCAGCACCAACTGGTTCAGGAAAAACTGCAATATTTGAGATGGCCATCATCCGACATTTAACACTTAATGAAACTGACCATAACACAATCAATAATAAAATAGTCTATAGTAAGAATCCTTTTACAGTCCAACTAATATTACATTAATTTCTCTTTTACCTTTTTCAGTTTCTCCCATGAAGGCTTTATGCCAAGAACGACTTGTAGATTGGCATAAAAAATTTGCAGATTTTAATGTACGTTGCATTTCGTTAACAAGTGATTCACCCGATGACATCGATATCAGAACTATAGCTCAATATAATTTATTAATATCGACACCAGAAAAATGGGACGTTATAACTAGAAGATGGCGAGAAAATATTCAATTAATGACCACTATAACTTTGTTTTTAATTGATGAGGTGCATTTGTTAAATGCAGACACTAGAGGGTCTACATTAGAAGTGATTGTAAATGACTCTTCAAAAAAAAAATAAAGGATTGACTTTTAAATCTTATTTTAGGTCAGTAGAATGAAAACAGCAATTACTGCATTAACTGCATACACAACAAAGTGGAATATTAGATTTGTTGCTTTATCAGCTACAATACCGAATGTTGAGGATGTTGCTGAATGGCTTGGGCCAACATCAGTTAAATACAAGTGAGTATTTTGAACTGCAAATGAAGTAGATACCGGAAGTGATAGTAACAGTGATTCTAGTATCTCCTTAAACAAATGTTTTTATAAGAAGAATAATGAACAAAATTTGACAGAGGTGCAGACTGGAACTGACAAAAGTTTTCGATGTTGGATATATTTTTCAAATCCACACGTTCTGTTTGAGGAAAATATACTACTAATATTGTTATTATTTGACAATAGTCTGTTTATCTATCTATTCAATTTTTAGATTCACAGAAGAAGTTAGACCAGTAAAATTGGATAAGATTGTTCTAGGATTCGCTTTTCATCCCCAAAATCAGTCGGTTTTCAAATTTGACATGACCTTAAATTATAAACTTCCATCTTTGATCTCTAAGTATTCAGAAGGCAAACCTACTTTGGTGAGTTTTTTTTATTTATTTTTTTCACATTGAATTACACTGGAATGTTTTAGATATTTTGTAATACAAGGAAAAGCGTCGAAATGACAGCACGACATTTGGTACAAAATTTGCAAGTTACCTTAAACCAAGAGCAAAAGCAAGATTTGATGAGTATTTCTCGACAGTTGAGCGACGTCAATTTGAGACAACAAATTGTACACGGTATAGCGTTCCATCATGCTGGATTAGTGCACGAAAATCGATATTTAATCGAAGAGTCTTTCAGAAAGGCACAAATTCCTGTTTTGGTAAAAAGATTCTTAACTTTTATTTAGATTTTGATTGCTAAATGATCTTCAGGTAACAACAAGTACTCTGGCGATGGGAGTTAATCTCCCAGCACATTTAGTTATAATAAAATCCACTAAATGTTACTGTGACAATGGGTATAAAGATTATGATGAAATGTCTATTTTTCAAATGATTGGAAGAGCTGGACGCAGTCAATTTGATGTTAGCGCCACCGCTCTAATTTTAACTAGTCTGCAAGATAAGGTACATATTCAGCCTTTAATTAGTCAGTGTAATAACATTTTAATTTCTAAGGTAAAATATGAAAAAATGCTTAGTTGCTCACAAACAATTGAATCCAATCTTCACAAACATTTAACAGAACATTTGAATGCCGAAGTGGTACTTAAAACTATCACAGATTTATGTGTGGCGATGAGGTGGCTATCGTCAACTTTTCTTTATGTTCGTGCTATAAGATCCCCGGAAAAATATAAATTTCCTTCTGGACTCACTAAAGAGAAGATTGACAAAAAATTACTGGGTAAGTTTACATCCTCAATATAAGCAACTTCTGCAAAGTCTCAATAATCTCAATAGAACTGTACCTATATTTATTTAAACAATGGGAGTTTCTTGGGGTATCGGTTGTTGTGCTCAATACCCCCAAGAAACTCCCATTGTTTATACATTCTCCGGTCAAGAAACTCTGTAAATATATTTATTTATGTAGATATGTGTCAACTAGATTTAAACAAACTAGTTGGAGCTGGTATGATTCAAATAAGTGAAGACATCGAGATTACTCCCACTATTGTGGGTGGAATAATGGCGAAATATTATGTAGCTTTTGAAACCATGAAGCTTTTTACTCAGGTAACTGGTTTTAAAATCTAATTTTTTTTATGGAAATTAAAATGTTTTTTCTAGATATCTGGCAATGAAATTTTAATACAAATCCTGGGAATAATTTCGAAATGTAAAGAGTTTTCAGAAATATATTTAAGAAACAATGACAAGAGATGTCTAAATACATTAAATAGGTGTTCCAAAACAGAATGCATAAGATATCCACTTAAAGGGCGAATCAAAACTTCTGACATGAAAGTCAATGTGATTATCCAAGCAATTTTAGGAAACTTGGATATTCATGATCAATCCATATTGTGTGATTCAGTTAGAATTATGCGAAGTTGTGAACGTTTGGCTAATTGTGAGTTGTTTCAGAAACAAATGTCAAATAATTTATTCAGAATCTTCTTTAGGCCTAATAGAATATCTGGAAACTAGAGACAAATGTTACAGTGCCCTACTAAACACCACTATACTAGCTAAATGTTTTCGAGTAAAACTTTGGGAAAATTCGCCTTACGTTTCCAAACAACTAACTGGAGTGGGACAAGTTATGTCTAGGTCACTCATGAAAGCTGGAAAAACCACTCTTAAAAAGCTTGCTGACACCAATCCAAGACATATTGAAATGGTTGGCATCTATCTTATTTTTAATCAATCAAAACCTACTAATGTATATTTTAGATTATTAGTAGAAGAGCACCTTTCGGCAATACTCTAGTAGATGAAGCAGTACATCTCCCAGACTACACTATGACGTTAGAAAAGTGCGGAAAGGATGCTGAATTATGCATAATTTTACACAATCCTAGTCAAATAGAAGAAAAATGCACCATTAGTCTAAATTCTAAAATGACTTTGCTGGTCGGGGACAGCAACCATAATATTTTAGTATATGAGAAATATGAGTAAGTTGATCTTTGTTATTTGTGTGTCTTATTTAGCCAGATAACTAATTATTAATTGTGATAATTGTAATACATAATATTCTATACAACTAATAGTTTAACTTTTTATAGGCATTCCTACATGGTGGAAAACCCCCAAGTGAGGCAGAAAATCTCAATGGATATTAAAAATGTAGAATATGTTAAAGCAAATTTTATCAGTGAAAATTATGGTACCATATTATTTTTTTTATCTTTCAAAATCTAAGTATATTATTTTTAGTTGGTATTGACTGTTTTGCTTACTGTTACTTTGAACCTATAGTTGATGATCAAAATCAGACCATCGCTAAAACTCCAAAGAAGATCCAACAAACTTTTATGAATTCTTATATGAAGTGTGTTAAAAGGCCACAACCATTTATAGAGGTACCTATTTAATTTTTTTTTTGGTTTGATAATTTTTAAATCGGGCATTTTTTTAGGTTGCAAGCAACAAAAATAAGTCTGAAATTGTCAACACTGATAGTAATATCAAATCCATTGAAGAAAATAAGCATATAAATTTACCAGAGAAAAAAAAGACATTTCATTTCAGAAACAATAAAGAAGTTGCAGGATCTAGAATATCACCTGTAAATAAAGAGACGCAAATTGTAGATCCGGCAAAACCAGTCAACTATAGTTTTGCCACAAAAGATTCAAAATGTGATGAAAACTCTTTAAAAACACCGAAAAAGAAATATTATGTTTCAAAAAATCTGTCCAACAAAACTGGATCTATTAATAAACATGATTCACTTTTATCAGAATCCTTTACCAATGCAATAATAGCCGAACTGGAATCTGATAAGCTGGCTATAGAAGCTGGAGATGAAGCTAATTTTAATGAAGGTAATAAAGGGATAATAGAAATTTTCTGTAGAAATATAGCAAATGCTGAAAGTACTGTTTAGATGTAAATATATTTTAATGCAACCATGAAGACCAAACATGAGCTTTGAATTTCTTTCTTGTGTTTATGCAAAATTCAAGTCAGCGAATAATTACATTGTAGTTTTACTCACGTCAAAACTGGTATTACAATTAAATGTTCCAGTATAGGTACCCTCCTCTATAATAATTAAATACTGAGGTCAAACTACGAAGTATATAAGGTTTCTAAATTAAAATCTAGATATGATAATACAACCCAAAACAAGATCCTCCAAAAATACATAAAATACAACTACCAGTTCAAACATCCAATAGGTACACCATAAGTTCTACTTTTGGTTGATAAATTTTAGTCAATGTAAGTATAAATCAGAAAATCCACATCAGATAACGCATTTACAGTTACAATTCTTTCAATTGAAGAAGTATTTATCTAAGTCTCTCAGTTCCATTGGAATTTTGTTGTGAAATAACGGTCCATAGTCATAATAGGTAATTTTTCTCGTTAGATAAATAAATACACCTATATATTTAGAATTATTTGATATATTCAGGGAAAAGGTCAAAATTTAATAATCTGAAATGATATTTTCAATTTCACTACATTCTTTGAAATACTTTTTTTCTGTTACACTGTTGATTTCGTTCAATTTTGTAGATTCTGATATAACTGAAACTAGAGCTCATGAATACAATAAAAACGAAGTAGTACCAGTTGAAAAGGACGTACCTATGCAGACAACTGAAGATGTAAATTATAGACCTAATGATGGTCAGCTTGCTACAAAACTTGGGCAGAATAAAGTCACAGAAATCCAGAAACAAGAAAACTTGTCAAAGGTAATAGAATCAAAATCATACTTTTCCATAAAAATTTATCTGAAGATTTATCAAAAACTGAATCAGCTACTGATTATTTAGGCCCTGTTATCAGTAACTACTGTACTGCTGGGTCGGCTCTAAATTTCTACAAGATTCGATCCTGAATTCCCTAATCAACTATTTAAGCTACCGCGCGGAGCATCTTTGGTGACGTCACATGGTGCTCAACAGATAAATTCTATTTCGGGCGTTCTTTTTTTTAATTCTTGACTATGGTCATGAAAATTCAATATGGCGGCAAAAGTCGAACATATGTGATGTTTGTCTATATAGGTCTGTTCCAGGCTGTTCTCACCATTGAGGTTCTCACAGACATCATAAACTAGTCAGAGCGAATTTCATTAGTTGAAAAGAGACAGAAAACTGTTTGTTGGCGATTTGCACCAATCAAAAACGGTCTGACTGGCTTACGATTTCTGTGAGAACAGACCTATAGTTTTTTTTTCGGTTTTTGAAGTGAAACTTCTATGCAGTGGTCTGATATTTTGACGACAATCAATGGAGAGTGATTTGAAATAGGCGTCACGTTTTGGCAAATTTCGTTACACGAGAGAGAAGAAAGATATAAGGTAGAGAGATGGAGAAACACAACCAATGACAATGACAGCCGACGAACGGGATTATGAGCAAAGAGGATTGCCTATTATTGTCGATCGTCGTCAGCGTCGATACCCCTATAATGTCACTACAGATGCGCGTCTCTCTTTTGTGTGGTCCTTCGTCTTTATCCCCCTCATACGCTAAGTCTAAAAGTTGTATGAAGGGGGAATAGTTTTTGAAATGGAACTTCTTAGATAGCGGTCTGGTATTTGGCCCATTTCGTTACACGAGAGAGATAAAATATATAACTGTATTATTGTCTAATACACAGTTCCGGCTATCCGCATCCGCGTCTCCCTTTTGTGCGGTCCTTCGTGTTCAACCCCCACTCGTGCGTTAAGTCCAAAGTCTCAGTTGCTCAAAGGGGGAACAGTTCATCCAACGATGACTAGAGAGGCCACTTTTTTGACTCTATCTGTACTTTTATGAAAAATCTGAAATAGCTATCTTGTCAGTTTTTCCCGCCGAATACAAACATTATTGAAAAACAATTCAATCATCATTTTCGGATTCAGTGAGAAAATTTATATAAGATGGCTTTTTCAGATTTTTTATAAAAGTACAGATAACCCTGTACAAGCAAGCGCGAGCCACACTGAATAATAGGCAATAGAAAAGGATAGAGAGAGTATGTACAACTCTGTTGCCACAGGAGTAGAGCAAGAGAGAGTGACGTATACACTTAATATGAAACAATAAAAGTTTCACTCTCCGGTGCTGCACATGATTTTTTATTTTACAACTACAATAGTCAGTCATTGGTAGTCATGGGTAGTCATTCTCGTGTTTTGTGGTTAGTTTGGGTTAGTTTTTATCAGTTCTTCCATTTTTCTGCTTATTAGAAATAATTTTCCCATTGTGGCTAAATTCAGCTGGTGTAGGCACCGTGGTGGAATGAACCTTGGGTGGAATGGTAGAGAAAGCAGTGTTGTTAAATTAAATAGGATTTGGCAAGCTGAGGTTTGGCATTAACATTATAGGCAATTTTTCGCGAGGATAATCAAGCCTAATCTTATGCTGGATTATGTGATGTGTAATTGTGTTGTAATGACCCGGGAAACTAGACCCGTAATTTACATTGTCTTTACTGTAAAAATTAAATGTAATCAAATAATCAAAAACTGAATTTCCTGTATTTCAAATCAGTATCTATAAATTGAAAGACGATGAAACAAATTAGTATTGTCCCAAATTAATTAAAATATTTATATCGGTACGTCCAAATTTTAAACAAGCCATCAGTGACCAAGCACGTGTCATCATTTGAACTCGTAAATAAGAACCCAGAAAAGATCAATTACAAGGTTAAGCACCTAATTAAATTGGACGCAAAATGACAAAAATTTCGAACAGATTGCATCATCCTCTAAAATGATGAAATTAATATTTGGAATAACATCTAAATAGGTCGACCAATAAGATTGAAATATAGATGGTCAAACGACCGCCTATTGTCGATTTTGGTAGGTAATTAATAATATTTTGGGAGGAATCGAAAAGTATAAATACAGGGATTTTAGAAGAATCAATGCAAAGAGTTTCTTTTATTTTTGCCTCGGGAAAACGCGTTAAATCTTTGAAAACTAACTAAAATTTGTGAAAGAAAGACCATTCAAATGCGTTCAACATTATGTGCGAGCTCTAAAGATTTTGAAATAAATTAATTAAATAATTTTTCGAGTGAAAAGTTAAATGTAAGTACTCTGGTGACTAGTAAAACTTTTTGACTTTATGATGATTGACTATGAAGTGAATTAACTTTGGAACTTTATTGCATAAATATTAATAACTCGAGTGTTTTGACTATGGAACATTATTGCATAAATTTAATTGCTTTGAGTGAATTGACATTTCTCTTAATTTTGCAAAGAGTTTAACATGGGAAATTATAATGCATTTAACAACATTCGATTTTGAGTAGGAATTATTAAAGAATGTTAAATTGGATTGTCCAATTGAAGTTTAAGGGCTATAGTAACGAACTAATAAGAATTAAATAATTGTGTTTGTTATCTAGGAATCCGAGTATAGTAATTGTTCTGTTAAAAATGATCCTTAGTGAAGGATGGGAACCACTAAAAGTAAAAGAATAAATCATTAAAAATATGGGAAAATTTTGTTTGAAACTTGTTGTTCATAAAGTACCATTGATGACCTGAAGTACTGAAATTTTGAATTAGGGTTTTTTCATTTAGAAATGTTTGTAAGATTTTTATAAAAATATAGTTGGTAATACATAGGTATATACTTAATCCAGTGAGTAGGATTACGACTTAAATAATTATTCTGCATAAGCTGTCAGTAAATGACTTAGGAGTTTTAAGAATTTATAGGTATGGGTGAAGGTTAGTTTTAATGGGAATGTGAATCGGAAGTGTTGTTTAAAAGAGTAAATGTATACACTTATAAATTATTATTAAGAATAGAAGAAGTAGGGCGTTTTTAGTCTGGATATTTCCTGGTCCGTAGCTCCGTAGTAATGAAATTTGAACGGATGTGAAATAACTTGATTTGGGAAAAATAGAAGTGGCTGTCAGACATAGAAAGATATTTGCTTTATTTTAATTTTGGTTTTAAGTATAATAAAATATAATTTAGTAAACCTCAATAGTTTGTTTCTCCCTTTTGCGAAAAGACCCCCTCCACTTGCTTGCTTGCCATTTACCATCTAACTAATCAAATAGAGTACTTAAGTGCGTTTTGCTACAGTGTCATACTCAATGAAGTAGTAAAGTCTGTTTTTTTTTTTTTAAGATAATTCCCCAAGTCAAAAATTTACTATGTTGGCAACACAAGCCTTTTCTACATAAAAAACTTGGAAGCTTGACAATTTTACATTGTATTGCCAACATAATGTCATTTTGACTTTTACCTTTAAAAAAAAAACAGACTTTAGGAAGGTTTGAACGTGTCATTCAAATCATTCCAGAGATAGCGCTAGTAAGGGCAGGAAAATCCAATGAACTATAAACCAGAGATGGGCATCTACGCGTAAACAAAGATTGTCTACGTCTGGTGTAAACAACGCGTAGACAATGTAAACTATGTAATCTATGTAGACAACGTGTAAAATATGTAGACAACGCGTAAAGTATACAATTTCTAACAGTTGGCAGGCCTTTAAGGTTATGTTTCTGTTTTTGCTTTGTATTGTTTATTATTGCTTTGTAAAGTTAAATAAACCGCAGGTAATATCTAATTTGATACAATATAAATTTAATGCAATGCAAACTTTCAAAAAAATTACTCAAATTTCAAATTTTCTGGGGTCTACATTGTCTACATAGTTTACATCAGAGATGGGCATCTACGCGTAAACAAAGATTGTCTACGTCTGGTGTAAACAACGCGTAGACAATGTAAACTATGTAATCTATGTAGACAACGTGTAAAATATGTAGACAACGCGTAAAGTATACAATTTTTGACAGTTGATAGGTCTTTAAGGTTATGTTTCTGTTTTTGCTTTGTTTTGTTTTTTGCTTCGTAATGTTAATTAAACTGCAGCTAATGTCTAATTTGATACAATATAAATTTAATGCAATGCAAACTTTCAAAAAAATTACTCAATTTTCAAATTTTCTGTTGTCTACATTGTCTACATAGTTTACTTAGTCTACATGGAAAAAATTGGATGTAAACAATACGTAGACAACGAGTAGACAAACCGCGTAAAGTAGATTTCATAGTCTACGGTACATCCCTGCTATAAACTACACGTATCTAGAATGGCACCGACCGTTGTCGTATATGGCATCTCTCTTAGTGCGTCCAAAAACGCTACATAGTGGGGGATACCTTTGATGTCAGGTTTGGTATATTCCTAACCACAAATATAATATTTTTTAGACAAGGCAAGCTTTCTATAATTCGCCAATAAGATAAATAGAGATAGGTATTCCCCACATTCTCCATCTCAATTTTTCGCAAATTTATAGATCGGCGGGCCGTTCCAGGTACGTGTAGTTTATAGTTCATTGGGAAAATCTCACGGATCTCTCCTGTTCTCTCACTCTAATTTTGGCCGCAAATATACGTCATACGTATTGAGTAGATAGGGTCATTCCAAACCTTCTTACTACGTCATTGGTCATACTCCCCTAACTCCCCCAACATCAAATTCTGGGATACTCGAGGATGAAGAACACTTAATTTATTCTGCGAGAACACACCGAAAATCACCTTTTCTACATTTGAAATCGACGAAAAATTAACTCACTAGCACAGCCTTAATCGCAAGCATTCCACAGATTATGCTTGGTTATCCTCGCAAAAAATTGCCTATTACTTAATCGCTCACCAAATCCGTGGTGGTGCAACCAGTGAATCACCAGCAGTGAAATGTATCACGCCTGAGGCAAATTTTTAATGGAGTAAAAGGGTTGGCCCGTTTTTGTCTTACGCATTCTTAAACAAGGCTAGGTGGATTTATTATGCCCCACCATTGCTCGTAAACATTTACGTGTGCGACAGAGCAAACAGCCCCTTTTATTGCCGTTCTCACTACCATAAAATTTGCCTCAAAAATGGACATTGAAAGCAGCTGTTAAGGATTGGCTGTAGGTCCGTTCCAGCTACGTGTAGTACCTATAAATGACCTATATACATAGGCCGAGTTCGTTTTTGTCATCTTTTTCGTCGAGTTGCTCCGAAACTTTGACAGGCACGTGACTGGATAAGACAGTTTCAGTTTACGAATCCTCATAAGGCCTGTGTAGAACAAATATGAATTGCCCCACCACGCCAAATCACCAGTTGTGACGTAGACAGCATGTCTTTTCTCGCCTTGACGTAAGCTGTTTGCACCACAGGTTATGATTCCGTGGGCTTTTGCTTTCTGCATACTTGATTTTACTACATTAATTAACATTCTAAAACAACCATTTTTTACATCTCGTTTGCATCTTAAGTAAATTAAGTAATATTTTTCATCATAAATTTAAATTCTAAACTGGGACCGCTGGCGCAAACGCCCCAACCGCTGGCCGATAAGCAATCCTTATTAGTAGTGTGTATTATCCTTCGGATTATTAGGGATCTTTTCGCGAGGATAATCCAGCATAATCTTACGCTGGATTATGTGATGTGTCAATTGTGTCATACTGAACGAAGTAGTAGGAAGGTTTGGAATGGGCTTTGCGTCATTCAAATGATTCCAGAATGAGATAGCGCTATAGTAAGCGCAGGGAAATCTCACGGATCTCTCCTGTTCCCTCACTCTAATCTCGGCCGCAAATATACATCATACGTATTGAGTACATAGGCAAGGGGTTATTCCAAACCTTCTTACTACTTCATTGGTCATACTCCCCTAACTTCCCACCATCAAATTCTGGGATATAGGATTTTTACGCTATATTTAGGATGACGTCACATTTAGTAAATTTCTGCTGCCAATCTAACAAAACTAAAAGTACTTTTTAACGCATTTAAAGTAGGAAAATTTCAGATGTTTTTGGTTGGCAACTGCGCGCGATGTTACATGACTTGTAAAAACATTTTCATTTCGTTATTTTTAGCTGTCGTCAGCTTGACACTTAACATTTTGGTAAATTATAAAAAAAAAAAAAAGCATTAACAACATTGTCTGTCTTTGTTCGATGACGTCATCCTAAATATAACATAAAAAACCTATACTTGAGGATGAAGAACACTTAATTTCTTCTGAGCAGACCGAAAATCAACTTTTCTACATTTAAAATCGACGAAAAATTGACTCAGTAGCACAGCCTGAATCGCGAGCATTCCGCCCAGGTCTGCGGGTGACGTCATCATTATAATCTGCTGCTAGTGACGTCACTCGCAGGTCTAATGAAAGCTGTTTTTTCTCTATATCCATCTTGATAAACTAAACAATGGAGATTGGAAATATTTTAGTATTTTACTTTCAGGAAAACTTACTACAGTACAGACACGCATAGAAGAAACCCGGTTACTTTTTCTTTAATCAAAACTTAGAAACTTATTAAAAAATCAATTCAAGCAACAACGGTAAATACAATACAACAGAAAACGATCCACCCACTGGTAGGTGAAAGTTGAATGGTAAAAAAAGCTAAAATTGGTAAATACCAAGCCGTTCAAGCGGTTACTATTGTGTGACGACCAGAGAAAAACCCCAGTAAATACCATTTTATTATGGTCATTCGCTTGAAATGGGCTCATAGGTCCTACGACGGCGCAAATTTCATTTCTTCTTGCTTGACTGTGGCCGCCATTTTGATTGTATTGATAACGTAATATCTTTGCTACATAAGTTTAAAATCGCAACTGTCAACTGATAAAACAAGTAACTAGAAAGGACACGGCAAGTAACATTACGTAGAAAAATTTAAATTATTTGTGGTCCTATAAAAGTTAACTTAATTTTCATGTCGCGATACACTAAAATCAATGAAATCTATTTTGTATCTAATCCTAATCTGTCATTGTTGTAAATTGACGGCGCCTATAAAAGAGTTTTGACTAGTAGACTATGGATTTTTCCAAAAGCAGCTGTCAATTTTTCAAACTATTGGCAGTCACTGCGACTGTTTTATAGGTTTACAGCAACAAACCTAATAAATTTTTCGTTACGGCTGCGCTAATGACGTAAAAATTCAAAATTGATGAAACTCGTCGTTTCTTGTGTTTACCAATAAGCAATGTTAAATTATTATCGAAAAAAAAGATGGGAAACTGTGGTATGTAAACATAAATGTGTAATTTGATTATTTTATAATTACAATAAATATTTAATAAGGTAAATTTTATGTCGTTTTGCGTCCAATTTAATTCTCATTGAAGTAGTAGTATTTCAGGGCTAACCACTTGTTTTGTTAAGAACTGTGAATACTGTGATAAGGTTTATAACGTTCAGAAAACAATTTAATACCTTTCAGGTGAACACTGAATTAAAATAGTGCTAGCAGGGTGTTTTGAAACTACAACTTTCATAAATATTCTTCCCCAAGGAATTATAAACAACTTGCTGCCAGCATATTACTTGCAGGGCAGGCAATAGGTTATTCAGTAGTTTTTGGTACATATTTAGTTTATAAGTGAGCCAAGAAGTGGTTTTTTTTTTTCGGAGCTGAATGGCATGCAACATTTTTTCTTCATCAAGGGTTATTACACTATTTCCTTTCACAACAATCATTGCTTTTTTCATTTATTTGCCGAAAAATAAATAACCCTCGTAGCTGCCACTATAAATTAATATGTATTTGTTAACTTCAAATTTCAAATCATTATTTGGTCACTCGGAACACATTTTACTGCTCCGAACATGGAGGTTCGTGTAAAGCGAGCAGACCTGAACTCGGTCGTTGACACTGCCATCTATCGAGAAGAAAACGCAAAATTAATTACAAGCACATTATAGCGTTCATCGACACTGCTGCCTCTAGCAAGAAAAAAACGAACAACTCACCCCATACATAAAAAGTTTTATGTCCGATTGACCAATAAAGTGCTATTTATAGAACAGTTTTGCGTCAATAAAGTAGCACTTTATTTTACTAGTAAAATAAAGTGCTACTTTATTTTACTAGTAAAATAAAGTGCTACTTTATTGCCTACCAGGGCTGCGTTCAGGAATGGCTATAGCCAAGCCAAAATTGGCATTTTGCGTTCGAGTTCGGCTCCAACCTACGTGGTTTGGCATTACAGGTGGAGGGGGAAAAGTAGGTTTTGGCATTAGCATTGCCGTCCTTGAACGTACCCCTGGACTACCTGATAAGGTGAAACAGGTCCTGACAACCTGCCAAAGTGAAACAGGTCTTGACAACCTGCCAAGGTGAAACAGGTATACCTACGCGAATTTTACTTTTTTCATTCAATTTTTTTAATTTTTAACGAAAACCAGTCAGAATCGTACATAAAATCATGTATATAACGCTTACATAAACAGGCTTTATTGACTCATTATTTAATAGCCTCGCTCACAAGCTCGCTCGGCCATAAAATTATTCATACAATAAAGCCTTACTTTATGTACTTGTTATATAAATAGCTATTTTTGTGTTCCTAGGAACATAATTGAATCACTTCTGTGTCGAGTGTAGACCACTTGAAGATAAAACAATGTATTCTACGGATCTACCTACACATTATTGAAATTTAAAATGTAAATTTTCATATACCTATATACATATTTTTTTGTTGATTCAGGTCGAATGGATCTATAAAATGTTTAATAATTATTAATGAACTTTGAAGCTAATTTATTATGTTTAGATGAACGTTCCTGACAGCACATATGAACGAAACAAGCCACAATCAATTACCATATTTTCTCCTCATCCAAAAAGAGTAAAAAAACATGAAGAATATACTCCAAGCTTTGCTGAAACTCCCCAAAAAAATATCAAGTGGCGATCTCCATTGGTGACCTCTCCAGCTGTTAAATATTCACCCACCAATCTTTATGATTTTCCAATACCCAGAGCTGGCAAGGAAGTTGATCATAATGACTTCCGAGATGGGTAATAAAATTCCTTTACTTTATTACAAAATTATGCATCCATTTGAATTTCAGGGCACACAATACGAGCATGTCCAGTCTGGCTTCGTCTTTCGCTTCAGAACGCATTAACAGTTCCACATCAGTGAAATCAGTAAAGAGAAAATCCAAATTTCAGTTTCCGTTGAGTGATCATGATTGTTTGGAGGAAACGAATTATAATCCATCTACCAAAAGAGGCAATGCGTTTGATGAATTTGTCGATTTGGAACAATATGGTATAGCTAATAGGCAAAAAGAATCAATTACTCAGTCGTCCCATGCAGGAAAGTATTACAGTCAGTTAATGAATTCTGAGCCAGAAAAGTCTGGAGCTAAAGAGGAGCCTTCTACTAAGATTATTTCATCAACATCGCAAAGCAAACCTACATCAAATACTCAGGATTTTCAGCAATCTCAAGATTTATATTCGGATAATGATTTTTTGTCTCAGGAAACTCACCAAGTGGCCAAATCACGTGCTGATTTTGTTCCCGATACCCATGAACCTAAATCTATCACTAATGTATCACCATTTACTCAGCCAACACCCATAGCATATCAACATCATCCTGAAATTAATTTGAACAATGTTTCAAGGGATAATTTTGAATATTATCCTCAGAGAAATCCCGAAATTGATCTTTTAAATAGATCTTTCATTGAGCCTCCAAATAATTATCAACACTCTGATTTTGAAGATTATCATCGACAAACACCTTTATTTGATTCCCAAAGACCTTCATTTGATTCCCAAAGACCTTTATTTGATTTCCAAAGGCCTTCATTTGAATCTCAAAGACCTACATTTGATTCCCAAAGACCTTTATTTGATTCCCAGAGACCTTTATTTGATTCCCCCCAAAGATATGCGCCAAGAGTGTGCTCATATTTTTCTCAACAGCAGCCTTGCTTCAGTGTTCCAAGCACGTTTCCTCATCACGTGTGCTGTAATCATTATCCAAGAATGAATCATTATTGTAAACCTTACCCTGATTCTATACCTGAATTGATTCCTTATCGCAGTTACGTTGAAAATAGAAACTTGCATCATACTCGTCCATATACCATTTCTATTAATGATATTCCAGATTCTTGCATTGATCACTTTTCGCAACAATTGGATGAGCCAAGCTTCGTTGTGAACAATAATCCTGCTAATAATTTCGTAGAAAATGTTCCGAGATATGATGCTAGTGGATTCAATTGTGAATCAACTTCTTTGGCTTATCAAAATAAGGAGAATATTTTCAAACCACAATCGCAAAGTTATGCGCCATCCTATCGTCGAGCACAATCGACACCAGAAAATCAATTGCCCACCCAAATTTCGAAAGAAAATGTCAGCAAACTGTTTGCTACTTCTAGCAGGCGGAAACTTTCTCACCATGATAGTCGTGAAGCTACACGACCACAATCGCTTCATTTGTTGGCACAAAGTGCCCAGAGGCGATCAGTAAACTTTAATAGTGTTGAAGAGAGACATAATAATAGTATGATTGAACCTCATGGGGAAACTTATAGATTTTCTTCCAGTCGGAATCCGAACTCTGTTCAGTATGGTTCAATGCTGTCTAATGATAACAGGGAGTATTTGCCAGATAGGTTTAGGGGATTTAGAAAGTAATGTTCTTATTAAAAATATTGTTTTTATGTTTTTCAACCATGTTTTGTTATTCATCATCATCATTATTATAGAATTAATCATTGTTGTTCAGATTTCCATTTTTGACTATAGCTTTTACCAAAGGACCCTAATTTTTTTTACAGATTTTAGTTAACTAGTTATTTATTGTTACTTACGATAGCGGCTCGACTCACGCAGCCTAATAATACCATCGATACTGATATGGTAAGTCAGCTTAGTGTTCAATGCCATCTAATGGTGACAAAGAGTTTTTGTCAAATTCTTTTTAGTTGTTTATTTTTTATGTAGTTATAAGTAATTTAGAAAATAATCATTGTTTCTATTAAACTTACTGTTTTTGAGTGTAAGCCAAGGTCATTCAATTATAAGTTGGATAATTTAAAAACGATAACAAGTTATCAGCTTTTCTTATACTAAATAGAATTACCCTTGTTCAGATTTTCATGTTATAGTTAAACTGTTACCAGACATTTGTTAACTTGAGAAGAAAGAACTAGTCATTAATTGATAGTATTTTAGTTATTTATTCTTGTTAACTTTATTTGTTTCTGTTTAAAAAATTAAAAAATAAAAAAAAAAATAACTTAATTTATTTTAAATATTTTTGATAGAATGAAAGTTTATTGTTTTATATATTATGTTAGATGTTTGTTGAATTTTATTCTTTTTACAATAATTCCCTATTACCAATTTTCGTTTGGTACATAAAGGGTCTGTTCTAGATTTCCGTTTGGTACATAACAGGTGTGCCTCCAATGAAACAGTATGGTACAACAACACAATCTTCTGACTATTTAGAGCTTACTCAAGCCAACAATTATTTTAGGAATTTTTTGCCCTGTGTCATAAAATTCGAAATTCTTGAATGATAGGGCGGATCCTTAGATCCCACAACACTGTATGCGTATCGTTTTCCGATGGATTTTTATTTATAGGTATTATATTGATTGGTATGGTATGCTTGGCATACGTTTTAGTTTTTTCCAATAAGAAACCATTAGTTATGTGGTTAATAGTTCAATGAAAGTTATCATGTGCCCTTATTTATTATTTGGAATATCAAAATTTATATACAAAAATCAAAACTTCAATTCTCTAGCTGGCAATAGTTGTCCAACACAACTACCAAATCCAACATTATAGCCATCACCTTCGCAGACACCTTTCATTGTAACTGTATCTCCATCCTGGAGGAACTTCCTTTTGGTTCCATCTTGAAGGGTCAATGGTTTGGTTCCTTTCCATGACAGTTCTAGAAGGCTTCCAAATGAATCAGAAGTCTAAAAAAAATGTTCCAATCAAATAAAGAACTTAAAGAAGCTTATAAGAGGATGTAGAATCTTTTAATTGATGCAAAAATTTTTGTTAATAATTTTTCATAACTTGTCAAAAAGTTCTTACTTCTCCACTGATAGTACCACTTCCCATCAAATCTCCAGGATTCACGTTACATCCAGTAATAGTATGGTGTGCCAGTTGTTGTTTTGCTGTCCAATATAAATATTTAAAGTTGGAGCGACAGACGGTGGTTGAAACAGGAGAATCTTTTGCTGAAATGGACATTGAATAAATAAAATAACTAAAAACATATCGAGGGCTTACGAGTAATATCCACTTGAAGGCTAATATCAAAATTAAAATTATCCGAATGCTTAAGATATGGAAAAGGTTCTGGATCCTGCGGGAAATTATCGACTATAAACGGTTCTAAAGCAAGAGTGGTTACCACCCAAGGCGATATGGTGGTACCGAGATTTTTTGCAGTGAAAGGACCAAGAGGAACATATTCCCATTTTTGAATATCTCTAGCTAAAAAATTAGTAAATAATATTGTCTATTAGTCAATGTAGGTAAATTATTACCGCTCCAATCGTTCATTACAACAAATCCAAATATATGCTTGTGCGCATTTTGTGCGCTTATAGGTTCCCCTAATTTGTTGGAGCCTCCAACGAAAAATGCCATTTCCAATTCAAAATCCATAAGTTTAGAGGTGCCAAATACTGGAGGTGCCCCATCAATTACTAAAGTTTGTCCATGCGGTCTGTGGATAGGTGTTCCAGAAATTACCACTGAACTTGCTCGGCCATGATATCCTACTGGTATGTATTTCCTGGAAATATTCCATTTATAGTTAATTCAGTTTTATTGAAGGAACTCTTACCAGTTTGGCATTAAAGCATTATTTTTGTCCCTGAACATAATTCCAACATTGGTAGCATGATGGATTGAAGAATAGAAATCTGTGTAATCTCCTATGGTGGCTGGTAAGTGCATTTTTGCTTCTGATTGTAGAATAAAGGCCCTGTAATAATAAAATACCATTTTTTAGTTGAGATATTCATATTTTATCGAAAATTATATACCTTTCTCTCAGTTCAGCATTATCTCTTAAAGTTGGTTCGTCTATGGATAAAAGTTGTTGAAGTTGTTGCCGAGCTTCTTTCCACTCTGGAAGTCCAAGGGCCATAAATGCATTCAGTGTTTCCTGATTTTACCAAGTGTTAATGTAAGAAATAAGGTATACTTAATTGAATCCAGAACAATACAACAGTACTATACCTACGCAAAATGAATTTAATTGATGCTCTTAGACTAAAATCACTGGCAAAGAAATAATTTTTTGTAGGAATTTCGAATATCTGTGGCGACTATAATAATATTTTAATTATTAGGTAGATACTTACTTCCTTGAAGACATGTTGTTTGTCTTTTAATAATGGCCCATTGAAGAGGTGAGCTACTTCGTATAGGCTTAGGATGTAATCTCCAATGGCAATGCCCACTTTTGGAACCAACTATAAATTAATTAAGACTGTTGAAGAAATTGAAAAAACCTACCAAAATAGTATAGTGGATGTCTGAAATTTCATTCTTGAAACAGGGTTTCCCTATTTAGAGAATTGGGTTCCAGATCTTCCTGGTGCAAAGAGAATGAAAATCTTATTTATTTTTTATAGTCAAGTATCTCAAATATCCTTTATTTTCTTAGCAGAATGGCGAAGGCTTTTTAAGCTGAATTTGATCAATATTGGAGAAGGCGCAAGTATTGTTCAATGTGGATTTATATTGTTTTTCAAGTTTTTAATACTTATTTTTGTTTTGATTGGTTATCAAATTATTAAGCATCGCATCGGTTACTTACGTCACTTGCTGTTGAAAAAACTCCATAAGGTAAATTTTCAATGGGAAAATCACAATATTTGGAATATTGAATAAAACTCATATTTCTAGTATTTGTTGTATAAATGCACAGTAACAAAAATGCGAGATGTGAGGTTAAACAAGCGTTGTTCCCTACTAGGATAGGATGTTGTTTACTTGTTTGGTTGTTTTTGTTTTACATATCCATATCATTATCATAACGAGTTCTTTAAATATTTAATTAATGTAAATATAGTGGAATCCGGTTGTTTATGTAAAACGCAATCTCAATAGGTAAGTATTCAATTTATTCATGATTGTTAATGGAAATAATACCTACCGCTTATCGAACCTGAGATGTAGGTACCTACACTCTTTATCACATCTACTATTCCGATTTTGGATAATCCAACAGGTTTTCATCATATTTTATCAATAACTCAAAAATACAGGGTATTCCATTTAAAACGAAACAGGCTAAATATCTGATGCCACGTTTTTTTTTTTTTTAAATCGCTGGTACACGTAATTTGATTTTTAAAGGGGGAAGCTCGGGGGGACCATTTTTAGCACTTCAACTTTAACCCTCTAGATGGAGTGGGACCAATCCTTAGTATTTTAAATGGAACAAGGGGTCGAGTGATACCTCTTCTAAAAGAGCATTCAATTCTCTTTCATTTGATGTCATTTGAAACAAAATTGAACGGTCTTCTAAAACAGATATCACTCGACCCCCTGTTCCATTTGGAATGGTAAGGGTTAGTCCCGCCCCCCCTAGAGGGTTAAGTTAGTGCTGAAAATGTTTCAAATACTCACACAATCAAATTAGGTATACGAGCGATTTAAAAAATAAATAAAAGTGGCATCAGATATTTTGTCTATTTCGTTTTAAATGGTATACCCTGTATATCGCGAGAGATGACGATTCTTTATTGTACATACAGGGTGAGTCACTATATTTAGACACCCACCTGCAGCCGTAATTACAGGTGATAGGTAAAAAGTGTAAATACAAAAGTTGTAGCTTTTTATCTGAACCGCCAGAATTTTTAATTAGATGGAACAAATGAGCAAGACAAAGTGGAAAAATATGCCAATGTTCACTTTTTTCAAATGGAATGCACTTTATTTTCTTTCAAATTCTTAAAGTTCTCGTTTTTCTGATTCAGATTATATAGGGTCAACTGGGGTAAATGTAAATGGGGGTAACTGTAAACGCAGGTATTTTTAGTTTTAAATTTGGCGTTTTGAACGAATGGCCGCCATAATACATTACATACATCCCACACATGACCACTCCAACAAATTCGGCTTCCCGGCATCCATTGTTCAGTCTGATATTACTGCTTTATGCAACAGGTGCAAATATTTTGAAAATAAAAGTGAAGTAAAGTGCAATATTGATAAATTTTCAAATTAATTAAAGGTATGTATCAATTAAATTATGTTACTGGGCTTTGTGAAGGTCCATTATTTATCGTAATTTGTTAATATATTGTAAAACTTTGTTTATATTGCTGTTAAAAAAGCGTTTACTTTCACCCCAGTGGTGACTGGCTTTGGGTAAATGTAAACGCGGATTTGGGGTAAATGTAAATAGGTCTATTTAGTCTAAAATTAACAAAAACCTAAAAATTATGTCCTTTTTTTGTTTAAGATGCCTAGAAATTATATTTAAAAGACCAATGGTCCTTCATACACACAACAAGATTTACAACGAGCCATAGAAGACATCCAAAATCGTAATAAAACATGCCGACAAGCTCAGGCTTTTTATGGCGTTCCCATTGCTGTTATTTGCCAAAGAGTCTCTGGAAATAGAAGGACTGCCATAGATTGTATTTTTCATTGGTATTTTCTGAGGAAGAAAAACAGTGCTTTCAGCAGAAATTGCTGGACTTTTACCTGTGCCCATGATAAAAAATAAAGAAACCCGCATATTTTACCATTTTGTTAAAAAAAAATCCTGTTTCTGAAAAGTAAAAGATTTTTTAATTACTCTGTAGAGTGTAATCATTTTATTATCTATTTTGTTTTTAATAATCTGTACCAAAGTCTGCACCGAAGTATTAAAAGTTATAGAGCTTCTGTTTTAGGTACTTATATAATATTTAAAACTTGGAAAACATTTGTTTTTTTTTTTTGCTTTTAAGTAGGTACTTATAGTTCGCCTTAAGAGTCTAGCACTAGGACGTCTGAAGGGCAAGGGGGAATAACGCCATTCATTTCGAGCTTTATGCTGCCTGTCATAGGCGTGCGCGCAGCGTTTTAAAATATTATTTTTTCCTTATAAATGTAGGTTTGTAACATAGATAAATATTAGGGTATTTTCTATTGGATGTCTAATATGCAATATTGCAATTTTTTTATCCGCATTCTTTCCATAGTGCTAGACTCGTAAGGCGAACTTTATCTCAAGAGTGTTTTTAGTTTTAGTTTGGGTTGTATTCATATTTTCTGTAGTTAACTTAAGTTTAGATGATTTTATATGTCTTTTTTCACTTTTACTTTTAACAATAAAGACTCAAAAACACATGGGTATATATTGTTATTAATTTAATAATCTAATTCTGGGGTAATTGTAAACATCGTTTGAGATATTTATACTTCTAACGAAAAAAACGGATTATCGATTTGTTCACATTTTCCCTTTTGTAACCATATTAAAATGAAATGTACAGATATGGAGTGTTTACATTTACCCCCAATGTTATGGGTAAATGTAAACACCACACCTATTTTGAAGGACTTAAAATAAAAAAGAAATATTGTCTTTTTGGAAGTTTTTATATTAAACATCCAAACCAAATACATGAAATAAAAGGCTACTGATATTTATTGATTGCATCTTGAATAATAAGAGGACCAAAACATTTTTTTGGGAAATTGTAAAGAAAGCTAATAAAACCGTTTACATATACCCCAGTTGACCCTAATATGTTGATGTTTCTTACAATAATTTAAGAAATATCTGGAGTTTAGTTATTCAAAGATCCATTCACGTATTACAATGTTTTGCGACAGGTTACAGGTAAATCAACTAAACTCCAGATATTCCCAAAACTATCGTAAGAAACACTAACATATTATATAATCTGAATCAGAAAAACGAGAACTTTAAGAATTTGAAAGAAAATAAAGGGCATTCCATTTGAAAAAAGTGAACATTGACATATTATTCCACTTTTTGTTGCTCATTTGTACAATCTAATTGAAAGTTCTGGCGGTTCAGATGAAATACTACAACTTTTGTATTTACACCGTTCACCTATCACCTGTAATTACGGCTGCAGGTGGGTGTCAAAATATGGTGACTCACCCTGTACATATTACTCCAAAGCCTGGATCACTACAAACCCCTTAATAACACAAGGATATGTTCTGACCTTCTACAATACCCTATAGACAGCGATGCCATTTGCGAAGCCCAACTCCTGAAGTCCACAGGGATACTTCCCAAGACTTGCCAAACCTCGATCTTACTCGCTAGTGACTACAATGTGCAAGAACTAGACACAAACTACTGGCTCATAACATTATCATCGTCCCTTCCAATCACTATCAGATGTGATGGCAAAAACAGTGTGACAGAAACAATCAACACCAACACAGTGCTCAAGCTCCAACCAACCTGCAATGCCTTTGTAGGAATTTATGCTAGACATCTAGCGGAAAAATACAGAAACGTCACCTATAAAAGCCATCCAGTGGAAATTCCCTATATGACTGCTGGAAACACCTGCCAGTAAATCTTCATGTGGCAGAGCTGAAACCTCTTAAACTATCTAAAATCAACATCAATGATCTAAACGTGGCACAGCATAGACTAAGCCAATTTTCTGATGAACTGAATAAACTAATCCAAGAACCATTCGTATCAAGACACAGTCAATGGTTCACCTCCTTCATCATCGTACAGGGTGATCTATTATAAATGTAACCCCCTGCTAACTTTTTCATTTGACGTTTTTGACAGAAGTGTCAAATACAAAAGTTTCAAGAAATTGTCAAAAGTTTTTAACTAAGTCACTTTCAGGCATACAGGGTGCGTCAAAAAAGTGCAGCAGCGTGAAGTTATATTTTTTCAAATGGAACACCCTGTATATTGTGCGCCTATTTGTTAGTCCCCGTTAACCTGTTTTCAACGATATAGGGTTTGATATGTCTATCTTTAACAGTTATAGGGGAAAACATGAAAACCCCTTTTACGGTTTCATATTGAAAAAAGGAAAATTATACCATTTAAGCTTTATAGAATTTTCTTTATTATCAGTTTATTGTTCAAATTTTATTCATTAATATACAAGGTGAAATATTATAATAAGTCCAGATGTCTAAGCTATTATTTTTATTTAAAAAAAAATAACATGAGAGACCTAGGAAGGAATTTTCCTGTTTTTCCCTATAACTATTGGAGATAAACCAAGGCAAGGGATAAAAATATCAAACCATATAACGTTGAAATCAGGTTAAAGGGGACTAACAAATAAGCGCACAATATACAGGATATTCTATTTATTCCATTAAAAAAAAAAACTTCACACTGCTGCACTTTTTTGACGCACCCTGTATGCCTAAAACTGACAGTTAAAAACTTTTGACAATTTCTTGAAACTTTTGTATTTGACACTTCTGTCAAAAACGTCAAATGAAAAAGTTAGCAGGGGGTTTCATTTATAATAGATCACCCTGTACACCATCTACTGAGAAAACCTGATCTATATAGCAAACCTGTGAAACTTTGTATTGTACTTTGGGTTTATTGAATTTTACTCCATATTTATCCGCTCATTTAATCATCTCCAGCAAGAATCCTATCATGTTCTTCCTCATTTATTCCCCCTATTATGAAATCATCAAAATATATCCCGATAGGCAAATCTCCAAATATTTTGTCATTTATTTTTTGGAAAACTTCAAGACTCACACTTAGCCCAAATGGGAGTCGATTAAGAGAATATTTGCCAAAAGGTGTTATGAATGTACATAATTTTCTACTTCCAGCATCAAGGGGGACATGATAAAATCCTTCCTTTAGGTCTAAAACTGTGTAAAAACTGTTGGTATCGGATATTGATCAAAACATACATATTTATTCAAATGAACTGGATCAAGGCAAATACGTAACGCACCCGAAGGCTTCTCCACAATAACTATGTTATTGACCCATTCGGTAGGTTCTTTTATTTATAGGGAATTTTGCCTGTTCCCCCAAATACTTTGGCATTCTTAATTAAAAAATGTTGTTTCTCATCCAGAACTCTTTTTAATAAGTCTAACTTAGTGCAAGTATTTAATCCTAAAATGGACATACTGTCACACTCTACAACTACAAATTTTATGTTCTGTTTCTTATTTTTAATTAAACATCTCAAGATAACATAGCCAATAGCTTTTATATTATTGTCACCATAGGTATTCAGCGACAAATTATTTTGGATAATTTTATTCTCAAGTTTTAATTTTCTTGCAGGTATACAATTGCAGGTATACAATTGCAATTTGCGCCTGTATCAAGCTTGAAAGTAACAAATTCATTATTAATTATCAAGTCTGATATCCAAATTTCCTTATTTTGCCTATAATTTACCTATATTATCTAACACTATTGATTCTATATATGGACCAGATGAAGCTTCACTCTTCTCAGAACTACTTTCGCTACGACTTTCAACCTCATATATATATCTACGCTTTTTCTTTGTAAAATTCTTATCTCTAAAGTTTTTACCTAACTTGCTGTCTTTGATTTTACAACCAACAGCAAAATGGTTCATTTTGCCACATTTTGAGCATGGTCCATGTTTTGTATTGCATAAAAGCAATTATATTCCTTTTCTTGTGTAGAACTACCATTACCTTTGTTAAACCTCATACTGTCTACTTGTTAAGTATTTCTTAAGCCTTTCATTTGGTGTTTAGTTGCTTCTGACATCCTACACTGAGCCTCTGCTAATTCAAGTGTTAAGTTTTCTGTTCTCAATAACCTCTCCTGCAATGCAATGTCCAATATTCCACTTATTAGCTTGTCCCTTGTCAGTGAGTCATGCAGGTCGCCAAATTAGCTGTTTTTAGCCAATATTTTAATTTCGGTTAAAAAGTGATCAAACTCCTTACCTTCTTGCTGATTTCTGGTGAAAAACTTGAACCTATAATAGGTTTCGTTTCTTAGGGGCTTGCAGTACGTTTCAAATGTTTTTATTACAGTTTCATAATTCTTACTTTCAACATCACTTAATTTAAATGTATTAAATACATCCTGAGCTTCCTTCCCTGCTAGGTTGAGGAATATTGCGATTCTTGTTTCATCATATTTTTTATCAAATCCAGCTGCTTTCATATAAATTTTAAAAGAACTCAAAAATTTCTCAAAACTTTGAGCTACATGCTGATCAAAAGCTATGGTTTTTGGTGCTTTAAAAATTGCTGCCATATTGGGTGGTGTAATTTCTTTTCCAACCTTTTTCTACAGAAGCTTTTATTCTAGCTCAAACTTTCTTCCAAAACTTTTATTTTCTTACAGTCTTTTTCACAATGCTGACACCATGTTTTATTTAATAGATATTCACTTGTGACCATGTTATTGCGTTATGTTACACCAACCACTCAACAACCTAATCCCTTACGATCCCAAGATGACACAATATAAGACTGCTTGAAAACAGTTCTTCTATTTATTTTCGTTGGAAGGAACACTTTCAGGAACTTCTGACAGTATTTCTGCAGAATTCTTTAAAGTAAAATATGGATTACTGAGACCATACCTGCCGAACTCAGAGTTGTCTCCATAGTACTGAGTAGATTTTTAAAAATGGCGACGCTCAATGTAGAAAGTACAGAGGAATATCTTCACTTTAAATTAATGAATATTTCTAAAGGATGTTTTTTTTTTTAAACATAATTCCCCAAGTCAAAAATTTAGTAACTATGTTGGCAACACAAGCCTTCTCTACATAAAAAATTTGAAAGCATTGACAATTTTACATTGTATTGCCAACAGAATGTCATTTTGACTTTTATCTTTAAAAAAAAAACAGATTTTAGTTGCTAGTAGAAATGCAAAATATATTTTAATTTGAGTATTTTATTTCAAATTCATAATACCTTTTTTTGCATTTTGCACACTGCTTCAGACAATCCAGCATATTTTGAATTGAATAGGCATTGAATAAGTATAGGTATCCATATTCATTTGATTTATATCACTCACAGATTTTGGGTAGATGATAATTTAATAAAACAAATAAGTTAGTAGGATAACTAATTTCATTTATATTTCATTATTTTTTTTTATACATACATTTATACGTCAATATTCGATGCCATAAAGCCGCGTTCTGCGTTTTGTTGTGATAGGATGATCAACTCTAGAAGATTTCTAAAATTTTTACATTTATTAACATTATTCATACATTTACATACATTTCTAACAATTTCTTCTGGCAAAAAGCAGCTTAGAACTTATTTTATTTTTGATTATTAACAAATTAATAATTATATTTCATAGCTTCACAAAAACCATACAATAATTTCACATTTGGAAGGCTAATGATTTTGTGGTCTAACAACAATAGTTAACAAAATATTAGGTAGGTATAATCTATATATTTTTTGAACATGAAAATTCTTTTATTATGGTGCAAGGTGCAATTTCTTATATTACAGTACATATAGTGCAAATGTTACTACTCTGGTATTATTGACCTATTTTACCATTTACTTCACAATAATTATTATTTACACAAAGTTTTAGTGTAAATCCAAAACACATGAACATTTAGACAGTTTGATAGATGGCAATATGTAATTTGGATTTTTACACCAAGGATTTTTTTTTGAATTCTCTCAATTATTGTATAATAATTTTGCAAAGAAAAGGTAGCAGATAACAATAAAAATATTTTAAATTTATCATACAACATTATTGCATCAGCTACACACTTTAAACACTATAATTTTTTGATAATATAATTACGTTTAAATACAATTTTCGTCAACAATATTATAACGATTTCAATGATTTCATAATGAGAAAACTGAGTAAGTAAACAAATTTCAAGTGGATTCATTTACTTACAACTTTGATATGTTTTTATTATGATAAAATTGGCTGTTTATATGAATTTTAATGTCAGTAGATTTAATTACGCAGATGCGATAGGTACAGACTTCTTAATTAAATTTGCTTTAAATAATCATATATTATAATATTACAAATAAATTAAATACTTGTTTGCTTAGAAGCTTTATTATTTATCAAATTATAACAAGAATAAAATATCTAAATCAAGAACAATAATTTTACCTTATAATTTCAATTTTATATACTTAGGTATATAATGAACCTGTAATGTTTTTTCTTCAAGTTGTTATTTTGATTTTTTATTGACAAACATTTATTGACGATATCAGTCTGTAGGTTTATATTAAGTTTTTTTTTGTTTGTTGCTGGGATTAGAAAAAAATATATTTTGTTCGCAATTACCTCAATCAAGTTTTTCCTTGATATGTGGATTAGAAGGAGCGGAGCTATATTAAATATGGCCAGCAATGTAACCTGATCTGAATCCTGCGGATTTTTTCCATCAGAACAAAAGTTTATTTTACACAAGCAGAAAGTTTCAAAGATCTTTGCGGACCCATGAAATTCAATAGTCTACGTTGAAGAGCTTTTGTAAGACGCACCCTTCCAATTGGAAAAAAAATAACAATTAAGGTGGTTTCAATCCTAAAGTTAGGGCTGTATGGATATGTCATAAATGTGCCTAGGTAAAAATTAAGATTGATTAATTTCAATTTCATCCACTCCCTTCTTTATAGAAAGGCCAAAAGTCCTGATACATTTAAAGATATACCTACCATGCATCATCGAGATGTTTTGATAAAATGGCGAAATTATAAAAGTTTGTTACTAGTGATTCCTTTATTGAGATAGAGGCGAGTTTATTAGCTACTTTGAGGACACTTTATTTAGTCCGACAAACGATATATTATTTGTACCACATTTAACAATTATTATTTAAAAACTAATTATTATAGAAAAAACATCAATAGTCTAAACATTTTCCTAACGATCTGAGTAACATAACACTTTTTAAATCACAAAATATTGGCATTTTCTTCTATAAATTTATCTAAAAGATTTTCAGTTATTAGGCAAAATATTCTTTACATCAGACAACTTGCCAATTATTGAAGAATTCTTTTCAATTTAAAACAAATATTTAGGAAATCATTCACACCACATTGAAAATCTAATTATGTCGAAAATTCTATAGATGGCAGATATGAGTTTAGGATTTTTAGATTTACAAATCATGTCCGAGACGGTCCATTTCGCTCAACAGGAAATCAATGTCCTTTTCGGTAACCGCTGCAGATGAAATAATGTTCCTGAAAAAGTTAGGCCTGCGATCGTCCGGTTGGTAACCTACCATAAGGGTTCCTTCTTGCATCATTCGGGCTTTAAGTACAGGACACATCTACAAACAAAAATTAAAATCTCGAGAAATATTAATTCATGTTGTTGCTAACATTTCCCAGCTCCTGCTCCCGGTGTTTATTGTGCGGCATATTTCTTAAACGACTAGGAATGTACCAGAAACTAACGTTAACCATTTCTGGTTCCATGATGAGGTAGAATTTGTCAGGTTGATCTCTGATCTTTTTTACTAAGTATTCGGTCAATTCCATAAGGCGGTCCATGTGTTTCTCAAAACCGTCATCACCCTAAAAAAAAGATACCTATTATATGACGATTCAAAATTGAAAATCAGCGTCATTTTGCTATCTTCACTTCAGATTTACCTAAAGTCTTAAAATTTTGTTCATACCATATGTATGCTGATGATTTACAGATATATATGGAAGTACCTAGTGATCGAATGGTAGAATGCAGCGCTGCAATAACTAGCGACCTAAACGCAATATCAAACTGGACAAAAAAAAACTCACTTGTGATAAACCCTTAAAAAACTCAAGGAATCCTTATCACAAAGGCAAATATTAATATTGAACCTCAAATCTATCTTGATAATACCAAAATTGAGTTTAGGGATGAAGTTCAAAGTTTAGGTTTGTGTATTGACAAACACTTTACTTTCAATAGTCATGTAAATAAAATCTCACAAAAATGCTATTTACGTCTCAAAACCCTTTTTGAGTTTAGAGATTTGTTACCGGTAGCAACTAAAAAAAATCTAACAGAGTCTCTTGTTTTGTCAATTCCTGGATATCTTGATGTTGTGTATGGTCCTTCTTTAACTAACTTTAATAAATACCGTATTCAAAAAATACAAAATTCATGTGTGAGATTTGTGCACAAGTTGTCGCGCAGAGATCATGTCAGCCAATCTGTCACAGACACCTTTCATAACAACATGGGAGAGAGAAGATTTTTGCATCTCTGCTGCCTGATTTATAAAATTATAAGGAGTTCTATTCCTATGTATCTCCTCGAATTGATGGTTAAGCGAGGTGATATACATCATTTTAACACACGTAATAGATAAATATTATTAAATATTCCACAACATCGCTGTGAACTATTCAAGTCCTGTTTCACCTACTTGGTAGCACACACATATAACTTTTTTCCACAGATGTTTTCATTGAATATAATAGGATTTGGGAATAGGGTAAAAAGTGAAATACGAGATAAGCATTTATGTCTTTAATGTAAATAATTGTATCCCAATGGGGGTTTGCCACTGCCAGTATCATCATTTCAGGTTGTGTAATTATTGTTATTCAAGGTTTTATATTTTATACGTTTTATATTTCATGTTTTATATTTCATATTTTATACATTTTATTTTATACATTTTATATTTTATACATTTTATGTACTTATTGTGATGATTATTGTGATATTTTATTATATCTTTACTTGTTTTAGTTAATAAGTGATATTAAATTATTGAATTGGTGGTTATTAAAAAACGCTGTGCGGTCTAATCACCATTTGATGGGTACAGGGTTTTTCTCTTCTTTGTTCTCATCAATAAACCGATTTTTATTTTATTTTATTTTATTTTATTTTATATAACTTTCAAAAATAATATATGTGAGCGAAACTATATTATTAGATCTGTTCCAGCAGTCAAAAATGTTGGAAACAGCTAAGTTAGAATTTTTCCTAGATTTGTCAAGAGTAAAAATAACGCTGAAACCGAAAGCACGTTTGTCCCCAAATTTGTTAGAAGTATAATGAATGGCCTCAATGGAAAATACTTCTATGGCAGCAGAAAGCCTTCCAAACACTATCATCAAATATAAAGTGTAATGACCTGCGAAAAATAGACCCGTAATTTACAATGTCTTAACAGTAAAAGTTAAATGTAATCTAATAATCAAAAATTGAATCTCCAATATTTCAAATCAGTATCAATAAATTGAAAATGAAACAAATTAGCAGTGACCCAAATTAATTAAAATATCTGAAATACGTTCAAAATTTTATTATTAAAATCTAGGCAAAAGTAACTAAATTGGTGATTTACGGCCGACACGAGTTTCGGTATCCTTTGATTTATTGATTTATATGTCCTCACATTCTTGAACCAAATCTGTTGACCCACGAAATTACTAGGTTTTAAACAAATAAATTATATTTCCTTAGGAATAGCCAATGTTGTGTAAAGTGGCCCCGAAATATTTTGGGGAAAATGAAAAATATAAACACAGCGGTTTCGGAGTTTTGGGATCAGTTTAAGTCCAGTTGAGTCTTCAGTTCAGTCTTGAGCTTAAGTCTACAGTAAGTTATTTTGTTGCCTCGGGAAAACGCGTTAAATCGATCTTTGAAAAAGTAACGGAAAATTGTGAAAGAAAGAACATTTAAATTCGTTCAACATTATGTGCGAGCTCTAAATAATCAAAAGAAATTAGAATTTAAGGGCGATAATTTAAATGTAAGTACTCTAGTGACAAGTTTTATTTTGACTTTATCAATGTTGAAATGACTATGAAGTGAATTGACTATGAAACTTTATTGCATACATATTATTATCTTGAGGGAATTGACTTTGAATATTTTTGTGCTAAGTATAGATAGATAAATTTAATTCAAATGACTGTTAAATGAAATGAATTTTACTGAAAAGTTTGGATAATCGAATTGACTGTATTGTTCCGTCTAGTAAATTATTAGTTAGATATTTTGGTTTCCAATTAAATGAATTAAGATAAAATGTTCATTGTTCGGATCGTATTCACTCTGGCTAAGTACAAGACTTTGAGTCTATTTTTCAAAATTTGGCAGTAAGCTAGTTCAGGAATTTTATACGCTTATAGAACAGGAAGTTATAAAAATTAAACTAAATTATGAATTATTGTTTTGAGATGTAAAAGGTGTTTGGGATTTAAAAATATTGTACCTAACGTAGTGGGGCTATATGAAAGTGTCATTGAAGTACAAGGCTTTTTGATTGCATCATTTGATTCACAAGCTCAGAGACAGTGTAGAGGTGGCTGTACGATTGCATCAACTTAGAATTGTTTACTTTTGTTTAGAAGGGTGTTGGATTAGGGTTTTATTAAATTTGTACCATTGTAATTGGAAATGAAACTCTGTTTATTTTCAATAGTAATACGACGAGTGTAATGGAAATTATCGGGAAATTTTTTGGAAATTTGCCCGTTCGAAAACACACCAGACAAAATGTCACTCTTCTGACCACGTGACCATATACCCACTCCTCACCCTTATTGGGTAAAATTTAACCCTTTTTCGAACGCACTCATGTTATATGTCAATTGTGTCGTACTCCCCTAACTCCCTCCTTATCCAATTCTGGGCTTGCGAGTGACGTCACTATCAGCATCGTATAGTGATGGCATCACCCGCAGACCTCGATGCTCGATGGAATGCTTGCGATTCAGGCTGTGCCAGTGAGTTAATTTTTTCGTCGATTTCAAATGTAGAAAAGGTGATTTTCAGTCTTTTCTCACAGAAGAAGTTAAGTATTCTTGATCCTCGAGTATCCCAGAATTTGATGGTGGGGCAGTTAGGGAAGTATGACACAATTGACGCATGGAGCATAATCTAGTATGCTTGATTATCCTCGCGAAAAATTGCCTAATAAAACGTTAGGTTGAAAAATTAAACATAAAAAAATATTTCTCGAATTCATAAGTTCTATATCTTATTTGATTTTTTTCGAATCTTCGGTTTATTCGCCTCTTTTGGCCGTATTCTTTAATAAAAGTAGAGAAATTCCTGCGTTATGAAAACCGCGTATACAAGACTGGCAAGTCAACATCTTACGGGCCAATTTCAATGCAATAGAATGAAATGCCTTGAAAAAGTCTAAAATTTATAGAGAACGATAATGTTTTCCCCTGTTTTTGGAACTAGGTACGAGATGCAATAACTAAAAATTCTGCTTCAAAAATAGCGCAACGCAACCTACGTCACAACGCGTTAACACCGATAAAATCACCTAAGGGAAATTTTTCATAAGAGGTGCAAAAGGTATTCTTTTAAACCTCTAGGTTTTAATCAGAGATAATATAGACTAGTACTACTACAGGATTGCTCAACGGCCTCGATTTTTGGAATCAAGGCCATATGTGTTGCACCGTTGTCGACGTCATCAACGGTGCCGTTAGCTGTTTGTGCCAGCCAGGAATATGAGTTTATCATGAAAAATATTATTAAATTTTGATAAACAATAATAGTCAAAGAGGCAGCTGCAACAAATGCTATCTAAAAAGGGTTCAAAATGTTAATAATGTACTAAAACTAAATATTCGATATTCACAAAGCAAAAGCCAACGGAATGACAGCCAGTGGTGTGAATACTCTACATCAAAGCGAAAAACCATACGCTGACTACGTCATCACTGTTACTTTGGCATGGTGGGGGCTTGAGATAAATTGGCAATTTTTCGCAAGGATAATCGAGCATAATGGGTTATGTGATGTGTCAATTGTGTCATACTCCCTTAACTCCCTCCTCATCAAATGTTGAGCCTGCGAGTGACGTCACTATCAGCAATTTATAGTGATGACGTCAACCGCAGACCTCGATGGAAGGCTCGCGATTCAGGTTGTGCTAGTGAGTTAATTTTTTCGTCGATTTTAAATGTAGAAAAGGTGATTGTCGGTCTGTTCTCACAGAAGAAATTATAGGTGTTCTTGATCCTCGAGTATTCCAGAATTTGATGATAGGATCTAGCGTTAGGGGCAGTTAGAGGAGTATGACACAATTGACACATCATGCTTGATTATCCTTGCGAAAAATGGCCTGGACACAGATGATGGATACGCTATCCTGTGTAGTGTGTAATATCCTTGGGTTTTAATAACATTTCTTCACTGCTCCCAGACGGAGGTAGTCTGGGCAGTGATGTCATCATAGATCTCTGCGGGAGTGCTCCGAGAGCGATTATAATCCAAACGAAGGACACGATTTGAAATAAATAGCAAAATAGCCGAACACACTTTATTTTGTTGATGAAACTCTTTGATCCATCGAATTTGACGGAGCAAGAAAGAGCACTCCGTGCGAGATTTGAGTGCGTTCTATTGCTCAAGTCGAACACGTGAATCTCGCCGAGAGCAACGCTCCTTTTTAAGCCGAACATTTCGGAGCGCTTTTAGATCCATCAGGTGCAGTTCGATATGCACCATCATCGTCGTAAAAACTACAGTTCACGACAGTAGATGACGCCAGTTGTATTGTTGAAATTGATATTGAAGTTTTCGTTAGAAAAGAATAAAACTATCCCGTGCTATTCCTTGTGGGGAGTAGGATAAGAGTAGAGTAGCAGCATAAAATATCAATTGTTGAAGAAGTAAGAAGTGAATGTATGTTTGGTTGCCTGATAAAAAACATTTAAAGTTTAAAATTTTTAATTTGTTCATATTTGTTTACTTAATCTAAATGTTTAATTTTATCAACAGTAGCATGTCAGTAGGAACTAGCAGAATGAATTAAATTTATTTTCCAGGAAAGTTTTGTATGTCTGCCTCATCCAATGCCTGGTCTCATAATTTCAATTTTTGTGTTGTTCCTTTTTTTATATAAACCATCGCAGCTTTCGCACTTGGGATTCCGGGCAAGGTCCGAAGTCAATTCAATTCACTCCTATGATTAATTCACATACAATTTAAATGAATTAAATTCTAATGATTTCCTTAAGGAACAAAATAACATTATGGACAAAACATAACGAGTCCCCAGTGGCGCAATTGGTTAGCGCACGGTACTTATAAGACAGTAGTCGTGAGCGATGCCGGGGTTGTGAGTTCGAGCCTCACCTGGGGAATACTTTTTTTTGAAACTTTTATTAGGTTTTTCGCCTATTTAGTCTTTATTTACATTCGTAATATTCAGTTCTAGTTGTAGACAAATATTTTGCATGCAAACATCGACTTGGACTGGAAAAATTGCTAATAATTATTATTGATTTAGTTGCATTTGGAAATAAGCAACCAACAATACACAATACACCTGGAATCAGTTTGTTAGTGCAGGTGCATATGGTAACTTCAAATGCATTAAATTTCATGCTTCAAAAAGTACAAAAATTCCAGTTTTGGTTTGATTAAGTAGGTAATTCAAATAAAACATGAATTATCTATATAGTTAATTGGATTTATTGGATTTTCAAATCTAACTCTTACCTTGGCTCTCCATTGCAACCACAACTTGAAAATATCGTTATGCCGTCCGCACTGGATAACTTTGTCTCCAGTATCGAATTTAATGTCGTAGAGTTTATCTTGCATAAATAGATAATCTGCAGACATTTGGTTACAACTCATCAACAAACCCTAAAAAAATCAAAATTTAATAATTTTAAGATTTATTGGAATCAACAGGTATCTACCTCTTCCTTGAAATGAATGGTTGAACACTGCAATAGAGCACCCATCAGCTTGTGCGGGTTCCATGTAACAGATTGAGCTCTGAAAGAAAATATAATATTGAATTATTACTGGTTGATATGCCCACTGTCTCTGCCAGGCAATGTTAATAAAATTGTTTGTCATATTTTAAGATCATTTAAAGAATCCATAAATAATGAATATTCCAAATATAGAATAAGAATAATTGTTATAAAAATAGAACTTAATACTATGATTATAATATTGGTTGATAGTGACACATTATTGGTTTCAAAATTAAACTCTTTTAAATGTGTCAGTCTTTAATTTATTTGCTTCTTTAATCGCTGATTGACGAGCTTCATGGTTGACTGCTTTCAGTCTTACAGTTGTGGTATTCTCTAGAAATTCAGGAATGTCGATGATGAGTAGTTCTAGTTATATGTTGAAGTTCTCATGCGTGTCTTCCAAAAATGTTCGATTGTTAATTGTTATTGAACATTTGCCTTTGGAAATTACGATTGGACTGGAAATGATTTCCATGTATTTCTTCTGGTCACATTGCAGCATTGCTGTTACATGTCGTTTTGGAATAACCTATACTTGATTATTGGGTATTTCTTCATCTGTCGATTCTTCGTATTGAATTTTCGTGAATGGGCATAATTGTTGTTCACTAGATAAAATATCGTGAACACAGGGCTCATCTTGTTTAAATAGTTCCATTTTGCACAAATAAATGTCTTCAATATTTGGACATTTTTGTAAAGCATTGTGATACCTGTCTGTGGTAAGTAACAGGAAAGGATACTTAACATTAATTGTATAACTTTGAATGGGTATAGGAAATAAATTATACAATATAAAAGGTTTAGGATTAATTATTGGTGTAAATATAGTAAAAATAATTAGTTCCTTCTGAATTATTACATGAATCTCATAGTATTTAATTACGTTGTCAAACGGTATTTGTTGACTGGTGGGTATGTTTTTCAAGATCAAGTTCAATTCATTATGCTGTAGTATTGTATAGTGCATTATGCTTGTGTGTGCAAAACTGATTGCGTTTTGTATGTGGTTAATTAACTCGCGTAATTTACTACTGTGCATATTAATGTTTTCTAAAATTAGATTCATCATTAAGATAGTTTGAATATTTTGATTATTCGTCGAAATATTTCTTATCTTATCTGAAATCAATATCTGTAAACGTAATAATGATTACTGCTCGGATCACTCAACATAAATCCTACCTTTAGCCGCCCTAAAAACGCCCTCAAATCTCTTTAGAAAAAAATACCGTTGAATCAATATTCCGATGCAACCGCGTTAAAGCCACCGATAAGCTGTAAAGTGGGCATCAATTTGCATTTTCAACTACTTACGGTTAAAAAAACACTTTCCCCAAGTGTTAAAGTGTCGAACGCACTCTAGGGGATCCCCATCTCTAGGGATTGACTTTGGCCTGATAAGCTGATATAATGAGGGTGGAAATATCTTTTCTTATTTTGAAAAATCTGAGGCTCTAAATAATTATTCTTTGTTAATTTTGAACGTTCTTTGTGTCTCGTGAAAAAAAAATAAAGTGGGATTAAAATCGCACCCTTTTTTCTTCTTACGAATAATGGAACAAGTTGGAAAGAGCAAAAACGTGTCGGGATTGAAGTGCAAAAGTGTAATCCTTGACTGACTACATGGGAATCTCGCAGCTGGATATTTGTCCTGACTGTCTCTTAAAATAATGGCAGATTAAGGATATCAAAAAGGGGGCGTTTCAAGCATTAATAATAAAAATATAATCAATTTAATACTAAAAATTTCAATTTTAACCACCTAAATCTAAAAAGTCATCCCCAAAATGTCGTAAATTACCCACATTAAAACCACAATTACGACCTTGGCAGGCCAGTATTAATTACAGTTTTCATTAATCACGCGTCCTCGGCGGCTATTCACAAAAGCTGTGGGGGTGCGTATTAAATGAAAGCCACTATTAATTTTAGGCAGTAAAAAAGAGCGACCTCCCCAGCTGTAACACTTGTTACATGGGAACAGCGGGAACTGGGATATATATACTATAGGGTATAAAGGAGCCTAAATGAAAGGAAAACTTTACTGTGACTCTGACTTGATGTAAGATTTAACTTGAAAAATAAACTTGGTCATTTATTCTCGATTAGTTCACATTTCAAATTAGTTTATTTGAATTTGATTCATATTTGGTGTAAAAATGTTTGGCTCGTTATTCAATAGATTTCAATTCAATTCTTTTTCTTTTCCAACAGAAGACAGAAGTTTTAGCATCAAGGTTCTGTGAGTCTAATATTTTTATTTTATATTTCGCACCCTTTTGATCTCATATCCTGTCCTGCTAGATGTTAAATGAATCTTTTATAAAGAATATCATCCATCATCGGTAGGCATCTTTTCTCTATTCTGTGATAATAGACCTTCCTGTACTCCATGGATGTGCATTTGATGGTACCAATTTAGGCCAGCTGTTTTGGTCTGTTGCATTTGGTTTGTTTTCTCTTCTTTGATTTGACTTGTTTCGTGAAGTTTTATCCGGAGTCTTGACGTTGCATTTGTTTTCTGGCCAAGGTTCATGTATGGTTAATCAATCCTTACATTTTCGAGGGCCATTTTGATGATATTGATATTGTTCCTCCATTAAGCATATATTGAAGAGTCTGCGTTGTCTTTCTTTTATTGTTACTTGGATCATTCCAGTGACTTAGTAGTTCGTAGTTTTCGTTCCTCAGTTTTTCTTTCCTATCGATAATCCCTCGGTTTTTATCAAATAATTCTTCAACCCGTTCAGTCTGGAAATTTTGTATAGGTTGTTCTTATCGACTAAATTTAATATGGAACAACCTATAAAGTGAAAACAGCCGAACAAACTTCCAACTTTTATTGAATGAGAAATTGTCTGCTGAATATTTCGACTATTTTGAACAGCACTGGTCAATGCTTAAAACAGCTATGCTGTTAGCCTAGCAAGAATAAACAGGCTTAATCAGAAGGATTAGGTACCTACATCCGAGTTCATGGGAACAATAAAGAAATTCAGAACGTCATAAATTAGAAGAGGATAGCCTGCAATATCCACTGATCTCAAAAATAAATGAATAAACAATCGTACGGCTTGATTGGTTAAACTTGTGCGAAAATTTGGGGTCAATATTCTACGAACAGTTGTGCAACGAAACAGCCTAACGCCTGCGCAGTGCCTTACTTTCTACATTTTGAAATATCCTTCATTTTCATTGGCTATATTTTGCGCAAGCATGGTACATGTATCTACTGCGCACGCTCACAGCTGTCCCAGCTGTTTACATTATGATCTCGTCAAATAGCAGCATTAGAAGCGTTCTTTGTTTATACATTTATTTGTGAGATCAGTGGCAATATCCGGCAAGACGACCAAAATTCAGTATAAAAAATGAAGTAGAAAGAGGAACGAGTGTGCTGAAACGAATGATGGATTGATGGATTGATGGACAATCGAATTGGAAGCATTAGCAGTCTCCTACAACCAACGCCAGAGCTTTTTTCAGCCCCCCCAAAGCCAAAACGTCGTATTCCAAATTTACATCTTGCGGGAGGAAAAGTTGCAATTCAACGTGTCAAGTATTTGAAAATGCCTCTTCAAATAACCTCAGGAATAGAACTTTCTGAAATTGCGTCGTTTTCCAGATTCTCCGGAATTGGCTAGGTAGTACCTAATACCTAATAATATTTTTAATTTTGAAACTATTTTGCTAATGTGTTTTCTTTCATTTTTCATTAGTTCTTCTATAATGCCACTTACATCTTCAGGAAACACTCCAGATTCTTGTCTTTAAAATATGTTATTCATCTTGACTCGTGATTCGTCTGTGATGAAGTCTAAAACGGGGTCAGATACCTTGAAATAATTATTTCAATATTTTATAAAAATTCCCCGTGAAATAACATGTACGGAGAGAAAAATTGACGTTTCTCCTTCTACGGGTTATAAATTACACAAATCTTTGAAGTAATAGTTATTTTTCTGTGACGGGAAAAAAGTAGATTTTTTTGTACCTGTTGACAGGGGCAAAAATGTCACTTTTTCTCCCATGGGAAAAATGTAATTATTTTTTTCCCACGGGAAAAGAAGTAACAGGTACCAGTCAAATTTTTTTCTCAAGGGGAAAAAGTATAAGTACGGTCACAGAAAAAAAAATGTATAGATGGAAAATGGTGAGATTTTTCCATATCAGAAAAAAAAAGTGCATTATAGACGGGAAAAAAGTAAGATTTCTGCGCTTGATGTGTTGTCTCCCTCCGCTACTTTTTTCCCTTGTATCCTTGTATAATAAATAACTATTAATAGAAACAAAAATAACATGTTTTCGTACTCGAGAGGAAAATATTTTCGTGTTTTATAGATTCACAAAGAAGTAGGAAAATTGTGCTCTTCAAGAATTATGGTGATTCAGTTTGAGGTTACAATTTAAATATAGCAACGGCAACACTGGTTTGCTAGCAGCCATATATGGCAAAAATTTGACATGTGTCATACGTGAGTATTGACATTTACGAATATTCAACACAAGAACCCATTTTAATTGTTGAAACTTATTTCCGAAATTGAGAAAATGTAACTAACACGATTCGTGCATTACGAAATACGAAATGACTTCGGTAACCATAACCATTCATCTCGTGCCGCGGTTAACAAATTGATTCATAAATTTGACCATTTCTTGAATTTTTAATAAATTTGTTAACCGCGGCACGAGATGGATGCTTATGGTTACCGAAGTCATTTCGTAATGCACGAATCGTGTTAGTTACATTTTCTCCATTTCGGAAAAAGGTTTCAACAATTAAAACGCATTATTGTGTTGAATACCGCTCCATACTCGTAAATGTCAATACTCACTTCTGACACATGTCAAATTTCAGCCATATATGGCTGCCAGCAAATCCGTGTTGCCATATTTAAATTGTAACCTCAAACTAAATCGCCTTATAGAATCAAATATAGGAAATCCCATTCGAAAAAAGTAAAAAGCTAGCAAAATTTTACATTTCTCGCATTCAATTTTTGTTTCTGAGCATAGATTCGAAAAATTTTGCCAAAACCCACAACTTTTGTATTCACACCTTTCTTCTAGGTAGGTGCCTGTAAAGTGTAAAGGTGAAGGCTGCAAGTTGGGTGTCAATTTTTTTTTCAAATCATTGAGGTAAGTATTCATTCTGTGCTACAGGTTTTGGCCAGTAGTCATCGTAGTCTCATCAAAATCAACGATTCTAATGCCTTCGGGAAATTTGGAAGAGCAGATTGGAATTATGTTCAAATCATTAAAAAGTTGCTACACTAGTTTATTTTTTATTTTAGGAGCAAAGTGAACCTCTAACCTACCAAATTGAATATAATGAAAAAAAAGTGAATATAAACAGTAACAATATCTAAAAGCAATTACTCCGATTATTTGCAAACATAAGAAGCCCCTAGGTAGAAAATAACCTCCAGAAAAAAAACATCGGAATAACGGTACCTACCTAAATTAATCTAGTGGTAACAAAGTTTCATTTGGTGAAGATGAATCTAGACAAGGGATTTGGAAGTTCTTATGGTCAGACCCGTGTCAGTTCTATTGCTGGTGCACGGTAACGTTTACTTACATCACATGAAAGATGAAAGCAGGCTCCACTTTCAAATCTGTAATCGTCGATCTTGGGGGCCGATTCTTGGGCCAGGAAGTAGAGCTCCTCGAGAGAACGAATTTTTCGTCTTTTTCATTCTCGTTTACTTTTCGATTACATTGACAAGGACAAAACATTCGTTCTATCGGGGAGCTCTACTCCCTGGCCCGAGAATCCGGCCCCTGGAAGGAGGAAGATCAAAGACAATAGTTTTTCCGTTAAGTTAAGTTATTCATGAAATTCTAAACTAGCCAGTAAGGCTGCATTTATCTAAACTATATTGAATTTGAAAAATTATTTGACTTCCTCCATCCCTACCCCCAGAAACAATTATTTTTGCATTTTTTAATTTTGATTTTGATGTTCTTCCTTTAGTTATGACATATTCTTTAACTCATCATCTGTACTTACGGCTGTTTGTAAATTTAAATTTTGACATTTTATTATTGTGTTTATTGTTATATTATTGTATTTTTCTTATTATCGTATTTTTCTGCTTTGTAGACTAGATATTTTTCTCTTTATACAATAAAGCATATTTTGATTTGATTTAATTTGTACCTAGATCTGATTAAGTTGTTCTTTTAGGTGATTTCAACGTCCGGATCGGCACAGAGTCAGATCTATGGAAAGGCGTGATCGGCAAGAAAGGCGTCGGAAAAATAAACTCGAACAGACTTCGCCTACTAACCACATGCTCAGAATATCACCTTGTGAAACCGGATATACCTACTTTTTCGACAAAATGATACATTCAAAACTTCTGGCAACACCCTTAGTCAAGGCACTGGCATCTAATCGATTAGGTATATGATTATACATTCTAGAACCAGAAATGATGTATGCAATACGATAGCTTTAACAAGTGCTGGACTGATCATCGACCGATACGAGCCAGAATGAACTTGTGCATCCCACCAGAGCTTAGATGTCAACAAACCAGTTCAAACGCAAATTTCACATGAACGCCTTCAAGGCGATCATATCAAGATAAACTTCGAAGCCTCTCTAAGGTAGAAACTTCCGTTAGAGCATCTAGAAGGCATTGAGGAGTACTGGAAAATATTAAAGAGCGCAATAACATCTGCCTCGGAAGAAACGGTCGGCTACATACAAAAAAAAAAAACATCAAGACTGGTTTGACGAGAACGATACATCCAAAACCTCGTAGAAAGAAAAAGAAAAACGAACCCAGTTCGAATGCAAAAAAATCCAATACCACCAAGCAAAGGGAGAAATTCAAAGGCAAACGCGAGCATTAAAGAACCAATGTTGGATAACAAAAACAAACGAAATACAGTAACTAGCTGAATCCATCCAACAGCATTCTCTCTTCTTTCAGGCTACTAAGATGGTAAACGTACCAACCACTCGGGAACTCAACCCCTTATGATCCAAAGATATGGCACAAGAATGCTCAAAGACAGTTCTTCCATTCATTCTCGTTGGAAGGAACACTTTCAGTTCAGGAACTACTAAACGGAGAATCACAAATTAATAGTGACATCTGCTTCAACGAAATTACAGAAACCAATAGGTAAAACAAGAACCGAGCAAGGTTCCCAAATTAGGGGAGGTTGATCAGTCAACTAAAAAAGAATAAGTCATCTGGTACTGACGAAATTCCTGCTGAATTCTTTAAACAAGGAGGCCCAAACCCATATCCTAATAAGTTAAATGTGGATTACTGAGACCATACCTGCCGGTGAACTCAGAGATGCCGCCATAGCTACCATTTTTGAAAAGGGAGAATGCGGAAGCTACAGTGAAATATATTTAGTTTCTGTTGTGGGGAAGATACTTGCCAGGATATTATCAAATCGTTTAATCCCAATTACCTAGTATGTTTATTTCGCATGCCTATTCACGATTTTTGAAGCGGAAGAATGAAAAGTTTAATACATTACACGCTGCAAAAGCACTTTTAGGAGCGAGCTGTATTCAAATAACCGAGGCGAAGCGAAGCGCAGCCGAGGTTATTTGAACACCTCCGAGGAAAGTTCGCTTTCGCAGCTTGGAATGTAGATAACTATTCTGTGGTGTGCACTTTAAACAGACTAAATAAGTAAATAAATGAATAAATATGTAATATGTATAACTTTTGTCAGCTTTGGGATTTCCCCTGATGAACGTTGATAATAATTGAATTATTGTTGTTGGCAATGTTAAGCATCTACCTACTAGAATCAGCTCCAAAACCATAGTGCACAATTCTTTAGTAGATACCTAATTATTATTGTGTTTTGCATATTTTACAGTTATCAATTACACAACTAAACTAAAATGTTTCCCAATACAATATTCTACTTACCTTTCGATCCCACTCAATCTTGGATGTCTGTATTTCTTGGATAATAACAGTCCTCCACCCCAGGCAGCCTGGATATAATTGAAGAAAAATATATTATTTATAACCATGCCATAAAATATTATTATCATTTATCTTCGACTATACTAATTGGCGTGAAAAAACTTGATTTATTTTAATAGTAGATAAAATTAAAATTCTTACATCAACGTGCAACCACATTCCGTATCTGTCACAAATATCAGCAATCTCGTTAATGGGATCGAACGCTCCCAAAACGGTGGTGCCCGAAGTGCAAGCAACGAAAAATGGAATATGGCCTTTATTTCTTCGCTCGAGAACCATCCGTTCCAGTTCTCTAGGAATCAGTTTTCCTTGCTCGTCTGACGGCACCATTACGCAGTTATCGGTACCCAATCCGCAGATGGAGGCGCAAGATTTAACACTGTAGTGACTCTGGAATAAAGAAAAAAAAAACAATCTTTAATAAATTAAATATAAAGGGTATCAAAAGACAAAAATAATAATTTCCGATAGTTTCAGCTCCATTGCTCCAGCAAAGTTCAGGATATTACACTTTTTATTACTTTTGTAACGGCATTTTTCAGGAATGTGATTCGATTGCCAGACCACTGAATCTTGACATGGTTGGATGAAGGTGGAGAGATCGATTTTCGTTCTGCTGATAATACCAGGGTCGCGAGTAAATAGCATCAGTCTTAACATGACTTTATTTGAGAAAGAGAAAGTTTGTTTGTAAAAATATTTGTAGAGCTATTGATGAGAAAAGAAATATGTATATTGATCGCCATTTTGAATTTAAATCTTTCTGGACATCGGACATCTCCTACCATACCAAATATTTCACTGTCGTAAATATTTTGGTTTTTCCCTATACAGATGGTGATCTAGTAATTATAAATTTTTTTGAATTAAAAGTCCATTGTGCCGGTTCACCTTGATTGAATTAGAGGTACCTAGGTATAATAAATAAATGTTTCTTACCTGATCTGAAGTGAACATTACAAGTTGTCCTTGTATAGTGGCTATTCCTTTTTCTTTGTAATTAGGGAACATTTTATGTCTTGCGGCCAAAAACGCGTAGAGATTTGATATGGATCCACCTGGCGCCAAAATAGAGTCTCCATCCCTCCAACCACTACCAATAAGCTCCCTCATGTGAGTCATGACGACGGTCTCCATAAGAATGAAAACAGGAGCAATTTCGTAGGTGAACATGTTGGTATTAGCTGTGGCAGTCAACCACTCGCCGGCCATCGAAATTAAATCCAGGCCGCAAGAAAGTTGATTGAAGAATCTTGGGTGTCCTGAAAATAAAAAGTTTGTGACTAAAATTGGTTTTAAAAATTAAAAAAATCCATAAACGCCTTGTCTGGGGCGCCATAATCTGTACAAAAGCATCCAGAAAAATGAAAAATATTCCAAGCATAACAGCCAGACTTTACAACAAAAGGCATCAAAACGATGCCCATTTCACGGGTCTGTTGTCAAATAAAAAGCCGAGATCGTATACGTCGAAAGCATCTGTTTGTACATAAAAGACGGGATCGGGACGCATTAGGGAGTTGTCGCACGTTTCCCCCATCAGGGACAAGTGGCCGCAAGTGTCCTTGAGTATATAAAGATATATATTATATTATGGACTTTATGTTCTAAGCAGACTAGTCCTAAACACATAAAGGTATCCAAATCTATGCACTCATCACCGACCCACAGTGATGAAGAAATATATTCCACGGGGAGAATCGGACTGAATTCCTATCTATAACAGAAAATTCACTCGAAATTTGTATGAATCCCATTAGATTATTGATGATGAACTAATTTGTTGGTTGTTCCTGTCACATTGAAAATAATAGGACCGGGACGTATTAATATGATTTTTCAGCATTTTTCCTCGTTTGTTCGGTAAGTTGAATCACGCCATGTGTCGCAGTCCTAATTAGGCATCCTCACTCATTACTTATGGAAAGAAGCCGTCTGCCGCTGGTTCCAGCATATTTTTAAGTATACTTTATTGTATTTTGCTGATACTTAGTTTCTGGAGTTTTCGGTAATTCAACAAATAATTATATTTCTTAGAAATAGCGGCAGGGTAATTTAGGTGAATGTATCGAAATAACGTAAGTTCGTGCTGGGAATACAAGTATTTAAACAATCAAGTAAAGAGAACAAAGAGATAGTCTAGAGTCGAAAGTCGACGAGTAAACGGTTATCAGTACCGTGAAGATAAAATTCGCGAAGTTGCCTCGAACATCAATTTAAATTCGCGCTTAAAATCGAATCTTGTCCGTGAAAAAATTGAATAGTATTGTCAGTTGACGGCCGCGAATCAAGGGGTTTAAAAAAAATTCAAAATGGTTAATTTCACTGAACAGCAACTCTATATTGGGCAAACCAAATTGAACAAAACAAAACAATGAGAATGTTCAAAAAACTTTTGAGTATCTTTACAATACTCAAACTCTCCCCATATACGCATCATTTTGACTCTATTCTATAGTATAGGAGTGAAGGAACAGCCGCGATGTGCCCTAAGCCCCATATTCCTGCCAGACTGTCTCGGGACAATCCGGGCCTTTAGCCAGGAGGATTACGTCGCCTCCCTGCTCCCGGCTATTAGCTAGCTGGCGCAATTATTTTCATCTCATCCCTGGCCTGATGCGTACTGACGTTTATGACCTAAATGCACGTTTGGGATTGAGGATTACGAATCGGGAACCATATTTTTTAGATTATGACAGGTGTAATTAAAATTGGAGTGAAGGAATGATGGGCTTTGGGAATCGAGGAGGACTAAAATGCTACATCAGTAACTCATTGTGGGTAATCTAAGACTTTCAGTAGAAATTAGTTTTTAGATTGGATTTTTACCATTCTTCAACTTTTTTTATATTGTGAATTCAATTTCAATTCAAACAAAAGTAACAAAGAACAAGTTAGATCTTCTATTTATTACAAGAAATACCAAGTACCTACCTTAAAATAAGTAATATGGTCAATATGGAGAAGGGAAGTGGAGACAATCATCAGGAACGCAAAGGAGAGGAACAATTATTAAAAAGATTTGTTGTATATCTGCATGGAACTAGTGCGAATAAACAATATAAAATTTAGATATATATAAAATATAGTTCACTGCAATACATTCTTCGGATTAGGATCCCAGTATATAAGTAAAATTCAAGATGCTTTTGATGAATTGACCCGATTTAAGGTTGTTCTCTTATGAGATGCAAGTCACTAATATCTATTTTAAATCAATCAGTTCAACCATCCCTTTAAAAAAAATTAACACGATTTTCTCGCTCCCCGGACGCACGCACGTCACTCCAAAGTGGTGTAATTAAGAGCACTCAGTGTTCCCCCGTTTTGATCCCCAAACCGGCTGCAGCCGGTATCCCACGCCGGATTAAAAAACTTCTCCCCTCGTATAACCTATAAAAGCTCGGGAATGTCGTATTTTTTTATAGATTATTTGGCAGAGAATTTGAAAAAATGCTTACGATGGAATAGGTATATTGGAAAAGGGGGAGCGAATAAATCCGGAAAATACTTCTTTTCGAAAATATGTATTCCTAAACATTTTCTAAACTAAAAATAAATTAAAACTTTTCGCAAAGCCACAAAGTTCTCTTGCCAAAAATTTTCTTTTCAATGATTACCTAGGAGGGAATTCTCATTATCAGAGACGTGCTGTTAACACGTCAGAACCTTTGGCTTTAAACTAATGAATAAATTGAGATGTTTTAATACCAATAATTTTTGTCAGCAATTTTTTTTTTGTCTTTTCAGATTAAGAATCTGAAAAGTTGTTTGAAGTTCAATCATGGAGAGGCCTACTATACTGTCTATACTGAGCACAAAATCAGTGTGAAATTGGTCACAAGAGTGCGATCATCAGGCTTTTTGTGCGAAACTTACTATAGTCCAACAAATACCATTTTAAAGTCACGTGATTTTTCTCTATCCTTGTTGAATACATCTCAAACAGCGGTGATAGCAAAATTGACACAAAAAATGGTGTCTAATTATTGTTCATAATATTCTTACCTGAAATAGAATCCGTCACTGTCATCAATTAGTTTGTCAAAGTTATGTTCGAAAATTATACAACGAACAAACACAGCTAATAATTTTGACTATGTTAACCTTTTTCTAACTCGAAAAGAAGCAAATAGAAAAAAAATACCCAATTCAAGTTCAGAATGTATTACAACGGACAGCAGATGCGACAAAAGTGAGTCTCGCAACAATTGCGAGTATTAAAATTATTATCTGATTGGTCAATACTACTTCAGAAACGCGTTTGTAACATGCTAGTGGGAACATATCTTAAAATTCAATAGTAATTAACCACCACTAGCTTTTTGTCGGTGATATCAACGACATAATCAACGAACATACGTTTTTTGCCACCAATATCACGTGACTTTAAAATGGTATTTGTCGGACTTTACTGATGTGATGAAACTTTTAAGACTCGCCGCAAACATCGCCTGGCAACATGGAACGTCAGACGCCTTCAAGTGACCGATAAACTCAATATTCTATTCTTGAAAAAGAGCTTACAAGAAACAAGAAGTAATATTGCGATCGCTGGCCTGTTGACTCATTATAGGGACGCAGGACACTTCCAGCAGTGACAATTTCGTTTGCTTTTCGGGTTATTCCATCGAAAACATCAATGGTGTTGGCTTTTGAGTGGCGAGAGACCACGTAAGGACTTTTCTTGGCTATAAGTATTGTTCGTCGATTTTTAACTGACACTTTCCGTATGAGGAGCGAGGGGGTGTTTCATATGGAAAAAACAGGTGTGATGTCAGGTAACCATTGGCATTCAAATATAGGGTGCCACCAGCTCACATTCCGTCCGAGTATCTGATTAAAATCGACGGACAATATGTCAGTGACAGGATAATCACGCTAAGAATCAATGCGACCTCTACACCAATCAATATTGCGCAGGTCAATGTAACTGCTTCCAACTCGGAGGACAATACTGTGGAATCATTTTATAACGTCTTTGAGTCGACACTTGATTCTCTATCGAACCCTAAATTTGGTCAAACAGTAGAAGACGAACATATTGGTAAATTCGGTTTGGTTCCAGACACGAAATTGGCCAACGTCTGCTCCAATTTTGTATTGACCATAGCCAGGGGCGTGCCGAGTTTCTTGGGGGCCCTCCCGCGAAATTTTCCTTTGGGGGCCCCGAATAGTTTTGGTAAAAATAAAAGTAAACACACAGCCATGACACAACACGGCTAGTGTTGCCGGTGTGAGCAAAATTATGGTGCGTTGGAGTCTGGGGTGGAGTAAAAATTAAATGATTTTATATAAAGTTATGTTTTAAGATTTTACGCTAAATTATCACTATCATTTCCAATGCAGCCGATGGTTGAGAAAACCTCAATTTTTTTGAAGATTTTTTTTAACTAACACTCGAACTGACATAAGTGGAAAAATATTTTGTGTGAGAAGAATACCTTGTTTAATTTGGGGGCCCAAAATATCCCGGGGACCTTCCGCACCGCGGGCCCTGCGGGCCCGTCAGACACGCCACTGACCATAGCTTCTCTATTGCCAACACCTCGTTTGCACAACATCCACGACATCTTTATACCTAGGTCTCACCAGGCGGACAATATCGCAATCAAATCGATAACATTTTGATTGGAACACGATGGAGGTCATTTATTAGTTATTGTAAAACTCTACCAAGTTCCAATCAACACCTTCTTTGTGAACTTTTAAGCTGAAGATATGTCCACGTTCTGAGCGGAATCGTTGAACAGAGAATAGTGTTGGCCGCATCTAGGTACCCACTCAAAAAAAAAAAAAAATCGAACTTTTGAAATTTGATTTTCCTTAATTTAGTTAATTTTCCAGAATTTTTCCTGGAGTGCTTTCATTGGAAAATTTTTAAATTTTGCTATAATGAGGTCCTGATTTTTCTATTTCTCTCCAGAAAATTCCATAATTTTCTCTTGGATAGTTTTCCAGAAAAAAAATAATTTACAAGAGGGTGTATTTAATTTAAAAAAAAAGGAAAAGTCCTGAAAAATCGGAAAGCTAAGGGAACAAAAATTGGTTTTGGGACTTTTTAGGATCCCCTCTACAAAATCGCTATCTTCAAATTTCGAAATTTTGACTTTGATTTTTGGCCCTATACCTTCAACACAGAGAAATTAGAAAATTATGAAAATCTATTCTTCAACCGGCCATAGATCGGTCACCGTAAGTTGTAGAGGAAAACTGTTCATGGACAAATTGGAGATCTCGACAAAATCTACAAAAAAGCTTATTGAGTTGTCCCTCTACGACTTACGGTTTCTAAAATAATCAACTTTGATATTTTAAAATCATTAGTCCAGGGTTTTGGCCTGCCAAAAAATCAAAAGTCAAAATTTCCTAATTTTTCTATCACTGCGTCATAGAAGGGGTCCTAAGAAGTGTCGAAACCTATTTTGTTTTTCTTAATTTCCCGTTTTTCCAGGAGTTTTCGCTCGACCCTTTTGTATGTTTCCAATGCAAAAAATAGAAAATCGAAATATCCGAAATCAAAAAAAAAAAAAAAACAAAAATAGAGAAGGCCAGAATAAGCCGAAAAACTCTATGACATTTTTCTGTAGGACGTCTTCTAAGCCCGGAAAAAATTAAAATAGAAAATCAATAGGGAAGACTTATCCAGTCTGACACGGTTTGATTAAATGAGGTATAACTCTCGAAGACCTGGACCGATTTCAATGAATCATGTTTCATTCAATAAAGGATTAAATTGGATACAAAATGACTTCATCCAGAATTTCCAACTTAAACCGTTGGCAAGCTATGAACCTTCAAAATTAAAATTTTCTCAAAAATTAGCAATAAGATATTTTCAACTTATAAGTGCCCTAAAATTGTACCGATTTTGAATAGTTGAGCCTGCTTCTTTTCGGTCAAAGTGTTCTGAGCTTTTTCGGAATGCCTCGATAACGGATGAATCTACTTCTATGTGGTTAACATTTGAAAATGTTCTTACACAAGCTGCCCAAACCTCTCCAACCAAAACATTACACTTAACATAAACAGCCATGGATTACCACCCATACATTGTCCGTCATTGGAGCACATAGAGAGCTCAAGATCCCAAGTCTAGATTCTGATGAAAATCACGATCGGTATAGACAATTAACAAGTGAAATTGAAAGAATCTGCCATCAAGATAGGAACTCCTCTCTTCAGGAATTATGCAGGCCCACGCTAATACAGCCTATCCTGGAAAGATGTTCTTTAAGATGAAATGTCTTCGTCGGGACTTTAAACCCAAAACTTGGTCAGTTGAAAACGCCGGCTTGAACGAGGTCATTGAGGTGTGGAGTATCGACATATTGTGAGAACCTTTATTCCGATGTTAACATTCAAGCCTTTTAAAGTGGCGAAACTTCGGTGAAATTCTCGACTTAAAATTTGAAAATTTTATTATGGACCCTGGGCTGAAATTCTGTAACGAATAGAGATCTTTTCGCTATCTCTATTCACGTACCCTCTCCATTGATTTCAAAAAGAGAGAAGAACACAGCAAGTGCCATAAAGATATCGATAACGATCATTATCCGTTACAGAAAAGTGAGTTGGAAAATTGTCGGTAGGTAACTCTTGTATTTTGAACAATGTAGGTACTTTATGTTCCTTCTTTTATCTGTCAGTGTGAGTTGGTTCGCCGATAGAATGGAAAATGTTGACACTAAGTTCAAAGTTTAAAGTTCAAAGTTTATTCATCATGCCAGTACAATTATAAATGTTTACATACGTCAGAAAAATTAAACTACTTGTTTCTAGCGATAGAATACAAATTAGAGAGGTGTAAAAATAGTAGGTATACTATTAGTATTATACTTTGAAATGATAAAATTACCGAAAAATTACACACTAAAATGATCAGTTATACAAAAAAGGTATAAAAACTGTACACTATTACAGTTCAAAATCATGAAATTAACAAGTAGGTATTGTCAGACAATACTACATTTTAAAATGATCAGGTGAGTATATCCTATTCACAATCCGTAGTCCAAAGGTAAAGGTAAATTTATCACCTTTCCCTATCAAATAGCACTAGGTGATAAATTTTACTTTTACCTTTGGACATCAGATTGTGAATACATAATATAGTATTTTTGATACCTATTTAGAAGTACCAGTCGTTCTAGTGACAAAACGTATGTCGCTTCTTGACACACAAATAAAATTAGGTTAGGAATTTCTTATTTGTACATGAAATTGACGTATTAGCAATCGACGTTCGTTTTTGTTGGTAATTTTTTGTTTTATCTGATTCGTGATTGATAAATAAGGATGGAGTTATTCTAAATGGGTATTACAAATACTATACATACATACACAAACACTTTAAGAGGAACAATACTATAAATTTCAAAAATTATAATCACCATTAGGCATTCCAGGTCACATGACTTTTGACAGGTGCGCCATATTAGCTGAGGGGCCAACAAAGCCTATAGATCATTGTTTACAATGTTTTTTGAGTTTGTGCTTTGGAATTTTTGCGTTTTTTGATTTATTCAATAAATTTTAAGTTGTTTTTAGTTTTTGTGAATGAATGGAATGAATGAATGAATCTTTATTTACAGACATGCCACTTTACATTTCAATTCAACAATATAGTAATAATAATAATAACAGTAAACGTAAACAAACAATTTATTAACAAAAATAATGCTTAAGAATCTAAATTGTTTAAAAAATAAAAAAGTTTGATACTAACAACCTTACAAATAAACTTTAGCAAAATAGATTTTTGGTAGAATGACTCCTCAAACGTTTTGACTGTTCTGATCGGTGCACAGATCTGGCATGTATCTTAGCTTACTGGCTTGTTCATTCTGGGCTTCTATCAATCATCGTAGTATATCCTAAATTTGTACTGGGGACCCAATCCGGATTGTTTGTATCCTTAAATTCTGCTGGACTACCTAAAAGGTATTAAAAGTTACCTATATACTTGTAGAAACATAAACAACTTTTTTGATGTACCGAGATGAATTTTTTTTTGTATTTTAACAACAAGACAGTCATAATACTTACCATTAACAAAATGTTTTGAACAAATACGAGCATTTTTCAGAAACGTTTCAGTTAAATCTCTCCTTTTGAGGCATTTAATCCACAGATTTCGTCGTTCCTTTTTTAGCTCGTTTAGACGATTCCCTAGATCTCTTAATGCTGCTGGGATCCTGAAAAACCTTTCTTTATCTCTTTCCGCTCTACTAGAGCACCTAACAACGCAGCAAAAAGAAGGCATCTTCACAAAATAGATTGAAAATTCTTGGTTTAACATTGAATCAGGTTATGTTTGGCTTTTGTGTGCCCCCCAAGCTAATATGGCGGATCGGTTATGACATTAACCTGGAATGCCTAATTGAGGAACTCTTGTATACTATAAAAGGCATTCTTAATAACTAGTTGTTTTATTTTAACTTCAAACAAATTTAGAGGCATCTCTCGTACATGACTAGGTATTTTGTTGTAAAATTTAGGCGCATAGTAATAGACGTGTCTCGTATATGAAAAGAGACAGTGCATATGGTTAAAAGTAATGAAATGGGAGAGAACATAGAGGGCGTTAGTGACATTTTTCTGGTATGCGTACTGTCAAATTTCTATCTATTTGCCCCCAACTGCCTGCGCACTTCAGGTAATACGAAACACGTCTATTAGCTGATATTCTGGTTATTCTACTATTTCTATTCAGTCTATTGAAATCTATTCATATCAGGTCTCCTTGTCTGGTCGAGTAGTCATGATACGAGTCATTGGTATGATATTTACCCAGATTCTTGTGACCAAAGGCACTCATAGATGTATCGACCGAGAACAGTCATCACACCCATCCATTGAAATGTACCCCTTACATCGTCCCTGTAGCCCAGGCCTGTGATCACCCTGACTGCTCTTCTCTGCAAGCCAAAAATACGTGCTGAGTTTGGTGCGTGTCCCCAAACCAAGATAGGATAAAAAGCCACTGTCTGTCATGTCTGGAAAAAGGAATCCCTGGGCAGCACTTGTTTGAGGTTTCTGAGCAAAAAGATGTTTCTGGACAAGCGAATGGAGATCTAATCAACGTGTCGTTCAAACCTCAAAGTTGGGTCAAGGTACACTGTAAGAAACTTTACTTCCGCTCCACGTTCTCCTCAATCTCTCTTAGTCCAAAAATGATGCGCTCAGTTTTGCTGTCATTTAGTGCCAATTTATTAGCAGAAACTCAGTTCTTTAGGTTATCCACACTGCGATTCATCTGTTGTATCAGGTAACCAACATCCACACCCATCTCCAGGACAGAAGTATCATCAGCAAACAGCAACACTCTGGAAAGGGGTATGGAGCGGTTCAAATCGTTTATGTAGACTAGGAACAAAAGAGGTCCCAATACTGAGCCTTGGGGCACTCCAAACCGCATCACTGCTTCATCATTCCTTGTATGATGTGATTCGGATACGTGCTTCAGCAGACTGACACTGCGGTCATTGACACCATAAGCTCTAAGCTTGTCCAGAAGAATACAATGAGTGCCACAGTCAAAAGCGTTTGAGAGGTCGCAAAATGTGACACATGCTGACTGCCCGCTCCCAAATACCTCCGCTATATATCCCAGCCGGTCCAAGACAGCCTGAGCAGTTGACTTGTTGGTCCTAAAGCCAAATTGGTATTCAGAAAAGAGTCTCGAGTTCTCAAAGTATGAATACAGTTGATGCTTAAGTAAGCATTCAAATAGATACCTTGGATATCACTGAGATAAGTCAGATAGGTCGGTAGTTGTTCACAGCATCTACGTCACCCTTCTTAAATACAGAAACCATTCTTAACTTCTTCAAAACAGATGGAAAAATACCAGTTCTTATAGCTGATTATAAGTTTTGTTAGGGGAACTATCAAGACATACTTTGAAGACTTCAGCAATGCCATAAATGTCTAATGTCTTGGCTTTTAGCACTAGTGAATAGCATAGGAAATTAGGACACCTGTCAATACAAAAAATATTGCACACTGATCTCTTTCTCACTTTCACTCAATATCCAATGCTGTTAGACTATCTTAAACATAAAATAGAAGAAATGGTAGCTTATGAAAATATTGAAGCTTATAACATAAAATGTAAGTTCTCAAGTATAAAGGTAAAACAGTTATGCAGTTAAAAAGACATTGTACCCAACACTCCGCAGGTAAATGAAAGGAATTCCTTCCTAATATTTGACACTTGTTTGCTAAATCGAAGCCAATCTGATTCGAGCAATCACCACTAGGAAATCCCAAGGTTCCTCAAGTTAATAGGTTGCCTGGTACTGGGAAACAGATGACGTCTTCTGGAGTGCCTTATGGAGATTTGCATTATGTTTAGGCATTCCAGATGACGTCATGAACGTTATCAGGCAATTTACCTCTTTCAAACAACCTTGGGGAAAACAGACAAAAAACTGGACATATTACTAATGACAATGAAAATGAACATGGAGAAGAAAATGCCAAAAAAAATTAACAAAATGGAGAGGGGATTGAAGAAATTCTTAATTTATACCAAAAAAAAGAACCAACGAAGACAGACGTGGTAGAGGAATAGAGTTATCAGGAAGATTATGCCATGTAAACCTAGGAATATTGAGGCAGTTAAGTGTAAGCAGTAAGAAAAAAATGTTTAAAAGTAATAGAAGAAAAAGAGTCTCTGAGAAGCAACGAAATTTGATCAACTGATCAACAGAGTGCGAGTGCGCATAGCCGTTAAAAAAAAAAAAAAAAAAAAAAACAGAAACTTACTGGTAACGCGTTGAGTGTCAGGTAAAAGTATTAGGTAATCCTGAAACATCGAGTGGTATTCAAAAGGTTATACAACGAACTAAAATTTAATACTTTATTAATTTTTATCATTATTAATAGCAAATGAACAATATTGGCACCAAGCGCGATAATCCCAAAAGACTTATCACTTATTAAGCCTCTCGTGTCATATGGGATTAATGTACAGTGAGTTGTATAATCGAATGTACTACCACAAGAGGTTTCAGGATTACCGGATAATACTTTTACTTGCCAGGAAACGCGTTACGCAGCAACACCACGACTCCGAAGGAGGAGTGGTGTTGCTGGTAACGCGTTGAGTTTCAGGTAAAAGTATTAGGTAATCCTGAAACATCGAGTGGTATTCAATAGGTTATACAACGAACTAAACTTTAATACAAATTGAAACAAATTTTTTTCTATAATAGAATTTGCTATAATAATTGACATTGCCACCAAGCGCGATAGTCCCAAAAGGCTTATCACTTAATAAGCCTCTCGTGTCATATGGGAATAATGTACAGTGAGTTGTATAATCAGTTCAATATAGCTCTCCAAAAGTGATGCAGTACAAGTGCAAGTAAAAGATGTAGGAGGTATATTTGAAAATATGATAGGTAATCTTTTTTTTGATAATTATGTCGACGATGGCTAATTATGGGAGCAACTGAAGAAGGAATAGAGAATTTGCCTAATGGTCTAAAACAGACTTAGCAGATAGTGAAATATGAAACAGACTAGACACATTTTTGGAATTAGATAGGCATATTAATAGTGTTGGAGAAGACATAATCAATGATAGGTAATGGCCAAAGGCTCATATATCTTTGTGATACCCACAATCTTAGAATAAACAGCGGATATTTCAAACACAAAGATATTTACCGCTACACATGGATACAGAATACCCGTAACCTAAAAACGATTATTGACTATGTGATAAGCAATCAAGAAACAAACATAGAGATGAGCCACGTAAGACTCCTAAGAGGAATAACTTGCGGGTCAGATCATTATTTAGTAAGAAGTTGCAAATTTAAACTAGGAAAATGAACAAGAACCCAGGGGAACAAAACACCAATGCCATACTAACGGACACAATGGATACAAAAAAATAAAATTTTGACAGTTTTAGAGATGAAAGCACTGTATTTCTATATCAGAGCCGACTCGACAGCAAACTATTGACCCTGAAGAATGTACTTTCAATAAGCCCTATGCGAACATTATAAGGAGTCTAATAGAAGCCACCCAAGAAGCAATGGCAACGAAGAAAAAATATACCAACAAGAAATACTGATGGAACGAGGAGATAGAGCTATTAGTCCAAGAGAAGAAGCAAAAATTTCTGGAATGGCTAACAACAAAAAATGAACAAGACCTTGAAGTTTATAAAGACACAAAAAGACAACTAAGAATGTGCAACACTATAAGAACGAGTCATGGGATGAGAAATGTGAAGAACTTAAAACCTACATAGGAAGAAGGGAGTTCTCAGAGTTATGGAGATTTATATCAAATGTTAAACACACAGAAAAGGACATAGCTAATATCCAGGTAATCAAACCAGAGCAATGGATAGAACACTACAAGGGTCTATTAGAAGAAAGTAGACCAAAATATATATTAGATTCTCCAATTGAAGTGCATGGAGAAGTAGTTGAGATATCTGAAGAAACAGTAAAAAATACTGTTAAGAATCTTAAGTCTGGTGAGCCTAGCGGCCTAGAAAGGATATACTCCGAAATACTGAAATGGAGAACTGAGAAGCTCTTTAAAGGTCTTACATTTATTGTCAATAAATGAATATCCTCTTCCACAAGACTGGAAAACGGCTTTTATATCATCCATTCACAAAAAAGGAAATAAGCTGGACTGTAATAACTATCGGGGCATATCAGTTACAAGCACAGTAAGCAGACTATACGGTGGAATCCTGCGTGATCTTATTGAGGAAGATTATAAAGAGAAAGAAGAGCAGAGCAGTGCGGATTTAGAGCAGGAAGATCAGGTACAGACAACGTATTTTGCTTGAAACAAGTCATAGAGAAGAGATCTGGTAGACATTTGGAAATCCACCTCACATTTGTGGATCTACAAAAAGCATACGATACAGTTCCAGTATCCAGACTATGGAAGGTATTAGAACAATCCAACATCAATCACACCTATATAACGGCACTACCTGATCATCTGCCAACTGAAGAGTAAACAGGCACCTATCATTTATCTCTTTACCCATTCCATGGATCTTATTCCTTTTTCAATTTTTTAGTGCTACTGCTACGTATAATTTGAAAAGCGTAGGAGAGACACAACATCCTTGACGTAGTTCTTTATTCACTATAAAATGTGTCTTTGAGTTTTTCACCTTTCTTAATTCTGAATTATTTTTATATAGTTCTTTAAGATAGGTAAAAAACTCAAAGACACATTTATAGTGAATAAAGGACAACGTCAAGGATGTTGTATCGTATCTCTCCTACGCTTTTCAAAATATACGTAGCAGTAGCACTAAAAAATTGAAAGAGGAAGATCCATGGGCTGGAATGTTTTTAAATATATATAAGATATGTAGTTAGTCGGCAGTGAAAATATCCATGTATGTTTATCATCGACAAAATATAAATGCAAGTCTGAGCTTGTTGTTGTTTTTACTAGAACGGAAACGCTTATCAGTTATAGAAGTAAAAATAACCGTGAAACATGATACCCCTGTTTGTTTCCACATTAAAAGTCGGCAGAGTGATGACTCATGAATTTTCCTTATTTACCACTACGGCATCCTGTAATAGGACACATCGAACTTCACACTATGTACGCTAGATGGCGCCACCGATAACATAATGACGTCGCAAAATTTGGGGTTGGCCCGGGTCAAATCACCGAAATTTCAGATCAAAGGCGCCGCCGATCTAGAGATTTTCCCACGGTATAGAAAATTTTTCCCACCGTATCGAAAAATTTCCCAGGCTCAGGTACTCCCATTACTACTGGAAGAGAGAGAATAAGGAATGACTATATTAAACAACAAATGGGAATAGAAGGCACGATAACTCAGGACCAATATTGAAAGGAAACAACTTACCTGGTACGGACACGTAGAACGAATGCCAAATACCAGGTGGCCCAGAAAAACGCAGCACTCTGCATTTGCAACCAACAGGTAAAAGAAAACGACTAAGACCAAAACTGGAATGGCAGAACACCATACAAAAGTCCATGAGTCATCAGAGGATTGCGACGATAGAAGAGGATAGAAATTAGGTATCGGACAACGAAGAAAGAAGTTCTAAAACGACATAATATTATTATTAGTAGAAGATACGGTACTATTAAGTCGAAAATATTCCATAAAAGAAACAATGGAAATATTCAATATTGAAGAATCAGTCAGTTTCAGCTGCTCCAAAAATACACTATGAACTATGCAACAGTACTCAAGAAAATTATTTTTCATTCAGAGGAGCCTTAGGAAATATTTTATTGAAACTGATGTGATGGTGAGTATTTGTTTTGAAAATAATTAGTCGAAAACCTTGATGAAGATTATATCCTGAAGGGGTATTTTGACTTTGATTTTGCTAGTATTTTTCTATAATTTCTTTATAATCCAAAAACTTATATATTGTTAATAAACCCATATAATTAATTCTAAGAAATTACCGCCAAGCAAAAAGATCTTGCATGAATGAAGAAACAAATTTATGCAATTTAGCATTCCTATTGATTGATCATATCCTAGTTGCTGCATCCAAAAGATAGCTTCAAAAAACAAACAATTTTTAAATTAAAATTTAAATAACGAGGGTAGATTTGGGTGTCTCTAACCAACATCAACGGTGTCAAATAATCTAGAAAATTTATGTGGCCAGGAAGCTAAGAAGATGCACCCCCTCGTCTCGTTAATATTCTGGCCACAATCTGCTCGAGGGTAGATAACATATTATCATTGAATTACAAGCCACTCGCGATATGAAAGTAAACATGGATTTTCGATGGGGGGTAGTTGTAGCTTACGATCGTCAGTTTATTCCACCAACGGACTATAAATTGTGTTTTGTATGCTCTTTATCAAGTAATTTTTTTCATCTTTTAATAGTTTTGTCACTGGAGATCACGAAATTTTTGACTAACGAATAAATACCTTTTCATATTGAAACAGTTTCAACTTTGCAGAAGCAAGACATAGTAGTCAACAATATACCGGGTGTCTACGAGATCAGTTTCGCGCTGGCATTTGCTGGTTTTTTTTTCGATGGCAAAGATTTTTGGTATAGAGTGTAGGTTTGAGAAATGTCATCGTTTGACATGTGTGTCAATGTTTGGTAACTTCCGGTTTGACCGGAAATGGTCCTTACTTCGTAATTTCGAATGGCATCCCAAGAATTTTTTCTCATTTTTGGTATCTGCGGATCATGATGTGTACGAAAACGTCAAATTTGAACATTTTTGAAGAAATCTTAGAACTCTGGATAAAAATTTATTTTTGAATAGAAAGCAGAATGGCCTTTAAACTGTTCTTTCCAACTCACACGATCGTAGAAAAATGCGAATGCCAAGTTGTTATCCTTTACTTGTTCTCCAAAGGCTTCCAAAGTTGAAAAAATCACATTTTAAGTGATAACTCAATGATATCAGTGAAATCACCCAACTTTCACAACAAGAGATTTTTACCTTTTTCAAAATGAAATCAACTATGCAATAAAACTTTTCATTTATGCCAGTTTTTAATTATTTTCTCGTTATTTTTATTATGCACTACTATAAATGATGAAACTACTTATAAATGAACCCCTGTTTGAAAAAATGCTGTCTAAAAAGAGCTGGTGGTCTTTTTTCAGTTGTCAAGCCATTGACAAGATCTAGGGACAAGATATGTTTGTTTGCATAGACATTTGTCATTGTTTGGCATGTCGGGAATTTGTAAATACAAAGTTTGAATACAGGGGCTCATTTATGAGTAGTTTTATCTTATCATTTATAGTAGTGCATAATAAAAATAATTAAAAAATAATTAAAAACTGGCATAAATAAAAAGTTTCAATGCATAGTTAGTTTTATTATGAGAAAGGTAAAAAATTCTTGTTGTGAAAGTTGGGTGATTTCACTGATTTCATTGAGATATTACGTAAAATGTGATTTTCACAACTTTGGAAGCTTTTGGAGAACAAGCAAAGGATAACAACATGGCACTCGTATTTTTCTACGATCGTGTGAGTTGAAAAAAACAATTTAAAGACCATTCTGTCACTTCCTATTCAAAAATAAATTTTGATCCATAATTCTAAAGTTTCTTCAAAAATGTTCAAGTTTGACGTTTTCATACACATCATGATCCGCAGATCCCAAAAATGCGAAAAAATTCTTGGGATGCCATTCGAAATTACGAAGTTAGGGCTATTTCCAGTCAAACCGGAAGTTACCAAACATTGACACATATGTCAAAAGATGACATTTCTCAAAACTATACTCTATTCCAAAAATCTTTGCCATTGAAAAAAAACCCAGCAAATGCCAGCGCGAAACTAATCTCGTAGACACCCGGTATATTGTTAGAAAAAATTATCATAAATTTTACCTAATTAGAGACTTATATTCTTTAACAGAAGCAAAATGCCAGCATTAGTCTGGATTTTGTATGTTCCTTCAATAGATCGTTGGTTCAAAAGTTCCTCGTCCCAAAGGATGCAACTGAAAAGTGAGACCCCGCAATGGCACGCGTCAACTTTCAGCCACGAAAGCTCAATATTTGATTATTTTTTTGGGTGGCGACATAATGCCACTGATTGTGTTCAATTCAAATCCCCAATGGGATTCATTCATATGAAGCCAACCCTAAATCGAATTTTTGCACATCCAAACTAAGGGTTTGTTACCTTACAAATAATAAAGCCTTTGGTACGTGGAGGGTTTATTTTATGATAGCTTCAGTTTATATCTTACTAGGTCATGAGCGCGCTTCGCGCGCTTTTTTTTTAAATCAAGTCCATCAAAATAATTATAAAATGGAAAATATTTATTAGGTAGGTGTTGTACAAAAAACAGCATAATTTTTGATTTAAATGTACATTATACATTAAATGTAACAGTGAGATAAGTTGTATAGATGTTATTCTAGTGAAGAAATTTCAAATGCGATGGATGGAGTTGGTGACTAATTATTTTTGTATGGTATATCATAATGATTTTAAATCGATCACATTTCTTGAATGTACGGTGTGCGTATGTCTACTTATCTCATTCTGTTTTATGGAACTCGTAGGTGTAGGTATACATTATTCGAAGTGGTTTATTTAAAACAGAATAATCATAACCATAATCAAGGTGTTATTATAAACCGAGTTAGTAACTATTTATGTGCTGTGGTATAATACGAGATATCGAGTCTTAATTTTTTTTTTACATTTTCATGAAGTTCCTTTTTTTTTATTAGGCCAGTTATTGAAGTCTACTCGATCAACATTTTACTGCAAACAATCGAAAAAAAAATTTTTTTAAAAGATTTTAAATTCAATTGCTCAATTATTCAACTTACATTTTTTGTTTGTACCTACGTGGTAGACATAAATTTTAAATGTGATCAAAGTAGTTGGTGAATTATTACTTTTGCGGTACATCGTAATGACTTTAAATCAATCTTATTTTTTGAATATACGGTGTGCATATGTCCAGTGGAACTTATTCTATTTTATGGAACTCGTAAGAATCCAAAGTTTAAAGAGTGCTAAGTCTTCATGTCGTTCTTCGTTATTTTCAATCATTTATGTTTATCCTGTTCAGGTTTTTGTCTTGTGATCTTCAAATATCTTGTAAATAAGTTGTAAAGATCTTCTGAAATCACCTATGACTGCGAAATTTCAAAATTAAATTATCAAAAAAACAATTCTTTAAAAACATGGTTTTTGACAACACTATTGCCTCTTTGTTTCCCTGAATAAAGTTTGAATGAGTCCCACGAACGAACTCTGAAAAGCGCCACATAAAGTTGTCCGTGACTAATACATCCTTTCTGGAGATCAATTACTATCCTATCAAATGTTTGTCCTTGAGATTTGTTAATCGTAACTCATTGCAAAGGCTAATTTTATTTTAAAATTGTCTTTGTTTGAACGTAAAGGGGTAGACGTTTTCGCAGTAGAGTGTTATTCGATTTATGAACACTATTTCTCCCTGTTTATCTACAGTCAATATCTCACAGCGTAACAGATTATCCCCAAGTTCCAGAACTAAAGGCCTTGTGCCATTGCAAAGGCCTGCACTGATGCTTAGATTTCTAATAAGCATACAATAGAATTCGTTTTCAATCGTAAATCATGGAGCGGGAATTCGGCGGATTAAGCGAATTTAAATATTTTGGAAGAATAGCATCATTTATGGCCGTTTGCACCGAACATTTTAAGGGAAGTTTAACGATAACCAACGTTTAAAATGAGATTTTTGCAGGTAAAAATGTCACTTTAAACGTCGATTATCGTTAAACCTCTTTTAAAATGGTCGGTGCAATTTGCCATTAGATCACTATTATCACAGTTCTTGACACTATCTATACTGGTGTAGAGTTTTTCGGTCTTGACGTCCAACAGTTCGACAACTTATTCGTTTATTTCTTCGACATCAACATTTCTTGCAGAAAGTATTGCAGATTTGGTCAAGTCCCTGAATCTTCCTTCTTTTAGTATTGTTCGTCGACTTTTCGTATGAGGAGCGAGGGGGTGAAGCGAAAACCAGGGGTGACCTTAGGTGACCATTGGCGTTCAAATGTAGGGTGCCACCAGCTCACATTCCTTTCGAGTATTAGATTAAAATCGACGGACTTTACTTCTCATAGATGTTTTCAACAATATCCGAATTATCAATACATTTCTCCGACAATTTTAGATTGTCGTTAGAATCATTTAGTGTTCGTTATCGCATAAAAGTGCTTAATATTGGCCTTTAAGGCGGCAACCGTTCGAGATTTGTCAACATAGACTTTGGATTTTAGAATGCCCAGAGAAAAAAATCCAGTGACGTTAGGTCGGCCAATTGTGGATTCTGAAGGACGATCGTTGACATCATAAATTGCACGGAGTGCACGAAACGTTTTCCGAATAGAACATTGGTTTTGATAATGATAATAATTTTTAACAATTCCGACGCGTTGCTCAATCGTGTAGCGCTCCATAATAAAATGCAGAGACTAATTGAATACGGCTGCCAAAGATAGCACCTGTGTGACTATCGAGTTTTTCATGGGCTATTGTCAAACATCGAGCGTTACTATTGGAAAACCCTATACATACCTAGATTCTTCTATTGGACCTAGAAAAAATATTAAACCACTTCCTTGCTTTGAAAAACAACCATCTACAGAGCAATATCTAATAGCACAGCTAATAGGCATATTGTCAGAGAATTGTCACATAAGTAACAAATTCACAGTCCTTCACAAAGATGCAACCGAGGAGAACATTGAAAATGCCGAAGCAAACTTCAACGCTAATGCTTGTGATTATTGTGAGCTTTGAGATCCGCTAAAATTCAACCCTTTCCAGATTTTCCAGAATTTTTCCGACCCAATCCAGAAATTTCCATGCGTTTTCCAGACGTTTCCAGAAATTTCCAGACTTTATCCAGATTTTTCCAGACTTAGCTAGACTTTATGCAGACTTGTCAAAATTTCTCCAGACCTTATCAAGCCTTTTCCAGAGGTTTCCAGACATTTCCAGACTTTCCCAGACTTTATCCAGACTTTTCTAGACTTGGCTGGATTTTTCCAGACTTTATCCAGACTTGTCTAGATTTCTCCAGACCTAATAGAGCCTTTTCCAGACGTTTCCAGAAATTTTCTGGCTTTTCCAGACTGTATCCAAACTTATCCAGACTTTTCCAGATTTAGCTAGACTTTATCCAGACTTGTCTAGATTTCTCCAGACCTTATCCAGCCCTTTTCTGACCTCTCCGGACTTCTCCCAAACACTTTCCCGACTTCAAATACACTTTTCCAGACTTTATCCAGACTTGTCTGAATTTCTCCAGACCTTATCAAGCCTTTTCCAGACGATACCAGAAATTTCCAGGCTTTTCCAGACTTTATCCAGACTTTTCTAGACTTGGCTAGATTTTTCCAGACTTTATCCAGACTTGTCTAGATTTCTCCAGACCTAATAGAGCCTTTTCCAGACGTTTCCAGAAATTTTCTGGCTCTTTTCCAGACTTTATCCAAACTTGTCTGAATGTCTCTAGACCTTATTAAGCCTTTTCCAGACGTTTCCAGAAATTTCCAGGCTTTTCCAGACTGTATCCAGATTTTTCTAGGCTTAGCTAGATTTTTCCAGACTTTATCCAGACTTGTCTAGATTTCTTCAGACCTAATAGAGCCTTTTCCAGACGTTTCTAGAAATTTTCTGGCTCTTTCCCAGACTTTATCCAAACTTATCCAGACTTTTCCAGACTTAGCAAGACTTTATCCAGACTTTATCCAGACTTATCTAGATTTCTCCAGACCTTATCCAGCCCTTTGACCTCTCCGGACTTCTCCCAAACACTTTCCCGACTTCAAATACACTTTTCCAGAACTTATCCAGACTTGTCTGAATTTCTCCAGACCTTATCCAGCCTTTTTCCGACGTTTCCAGAAATTTCCAGGCTTTTCCAGACTTTATCCAGACTTGGGTAGATTTTTCCAGACTTTATCCAGACTTGTCTAGATTTCTCCAGACCTAATAGAGCCTTTTCCAGACGTTTCCAGAAATTTTCTGGCTTTTCCAGACTTTATCCAAACTTATCCAAACTTTTCCAGACTTAGCTAAACTTTTTCCAGCCTTATCCAGACTTTATCCAGACTTGTCTAGATTTCTCCCGACCTTATCCAGCCCTTTCCTGACCTCTCCGGACTTCTTCCAAACACTTACCCGACTTCTATTATGTATAAGTAATTGCCTATCTATGAGTCGGCACTCAATGTATGCAAAAGCGGTAACAACCTTGAACTAACATAAACATATCGATTTTATATTCCGATTGCCTTATTTGCATAATTAAAGCGGTGACAACCTTGAACTAACATCTCGATTTTATAGTCAGATTCAAAGCCTATTAGACAAGGCTTTCACCTGCAAATAGCCGAATTTATTGTAGAATAATATTTATTAAGGGCCAGTTAACCGCCGACCAACAGAATTATAGAACGGTAAAATTTTAGGTACTAACTTATAACTGTAAGAGTTATCTATCTATGAGATTTCGTTTTGCGGTTGATTGGTTTGATTAATCTTTAATCTTTAATTTAATTTAATTTAATTTAATTTAATTTAATTTAATGTAATTTTAATATATATATATAAAAATCAAAGTTCACGGGGTATCCGGATATGCGCTCCAAAACCACTTATCCGATTACGATGAAACTTTGGTAGGTTGTTATAGCCATCCCAAGGAAGGTTTGTGGATAGGTTACGCATCTCGGAAAAAGAAATTAATTTTGAATTAATTATTAATTTAATTGTAAACAAACTCATTCACATTACATAACAACATAACCCAACTTTTTTTGACAGCATGAAACAACGTTGCCATATTTCATTTATTTAGGCTTGCATTCAACCGACGTAACTTTATTATTTTTTGAATTCAAGAACGGCTGGACCGATCTTGAATTAATACCACGTATCTCTATATAAGGTGAATTCGATTGACCCAGATTAGATCGATTTGGGTTCAATTTAAGTGAACTTCTTCTGATCTAGATCATTTTTTTGTTGATGAGGGTGCACTGATCCAGCTTGAATCGAACACAGTGTGGTTCACTTAAATTGACCAGATCGATCTAATCCGGTCAATCGAATCGGCTATAGAGGAGAGTGATATAGGCTATTTTTTATCCCGAAAAAAAAGTTCGGTTGCGTAAAACTCTGATACACTGGAACGCCTATAAACAGCCCGGGGCGCTCTACAGCAGCTCTGGAGTGCTTGAAATGCGTCACTGAACTCACTGGCAAGCGACTATGATATCGGATTAAAAAAAAAAATTAAATAGAAAATCATCAACAAAATTTGAAAAGAAGTGTATTATTTCAAAATGTATTTACATGCTGGCAACGCAGCGGGTCATTAGCTAGTTTTACATAAATCATAAATTAATAATTGGTAATCAATCAAATCCTGTACATTTATAATATTGTTCTTTATAATTTTTAGGTTTTTAAAAACTGATGAGCTTCCAATATAGGCTTAAGGATCCAAGTCCAAGTTAACCAATTTTAAATGAAACTTTCACAATTAGTTCTATAAAATACACGAACAGAAGAAAGTCGCCCCCCAATCCAGACGAGACGACAAAGATTCCTATACTCCTTCAGATGTTTATCCCTGAAAAGGGATTAAGCCTAATCCAATAGGTCGCGTGTCTGACTACAGAAAGAACTATCGAGGAGGGGTTGGGTGCAGGCATCCGCAAGTAACATCTTTGTTTCAAGTCCACTGACATTCAATTATTCTGGGCAATAGCCCGGGATAATGGCAGATTGATAGGGATCAAGAGTTCTGGCGGAATCCCGGTGTTTGATGGCAGTTTTTCGAGCGGCAAAATATTTCCGACGAATTTTTATATGAACGATCGATAACTGGTAGCCTAGATTGTTGTACGGAATTTTACGCAGCCAAGATCTGAAGTAAGTATATTATGTATTTGATTTAGCCCGGGTGTGTATTTAGATTCCTGCAAGCTCGATGTTTTTATCAGTAACATTAAACACAGCTATATGATAACTGCCTCAAAAAATAAAGGTAACTATGATATATTTTTTTTAAATTATACTATTAGATCAAAAAAGTATGGAACCAAATCTCTATGCTCTTTTGTAACTCAAAATTATGATTCCTGTCGTTCCCCAAGTACCAAATCTTTTTTAAACCCACAAACAGCATATCTTAATACAATCAGAGGGTTGCGTTTTGTATCATCGGTGACAAAATAAATAGAGGCTGGTAATTGAATATGTGTCAGATAGCGGGGTGGCTATTAAGGGCCTATTGAGCTCAGAGGGAGATAATATGGGCAAAGCTCGCAGTACATTTCCTGCAACAGCCAACCGGAGATATTCAATCGGTTTTCTGGCTTGGGAATATGTTCTTAGGAGGGTGGAACAGATGAGGAAAAATATTAAAATAAACCAAAATACACAAATACAGAATGTAAAAAAGTTTTTTTCCTTCAATAATGTTCTCTCTTATAATAGTATATTATGCAATGATCATGTAATGATAGCCATTAATACACGAGCATGTTGTAGGATACGAAACGAGCCGCAGGCGAGTTTCGTATATAACATGCGAGTGTATTAATGGCCATTACATGAGAGTTGCATACACTATTTTTTCTACTGCCATTGATAAAACTTATGATTTTTAGATATGTCAACATTATGCTTAACTTTGAATAGAGATTTTATAATTGAGTGATGCGTCCATACAGTTAAAGGTTTAATTTTTTGTTGTAATTCTTTAAAATATACTATCAAAACATTTTCTGAGAAGGACGATGTGTTTTTGGTGTTCCAATCCATAAATTGTCCTAATTTTTCGTAAATTTTCTGGGACTTGTCCGGTAGTATATTTATTACCTGCATTTGTCGCCCTTTGTGTAATTTCTAGAGGTGTTAGTGAAAATTCTTCGTTATCACTCAATATTTCCATAATAATGTCTCATCCCAAACTTTAGGTAACTTTTAATAACAATTTGAAGTATTTTTTTTATAAAATTATTAGGTCTGTTTGTTACCCTCCACAATAATTTACACTTTTCTGCACTGAGGCGTTTGTTATGCGGTTAGTGCAAATAGTGTAAGGCGTTTGTTATCTCAGTGTAGGGTGCCCAATCATGCACTACCTACACCTGCTCAAGAGGAGGTGTAACAAGTGCAGAATGGGGAGGGGGCAATGTTGTTGTTTTGTTTTGTTTGTTGCTCCTAACCTGAAACCTTAAAATAAGAGGCGTATTTTAGCGAGAGTTTTAACCCAGTAGTATGTTGTATTTACTTGCGATACTACATTTTAGCGAGCATGGCTAACATACTATGACGTCACAACATAAAACACAACATAAAACTCGACTGTAAACATGTAAACATCCTAGGAGGGATAGTTACTGGTTGTAGTATGTCAGTGCATCTTTTTCTAATACACGAAAATGAGCATATGGGCAAAACATCAGCTGATTACGCTACGATTACCCACACAGTTCTTTCCATTATAAATAGAGGATTGTTTTTCCTCATTTTGCCATTTGCCATGGTTTTCTGTGATTTTATTTTAGAGGTTTTTTGCAAAAAAAATAAAAAATCTTCACTTGTGCACAAAAGTGTAATTTTTTTTTTTTGGCATAGGGTACCCATAAAATTCAAAAATACCACAATCTATCAAAAATATTCGAAAATCTTAACTGGAGAAATAATATTGAAACTCGAAAACGCTAAATTTTACAAAATTCAACAAATCCAAATAAACAACGATCGTGGCGTCCTCTCTTAGACCCTTTGTCAAATACACTCCACCTGTTATTTGGGTAACTATGACGTCATGAATCGTAGTATGTGTAGTATGATGTTTACCTGTCGCTAAAATACGCCTAAGATTTATTATATGGCGATTACGACTGGATTGCACTTTCGCACCCAGTGCGAACTTTTTTTAAAAATTGACAGATAAACAATACTTTACACGTCAATTGCCAAAAAAAGTTCGCACTGGTTGCGAAAGTGCAATCCAGTCGAAATCGCCATTAGAAATTTAATCTTAAATGTTAGATGAAATATATTGATATGCTCTAAAAAATGAGTAGTGAAAGTACAAATACAAAAGTGCAATTGCATGGATTTATTTTGTCGTCAGAGCTGGAAGATAGGGAATCTGAGGAATCTTCTTCATCTTACGACTTCCTCTATAATTTCCGACAATGAAACCTTGTAAATATGTTATCTTTTTCGTTAATATTGGACATTTTTTTCTGGGTTAGTTTCCATTTTCCACTTTAATTTACCCTAATAATAATTTTTTTGAAGTTAGATATCCGCTTCTATCGCTTCACGAACTGCACTGTCTGCACTAACGCGTTTGGTAGTTTTCCTTTACCCTGTTGGCCATGAGCTACACCAGCAGCCTGCACTGATCTACCCTACACGGATATAACAAACACACCCATTGTTTTTCGCTAAATTACCATGGAAAAACTATAAACAGAGTGCTGTCAACATTCAAAAAAAAAAAAAATCAAAATTTCTTAACTGCTGGCGCCATCTATTGACAATGTATGATAATGAAAAAAATAAAAATTCTTCCTTATCACTCATTATTTCCGTAATAATTATTCTTTGTCCCAAACTTTAGATCACTTTTAAACAATTCGAAATCCTTTTTATAGTCATCAAAATAATTGTTTTACGCAAAATTACCGTTTAAAATGTTGAATATCTTAACTGGTGGTGCCATCTATCTACATTGTATGATATTAAAAATCAGTATTATAATGAAAATCTGTATCATAATGAAGTTCATTATGATACAGATTTTAATCGTTTAATAGCGTATTATGAAATGTCAGTAGAAAAATAGTACATTAAAATACAAGTTTCATAAGACGTCATTTTATCGCACGAGCCCTATATTAGAAAACGAGCCGGAGGCGAGTTTTCTAAAGGGCGAGTGCGATAAAATGTCTTATGAAACGAATATTTTATACTATTTTTTCTATTTTGGTATTGTTTAATTAAAAAAAACAAATTTTTCTTAGAAATTTTATTCTCATATTTCGATTTCATATATTTAGGTTGGTAACATTACATGCCAAATATAGAAATCTTCTATTATAAAATCGCGAATGAAAGTTCGATGGCCATCAGTCAGCCAATGTCACCAATCTCCAATAAGTAAAAAAGGAGTGTCACAAAGAGCTTCTTTTCGAAACTACTTTTAGTGTCGAAAAGACTTCGATATGACACCAAAATAGAAAAAAAGTATTTTAGTTCTATGCCTTTTGTTCTGCTGTAAAATTGTGAATTTTCTGGTAAGTTCACTGCAGCAGAATTATCGACTTCGAGAGTAGGAATTAATTGAAATTTGATTATTTATTTGTAAAGTCTAGTAATCCATAAAATTTCTTTGGTAGCTTCATTCACAACAATAATTCCAGCTTCTGTGGTAGAAATGAAGTGGCCCCCATACTCTGTCTTTGACTTATTCAGGACATTATCCCTCTAACAAAAAAAATACAACTCCAGAAGTTGATCTTCTTGTTTGAGTATAACCTCCAAAGTCGCTGTCCCTAAAGCATTATAAGAACGATGGTCCCGGCCCAAGAACACAACCTGTCCCCTATCTCAGCCTGTAAAGGTGAATAATTGTTTCTGAAAGATATCTAAAGATTCTTTTCACTTTTCACTCTTGTAACATCTTTTGATGAAGTTTTTTTCTTAAATACCAGAAATCTCCTCAATTGGTGTGCTGACTGGTCTGCAGTTTATAAAAATGAAACGAGAACGAATTTTCTTAGTATATCTGTGGTCTCCCTCGGTGGACAACCTGCTGGCCATAATCCAACTGTGGGATGTCGACCTGCAGACTTACGCGGACGACAAATCCATTGGAATAAGGGGTAAATCGGAATGTAGACTCTCCGAAACTCTTCAGGAAATAATAGACACAATACTTGCATGGTGCCAGTGAGGATATAACAATAAATCCTCACAAAATAACTGCAGTATTTTATAAGAAAAATGAAGCTTGACCTACGAGGGGAGGTGGTACCCTTTGCAAACGAAGTCAAATATCTGGGAATTCCTCCAGATAAAAGGCTTACGTGGAGCTTCTATCTGGCAAAAATAAAACAGAAAGCTAGCTACTCACTGAACCTGCTGCAATCATGGGGGATTGGTCCCAAGCAAATATTTTGGTTATATATCATGGTCATCAGCACTCCATATTGCTCATATGGCCCCATTTCCCACCAGACTACGGTGCGAAATGGGGCACTGCCCAAACCAGGCTCAACGAACCACAAAGAAAGGCCTGTTTGGCAATAACAGGAACTTTCAGCACTACGTCAACAGCAACCATGAAGCTAGGAATTCCTCCTTTACATATCTATATGGCGAGGAAGGCCCTGAATATATATAATATAGTACAGAATACCACACGAATATACATCAAGTGGATGACAAAGGGAACGTGGGAAGGCACCAAATTGCAGAAATTTATTATCAAAACACACAGCGGTATTGGAATGCCTACGACGGATATTATGCCAAAAACACACACAACAAGAGTGGGTTCAGAATGGGCATGCTCTACTGAAAGCAGATGTATGTCTGTTGACGGATGATTCGAAGACAGACAGTGAGGTGGGAGTGGGCGTTTATGGTGCAAAACCTAAAGCTAGGTTATCCATTAGTCTAGGAAACAATGCAACCATCTTTCAAGCGGAAGTGCATGGCATTAAAATGGGTGCAGAATCAACCCCAAACTCACAAAACCATAAAAATATGTTCTGACAGTCAAGCCGCTCTCAAGCCGCTCAGCTGCACCTACTGTAATTCAAGAACAGTCTGGACCTGTCAGGAAGCTCTAAGCACATTAGGGAAGAAAAACAAGGTTCCTGACCCTAATGTGGATACCGGAACACGCTAGCCTTGAGGGCAATTTAATGGCGGATCTCCTTACCAGAAAGGCTGCCGAAACCAACTTCACAGGGCCAAAGCCAGTACTGGGTATTGCCCAAAGGCAATCATAAGACAACCGGTGAAAGAACGCTCAGTTGGATGCTGGAGAACCTTAATCGGCTTATACACGGGACACTGTACGCTGAAACACCAAATGCACAGGGTTGGACTGGCAGATGATGCAGGCTATGCATGGAGAACGAGGAGACAGCTGCTTTTGAATGTCCGGCAGGTAGCAGACTGACGTATCATATCTTGGGTAAAGCAACGGTCCCACTGGAAGACCTAAGCAACATCTGTCCAGTTACTATCTTGGTCTTCATTGAGAAAATAGGCATGACTGGAGAAATATAAATAGGCATGAACAGCCACAATAGACCAATAGGTTTCAGTCGAGGGTCGTAATAGGCCCACTCATTTTCGACCTAACCTAACCTAGCATTCTGACTAATTTTAATTTCACCATTGTTTCTAAGCCCAACAAATAAGTCGCTAGTTCTGTAGGTAGTAATTTTGAATTCTTATTGTTTCAAATCTTTAATAAAGGCTTGCCATTCTCGAAACAGGAAGCGGCAACCGCTGTCATCAACGTAGAGAGTGAATGAGTAGCCTTTTGTCATTTCATTTTCATTGGTCAGCTTCAATTTCCCTTGCTTTAAAAGCTAGTTTTTAAAAAAATGTGTGGATTCTCGTATACCAACAACGTGCTTAATTTAAACCATATACTTAAGTTTTTCTTTCACTTGCAAACTTGGTAATTTACTTGGTGGTAACCATCTGGGTTGTTTCATAAAGATTGTCTTTTGTTCTCGATCAAGAAATTCGAATGACAAATCAAACTGCTGCAAAAACACATTTTCGCTTGCTGCAATGCTCAAAACTGATCATACGGTTGCTAGTCTTAAGACAGGACTGAAGCTGTCGGTGTAGTCAATGCCTTCTCTTTTGTTAAAGCTTTTGATGACTAGGTTTATACATATAACTTTCAATGGAACCATCAGAATTGGTTTTGGGCTTGAACACCCATTTAGATGGTAGCGCTTTCGCGTTTTCTGGTAGCTTTACAATGTCCCAGGTTCTGTTTTATTTTACATGAAGACATGAAGGCTTTCTGTTGGATTGAAGATTTCTAAGATTGTAATTTTTTGGAATTTCTGTGAAATTGTCTTATTTAAATTCTGATTCTTTACTATAATCTTCTTCATTGGCGGTAAACGCTGATCCATCTACATCTTCTTCATCTTCGATTTTTTGTTCTGCTGATGGGGTTTTTTCCAATTTTTTTTCTGGAATAGTCTTGACGTTGTCTTCGAAACACGCTCTCACAGTCGATCAACTTTTATGAAAAACTGACGTCCCTAAACAAAACTACTCTTAATTCTTCTTTAGTAATATGTGTATAACAGGATACGCCAAAAATTCTAAGGTGTTTTATTATTGGCACAGTTATTGGTTTCTTGTTCATATAGACTTATACCTTTAACTGAAGAAGCAGGTACCTGTTCTATTGAGTACATAAATAGCTATGTTGACAAATTAAGTCCATAAAGATTGAGGAAATTCTACTCCAGGATTTGAGTATTTGAAGATCTTGAACCATTTTGTTCAGGAGTTTATCGTCACGAGTGAAAAAAGAATTCAAATATTGACGATTAGAAAATTTACGGAATCTGCAACTACTGTAATTATTGTTGAATTTTATAGAGGAAAAATATGAACAAAGTTAAGGGAATTTTGAATGGAAAACTAAAAATAAGTGTGAAATAGTTGAAGCCAATTTTGGCACGTTACAACCCCCCCTCTCCTACAATAGGAGGGAAAGTTACAAGGAAACTTTTCCGACGATAATCTAAGCAAACCTGAGAACCAAGATAATATAGGGAACCCTAAATATTTCTATATTTCAAACTTAAATGGAATCAAAATGACTAATAACGAACAACTAATAAAAGGTAAATAAGAATAATGGTAGTTATGTGTCCTTCCAGAACGAGTATCCGTTTACTTTGCCTTGAAAAGAGAAAGGTAAGATAACCAAAAAGAAGCAAAATTTTGCAAAATATCTTCAAATCTGGCAGTTTGCCCATTGTTTTCCAATATGTCGCTCCCCTAGAGAAACAAGGTCATAAGTGCAAATTTGTAAAATTTCGAGGAAACGCTTTTAAAGTTTCCAGAGCTTCTGCAACTCAAACCAAAGTCAATGAAGCTAAAGGTAGAGGCAAAAATAAGCAAAGTCGCAAAGGAAAGAAAAGCAGAAAAAGTAAAGGAAAGAAGAGAAGTTATGGAAGCTTTGGCTGTCCTGCAACGAACAACACTAGGCAGTAAATGGAATTAAAATATTGATTAAAACCGAGGAAAATTATTAGTCGTCACAAGTGAAAATAGAATTTAAATATTGAAGATTAGAAAATGTACAGAATCTGCAATTACTGTAATTATTGTTGAATTTTATAGAGGAAAAATGTAAACAACGTTAAAGGAATTTTGAATGGAAAACTGAAAATAAGTGTGAAATAGTTAAAGTCAATTTTGGCACGTTACAATATGGAGCATTTAACCTTTGATTAATTTAATTTTTGCGTTGTATGATTCTAGTTTCTTCATCAGCAAACTCTTAGCATTGTCACTAAGTAGGTGGCCCTTTAATCTTATGTCCTTGGTTGTAAACATGGGCAATGATATCTTCTAGCACAACTTTCAACTTCAGACTTTTCTTTTAGAAGATATATCCATATCGAAACCCTATTCTTCTGGTATTTTGACACTTCAAATGGTCCAGAAATACCGGTTAACATTTATTAGGTCTCCAGGCGAGGTTCCATTTTATTTTAATTTTCAAAGAAAAACACCAAGTCTTCCTCCACAAATAAAGTTTAATTATTTTATAGAGCCCTACATGTTTCGAAACTAGAGAGTTTCATCATCAACCATTTTGTGGAGAGCCCTAACCCTTACATCATAATACGGTAATAAAATTAAAATATTAGAAAGTTCTCGTGTCTCAGATGCTACGCTAATATGGTAACGCTAACAATACGGTATTTTTAATGGTATTTTATAGTTCTCGGACACGAAAACACAAAAATCCTCTAATCTCTTTATTCTGTTTAGATTTTGACAGTTGTATTGAGTGATCTAACCCAACTTTTTTGCTTGTTTGCCAATTTTTGTTTATCCTGAAGATTCCTGAGTTTCATTAATTTTCCCTTGGTGTTTTTTATGGAGGAATTATTAAAAGTTGCTGTTCTTTTAGACGTAAATGGAACGTAAACATAACATAGCGTAACGGTAAGGCATCCGTTAACTCCCGTTAGGTAGCGGGTTCCGCTAACGCTAATACCGTAAGAACTGTCATACTTGTCAAATAACGTTACGGTATTTGAAATTTGGAGAGCATGAGAACTCTCTATTCTGGAGTATTGACCACGTGTATTTTTGCTCCATTATCGATCCACTAAGCTTCTTCTGAAATCATCATAAGTGCAACATTGGCATCTTGTTGGCTCGATTGTTTAGATTCTTGTTTCTTTGATGGTTGGCCATCATCACGTAACCAGTGATTCTTGCTTTTACAGTAGTGACATTTTACAGGTATCTTCGAACCTTTAGCTGGTTTGTTATGAACTTTTGCTATTAGAGCTTCTGATTTTTCACTTTTGGTAAAATTTCTTCCAAAAATACAACGCTAAGGAACTAGTTCGTCAAGAGTTTTCTTCGTATCTTTTGTTATCAGTCTACAACTAGACTTAGCGGAGTGTTCAAAATTTTGCAAAATATCTTCAAATCTGGCAGTTTGCCCATTGTTTTCCAATATGTCGCTCCCCTAGAGAAACAAGGTCATAAGTGCAAATTTGTAAAATTTCGAGGAAACGCTTTTAAAGTTTCCAGAGCTTCTGCAACTCAAACCGAAAACAATAAACTATACATTTTCTGACGAATTCAATTTTTATAAAAATTCTATAATATGTATAGCTCACTTCCAGTTTGCTTTTTGAATTCATTTTACAATTTTGCCCGGTTCAAAAGTTTTTAGGGCAGAGCCTCTTTAATTATGTCATTGTTGCCCTATGGCTAAGCAATTTTTTTGAAATAGGTGAATTAATTAAGGACAGAAAATGCATTTGCGTCTTTGTTGGTCCATTAACTTCGCAGGTTTAATAAGAAAAACCGATACAAAATACATTTTTGTCGTAGTTGCTTTGGAATAAATTACAGATGTATTTGTCATATTTACCTTTGTGCGCAGAACTGAAAAATCGGTCATTGTTTACGCTAGGAACGGACATCATTCGCGCCATTTCCACAAAGACATATTCGCTATCTAGAGGCAGGATTTCAAAATACAAATCTGTCTTTGTAGCTATAAGATGGTCTGAAGGTATTGGAATATTTTGACAACATAATCTCAGTTTTAGAAAAATTTGCACTTATGACATTGTTTCTCCGGAGGTTCGATGTGTTGATACATTTTCTGCAGTTGACTAATCAAAAGAGAAGATATATGGGAATAGTTTAAGCAACTGGTCTTTAGATGACGCTTCAAACTGATTTAGGAGCGTTCTTATGCTGACTCTTCGTCCATTATTATCTGATAAACCGTATCGCTCACAGCACTGGTGATCATTCTTTTGGAATAAATATATCAGCTTTTCTATAAAAATCTACTTTTACTTTGTATTCTTTTTGTGCTTTATCACTAACAGTTTCAGAAATAGGGATAGGTTCACCAAGTGTACCTTGAATAACATCTAAACATCCTTCATCGTAGTCTGTCTAGCATATTGTCGTATCTAGGATAATAGGGCATCTCCCATCGGTTAATTGAACCCAATCGTCTTCCAAAAGAGGTTCACGGGCTTCCGGAAAATCATTCATCACGTTACATTAAAATAACATTCCGTTGCAAATTGAACGAATTATTGAATTATTAATTCGTACGTACAAGGAACCTAAACCCATTGAAGGTCAATGTCAACGACAGTTCACTGGTAATTATCATAATTAGCGATCCATATGTCGGGCCTGGGGGTTAGGAGGGGGGGAGAATCAAAGCTAGAGCCAAGTACAAAAATAGGAAAGTGTATTAAAATAAAGCTTACCACAAATACATGTCAGTTATGGGTATGGGCACTAATAATTATCACAGGACTAAAAGGCACTATTACTACTAACTAACTAACGCGGATAATTCTCCGTCTGTAGACTACTCCTTCATGTTCCAAAAACCATTATTTTATAATAATCCAGGGACCATGGCGCGTGATCGCTATAATTATAATAATTACCATGGGTTTAGGATCGTCGTATAAATTAATAATTCAATAATTCGTTCAACTTGCAACCGAATGTTATTTAAATGTAATGTGATCAATGATTTTCCTGAAGCCCATGAACCTGCTCTTTTGGAAGACACATTGCTCTAATCTGCTTCTCCTTTCAGTTGGTTTATGTTGGGACAAGATCCATTTTCATGAAATTTTTTATGATTCTTTTTTATGTCAGGTGAAAGGATTTTTGTCGTTATTTATGACTTGACTTGTACCTTAGATTTTTTTCAGATAATGTATATGCCTGAGCCCATAGCCCCTTATAATTTGTATTCTATAAGACTTCAAAAGTAGGCAAAATGTATTATATGATATTAGTATTGATGTTTATTAAAATATTCATTATGAAACTATCCAACTCCAGAACTCTAGAGTTTTCAGATCAAAATCATGTAAACTTTAGGTGTGAAAAACTAATAATCAATACACCGATTTATCTTCAACATTAATTAATGCCATGTTTAGTGATGAGTACCTAAGTGAGAACTGTTTTTCATTAAACCAAATTTGTCACTTACCAGTTTTGACTTGATACTTCAAAGTTGTAGCGCAATCGTTGACGAGTTGCTGCAGCGAAACCCCTTGATCCGGAACCCTCAAATCCAGCAGTTTCAGCATTTCTTCTGGATGATGAAAGTCCAGAATTTTTTCGCTGCGATCATTGGACGACTTTACAAAGTCCAAGAGTACGTCGATAACTTTTTGCAAGAATTCTCTTGTTTGGGCTTCGTTTTGTGTTTTGTAGGGCAGAATATCTGGGAAAATCAAAACGAATTAGGGACTTATTAAAGTTTTGTCCCTCACAACATCTCTACTCTAAGGTTCTTTATTGTTGAAAAAGGTCTATTTGCTTAGCATAAAAAATAAATTCGAATGAAAAACGACAGAAAAAACATGCAAAAGACTAACCAATTTCAACAATAAATTTTTCCAATGTGATGATAACTAAATGAATAGCGTTTCTATGAAAAATAAATTCACATTCATACAATTATTTGTTTTATTGAAATTAGGAAGCCTTGGGAAACATATTCAATATTTACCTATGTATTTCAACAATAAAGAAATGTATGATCATATAAAGAAACAATATAGGTCTGAGACTCAAGCTGTTGAGCAAATTTTTTGCTGAAAGTTTCTTTTATGATCTAAGAAAGTATTATAGAAAAAAATCATTACTGGTAGGCACTTTTTCTTTGAAAAAACTAGGAAGGCCGCTGACAGCTTTGTGTAGTAATTCCCTGGCGAGGGGTACGTCATCGGTATTGTAGGGTAGTATGTCTGAAAAGATTATTTTTCACTAGTGTTTGTTTTCTTAAAATATGCATACGTACATATAAAGCTGCAGAAAATGAACATCTAATATCTAACTACAAATAAAATAAAATGTTTCTGGACTAACAAAATCTATAAAAATAAAATGACATCAGCGGCAGTTTTTTTTTTCGTATTTGGGGCTGGGTTGAGCATGTTGAATGTAGCATCAATTTAGGCTTCCACCTACTTTCTAAGTAGGTACAGGTACGTGCATTATCAAGTCAAAGAGGATATAAAATGAATATATGTTTTTTCATCATCTTTCTACTGTTTCATCACACAGCAAAGAGAATCAATACAAATTTGCGCTGCTAAATACAACGCATGAATATAAGCTCTTAAATAAATATGTTCGTAGGTCCTAGACTTCAATGAAGGCGATATCATCTGGTTTTATCAGATACACTAGATACAGCAAAGAAAGGGATTAAGTTCGAAATTACAAAACTGTAGGAAGGTCCGTCATACCTAATAAGATCATCGAGAAGATCAATGAATCAGTACAGGATTCAAATTTCAGCAATTTTTTCAAAAATTTGTCACGAACTAAATAAATTCTGTTAAATAATAAATTCCTGAAAACCTTCTCAGTCTAGAAATTCCTAAAGAAAGAGGGTCCAATCGCAATCTCTGGTCGCCGGTGCATCGCAACGAGGATATAAATCAAAATCTACAATAAGCAAACAGACAAGAGGTATTTCAATTACGGATCAGAGGCAGTGAATAATTTTCAATTCCAGGCATTCTTATGGGATGGGGTGCAGGGATAACAGCTGCTCCCGGAAAGGCACAGCTTGTCGGGGCTTGCGAGCGCCCCTATCCCTTATTGCCTGCATAGGCTTCCGACATCGACCCAGTGCCGTAGAAATATTTAGATTGACGACTAACAACAATATATGTATAAGTGCGAACCTAATTGAAGCTAATTGAGATAAGATCGTATTTAAAAGATCTATGAAAGGCGGGGAAAATGAATCAATATAAGATGTTATCTAATAAGAAATAATCCTGATAGAGTCCGCGATATTGTAGGTATCCTATTTAAATTATTACAAAAAAAAAACTTTGTCTGCATTAGTAAATTGATAATTTAGTGCGCTATCCAGAAAAAAAAAAATTAAAAGCTGGCGGTAGTTTTGAAGAAATTATTTTGTCAAATGACGTCTACGTCACTGAATGTTTATGCGAGCAAAATGTGCCACAGGGGGAAAGTGATGTTTAATTAAAAGTCCCTCAGGCCTGTTTAAAACGTTTTCCTTGAACAGGCGGCACTTGTTCCTCTGGAATTTTGACTGAGGAAATTTTTCAAGTTAGGCTACAGGACTTGCGTCAAATTATTAAATTTATCATGAAATGGGACTGGATAAGGTACCTACTCACTAGCGCAGAGTGCAGTATTAGTGAGCAATCCATCTCTCTACTGAATTCTATTTCACCTTTGACTATATCTATGTCGTTTTTGACTTCTGGTCGAATGTTCTGGATTGAGCCGGCGATCCTTTCAATGTCTTGCTGTTCATATTTTTCCTGTCGTTATCCTATCCCTGTTTCTTTTTCTGTCGTTTTTTCTCCTTTTGTTTTTTTTAGCAAAATGGAACTACATGCCAACATTATTCCATTAAAAAAAACCTACATAGATGTGTAACTTGTCGTTTTGGAAACATCAATGTTCTGTGCATCAATTTATTAATCAAGTCAATTTGACTTAACGCCAATGTATTTTCCTTTGAGGTCGTGTATGGTAGGAAGGTATTGTAGCTTTTATTGGTGAAACGATTGAAAACTTTATCAAAAGAGTTGCTTTGTGCAGACTGCAGATGAGTTTGTGGTGGTCGTTTCAGATATTGCTTTCAAAATTATTATCAACTCTAGAACGACATTTCAACCACTCCAAACGTTTAGGTTGGTGAACCGGGTAGGTAAATGGACCTGTAGAGTGTAGAGCCCCTCGTCCTCAGGCAAATTAGTTTCAATCCAGGCACTTAGTATTTTTTAAATGTAACTGATTTCTGGGACCATCACTCTATATTATAAATTGTTGCTTAATAGAACTGTTGAAGAACATGAATCATGCGGTTTCTCAAACTTTAACATGGTAACAGAGGGTGGTTAAAAGCGGCGAGAAAAATTAAGAATATTAAGGGCTGAATTAGTACGAAAAAGTAGTAATTGAACTTTGAAGGCTGGATCCAAGCAAAGTTCATATAGGATTACTGGAAGGTAAAGCTGATTAGACCACATGAAAGTACAAAATCAATATTCTTCTTATAGGTATTCCATATGCACTTGATATTTTGGAAGGAAAGTTGGTTCTTTATGCGTTAGCAGTTGAAATTGCTGCGCATGAGGCAAGCCTGGTGAGTTTCAATTATGTATCAATACTGCAGATTGTGATGCACTTCTTGCTCTTACGATAAATATGACACAAGATACCTTACAAAAACTTATGAGGTTTTCTACAGCAAGAGAAGTGTGTATTGAATTGAATAGGCTCTTTGATGGCAATGTCGAGGACAAAACCTATGATGTTTGCTTAAAATTCTTTAACTATAAGAGGAAAGTTGAAGATGATATGGCAACGCACACGTCTAAGCTCAAGAACCTTTGTAATGAGTTGTGAAAAAGGTTATCAAAAGAAAAAAATATTACAAATAAAACATGTATTTGTGAGTTATCTAAGTTGTTGTTAGTTTTTAAGACTTTAGAAACTCTACCCCAAGACTACTTCTTCTTCAAGTCAAGCTGGATGTTTAATGTCGAAATCTGACAGGACTATGGACAATTTGACAAATCAGCTTTGTTCTCATGAGAAGGCATTATCAGACAAGAATAATGAAAGTCATCAGGAGGCGTTACTTGCAGGAAAGAGAAGCAGCTCGACCAATGAGAGAAAACTAGTTTGAAATTATTGCAAAAGAGAAGGTCATAAGGTCAAACTGTCAAACAATGTTTTAAATGGAAAGAAGATGGTAGACCTCCAAAACCAGAAAGTTCAAATTCAAGAAATAACAGAACACCGAAAAATAAGGGTACAAACATGATGTTAGTTGCCTTGATAAGTAGTGTCTTATTTAGCGAATGTGAGGAGACTAGCTGGTTTGTGGATAATGGGGCTACAAGTCATATTACAAATCGAGGTGATATCTTTGAAACATTTGAATATTTTCAAGATACACAAACCATAACGACAGCAAATGGAGAAGCGGTTAGAGCAGTTGGAAAAGGATTCTGATTAAAAAGAATTTATTTTCGGTTTTACATGCACAAGATTTACAGCCTACATCAGTGGCGTAGCAAGAGGGGGCAGAGGGGGCCATGGCCCCGGGCGGCATACGAGAAGGGGCGGCAAATTTTAATCAAAAATAGAAAAACTTTCACTCTAAAACGCCATCGTCTAAACCTGCAAGTGCAGTAAAATTTTCCAAATTTGTTTTAAATCGATAGTTTATACTGCACAATATTTATATGACAAGTTTTTATTCAACTGATACCGCCCTTGTTACACAAAAAATTATACTGATGGCTATTTTGTGTTACTAGAAAATATGGTTTTCATATTAGCCAAACTGCATTGGATAGTTTATAAACTAACCAGCTATGGACCCCGCACACTTCTTATGGGATTTCTGACCGCGGTCAAACTTAACCAAATTTTAGTATCTTCTAGAACTCACCTCTCTAATCAATAATTACCATGGGCACAACTTAATCCTATGACTAGTTTTTGAGATACATACAGGTAGTTTAATGTCCAAGAAATACACACATTTTATATGTATTTACATCTACCTGTCATTTAATAATACCGGGATGGACAAGACAGGTATCCTCACGCTCAGGTGACAGGTAGATGTAAATGCATATAAAATGTGTGCATTTCTTGAACATTAAACTATGTATCTCAAAAACTCGTCATAGGATTAAGTGGTGCCCATGGTAGTTATTGATTAGAAAGGTGAGTTCTATAAGATACTAAAATTTGGTTAAATTTGACCGCGGTCAGAAATCCCATAAGAAGTGTGGGTCCATTTGAAATAAAAAAATTCCCGCCAAAACCATGCTTCTATGATGGCTACCTTTTTTGACGTCAGGATTCTGTCAATAGGGAATTTTTGAGTGGAATAAAATTTTCAAAAGCAGTTCTTTACAATATTCTTCATCCATTGTGACAATTTTCACAAAAAGAAAACTATGTAATATCTGATCACTAGAAGTATCTAAAAAAACAAAAAAAAAGAGTAACTCTGACTGACTGACTTCTTTTTCTTGGCCAAAATAGAAAATACAGGAGGGGGCGGCGAATTTCCGGTCGGCCCCGGGCGCATCTAAACATTCCGGTATAGGATTCGGCACCTAGGCATATTTCATTGGTCCGTTTGAATTCGGACCGCCAATTAATGCGGAGTGCCGAAATCCGTACTTGAATGTGAAACGGTGCTGAGCCTCAGGTCGGAATGGTATATACATATACTATGTGGAGTGCCGAATCAAAGGTCAAAATGTTAAACAGTGCCCAGCTACAGGTTGGAAATTAGAATAGAAAATTTTGAAAATAAATACCCTAATATATCTATCTTTTTTTTTGGTATCTGGGTTTAATTAAAATATCAATTGAAGCCAGGCAACAGCAGTTTTTGGATTTTCCTTTCTTATTATTTCCTTGATCCACTTTTTTATAAGCAGAATGATGGCATACAAAAACATATCTAAAAAATTTATTTTCCAAAGTCTATTCGCATCCAAGAAGATTCTACGTCATTAAATTGACATTGAACACAAACCTGCATTTGAATCTGTTATAATTATTTTTCGCTGACTTCACATTCCAATTCGTGTATGTTATATCACTATACTCTTCTATCCATTACTTTATATCGTTTTCCTCCAAAATGTTGGCTCGGTAAATTTGCTCACCACATTGAAATTGTTTAAATGATCTAGGCAAACTCATCTTGCATGTTTAAGCACAAGAACACATGAAGCAACGGCGAAATAAACCGCATCCGCCGCAAAATTGTAGCTAAGAGGAACACGAAGGAGGTGGACAGCTGATTTAATATAAAAACCACGCCAAACGCATGGCAACATTCGGACCTGATACTCAGCACTGTTTAACATTTTGACCTTAGATTCGGCACTCCACATAGTATTATACCATTCTGACCTGAGGCTTAGCACCGTTCAACATTCAAGTACCGATTTCGGCACTCCGCATCAATTGGCAGTCCGAATTCAAACGAACCAATGAAATATGCCTAGGTGCCGAATCCTATACCGGAATGTTTAGATGCGCCCCGGGCGACGAAAGCTCACGCTACGCCACTGGCCTACATCAAAGTTTACTTCAAGCACTAAAAAATGCAGTTTTATAGTTGGTGGTGAAATCATACTGACAGGTGAAAGAAGTAGGTTTGGAAGACTACAAACCAACATTGCAGATCATTAAGCCAAAGGAAACAGCTCAAATCAACATAGTTTCAAAATGATAACTTATTGTAACCATACCTTGAACGCTTTGGTCATCAAAACGAAAGACACATCAGAGATATTTTGAGTCGCGAGATCGACCTCAAAGTGACCTTAGACAGCGAAATATGTGAGGGTTGTATTTATGGTAAAATGCATCGGAAAAAGTTTGGAACGAGAGAAAGAGCAAAGGTACCAGGAGAACTCTTACACTCAGATGTTTGTGGGCCTTTTGAAAAATCCAAAAGTAACTAAAGATACTCCGTGCTCTTCAAGGATGATTTCAGTCGTTATCGTTACGTTTACTTTCTGTAAAAAAAATCTGAAGTTGCGAAAAAACTGACAATTATGTTAACTGAAGCAAAAACAGTAGGACATACAGTAAAAGAGCTACTCTCCTATAATGGTGGAGAATTTGACAATGGTCAAGTAAATAGACCCATAAATCACAATGTCTTAAAAATTTAAATAAATGTCAAATAATCAAAAACAGAATTTCCGGTATCTCCAAATCAGTATCAATAAATTGAAAAGGGAACTAATTAACGTTTAATATTATATTAGGTGTTTCGTCATCAAGCCTGTGTTATCTCTTAAATCAATGAACTTACTTAAAAGAGCGAGGCCAAGTAAGTATAAATGATTTATGGCATTCTTGAACCAAAAAAAAAAAAGATATATTGACCTCGATAAATTAGGATATTGCGACATAATTATTCGATTTTTTTAGACTAAAAATGATAAAAATCTCAAGGAAATTGCATCATCTTAATTGTCATGGACAGAGAAAATTGGGGGGATCGATTTAATACAAATACCGCGGTTTTAGAAGAGGAAGGCAGTTGTTAGTTGTCAGTTGAGAGATGAGTTCGCAGTCCAGTCCAGTTTGAGTTAAAGTTTACAGTACCAAATGAGCCTGTCCGGTTGAAATTCGCGGAAAGTCTGTTATGGCCTCGGGGAAGGTCTTTGAAAAGTACGGAAAATTGTGAAAGAACATTTAAAGGCGTTCAATAATTATGTGCGGGCTCTAAGTAATCAAAAGAATTAAATTATATTAGTTTTGTGTTTTATGGACAAAATGTAAGTACTCTATAGTGACAAGATTTATTTTGAATATAAATGATGAACATGACTTTGTGTGATTAAACTTTGAATTTTAATGCCTAAAAACTTGAGTGATTTTGACTAGTAAAACTTTCTGACTTTTACCAATGATTCTGAATGACAAGAAGTGAATTATCAATGACTTTAAAGCCTAAAAACTTGAGTGAATTTTACTAGAAAAACTTTGACTTTATGATTAACTGTGGAACTTTATTGCATAAATATTAATAACTCGAGTGTTTTATAAATGGAACATTATTGCATAACTTTAATTGCCTTCAGATATAATGACATTCTAATTTAATTGTGCAAAGAAAATATGAAGGGAATTTATAATGCACTTAACATAACATAAATAGTATCAATTTGAGTAGGGATTATTAAAGAAGTTTGATCTGGATTGTCCAATTGAAAATTAAGGGCTATAGTAACGAACTATAAGAATTTAAATAATTTTGTATGTTAGCCAGGATGGCGAAAAATAGTAATTGTTCTAATTAAATGGAATAGGAAATTTTGAAAAGAATCTTGATGTTCATGAAATAGAATTGTCTTAAAATATTGGAAAGTTGTTAAAGGAAACTTATGATAGTAATTTGTTCTGTTAAAAAGGAAATGGGATGTGTCGAAAAGAAACTTGTGCATGAAATAAGATTGTTGACGGTTATCATTCAATGTAAAGGAGTGGTTAGTTTAGGAACTGTTGTCCTTCATAAGATAAAACTGCTGACGATAATCATTAAACGTATTGAAAAGGTTTATTTGAAATTTGTTATTCATCAAGAGACATTGATGATCTTAAGTGCCGAACTTTTGAACTAGGGATTTTATTTTTCAAGTAGAAATTATTGTAAGGTTTTATAAGAATAAGTTAGTAATACCTATATTGATAGACAAATACGTAATTATTTTGGGTTTTTCATAAGCAGGTCCAGTAAAGGACTTAGAAATTTTAAAGAATTTATATAATTAAGTGAAGGGTAGTTTATTAGGAATGAATCGGAAGTATTGAAATGAGTTAACTCATAAGTTATGAGGAATAGTAGGAATAGGGCATTTCTTTATTAGTAGGGATATTTCAGTGGTCCGTAATAATAACAATTTTAGAACGGATGTGAAGTAGAGTACTTGGGGCGTTTTGCTACAAGTAAGAAAAATTCTACAAGAAAGTGGAATCAAACAGAGACTCGTAATGCCTTATACAGCAGAGCAAAACGGTTGTGCATAGCGAGATAATCGTACTATCGTTGAAACTGGTTGATCCATAATGCATACTAATGAAGATCTTTCACAAATTTTTTTGGCTGAAATAATAAATACATCGGAGTACATTTTGAATAGGACTGGTAATTCTAGTATCGGAGGAAAATCTCCATTTGGACTGTGGTATGAGAAAAAGCCTTCTTTAAAAATCATGAGAATTATTGGAACATCCTGTTATGCCCATGTACCAAAGTCAGGAAGAAAGGAAATTGATAAAAAGGCAGTGAAAGGCATACTTGTAGGATATGACCAAGATGATGGATATCGGATTTGGTGTGAAGAATCTGAGAAACTAGTCAGATCGAGAGATGTGATATTCGACGAAAAACTCATAACTTCAACGTTGCCATTGTTGGAAGACCCTGTTGGAACTTCTCAGCAAAACAATTGTAAGATTGTCAGAAGCAGGGAAGGTACTCCATAACAAGAAACTAAAGAAAATAATGGACAAGACGGCGAAGAAGATGATAAATTGGGGAAGCACAGTGTTTCTGACATTTTAGAATTACCAGATAATGACATTTCCGAAGAAGTCACAATGTACCGAGTAGACAACTGAGAGATAGAAATCAGATACAAAAGCCTGCCAGGTTTGAAGGCTTCACTATCATGGTTGCTGCAGACATTATGGAAATAAATGAGCCAATTACGTACCGAGAAGCTATGTCAAGTAATAGAGCAAATGACTGGAAAATGGCTATGGGAAGAGAAATAAAGTCTTTAGAAGAGAACTGTGTTTAGACTTTACGAAAGCTACACAATGGTAAGAAGGCTATATTAAATGAATGGGTGTACAAATTAACATACAATCCAGATGGCTCTATAGATAAATTCAAAGCCAGACTAGTCGCAAAAGGTTATTCACAGAAGAAATATTAAGATTATGATGAGACATTTAGCCCACTTGTTAGATTTGCTACAATACGATCTGTTTTGAGTATATCTGCCAGTGAAAATTTAAGTCTAAGCCAGTTTGATGTATGTACAGCATTTCTATATGGTGAGCTTCAAGAAGAAGTATACATGAAACAGCCAGAGAGCTTCAATGATGGTACAGATAGGGTTTGTCATCTAAGAAAGAGCCTATATGGACTTAAGCAAGCTCCTAGATCCTAGATGTTGGAACAGAAGAATAACGATAACGGATTTTATTCTATGGTTTCAAACAGAGCGATGCCGATCTATGTCTCTTCATCATGAGGGAAGGTACAGAAATTCTTATCTTAATTTTATATGTGGACGATGGGTCTACTAGCCTCAAGCAATGAGGAAATGAAAAAATATTTTCTACAACTAAAGATACTTAGAGTTTAAAGTCACGATAAAGCCTGCATCATATTTTTTGGGTATGGATATCATGAAGTCAAAGAATGGATCAGTTATCATAAATCAAAATGCATATGCCAAGAAATTGTTCAAAAAATTTAGTATGAACAATTGCAGACCCGTCAAAACTCCAATTGTTAAGGATAATTCTCCTTCAGAAAGAAGCCGAAATATCAAATTTTTCATATAGAGAGGCTGTTGGAGCATTACCTACTTTACCTGATGTCAGGATCAAGACCAGACATTTCATACGCAGTCAGTGTGGCGTCAAGATGTTTGGAAAATCCAACTCACAAAGACTTTGTCTAATAATAAAGAGAATTTTCCGTTGCATTCAATTTACACTCAATTATGGTATCACTTACAGGCCAAGAACCAGAAGAGGATACCTTCAAGGTTTCAGTGATGCTGATCATGGAGGGGATATAAAAACACGACGCTCCACAACAGGTGTGGTATGTGTTTATGTTGGAGGTGCTATATCCTGGATGAGTTAGAGACAACCTTCAGTTGCCATTTCTACAATTGAAGCGGAGGTCGTTATAGCTAGCGAAACTTCAAAAGAACTTGTATGGTTAAAAAGATTATATAAAGAAATAATAACACTGAAAGAAATTTCAGAGGTATTAGTTGACAACGAAGCAGCTATTCGTTTGGCATAAAATCCTGAGCACCACAAGAGAACCAAGCACATTTAGATTCGACATTTCGTTGTGAGAGAGCTTGTCTTAGAAGAAACTTTGAGTGTACACAAAACGTCTAAAGAAACTCAAGTTGCTGATATAATGACAAAAGCCTTGTTGAAACCAAGACATGTCATTTTATGTGACAATATGGGCCTAACGAAGGTGTTGATGAACATTCTAAATACATCTTTATGGAAGTCGACCAGTCATTTATTTATTATATTTTAAAAAGGTTTTTCTACAAACGTATTAAAAATGAAACTTTTAACACCCCCTCGAAGCATTAAAAATGTTACTTTATCGCACTAGTGTTAAAAGTCTTTAAGGCACTAGTGTTAAAAATGAAACATCAAAATTTGAAAGCAAACGTCAAAAAAAGTTTGTATTTTTAATTTTTTACATTAATTTTAATGGTAAAATTTGAACAACTGAGGAAGCTCCATCGGCCGCCTCCTCTATATTTTTCAAGGGATTGATGCAACCCTCTTTTTCTTGTGTATTTTGTTGCATTTTTAGCAAAAAGCCTACTGACCACGATAGACCATACGACAGACTTTTAAGAAACTGACGAGACATTTCATTACCTGTAAAACAAGGTGCTGGTTGTTTGAATTTTTTGACAAATATCAAATTCATTAATTTTACGTAGGAAAGATGCTTCCAATTTATTATTCATTTGAAAATCCAATTTGTCACTGGTTATTGCTTGTTATTGCCGTTTGTAGAAAAAATATTGTATGATATTTGTGTTAAAAGTATTTTTAAGGCACTTACGTGAATTGCAGAATTCGCTTCGCTCATTCTGCAAACTTTCACATGCGTGCCTTAAAAATGTACTTTTAACACTTATATCATAAATAACTATTATGACAGAGTGTCAATTAATTAATAACTTTTGTACAATCAAACTTTAACAAGAACGACCTCATTCCTTAAAACCATTGATATGATTTCTGAAGATATTCAAATTTATACTCACATCAATATACATATATTTGTATTTTGTTTTTCACACTTTCTTAATTTCCTTTCCTTAACGCGAATATCCCACTTACTTTGGTTTGTGTTTACTATTTTATATATCCTCTAAAATAATACCGAAGCTCCGGCATCCCGTTTGGAGGAGGAAGCTTTAATCCCAAAGCCCTTGAGTATACTCTTTAGTGTTTCCCCGAAGACGTTTTTGTGGCAAAGGCGGCAGATTTAACCCCCCCTCAAATAGGCCATCAGTCAAACGCTTCATCCTCGACCTAATCTCTTCTCTATTTTATATATTATCGGGAAGCTGGGGCACTGTTTATCGATTAATGAACAAGGGGGATGTTGGTAAGTAGCCCAGGAAAAAAAAATGTATCTTCAAATCTAGTTTTATATTTCCTGGTAATATTTTTGCCTAAAATATAATAAGTCTTTCAACACAATTAATTAGTAAGATACAGCTAGGTAGGACATATAGGTGTATGTCGGGTTATGGTTATATGTTCAACTTTACTTCAGTTTTCTTGCATCATTTCTTGACTGTTTTTAATCAATGAAAGATAAGAATTCCAAACATATTTTCAAAGACAAATTCTTCAGAAAAATCCCTCTATATCTTTTTTCCGTTGTGCAAAAGCTAGAAAATCGGTGAATGTTTGTTCGGGACGTCCGGAAGAAAAGCCACAGTAATTTTTCAACCAGTAATCCTACTTCCCCAGTTTATTTACTCGAGTATAGCCGGGTATTACTCTTGTCGCTTACGGAAAAACCCTCTGGAGAAAAAAAAAAAGAGATTTCCCTTTTGCCCTAATGCTACACATTTCACTCCATTAATAATGGTTATAAATGAAAATATTGGGAAGGGATTTTGGTTTGATAAAGTGATATTTTTTCAAATCGCTTGTATGCATGCAGGTAAGGTAAGGAGAATTTATATCTGATAAAGATATATTTTTTGATAATAATGGGTTAAAATGTCGGAGAAGGTTTAGAAGTCTATAAGGATCCAGATTTTTACAAAGAAGCTAAACAATAAGTAGAAGCATCCTGGGCCTCAAAGCCTAGGATGATCTTGGGTTTTGAGGCAAATTGATGTAAACACCGTTTTTCCAAATAGTGACCTGAGAAACTTCATTAGAGTAGGTGGGTACCTGGAAGGGTACCAACTGATAAGACATACTTGACGGTCTTTGTATGGATTGGAAGAGGCTTCAATTGGTGCGATCAGAGTTCTAATAACTTTATAGATTTCGAAGATCCAAACATAATTTTTGTTTATTTATATGAAGAAGGAATTAAATGAGAAAAAAATCCCCAAAAAGGATTATTCTGGAGCATTCAATATCATACTCTCAGATTGACTTAAAAGTCCAATAGAATAGAAGTGGATGTTCAAGAAAACACAAATCTTTGGAACAAAGTTCAATGTAGGCACATTGGATGAGTGGAAGAATAGCCATTGGCTAAACTTCGCCACCTGTGTTCTGTATGCGTGAATCATATATTATATTATATTATATATTATTATGAATGTATGAATATGCAAATAAAGACGTTTATTATTATTATTATTATTTCCTTATCGAGTAGATCTGACATATTTCAAGTGAAGCCGGCTTCATCAACAACTTCCCTAGGAGAAATTTTCTTATTTATTATGAAGATGTTTTTGAAATAGGATATGTTACTGGCAGAAATACAACATTAACTTACCGATAAGCTTTATAATCTACAACCTCTGAACATCTTGCACTTGTATCAAGTACATAAAGTTTTGATAAGTTTACTTTTTTTGCGTCATCTCATACACCAAATCTCACATAAAAGAAAAGCAAAAGCTGCTTTTACAATATTGTTCCGAGCAAAGTCAGCAGCAGCGAAGCTTGAACAAACAAAGAATCCAATTACGCCTTTTTGCATATGCCCCTCGTTATTATCTAAAAGCAAAATCCACCTATTTCGTGTTAAGTACTACTTCACTGACTCCATTGTCCTTTTTTTTATTTACTTTAAAAGCTTTGCTGGTTTGTAATCCTGATAGCACAGAGATTTTTTGGCCATCAAGAACTACACTTACTATTCAGCAATGGAAGGATTAGTTTTGTTTCAGTTTCGGTGTAGTAAAACAGAGCTCGACCCGCACATTGAGTTAATAATTAATTAATTTACCCTCAATTAAACGCGGGAGTTAGGATTATTGTCACCTGCGTCACATTGTAAAGGGTTGGTTAGAGATTTATTACTAAATCCAGTTTAATTAATCCATTTGATTGGGATTTAGGTTTAAATAATTTAGATTAGGGATTATGTTAGTAATGGGAAGTAAATATTCAAAAACAGATAGATCGACTATAGACGCCATATAACTGAAAAAACCATCGAATTGAACAAGCCAGCGTTTAGGTGTTTTATAGACCGAGATAAAACAAAGCGGAAAGGTTTATCGAATGAGAAATGAAGAAACAAAGATTCCTATACACTATGACATAGGAAAAGAAACCAAGGACGTTATAGCCTTAGTTTCATTGCAGTGATAGCTCATATCGAGGTTTATTGTAACAGTCATTGTAAAACGGTAAAACCATTGTAAACCATAGAATTTATAATGACTTTATAGTCCTAACCCTCGATTTGTGGTGCTATCAACTACAATGAAACAGACTATAGACATACCTGCAAGATTCCGGATCCGGATATCGTAATAGTCTTGGATAGCCAGAGAAAGAAGAAGGGCTTAGAGAGATCATATATGTAGAAAGAATGACTGACGACTGATTGGCAAAAATCGCCAAAAACCAGAAGCCTAATAGCTCCAGGTTACCTGGAAGAATATTTCGGAAGAAATTGCGAAATGCTTAAATTTTTGTTGAAGATTTTTGTAATATTTAATATTCAAATATGGTCTGCTGCTTTCCAGCGTCAATAAGCTTGATGGAACCAAATTTAGGCACTGGAAATTTCAGATGAAATTGCCCTTAAAGGCTAAATGTATTAATGGGGTAATATATGGGACTCTTCTTAGGCCTAACAACTCCCAAACTGATGAGCCTACAACATGGTACAACGAAGATGGACGATGGACGCTGATCAAATAACATTGATAGAAAGTTGTGGAAATGCGAAAGATGTTATGTCTGCGTTAGAGTCAATTTTTGAACTGAAGTCAGAGTCAAATAAGATGATACCTACTTTACGAGCATTTTTACCAATATAAGATGGCTACAAATGATAATATAGTACAGCATGTTTCGAAGATACAGAATCTTGCGGAACAAATAAAAGATGCAGGTGACGACATAAGTAATATGGCAATTATGACGAAAATATTGAGTACCCTGCCTATTAAGTATAAGATCATAAGGCAAGCATGATTGTCATTAGAATTTCACCAAACAATCAATTGATAATTTAAAGGCTTGACTTTTGATTGCAAAGAGTAGGTACCTAATCACCAGAATTACGAGGAAACCGAACAAGCTCTGACATCAATGTTCTTTAATAAGAAAAAGCAAGAAAATGAGAAGCCGAGAGGCCCTTTATGTTTTAATTGTAGAAAGAGAGGCCACTTCTCAAAATACTACAAAGAAAAGAGAAAGAAGCAAGATGAAAACCTTAGAAAACGAGAAAGTCCCAAAAATTACAAATACGAGACAGCGTTCAATGTTGAAGTTGAAGCAAACAGTGTTATTTTTGAGAATGAAACCTGGATCATGGACACCGATGCCTCTGCTCATATGACATAATGTTGGACTTCTTTCAAACGTAAGGAAATGGTCAAGAAGGACTTGGTTGCAGGTGTAAACTTTAGTGATGTTGAGAATTTTTTTCTAAGAGTCTTTCCTAATGGGGAAACAGCATAAAATGCCCTTTAAGGAAAATCAAGAACATATGAAACTAGGGATCGGTGAGAGAATCTACAGTGATGTGTGCGGGCCTATTGCAACTCCTTCGGTAAAAGGAATGAGATATTGTCTGTCGATTTTAATCTGATACTCGGGCGGAATGTGAGCTGGTTACCTGACGTTACACCTGTTTTTGCCATATGAAACACCCCCTCGCTCCTCATACGGAAAGTGTCAGTTAAAAATCGACGAATAATACCTTGTAACTTTTAAAGACGAAAAGAGTGGTTATCGTGTAGTATACTTTAGTAAGCACGAATCGGACGTGTATGAGTGCTTTAAGAGTTTCAATGCAAAAATTACAACAAAATTTGGATATTCGGTAAAAGTTTTGCATAGGTACTGCTACTGACGGTGGCACCGAGTAGTGATATCAAAAACTACTCAAGCGAAGAAGGTATAGAACATGAGGTAACAACGTCGTATTCCCCTCCACAAAAAGCGAAAAACTCATGTTCATTATGGATATGATAGAAATTCTACGAACTTTTCAATCCCATAACAAGAAAAGTTATTATTTCAAGAAATGTGGTGTTTAATGAAAATAGGCAAAGTGGTATGAACACATTGAAAATAGAAATTGTTAATGATGACGTAATTGATTTTAGCGAAGTGGAAGTAGAAGTTGGAAATCAGGTTCAACAAGAAGTGGAAGAAATCGAGCAAGAAGAAACTTATGAGCATGTTGGAGAAAACCGTGAAATGCCAGATCTTTAGACGACAGAGAAATGTTCGCATATCATGATTTTCACTTGAACTATGTAGAAATTGACATTCCAGACTTCTCTGATGATGCTATGAAGAGCAAAGAAACTAAAAAATGGAAAGAGGCGATTAATGAAGAGTATGATGTTTTGTCTAAGAACAACACATGGATAATGGTAAAAACTCCAGAAAATAGGAAACCTATAGAGTCTAGGTGGGTTTTTCGAGTTAAAGAAATTAAGACGGCACAGTCTCAAGATACAAGGCGTTAAAAGATATGCACAAAGGGAGAGCATAAAGTGCGACAAGTGAGTGAACCTTGGACCTTGGAACGTATGAAGTAGCAGAGGGGAAGCCGAAAACCTATACTATACGACGCGACGGGTCCTCGACGTGGTGCATTGCGAAAATTGCGGTTACCCTGACGCGACGACCCGCGTATATGTATATTTAATTTCGGGCCAATCAGGAGGGTTCTGTCCGCATTCCTTCCACACAGGTTCACTCATTTGTTGCACTTTAAATTATAATGAGATTTATGCTCCAACAACAAGATTTGATTCAACAAGAGTGTTGCTTGCCATTGCGAATATGAAAGATTATGAATTTGAGCTGTTCGACATAAAAACTCCCTTCTTATATGGCGAACTCGAAGAAAATATAGACATGAAACCACCACGCGGATTGGACTGTAAAGAAGGTTTTGTTTGCGAAAAAAAGCCATTGTATGGCTTGAAACAAAGTCCAAGATGTTGCAATAAGAAATTCAGCACTTTTCTACTAAACTTTGGTTTTAAAGCTTCGACAGCATCAGACAAATGTGTCTACACAAGGTCCTGCTTGTGATATACGTAGATGATGGTTTGATATTCTCATCTCAAACATCAGTGATACAGTTTTAAATGAAATAAATGATTGTTTTAAGATTAAAATTGCACAAGAAGGAAATTATTTCGTTGGAATCGAAATAAAAAGTGACTTAGAACAAGGCAAGATGTCATTAGATGTTCTTAAAGCAGTAAAGCTATACAATAAAAGATAAGACGATTTGCGATGGAAGATGCCAACCTAGTGAGCATGCCAGAAGATCAGCATACAAACTTAGCAGTGATGGAAGACCCCAAACTGATAGATGTTGAAGTTCCATACAAGTAAGCAGTGGGCTCTCTGATGTTTCTAGCCACTGTTGCAAAGCCAGATATTTCCCATGCGGTGGGAATGGCATGCAGATTCCTGAATAAAAATCATTGCATTGAGTTTGACAAAAAGGGAAACACAAACCTTTGCGGTTCTACTGAGTCTGACTATGCTAGTGATACTGAAACAAGACGTTCAACAAATGGCATGTACAAGTTATGCAACGGACCCATAACAAGAGACAGCCAAATAGTTACATTGTCAACAACTGAGGCTGAATACGACGCTGCTTCACAAGCCACCAAGGAAGCCATCTGGTTGCAAAAGTTATTAGTTGTTGACATTCACGAAGAAGTCATCAAACCAACAACTTTAAATGTTGATAACCAGATATCCATGAAATTAAATAATACTAAACCCAGAATTTCACAATAGGATAAAACATATTGATGTCCAGTATCACTTTGTGAGAGAAAAGTATGAAGCTTTAAATATTGTATATATGAGAACAGCAGGCAAATATATTCGCGAAATCGCTTCCAAAAAATATATTTCAGGAGCTTCGGAAGAAACTTGGTATCATTGAAATTATTCAGACATAACAAAAGGTGGGAGTATTATTATTAATATTTTTGTAATCTTTAATATTTAAATATGGTCTGCTGTACACTTTGTTTTTGACACGTCGATACTGATTTTTTACTTGTTTTTGTCTGTCGATAGTTGTCATACCGCATAATATCAGTTGTTGTTTTTCATATTTCATAGATTAGTTTACACAAAGGGGCATTTTGATTTCATATTCTGTTCATAACAACTACATTATGTGCATGCTCTAAGTAATCAAAAGATTTATTTTATTAGAATAATTTAGTGAAAGTAAGGGAAAAATTGTAGGAATTTAAGACTTTAGCATGTAACCTTTTATTGTAATGACTCTGATTCAAAGTGAATTGACTATGGAACGTTATTGTAATTTATTTGATTTTGGATAGCAGTGGTGAGGGTTATAACCGTACGATTATAGCTCTTGATAACCCAGTTACAAATGATTACTTCCTAGAAAATCCTTCAATTAAAAAGGGTTTTTAAGAACTATAATTAGAAGTATTGAAAAGATTCAATGAAAATGTGTAATGATGATATTGTTCTGTCGAGTAAATGATTTTTGGTTGAATATTTTATGTACTATTCAAGTAGTGCTCTATTAAAGATTTATTTATATTTCAAAAATTTTCAGGAGTATTAGAAGGATTTGATAATGATATTTTTATTGAATATTATCGCTCAGTCTAATGAAGGGAAAATCTTGGAGGTTGTTTGATATTGAAATGAGAAAATATATTTGATTTCACTCTGGAGTTGTTGTTAGCAAATAAGAACAGGTGGCTCTAACAGTTGGCAAATTTGGAGTTTTAGATTAGGTAAGTATTTTTTTTAGGTTCTATTAATTTTATATATAGTTAATAAAATCATATGTATGAAAACCTTACTACAGTTGTTTCTCTCATTTGCAAATAGATCCCCTCCACAATTTCATTTGTAGCTACTAGCTACCCAAGGAAATAAAAGCAAATACCACACAAATATTACTGAAAATATTGAATCATAACATCTCTATAGTAAAAATATGAACCAATTTGGACGGAAATCCGCCACAGGCCTTTATATCTGGAAATTCATAATTATACAGTATTCTATAGTAAATACACAGAGATAAACAAGACAAGGAACGGAACAGGACCGGCTTACAGCACCTCTACAGCAACAAGAAGATCAGAGATAAAAAGAGAAACAAGAAGACGAAAACCGAATACAGAAAAAAAAAACAATTAAAGAAGAAGCCCGAACACAGAATGAAAGGCAAGAAAAAGAAGCCCGAAACCGGATTCATCTCTTAAGAACACACTAGACAGAATGCAATAGAAGAAGTGCGTGAAGAAGTTGAGAGTGATCGTCAAAAAGTTGGAACTTTCCGCCAAGAAATGAATAGTTCAGAAAAAAAAAAGAATAGTGTATGTTCGAATTTGGAACTTATCGTCCTTTGGAACATTTTTGTGATTCGAAGATTACTTTCGCCATGTTGGGTTACTACAGGCTACTATCCATAGAGAAAAAAATCTTAAACACACCTAAGAGCCAATTTCATTTTAGAAACGACTATTCCATTTTTCTGGATAAGTTAATGTCAGATGCATATGGAAGGCCTAGTTCACACTGGACGTTGAAAAAAAAAATCTGAATCTAGCTAGAAGCTCTTCTGATTATGTGAGATTCAATGACAAGTTTCTAGGGCTGGCGGGTACATGGAATGAACTTCAATAATTTATCTAATTCAATAAATGCTGAATTTTCAGGAGTCAGAATCGCAACTCTTTCCTCTTTATTTGGATCCCAAATTCAGAATATAATTTCATCCAATACTTAAACACCAATTTATAAAACTCAGGAATTGGAAGTTTAAGAAACTTGAGACATGTGACTCATAAAACTCAGTTCGTAGCACAAAATATTTTCGGTTTCCTTCCTAATCCTATGGTAGACTAGATCTAAAATCCCTTTATTCAATAAATTCTTAGGTAATTAATTTTTAGTAAACTAAATATTTTTGGGTACCTACATAACAGAAACTTCAGTGAGATCTGAACTCTGTTTGGTAACCATTGTCATATGCTATGAGATGTAATCTGGAATCATTACAAATTGGAGTATATGTATTGATTAAATCGAGAACCAGTCAACGTTGTTAACAAAGCAACATGGCGCTTGAAAAATTTGGCACAAAATGGCGGAACTCGCGCAAGCGCTCTATGGTTCATGTTCAATAATCAATAACGAATAATTGCAATTGTATATGAAATGAATAATAAATTTTATGTCAATGTTTTATTTATCCTCCACAATCTACAATAGTTTAAATTTGTCGTGTTACTGCTCGCACCAGGCATTTTAAAATTGGCTCATTTGCTCTCTAATATCAAACTTCTACTCTACTCAAGCTTTCTACACCTCTGGAATCTATATAAATGAATCAGACTTACCATTATATTTCAAATTAGCCGTAGAGGCGGTAAGTTTATAATTCGAAGTGTTGGAAGCCATGACGTAGAACTCTGGGATGCTGGACGACTGATTCTGGATCCCGTCTGGACGAAATTCCATCCAGCTTGGCAAAAAGGTCATTCGGTAGAGGTGACCTAGATAAAGGGGTGGCGCGCGCTCCGATGACGTCAGAAGTTCGAGGGTGGAGCTTTTGGACCGCCCACGCCGTTCGGGGGCGGCAGTGAGTTTTTATGATGAAAACTCCGGAACGAGGGGGGTGGGAAGAGGGATGTAGGTGCCGTCTGTTTTTATTGAAATTATGGAGATTCCGCTTCAGGCGAATGGGACGTTTGAAAAAGTTGCGGAAAGTTTCAAATATTGCAAATGATGAAAAACTTATATGGAATAAGAAGGCATGTTGAAGCATTAAACTACCTATGCAAAAAAAAAAAAAAACCAAAAATATAAAATTGCTTTGCGTTAGATCGATTGGAACACAGTTAACAATTTTTGATTGAATTGTCGAATGCGAACGTAATAAGTAGGTACACTTTGATAACAACATTTTTATGAAATTAATGCCGAGGAATAATATATACCTAACGTTTAATCATTTTAATGTGGAAAATCTAGGAAGTATGTTAACATACTTGTTGAGACTACTGAAAGCTTGCTAAAATCGAGATTGTGTTTACATAAATCAAATATTGATTCATGGACTGCAACGTCAGATAGGTACCTATAAGTATAATATTATCTAGATATAGATTAAGCAACCTTTTTATTTGGGATACACTTTTTGAACTTTTGAATTTCTTTTATTGCCTCATTATTTCAATGTTATAATGACTTGTTTTAGTATTTCTCTGAAGTTCAACCCTTAAATCAAACTCTGTTCTACGTTTTCTTCATTACTTGTTTATTCAATCGTGTGTTAATTCTAAGTGTACAGGATATGAGTTCGTTGCCATCGAACTCGAAACTTAACAGCTAAGCAATATGGATATATTATGAAATATTCTAGTATAAGCATAACACATTGATACAATACTATACAGGGTGTAGAGTACCACACTACACCTCCCCCCGGATTTTCAAAATAATTTTTCAATTCTTGATTGCAAAATAATTTCCTTTGCTCCGGCAGGAACTGCAATCTGGAAAGCACAACATCCTGCGAAGTATCAATACAATTTTAAATTTTACATAATTATCTATTTTTTCCATTACTATAATAATAATATACCTCTATAAGAAAGCTACAATACCTATAACAGAAAATTACTAATTACTAAGTACCAGGCCTGGTTGGGATTAATACTATACCTACATTACTATACTAACTATTTTATATATAATTTAGTTCTGTTTTAATGAATCAACTCAACTTTATTGTTTTTCAAAATTTTTACATTCGGAGTTAAATTCTCTAATACTTCATATGGCCTAAGAAACATGGACTTGAAATCTTATTCCCTGTCTCGTTTTTTACCAAGATCGTATCGCCTTTTTTGTAGTTTTTGGGGTTAACTGTTTTGTCATATGTCGTTTTTCGTTTTTCTTTTGACTTAAATTAGTTCTTGCGTCGTCATGTGCTTTTTGGAGTCGGTATTTTAGTTCAATAGAATAATTGTCAAAGTTGTATATGGGTTCGATAGTGTTATTCAAATTACTTGGAATAAGGCAATTTCGGCCAAATACAAGTTCAAATGGAGTATATTTCGTTTCCGTATGAACTGTTGTGTTGTAACTAAAACACCAATATTGAATCCATGTACTCCAAGCATCGTCATGATTCTGGGTCTGATTTCTGAGATACGCACCTAAAACTTTATGTGAGTTCTCCAGAGCACCTATACTTTCATGATGGTACGCGGTTGATTGTATTTGATTAATTTTTAGGAGATTGCAGACCTCGTTCATTGTTATCGATATGAACTCAGAGCCTCGGTCAGTTGCAATTTCCAGAGGAATTCCGTACCGTAAGACAAAATTTTCTACAAAACTTTTAGCAACCGTTTCCGCGTCTTTTGACATAATAGGATATGCCTCTACAAATTTCGTTAATTCGCACTGAAGTGAGAGAATAATTGAAAAATCGTTAATATCTTTTGGTAGAGGCCCGATAATGTCTAAATATACTTTTTGGAAGGGATAGCTTGCCGTTGACGTTATTGACATAGGTTCCTTAGTATAGTGGTTTGTATGTTTAAGTCTTTGACAACTATCGCATCTTGATACAAATTTCCTAACATCTTTATCAAGGCCTTTTATTATACATAAACGGGGAACCGTCCAATTAGAGTCTTTCTTTATTTCTTTGGCTAGCCATTGTATAAACTCTTCATTATTTTTATTTTTTATGATTACTACTTCACAAATATTCAAATTCTTACCTATTTCAATCAAATCTCTCAACATCTCGTCTCGCGCCGATGTCGATCGAGTATTTTGATTAACATAGTACAAGACTGAATCTATGTCAACGAAAAAAAAATTTCCCACATTATAAGTTATATTTTTAGCTAATTTCGTAATTGCCTCAAAAGTTGTTAATACTAATTCGGTACTATTTTTTGGTTTTTTAAGAATTTCTACGACGTCCGGTTGATCAAGCCGAACATTCATAGAATTATCTTGTTCATCTAATATTGTTTTAGTTTGTACTCTAGTCATAACAGCAATTATTTTCCCGTACATGCCTTTTAGTTCTTCAGACGGTATTACTATTCTCGATAAAGCATCGGCGGTAACATTCTCACATCCTTTCACATACTCAACGTGAAAATCATACTCTTCTAATCCTAGGCGGAATTTTGTTAAACGGCTAGAAGGGTCTGTAAGGTTGAAAAGGTAAAGAAGTGGTTTATGGTCTGTCCGTATTTTAAAGTGGCGTCCATATAAATATGGACAAAAAAGTCGTACTGCCCAAAATATTGCTAAGAGTTCTTTTTCTATCGTAGGATAGCTGGTTTCGGCTTTGTTTAAACTTCTACTCGCATATGCAATTGGTTTGTTATTTTTATTAGAAAGAACTGCACCAATAGCTGTGTTTGAAGCGTCTGTTTGAAGTATAAACTCATTTTCATGCGAAAAGTCAGGGTAGTCTAGAACTGGGGGTCCGCTCAGTGCGTTTTTGAGGAAATTGAAGGAACTTTCACACTCTTTTGTCCATTCGAATGTAGCGTATTTTCTACATAATTTGTTTAAGGGGACTGTTTTTTCAGCAAAATTTGGAATGAATTTTCTGTTAGCACTAGTGGATGCTGATGAAATTTAGGGATATATTTCAGGCTTTTGCTACACCACGCCAGTTATTATTTTATTATTATTTATTTTAGCAATACATTTATGAATTTACGGTATCGATCATGACTGATGGTGGGTACTGAGTCAAGAGGGGGATCAACATTCTAAAGATTTTTCTGTAGTGTTTGTCAATGTTCTCCTCTCTCTCGCGACTTGAGAACAGTAGTCCTGTTCTGCTATGGAACCTGGAGATGAGAATTATTTTCCTTTAGAAAAGTTTGTTATTTGTTGATTTTAGAGAATTATCGTGGGAAGATAAGCCGCTTAGGAGACTTTCCCCACTACTCATTTTTGTGTCTAAAGCTATAGTTTTTTCATTAAGTCTACTGTCCTGAATGCTTGTCTTTCTAGCATATTCCTTTTCTGGAATAGTTGCTGAGTTAGATATGATAGTATACTAATGGGTTGGTGCTGACACTAGTGTATTTCGGAATTCCAGAGAGATGATTACTTTTTGGGTTAGATGGCATAATGCTTTGTCAATTTCAATAACTGTGTAAGCTGAAGGACAAGTAATTTGGTATTCCTTCAGTATTGTTTTGATTTGGGAATAGTTATTGATGGTCCGATCGGGGGAGTTGTTGCGCTGACGCAGGTTACCTATCTTAAGACTAATTGTGATCTACACGCATGTCGTCGTTAACGGCTATATTGTGTGAGACATTTTTAGATAAATATATCTACAGAATTTCTTAATTCACATTGTGGAAATGAGTTGGCTCCCGGAAGGTGTAAACTCTAACCGATACTCAAACGCAAAATTTAAATGTAGGTCTTAGATCAAGAACTAAGAGATACAACAAGCGCTAACAGCCGAAGATCCTACTCTATCTATCTATCTGTTTAAACAAGTGAACTATACGGAACTGAACAATTACTTTAACAGTATTGACTGGAATCTGTGTTTAAGCAATAGTCATAGAGGTAATAGTGACTCTAACAAAGCGGTAGCTAGTTTGTACGAAGTTATACAGTAGGGAATTAATCAGTATGGGTATGTTCCCAAAAAAACCATCAGGGCCGACAAGTATCCCAATTGGTTCAACTCTGAGCTAAAAAAGTTAATTGCACATAAAAATCGACTCTAGAAGTACAGAAGCTTACTCTGAATCCCGGAAAGACGTGAAGTACCATAGTGGCATGTGCTACCTGTTACATGTTACCAAAGCTCAGCACTTAATTCCGTCAAATGTGTAACACTTCTGGTCATTTGGAAGATCTTTGAAGCCAGATGCAGGCTTGCCGAATCAGATGCACTATAACAATATCCGTTCTTCGAACTCTCAACAGATTGCTAAACTCTTTGCCACACACTTCAAGAATTTTTACTCTGACCATAAGGATGTTGATATCAAAGAAGACTACTCAGTCCCTTTTGGAACATACCTCTCGGGTCATCTTTTCACGGTCGAGGAAAACAGAGAAAAATTCTGGATCTCGATGTCTCGAAAAGTCCTGGATCGAATGGTCTCTCCCCAGTGTTCCTTGAGGGCAGTGGCACATCGTTAATAAAATCTCTGCTGAAGCATATTTTCCAACTTTCTTTCGATTCCAACATCATCCGTTCTATGGCTCTTTGGGTGGTCCTGAGCTTGTTAGCTGATTCAACAGTGAGTGTCGTGGTTTCCATTCCGTATGTCATCACGGGCAATGAGCAGGCAGTGAAGACCTTTCTTTTCAAATTTATTGGGATAGTTCGATTTCTCAATACCTGTGACAGTTTACCCTTGGCTGCCCATGTCAAACGAACGCGTCTGTTTACTTCGGGGGTTTGATTTTCTTTGCCTAATTTGATGCAATGTCCCGATAGACATATTCTTCGACGTTGTCAACGATTTGGTCACCTATATGCATTTGTATATTGTCAGGTGTCATGACTTTTGTTTTCTTCAAGTTCATGGTCAATCCTATTCTTGCTGATTCTCTTTGAAGTTCCTCCAACATCTATTGTAATTCCGATATATTCTGGCTAAAGAGTACTATATCATCTGCAAAACGTAGGTGGCTCAGATGCTTGCAGTCGACCTTGATGCCTTTGTTATTCCAGTCTAGAGCTTTGAAAACATCTTCCAGTGCAAGTATGAATAGCTTTGGTGAGATGCTGTCCCCCTGTCTTACTCCTCGTTTTATTTGAATTTCATTTGTTTCTATTTCTTCCGTAATTTTGGCGGTGAAAATGTTTCGAGCTGAAGAAGAAATAAATTGCTTGCGTAATTTTTTTAAGAAAAATCTTCTCATTTCTTACATTAGATAAATTGCTTAGTTCCGCGGAAGGGGTTGACAATTTGTACTATGGTGTACCTACTATATTTCCATAATAAAAAGGCAAAATTCAATCATTCCGCGTATTTTCGTCCATAACCTTGATCCTCTCCCCAAATAAATCCGAATAAATATACCTAATAAAATGTATGTACGTAGGTAGCTGAAACATGAAACATTATGTTTTAATGAAAGCCTTTTGTTACTGATAAACCGTTATCTGACAATCTGTCTAATTGATTGCAATATTATAAAAGCGCGAAGCTTGCATATTGATGGTTTTAGCAAAATTTGTTGTAGCTGAACGCTGAACTCTGATAACCAAATCTAATTGTCTATACAGCAACAAGCAACATGTCACAGTAAGTAGATTTTTTTTGAAATAATGTATGTATGTATGTAGTTATGTAGGTTTTAATTTGTGAAAATTTTCAAATATTGAGAGTGCCTATTTTTTATGTTGATATCTTCCTGTTGATTGAAAAAATATGATTATTATAAGAAAACATTTTCATACTCCATCTAATTGTTTCAATCATTGATTTTCAAGTAAATTTTTAATTTGAAGTTATCTCATTCTCATAATATGATCCTTAACTAAAATATTTGAAACAATTTTTAATCGTTCCGTTATTGTTCGATTTTTTTTTTTGAAAATTATCATTTTTGAGATGCATATATCAGACTGACTTACTTAGTTAAATGATAATTGGAAATAGAAAACACATATCACACAAATTGCGATATGTACAGGGTCTGTTCCTTATAATTAGTGCGGCTCCTGCAACCTAAACAGAAGAAAATACAAAAAAAAGTTAAATACGAAAGTTGTACAGCTGTATGCAACATCACCTTTTAACTTAAAAGCGCTTTTAAAAACTGGTAGTTTTAAAAATTTGTATGGTTTAGAATACAGATTTTTAAAAGCGACCAGTCCTAAAAAGCACTTTTAAGTTAAGAGAAGATGTTGCATACAGCTGCTAGGGCTTTATGTCTATTATGTTTTACACATGTCAAAATGGGCTAATGACAGGTGCCAACGGTCATAATGACAGCACTTGCATTTTTTTAAATAGAACACCCTGTATATTTTTGGCTCAACATATATGGTATATTTGAAATCAAAAGAAAAAAGTCTATCATCCTAGCTAAAGATATACAGGGTGTTCCATTTAAAAAAATGCAAGTGCTGTCATTATGACAGTTGGCACCTGTCATTTGCCCATTTTGACATGTACGAAAGATAATAGAGATAAAACCCTACAAGTTTTCTATTTAGCTTTTTTTTTGTATTTTCTTTTGTTCAAGTTGTAGGAGCCGCACTAATTATAAGGAACAGACCCTGTACCTACCTATATGGATATTACAAATTATATGATAGTATTTAGGTAGGTACAGTTTACACATAATCGATTTATTTAAATATTCAGAAATAATATGTAATTAGATTCAAAAAAACATGAATTCTGTAAAGAACCAAAAGTTGCCAAAGAATTATTATTTATGTACGACCTTCACGAAAAGACTTCATTCTATACCACTCACTATGAACCACTGGTTATTCGTAATGATCATTTTTGCTGGAATCGCACCTAATTAGAATGATTTTGCCACATCATTGTCGTCTTTTTTTCTCTAGCTTCTTTCAGCGTGTCAACGTGTTTCTTACCAACGGACATTGTTACTCTTTCACTTACCTTATCGTGAATAAAGTGTTGTACATTACACGTACGGTAAAGCTTTTTACTAGATACAATGGTTGTTGCCCCAATTGTAGCTTTTACCTAATTATAAGGGCGATGACAACATTACAATAGTGATTTTAGATGTAAAAAAATAATGAAGCAAAATCTACTCTCAGATATAGGAGGTGCAAAGGTCAATCAAGACGCTCTGAAAGAAAAAAGTAGTATTTCTACGATATCAAAACTGTTGGCCAGCAAGCAGTTTTTTTATATTTTTATATATAGGGTGTCCCAGGGAAAACAGTCCACCCCGATTTATTGGATTTTGGATGAGAATCTGGAAAAACGCTCAGACACGTCGATTTTTGATTTGAGGGGGAACTATTTTTCAGTTTTTTTCATCCCTGTAGCTTCAACCCCCTAGCTAGGGGAGAACAACACCCCAAATTTGAATAGGGAATAGGGGTCGTGTCATACCTCTTTTTAAAGGTCTCATCGAGTTCTTCATGGCCCTAGAATTTTGTCCCATTATTTTCATCGGTAACGAAATGACAGCTTGTCAAAATCTTGGAAATAGACTATTAGTTTTAGTGGGAGTCAAAGCGATCCCTACCTCCCTTAATAAAAATGCTTTTAATTGAAGTTTTTTATTATATACCCCCAGGTGTACACGAGAATTGTAAATTGTAGGTATTTTTACACGTATTTTTATTAAGGGAGGTAAGTACCGCTTTTACTCCTACTAAAACAATAGTCTATTTCCAAGATTTTGACAAGCTGTCATTTCGTTACGGATGAAAATAATGAGATAAAATTCTAGGTCCATAAAGAACTCGATGAGACCTTTAAAAAGAGGTATGACACGACCCCTATTCCCTATTCAAATTTGGGGTGTTGTTTTCCCCCTAGCTAGGGGGTTGAAGCTACAGGGATGAAAAAAACTGAAAAATAGTTCCCCCTCAAATCAAAAATCGACGTGTCCGAGCGTTTTTCCAGATTCTCATCCAAAATCCAATAAATCGGGGTGGACTGTTTTAGATAAGTATACGACATTCTTTTAATTTGAATATGCATGTAAATCAGGCGACCAGAGTTACTTATTCTTTGTCAAGCTCAATGATTGACTATTTTTGCTCAAATTTTGACCTGGATATGCTATCCAATGCGCGGTTGTCTGATTATGAAGCTGTACTGGGTAATGTGGATCTTGATGTGTGTGAAAGTGGATTATTCGCTTTGTGAACAAGCAGACTGGAATACTTTACTCAGATCAAATCAAAATATGGTTTATTGTAAAAAGAAAAATGTCTTATGTACAAGGCAGCGACCCAGGCAACATAAAGTAATCAGAATAAAAATATACAAAAAAAAATATAAGGTCAGTTGGGGTAAATGTGATATCGGGGCAAATGCAATAATTGGCATTTATTCTAACACAAGCGAAAATTTTAGACGTTAGAGTGGTTTTTATTACAGATAATATGTTTTCGAACGAACTCCCAATTTGGCGAATCGTTCCTGTCAGTTGTCAAAAATTTTCCGTTATTTTCCAAAAAGCTGTTATTTTCGGTTACATGTCGAGTGCATCATTCAATTATTCGTGCTGTGGAGAGGGCAAGTAAAAATAAAGGTAAGCAACTGAATTTTTGGTTTTAGGGTGGATTGAGTATATATTTTGACTGAAGTATTTTACATTTTCGATATGTGTTTATGTTTTTTTTTAACAACCCTATGGTACACTTGCCCCCCTCAATTTGAATTGTGGGGCTAATGTGCTATACTACATTTACCCCACAGTCATCTGTATATCACACTTGCCCCATTTTGATTTCAGGAAAAATGGTGCGTGTCTACAAACGGAAAACTCAGCCCAACCAGAAATATGATGATGAAATCTTGCAACGGGCATTACAGGAGGTTCGAGCCAATCGAATGACTATGTACCGCGCTTCCGTAGTGTATAACATCCCCTATAGTACCCTCTATAGCCACAAAAAGGGTTTACGCGGAGTGAAAAGCTCCACCAAGGGTAGAATATGTGCACTTTCACTTGCAGAAGAAGAAAAGCTTGTCCTTGGCCTTACAACCCTCGAAAAATGGGGATTTGGGTTAACTCGGAAGGAGGTCCTAGAACTGGTCGCTGAATATGTGACCAAAAACAACATCCAAACCCCCTTCAAAAACAATGTTCCTGGACCAGATTGGTTCATAAATTTCAAGAGACGTCACAAGTTAAGTTTAAAGATTCCACAAGCAGTCGAGTTTGCTCGCAAGAAAGCAACAGATCCTTTCATCATATATAAATATTTTGATTTGCTAGAAACAGTACTCAAAGACCTGGACTTGGGCAACAAACCAAATCAAGTGTGGAACTTGGATGAAAGTTCTTTCTCCATTGATCCGTCCAAATGTAAAGTCGTGGGGTTAAAAGGAGTTGCTTGTTCTCGAACCGTTAGCTCTCCTGGCCGGGAGAACACCAGTGTCTTAATGTGCGCAAGTGCAGCTGGTAATAAAGCACCACCGTTAATCATCTTCAAAGGTCTTAATGTGTGGGATCAGTGGATGGCCCCTCAAGGAACAGGATTTCCTGGAACAGTCTACGCTGCTAGCAAAAAAGGCTGGATGGAATCAACGATATTTTTGAATTTTTTCAAGAAAACTTTAATACCCTGTTTTGGAGACGAGAGACCGGTGTTAGTTATTTATGATGGCCACAGCACACACCTAAGTCCCGAGATCATTGAGGCAGCCTTGGCAGAACGTGTGACAATTTTAAAATTGCCCCCTCATAGCAGCCATCTTCTTCAGCCTCTCGATCTGGCGGTTTTTAAAGCTTTAAAGTCAAGATGGGACGAGAAGTTGGTGAGATGGCAAAGACAGCATGTGGGGCAAAAACTTCCAAAGAAATTATTTGCGCAATATCTAGGCGAAACATGGCAATCGCTAGAAGGCACCATAATTCAAAATGGATTCAAAAAAGGCGGAATAGTACCTTTCAATCGAAATGTTATTCCTAGAGAGAAGTTCTGCCCAGAAGCTCTTAAAAGATGGGATCTCCATAATCGACGTGCGGATCCTCCAGAGCATATAACGGCGGACAGTTCAAATATTCCAGTGCATGTTGCGGCGGACAACCCGTACAAAGACCCCGTTGCTTCGACTGCAGCTATGCCCTCTGATAACCCGCTCTCATTTGAGTCGCTTCTGCTCTCCACTGTTAAGCAAAAAACACCTAATGAGAAGCTTCCAAGGAAAAAAGTTGCCGCTGGGGCTGAAATAATAACCAACGAAATTTTTCTTTTCAAGTCCCCTCCTGTGAAACGTTCAAATAAGAAAAAGGAAAAGGCTGATAGTTCCTCGGACGATGACGACCCAGAAGACTTCTCGGTCCAGGACTCCGACAGCGATAATGAATATTTAGATTCTTTACGAAATCCCTCTCCAGAACCTACGGATGTGATAGAGCAAGTTCCAGCGGTTGACAAATGGGTACTTGTTGAGTACGCCACAAAAAAAACCAAGAAACACTTTGTCGGCCAAATAACCGAAAAGGATGGGAGGGACTGGGTAATTAAGTTTTCGCGACCAAAAGGAACTAAGTTTATATCACCTCTAGTAGATGACATCGATACGGTTGAGGAAGAAAACATTATTAAAGTGCTTCCTGAACCTGTAATTGATCGAAGGGGCATAATTTCATTTAATATAACCTTTACAGGGTTCAACATTAAATAAAAGCTAAAAAAGTAACCATATTTAAGTTAGAAATAAGTTGAAATGCCTGAAAACGTTTATACTTAATGTAAGAGAATTCCTATTAAGTTTTTTACCTGTTCCTCGTAAACAATAATAAAAGTTTTATTTTCGTTTTTTCACTTCTTGGCGTATTATTTCAAAACCCTGAAGTTGAGGCCCCTATAGGAGCCGCACAAATAATCTATTTTATGTAAAAAAATCCGCTCTTTCACAATAACCCCATCCCAAAAGTATATAAACTGCCTATGAGAGAGCAGAGACCATTATCACATTTGCCCCAGTAGGAGGGGTAAGTGTGATATAACAACATAGTTTTAAAAAAAAATTGCGGGAAAATCAGAAAAGGACCCTATCAGAAAAAAAATACTCAGAAGTGTTGAATAACATCACGATACACTATGTAATTTTTTTTTTTAAATTTTTGATGTTTTTGGTTTTCAAAGTATCGGCCACTAAAGTGTCACTATGCGAATTCTATAACACATTTACCCCAACTGACCTTAATTATTAAAATAAAAATTAATATAAATGCGAGAATAAATGCCAAAAATTGAAACTATTTAAAAATTGAAATACATGTACGATTAAAATAACAAACAGACGTAAAATACAAATAAAAGTAAAAACAAAAATACAATTATTGAAATATAAGTAAACGTATAAAGGATGCATAAATTAAATCATTACAATAAAAATTCAAAAATAAAAATATTACAATCTAAAAATAAAAACATTACAGCTTGGATGAAACGAGAAAGTGAAGGAGAATTTATTACCCTATTTAAGGAATTGGTGGACGATGAAACACATTTTTTTTGAATATTTAGAATGTCTCGAAATTGTTTTAATACCTACCAAAAAACTTTTGATAGATACACAGAACGAACGTTTCAGCGTATTTTTGATTTATATTTTCTAGAAATTTAAAATGAAAGTGTAATTTGTGTTAACAATAATATATGTATAATAGGCATCAGTGTATGGAGCACGAAAATTGGAATATAATGTTGTTAATTTCATTATTGTTTTGAAGCCTGAAGAAAATAATAAATTTTTCGAAACATAGCTAAAAAAAAACAAAACCACTTGGTTTCATTGGTGCACATATACTCAAGAACAACAGAATAATATATTTTTTGTGTGACATTTCTGGATAATTCCGTACCAACTTGATTAGTTTTTCATCCATACAGGGCTTTCATTTCAAAACTTGCCACCTACGTTATCAGCGTAAACAGACAGATTTCTGGAAATCGCCGAAGAACGTCAACAAATTTATTGAAGGGGAAGGTTTTTCACGTAAAACTGGACTTCGCCCGTTCAACCCCCTACGCCTTAGGCCTACCACCCGAAAATTTTGAAATGCGACAGCGAATCGAGTAATAGATAATTTCGAAGGGATGTTTAATCTGTATATTTTACCGTCCTATTTTCAAATTTGACCTCACTGTTGCAGAATAACTCCCGTTTCAATGTTTAAAAATGCCTATTTACCCCTAAGCACGCCTGCTTGTTTACCTGTTGCTGTAATGAAAAAGTAAGTAAAAAAGCAGGTGTGTTTAAAGATAAATGGGCATTTTCAAATATTGAAATAAGTGTTATTCTGCAACACTGAGCTAAAATTTAAAAAATAGGACGGCAAAATGTACAGATTAAACAGCCCTTCAAAATGATCTATCAATCGACCTCCTGTCTCATTTGAAAATTTTGGGGTGGTAGCCCTGGGGGTTAGGGGGTTGATGGGAGGAAGTCCAGTTTCACGTAAAAAACCTTCCCCCAATAAATTTATTGACGTGTTTCGGCGACTTCCACAAACATGCTTCTCAACGCAGATAACGTGGGTGGCAAGTTTTGAAATGAAAGCCCTGTATACAGAAATTCAAACGCAAATTCCAATGGATTTTCTTCAGTGAAATATACAAAATATCGTTGCCGACTTTAATTAAAATCACGGAACTGACACTGACACAGCACTGATGGTGACTGATGGTAAAAAACGTCACTGCGTCGGACTTGTCTGAACAGGTTCATTTGAGACTAGGCAAGGATATTTTATTTTTCACTGCCACTGAAACTGAACTGACACGGCACTGATACGGAACTGATGTGTGTGAATAGTCCTTTAAGGAACTCGTTCAAATTATAGTATGCTTCACCCGTCAGAAATTTCTCGACTTCTATACGAAGCCTCTTTTCAGTGTTGCGCTTTCTGATCTTTAAAGGGAGTTTATTATAGTTATTTATGTATCAAGGGAATTATGCAGGTGTTAATACCCCAGGGCAACGTTTGTGGTCCAATTGCCCGTGGGTATTAACTCCTGATAATTCCCGTGGTACATAGATAATTTTATATCCTACTGAATTTACTGTATTCTGTCTATTTTTTAAAGGAATAAGCCATTAATCAAAATTTCTATTTTTTGTCAAAGTGTTACCTATTCAAGGTAAAAGCGGGAGTTATGGAAATCCTTAACTCCCTTGGGAGTTATGATATCCTTAACTCCCTTCCTTAACTCCCTTGGGAGTTATGAAAATCCTTAACTCCCTTGGGAGTTAAGACCCTGTTTATGATTATCGTAACCAAGGTATTATATGGTTTTAATAGTTCAGTAGGATATAAAATAATTTTCTGCCTTCATATATGATAGAGGATAGAGCTACGGATGAGTTCTGAGTGGGGGATAGGCAATCTCATCACGTAATCCTGGCGCGTATTGTATTGACCCCTTAGCTCCAATTCGCACTTATACTTCCTGAAGACTAAACAGGCCGTTTCCAGAATAAAAATACAACAGATGAGAGTAAGAATACCGTGGCTCAGAAACAGAAGGCGATACGAATCCCGAGGTTTGGCTCCACACCACACAAGTATCTGATGGCCCTTTTCTGAAGTAAGAACACTGAATTAAAAAGATAGTCAGAACAAGAACCCCAGAAGCAGATTCCGTATCGAAAATGGGACTCAATAATCGCGAAATACGCATATTTGGCAATGGAGAAATTAAGGTTATTAGCAATAACTCTGAGGGCATAGCAACCGAAATTTTGTTGCATACTTTTGCAATGTGATCTGCAAACTTAAGGGACTTGTCTATTGACAAACCTAGGAGTTTATTAAACATTGGCGTAGTGATGGGTACATTTTCCAAGTAGATATCCTCAGTAGCACAACTTTAGGATTTTGGTCTTAGATGTATTGACTGTCAGAGAATTGGCATCGCACCAGCACTTTATTTTAAGCAGATCCGTCCTCATATTGACCTCCATTCTACCAACATCAAAATCATTCCAGAGAATGGTGGTATCGTCTGCAAAGATTGTGAATCTACCCGTTATCTCGAGATGTGGTAGATCTTTCACATAAATGGGGAACCAAGTATCGAACCCTGTGGGACACCCACACTAATATCAAGTTCCTTAGAGGTACCACCAATAAACTTGACAGTCTGAACGCGATCCGACAGGTGAGAATGAAACCACTCTAGGGCAGTTCCCCTGAAACCATACAGCTCGAGTTTCCACAGTAGCACTCTGTGACTCACACAGTCAAAAGCCTTTGACAAATCACAGAACACCGCTGCAGCGATCTCACCACAATTCAGACTATTGTAAAGGTGTTCAAAATACAATAAAATTTCCAGAACAAACGTGCTGTAGACGTAAACAACTGGGTTTCTAAAATTCTGTACGGGTTGTCGATGCATTTTCTTCTTGAGTTTAAGTTAATTTAAAAATACAATATAGTTTCGCCCTTCTTTCAAAAATTTATTCCTAACAAACTATTAAGTTCGGTTGATGAATGCAAATAGAATAGCTACAAAACAAATTCCTAAATGAAAAACCCGCATTTCCCAAGCAAATTTAAATAATCCCCCGAGTTAATCTGATTTTCGGGACTCCGCACAAAAATCAACGCGCCCCGTTTACGCGCTTGGCCGAGCGTAAAATGGTGCTCCTGCTCGCCTGCGGGGCCTGCAGTTGACGTTCGATGCTCAATTGTTTACCCCGCGAGGGACAGAGAAGGACAGAGGGTGTGTACAGTATGCGTTCCTGCGTCTGACTGGAATTTATGATGTTTTCAAGGGTTCCATGATATATTTGCCCTATGGATGATGACACTTATTAAATCGTTTGCTCGACTAAATGCGTTGGTAGAATGTTTGTTGGGATTATTGCCGGGACGAAGGTTACTTTAATTTGTATGAGTTTAGTAAATTTTTCTCATTATTTTCTTCTAAACTTTTTCAATATCGACTCCGAATGATTGCTTTTTTCTTTGGCAAGATTGGACGGATTTGTGTCATGAGAATAGAAATTAACAAATTTGGATTGTATTAGGCTCTCTCTTTTTCAGTAGATATTCTCTTGTGTTCTGAAGACTTCGTTGTATCTTGGAATGTTATTTCCCTTTCTCTTTCTCTAATAAATAAGTTTGATTGTGCCTATTGTCATTTGTTGGTTTGGCTCTGAATCAAATTTTCCCTAGGTTTTTTGCGAAAGTCTTTGTTTATTGTCTCAGCGAGTTGATTTAAGTTCTTTCCGAAAGACGTCTTTTGGTGAATTCTTATTTCAATTGAAGTGGAAGAAATATATGCTTATTGATGGCTGGTTTTGTTCTTTCTGGACTTTCTATTTTCCGATTCAGGAAAATTGTATACCTAGCTCTTATTAATCTGTGGTCGCTTCCAGTAGATATCAAACCTGACTCTACCCTCTACCCAAATGAACAAAGCTTTTTTAACATTACATCATCATCATACACGACAGTCAGCAGTTCAGACAACTAGAGGAAGGGATACAAGCATATAATATGTAAGGTGTAAGGGAAGGGATAAGCAATGTCCATTCCCATTTCCATTTTTAGCCGTTTTCTATCCTTAGGATATACGCCTCTTTCAAATTTGACCATTGCCTTCGGTTTTGCGCAACTTGGTACCAATTTAAGCCTGTAACCTTCTTTATCTCGTCGTACAATCTTTGTTGGGGTCTTCCAACACTTCTCCTCTCTTCCCAAGGTCTCCATCTGGTGATATACCCGCTCCAGTTTTCTGTATGTCTGGCCACGTGTCCTGCCCATTGCCATTTTAGGGAACCAATTCTTTTTATTATGTCGGAGACTTTGGTTCTTTCCCTTATCCGTGTATTTGTTTTGTGGTCTCTTAGGGAAATTCCTAAAATTTTTCATTGGCTCTCTGACGTACTTCCAATTTGTGTTTAATTTTTCTGGTTATCACTCAGGTCTCGCAACCATACGTGACAACATGTAGTATACACTCGTTATAGACTTTTGATTTCAAAGTCATTGGAATATTCATGCTGAAGCTGTACTTTAATTTGCCGTAAGCCGCCCATCCCAGTCTAATTCTCCTATCAATTTCCATTTCTTGATTTTGTTTGCCCGGTGTTATAGCTTGGCCAAGGTATATGTATGTTTCTGTCTTTTTTATTGTGCTATCATGGATCAGTATTGTTCCGTCTGCATCTGGTGTATTTGTAAACAACTGGGTCTTTGTGTAGTTCATGTGTAATCCTACTTTTACCGCCTCATCCTGTAGTTCTTCCAACATATCTATCAATTCCTGTTTGTCTTTTGCGAATAGTACAATATCGTCGGCAAATCTTAGATTGTGTAGGAGTTCACCATGTATGTTCAATCCTTTGTTTTCCCATTGTAGCTTTTGAAAAATATCCTCGAGCACTAAAATGAATAGTTTTGGAGATATTACGTCTCCTTGCCGAATTCTTCTTTTGGCGTTTATTCTGTTAGATGATTCATGAAGTCTTATCGACATTGTCGAAGTCCTATAGATGTTTTCAATGAGGTTTATATAGGTAACGTTGATCCACTCCGGCATTTCTCAAGGATTTTATTATTGCCCAGAATTCTACTGTGTCGAAGGCTTTTCGGAAATCGACAAAAGCCATCCATAGGTTTATATTATATTCTGTAGCTTTCTCGATCATCTGCCTTACTATGTGTAGATGTTCTGTCGCGCTATAATGGCTTCGGAATCCAGCCTGTTCCTTTGGTTAGTAAACTTCGGGTTTTCGCTCTAATCTGTTGGTGATTATTCTGGTGAATAATTTATATATTTGTAATAGTAAGCTTATCGGCCGGCAGTTTTCGAGATCAGTCGGGTCACCTTTCTTGTAGATCAGAACAACTACAACATTCTCCCAATCTTTGGGTATATGTTCTTCTGTTAGGCACTTATTGAATAGATTCACTAGTTCTTGTCTCGTCTTAGTATCGCTTTCCTTGAGCATTTCAGGCAGAATGTTGTCTTCTCCTGCCGCTTTACCATTTTTATCTGGGATAACCCTTTCTCCAGTTCTTCCATATTTATGTCGGGCATTTTTTCTGAGTTTGCATTTACTATTCGTATTTTGTCTTCTCTTGTCCTTGTGTTTACTATTTTTGATTCGTACAGATCTGTTGTCTGTCTTCTACTATGTTGTTTTTCGAATTTTTTATTTTTGTTATCTCTTTCTTAGGTGTGTTATATCTTTTAAATATATTTAGTCCTTTTGTTCTGTTCTAATAGGGATTGCACTTGTTTCGTTTGATGTTTTAGTATATCCTGTTTCGCCATTTTTCTTGCTGTTTTGTTGGTTTCTGTGTATTCAATAGTTTCTCTTTTACCTTCGGTTATCAGTTTTCTCCTTTTCTGTAGTAGCTGTTTCGTTTCTAACGACAGTTTGTCCGGCGTTTTCTCTAGGGGGCCTATTATCTGTTCTGCTGTTTCTGCTATTGTTATCATCTAATGACTCTTCTGTTTTTCCTGGATTGTTGGAAAAGTTTGCTTTTAGCCTTTGTTTGTATGTTTCCCTTCTTTCTGCTATCTTTTCTCTACTTCCTCTCTTCGTCGTTTATAATATAAGCAATGTAATAAATACTGAATACAGAATATCTGCATACGATTGTAACATAATTTCCATCTCAGTAAAATTACCAATATACCTAATTAGACTTAGTTTATCGACCACCAAAATATAAATGCAATCTTCTCCTACCAGAAATAGATCAATTATTTGAAAAACAAAAAGGAAAAAGGATTTTTGTAGGGAATAGAACCTAGACCTAATAAAAGCTCACATACTATTACTGATTAAAAACAAATTAAATCAGTTAATGGGTTTCAAGTACAAAATTTACTCGACCCAAAAAATCCCAGACAGCACACATAGTCTTAAAGCTGTCTTTTCTAAATATACATTGCGTCTAAACGTCTGGAGACAAAAAAGATGTCCATAAAATGTCGTAAATTCTTAAAGACAACTGAGCTACACTTTTTGGTACATTCTAAAAGTGGATATTTAAAGACGTCTTCAAGACATCTCGTCTTTAGAATGTCTTGGAAAAATGTCATGAAGACGTTTGGAAGACGTTGGACTTTGTAATATACGAGGTCTTTAACATGCCTTGAACACGTGAGCAGACGTTTAAAAAACGTCTTGAATGTTGTTTGCTTACATCTTTTATAGATATCCTATCTACAAAAACTTCCCAAAATGCTACAGAACACTTTAGAACATTAATAAGCCTTTTAGAAAGTTCAAAACTTTTATTAAAATTCAATTCAGAATGTCCAAAAGTATTCTATAGCGCCTCAGAACAATTCAGAAGAACTATTTTAAAATGAATCAAAACATTCAAAAACCTATTTACAATTTCTAAAAGCATTTTAGAATAATTCAGAAGTTAGAAACCCATTTTAAGGCGCTCCATCACTGAAACACAGAATTTTTCAGGATTCAGGAGCATTTTGGAACAATTTAAAAACTTCAGAAACTAGCGCCTGGAATAGACAAAAAATGACTGTTATAAAATTCCAGGCTTTTGATTTTTTCTTATTTCTTTATTCTAAATTCTTAACATCCTTTTGGCTCTTGAATTTTTTCATTACAATTTCTTGAATTCTCACTATTCCTGTATTTTAGAATTTCAGGCTCTTGATTTGTTTTTAAATTTTTACTCGTGGCTCTTCTACTGTTTTTATACCAAAAAATATTTTGTGTATCTTTTCGTTTAAAAGGAATCAAGAATTTGAGAGCCTAGCCTTTGGAATAGACAAAAATTAAAATTTATCAGATGACTAGTATTAATAAAACATTAGTCTTGAAGCCTGAAGACTTCAAGATGTCTCTATCTGGGATGCCACAAATATTAGGGTCTCCATATTTGATCATGTAATCACAAATAAGAATTGCTGCGCTGTCAAACTAGAAGGTCACAATATATCAGCAAATCAAAAAGTTATATACCATAACAGAATTATGGAAGAAATTTAAAAAAAGAGGTAAATACATTTGAACATCTTAAGGGCCCCACACACTACGTTCTTTCTCGTAGGTTTTCATCACCCCGATAAAACACGACGATCTAAAACCGAAGTGTGTGGTAGAAAACCTCAAGTCATGTCTCATCGTCGGTTTAAAATCTAGTCCGAGCTTGATTTTTGGCACGACGGTTCAACATTTCGTTCCAAAACCGTTGTATGTGGGTCCTACTGCCAAAAAATCGCGTAGTGTGTGGTAAAAACAGGCTGACGATGAAACACGACGTTGTTAATTGCGACGATGAAAACCGACGAAACAGTAGTGTGTGGCGCCCTTTTACACAGCTAATAAATGGAACAAAAAAACATATGTACAAAAAAAATAGCAGTAAAAATAGGAAATAACAACAACTGAAAATGAAACAAAGAGACAAACTTTAGGTTAGATGGATAAAAATACAAAACGAATACGCAGAAAGAGAGTTTAAATATGGGAAAAATGAGTTAAATTAATTGAGAATAAAACTACAAAAACTGAAAAACTACACGCAGCAACAAAACTTACATGGATACAAGGTAACATGAGTAAAACTTGGAAAATATAAAAAATGATCTGCGTATTGAAGGCTCAAATAAAAACAAAGATGTAAACATATTCGATAATGATCAAAATATTGCAGAGAAAGTGAATCAACACTTTCCAATAATTAGAAATACATTAGCCTAAAAAATAAAACGACCTCTGGAATAAACGAAGATGAGAACTTTATTTATGGGCCACTCTTTAGCACATCAGCAAAATCCTCGTTAAATTCAACATTTAAATTTAACAAAAGCGAATATGGCTTCCACAGAGTAGAGAATACATTACAAAGTGAGTTCAATGAGAACAGATACATGGTGGGAATGTTTATCGACCTACAAAAAGCGTTGTAAGCGGTGGACATTGCTTTGCTTCTAAAAAATAATTGGATTTCGGAGAAAATGCCAAGACCTATTATTAAATTCATCCTCTACAAGAAGCAGACAAAAAACATTGTCAATGGTGGAATAAGTGATAAATCAAGCGTATATATATAGGGAACGCTTAAGGATCGATTTTAGGCCCACTTTAATTTTTATAACTTTTCCAAAGGTCATAAAGTATTACACATTTTGTGAAGATACAGTTTTCATTTCCTCAAGTCAAGTGTAGATGATGGTATTCCATCAAGTGGGAAAGAACCAAATAAATCGTTTAATAAAAATAAATAAATGAACTAAAAAAAGTTAAACATTATCCAATAGTGACAGATAATCTAACATGGAATGTGGAACTAGTTTACAAGAAGTGGTCCCAATGTAAGGTGCAATACGACGGCGAAATCATATGGTAAGCAAAAACGCTAGATACCTTCTAAATGATAGCTTTATCGATGATCAGACATCGTGAACCATGCACAGACGTCAATTCCAGACTGTTACCGTGGGTATTAGTTGGAGGTCCGATGACATGGCTACAGGGTTGATTGTAGCATTACGGGGTCCCGCTATTAGAGGCTCTTCCGCCAGCTTCCCAACAAAACTATCGTGCGCTTGTCGATGCCTATTAGAGCGTTGTTATTTGAGATCAGAACACCGAAGGCAGCTTTACCAGATATAACTAAGAACACGGCAACAAAAAGCTGCAAAAAGCCTACAAGAATTTGAAACCGACATTCGCAGTTTTAGTGATGCCGCGAGACTCGAGACTGGTATCGTCTTGTCTCGTCTCGTCTCGTCTCGTCTCGACTTTTCCAGACGAGACTGGCTTTTGGTCTCGTCTCGTGAAGTCTCGACGAGACGAGACCAGCCTCGGCGAGAGTCTCGTGTAGTCTCGAGTGTCGAGATAACACTTAAAATTTTTCTTTCGTAGCTTTATTATTGGACTATTCTGGGCTATTTGAATATGAAATCAGTAAATTAAATATCACGGTTACTCTTTACTGTGATTTTTCACTAATTGCTTTTTCACTGTGGCAGTTTGGACTTATAATATAAAAAATAAAAACCATAAACAGTGGTGTAGCTATCGATGAGCGGGCGCTGGAGCCCCGGAACATAGGGGGCCCCGCAGGGCCCCTTTCTTAAAATCAAAAAAATCTGCAAAAATTCCTCAAAAAAGTTTAGTTCTTAAGAATGCCACTAGATTTTTTAAAGTATTTTTCTGGGCTTCCTTGTAGGGTCCTCCACCACGTAGAGAAGAGTTTTGACGCTATTTTTCGGACACCCTGTATAACTCGAGACCAGACGAGACCACTCGAGACGAGACGAGACTTTGGTACTCAAGACCGAGACTAAGTCAAGGTCTCCTCTCGAGATGTCGAGACGAGACGAGACCAACCCTAAGTCTCGCCTAGTCTCGTCTCGCGGCACCACTACGCAGTTTGGTTAATCTGGCCTATCCGGAAGCAACAGCGGAAATACTAGAACAACTAGTGACCGAAAACTTTATGACTGCAGTACCTACGAGATATGGGTTTACAGAAAACAGCTGCACTTAAACAAACGGTCAAGTAGAAGCGGAGCCTTGATCGAAGAAATTGAAACGATATAAAATATCTAAGCCAAATATCAATACAAGAAGAAAAAGAGTTAAATTAATTCTCTGAAGGAAATTCTGGAACAAATGCGAAAGGTTGGTTACAGAAGCAATCAAGGGAACTGGATGAATGAATTGAATGTTAGCGCTGCAGTAGAAAAGGACATTTAAAACGTGACTGTAGAGTACGGCTAGGATCTCGCTCTCCTTCTAGTCCTTCTGGTGACTCTCGGCCTTTAAATGAGAACCAGGAAAACTACAATTATTAGCCAACACCGATATTCGGGTGTTGGCTAGTGCAAGTGAAACTCCTGGAATCATCCACCATCAAAATGCTAGGAAAGACCGCGGACAGTTTGACTATTGAAGAAAATATATTAATGGGAGAAATATGATTATAACAGTGGACGCAGGGGCAGCCGTAGCTCTATTAAATTCGAACATTGCCAAAAAGTTTAATCTTCAATGCAAAGCCACATTCAAGGAAAGTTATTCTGCGCACAGTGACTGGAGAGACTGCAAATATGCATGGAGAAACAGAAATTAACCTGGGATAAGGAAATATCAAGATCTGTCACAAAGTGCTGATACAGAGGATGAGTTTATTTTGGGTATGAACTTGATCAGTCAGCATGGTTTTGCATTTGACAACCAACTCAATATCCTGAAATTTGCCACTGAACAGTTTGTACAGTCCAAATCCAAGGGTCCAAAGTCCGTCACCGTAAGATCTATGAAAACGGCAACACCGAACCAATTATATGTGGATCATTGGTGAATGATAATTAACCCATAAAAAGTTGTATCACTCCAGATTTTATGTCTTACAGAAGAGCAATTCTTGAAAATATCAATACAGATGGCGGCCGTATTAGATTTGTAGCTAACAGGCCACCAGAGGCCGCGCACCAGTTGCTTTCCATAATTTCCCAAAACCTTAACACTAAGACTATGCCAAATTTGAAAGACTTAGCACAAAGAGGACTCTCACTCTCCTATTTTTCAAAGCATACAGACAACTTGTCAAATATATGCAGAGACCTGGCGATTTTGCCATCTGCGTAGAAAATCGAATCAGAACAGAACGCGTTCTTCCTTCATTCATCATACAATATTCTACTAAAGACAGTGCTTGAATGACGTCACAAAGTTGTTTACCATAACCTTGAGAAGTTTTTAAGCGACAGAGACAATGAATAATTTATAATGTTGGAATATAAGAACATAAACCTAGATTGTAGATTGCATTAGGAGCCGTTGCAGCTTTTTCCAGCCGCTTGAGCACTGCTACCTACCTCTCTAGATATTTTGTGCGTGAGTTGGTGTCCGGTGTACATGTTTAGTAGGCTTCTCCCAAAGTAGACGTTGCCCTCTATGCCCTGGTGTCCTGGCATTCAGATCAGGGTTAATTTGTTCCTCCCAGCCAGTTGTTTGAGAATATTTCTACCCTCTGGAACTAGACGAGAATTGCAAGAGCCTTTCGAGCCGCTTTACTGTCAGAGGGTATGTAAATGTAAAAGGCCTTTTTCAAGGCACTCTTGGGGACAGTTGTCTATGCCCAGTACATCAGTTTGGAATATCGTGGAAGTTTGCTAAGGAGAGTTTAAAGGTTGGTCCAGTTATTCCCAGACCAACTCCTTCCGTTAGCTTCGAACTATCTGTGTATCACAATGATGCGTTGTCCGCTTGCGGTAGCTTCGCGTTTTTCTATGATTGGCGTTCTCTTACAAACACTTCATATGGAATGTCAAAGTCCAGTGATGTTATAATGTTTTGTTGTTTTTTTCTAACTTTAATAAGTTGCTTTTGAAGGCCTCGGTACCAGATTTATTGTAATCTGATTAGAAGTCAGAAATGAAAATTAAAACAATGAAACAATTAAAAATACAACTTATTATTTCAGTTTCCATAATGATTTGTTCAGGTAACTCCTCATCAGAATAAGAAACATGGACATTCAGGAAAATGGATAGAATAGGCGATTTCAGACCATCATGTACTAAATTGTGACCATTTCTGTAACGTCTCTGTTCAATTATAATTTTTCCGTCTACACCATGACTTGTATATTTTTCTATTGCTGGTGATGGGAATTATGGAGTTCTTCGTTTGGTCGTCAGCCCATTTTGTATTTGCATGCTTTTTAAAGAAGGTGTTTATACCAAAGAGATTGTTTTGGTGTTGAAAGTCTAGTAGTGTGCTTCCTTTCTCGTTTCGTCTTCTATATTATATTCTGTCTCTCCTTCGTCTTGTTTTCTTGTAATATTTGCGTTTACCTCTCCAATTAAAAAGGTAGATATAGTGTGCTTACCTTTTCTACTTTCTTGTATAACTTCATCGTCCATCGTCCAAGTGTTGATGCATATCATGCTAGAATTATCTTTAGGAAATAAGCATATGCGGTAGATCTCATTTATTATAATTATACAGGGTGTTTCCCAAACATTCAAGGAATGATTCTCGAAGTATTTATATGAAGAAATGTTCACATATTGCTTCTCAAGCTTACACAGTACAGAGGGTAAATTCTTATTTAACTGACCCAACGAACGAATTAAGCTCAATTTTATATTCAACCCCGTATGATTTTTTTTCGAATTTATACAAGTTTTTCTCTGTCATATGGGTTTGATTAGCAGTTAACTATTTTATATCTTATTTCATCCAACTTTACTGAAACACAGGAGACGTCATCAAGTATTTTTTACTTGCCCTATCAAATAACTGTATATTTAATTCCAATAATTGGATCCTTATCAATGCATGACTGCTTGAGGCTCTCTGACGAAAGAATCAATACTTAAGTACTTAAAATCAAGTTTCAGTGTTATTTATTTATTCATGCACTAATTTTTATTTTGTTTATTGAGACACATTCATAATAATCTTATGATTACATATATGCAATTTAAAAAACTTTATTTAGTTGAAATATTCTAGGTTTTTTTATAATTATGTACTTAGTCCAAATAGGGAAGCCTTGAGCAAAAGCTAATAACTGATAAAATTCTCACAAACTTGAGCTGAGATCATAAATTCGTTTTAATTTTAAAAGATAGGTACCTACTATTAACAACCTGTACCCCACGTCGCTCTAGGTGTTAATTTTAAGCATCCATCTACGCCCCTGACGACACCCATTCGAAAAACTTTTTAACTTTCCAGCACGTCGATAATCCCCGGGATCGTGCTCCTGCTGCTGGTTTGGATCGCCCACGCCCGCCTAGTATGGAACAACAAAGACGCCGACGACTCCGCCCTTCAGCCAATCGTGTCTCAATCCCACAAGACTCAGATTTGCACCGAACTTTGTACGTCGGGACTGGGCGGGATTCCGTGCGGCGACACTTGCTTCGATCTTATCCCGAACCTCCCTGTTTCGAACCAGCAGGAAGATAGCCAGAGCGCAAACGAGAAGAGTAATAGCAGCAGCAGTGGTAAGAGTTACGCCGCTGCAACTCGGTCGAGTTCTTGCGACGTGCTGTGCAAGAACAGATTGGGGTATCCGTTGTGTGGATGTACCTACGACGATACTAAAATATACGATACGAACTATTTAGAGGTTTGTTCGTCGTTTTGTGTGAATTTTGGTTATCAGGTGAGTGTCGTACTTTTCAATGTTGTGAATAAATGTAAGTACATATTGTTTGTTTTCTTATTTTTTTTTACAATTCAATAAAATAGTCTCTATTAATATGACAAAGCTAGTGCCAGGAAACATCTTATTCAATAGTTACAGAAAAAAGATATCGACAGACAACAACCATTTGTAGAGGATTCCTAAAGAACCTGTGCCATCCCTCGTGGGATGTTAGCTCTCTCTTTCTTTGATTAACATGATCACCACTCCAAGCCTCTGAGAAAAATAATATTAAATCGACCCACTTTGTTCTGTTGTTCTACTTCATATTGGATTTTTTTGACATTAGGAGATGAATCAATAATGCTCCTAATTTCAAATTCACTTTCTGCTTTAAATCGATCCTTCAATTAATAGCATATCAACATAGACAACCTAATCTTCTCACAATTTAATATCTCCCCTTCTCTTTATTAACTACGGCGATCATCTCATAACCAATAGCTTTAGGTATAGTAAAGGTAGGTATAAATAAAGGTGTATTTCCAAATCCTAATCTAGTATTTGGGATCGTATTGTTAATCTTTGTCCCAGATATCTATCTATTAGCTTTTTTATCTAAATAGTTAGAGCTATAAGGTGTACTTGAGTTAATTACCATACGGCTACATGCAGGGTTGATATCTTAAGCCAGTATTTTCACAATTGGTTGTAAAGTCAAACTTCAGTGGAGCAGTGTCCACAATGTAGACGTACGACCAGTACGACGGAAGAACTTAATGACACTACCTACCTAAAAACACAAAACCAATCAATTTTGGGGTTCATTTTCCTACCATATTACGAAACGATACTTATATTGAGTCCCGGCTATACAAGGGTGATTTACGTAACCCGTGCATGAGCTTGTAGATGGATTAAATGCTATTTCTACTGATACACCTGCAAACTAGAAAATTTCTGATGCACGGTGTACTTAAATCAGGGTGTTCTTATTTAAAGCACCTAAATACCACATATTTTCAAAACCCCACTAAGGCTTGAATTTTTGTACATACCTACAAACATGCTTTGACTGCTTCTGGCGAGTACCTACATTGAAATCATAGATAGAAATTTTATTTTTTCTACGCTAGATTTCTCAGATTCCAACGCAGTTTTTGATTGCGGCTCTATTCTATCACTTTGTATGAAACTGGCATATTCGTTCCGATCTTAACGGCTCTGAAAAGTGCATGGTCGTCGAGGTTAGTTCACTCTCTTATGTTCTTTAGCAACGAATATTTCTTCCTTCCAATGCCTCTTTCCTTCGATCTTTCCTTTCATCATCAGCTTTAGGAATTGATATACTTGAAATTTTTGAAGATATGATGATGCAGTTTTCTTTCTTTTCAATATCAGTAACCACTCTCTTTCTCTTTCTCCCTTCCCATTCTATTCAGAACTTCTTCGTTTGACGTTTGACGTCCACGGAATTTTTAGCATTCTTCCGAATAACCACGTTTCAGAGGATTCAAGTTGGGACTGTTGTTGCTAAGAAGAGCTCTCATATTCATAAATATTGCCCAGGCTGGCTCAATTCTGCCTCGTATTTCTAGGTCTGGATCTAGATCTTTAGTTATCCAGCTTTCCAGGTATCTAAACTTTGTGACTTGTTGGATTTTTCCGTCATTCACTGTGATATTCAAGTGCACATTTGGGTTCTGGTAATCATCATTACTCTCCTTTTGTTTATGTTAATCTTTAGAGTGAGTCGTTTGCCTTTGATATAGTCATTCTATCAACAAGGCCTTGTAATACTTCTTGAACGTCTGCTATTATGTCATCAGCATTTACGTATGTTGTTGATAACCTGTCGAATAATATTGATGCCGTCCTCTGTGTCCTTCCTTCAAGGCATATTCAAAAATCGTTTTAGAGTATAGATTGGAGAGTAGGGGGGACAGAAAGCAACCCTGTCGTACTCCTCTTTCTATGGGAAATTTCTGTGTAGTATCACTTCCCACTCTCACCTATACTGTTTCATTTATGTATAAGTTCTTTATAAATCGTAGATCGTTCTTATCTATCATCCTATCTTATCTTCAAGCATCTTTATTAGCTCAGTGTGTGTTGATACAGTCGAACGCCTACGGATAATCTACGAATCACATGAAAACGTCCTTATACGCTGGTATCTGCATTTCTTAAGTAATACGGTTAGACTGAAAAGTGCTTCACGTGTGCCGAAGTCTTGTTTGAACCCGAACTGAGTAGGAGCAATGTCTTTTTCGCATACCTATGTTGTGAATTCTCGTATGGATTATCTTTAGCAAAATTTTCAAGACTTGGACTCATCAAGCTGATCATTTGGAACTTATCACAGTGGCACAGATTACTTACATACAGATGCGAAAGAGCGGCGAATTCGTGGTTCAAGATTAATTTGATAGACATAGGCTGGCCGCACCAATGCCACATCAATGTATTTTGAACATATTTATTATATAAATGCGGAAGCTCAATAATATAATATTATTTCTTTAATTGGTTCACAAACAGCAAAAAATATTTTTTTCTACCCGCAAAAATATGTAAACACACTGGCTGGAACATGCTCACGCACTCGGCCACGTTAATTGTCCTGACGCGGGCGATCTTTATCTATGCCTGGGGCCGCTGGCGGCCCGGCTTCGTCACAGAATATCGTCGACAGCAAGTATACGTACTTTCGCATCTATATTAGGTGATCTGTGACAGTGGCTTGCGTTGATTGTTTTTGGGAACAAGTCCTGTGGTATCTCGCTCATCTAATATATGTTATTGGATATTTCCACGAGGGAAGTCTTACGCTATTTAGCAGCTTTATTATTTCTGTATATAAATTGTCCAGTCCTACTGCTTTTCCTTGTTTACTTTGTTTAATAGGGTAGTGGACAAGGCGCCATTCTGCTTATGAAACTAAAGTGAAGCCAAGTTTTTGGCAGGTGTTTGGCACCAAAATACAGGTAGAGCATTGAATTGCCATAACCGCCATTTTTTGTGGGCCAAAATACCTGGAAAAAAACGGCTTCATTTTCCAAATCCAGGTTACTACTCCTTTACCTTTACCTGCTCTAAGGGACAAGGTATAATTTCAATGAAATCGATGATCTATTCTTCATCTATGAAGTAAATAAAAAATATTCGTATTGAAAGAAATTTCAGATAAAATTACTTACTTTGTTTAAAACGGTTGTAAAAGTAGAGTTTTGGGACGCACTATTTAAACGAAATATTTCGCGCCTTGATTCTACGTCATAGCTGTTGTATTTGAGTATGAATTAAACCAAACTTACGTCCAATATTCGACATGAACTTACTCATTAGTGCAAAAAAGAGAGATATATCAGCGTCTGTCGGACATCATTACATCTAGGCGCACTGTCAACATAACCCTACTTTTTGAGCGATTTCCATTTATCCATTAGTGCGCACTGAGTTTATCGGCATCTCTTTCTAAAAGCATGTAAGTTCTTCGTTTATCCATTAGCATCAATATTTCCTCTGTCATCCATTTCTTCTTCTTGTTGCTTCATGATCCAATTTTGTTGTTTGTGATACAGTACGATTGCATCCTTAAAGCTGTTCCAGTTGTCTTTTACGTTAGTCGAGATAGTTCCTCGTTTATTTTATTTGTATTTATTTGTATTTACTTCAATAATTCATGAACAGTTGCACATAACATACAGTAGGTATAAATTCACTAATTACCTAAATTAACAATAATAGTACAACGGTCGAAATTTGATCGTGGCGCCATCTAAGACAAAGCTTCAACACCAAACAGCAATTTTCGCTGCAATATGGTGACTGAGTATCTAATCGGCCGACCAAAATTCAGTTCGTGGGAAAACCCAGAATAGGAAAACCTATTATCCACTGATGAGAAAATATTTGGCTTGATTTTCTCTGCTTTTCCATCCATAGACGCGTTTCGACCTATCAGGTCTCATCAGTATGGCTAGGAAAAGCAAAGAAAACCAAACCAAGTTTCGTGCCTGTAGGCAATATACACATAGTACAACGGTTGGTTTGGTTTTCTTTGCTTTTCCTAGCCATACTGATGAGACCTGATAGGTCGAAACGCGTCTATGGATGGAAAAGCGGAGAAAATCAAGCCAAATATTTTCTCATCAGTGGATAATAGGTTTTCCTATTCTGGGTTTTCCCACGAACTGAATTTTGGTCGGCCGATTAGATACTCAGTCACCATATTGCAGCGAAAATTGGTGTTGAAGCTTTGTCTTAGATGGCGCCACGATCAAATTTCGACCGTTGTACTATGTGTATATTGCCTACAGGCACGAAACTTGGTTTGGTTTTCTTTGCTTTTCCTAGCCATACTGATGAGACCTGATAGGTCGAAACGCGTCTATGGATGGAAAAGCAGAGAAAATCGAGCCAAATATTTTCTTAACAATAATATACCCCTAGATGCATAAAACATCTGTATGGGTTATCCTCGATTTTTTTTGTACCTCAGGTTTCTTCTCTAAATCGATTTTCTTAATAGATCTTCGCCTAAGTTATTCAATTCTATTTTAGGTTCTCCCATTACGGGATTGTGGTTTGATTGGTTTGACCCTAAGTCAGAGTCCCTGGGTAGGTTCTTACTCCGTGCAATCTATTCCTGTATCTTTGGTTGACCAGTATAAAATCAATTTCATTTCTTACGAGGTCACAGTAGAAAACACAAAAACAGATTTATTATCTTCATATTTCTACACCAGCTCATTTATATTTTCATCCGACCGTACTCCATTTAGTAGGGATTCTGCCTTCCGCTCTTGTACACTCCGATCTTCAATTGCTTCGTCTAGGATTCCCTGATGCAATATTTTCATTCCCAAAGATTTGTATCAGGTCATTGTCTTATTTCTTGTCCGTCATTCAGTTTCAGGTTTCGTCGTTCTGCTCCTATATATTCTGTATTTGTCAGATTTACTTCCAGACCCCATTCCTCGTATTAGTCGTATTCCTCGATTAATTTACGTATCATGATCATCATAATCCTATGCAATTAATAATTGGTCAACATCTGAAACGCTTGTTCCATGTATGTTTTCCAAGTATATTTTTATCGTTTATCTGGTCGATTCTTTTTTCTTTTATTTTCCTGTTCATTTCTCTATATTTGAGTGTTGGTTAATCATATCTCTATGTTCACTCATTAGTTCTTAATTTTTGAGGCTCATTTGATAGGTACTTTTTGACCTTAATTCTATCTATTAGATGGTCAATGTTTGGTGCCTTTAAGTTTTTCTGACTATAGTGTTTTTTGTTGACGAGACATTTTCCCTTTTCTGTGATCGTAAAATGTCCTCATACATCATACATAATCGCCATCTCCTCATTATCAGCCTTACCTGTGGTGTGGGAGCGTATACTTAAATCATCTGGATGTCGGTATCTGGTCCAGAATCAGATATCCCCATAACCACATAATATTGTTTTGTCTATTTTCGACTTAGATACTCTTTTATAAACCATTATCACAACTCCTCCTAGATGCTTATGCTCCTAGTCCTTTGAGCTGCTTGGGAATAACAGATTTCCATTTATAAAAATATTGGACTTTACTCCCGGTCACCGTGTCTGTCATAAACCCAAGAAAAAATTTGGCTTGAATATTTCTTCTAACAATTCTTTGGCTATGTATAACTTTCTGGTAAGTCTCGTCTAGAATCCCCGAGACGAACTTTCACCAGTGAACTGTGCTTCTTTTACTTGAAGCTTCCACCCATCTGGGATTCAACCTTATCTACAATTTTTTTTTTTTTTTTTTTTACGGATATGCGCACTCGCAAGGAAATGTCCTATCACGCTCGAGAAGCGGCAAGTGCGCGGACAAATATAAATATCTGCTTGTCATGATTTGTTAGACATGTTCTGTTGGATATTTTCTGTATCCCTTATAGTCTAACTGACAATTCCACAGAACATGCGTACCTACGTGTTAACAGAACATATTTCTGACGGTCAGATGATTGACATAAGAATCACACATTTCTTTTATTTACTCCTGATGTAGATGATGAGTTTACTCATGGTAGTTAGTATGTAGTTATACATTTCAAATTATACTTGTTCAAATCTACCTACTATAGACACTAATTTTCTCCAAATTCCAGCTCTATGGCTGTCAAAACTGCACAGTTTACACTCAATACCTCAAAGAGTCGAGCGCATCTAACGCATTTGATACGGCCAGCCTCGACATCGGTGGAACTGTGGGAGTGAGCTGGACTGGCTGGTGTCGTACAAAATGCTCAGATGGAAATGGAGGAGCCGCTTGCAACTGCGATCTTTTACCTTAGCAGCTAGGCAGACGCTGTCTTATTTAAATTTTTAATCTTTTGTGTATTTATTTTAACGATTTAACATAATTTGTTCAACAGCAAGCCATTCAACCCATTAGCTTACAAAAATGTAAAGTTTAGTGATGTGATTTCGAATTTAATCTGAAAGCGTTTCAATTATCATAGGTCAATTGTATAAGTACCAGTGTCAAATGCGACAACAATGTGTCAACTAACTATAATTACTTAGTGAAATTTGCGACCTTGTAAATTCAATTGCTTTCTAAATGTTAATAAAAGTACATTTTGCAAAATCTGAAAAATATTCTTGGTAATTTAAGTAAAGTTTTCTAATCTGCTTTTATACATATAGTATACAAAAATGTATAATATTTTACATAGAGAAAATAATACTTAATTCTAAAATAAATTATAAATACTTAGTAAATAAAATGTAAATAAAATGACACAAAGTCACAACGTCTTCCAAACATTGTGTACATATTTTAATGATGTAAAAGTAAGCTCTTCCATTATTATGAGAAAAAAAAATTGAAATATTAGACTTTAGAATAATCATATCACAGTTTTATGTAAATACATCCAAACAAATTATCACAACATTATTCTTCTTCCTACTTAAGGTCAATATCATTTTTTTGAGCTTATTTATTGTTATTTTTATCTAATAGCTTTCCTTCAACTCAAATTTCAATCAGACATTGTTATTCCCAAATTGTTGTTTTGTGGATAATGTGCATAAATCAAATAATTCTGATTTAATCAATCTCACGCTTGGTTCAATGTTGTTAGTTGAGTTTTATTATTGAGCAGATTAGTAATACCTACCTGATGGTGAAATGTATAAATAAATGCATATCTGTGCATATAAAGGTAAGTTCACTTGAAACAAAAGTTTGTTAAACTTTTGTTTTAAATTAACTTATTTTATATGTCACACTTTAGACTTAAGATTTAATTGATTTCCAATTTTCAAGTTAAGTTTGTAATTATAAAATTTTGAAAGCAAAATAACAAACTGTTGTGTAACGACAATAAATAATTTAGGAAAAATTGTAGTGGTATATTGTATTTAAATAACTTGAGATTAAAATTATTATAAATCGGCTTAAGGGATGTTAATAAATGTGCAATACCTACTGTTATTTTTGAATTGGAAAACAAAATGGCTGCTGTTGTCTAAATAAGAAATAATTTTAAAATTGTTATTTTTGTACGTATATTAGAAGCTTATAGAAATTTTAAGCTTTAGCATAAAAATTTTAATTGGTCGTTCTTTCTTAGCTTAAATGTTAAATTAACTATTGTCAATAAATGGAATTATTTTATTGTGTTCTAATCTTGTTTCGATTCTTATCCTTGTACGTGCCATCTAAACTTAATGGAAACTATAAAATAAATGTACTTAAGGGTTTCGTAAATCTAGCTTTCTGGAATATGTCTTCAAAATTTTCATTAGCTGACTGCCAAACATAAAACAAGACACTATCACAGGAAGCTCTGATTCTACCTCAATAGTTGTACCACAGCATATACAAAAACAATCAGCAGGCTAACTTGAGTGACAGCCCGTGTAATAAAGGAATTCATCGTCGAAATGTCACTAGCGTCCATTTTGGGATACGAAACAGGGCCTGATTAACGATAATTTAGTTTTTTTCTTTCTTTTCACAGAGTCGTATTGGCTTTAAATAAACTAATTTATTATTACTTACATAGTTACATTTATTAATATTTATAATTACTAATTTATTATTATTATTATTAAATATACAACAATGATAACAGATAACACTATAAATGATAACACGAATATACTGAAATCACTTCGAAAATCATAACTAAAATTTCGCTCTACACTGCACGCCTATGACCTCCGTCAGAAATAAACAAAGAAATTAAAATGTCGGCGCCCTTGCCGTTTAATGACAGGATGGTATCCCCTAATGGCGGCGTGCGCAGAAAAGATGCGCGTGAGAGTTAGCCTGCTGATTGTTTTTGTATATGCTATGGTTGTACATTAGGTATTATAGCGTAATACATCATCCGCTTGGCGCTTATTGCCTCTTATTGCCTGTAGGTATACTCAAGGTTCATTAACTGTGCTTAATTTGCTCTATTTATCTCTATACAGTTTAAGAAAATCGTCACTTTATTTCCTGAGCTTGAGCTGATGGAACGCTATAACGGATAGGAATCGTTATTCCTCTAGCTATCGCATATACTTGTCTCTGTTATCGAAATCAATAGAGAGTTGAAGCGAATAGAGATAGAGTGATCGTTATCTGTTATATAGATATGATAATTGTGACAGATTAATTAAATTCTCTAGAATATCACAGAAGCTTCGCAGTGATATAAAAAAAGTCCAGCGAAACAGGGCGAATTATTTAAGGAAAGTGTGAAGCTAGTGTCTATTCCAAGACTGTCAAATCATCAATACCAACTAAACTAAATTACTAGATGCCAACAAGAAGGCCGGAAGCTATAAAAGCTCCCAAAAATAGTTTTTCTACTCTCAAATAATTAGTACACTTGTGCATGTCATCCCGAGGTTCCTGAACCTGAAGCTGAACCAATAAATTAGGCACCGGAAAGACTATAAATAGGCAAGGTTAAAGTAATTTAAATGTGGAGACCAAGTGATTTATCTAAAAAACATTATCCATGACCGACAGGAGTTTCGGGATCCTTTGATAGATGCGGCCTTCACGACATCCGTTGACTCCAAGGAAATTGCGAATTCTTCAGTCGAAAAATTAATTATTTCTCTCTAAAGAAATATCGGGAGAGGAATTTAGGTCAACGTATCGAAATCCAACGGATTCAAAATGATCGAATTGGGGAATTGAAACTATTCGAGCAAATTACAATCAAGGAGAAAGAGACAGTCGACAGTCATCGAAGATCAAGAGTGGACAATACATAGTGGTCACTGGACAGTACAGATAATTGAATTTTTGCCTCGGGCCAGCTTAATTTCGCTTGTAGAATCGAATCTTGTCCTTGAAAAATTTGAAAAAGTAAAGAAGTCGCCAAAGGTTATCAGTTGACGGTCGCGAATCAAGACGTTTGAGAAATTTGAAACGGTTAATATTTTTATTGACTAAAATTTTCGGAAAATTTTAACTTTTTGCCTTTAGATTCAAAATGCCTTGAGCAATTTTGCTCAAATTTTCAGAGAGTGCTTGCAACTTGCAATGTTCTCAAGCATCTTTCTAAAACATCCGTTTGAGCTCCATTTTTCCAGGACCAGCCCTAGAGCGTATCTTATTTTTTTAACACAGTGGAGTGTATCGAACAACGAGATTTTCCAACAATAACAAAACATTATTGATTTTTATTTTTTTTCTCGAAAACGTCGCATCGAACAAGAAAATACCTTTTTTCTACGAGCGTGCGCAAAGTAGGTACTTTGCACACGCAGTTGGCAGCCCAAAATTCACTGTTGCGCACTAGTGCGGACAAGAGTTAATTTTGCGCACTAGTGCTGACAACATTCAATTTTGACAAATTACCAGTAAAAATATTCATGTACCCTTAAAGGTCTGTTTCCACAGAAATCACAAACCAGTTAGAGCGTTTTTGATTCGTTCAAATCGCCAACATCAAGATTCCTGACTATTTTCAATCAATGAAATTCGCTCTGACTGGTTTTTGATTTCTGTGGAAACAGACCTTAAATGATTGCATGAAATTTGCTGTCAGTGTTTATTGGTCAGTGTCACGTCAGTGTCAAACAAATTAATTTATTATCTTTTCTTTAGCCATTATTTTATCTACATTGTGAGCCTAAACCTAGATACTCCAAAAAAAATTGAAGCACAATAGAACCAGGAAATACCAGAACATATTTAACATATTTTAGATAGAGCCTCCAGTTCCTGCATGAGCCCAAAGTTCATCCCAAAAATCTTTCAATATCGTTTACAATAATCAAATGAATAATTAGTTTTTGTTAGTTGCTTCTGAGTATTCTGTTTTGAATATTTTTATTTCTTTTTTTAAATTTATTGTCTCATTTTTTATTTTTATAAATCTTGTCGCTCGTAGAAAAAATACTGTTCCTGACTCTTGCGCAAAGTGTGTTGTTCGCACTTGACTGCTGCCCGAACTCCGCTCCGCGTCGTTCGGTCAACTGCAGTCAGCGTGCGAACAAGACTTACTTTGCGCACTTGTTAGGAAATATACTATTTTGTTTGAAATTAAACAAGAAATCAAAAAAAAATAATCTAATTTGTTAAAAAACTCAGCGGCGTACCATATTTTTCTTAAAAAATTAAATAAAAATCGCTCTAGCTTGCTAAAACTGCCTCAACGGATTTTTTAGAAAGATGCTTGAGAACATCGCAAACACTCTCTGAAGATTTGAACAAAATCGCTCAAGGCATCTTGAATCTAAAGGAAAAAAGTCAAAATTTTCCGAAAATTTCAACACTGTATTCATAGAAAAGTGATTTATATTCTTGATATAGAACGCTCACTTCTGTTGTAGTCGCCAAGTGACATTTCCGACGGTGCTGCCATAGCGGTGTAGTCATTGAACTAATATTTGGCGGGCCGTTTGAATCTCGGTTTTAAATGACTGGTTTGACATTCCAATTATTTCAAAATAAGGCAGTGCTGCAAAACTTCATAAACTAAAATTTTATACATTTTATTTTCATATATTTATGTGAGAATCACTCAAAGAATAAAATAGTTTATAATCTATTCATAGATGATCTCGCGTATCTGACTCATGAGCTGACTGGAGCGCGCACTTTCCAATCTGCTTTTTGAAAATGTCCATTTTTTTCCAGTTAAAAGGCTGTCATATTTGATCAAGTTATTTATAATTCCCTCGAGCATGTATGGAGCATCATACAGTGATACGATTTCTAGGTTGTTTATTTCCAACAAAACCAAAATTTCTGGTTCTGTGTTGTTTTTGATGTAGATTTCCCTGGTCTGTGGTTGCAATTTGCTTTTATATATTCATTTTTTGCCGCCTGGTCACACACTGTGACAACAACTCTTAAACCTTTTTTTTTTTTTTTTTTTTTTTTTTTTTTTTTTTTTGAAGAGCAGGATGTACACCGTCGAAACGAAATAAAACAACAGTTGTGTATTTCGGTGTAAATTTAATAAAATTGGCTGAGCGCTTTCGGTCTTATTAGACCATCTTCAGAGCCGCCTCGTCATAGAAAATAAATTACCATTTGTTCATCTTTTGTGTCTGTTTGTTTTATATACAAGAATTTTAAAGCGTGTTTTAATATTATTTAAGTCTCCGTTGTAATGTATCATTATTTGGTGTTTTGTTTTTTAATGTCCTATGTTGAGTCACGATTTCTATGACGAGGCGGCTCTGAAGATGGTCTAATAAGACCGAAAGCGCTCAGCCAATTTTATTAAATTTACACCGAAATACACAACTGTTGTTTTATTTAACTCTTAAACCGGCTGCTTATGATGATGCACTTATCATTTCTTTCACAGTCTTGAAATTCAAAACAATCATCGACAATACACTCAACAAATTAATTCAGATGACAAGATGACGTTTGCATTATGATGTTAAATCGATACCTGCGTTTTTATGACTGGTTTTTATATACACGACGATTCTATGTCGGTCATTGCCATTTTCTATTCACTAAACAAAGATAGCTAACTCATCGGTGAAGTCAGAGATTAGAATAAGAACGAGGGGGACGTTAAGAAACGGCGACGTGGGCGCACAGCGGTGTAGTCACGAACTAAAACAAAAAGTGGCGGGGATGAATCCAGTGAATGTTCTATTTAAGAATTTATAAATCACTTTTCTATGACTGTATTTCCTTAACGAGACATTTGCGGACCAATGACAATTTGCGGACACATGTCAGGGTGGCCCATTTTCGATGTTTTAATAGGCTATATCGAAAACCAGCAGAGGTAACAAAAATCTGGGAGCACATTCTCACGGCTAACTTGATGCGTTTAGGAAATACAGGGCACTTTTCAAATTTTGTCCAATTTTAAAAGACTCTCTAAATTCCTTATTCAAGATATCGAAAAACGAAAAATACTTTCTATAGGCAGTTTTTCAAGGAGAATCCAGTGACATGACTAATTTTTCTCCAGATGCCACCAATTTTGGAATATTCACCGAAGTTGTGTTTTTTTAAATGGGACGTATATCACTTTTTCATTGAATAGCTGTTTGTGAGCTGATTTCAATGATGTAAGGTTTTATACCTTTACCTTCTATAGTTTTGGAGAAAAAAAATTAGTTCCGTTTTTCCATAAGAAACAATGAGCTAGAGAGAAATAACTCATTATAGTTATTTATGTATCAAGGGTACTAAGTAGATGATTATGCCCTGAGGGCGACAGTCTTACAAAGCCGAGGGCCTCTGGCCCGAGGGTTCGTAAGTCGCCCGAGGGTATATTATCTATTAGTACCCGTGGTGCATACAAACTTTTATGTCATACCAGTTGGTTGTGAATAATAAATACCTAGGAAAAAGTGTCACTTCGCAAATTGTCATCAGTGTGCAAACATCATAATTTTTTGACAAAAATAATATGTTTATAAGCGTAAATTTATATTTTGTTAATAAAGAATAAGTTAATTGAAAACTGTTTTTTGCGTCTTTATGCCCGCGCGGGCCATAATGTGTACTTTATGCCCGCGCGGGCCATAATGTGTACTTTATGCCCGCACGGGCATAAAGTAATGAATTATGTAGATGGTATCCAAGGTATAAAAACACAATAATGTATTGGTATGACATAAAATAAATTATGTGTTGCCTATTTATCACCCCCGATTCATAGTTCAAATTTAAAAAAAAAAAATTAGCTGAACTGAAAAATTAAATTAAGAATTAAGAAATTTGAAGCCGATTCATAGTTCAACTATCTCTTTCTAACTCATTGTTTCTTATCGAAAAAACGGAATTTATTTTTTTTCTCCAAAACTATTGGAGATAAAGTTATAAAACCTTATATCATTGAAATCAGCTCACAAAGAGCTATTCAATAAAAAAATAATATACCGGATGTCCCATTTAAAAAACACAACTTTGGTCAATATTCCAAAATCGGTGGCATCTGGAAAAAAATTGGTCATGCCACTGGATTCTCCTTGAAAACCTGCCCATAGAAAGTATTTTCCGTTTTTGGATATCTTGAATAATAAGGAAATTAGAAAGTCTTAAAATTGGACAAAATTTGAAAAGTGTCCTGTATTTCCTAAACGCATCAAGTTAGCCGTGATTTGTCTTTGCCATTGTTATTTTCTCAAAAAAAGAGCTCGAGAATGTGCTCCCAGATTTTTGATATCTCTGCTGGTTTTCGATATAGCCTATTAAAACATCGAAAATGGGCCACCCTGTACAGTCACGAGCACAAAAAGTGGGACACCCGACTGACAGGTCTTGTCATAGAAAAGTGATTATTCTTAAATTCTTGAATTCTTATCAACAATATAAATCACTTTTCTATGGGTCTTATCATTTTTCGCTATTTTGCGTAAAGTCTTTTCTCTACAATCGATTTTTTGTCTAATATGACAATCCCTGTCATTGCCTTAGGAATAGCTGGTGAACCCGTTTTACAATAGGAAAGAACGGGTGTTTCACTTTTTGTGCTCATGACTGTACCTGTGCAAAAAGTGATTGTCCTACTGTATTCTATTATCTATCATAACAAAATGCGAACTTATTTCGGACTCACCCTGTATAAGTCAAGGTAGTTTAATAGCAAGGATACCCACTACCAAGGATTGCTTATCGTCTCGTTTTTGGTGTGCGCCGCCATATTGGTGTGTCACCAATGAATTTGAACATCTCACACTTCTTATGGATTTCGGTCACCGATAGATTTTGTTGAAACCTTAGTATATTATTTTAGGAGTGGAAACAAGCATTTTCTTTCATTGCACCGACCTTGTAGCGATACAGGGTGATACCTAAAAATTAGGTCAAAGATTTTTATTTTTTCATTATCTACTGTGAAATATTGTAGGTAATTTAACTTTGGTTGATAGAATCAGGCATTTTTAAAAAAATAAAACATTGTACAAAAGTGATATATTATTTTTAATCTCTAGCGTGTACAGGGTGGTCCAATTTGGACACTTTTAATAGGAAAAGCTTCACAACTTTTTTATTTATGAAATTAATTGACTTTCGTAAAAACTTTCTGAAAGTACTTTTTCAAACAGAATCTGATGACATTCTCAGTTTTTTGGTATTCCGCCAGTATTCCAAGATATTGACCCTATCTGTACTTTGTCGACTGCTTTTCTGATAGATTTGCCGTGGTTTCGCCATACCAGTGACTCGACGCAAATTCTTTAGCCAAGATACTCTACGACGTACAGGGCCTCTCCTGCCTTAGATTTTTCCCTCGATTATGAGCTTGAAAAGTAGGTATTTCTCATCGCTTTTTAAGCGTAAACATAACTTCAAGTTCTGTGACATTCTCGTTAGCACATCATCATTGCGCACTTTGTCCATCCAAGAGATTTTTAACATTCGTCTTTTGTTCACCTTTCAGAAGCCTCTAGCTTTTTACACATGGCGGCTGTAAGAGTCCACGCCTCAATCTCATAATAGAGAATATTGAAGACGTATCAACGTAGTACTCAAGTGCGAACGGATAGCGGAGAGACCTGACTACACAACACGGACTTCATTTTTACAAATGATGCTCTGGCTTGTTCAATCCTGGCACGAACCTCCTGCATATTATTCCAGTCATCATTAGCCTGACATCCTAGTTATCTAGTATGATTGGACCCGATTGATCTATTGGTTCTGTACCTTGAGAATAGCTCCTCCAACCAGTTCTCACTAGTCACCGTCTTTTTTGGCGTTTAATTTTAATCCAAATTCAGTAGCCAAATGATCAAGTAATACTTGAAGACCTTCCAGAGAATCAGCGACTAAAACCGCTTTGGTTTGGTTTTCCTTTTTTACGTGTTTTTTGGTTTCTTATGTTCAATTTTTGTGGAAATGTTTGTGAAAAATGGACCTATTTGTTTAATATTAATAATCTAGGTATGTTTTCTATTTTTATACTGTTTTTTTGTTGTATTTTTCTTTATATTGTTCGGTGTTATAATTGCAGTTGAAATGTATAAAACTGTCTCAAAAGAATATTCGCTGTCATATTAAGGTAAATTAAGTAGGGTTCTTGTTTCTAATATTACAGCCCTGAAGATGGTGTAGAGTACACCGAAACGTCGGCATTGATTTCATCATTAAATTAATGTCCAATAAGTCAAAAACTGACTTTCATTTAAAACCGTATCGTCGGCATACTGAAGATTGTTAATTTTTTCATGCGGTTTCTTGACTGTTTTTCTGAAGATTGTTAATGTTCACGCCGTTGATAGAAATTCCGTCAGTGCAGTCTTCTAATGCTTTTTCAAATATTTTGTTCGAATAAATATTAAAAAGTAATGGTAGAAGGATGCAAATCTGCCGGACACCTCTTTTTATCCGTACTTCGTCAGACATTTGTTGGTCTACCTTGATTTGTGCAGTCTGATTCCAGTAGAGATTTGCAATTATCTTGAGTTCTCTATCATCTAGGCCTACATCCTTGAGAATTTTCCTAAGCCTCTCATGTTGTACCCTGTCGAACACTTTCTCATAGTCTACGAAGCATGCATGTACAGGGTGTCCGAATTTGGATGGTTTTAATAGGAAACGTCAATTTATGAGCGAGATACAAAAAAATGAACCCCCCACTCCGAGGCTCGAATTTCTTGAAATTTTGATTGGTGCAAACCGCATTTTGATATCTTCAACCGTTTAGCCGCTAGAGGGCGATTCTCGATTTTGAGCAATACTGTGAAATCGTCATAACTTTCTTGTTTATCAAAATAACTGATTTCTGTAAAAACTTCCTAAAGGCATTTTTTCAAGCAGAATTCAGTGACGTTTTCAGTTTTTTTCTATTGGGCCTCGTTTTCAAGATATTGACCAAAATCCGGTTTTTTCCAATGGGACACCCTATATATTAATAGCTCTCTCAAAAGCTCTGCTTTTCCTGATTTCAATGATATAAATTTCGATAGGTTTATCTCTAACAGTTTTCGAGAAAAAAAATCATTTCGTTTTTTTCCATAAGAAACAATGTGTTAAAAAAGGTCTTTATATTTGTAAGGAAAATGAGAAAGGTCTCTTTCTAACTCATTGTTTCTTATGACAAAAACTAAAATATTTTTTTTTTCTGGAAAACTGTTAGATAAACCCATCGAAATTTGTATCATTGAAATCAGCAAAAGCAGAGCTTCCTAAAGAGTTATTAATATATAGGGTGTCCCATTGAAAAAAATCGGATTTTGGTCAATATTTTGAAACCGAGGCCCAATAGAAAAAAACTGAAAACGTCACTGAATTCTGCTTAAAAAAGTGCTTCTAGGAAGTTTTTACGGAAATCAGTTATTTTCACAAACAAAAAAGTGATGAAGATTTCACAGTATTGCTCAAAATCGAGAATCGCCCTCTAGAGGCTAAACGGTTGAAGATATCAAAATGCGGTTTGCACCAATCAAAATTTCAAGAAATTTGAGCCTCGGAATGCGGGGTTCATTTTTTTGTATCTTGCTCAGAAATTGACGTTTCCTATTAAAACCATCCAAATTCGGACACCCTGTACAGGAACAGAAATATCTCTAGATCTTTGATCCCGCATTTTGCATATATTCTTTTATGGATGATCTTTAGAAAAATCTTGACAAAGTGGCTTATCAAGCTAACATTAAGCCGATAATCGCTATATATTTTTGTAGGGCTTTTCTACGGAAGCGTCACAAATATTGAAATAAGTCAGTCAGAGGGAATAATGCCCGATCGGTAAACCATATTGAAAAGCTTCACCATTGCGTGTATAGTGACTCTTCATTCGTTAGGATTTTAATAAGTTCTGAGTAGACACTGTCTGGACCTACCACTTTCCCGTTTTTGTATAACTGAATGGCGTGTTGGGCTTCTTCCTTAGTAGTTATATCTAGTCCTTCTCGTGAATACTCTTCAGTCTTCAGGAATGTCCGATCTCTCGTCTCGAAACCGGATTTTGATGTAGCTGCGCACCTGTTTTACTTTGTCGTTGACATCAAGAATTATCTTACCCTTGACTGCCCAACAGAATGCCAGTCTGTCGAAGTTTGTATACACCAGCAGCTCCTTCAATTTTCTTACGCATATTGAAACTGTAATTTTTTGCTTCGAGGTTTTTTATTTCACGATTCAATTGAAGATATGCTGGCTGGGTCTTTCTGCAGGCGTCTTTCTTCCATCAAGTCGAGGATTTCATCAGTCATCCAAGCTTTTTTCCTGACTGAGTATCAACTGGATTTTCGCTCAAGTGGATTGTGATCTTTGAAGATTTTATGCAATATCATTCGAATCAGCAAAAGCAGAGCTATCCAATAAGTAATTTATATATGGGGTGTCCTATTAAAAAAAAATCGGACCCGATATTTCGAAATCGGGTCAATTAGAAAAACACTGAGGTTATCACTTGTTTCTGATTGAAAAAGTGCTTTTAGAAAGTTTTTATGGAAATCAATTACCTACCTATCATCATGAATAAAAAACTAATGAAGCTTTTCCTATTAAAAGTGCTCAAATTGGTCCACCCTGTACATGCTAGAAATTAAAATATCATTTTTCATGGAGTACCTATACATTGTTTTTATTTTATCAACCAAAGTTAAATTACAATATTTTACCAGTAGACATAATGGGAAAAAAAAAATTGACCTAATTTTTCAGTATCACCCTGTATCGCTACAAGGTCGGTGCAATGAAAGAAAATGCTTATCTCGACTTCTTAAATAATATACTAAAGTTTCAACAAAATCTGTCGGTGACCGAAATCCATAAGAAGTGTGAGATGTTTATTGTGAAACTCTTTTCAAAAAATTGAACCGTTTATCGCCAAAATCGTTAGTTGTATAAATATTCGATAGGAACACATTCCTAGTGTAGTTACTTCTACGATATTTTATAGATATTACACGAGATATTCATTTGTGTCAGTTCGATCTGCTCTGGAGCAAGACTATCGACTCCTATATAGTTGTATTCCTTTCTCATCTAGGACGAGCTCGGGCACAGCTCCGGGGCGTTACGCGCTTATTCCTTTCGAAAAGTGTTTGTTGCAAACTTTGCAACTGAAGTGCTCAAGCCCGAACTCAAACCATAATGAACGAAAGCCAGCGCATGTGTTCCTTTCAAATCGGGTTCGACTAACACCGCAGCGAGTAGCTCTAGTGTACTTAACTCTAATGCCTCATTCTCACTTGCGCGAAATTCGCTCTTTTTGACGTTGCTTGGACAATTTGGCGTTTGATACATGCATAAAACGTCAAATTGTCGAAGTAATGTAAAAAAAAGCGAATTTCGCGCAAGTGAGAATGAGGCATAAGGAATAAAACTTAAGCTGCTTTCCAGTATGCACATTGGCGCGCTCTAGAGCACCCCGGAAGCGCCACGCACTAGATTTGTACCGTTCCAGTATCATGACGTATGACGTTTGTCCGTACGTATAGCTCGGGAGCTCAACGCTCCGAGTAGCTCTGAGCGTCACACTCCCATACTGGAAAGCGGCTATGATTAGGGCCGAGTTCAGAAATAACGCACAGGGTGCAAGTGCGATTTTATGGGTGTGCCTGAATTGACAATTGGCCATTGGGTCCATATCACCGTCTAGCATTTTTGAACAGCTAGGGCGTCGCACCGGTGTCACACTCACACTGGGTGTGTCATTCCTGAACTCGCCCCAGTTGTATTCCTTTCACACGTGGGAGAAGCTCCGGAACAGCTCCGGGGCTTCACGCGCTTATTCCTTTCGAAAAGTGTTTGTTGCACTACGCATCTGTTCCCTGCAAATCGGGGGCGACTAAACACCGGAGGGAGTAGCTCGAGTGTTTCAAGCTCTTGAAAGGAATACAACTATTCACTAATGCTGTCACGATTTGTTTCATTTTCGTCATTTGTGAACACGCTCCTCGGTTCAAATTATGTCGTTCCGAACAGTCTTTGTTCGTGGTTCAACTAACATCGGTTCCGGATCTATTCTGAACTAGTTCTACCGGCTCTAGAATGCCGGTTCTAGAAATTAACAAGTAGTATAGTTCGCGTTCAGTTCAATTTAGTGCGACACAAACAAATAAACCTAAATAGAGAAAGATTTTGTTTGCACCTATTCTACCAGCCAAAAACGCCATAAGCATGTAACCCTACTGGTTCCAAAATCCAACACGTTTGGGAATCGCCAATCGGCTCAATGGGAATCGGAAATCGACATCGTCCGCGAACGGTACATCAAATTGACAAATCGACAAATGACAGTTTGTTTATATTTTGATGGTTATGAATTTTGATTTTGATTGTTATTTGATTGTCATTGTTATTATTCTGATTGCATTTGAGCAAATAGAAGTAATTATGTTTTTCTGGTAGGTGCCTAATTCTCAATCACAATAATTCACGAGTACTTGGTACTCACTTATAGTTGTATTGTGTTGCAGGCACTAAGGCAGTGGCAGTGAGCATAGAATGTAGAATGCAGTGAGTCAGTTGCAAAGTTTTGGTTTGGGTGTTATATCCTATCAATAATTAAAGATGGAGCGGCTTCCAGTAGAGTTGATTGAGAAAATATCAGTAGACGATGGGTTGAGTATCCAAGATGCCATTAACTTATCATTAACTTGTAGAAGGCTTCAGGACGCAATCCGAAGCAACAATGGTATTTGGAATATCAAGTTTTATCAGTTGTAAGTACTAAGTATATAGTTTGTCTATATTTGATTGAGCCGTCTCCAACATATTTGGTTCTAAAAAATTTTGAAAATCCTATCAGAGAAACGAAAGTACCTCAAATTTTACCTGCAGCTTTCACCTTGACAGGTAAATTGGTTCACAATATCTAATCAGTTGGATAGTATTTTTACAATTTTTGGAGCCGAATATACAAGACATTGCTCAATCAAATATAGACAAACTATATATTTTTGGAATCGGAGCATTGTTGTCTTTAAGAATATAGAAGAACCAAATATAGGACAACCCATTTGAAAAAAGCTGGAAGCATGCATTTCTCATTTCTGACATTCAATTTTTGTTTCTGACCATGGATCCTAAAAATTCATCAACAACTGTACAGGGTATTTGATTATATTTGGACCCATACCTACAGCTCTTACTATTTAAGATAGAAAAAAATTTTAAATACAAAACTTGACAGTTTTTTTCTATATTTTTATTCGAGTTTTTATTTAACGGTATCAGAAAAAACAAAATCGCATTGGAAAATGGAGAAACCGAGGGAGAAACATAGGTAACTTCGACTTTTTTTTATAGAACACCCTATATATTATGCGATAAAATGAAAGGTCTTTTTTTCCTGATTCCAAATACATATATATTGATTACATTCGGGTGAGCCGTTTTTGAGATATCTTAGCTTAAATTATAAATAAAATCCAAAGAAATTTTATAAGGATTTGAATGTCTTGACATCCTTATGAAATTTTTTTGCTAATTATTTAAAATTTAAGCTAAAATATGTCAAATTCGGCTCACTCAAATGTGATCAATATATATACAGGGTGTCCACTTAGTGCGATATCGGACGATATCTCCTTACAGGGTGATGCAAGAAAAAAAATTAAATTACAAAGTTGTTTGATACTCTAATATGCATTAGCTAAAAAAATTTTTGAATAAACAGGGTGCTCCGTTTATGGGGTATGCGACAGAACTTTGTTATTTTTAATGAAACACCCTGTATGTGATTGCATATTTGGTTTCTACATAAAATTCTGAGCAGATTTCATGTAATATATCCTATACCTAAGTTCAACTGTTTTGGAAATATTGACATTTGAAAATTTACTTTTTGCAACTCTGACAGGCTGTAAAACCTAAACGGTTAATTTTAGACGAAACCCGATTTTACATTCCTATGTTAGATTTTTATAAACTATCATTTGACACCAACTTTGAATTTACCTAATCCATGATTAAAAATTCCAGTTAAATTTAATTTCTGATTAAATTCAAAGTTGGTGTCAAATGATAGTTTATAAAAATCTAAGATAGGAATGTAAAATCTGTTTTCGTCTAAAATTAACCATTTAGGTTTTACAGCCTGTGAAAGTTGCAAAAAGTCAATTTTCAACTGTCAATATTTCGAAAACAGTTGAACTTAGGTATAGGGTATATTACATGAAATCTGCTCAAAATTTTATGTAGAATTCAAATATGCAATCACATACAGGGTGTTCCATTTGAAATAACAAAGTTCTGTTGCATACTCCATAAACGGAGCACTCTGTATATTCAAAAATATTTTCAACTAATGCATATTAGAGTATCAAACAACTTTGTAATTTAATTTTTTTTTCTTGCATCACCCTGTAAGGAGATATCGTCCGATATCGCACTAAGTGGACACCCTGTATATTTGGAATCAGGAAGAAAAGATCTTTCAATTTATCGCAAAATATACAGGGTGTTCCATTTGAAAAAGTTGAAGTTGTCTACGTTTCTCCATTTTCCGCTACGATTTTGTTTTTTCTGATAAAGTTAAAAGAAAATCGAGAAGAAAATATAGAAAAAAAACTGTCAATTTTTGTATTTAATTTTTTTTTCCTATCTTAAATAGTAAAGGCTGTAGGTATGGGTCCAAATATAATCAAATACCCTGTACAACTTTTGTATTTACACCTTTCTTCTACCTGTAAAGGTAAAGGGCATAGGTGGGGTGTCATTATATCGGTTCTTCAAAAAAAAAAACAATCAAATATTGCTATGGTTTTTTAAACGTATGTCTTAGCAAAATTTTTCTTTCATTTTGTCAATGAACTTAATGTCAAAATGTCATGTCAAAAATCCTGACCAATAAAGAAACAGTAATGCGACGTATGTTTTCGTAATCAAAGCAATCTTTGATTGGTTTTTATTTGAAGACCCGATATAAAAAAAACAGCTTATACAGTCATGAGCATAAAAAGTGGGACACCCTTTTTTCTATACCTACAGCAATGACAGGACAAGACCTGTCAGTCGGGTATCCTACTTTTTATGCTCACGACTGTACTATCTAAAATAGTTTTTTTGGAGCAAATCGACCAATGTTGCCAAACTTTGCCCAACTCCCTGACCTAACCAACATTGTAACTCCATCCGTTCCCCAGTTCTTAATATTATCCCATCCTTATCTTGGACACACTGTAGATAGAAAGCTGAAATTTTCAGCGATTCTAATCCTGGTGTCCTGGTGAAGGACTACAATCCATGGAATTTCAGCTCATTTGAACTTATAGTTTCAGAGATAAAATCGCGTTGAGCAATGTGGGATAAATTCTTCAATTTTTCAATTTTCTGGACTTCCTTTTTTCGAAGATTTCGTTATCAAATCTCAGAAACGGGAATCATTTTTCTTTATTGCAAATTTAGAAAATTACTCAGTAGGAATTGTTGAAAATGTTGACTTGTACATAAGTGTTAATAAACCATATTTCCCAATTTTAGGAATCCTCTGCTAAAAAATAAACTAGAAGTCCCTCAAGAATCCTACTATGATGAACTAAAGCATTTATATAAAGTAAAGAAGCGAATAATGATAATGCTAGAAGACATGTCTGAAAAATTCTATACAGTTCAAGAATTATCACATGACGATTTAAAGGAATGGGAGGATTTTGTTCAAGAATACTGTAATAATTACTTTTATATTGTCCAAGATTTATTGGAAATGTCAGATGGGAAATTTAATCCTATTGAGAGTGCAGGAATGATTCCTTTTAAGTAAGTGTTTACGTTTCTATATTGGTAATCAATTCCCAAAACTTTAGGTAGGTAACGCAAATAAGGTATTTAATAGCACTAATGACTTGTGCCTTTTCCTTCTGGTACTTAAAACCTTCCATCCTTGTTCCCATTGTTGAAATTAGTGCTCAGGTAAAGTGACTATCAAATAAAATCGCAATGAAAATAATTAATAACTGCAGCCAATTATTAGTTACTAATTATAAAATTTGATGTTCCAAAGAGTAAGGACCATGTTCAATAATTTAATTGAGCTTGAAAAAATAGCTTAATACATGATCCTATCTTATGGTTACAAAAAATTAATATGTAACATTGACTATGTTATTTACAGTACGCCAGGACACTTAACTCAAAAATACTATGCCCTCAAAGTGTTAAGAGGAATCCGTCAGACTTACTTGTCAAAAATGTGGCGTCAATACATCGCAAAACCACCTGAACAATGCTTTTTAGAAGAGGGGGCTACCATCATGGCTGAATGGTTCCAGTGCAAAAGAGACAGTGATTTTGAGGAAATTTCTTGGTGTTTGGATGATATTGCTGACATGGTGAAAAAACAGGTTCAAATAACTTATCCTAATTCTCCATTGTCACAGGTATGCAGTGAACAATTGAATGCTTGGAGAACGAGTAAGATACCGGACAATGATAATTGGAATTTTAATGACTTATGTGATGTTTTAAAAACAATTGGACAGGTAAATTACAATGAACCCCCGTAGTGCTTTGATCAATCAGTATGTTTGGTTATACTTTTCAAGGTTTTATTTCATCGTCTCAATTTTCAAATAAGTGACCAGTACGAGGACTTTAATTGTGGTGACTTTTTTCTGAATATAGCCCTACAAACAAAACGGGCAACATTACCGTTGTTGGCGATTATTTATGATGCAGTGGCTAGAAGATTGGGAATCAGATGCGAAATTTCTATGTGTTCGCCTCTTTGCTTTCTATGGTATTGTAGAATCAAAATATTCAATACATCTTGTCCGAAAAAATTACATATCTAGGTTTTGTATGATTGATGAACCAGTAGTCTATTACTACATCGATTTGTCCGCTGAAGGCAAAATCTCAAGGAACGCCAAATGTCATATTCAAATCCATAACACACGAGAAGCAAACCATCCACCTACTCCTGCTACTAACATCATCATCTTCTTGGTTTCCCACTTTCGCCAATTGGTGTAAGATTTTATTTTATTTGTCAAAAACCTAAAACTACAATATCACCAACCGTTTCAGTGTTGACTATGTTACATTAAGATCAACTTTGGAGTTTCAACAAGTTATAGATCCAAATGATCACAGAATCCGAAATAATCTCGCAGCTCTCTATTTGCGGCTTAATATTTCTGCTGTGGATTTGCAAAATGGAGATTCTAGATTAGTGTAAGTAATTATTTATAAATAGTTCATAATAATCTCCTGGACTAATTCTACCATCATTCATCATATCAATATTTGACACTAAATCATATAGTACAAGAGCTAATATGATGCGGTCCCAGTTACTTTTGCTGACAATAATACCTCATAATAAATACATATACGACTGCAATGTTTTTTTTTTCTTTTTTTTTCGATCTACTTTTTTCAAATGCATCTGCAGTTAGCTTGTCAATCTAGTTCTTTGCATTCTACAGAATTAAACAAACTGCAAAATATTTATTATGAGCTAATTAGGTATGATGACGTGTGTAATCTTCTAATCATTCATTTTGGATTCATTAAAAATATTCTTTTTTAAATTTGCAAAAAATTGTTAGAAGTTTGTGTGTTTTTATCAAGTCAGTAAGAGGATTTAGTGGAACTTGTATAGGAATTTCTGTAAGTTTAAGGGCGTATATTTCATGAAAACAATTTTCTCACACAAGATTTTATTTTTTTTTTCAGAGTTTTTTGTGAGCGCCCAAATTTCAGGACACATTGCCCGACAGATATATACCATACATTATTAGAACCTGTTAAACGTCCAGAGTACGTACAATTTGCCGTGGGTATGGTTATGAAGCACAAAAAGTTCTCTTATAGATGTGTGATCTTTAATTGGGATAAAGAATGCGTAGCTTCACCAACATGGATATCTCAGAATCAAATTGCAGATTTAAAATATGGCACCAAGCAACCATTTTATAACGTTATAGGCGAGGATTATTCGCATCGATATGTTGCCCAAGGTAAAATTTATTTCTGTTTTATATATTATTCTGTTATTACTATAAACGATTTTTATTTATTTAGAAAATCTTATGCTGTGCAAAGACACCAACATGCCACAGGATAATGGTGTTCTTGGAAGATATTTTTCGCATTTCCACAACACTTACTTTGTGCCCAATAGGGTGACTGAAAAACTCTTCCCCCATGACGGAGCAATCCGTAGAAAATTTGAAAATGAGCTTATTTGGCAATCATTGAGTTGATTTTTCACACAGATATCACAAACCAGTCGAACTGTTTTTGAATAATGCAAATCGTCCAAATCCAGTTTTCTGACTGGTTTGTGATTTCTGGAGATAGCAACTAATATTCTTATGTTCTAATTTTATTTTTGTTTTCAATAGATTTATGTATTCCATACATTTTTTTAAATTCTTTGTATTAGATTTTTCTTTCTTCTAAACTAAATATTAATTTATTGGTTTGGAAAATAAATCTGAGTTGGGACTCTGTAACGAATAGAGATATTTTCTCTATCATGTTGACAGCCAGCTCAAATTTTCCACGCATGTCAACAACCTTAACAATAAACTGGCTAGCGGATGCTATGCCATACGAACTGTATACAACAAGCTTGGCCATAATTCTGCCAAAATGGTATATTTCTCTTTAGTAGAATCTCACATCCGGTATGGCATAGCCTTCTGGGGATTTTGCTCGCAGACACTTTTTGATTCGGTGTATTGTACAAAAAAGGGCAATAAGATTTCTGTGTGGAAGGGGATATCGAGATCATTGCAGACCACTATTCTTAAGACATGAAATTTTGACAGTTTACTGCATTTTTATCCTAGAAGCAATTTTAATGCACAAAAAATTTTACGACCAAATAGATCTCTCAAGAACCTACGAAACTAGACAGAAACTAAAAATTTCGTTGCCGATCCCGAGGTCTTCTTTGACACAGAACTCAGTAATTTATAAAAGTAAAAAAAATATTTAATCATTTACCTGTTCACCTAAGAGAAAGAAAAGAACTAAGAAGGTTTAAAACCGCTTTGAAAAGTTTTTTGTGTAAAAATAGCATATTATAGTTTGCAAGAATTTTTTGATGATAATAGTTTAGGATAACATAGTTTGTATTTTTTGTATAAAAATTTTACTATAAATAAATATTAGGAGATGCTGTTGACCAAAAATTTTATTTTATGTTTTGTTTTTTTAGCTTGGATATTTTTAATTTTATGTATTTATTTTGACTGTTGTAATTACGTTATTTAGTCACTTGTTTAAATGTTTTATGGTGCATTTACATTCACTTCAAAGTCCAATTTGCCTTAAAATCAATGTGCTTGTCATATGGCGACAGTACAGATCCATTTACATTGAAATAAATTTGAAGTTCACTTTAAATTTGGGCGAGCTGCTTGCCGAAGGCAAGCAGAAATTTGTGAAAATGTCAAATTTTAAGATTATCCGTCTGATTCTCATAAAATTCTGACGTTTTGACTTGACGTTTTTGTTCTGCAATGTAAATGATAAAATATCAAGCGTCAAATTTAACTTGAAGTTAGAAGTGAATGTAAATGCTCCTTTACTCTAGTATTTAGGAACTAAAGCTTTGTCAATGGAAAATTATTTTCGTTTTTCGGACAATAAAGTATATTTTGATTTGATTTGATTTGATCTCTACTGACGTCTCCTCTCTATTGATTTTGGCAAGACAGAAGAAGACAGCAAGTGCCATAGCGATAGGGATAACGATCTCTATCCGTTAGAGTTCCAGCTCTGGCTTTTTATGTCTACTGTGAATATGTACGGGGTGGGCCAATTTGTACACTTTTATAGGAAACATCAATTTTTTAGGGAGTTATAAACAAATTAACCCTCCTACTCTGGAGTGGGTATTTACACCAAAGAATCATGCGACGTGCGTTGCTGCTAGAAAGCAGCAATATGTGGCAGGTTTCACACCGGGAGTGTCGTCGCAAAAATGCGCCGTACATTTTGATAGTGTGCGTTCTTTCTGCTTTCTAGCAGCAAGTCGCACGCTACTTTGGTGTGAATGCTCACGCTCAAATCTCATAAACTCTTGGTCGAAGCGTTTTTTAAATCGAACGATTACGCGGCACGGCGACGTTTTTGTAACCGTTACAATATTCGGGGTATAATCAAAAAATTTATTGTAATCGTGGGTTCAAAGATTCAGGGCGAATTCTCATGAGCGTAAGTTGACATTTCTGGCGTAATCACATGATAATATGGTGTAATTTGATTGGTAAAATATCCAACATGTCAAATATTTTTCCAATAAAACCCAACCATTTTATCACGTGATTACGCCAAAAAATGTCAACTTACGCTCATGAGAATTCGCCCTGAAAGTGGTAGGTACCAGTAGCAAATCAGAAGCGTCCCGGATAAAAAAGTCCATCAGAACGCCAGAAAAGCCAGCGAAACCCCACAAATACTCTCGATTTCAGTTTAAATAGAAGAATAACAAAACATGTCGAACCTTCCTATTATTGTGAATAATAAGATGTCATTGATAATAACATAACAAGGAATTTTAGTATTCATGGGTGCATCAAAAACGCGACGATCAAAATAGGGTTCATTACATTGAAACAACAGTTGTTTGGAGCACCAGAGTGTGAAGCTACAGGTGTGGACAATGGTGTGAAGTTGGTAATGAGTAACTTGATGACGCATCTGGGGTGCCTTATAAAGATTTGCATTATGTTGAGACACCCCAGATGACGTCATAAAATTACCAGGCAACTTATGTGGAGCAAGGTTGTTTGAGAGAGGTAGGTTGCCGATAACTTTTATGACGTCATGTGAGGTGCAAATCTCTATAAGGCACCCTAGATGACGTCATTAATTTACCCATTACCAGATAACCTAAGTATTAATTTTATGAACCTTGGGTGTGGAGCACCTTAAAATTCGTCACTGGAAAGCAGCTCTGTTTACGATTTTTGGGTGTCCATATTCAAGGATAATACATACTACTGAGTATTATAAAACTATTTTGACAGATAGCTAAAAGTACAGTGACTTTATTACCACAGTGGCGACAATTGCTGTCTTATTTTTTATTGGTTCTAAAATCCCATATATTTATATTGAAAACGCCGCCATCTTGTTCCCAACCTTTTGTCACTTTTAAATACGAATATATGGGATTTAGGTGAACATCCATCATAAATCATGGAAAACAACGCATTTGATGGACCTATTATAATGGTCATGAAATACGTCTATTTCAATTTTTTATGATAGATGTCCATTTAAATCCTATATATTTATATTTTAAAAGTAACAAGAGGTTGGGAACAAGATGGCGGCGGGACCTCTATTGTCGCCACTGTATGTAAAGGTTTATTTAGCCACTGTAGCTAAAAGTTCACTTCTGGAGTGCGTTCGAAAAAGGGTTAAATTTTACCGAAGGGTGAGAGTGGGTATATGGTCACGTGGTCAGAAGAGTAAATTTTATCTGGTGTGTTTTCGAACGCAGTAGGGTATAATAGACCTATCTATTTTTACCTGGTATGCGCGCGCAACACGAGGCAAGGTGTGAGGTGATCGTTTTGCACGCTGGGCATCTCTTTATCCTTGTTCATTGCACGTGGTCTGACAAAAATAAATCTAAAGTTGATATTCAACTTGACAAGTGTCATTCAAAAGTTGTTTGACATTTTCATTGACAAATACGTTGCACAACACGCGGTTTTTCCTCTTTCCTTTTTATCCTGTGCAAATAAGAAGGACGGATTGCTAGACGTAAGTCTAACATAATTTGGTACGTTTTGCCTCGTCTTGCGCAATGAGCGTTCTGTGTCTTTTTTTATTTAATGAAGTTTTCGTATTATCACCTCTTTGTCTGGTAAAATAGATAGGTCTATTATAACCTGATAAAAACCTAACATTTAAGCCCAATCTTTTGTGCATTTCATTTATCTGTTTGTATCTATTATCAACTTCCGAGAAACGGAAAATGGAATAAACAAATCCGACTAAAAAAAATTTCGCGACGCGACGAATATAGTTCATCCAAGGACGAACCATAGTTCATCTGTGACGTCATGAGTTTGAACGCTGGCTAGAAGCTGCATCCATGATTCCGTCAAACTACGTTCAATATGACGTCATGGGTTTCTCGCGAAAGCGTTTGTGTTCATGAAATCATGGAACCCGGATATTTTCGAACTAGCGTGAAAGTCAACCAAAATTTATACCAATTCACTTTGGAACGGCTGGTGTGCACTCTGTGTGACGCCCAGACTGATTTCGAACGCACTCCTGGAATCACGAGAAGTAACGTCATTCCAGGAAGTTAACTTTTAGTTATTCTGTCCTGTCAAAATAGTTTTATAATACACGCCCGGATTGCTTAATGGCCTCATTTTTGGTCAAGGTTCCTAAAGTTAAAAGGCTGTCTGGGTAACTTGATGATGCATCTGGGGGCCTTATGGAGATTTACATTATGTTGAGGCACCCAGATGACGTCATAAAATTCGTTTCACGAGGGTTTATACTTTTGACATCGAAAACGTCATAACTTGAAAATAAATGGTTGTTGTAGATTAGGGCGGCGTTCCGTAACTTAACCAGGGTTACCGATCGGTATGAAGCGGTTCGTCTATAGTGACAGTCTGGTTCCTGAAAATGCGGTTTACATGTGGAACGCTTCGGTTCAGCTTGGATGCTAGATGATAGAATATTATACTCTTGAAAATATGTATATTTGATTTGTAATAAGCAATCGTCACGAATGAACGTATTATTTACCTCTTGTTCCATTTTCACCGCAAATACACTTCGAGAGCGGAAGAAACATTAAAAAAATATCACCTAAAGTCTGTTTTTTTTTTAAAGATAATTCCCCAAGTCAAAAATTTAGTAACTATGTTGGCAGCGCAAGCCTTTTCTACATAAAAAATTTGGAAGCTTTGACAATTTTACATTGTATTGCCAACATGTCATTTTGACTTTTATCTTTAAAAAAAAAACACACTTTAACTTAACAAACAAATGTCAGAAATTGAAAACAAACCGAAACAACCAAAACTTCTTTTCACGTGGCTCCGGTTTAACTAACCGGGTTACAAAACGGTTAGAGAAATGACATACCGTTTTCTAATCCGGTTACAAAGTGACGTAATTAGGCAATTCAAACCACGTGACATTCAAGATGGCGTGGCGGCTACACATGAGCCAAAAAACACAAAAAAATATCTGGTTTCTACCCGAATTAATAGTTTAGATACCTAGTCAACAAATATTTTATTAAATAATGAAAATCAAAGTTGTAAACAAAACTGTATACGAAATAATTTAAAATACGCATAAAAACATATTCAAAGCAAACTTGCTTGGCCGCCACGCCACATTGAATTTTCTTTTATGACAGATGGATTGAATTGCCTAATGGATACCTACCACTCGAATTTGAGCGGTATGTTCCGGTTTGTTAAACCGGAGCCATGTGAAAAGGGTTAAAGCATTTTGATCGGTAGATTCGGTTGACAGTTGGTACCGGGTGGGTTCCGTTGCCTAACCTGGTTAACCGGTCGGTACAACGTCGGTTGACAGCGGTTGACAACGATTAACAAGTGGTTGCTAAAAATTTCGGTTTCATACGGAACGCTTTTCCAATCGCAGAATCGCCGCCGGTTGCGTTGTGACATGTTTGACATAAACAACTGCGTTCCGTATAGACCGGTATTTCAGAAACCAGACATTATGGAACGTGTAACCGTAACCAAGGTTGGCAACGGAACCCAGCCCGAATTTTTCAGGAACCCTGTTTCATAACCTAACCAGATTTCAGGAGTGGTTAGGTTACGGAACGGGAACTGAAAAAACCAAGAATCTTGAGTCGTTTTCTCTCGTTCACTTTTTTGACATTGGTTCAAAACAGGTTTGAAACAGGCAATGGTGCTTCCATTCAAAAGGTTGTTTGAGAGAGGTAAGTTGCCTGATAACTTTTATGACGTCATCTGTATGCCTAAATATAATGCAATTCTCCATAAGCATAGACCATAAGGCATCCCAGATGCGTCATCAAGTTACCCATTACCAGATAAGCTGTTATTAACTTAAGGAACCTTGGCTTCCATTGATGGCCGTTTGCACCCATCATTTCAAGGAAACCTTAGCGATAAGTATCCCTTAAAATGACATTTTTACATGAAGAAATGTCACTTTAACTAATACTTATCGCTAAGGCCTCCTTAAAATGGTCGGTGCAAACGGCCATAACTGTTTCAAACCGGTTTTGAACCAATGTCAAAAAAGTGAACGCGAGAAAACGGGGTTGGTTAACTTATGGAACGTCCTAATTCATATGACACATTCAATTTTTTCGACAAATTAAAATGAATGACTGGTTTAAAAGGGCGAGTTCTCATGAGCGTAAGTTGACATTTCTGGCGAAATCACGTGATAATATGGTATAATTTTACTGGTAAAATATCCAGCATGGCAAATATTTTACTAATAAAGCCCAACCAATTTATAACGTGACTACGCTAGAAATGTCAACTTCATGAGAACTCGCTCTTTTTTGACACATCAAACGTCAAATTGTTGAAGCAATGTCAAAAAAAGAGCGAATTTCGCGCAATTGAGAATAAGGCATAAGAACCGACGAACGTTTTTGACGTCATTGATTTGTTTCAGTGAACTTTTTAAAAAAGGAAGACAAATTATGTCAAAAGTATAAACCCTCATGAAGCAAAGTGTATCTCTCTCAAACAACCTTGGTTTTTGGTAATCGCCGCCATACTGGTGTAGCACCACAGCTTAACCACCAAGCTGTGGTAGCACTATTGCCGACGTCATTAAGGGCCGAATTTATAGTCATTCCTTGATTCTTTCTTGGAGGTCGTGAGGTTAGAATGGACACTTGCTAATATTTGACAAATTAGTCATGTTAATTTCTAAACGTTTAAGGTTCCCTTAAGGTCTGAGGAAACCTCAAGGAGCGACTATAAATTCGGCCAGAAGTCGTCAGCTCTTTGCGCCGGCTGTCTTAGTTTAGAATTTGTCAGATTTTTTTTAAACAGTGTAGCTACAGGCGTATTTCCAACTTAAAGGCTCGCTTTCCTCGGATGCGGGACGGAGACGGAACGGGTGCCGCAGACGTTGCCGTCATTAAAATTATGTAAATTCTGTTTTTTTTTTAAAGATAATTCCCCAAGTCAAAAATTTAGTAACTTTGTTGGCAACACAAACCTTTTCTACATAAAAAAATTGAAAGCATTGACAATTTTACATTGTATTGCCAACATAATGTCATTTTGAATTTTATCTTTAAAAAAAATAAATTTTAGATGTGCTTTCCTAAGCAGCGGTGACGCGACGGCGGCGGAGCGCAGTTTTTTTGACGCTAGCGGAATCACGCCACCGGTCGGTCGACAGGCAACTTCGACGGAGCGCAACACGGACGGAATATAAATTTAAAAATGTCGAGTTTTACAGAAGAGCAAAGTGAGTTGTTGATTGATTTTAGTGTGGCAGTATCCTGTGTTGTATAATTTATCTATTTATATGTCTATTAAAATAAAAAAATAGCCTTTTTTCACACACGGATTGCCGAACCGCTCACGTTGCGTCGCCTTCGAGGAAAGCACTAGCTTCCTAGCGCGATACGCCCGGAAGCGCGCTACGACTCCGTCACGCTTGCGTTCCGTCTCCGTCCCGCATCCGAGGAAAGCGAGCCTTTAACGATAAGTATTCCCTAAACTGACATTTCTCCATGTAAAAACGTCATTTTAAGGAATACTTATGCCTCATTCTCACTTGCGCGAAGTTCGCTCTTTTTGCGCGAAATTCGCTCTTTTTTTGACATTGCTTCGACAAGTTGACGTTTTTTGCGTGAATCAAATGTCAAATTTTCGAAGCAATGTCAAAAAAGAGCGAATTTCGCGCAAGTGAGAATTAAGCTTTAGGGCGAGTTCTCATGAGCGTAAGTTGACATTTCTGGCGTAATTACGTGATATTTATAAGCCGCTTTCCAGCTGACGCTTTCGAGCACGCAATCGAGCTTTTGCGCGCGCAAATGCTTCAAGCGCTTGATCGTGTTCCAGCCGTACTGCACTTCGAGAGCTTGCTAACTTTTGCGTTTCAAACACAGAACACTGTGCTGCACCGTGCTTGAAGCACACAGCTGGAAAGCGGCTATAGTATGGTGTAATTTGATTGGTAAAATATCTAGCATGGCGAATATTTTACCAATAAAACCTAGTCAATTTATCACGTGATTAGGCCAGAAATGTCAACTTACGCTCATGAGAACTCGCCCTTATCGTTAAGGGTCGGTCCCCTGAAATAGTTGGTGGAAACGGCCATTAGTCATACCAAATATCGAGCATTAAAAATCAGCCGTTAATTTTTTATAAATATTTGAAGTTACGCTCGAAACGTCGCCATATGGAACGAACAATTAGTCTGACGTCACTCGGCACCAAAATTCCGTTGACAGTGACGAGCACTTCGAACTTCGAGAGGTAGATTTAAGATTATGGTTATGTTGTTATGTATGCCATTCACGATAGATTTGACAATGGCGATACCAGCAGCACCTGGCGTGGCGGCGGCGCGACTCGATTATTACTGCCTTGTGACGTCACGACCCATGAGCCAGTTTTTAATTTATTGTGCAAGTTCCCTATTATACATTACAGATAAGAGATGTTTGACCCTTGCCGCCATGTTGAATTTATTTTTGACAGGTCGTTGGAGCCCTAACCAAAAAAGTTGTTATAAATGTAAACAAACAACAAATTCAAATTTCAAACCAAACTCTTTGGATAAATTAAATATAATATAATATTTTATGCCTTATAATGATCTTTCCGAATGTATTAACTATTTTTACATATATTTCGATACCAGTACTTATATTTGGAGAAGAAGTCTGTTATAGAAATAAATTGGATAATTGTGATACCAAAAAAATGCCAGCTTTCCGGTAAATATACCTCTCTTCCAAAAGTTTTCTGTGTTAAAATTACTCTTGTGCCTCAAATCATGTCCAGCAAATCTCACTACTTTTTTAGATATTTATTCTATGATGTCAATCCATCGGAAGGTTTTAATCTTCGCAGAGATGTTTACATGCGAATGGCAGTTTTGGCTCATAAATTGAAACACTCAAATGATCCTATATTGAATAGTTTTCTATTAGTTTTACCCCCTTGGTCTCACCTCATGCATTGGGGTTACAGCGAAGACCCCGAACAAATTCCATGGTCGACATTTTTTGATATTAGCAGTTTACAAAAATTTGCTCCTGTCATTGAATTACATGAATACTTTAGTTGTGAGAAAATATAATAACTATTATTACATAGAGAATATTATTTTTAACAATTGGTTTTAGATTTGAAAAATAATAAATACACAAAAAGTATCCTCGATAAGGTTTACATACTTCAGCATTACGAAGATATGTTTGAAAGTGGTAATTTTGTGGATAAATGGAGTGTTGAAAAATGCCAGAAGCCTCCTAAACTCAGATTTTTTCATTATACTAATATTACCTCAAATAATGTCCAATGTTTGTCCTTTCACGGACCGGCGACCAAATTGTCTGAGGTTTTAAAGCAAGACAAGTCAAGGCATGCTCAATTGCAATATTAAGAAAACACATTTTTATCTGTAATTTTTTTAGAACAATTATGTTAGAACATGCTGAAGTAGCTTTACACGATATGTTTGGTAGTCAAATTTATTGGCAAGCACGAAGAAGTATGAGATTTAATTTTGAATTAAGAGCAATAGCTAATGAATTTAGACAACTTTATTTGAATTCAAGTGATAAAGATGATAATACGTATTTAGCAAAAGATTGGAAAGATGACAAAGTAAGTTTATTTTCAGTTTTTTATTGAAACAATACAATAACATCTAGGTGATACAACAGGATCGAATAATTGTACCAAAAAGGAATTTTTAAAACTATTTTCATATAGAAATAATAGTCTATCTAAGAGAATTAAACTTTCAACTACTGGGGCCAGCATGGCTCTTATTAAATAAAATAAATCCATTTCATCAATTCTATGCTCGTATTGTGAATAAAGATCTCTAATATCATCATCCGAAAGTTCCAAATTCATATTAATCCTTTTAGAAGCTTTTTTAACATAATCCAAAAAATTGGGGCTCTCCTTTCTGAATCTTCCCACTTGTTTGTTTTTGAGCTCATCTTTCCTAGAGTTTGTTTCAATAATAATTTGGAATAAGGCTCGGTAAAACATTGCTCTACTAGGCCTCTCTTTTTTGTGCAAAATTCTTTCTATTGATTGAGCAGCTATCATCCTAGCATTTCTTCCAATAACATAATTTTGTTTTTTCAAGAACTCACTCAAAGGGAATCCAAGTTGCCCTTCTTCAGTCAAATGATGATAGCAGCAACCAACATTGCAAATACTTTTTATTTCATCAGAGGCTTTGAAGATTTTCAAACAACTCGGTGTTAAATTTCCACATGTGTGTAAGCCCACCAATCCTAATCTATTAGATTTTTGTAGAAAAATATTTTCAATAAGTTCAGCAAAATTCACTTTTTCATCAACAAATTTTGTAACTTGTTTGTAGAAACTGATACTAGTTTCTCTTGTTTTAACATCACTAACAACTCCGTTCCAAACTTTTGATAATTTATTAGCTCTATCCACAGCTCCATTTGTATTTATTTCTGAGGCATCGACACCTAAAACAGGAATTTTATGATGCAAAGCTAACATCGAACTTAGATAACCTTTGCCATCGCCTATATCAATTAAATGTGAAGTTTTTGATAGAGTTTTTATAGCTGCAGCTATACCACTCAATATTTCAACTTCATGAGATTTTTTTGCATTCATAAATATGTCTAGCTTTAATGAAGTTATTTCATTGCAGCCTAATGTTTGGAGAGTTTCTTTGAATTGGTCAAAAGACATGCAAAGTTTGGTATTTTTTAAGGTAAATTCTTGACTTTTTTCAATATATTGATTTATACAAGGAAATATGTCAGTTTCTTGTGAATAAATTGCTTCAATTATATTTTTATATCCATAATTTGAAGCTTCTTCTCTTATATTTTTTGGTGTATATTCAAAAAATACTTGTTTAGTGAAATAATCTACCATGTGCACATTGGCTAATGGAAGATACATTTCCAAATGCTCTGAAATCTGTTTAATTTGTTCGATCACTTTAAGCTTGTTTGGTAGCATATTTAAAATTGTGTTCCTTCTTTCTTAAAATCAATTTTTATTTTTAATTGCATGCAAATTTTTTTGTAAAGTCCCCTAATTTTCTCTATGGCTTCAAATAAATCAACAGTTTCAGAATTTGTTTTAGGAAATTCATTACAGCCTTGCTGAAGGTTTTGCAAATTTTTAAGTACTTTTTCTTGTATACTTGATGTTTCAGCTTTGTGTAAATGGTATCGAGCAAATGCCTGGTAATATCCTATTTCTGATCCTAATTCTGCTCCTCTGTGATAGCCCAAATGGTATCCTTCGATTGTATCTTCTAAAGCTCCTTGGGCGAAGCCTTGTTGATAGCCTTTTTCAATTACTTTTTCTTCGCTGAACAAGATATCGTCAAAGACATCGTTTATGTCTACTTCTGGGGCATTTGCTAGAAAAAATCTTGTTCAAATAATGTAAGGTTTTAGAAGAATGAGTATTATCTTACCTGATAAATTATTAGGCATCATCTGATGATCAATTATAAAATTTGTAGTTGTAGTAATCAAAATCAAAATATTTTTGACTTGGCATGTTTTTGTAGTTTTAACCTAGAAATTTCTCAACCTCAAATCAGAAATCAAGGATAATACATACTACTACTACAGGATAGCCTATCCTCATAAATCCTGTGTGGAAGAAATCTGAAGCGCCCACCACGCCAAATCACCAACTGTGACGTATCAGCATGTCCTTTCTCGCCTTGGCTTAGGCTGTTTGCACCACAGGTTATAATTTCTTGGGCGTTTGCTTTATGCTTACTTGAGTCAATTAAAGGCGATTAACCAGGCGGTTATATTGACAGATGAATAATGCATTTAACGTCATTTATTACCGATTGGTTGACAAATGACGTTTGCTTCATTGGTTATCTGTCATTTATGACCAATCGGTTAATCGCGTTTAATCGATGTTGGTTTTACTTTTACTACATTAAATTAACATTCTAAAACAATTATTTTTCAGATCTCGTTTTTATCTTCCACTTTGCCTATTATGTTAATCAAAATTAAATAATATTTTTCATCATAAATTTAAATTCTGAACTACGACCGCTAGTGCAAACAACTCAGCTGATGACTCCAGTTATGACGTCGGAAATGGTGACACATCAATATAGCGGCGATTACCAATCACGAGGCCGATAAGCATTAAACAATCCTTAGAGTATGTATTCTCCTTGTTCGGAAATCACCGCCTTGGCAGGGCAGAGTTCGGTCGGTTACAACTGTTACAAGCAAATGTCGTTGTTTGGGCCGGTTAGTTTAATTTGGTCCACCACGCCAAATTACCAGTGATAACGTAGACATTTCTGGTATTCTTTCGATCTGAAAAAACTGATTGTGATCACCATGAGGTTTGTTCTGGAGCGTCAAAAAAACAGCGCTGAGGCCAATAAAAGCGTTATAACACCGGATGAGAATGTTTGAAACAAACCTCTAGTGACCGATCAGTTTGTTCAGATCGAAAGAATACTTCTAGTGTGTAATTTTTTGCCTTGACGTAGGGTATTTGCAAGGATAATACACACTACTAAGGATTGCTCATCGGCCTGGTTTTTGGTAATCGCCGCCTATTCGGTGTATCACCATTGCGGACGTCATTAACTAAGCCGTCAGCTGTTTGCGCCAGCGGTCGTAGTTTGGAATTAAAAATTATGATGAAAAATATTATTTAAGTTTGATTAACATAATAGGCAAAGAGAAAGATACAAACGAGATTTAAAAAGGCGTGTTTTAAAATATTAATTAATGTACCAAGTATGCTTAAAGCAAAAGCCCGCAAAATCCTAACCTGTGGTGCAAACGTCAAGGCGAGAAACGACATGCTGCCTACGTCACAACAGGTGATTTGACGTGCAAGGGGGCTTTAAATTTGTTCTACACAGGACTTAAAGAGGATAGGCTATCCTGTAGTGGTAGTGTGTATCGTTAAAGTATTTGCACCATTGAGGTAGAATAATAAGGAGGCGACATGAGGAGAAAAAAGCGTACCCACTTCCGCCATATTGTTACGACACTTCTGTCTGAGAATCTGTCACTTTTGTCATAGCAACGCGTCAGAATTGCATCAGGGCCGCATTTTCCATCCGAAGATTTTTTGAATGCGAAAAATTTTTGAAGCCCAGAATTCCTATTTTGGGTCTTGGAAGTTTTCTATTGCACTATTCAAATGATGACAGCGTCTCCTTATTATTCTACCTCAATGATTTGCACCTTAGGTTTACACCATAGGCCATAATTCCGCTGACTTTTGCTAATGCATACTTGAAGCGTTTTCTCGCGTCCACTTTTTTTAAACTGATTCAAAACTGTTTTGAAACAGTACATTCTGGCGATAAACCCATGACGTCACGTCAAAATTGATTCAAATCATTTCGAAATTTAATCCAATCCACGTTTTCAAACCATTTTCTCGCACCGAGAAATTCTGACGTCATGGTGACATTAATTAAACCAGTTTTGAAACATTTGAGACGCGAGAAAACGCCTTTGGTTTTGGTACATTTAATTGACATTCATCAAAATAACCCTCTTTTAGATCTCGTTGCATCTTCCTCTGTGCCTATTTTGTTAATCAAAATTGAATAATATTTTTCATTATAAATATATAAATCAAGAACGCTGGCGCAAATAGCCGACGATACTTTGATGACGTCGACAACGGTGCAACACTAAATTCCTTGATCCTCCTCAAGTTGACCGGTAATCCATTGAGGCAATCCAATGACCTATCCAGAAAAAAAAAATTAATTTGGCGGCCAATGCCTAGCCACCAGAACGTCTATACCCTGTGAGGTGTTTATACACTGCGTTTTATTGCGATTTTTGATTTGTGTAAAGTCTGTGAAGTGTTGATTTTTTGGAAAAATGACTATTTTATGTAATGTAACTTGGTTGTGGGAGCCCTTCTTATTGCGACAAAGTCTCGGTTCATGCCGTTCCTCCAGAGACAAAACACAGGGTTTTTAACGGAGAGGATCGATTTATCTTTATAGGGCTTCATGGATTGCAGCAATAAAGAGAAAAAGTCTGACGAAATCCATATTGAAAAATCAAAAAGGCTCTCCACATAAACGGTGTATGGATCCAAGCCATTTACTATTCTCAACTTGTGTTGATATGATACCTTGAATAGCAGACAATAACCATCAGGATTCGATTCAGGATTGGGTTGAGAAAAGGTTTGTCAAAAAGAAATTATGCCTTTGGCAACATTCGGGTTTTTCTCTAATAACTTCTTGAAATAGAAACTCTCCATCTTAAAATATGAAAATTATTATAAGCATGTACATATAAGCATTAAAAAATCACCTTAGAACACAAAAAAAAAAAACATCACGTTTGCATGAATTAAATTTATGACGCCAATTTCATTGCTTGTCGCTTGGCATTGGCCGCCATTTTGATTGGATTGTCATAGGTTGTCTTATATGGGTTGTCTGATATTGGTGAACACATGACATCAGGAGGATCTAATGGAGATTCGTTATGTTTATAAACTCTGTTTTTTTTTTTAAGATAATTCCCCAAGTCAAAAATTAAGTAACTATGTTGGCAACACAAGCCTTTTCTACATAAAAAATTTGAAAACATTGACAATTTTACATTGTTTTGCCAACATAATGTCATTTTGACTTTTATCTTTTAAAAAAAAACACACTTTAAGTATCCCACATGACGTCAAAAAAGTTATCGGCAGATGAGCAACCTACCTCTTTCAAGCAATCTTGCTGATTGCCATTACGTCTGCAACCATCGAGATAATATTGCTGTCAATTTTAAAGTTTCCTAGGTTAAAAATGGGTGGAAAAATGCCAAAATAATGTCATCAGAAGCCTTCTAGGTTGAAAATTTGTCGAAAAATGCCAATTAGCCTCAAGGATGATACACACCTACAAGATTGCTTATCAGCCTCGTTTTTGGTAATCGCCACCATATGGATGTGTTTCCGACATCATAACTAAAGTCGTCAGCCAAAGTACCAGTGATAACGTAGGGTGTTTGCACCACAAGCTATGATTCCGCTGCGCTTTTGCTTTATGCATACTTGGTTCCATTACATTAATCAACAATCATCAAAACAACCCTTTTTTAGATATCGTTTGCATCTTCCTCTTTGCCTATTAATCAAAATTATATATGACGTCATCAGGAGGATCTAACGGAGATTTGCATGAAGCTACGTTCAAATCCATTTCCTTCAAATTACTTGACAGTTGAACGACTGGCCGCAATAAATGTATAGGAGAGTACAGAATTTAAAGCTTTTTAAAGTGCATTTTGTGGTTGTTTTGTGACTGAATTGGCGAAAATTATTCAGTACCACTCTCCCTGGTGACCATGAATCTTAAAATAAAGCTATACTCGAAATACTTGTGAGGATCTAAGCTTTTGTAGGCCCTCATTTGCTCATTGCCGTGAAAACTGTAGGTCAAAATGTAAACAAATGTCAACTAGACATTTTTTCAAACTAACCGTTCGCCCACATCCCGATTTTCCTGCATTTCTTTAAATATTCAGTCTGCATCCCGAAAAATATATTATTAACAAAGTAAATTGTAATTAGCTGGAAAATATTCTAACTCAAGATAACAAAACAACGTCAAGTTTCCTCCAGACGCCATATTGAAAAATCACGTGGTTTGGAGAGCCTAAATAATTTCGATAAGCCGCTGATTGGTGGAAAGGTGGAATTCGAGGTGGGATTTATTTTTTTGCAGCGTTGCTAATTTTCATTGAAAAATAATCGCTTTCCACGTGTTAGAGAAAGATACAAAATAACACAAGGATTAATAAGTAGTGGGGAGAGATGCGGTTCCTGGCATGTAGTCAACCGATATTATTGTTTATTGTTCTGTCTATCTGTGTTTAATAGGTCATTGCAAAAGAGACAGAGAGATGTAACATCTCTCTGTCTCTTGTCATACGAAAATTTTCAATTTTGTTTATTGTTCGGTCTATCTGTGCTTGCACCAATTTCAATTGAAAGTGGGCGTGACCTTCAAAATAATTTGCAAAAAAGACGACAGTACAGTTTGCCATACGGATATTCAAATTGGAATTGAATGTAAATGTAGCTTTATGTGTCATTGAATTTTTCCCAAGAAAAATTTTGACATTGACAAAATTGACAACATAACACATACCGCTTGGCTCTGATTGATTCCAAAATGCCGTGTCCATGCAAGTGAGGTATCCTTTTACATTAGCAACCAATAACGGCATTGTTTATGTTCCAAACTTGCCAATTTGCCAATATCAAAATTTATCTTTGGAGAAAATACACTTTAGGAGTGCGTTCGAAATCACCCCGGGCGTCACATCGAGTGCACACGGCCGAGTTCAGAAATATCGCACAGGGCGCGAGTGTGATTTTATGGGTGTCCCCGAATTAACAATTGGCCATTGGGCTAATAGCACCGTCTAGCATTTTTGAACAGATAGGGCGTCGCACCGGTGTCATACTCACACCGGGTGTGTCCATTCCTGAACTCGCCCCAGCCATGAATAATTCGGTGTGACGCCTAGGGTGATTTCGCACGCACCCTAGACATCGCAGATGACGTCATAGAAGTTATCAGGCAACCTACCTCTTTCAAAAAACCGTGTCATAAATGTATGTTCTCTACGATCGCTGGTGCAAACAGCTAACGACTCCGTTGATGACGTCGACAACGGTTCAACACCATATGGCCTTGATTCCAAAAATCGAGGCCGATGAGAAGTAGTGTGTAATATTCTCGTCGTCACCCACGACCCATATAAAAAATTCCAAAATGCCGGCTGATTGGCTAAGTCCCGTGGTTTGGATTCCCAAATAATGGGTCCGTTAAGTTAACCCCCATATTTCCAAATCCAATCAAAAATGTTGCATCTCCAGAGAAAAACTTGGAAATATTACTGTGGGGAAAGGGTCAAATTAACCATATTACCCCCATGCCATACGCCAAATTTTAATTTTAAATAGCCCAAATTGTTCTTCAAGTATTTTTGCACCATTTCCATAAACCGAAAATTCGTTATTTCTGAGATATATTGTTTTTTTTTTTCAATATTTCAACTTACAACTCAGTACGCCACTGCCTTTTAAAGCGTCTGATATTTTTATACAGGACAGGGTGTTCCTAAATATCTCGTACAAACAGAAGGGGGTTATTCTTTAGTTTATTTTATGACAAATTTATAATAAACAAAGGTCCGCGTACGCTTCGTTACTGATCAACAGGATGTTGAAATTTTAATGTCTTGATATTGGAAATGAGCAAGAATATGGCGGCGAGACCGTGTCTTGGTTCCAAGGATTCTTGCTTATACAGGGTGTTCCAAAAAGATACCGACAAACTTTAAGGGGTAGTAAGGGACATCAAAACAAGCATTTTTGTTTATATAAACATATGTCCGCAAATGAGCCATTCGGGCTGTAGAGCAAAAAAACTGGTACTTTTATTCTTGGCAATAATTAAATCACTGTTTACTCATTAATTCTGCTTTATTAACAAATAAATTATGGTTTACAATAACTGTTCAAAATGTTGACCATTTACTTCAATGTAAAGATTATACCGTCGGGTCATCGACTGAAAAGTTTAGTCTACGAAATACCTGTTTATAATGAGGAAGATCTGTTAGTGAGGATACTGGCGAGTTGTACCCATTTGAGGTGAGTTGTACCCATGTAGAAGCTATTCCCGGAATATTCCAAAGGGTTCGCGAGTCAATGACCCGACGGTGCAATCTTTGCATTGAAGTAAATGGTCAATATTTTGAACAATTATTGTAAACAAACAGTGATTTAAATATTGCGAAGAATTAAAGTACCAAACGATTTTTTTGTTCTACAGCCCAAATGGCTCATTTGTGAACATGTGTTTATATAAACCAAAATTCCTTTTTTTGATGTCTCTTACTACCCTTTAAAGTTTGTCGGTATCTTTTTGGGACACCCTGTAGATTCCTATTTCCTATTGAAAAGAAGCAAGAATATGGCGGCGGGACCTCTATTGTCGCCACTGTAGGGAGAAAAGGTTAATTGAGTCACTGTAGTTTCATCTAGCTAATTACAGAGATTTGTTGTTGATAAGGGTCGGTAAACTACAAGAGAACAGAAAGTTTTTAAATAAGGTAAAAGGCTATTTTGTTTTTAAGAATCTATCAGCGGCGCACCGCAAAAAAGTTCAGGGGCAGAAAAGGGGGCATGACCCCTGAAAAAACATCACCCTGTAGATTTTCACAAACGATTGACACGTGCAATCATTTAGCTCCTATTGCGTAATCTGTGTTCCAAATTTGAGCTAAATCCCGCAAAAATTGCAGGAGCTATGAAGAAAAAACTAAAAAAAAATATTAAAATTTCAACACCCTGTAGATCAGTAACAAAGTGTTTGCAGACTTATGTTTATTAGAAATTTTTATCATAAAATAAACCAAAGAATCACCTCACTCCCTTCTGTTTGTACATTATATTTAGGAACATCCTGTATAAAAAACAGTGGCGTACTAAGTTATATTTTGTAAAATAAACACCACAGAAATTACACATTTCTAGACACATGTTTATGGGAACTTTTTTCTTAAAATATTGTAACGAATAAAATACCGAAGTTACGAACCGTACTTAGGAAACACCCTGTATATTAAATTTTGCACCGCAACCCTTTGCTTTAAGCCTCTAGACTCTAGAGGGGGTTGAAAGAGTAAGGGACGAAATTGTAGTAGTTTCTCGCCTGAGTCCTGAGGGTGACTAAAATTTTTGTAGGAAATCTCAACCGACCCCTAATTAATGAATTTTGAGAGAATGTTTATCTTCAGCCTAAAAGAAATGCAATTGGCGGGCCCTACCTAGCAGTGCACCTCAGAAGAAGAGATTTTTTGAGAGGCCGGCCTGATGATGTTCCCGATTTAAAAAGAGTAGCTGAGCAAATAACTGAAAAGTTAGAGGAACTTGAACTTAGCAAAGTGTTTGTTGCTACTGATGCACCACAAAAAGGTAATTTATAACTTGCTCAATATACGATGAGTAGGTATTCAATAGAAACATGTCGAGACACCAAAGTATTAAGTATTGCTTTGCCATAGCTATGTGCTTCTATTGAAAAAACTTAGTAACATAGCAATTTCTTACATTTTTAGAATACGATGAATTAAACTCTCTTCTATTGCCAAAGTATGAAATCTATAAATACACAGCCAGCAAAACTGTAGAAAAGAAATATTCTGCGGGTGGTGTAGCGATTGTAGACCAAATAATATGTTCCTATGCTCGTTATTTTATTGGGACTAGCGAAAGCACTTTTTCATTTAGAATACAAGAAGAGAGGGAAATTCTAGGATTTCCTACCAAAGTTACTTTTAATGTATTGTGCAAGGACAAGAAAAAATGCAAAAAACCTTCACTATGGAAAATTGTATATTGAATATATTGTTTGAAATAAAGTTATAATAAAAATCGTTTCTAAGCTAATTTTTTACCCTCAAGTATTTAACCACTGAATTAGGCTTACCATACTAAATGACATATAGTTATTCGACTTATTAAATTTCAATTCCCTTATAGACTGCTCCTTCTTCCGGTGAATCTAAACGAACTCTAATATGTTCTAAAGTATTATTAAAGTGCTTAGTTATTTGTTCAGTTTCATCTGAACTTTCCAAATTCGGGAGTTCTTCCTTAATTTTCTTGATAACTTGATTTAAAATCTCAATATTCACTTGATCATTGTCTTTTTCGTAGAAGTAAATGTAATGGTTTAGAAGTTCTACAAAAAGTTGCACTTGAACGCTTACGTCCATACATTGTTTGGCAATTCTTAGGCCTTTTTTGAGACACTCCACCACTCTGAAAATATTTTGTTTAATATAAATTTCAAATAATTAATAATTAATTACCTTTTTCCATCATGAGTTTCTTCTTTATTACTAGCCAAACTTTTACCGCTCCAGAACAAATGGCTGCACGTTGCCACACCTCTGCACTGATCTGGTTTTTTCAAAAGCTTACTTGCAGCTGAAAAATGAGACATATTATTATACAAACAATGCCAGAAAATGTTTCTTACCTAATGCACATTGAGTTCTCAGAGGATCTGAATTTTCTTCCGAGAAGCAACTAATTTGTTCCAAGGTCCCTACAATTAAAGTTATAGCCGCTAATTGGGCTTTAGAATCAGAAATTTCATCTTCATACAAAGAAAATGCTTGTGACATAAATTCATATGCGACAGTTTCGTGATTTTCAAAGCCTGAAAAAAATTTATTAGCATTATTAATCCTCGGAATATAATTATTTATTTTGAAATGTACCTATTTGATCAATAGCTAAGGCTCCTTGTAAAAATAATCGTAAAGGCAACTCGGCTAATTCAGCTTTCACCAAAGCCGTAATAGTCTGATGACAAAATTGAAATATTTTTGTGCACTTTTTGTCCCAATTTTCCTCTTTAAGGTTCTTGTACTTGTGAGCCAGCTGATAGGCTTGGAAAATCAATGGCGGAAGAGTGTATTTAATGCGTAGGGGGCCTCCTGTTCCAAGAATCTGAACAAATAATCAAAATTACAAAAATAAAAATTAAAAAAAAAAATTATAAAATATTACCTTTCTTGCCATAGTTAAAATAAGATACTGTTCATCAGCAACATTAGACTTTAACTGATGAATAAATCTGGCCAATAAACACTGTTCTTCGGCTAGTTCTTCCAAATCCACCTCGCCCAATGGATTTTCATTTTTCTCAGAAACCAAAGTGCCGAGTAAGGTTAGAGCTTGTTCTGTTTCATCTGGACTTGGGATAATTGTTTCATTTTCTAGAGCATTGGTTAGGATGTAAATGCTCAAAGATTTGCGACCGTTGAAGTCCAAATGCTGCATCAAACCTAGAGACGAATAAAAATTTTAGGTAGATAAGCTAACAAAATTGCTATTCAATTGCTTACCTGCATAATGTTTCAGTTTAAGAACTACTAAAACATTGTTGTACGAATCCAGAGGAATTTTTAATAATTTTTGCAATTCTTTAGCCACTGACGAATGGTATTCCAGGTGTTCTAAACCAAGCCGCTGGAACATCTAAAAAATACATCCATGAGAGTGATGAGTGAAAATAACCATGCTGAGACTATAACAGACTGATTTTTATCATCCATTCCAATAACATTATGTATGCATTACCTCCAAAGAAGTAACGAATTGCAAATTCACAATACCCACCCCAACATCCTCTAAATTCACAATATTTCCTAATCAATTAGTTTGGTAATTAATCAAATTAAAACCCCTAAGAACAAGACTGCTTATTGTATAAAAATAATTAAAGAACTCTTCAAAACTAACTATAACAATATAACCCTACTGAAATTTCAAACTTACCTCAACACTCGACAACATCACTTTGTCAATATATTCAATCCTATCCGGATAACATTTCAGTGCTAAATTAATGAGGGCCACTTGTAGGGCAACCATATCTTCTGGAGGCAAATATTGCCGGTTACTAATAATAGAAGAAACCTGATCGGAAAACACTTCGAACAGTTGCACTTCTTGAAGAATATTTGCTCCTGGAAATAGATAACCGGTAACATTTTTTACTAGCTGTGTAATAGCGGTTTTTGGAGGTTTCTTGTGTCCGAAAACAAATTCGTCCAATTTAAACATATCAATTTCTTTTGGGTAAATTTTTTTAAAGCTTGAATTTTATGTAAAACCTAAATAACATTTACACTGGTGGAGAGGTTAAATACTTCTGCATGATAACAAACTTTAATAATAAGTTTTCCACCAAAATTTTAATTTCAGGTAAACTGACCATAAAATAACAAAATTAAAACCTCATTAAAATGAATACTTAATGTGTTTTTACCTTCGGTACCCAAACTGTCAGATCTTTGACTAAAAGCAGCAAGTCTTTCCATAAGACTTATTACAATATTTTTTACGTTAACCCCTTGCTCCAATTCAGCGCAAGACTTCAAAAATGGAGTTAGAGTTTGAATGTGAAACTCATCTGGAAACACTTGAATAATACATTCCATTAGATATTCTTGAGCTATAGCATCTCTGCAGCTGACTACCTATACAAAAAAATAAATTTAATAATAAGTGAAACCTTCACAAAGCTTTTATTACTAACTTGTTCCAAAATTCCAGGTAATACCAACTTTTGATACTTTTCCAAAGTAACTGACTCCAATTGGCTCAACCTAACCAAGTTTGTACCAACTAAAATCCTTAATTCCTCCCTTTCTCTTTCTCTGTGCTGTCTTTCTCTGGAATGTCCTTGATGTTGCATTCTTACCCATAATTTATTCATTTCAGCAAAATTCATTAAAACAAAATCTACAGAATCTTTCACCGTCCCCTCAGGGGAATCAGCATCAGTTTCTGATGAATCAGGCAATACATTTCTTGTACATTGCAATAGGTAATTACGCAAGAATAGACCTCTTAATGGATGTTGAACTCCTAAAGAATGTATATATCAAATATTCAATAGTGATATATTTTTTTTTAAATAAAACTACCTCTGCACATTTCGACTAAGTCCTTTAACAAATCCCTCCTCAAAGAAGTATTGGTTTTTATGTAAACCAAGCCGACAGTTATCAATAAATAAAGCCTTGGGACAATATTACCAGCATATTGGACCAATTCATACAGATCTGGTACTTTTCTGCCTTTCTGAAATTCATCAACTAGGTAGAGTTCTAGATGGCGGAGTTCATCTGTGATTGCCATATCTATAGGAAATGAAATTAAATACAGTATACCTGTTACAACCGTTATTAGGGACAGGAATAATTATTTATTATGTTAAACTTAATTAGTATGATATCCAGGTAGCTACTAGAGCAGAATAATGTGTAACCCAAACTAGTCAGGTCAGTAATTTCTTCTGGGATGCTGCCTGTATATTTTTTGTTGCCAGCAAGTTTTACCTAAGCCCTTCCATAGAAATCACAGGTAAAAAGAAAACAAAGTTAATTTTTAAATTTATTCAGGTTAGCTGTTACGGAGGGGCGTACCACCTAGGAAATCATTGTACACTTTGCCTTAGAAATACTTAGTAATACATGAAATATGGGGGTAATATCTAGTAATACTAGTATTAATTGAAAAATGTGGTAATATCTCAGGAAATACCTGGTAATACATCGGAAGTACTGGTAATACTTCAGAAATATCTAAGTAATAAATTGGAAATACAGCAAGAAACTGATAAACACTCTCAAGATTAAGTACGTTGAATAAATTTTGATTGAAAAGAAAGAGAAAATTGCAGGAAATGATGAAATGCAATTTTGCACCGATTTAGGAGTTTTAGGACCAATTTCTCTGGACATTTCAATAGGAAAAGCCACAAGAAAACACCTTTGGAACTAATTTCGACTATTTTTACGTATTCGAATAAATCTCAATGAATATTTGCTCTAATTAGGATTGTTTTATTGTTAATTATTGCAAAACTCAATCAAGCTTCAAAAAATTGAAAGTCAAAAGTCATTATGTATAGAAGCAATCCAGATATGTAATAAATTAAAACAGATAAAGGAATCAGAACTTCACTAGATCCTTAAAATAACGTCTTATGGACATAACAAGATAAATAAAAATAACATATACAGGGTGTTTCCCAATATTTTGATACCCCACCTGCAGCCTTCACCTTTGCAGGTAGACGATAGGTGTAAATACAAAAGTTGTGTGTCAGAAATTTGCAATTTTGCATAATTTCAACTTTTTCCGAATGAAATGCCCTATATTTGGTTCTGTATTCTTGAAGAGCACAATAATTTTCTGATTCCAGAAATATATAGTTTGTCATTTATTCGGTTTCCAACATATTTGGCTCTAAAAATTTTACAAATACTATCAGAGAAACCTAGTGAACGCCTGCAGCTTTCACCTTTTCAGGTAGAGGTAGAATGGTTCACAAAAGCTAAGTCAGTAGGATAGTATTTTTACAATTTCTATTTCTGACCACCGGACTTTTATTTAATATCGAGTTTCAAGGAATATGCAAGGGTATTTACATAGACGACAACAAACAGTCAATGGAGCCTCGAGTTAGGCTATTGCGTAGCCCTGGATGGACAAATAGGCATCCTGTTAAGGTCTGATTATATTGAAAAAAGTCCCAACAATATTTTAATTTATAACTGAGTTTATAACATTTATTGGAAGAACTACACGTAATAACCTCAAGCGGAGAATACCAAGAGATTTCACTGAAGAATATGAAGGTGAACCCTCTCCAAAAATACTGGAATCAGTCTTCAAGGGAATTCAACAAAGCAGACAAGGAAACGCAGCAGGACCAGACGATGTATATAAAGAGATAGTAAAGCTGCCGAATGATGAGAACGTAGACTCCCGCCCTGGTGGAAATATTCAACAACATAAATGAGACGAGCAAGATACCACAGAACTATGTAGCTACAGTCAATTTTTGTACCGATTTCAAAAACACCAAACGCAAACCACTGTGATCAGTTTCAAATGATCAGCTTGATGAGTCAAGTCTTGAAAATGTTCCTAAAGATAATCCATACGAGATTTCACAACAGATGCAAAAGACATTACCCCGCCCCTACTCAGTTAGGATTCAGACAAGGCTTCAGTACTCGTGAAGCATTTTTCAGTCCAACTGTAACTTCAGAAATGCAGAAACCAGCTTAAGGACGTTTCCATGTAGATAATCTGAAAAGGTTCGAATGTGTCGAACACAGTAAGCTAATAAAGATGCTTCAAGACAAGAACGTTCTACGATTGATAAAGAACTTTTACATAAAATCAGAAAAGATCATAGCACTGCCTCCACTCTCATAAAAGTTCTTGATGACATAGTGACTGAAGCTGACAAAGGAAATACATCTGCCCTAATTCACCTTCATCGCAGTAAGGCTTTTGAAGTGCTTGACCAAAAACAATCCTCAAGACCTTTCGCTGCAGGCTGAAAATTCTGCTGCTATGTGAAGAGTGACCTCACAATAGAAGTCCATACAAACAGTGAGACAAGAATATGGAGTGGTAAGCCATTAAAACAGTGTTTTCAGGTGCAATTTTACTCAGTGATCTGATAATGTAGATGCTAGTGGTTAGCTTTTTTGATACATATTCTATATGTGGCTCCTATGACAATTTTTGATCCAACCGAAATCCCAAACATTCAACACTCACATTTACAATCCCATCATCCATGTTCTTAAAGGTGAAATAAAAGGTTTTTGTTTTTTGTTCGTTCAGTTTTAGTTTATTTCGAACAAACCAGATATTTAAGTTTTCCTGTGTTGCAACCATCTTCTGCTGCAAGGGTATTAAGTCGCTGTCTGTAGTTGTACCAGATGTATCGTCGGCTAACAGCAACAAAAGCAGCTCACCGCTGGCCCTTATATCATTTATATAGAGCAAGAAAAGGATAGGCCCCAGCACGGAGCCCTGAGGCACACCACACTCAACACATTTCTGCTCTGATTTTTTATCTAACTTAATATATTGAAGTCTCCCCTCCATGTATGATTGTATAAGATTTACAGAAGGCTGTTGCATATTGTAGTATTGTAATTTCTCAATCATAATTGAGTGTGAGACACAGTCAAATGCCTTCTGCAAATCGCAGAAAACTGTGCCTGTGTAGACATTCTCTTCAAAGCCTTCAATGATTTTGTCAATTAGCCTAGTCACAGCGAGGGTGGTTGAACGTTTTTTTCGAAAGCCATGCTGTTCCTGCATGTACATCAAGTTTTCTTCAAAGTGTGCTATTATTTGTAATATAAGGATATTTTCATAGATTTTAGATATAACCGGGATAATAGCGATTGGTCTCAAGTCATTTGGACTAGTTACATTGCTTTCTTTAGGAATTGGGATTATTTTTGAGATTTTTAGAGCAGCAGGGAAACATCCAGTTGTTATTAAGTAATTAATTAACTTTGTCAGCGGGATAATTATTAGGTTTTTTATTTTTTCAATTAAACCAATGTTAAGTAATTCCATAATAACTGGACAAACCTTGACGCCCATGCACTTTTCAGAGCCGCATCAAACTATAATTATGATTGGGGAAACAAACTAATTTAAAATTATTTTTTTTAACCCGGGATTACACGCGTGTCGGTCAAAAAGACCGACTATTGATAAAATCAGTAATTACGCCACTGGTACAAGGGTAGCAGTTTTGTCCATCCAGGAATGCTTGATGCAGGTTTTCCATTACCCATTGGTCCAAAAATATTTTGGTTTTTGGTTGAACTATAGTTCGTTGTTTTCATAGTCGGTGCTTTTGACTAGGCGCGTGAACTTGTGTATCTAAAATATTTGTGTTCAAAATTGGTATTTTCTGATATTGAGAGTACTTTCGGATATCGATAATACGGTAACTATACTGCATAATATAATTCCCTTTGTAATGATTGTGAATTCTAGGAATTATAGTGCTTGTACACTTTTTTCGCGGAAACGATCCCAAATGTATCCTGAACGCTAAGGCATGACTACACAGGTAATATTTGAGAGTTTCACGTCTCTATTGATTAGTAAACCTGCGTAGGTTGTCTTAACGTTCAGGATACGTTTTGGATCGTCTCCACGAAAAAAGCTGATAATTCATGTACATTTTTGGGCAGTCGGTCGATTTGACCGAACGCGTGTAACGACATAAGTTTTTTGGCGCATGTAATGCCGGGTTAAATTAATTTTGGGGTGCTGACTTTTTTTTGGGGAGTGGGCAAAAAAAAAATTTCTGGTGGGCCTACATGGACATTCAATGGGCAAACGAACTACATAGGGCACTTTCCAAAATTCACCGGTTTCTGAACCGATGCGATACCGGTTTGAAGGTTTACTCACCAAACCGTTCCAAAATGTACCGACTTTTCACCGGTTGAACCAAATCGTCCGTTCCAAAATTGACCAGAATGATCAGCTGTTTGGAACCGGTGAGGCACCGGATCCACCGGGAATTTTTGTCGGTTTTTTCGGTTGGAGATTTTTTGACACTTTTTTTTTGGCGTAGGTAGCTACCATCGTCACAAAAAGTAACTGGGACAGCAACATATTATCTCTTATACTCTTATATATGATTTTTAGTGTTAAATATTTGTCAAACTATGAATAAAATGGTCGACACATGATTTGTAAATTGAAACCTTCTTGTCCAGTCACGTGCCTGTCAAAATTTCGGAGCAAATCGACGAAAAAGATGACAAAAACGAACTCGGCCAATGGATGATGGTATTGGCAGTCCTTCATTAAATTGTTGCAGCACAACCGTCACAACCAAACTTTTACACACCAAAGCGTTCCAAAATGCATCAGAAAAATCTTGTAACCGGATTTACACCTAAGTTTCACCGGAATTTTTTAACAGCTACCGGCTCATTTAACCGGTCAATTTATCGGTGAAATTTGGAAAGTGCCCATATTGATTTGTTCAGGTATTGCAATGCTGGAGCGTAGGCATTTGTAACTGTGACATACACCGCGACGTGTTAATATTTCTTATAGAAGTTTTTCATATTTTAACTTGGACACAACAATTTTGATTTTTTTGGTTTTTTTTACCATTTGGGACACTTTTGTACTCTGTACTAGTCAATACTTCTCATAATCTCATCAGGATCAGGCCTGATTTTAATCAAAAAAACGATATTTCAAATTAATATATTTATTTATTTTTTATTTCAAGGGTGGGCAAACATGGGCAAACGAACTGTAATTTTAGATCAGGTTTAAATTTGAAAATGTTGAAAGAGAAAATTCTGAAACTATTATTTTTCCAATAACTTTTGTTATGAGACTGTTCAAAAAACAAAGTTATTGAAAATTATCATTATTTGTTGCACAAATATTTCACTTACAGAGTTCGTAATAGCTTTTGGGTGATAACAACGAAGTGCGTAGTTCTGCAAGCATTGCACTGGCATTTTTAAGTGCATCCATCAGTTTGTTTTTATCCAAGGCTCTTTTCATATGAAATGCTTGCGCCTTTACCACTCCCAAAGCATCATGAAGGAATTTCTCCTGTTCTTCAACAGGTGATATTTGGGGTGGAGTGGTCGGCTGAAAAGTCCATATAGATAATTAATAAATGTCATGGTTTCATAATAATGGAAATTTAATTAATATTTTACCAATAATTTGGGTAAAAAAGGAATCATATTCTATCGTTGTCGTTCTACCTAGATCAGGAATAGCATGCAGGAATAGTGATGGGTGAACCCATTCTAAATGTCTAAATGCTAATCTAGCAAACAATAAACTTATTTGGATTTGCCTTACCATTTTAGTCATAAACAAATTGCTTTTCAATGCAATAATAAGCTTTTTTTACCACTCAAACAGCTACAAGGGAGAACAGCTAGAGCTAGAGCTACTAGAGCACTAGACCAGAAGCAAAAGAAGCTTGCCTACTAGCTGTGCATACTAAAAGGAAATAAAGGAATAATGAGAATTAGAATTAGATGATTGAATAAAATTTGATTATAGAACTGAACTTGAAAGTTGAATTTGTTCAAGAAGCAGCAGCAGAAAATCGCAATGCGCAATCGCCTAGCCTTGGTTACGTGGACGCCTGCCTAGAACAAACTAATAGCGATTTCCATTGGCCGCACTGGAACGCCATGAAAGTTATACTTGCCCTTTGCCCTGGCTATTCTATGGCACTGCTCTAGGTAGCTTCGAACCGAAAGTGCAACTGCACTGTGACAAAAATCGGAACCCGCTCGTTCAAATTGTTAAAATTAGAACTGACCTTGTAAATATAAACTTAATGTGGTGTTAGTTTTTTGTTTGCACCAGGGCATATTTTTATTTACTCTGAATAGTGAGTGCCACTATTATTGCCAATGGAATTTGCTATTTAGTTGACGTTGATCGTTGATGATGATATTTGACATTGACATTTCTGTACGTTGGCGCGGTTGGCGGATTTGCGGAAAAAGGATCCTTGAAATGATAAAATTAGATTAATTTATTATAATTTATTCATTGATTTCAAAAGTCAGGGGAAAGTATTGCGAATATCTGAAATTCACAAAACACAGGCCGAAAATGGAAATGTTAAATGACTACGGTTTTTCGATTTAAAGTAAGGTGTGAGGTTAAGGTATAGAAATAGAAAAGTGCACAAATAGAAATGGGAATAATTATCTCCAAATTCCGGGTAAGAATATTTACTGGTTTCCATATTTTTCTAGGAACCTAAATTTCGCTTTTTGTTCGTAGAAGAAAACTAGTACGTTTGATGTACTGACAAAGTTGCAAAATGAAATTGTTTCTATTGAAGAGTTTCAGACTAGAACCCAGCAGACACAAAGGAAAATTGTATTCAGATTTCTGTTATTAGGAATACTTATTTATTGTCTGGTAGTTGTTTTGGGGTATTTCTATTTTTCACAAATTTCTCAAAACCATAAGTTGTTATGGGCCATCCCTTTGATAGCTATACCATTTGTGTAAGTATAGGTACCCACAAATATACAACCTATGACAACTATTGTATTTTAGTATATGGTTTATAAAAATAATCCTGACATGGTATTATAACAGAAAAATCATTAAAAATGGAAAAAAGCTGGTATCGTTGAGAGAAAAGAAGAAAAAAATATTGGAAAATGTAGCCGAAACTGAAACCTACAAAGTGGCAAAACAAATTTTAGATAAATTCGATAATGAAAACAAAAAGCCAGTTGTTGCTACTCCTCTTTCACAGCTACAAATAAGTAAAACTACTCCTTTTGTTCCATTGCAATCAAAAATGTATGAATCAGGTAAGTAATTTTTTTCCTTGCCTTTCAATTAAAGTAAAATTCATTGACCGGAAAATGTATTCAACTGTATAGGAAATGTTAGCAAATATGTGTGTGCTAAAAATAACTCAAATTGATTTATTTTTAGATTTCTACTTTCCTGTCTATGTTAGTGCAATCAATTAGAGATTTAATGAGATTCATTAAAATCTAGGCCAAGTGTACCTACATATATCCTGTTTAATTACCACAACATTTTGTGTGCATGTTATTTCCATTTGATATCAATATTGATTAGTAGATGTTCACTGGCTAAACCTTTGTTGCATAGGTATGCTTTTCAAGTCTCTCTTCTCATATCAGGAGTAGTTACAAAACAGTGGAAAAGGAGCTTCCTAACACTTATCCACAAGGGTAGTAGTAAATCCATTGTTGGGAAATGTCAACTTATCTTCAAGTTTCATAGCCAAACTGTTTGAAAGTGTTATTTTACAACATGTGTAAAATGTTATGGAAAAGTTTTTTTTTTTTAAAAACCCAGCATAAACAATTCAAAATCAGTTATGTGAGGTGTAAGTCTGTGTAAAAGATGCTCCATCTAACCCTTTCCAGTTTCCCTAAAACTATTGGTATGAAAAACGTCCCTGCATACTCTATTTGCCAAACTACAGGATCTAGTCATGCTAGAATACTATACCGATTATTAGTGTGCAGATTCCTTTGTGGCGCATTAAAGTCACAAGAAACAGCAAATCAGGACGATCATTATTACAATTAATTGATTTATGTAAGAAACGGAGGTCTAGAAACATTTGTTGCTCAAGTGGTGGTATATTTAGAAGTTTCATTCTATCAGTATAGTTGATAATATGATTGACTGGCACACTCATCTTATGAGCTACAAACCTAATACATTTTTGTTGGAGTCTTTCGAGTTGCTGTACATATATTTTACAACTAAAAAAATTCTCCAAAGGAGTATAACTTTAGGAAAGCGAACTTTCCTCTGATCTACAACTTGTTTTTTGACGCCGACGGGTCGCCCGCTCTTGTCTCTTCAAGTATAGATGATTCCTGTAAAGCCCTTTATCAAATTTCAGATAATATTTTCAAACTGTGTATGCCTGTAAAGATCAAACGTTGTCGACACTTTCCTTCTTGGTTCTCGAGTGAAATAATAAGAAACATATTTAAATAAGAGAAGGCCTATCGAGATTTCAAGTTGCATAAAACCGACTTCTATTTGACAAAATTTAATACTATTAGGCAACTAATTAAAACACAAACCAATACTGCCTATCAGGAGTATATAAGTAATGCTGAACTCAATATCCGCTCCGATCCATCTGCATTTTGGTCATTTATTAGCAGCAAAAAAGCCCAAACAACGATGGTCAGGAAATTCTGCAATGTCAAAAATATGAGTATCTAGGTATCACATTCGACAACACCAAAACAGACGTGAAAGAAATAGAAAAGCGAATAGTTAAAGCTAAAAAAGTAATAGGATGCCTAAATGGAATATTATGTAGCAAGGAAATTACAAAGAAGAGAAAATTTAATATATACGAGACAATGATAAAGAGCAGCCTTCTATATGGAGCCGAGACTTGGAGAATTACAGACAGACAAAAGAAAAAAGTGGAAGCAGTTGAAATGGATGCTATTAGAAGATCCATGCGAATCTCACGAAGAGACAGAATAAGGAACGGCAATATAAAACAACAAATGGGTATAGAAGGTACGATAGTCCAGGACATTGAAAAGAAACAACTTACCTGGTACGGACACGTGGAATGAATGCCAAATGACAGGTGGCCCAAAAAAATGCTGCACTGGCAACCAACAGGTAGAAGAAAACGAGGAAGACCAAAACTGGAATGGCAGAAGACCATACAAAAGTCCATGAGTGAAAGAAATCTCTCATCAGAGGATTGCGACGAAGAAGATGATGGAAATTAGGTGTCGGACAACGAAGAAAGATGTTCTAAAACGACATGTGTATATATAAAAAAGCCCAAACAAGAATCCGTGGCACAGTGATGTAAAATGACGGTCATTTAAAATCGTGACGGTCATTTGCTTGCGTCATGACATGTCATGACGGTCATGAATATGGTCATAGTTCATAGTAGTTATTTCAATTTAAAATGCCACTACCCACAGTCTATGCTCTATAAACTCGCAAATAGATTTAAAATAGGGATAGTCAATTATTGATTGAGTTTTGATAAATAATTAAGGATTTCAGAACAGAAGAAATTTCAACAAATTACAAAATAAGTGAATAGAAGCTATCCTAGGCCTAGCAGGTAAAATAAAATAACAGAAATAATAGTTATTCACCTAACAAATGCAGTAAGTGATACTTTACCGCATGCAATGGCAGTCGTTAAGTACGGTAAAGGCACTTTCCGCATGTGTTAGGTACAAAACTATACCTATGAGCATCTTTATCTCCAAAAGAAGACATTATTGAAATTTCTAAACGAGAAATGATTTTTGAGTGTACCTGAACACCGAATCTACTTTATCGCATACTATGCAGTCTACGTTACTGAACATTTCCGCATACTGTTTTACTCTAGAACAGCATTCAGCAAACCACATGTAGGTATGATACAGCTGAGAAATATCGCCCACGTAAGTGTGCTTGTGTTGGTAAGTCAAAATGCATTTTTTAGGGTACTATGCAGTAAAACGGTCATGACTAACGGTCACATTGAATGTGACGTGACGGTCATGACCGTCATGACCCGCCGTCATGCGCGCTGGTCATGACCCACTAACATCACTGCCCTGGCATCTTAAAGGATGACAGTGGCAAACCTCAGGCCGTTGTAAACGCTTTTGCTGACTATTTTTGCAGTGTTTACATCGAATCGGCACCAATCAATGATTTTAGAACTGCAGTACTCAGTTGCAGCAACATCGATATTCTACGTATAACTGCTAGTAAACAACTGTGTAACTCTTTGTTTGTGATTCAGAAGCGTGCTGTGAGATATATTTACAGGGTATCACCAAGAACATCCTGCAGACCCTTTTTTGTTAAAAATGGAATTCTAACGCTCACTTCTTTGTATATCTTGGAGACTGCCTGTCTGATTTTTGCGAATAGGGAAAAATTTGCCAATCAATGTTCTGGATATGTGACCCGTCAGCATATGCACTTGCGACTTCCTATACCCTCATCGGCTCTTATTAGGAAGGCTATAATTTATGAGGGGGTCAAAATGTTCAACCATTTACCGCAGACTGTAAGGAGATCTCCCACTCTTTGGATTTTTAGGAATAATTTAAGGAGGACTTTAATGACCAAAGCCTACTACAGCCTAGGCGAATTTTATGCTGACAGGTTTGACTAATTTTTCCTAATGCCCCAGTGAATATTCATGGAATTTTTAGATTAGGTTTTATGGCTTTACTTTTGATTTTTCAAATACTAATGTGAATTTTGTTCTTGATTTTAAGATATTTTTGTATTTAAATTATAAGTTTCGATTTATTTGTTGTAAGTGCTTTTTTTATACCTACATATTTTTTGTTCTCTATTTTTTATTTTTTAGTATTAGGCTTTGTCTACAACAATTGTTTTTATGACAATAAAGCATATTTTGATTGATTTGATTTGATTGATTGAGGACATTCTTAAAGCCAGCAAAAAGCTTAAAAATAAATTAACCTCAGGCGTCGACAACATTCCTAGCTTCGTTGTCTTGTTGCTTGTGAAAGACACTGCTCGTGTACTAGTTATTCCATTAATTCATATTTTTAATCTTGTAATCGATAAAGGTCAGTTTCCAGATATATGGAGGACAGCAAAAATAATTCCAGTATTAAAGAAGGGCGATTGTTCTTTATTTAAAAACTACAGACCTATTTCTATTCTTTGTAACTTTTCAAAAATATTGGAGATAATCATCTACAACAGCCTATATCCTCAAATCAGAGGTCTCCTTTCGCCTAGTCAACATGGTTTTCTCGATTCTCGCTCATGTATGACGAATTTGGCCACACTATCATACATCGCCTGCGAAACACTTGACTCTCAAGGCCAGCTTGATGTTATCTACACAAACTTTCAAAAGGCATTTGACCAAATCGACCACTTTATCTTGCTTTTGAAACTCGAGAACCTTGGAGTGTCACAGAGATTGTTAGCATTATTTAGATCTTACCTGATTGGACGCACCCAGTATGTGGAGTATGAGCACTTCAGATTGTCATCATTTATCGTTGGTTCGGGCGTACCACAGGGTTCTAACTTAGGACCCCTGCTATTTTTGTGTTTTATTAATGATTTAATTAATGTTATTAAGTGCAACAAACTTGTGTATGCTGATGATTTGAAGTTGCTCAATAGGGTAGATCGACCCGTGGACTGCGAATATTTGCAGGAAAATCTGACCCTGTCAGTCATATAATAAATTTGATAGTTACTATGAATAACTGATAATCTTTGAAATCTTTAAAATTCTCTCGTTTTTGCCTTAGACTAGTAAGTATAAGCCTTCTTTAGTTTAGTTTAGGTTTAATTTTGTTCTTCTTCTTACACTATTATTTTTAGTGAATTTCCTGTAAGTGGGTTTTACCTGTTGGGAATAAAAGCTTATTTATTTATTTATTTATTTATAACTAGGTGAACAAACCTGACATAAGCACAGCATAAATCCAGATCAGTGAAATCCTGCAGATTAGACTCAACAAATCCTAAAACCTTTAATGCCTTGCTAGTTATGCAATTATTATGGTTATTGAATGAAAGCTCTCTGTCAAAGGAAACTCCGATCATTTATACAGTCCACACACTGTCTCTAAGATTTCATCCTGGATTTCATCATTTATGCTCAAACTCAAACTGAATGATGTTCGTTTTTTAATAGAAACACATAACTATACTTTTTTTTTATATAAAATTCCATCCCATTTAGGTTACACCAAGAAATCGAATTATCAATGTCTACCTGAACTTTTTCATAGTCTTCCATGGATTCAATGCATTTATATATTTTAAGATCAACTGCATACAAAAGTATGTCAGAGTGCTGTACATTACAGATATCGAAACAGATATTATTGATAAAGATATTGAACAGTGACGGAGAGAGCTGAGCTCCCTGTGGGACTCAGGAACTTACATGTATTTTCCTCCACAGAGCACCCTTCATTTTAACAAACTGGCATCTAGTTCCAAGATATCTACGAAACCACGCCACCATACTTCCAAAAAATCCCAAAACTGGCAGCTTTCACATTAACACTTCGTGATTTACTTTAATAATAATAATAATAATAATAATGTCTTTATTGCAATCTTGAGATAAAATTCCAAAGGCGAAGTTGAAGCTAGGCTTCCTCACTTAACCTAATACAATAACTTAAACCTAACCGATACGAATGAATAGAAAAAATAAATTTGAAAAAAGAAATTGGAAAAAATTGGAAATGCTGGATAGGCTAATAGGTTAATTTGTTTAATCAAATGGCCTATTGCATTTTTGAAAAATTGGGTGGGAGCAGATTTCAAGTTAACAGGAACTTTATTGTACTGTAGCGAGATTTGATAAGTGAATGACCTTTCATATAGAGTTGTTTTGTGTAGAGGAGGAGTGATGGTTAGTTTATGCCTCAAATCCAGAGCATGAGAGTCATATCTAAATTTTATTTTCTGATATAAATAATCCGGACATTTTTAAAAAATTATTTTGTTCTACATTACTAAGCTATGGACCAGTCTCCTCTCACTCATGCTGAACCACCCTATTTCCCTCATCTTATCACTCACTCCTCTGTCATACTTCCTTATGCCACCTACCAAACGCACGCAGCAATTCTGAATCAGTTGGATACGTCTGGCATCTCTTTCGAGGTACAGAGGATCACAAAATGTGAATTGTGATAGAACCAGACTGTCACATCTCTCATCGAAAATGACCTTCAGCTTAGCGAATGCCTTTCTAATACAATTATTTATATGTTCTGTAAACCTAAGATTAACATCAAGCAAAAGTCCAAGGTTTCTAGCTGCCGCTGAACAACTCAAAGCCTGACCATCAAGGCTGATTCGAAGCATGTCCTGACATTGAGATCGACTTTGCGCACGTCCAAAGAGCAAAACTTGACACTTTTGAGGATTGAGCAGCAAGCAGTGATTAATTGAAACCCCTCAGCAGCCGGTCTAGGTCTGCATTTAGTTTATCGTTGGCTTCAAACATGTTTTCTGGACGAAATGACATATAAAGTTGGATATCGTCTGTATACAGGTGCACATTGGTGTGCCTCAAGCTGTTAGTTAGTTGTGAGGTGTACAAAGTAAAAAATAAAGGCCCCAAAATCGATCCTTGAGGAACACCACGTGCAACATCCAAAGATCCCGACATGCTAGGGCCAACCTTCACTGACTGTGTTCTTTCAGAAAGGTAACTTTCAATAAGTTGGCAGACGTTTTTTTCAAAGCCGAGATACCTCAGAATTGCCAAGAAAAGCTCATGGTCCAGTCAATCAAAAGCCTTCGAATAGTCCAGCAAGATCAAAGCAGTGAGTTCACCAGAGTCAGCCGCCTTAAGAATATCGTCAGTAACCTTTAGAAGTGCTGTTGCGCAACTGTAGTCTTTACGGAAACCAGACTGAACAGAAGGTTGCAACTGGTGAGCTTGGATGAAGTCACGAATTTGGCTCTCCAACACTCTTTCCAGGACCTTCGAAAGTGTTGGCAGAATGCTTATGGGTCTAAGATCCTTCAACTCCTCAGGGATGGGAACCTTAGGGATCGGAAGCAGAAAAGAACTTTTTCTACGAGCGTGCGCAAAGTTGTTACTTTGCGCACTTATTTGCGTGCGCAAAGTTGAACTTTGCGCACGGAAACTCTTTGCGCACTTAGGTATTTTTGTTACGCATAGTTACCGCATTTATACTCGATTTTTCAATGTTTTGTGGGTTTCTTGATGAACTTATATTCAGAAAGAAGGGCCTGATGTTATTTTTGTTCCAATAAAGGCATTCATTAGGTTTGTTTTTTCTGCCAAATTTTTGTATGGAGGAGTATAATATATAATATATATATTATATATTATATATTATACTGATTAGAAAATTTTGGATTCATTTTCTTTGCTTTTCCATCCATAGACGCGTTTCGACCTGTATCAGGTCTCATCAGTATGGCTAGATGATGGCATCACTAATACAGCAAAAATTGCTGTTTAGTGTTGAATCCTTGTCTTAGATGGCGCCACGATCAAATTTCGACCGTCTTATATATTATTCCAGTGACTGTATACTCTGATTCATTTAGAAGTAAGTTTGTAACTGTTGATCTGCCCTTAATAAACCCATGCTGATGTTCTACTAGAATTCCCTGAAATTGGGAAACTAATTTCAAGTACATAATAGAGTCAAACAATTTAGGGAATAAAGAGAACTTGGTGATAGCTTCATAATTCGAAACCTCTGACTTGTTCACACTTTTAAATACTGGTGTAATATATGACTGCTTCCAAGTCTCAGGAAATCTACTACTATTTAAAGATTGATGAAACTACACTACACAAGACGTATGAGAAAATATGCACTGAATTCTTTAAAAATCCTATCGCAACATTATCAGGGTTTGCATCTAATTTATCACCTAATTTCCATGAAGATGATGTTGTGTGCTAAGCTAAGGGCATTGCATTGGGATTTCATGGAGTCTTGCTTGCTTCAACTAAAGTATCAATAACTAAATTACAGAAATATCACAGCTTGATTTAATCTTTGTTAACCAGAAGCATATTATGTTTGACATTCTAAGTGGCCATGTAGTAATACTGAGTAAGACTCAGTTAAAATTACCAACAAGCACTAAGAAAACTTTATCCAGATAGACTACAATGAACAGAATTTGGAAATACATTGTAAAGGGTGTTCCAATAAGAGTTTGCTGATGTTTTTCTCAATTTAATTGAAAAGCAAACTAGGAAACATTTAATACTTCATAGCAATAAGTAACATGATCGTTTATAATTATACGAGGAACACAATATCCAACAAATGGCCACCGCGACTCCTCTCACAGCACACAATTCTTTTGCCCTAATTTTCGATCACATTCCTGGTAGTATCTCACGAGTAATGCGTCAAATCGCATCTTTCAACTCTTGAAATGTTTGGGGATTGTTCACATACGCTTTACTTTTGATGTAACCCCACAAAAAAAGTCTAGTGGTGTTAGATCGCAAGATCTAGGCGGCCAATTAACATCCCCATTTCTAGAAAGAAGTTTACTTTCAAACCGTGTTTTTAATAATTCGATGGTTTCTATTGCTGTGTGACATGATGCGTCGTCTTTTTGTGGGGTTACATCAAAAGTGAAGCGTATGTTAAACAATTCATCAGTTGAAAGATGAGATTCGGCGCATTATTCGTGAGATACCACCAGAAATGTATGTACACAGATGTGATCCAAAATTTTGGCAAGAGAATTGTATGCTGTGAGAGAAGTCGCGGTAATTGTAAACGAATATGTTACTTATTGCTATAAAGTATTAAATGTTTCCTAGTTTGCTTTTCGTTTGAATTGAAAAAAACATCCGAAAACTCTTATTGATAAGTACCATTCAATAAAATGCTTCATAAGGTAGACCACTATGGTATTGGTGGTAATCTATTTGGTTGGCTCTCCTTCTTTTTGAAAAAAAATAACTTTTCAAACAAGAATAAATGGAGTACTTTTTGACGTACATGTGGCTCTCAGCGGGATAGCCCAAGGTACAGTGCTTGGTCCTTTGCTCTTTTCAGTTTATATCAGCGACTTAGCGATGAGAATAAAAACATGACATGTATAATATTTTTTGCCGATGACGCTAAGCTGTTTGCAAATTCCAGAACTAAGTCTAAAGAGCTGCAAGATTCACTAAATGGTACCAATCTAAATAACGTCGATCAACAGAGTGATTTAGGCGTCATCATCAGCACATACCTCAAATGGAAACCACATATTCATAGGATAGTGAAAAAAGCAAACTCGTTCATTTATTGTATCCAAAAAGCATTTTCAGACCAATCAATGAACACCATATTGAAACTATATAAAACTTATATTAGACTAAAACTTGAATACGGCGAAACAATAATATGTAACCCTTACTTTGTAAAGGACATCGACCTTTTAGAAAAAGTTCAAAGATGTGTAACAAAAATACCACCAGAATTATCACATTTAGACTATACTACAAGGCTACAAAGACTAAAATTGACAACTATCTTCCATGCGAATGCAAACGTAGTCCTTCGAGGACACAGCAAAAAAATGGAAAAGGAGAAGAACGCAAACGGGAAGTGATGATGACTAGTGTGAACATTCATTTTGGACTATAAATAAACAAGCTGAATATTTTGAAAAGCCAAATAAGAACCATGGAAAATAAAACAGCAGTTTCATTGGTCATTACCGCTTACTGTTGTACATAATAATAATATCAATAATAATAACGCACTCAGTCAAGAAGCTGTCATGAGTTAGAAATATACGTCTTTCTCACTTTTCAGATGATTTCTAAAATTCAAAGCAAATCAATTCTGTGGAGGATTCAAATTGTTCGGTTTAGCTCCTTGGTTTCCTCAAACAGCTTTTGATCGCTCCTTCAACAACTTTCTTCTGTTTGGCCCGACAAAAAAGTTTATAAGAAACCACCTGGGCAGCTATGTTGGTTATTAGTATTACCTTATAGACATAATTTTTTATATGTAAAATAAAAATAATTAATATCAATGCTCTTTTTTTAGTTTTGAGGCAAAGGACACTGACAGCCCAAAATACACTATCAGGGCGACTTTCTTTTGGTGGTGCACCCCAAACTCCAACTACACCCCAGCATCAGATGCATCTCCCTGCACTAAGAGAAAGGTAAAACTTGTCTTACAACGATTACGAATATCCATAGTTGCAATAATAATAGTTCCCTTTTTGCATCTCAATAAAAAAAAAGCTCAGGCCAACTTGTGCAAATTCTGAAAGATTTATTATTCACTATATATTTGAAACACCCAAAAAAAAGTCCAGACAATCTCAAAATGTTGTGTTCTTGATAAAAATGTAAAAACTAAATGACATTGGGGTTAATTTGCAGACTGGCAAATAGTTTTTCAAATATAACATTAAAAATATAATTTCAAGAGACCCATTCTGGAATATGTCCTTCCGGTTTGATTATTTTTTTTTCTGATGATTACGCAACTCTTTTGAATTCAATGACAAGGTTGCACAGTGCGCATACTTAAGACCAGAAGGGACAAGGCTGATTTATTAACTGTTCAAATATTCTATACCTAGTAGATTTTTTGTGCCTCCTTCGCATAAATGTTATTAGTAGTAATTTCTTTTTGAGTCTCCTTTTATCAAAAAACTAAAATTATTATTTTATCAAATTATAATCGTAATGGTTTCATCATCAAGTTAACAAATTTTTTTTAAAACTTTTTTTCTAGGTCAATAAATGTAATAGCCACCCCTAATAGATCTATGGTAGTCAGCTCTCCAAAAAGTTCACCCGTTTTACCAAGAACAATGCTACCGACAACTCAATCAGTCTTAGACAAAATGGTATATTATTTAGTGGGCGATGGTCCCTCAAATAGATTCGCACTAATTTGCCAGAATTGCAGTAGGCATAATGGTTAGTAGTATTTTGATTTTACACATGGACTTCTATGGTCATTTTTTTTTTAGGCATGGCATTGAAAGAAGAATTCGATTATCTAGCATTTTATTGCGGCTATTGTAATTTTTTCAATCCGGCTCGGAAAACTAAACCTAATGCACCCAAATTTGGACCACTCGCGTCTACTCCCATGCAAATAACAAGCGGAACTGCAGAATCATCCGATTCCGAAAGGACTTCAGGGAATGATTCTGATTCGGAATCAAGGGTAAATAGTATTAGATTTGAAGGCTCTTATAATATATATTATTATTTTCTCAATAGCCTATCATAGAAGAACCGAGAAGCGACTCTCCTGATACTGCAAGAACTTCAGAATATGAAAGGGTATCAGATTTAGAGTTGCCAGACGAGGATGATTTGCCCCATGGCCATGCCACTGCCAATTTCAATAATGATCTTAAAGCGAACGCAGACGCGTCAGACACGTAAATCAAGACTGATTTTTAAAATTATCCCTATCTGCCTTGAAATTTTTTTGTTATTTTGGAGACTGACGTAAAATTTTAATGTGGTGAACAAAAATTCTAAAAAATTGAATTGCAGTTGTAGAGATTGGTTCAATTCAAAGTGCTTTTTACATGTATTGAACTTGGGTTTTGTAGATATTATTGTTTTTAATTTATTATTGTTGTATCTTTACTGAAACAAATATGTAAGTACTTGATTATTTTCTCCTATAGATATTTGAAATTTCTGATAACATTGATTGGTGAGACATTAGGTAAATTTTATGTGCCTATACATATATTTTGGTCCAAAGAGCATTTCTCTCTATTCTTTGCTTTGGGTCAAAAAAAATATTATTTTTTTCAAATGGATTTTGTGATCTTTATTTTAAACTACATACAAATCTGGAAGCAAAGGTTTTAGAAATTAAAATTGATTTTTGCATTTTCAAAATATTCTCTCTATAATGTATATATTTTAGGTTTAGGTTTTTTTTTTAATGGATTGTTAATAATGAGGTGATTTGCTGCCTTTCTTACTGATTAATAAAGCTTGCTTTTTCTTATCCTTTGTTATTCTTTAACATATTTTGGGAAAATGTCAATTAAATTAAATTTCAAGTATGTATTCTATAAAAAGTTCTATTTTTCATAAACAACTAATAAAATTAATATTATTAAAGCCATGTAACGTTATAAAGAATGGTTCTATTTCGTACTACACTTTACTTTTTGAAAATTCATTACATATTAAGTTTTGAACAATATTAAATTAATTGTTCTGCCCCTCACCAAGCCTAATAACGCTTACCCGTCAGGACATCCAGTCGGCACTACTTGGCAAACTTGGAAGAGTGACAGTATGTTATTTCTGAGGTTTTATTTGGCGATCATTTTAAAATGGCTAAAAACAAAAAGTTTCCATCAAAGGGGTCGAGGAAAATGAATTAATCACTAGTGGGCAAAAGGAAACTGATATGCAATGAAAAAGTTGTTAGGAATGAAACCAGTATTGGTTTTAATTTCAGAATTCACCTTTTCTGTGACAATAATTGTGAATTAGTTATTGACCTAACGAATGCGGAAAGTGATACTTTACCGCACGTAACGGCAGTTGAGGGCGGTTTTTTTCTGGTAGAGAAGGGATTTTCAATTATTCTACTTTACCGCAAACTATGCAGTCTACTTTACCGCACACTATGCAGTAAAGTTACTTTATCGTATAGTGTGCAGTGATGTACTACTTTCCACTTGCAAATAAATGCGGTAGTGCACTTTCAGCGCGCTCTTGGGAAAAAAATGTTTTCAATGTGAAGCCAAAATTACATCGTCCTGCATTGAAATAGTGGTCTTTCAACTGGAACTACTAGAAATTGCAAATAAAATGAATTGATTCTTTCTCAATAGATGCGATTTTTTTTTTGATTTAGGAACCAGAAATAATGGAAACGTAAAATAAAATAAAAACCCAAGAACAACTCCACCAAACAGTATTGCTTATCCTAATAAGGCGTATATACGTTCGCCAGTTCTCGAGTCGGCAGATGGTCTGCGAAAAACGTCACCACTATCAGCAGCTAATAGTAGTGACGTCACCCGCAGACCTTGATGGAATGCTTGCGATTCAGGCTGTGCTTGTGGTGAGTTAAAAGGTGATTTTAACGTTTAGGAATACGTTTTTTTGGCCTAAAGTATTTTAAACTCGGATAATGCATTTTAGGCTAAGAGTTGAAGTCTGAGGCTAATAATGGGGAGTGGTCGCGTGGACATGGCAGACATTTTCAGCTCAATGAGCAGTTCTATTAGGGTGTTCTTGATCAAACCCAAGGTTTTTAAAGTAAATAGGTTGTCTGGTAATGGGTAACTTGATGACGCATCTGGGGTGCCTAATGGAGAATTGAATTCTGTTGGGGCGCCGCAGTTGACGTCATAAAACTTGTCAGGCAACCTACCTTTTTCAGGGTCGGTCAATAGTGAGTCACCTACAGGGTAAGCGTGTCCAGTTGCAATGTATACCCTGACTTTCTATTGAGAAACCGGCCCTCAAACAACCTTGGACCAAACATCATAAAATCCCAAACAATCTGGCAACGCTGCAAATTGACACTGCCTTCTGCTTTATTGACGCATCACATTCCGAACAAGTTTGATACTCGTAATGTCACGGTAGAACTAGTTAAGAATCGAACCCGTAATGATTCTAGTTGAACCGAGAACTAAGCGAACCATTAGCTTTGTTCTATGCCAGCAGGGAACCGTACATTTCACCGTTAAGCTTAGTACTCATAACCGCGAATTGAGGATTTTTATTGTGCGGATTTTTTTCTATTGGTCAATTTTATTTAAATTTGACAGGTTTAAATATATTCGACCAATAGAAAAAAATCCGCAAGTCGTCAGCTGATTAATGGCCATTTCCACCAACTATTTTAGGGAAGCCCTAACGATAGGTATGCCCTAAACTGACATTTTTCCATGTAAAAATGTCATTTTAGGGAATACTTATCGTTAGGGCTCCCCTAAAATAGTTGGTGGAAACGGCCATAAACAGCCTACGTCAAGGAGAGAAATGACATGCTGCCTACGTCACAACTGGTATTTTGGCATGGATTGTGGGGGGAAGTCATGCAACGTCGCGTGCCGTTGCCAACCAAAAACATCTGAAATTCCCCTGCTTTAAATGCGTTAAAAAGTACTTTTAGTTTTGTTAGGTTGGCATTAGAAATTTACTAAATGTGACGTCATTCTAAATATAGCATAGCGTAAAAAAAGTAGTGTGCATCATCCTTGCTAGGCTTTAGGATCTGCGCACAAAACTAATTTCCGCGTAGAGTCCGAAATTCGTATACATAGTGGTTCCAAAACCGTTCTTTGGACGGTTTATTGGCGGGTTAGAGTTGGAACAGACATATTGCTGCACTCTGACTCAGACTGCACTGTCACTCGACCAGTTCAGTCAAACATGCCTTAGAGCAGCCTCAACGCAATACAGAATTTTTTGTGGTGCATTTTGATTTTGATGGTTTGGTCAGGTCAGATCCATTATTTTATTAATAGAACATTAATTTTGAGTTTGACTCTGTAGTGTACCACGCTCAATAAATAAATAAACAAGTTTTCCAAGTGAACAATACCTATTCTACCTAGTTCTTCTTAATATTTTTCACCTCCCGCATCAAGTAGAGTTCGATTAATTCTCCTCAAGCGAAAAGATGACAACCACATGTGACCACAACCGTCATCATTGCCTGTGCTGTACGCGGTAAATAGACTGCGGGTGACGTAATGAAAGTTTCTACTCGTCGTGATCCCAGGCGAGTTTTGTAACTTCAAATGAAAGATCACCTAAGCTTCTGTCAACAATGTAACCTTTTAGCTCGCGGAGAATTAACCAAAACCCAATTTTCGCGACAAACTACTTCCATGATTTCATAAACACAAAGGCTTTCGCGAGAAACTCATGACGTCATATTGAACTAGTTTGTCGGAAGATGGATGCAGTTTCTAGCCGGCGTTCAAACTCATTAAGTCACAAGACGAACTATGGTCTTTGGATGAACTACATTCACATTCGTCGCGAAAAGTTGGTTCAAAAACTCGCCTAGTCGCTTTCCAGTGACGCACTTAGGGCCGAATTTATATAAGGTCTGTTTCTGCAGAAATCACATGACTGTTTTCAACCAATGAAATACGCTCTGACTGGTTTGTGATTTCTGCAGAAATAGACCAAATGTCGTTGATTCTTCCTTGGAGGTCGTGAGTACACTTGGACATTTGCTACTATTTGACAAGTTAGTCATATCAATTCTAAATGTTCAAGGGTTCCTTAAGGTCTGAGGATACTTCAAACAGGGACTATAAGTTCGGCCCTTAATCACTCCTGAGCTGCTCTAGAGCGCCTCAGGCTGTTTATAGGCGTTCCAGTGCATTAAGAGTTTCGTGCAACTGAACTGTTCGTTTTTCCTCTCCCCTGTCCTCTCAAGCACCTGCTATTTTATGGGTACATCGAAACACGACACTTAGGGCGGGTATTATAAAACTACTTGGGCAGTTTACTGAAAGTAATTACATGAGAAGTAACGAATTACATAAGAAGTAACGTCATTCCAGAAGTTAACTTTTAGTTCTGTCAACATGTTTTATAATACCCGCCATTAAAGTAGGATGCGTTCCAGTGAAACAACAGTTGGAGCTCCAGAGTGTGAAACTACGGGTGTGGAGCACCTTAAAATTCGTCACTGGATTCAATTTTCAAATAATTTAATAGCGCTTTCGACTTTTGCCTCAAAACCGCACCCGATTGATCAAAAAGCGATCAGAAACGGATTCACATGTTCGGCTTAAAACGGAGCGTTGCTCTCGGCGAGATTCACGTGTTCAACTTGAGCAACAAAAAGAACGCTCTCAAATCTCGCACGGAGCGCTCTTTCTCGCTCCGTCAAATTCGATGGATCAAGGAGTTTGATCGAAAAAAGTACATTCGTCTATTGATTTCGAATGATATGCCCTCATTTGGATTGAAATCGCTCTCGGAGCACTCCCGCAGATATCTGTGACGTCGCCGCTCAGACCGGGAGCGCTATGGAAACAGTCGAGCCGTATAAAGCCTAGTACTCATAACAGTGAAATTCGCTCTTATTTGACATTGCCTCGACAATTTGACGTTTTATGCGTGAATCAAACGTCAAATTGTTGAAGCAATGTCAAAAAAAGCGAATTTCGCAGTTAAGCCTAGTACTCATAACTGCGAAATTCGCACTTTTTTGACATTGCTTTGACAATTTGACGTTTAATACGTGTATTAAACGTCAAATTGTCGAAGCAAAGTCAAAAAAAGGAGAATTTCGCAGTTATGAGTACTAGGTTTTATGAGTTTGTCCGAAAATATTAAGGGCGAGTATTATAAAACTGCTTTGACAGTTAACTTGAAGTTAACTTTTTAAATTACATATAATTCCAGAAGTTAACTTTAAGTTAACTCTCAAAGTAGTTTTATAATACCCGCCCTAAGAGGTCAATAAGAGCCGCTTTCCATTATGGGAGTGTGACGCCCGGAGCTACTCGGGGCGTTGAGCTCCCGAACTGTACGTACGCGTCAACCTATCAGCTGTCACATCCGTGGGTGGCTATTTATCTATTTATTTCTTGTTATATCTCAAGATTGAACATTTTAAAAAGTATAGTTTTGATTCTCTTTCATTTTTGATTAATAAAAAAAGAAACTGCACAAACAAACAAATGATTATTTTTAAAATTTGACATATTTGACACTAAGACAGGCGTCTCACGTCATGATACTGGAACGGTACAAATCTATACTTTATTTTTTTCCAAGATAGATTTTGACATTGTCAACTTTGAAACATAAACAATGCCGCTAATGCCACTTATTGACCGCTATTGTAAAACTGATGTCAACGTCAACCTGCAGAAACACCTCATTTTGCGACCAATCAGGGTCAAGCGTTATTGTTTATGTTTCAAAGTTTTCAATGTCAAAATCTATCTTGGGAAAAAATAAAGTATAGTGCGTGGCGCCCCCGAGGTGCTCTAGAGCGCGCCAATGTGCATACTGGAAAGAGTCTCAGTAGGGCGTTACGCGCTTATTCCTTCCGGAAAGTGTTTGTTGCACCTGAGGTGCTCAAGCCCGAATCAAGCCGGAGTCTCACGCATCCGTTTTCCGACGAAAGATGTCCGAAAAATCTTCTATTCTGACATAATCGTATGAAAATATGTCAAAATAGAAGGTTTTTCGGTCATCTTTCGTCGGAAAACGGATGCATGAGACCGGCTTCAAACCATTTAAATGCACGAAAGCCAGCGCATCTGTCCCTCTCAAATCGGTGTCGACTAGCACCGAAGCGAGTAGCTCTAGAGCTCTAAGCTCTTGAAAGGAATACAACTAAAGTTAACTTCTGGAATATGAGACGTAACGTCATTCCAGGAAGTTAATTTTTAGTTATTCTGTCGAAATAGTTTTATAATAGCCGCCCTAAATCAGAATCAGTTCACTCGGAACATATTTTACTGTTCCGAACATGAAAGCTCGTTTAAACGAACAGACACGTCAAATGGACCAATTCTGTATCAAGTGCTGACGACAATAAAGTTCAAATTGTATAAAATTATTATAATAGTATATTACATACCGAGTAGGGAAGTGTTTCATTACTGTCGAGAGATTTATATAGTAAATCGAGACGCGAAGTGTCGAGATTGACTATTAATCTCGAGAAATGAAAACTTTCCTCCGAGGTTTGTATACTATTTTTTTTACTACTAACCTGAGAAATAGACATTATTCAATCTATTTTTCTAAGAAAAAATTGAATTTCTCTCCCTAGGTTAATAATGAAACTAATGAAAAAATACCTAGGTCAATAATGAAAATGACGTCATGACGCAAGGATATTGTCATGTTTCTATTGGTTCAATTTCAATTTCATACGTCAATTTGAAAAAAAATACAGGTTTCTGTAGGTACATAGGAAGTTATATAAGCTGTTGATAGAGGGCAGCACTATCAAGAGGGCGTTCACAAAAAATAATTAGAACACAGATTTTAAACAAATTTTTTATTTTCTACTAGCAGTAGTAAAAAAAATTCTATATATTCCTCGGTAGAGAAAGTCATTATATACCTCAAGCATTATAAACATGCCAAAATATGTCATTCACCTGTTTTGAGTACTCGCTTCGGCGGTACATATACTAAAATTGGAACGATACAGAGAAGATTAGCATGGCCCCTGCGCAAGGATGACACGCAAAATCGTGAAGCGTTCCACATTTTTATTATGCATAATTAAAAAAAATTTCATTCAAATAAAAAATAAAATAAAAAGTGAAATAAAATATAATACAATGAGAGACGCTGGCCAGTTGGCTTCCGCCAGAGTCATTGAGACATACACACACACAGACACCTGTTTTGACGTTTTTACCTGACATGTTCTCATTGTTGCCAGCAAAGGTAAATAAATTAGAGTGAGGGAAATCGGTGAGGGAAGTCGAATAGGGAAATCGGTGAGGGAAATCGAAGAGGGAAGTGACACAGGTAAAGTGTCACTTTCAAATTTTTAAAAAGTCATAATGTCGAGATTACATATATGGTTGCAAATAAAATTAATTTACATGAAGATAAACTTTTCTGTCGTAATTCAGGGCAAAAAGCGTTGCCTTTTATCACCGTGCGTTCGGTATTTTGATCCGAGTTCTCAGAGCTTGAATTTACCGTTCCTTTATTTAAAAAGTGTACTTGGTGCAGGTTCATTCGCGTTCGTTTATTAAAATTTCAGGCACTCTGATACAGCGTTCAACTGCTCTGTTCGCTCGCTGGTTACGTGATTACGGCTCCGTTCAGCTCGCTCTGTTCTTTGAGCAAAATACCGAATGCAAGGTCTATAGAAGGTAACGCTATTGGTGTCTGTCATTCGCGAACGAAGCATTATGACACTTGACAATTAAATAGGTATTTAAAAATGGCGGTTTGCATGTAAATTGTAAATAAAAAAAATTATAGGAAAAAAAAAAAATAGAACTCAAACAAAATAGTCAAAATTAAATGGAAATTACCTAAAAAGAAAACTAGACACACATTTGAGTGGGGATTTCCTAATCGCCTGTAAGTAATAGAATCACAAAATCTAGAGCAAGAAGCAATATAAAACACATCAATTTTTAAATACAAATCAAAGGCTAGAATTAAAAAGTGAAACTTTTAAATTATCATTAAAAAATGGAATCGTCAAATAACGATAATCTCGAGGACCAAAACGAAAAAGGCGTAGACGAAACGAAAAAGATTGATTTAAACCGAACTTTACCTTTAACAGAAAATGCAACGAATTCCCACCCTTTAATGTATTCACCTGGTTCTGCAATGTCCCCAGATTTTCCAGACTTGATTCCTCAACAGGCAAAAAACAAGTACAAAGAAATCAAATTTAATCCTCAAGCTCACAGTACAGCTTTAGAGAATAGCACCGACTCTTGCGATTCATTTGAAAGGCAACTCAATCAACCTATATTGGAATATGAAGAAAAGTTACCTGGTATATCAATTATTATTTTTACATAATTTTAATTTGACTCAACCAATTTTTTTAAAGATTTTCCCAAAAGTCCTTCAGCTCTCAAAAAACTTCTAATGTATGATCTACCTGGTGAAACTTCTCACGAGCCCACTAGTGATACTGAAAATGATAAATCTATTTATGAAGCTCATCTAAGTTCAAATTTACAAAATGTCTCTCTAACAATGAATGAAAAAGAAGGTAATATTATGTCAAATGAATCTCCTTTGTTAACTTAAATTATCTTAGGCAATTTGAATTTCCTCTCTCATAATAAACGAAGCAATAAACTAAGACGTATTAGGGTATTACCTAAAGAAGACCAAAAAAGTGATGTCTCATCTTTGGACAGTGATTCAGATGAGAGCCTTAAATCGGATATTTTTGAAGAGGATGGAGAAAAAACTAAAATTGATTTGGATGAAGGTATAATTAATTATTAAAACATTTTATAAAACCCTTTGTAATTATTATTTCCAGATAACATTTCCTCAGAACCTATAGAACCTCTTAGTGCAGATGAAGAAAGACGGCACGCTCGCAATTGGCAAAGAATGATTCTTCCAGGAGGCGAACACAGAACTATAGATATGCGAGTTATAGAGCCTTACAAAAGGGTACTGTCGCATGGAGGTTACTTAAGAGCAGGAGGTCATACTGCTATTGTTTTATTTGCTGCCTGTCACCTTCCTGATAAGTCCAGAGTGGATTATGATTATGTAATGGATAATTTGTTTTTGTAAGTAAAGCATTTATACACTTATAAGATATAAGAAAAAAGAGGACTCCGTATTTTTTCTAAATAGAATTCGTTTCCACAGCTTCAATAGTCAACAAGGAAATGTATCATATAAAATAGTGTTATTCTCAATTCGCTTTCATTATATTATTCTGATAATCCTTTATTCGATATGTATTCAGCATAAATGTCAGAAAATGAAATACTTAAAGAATATTTGCCAAAAAAAAATGGAAATGTTCTCCTGAATGCAAATATGCCTGGAAATTCTCCAGAATATTCCCGAGAACGTTAAGAATGATCCCAAGAATGTTAAAGAATTTTATAAAAATGGGAAACTATTGAAAATTCAAGGTCTCAGTGACATCATTTCAATTCATGTGGATAAAACCCAGTCTAACTGCCTTTACAAAAATGCTGATTCGATTAACCCAATCCCTAGCTTATGTAGTTTATCTTTTTTTAATCGTCTTAATAAAAAACAAACAACTGGTGATCGGCTTAATCGGATCAACATTTCCGTAAAGCCCCTAATTACAAGGTTATGCAAGTATTTTTACTAGTTTAAATAAGTGTTTTTATTGGTAAATAGTCTATAGTCAGTAAATAAATTTCGGAGACTTTCCAATATTCTTAGTAAGTTTCTGAGAATGTTTGCAATACTTTTCCCAAGGACTCATCTAGAGGCCAACCTAAAATGAGGACTTTAATTTTAGCTTTACCCTAACATAAGATTTTTCTGTAATATCTTTCAAATCCAATGAGCCTATTTCCTCTTCAGGCCCATCAGTAAGGCTTCCAACCTAAACTAACCCAAAATGACATTGAAACACATTTCGCCTCACAACATTACAAACACAAATAGTTTATATCCATAGACATTATACAGGTTTTGGAATTGTCACAAATAAAAAATCCAAAAGTGAGGACGTTAAAGTAAAAGTAAGCAATACAATGATAATAATATATCCAGTCCTATCCAGCAAAAATACATCGACATATAAAAACAAAGCACAAAAAATACAAAAACATATGCGCAATGATATACCAGTAAAAACATAAATTAAGAGAATACCTTCTGCTGCTTTGGGAAACAAACAAGAAGTACTCTCACAATGAATAAGAGGGGTTCGCAGCCAGTATGGTCTTCAGTCTCCACCAAAAAACGCACACAGAATTTGTGTTTCTTATGTCTTGTGGTAGGTGGTTGTAGATTTTTAAAGATGTTATCATAGGACCGTCCTGGATCTGGGTCGGTCTTGCACTGGGTATGTAAATGTTGCCTGAGTTTCTTGTGTGGTACCTGTTCACGTCCCCACATGCCACATGGGATGTAACTGTGTCGGTTTTCAAAGACTTTACATGCACTGTGTAAAATGTACAGGGTATTTGATTATATTTGTACCCATACCTACAGCCTTTACTATTTAATATAGAAAAAAAATTTAAATACAAAACTTGACTGTTTTTTTCTATATTTTCTTTTAACGTTATCAGAAAAAACAAAATCGCATCGGAAAATGGAGAAACGTAGACAACTTCAATTTTTTCTAATGGAACACCCTGTATATTTTGCCATAAAATGAAAGATCTTTTCTTCCTGATTCCAAATATATATATATATGTTGATCACATTTGAGTGAGCTGTTTTTGATATATTTCAGCTTAAATTATAAATGAATTGCAAAGAAATTTCATAAGGATGTCAAGACATTTAAATCTTAATGAAATTTCTTTGGATTTTATTTATAATTTAAGCTAAGATACTGGATCCTTGACGCTTGAAAGAAGGATTGTGGAAGACCATACGAGCTGAAAACGTTCTTGATACATTTAATTTCCTTAGTTTTGCACTTGAAGTCATAATTAAAATCACCAATCAACAGTAGCTTATTTTTAGTTAAAAAAACTAATAATTTTTCAAGATTCTGGAAAAACAATCAAAATTTGTACCCGGAGAACGGTACAATACGCAAGCTATCAAACAGGTATTGTTGAAGGTTTCAATCATTGCTGCGGCACTTTCTAAGTTCCCTTCAAGAGATGGAACACCATCCATTGACCGTGCCTGATTGCAGAATTTCTGGTGCACAAACAGTGCGACAGTCCCAGCTCTAGAGTCTCTCCTCCTTTTAACAACTTCAATATGTACCTACATGACATACATATAACAACCCATGAATGTAATGCCCAGTTAGTGTTAGGACAGTTAGTTTTTCAAAAAGTGGCTTTGCATCATCACCATATCCAACTTGAGCCTTGCGGGCCGATCCTCGAGTCAATGAGTAGAGCTCCTCAGGAGAACAAATTTTTCGTCTTTATCATTCTCATTTACTTTTCGATTACGTTGACAAAGACAAAACATTCGTTCTATCGGGGAGCTCTTCTCCCTGGCCCGAGGATCGGGCTTCTGAGCGATAACCCTGAATGCTCGCTGCAGGCTGAAAACCCTATCAGCATGACTAAAGTGTCTGTCCCCAGGTAAGCATAAGCATATACAGTGTGTCCCGCTTAAGGCCTGACCACCCTTCTAAAATTTTAATTTTTTAACCGATTCAATTCATTTTTTTTTTATATCTACTTGAATTTGGCACTTATCAGGCTCATAACTTTATGTCTGCGGCTGTACTGGTGTACAGGGTGTCCACATTCATAGGCTTAAATTTCAATAAGTACTATTAGGGATTTAGAAGAAGCAGAGGTCATAGAATTGAGCCCTGGGGCACTCCGTGTCTCGGGTTTTTGAAAATTTCTATTGTGTTTTTGCGGGTTATTGTGTTAGTTTTTGTAGGGTTTTTGTGTTTACCAGCTAGACAAAATTGTATAGGTATTTGTTTCAATAGTTTTGCACCTGAGAAGCTTCAAAATTGAATTTATCAAACATTGAAAATTTTCCAAAAATGACACTAAGACAGTTTTTGGTTCACAGCTCCTTTAATTTTCATCTGATTTAAACGCAATTTAGCTCTAACTGAAGCTAATCAAATTCTGTACAAACCTATTATTTAGGATTTTTATTTGGTTCCAACAATTTTGCACCTAAGAAGCTTCAAAATTGAATTTCTCAAACATTGAAAATTTTCCAAAAATGACACTGAGACAGTTTTTGCCTCAAAGTAATTTTCATCCAATTTCAACACAATCAACAGTTTTGCGACTCAGAAGCTTCAACATTGCGTTTATTGAACATTGATAATTTTCCACAAAGGACACTGAGACAGAGTTATTGCCTCACAGCTCCGTTAATTTCCATCCGATTTCAGTGTAAATACGCTTTAATTAAAGCCAATTAAATTCTTCACAAACCTAATTAATTGAGATTTTAATTTGGTTTCAAGAATGTAATGTATTCAATTTTTGTTTCTGCCAACGGATTCTGCAAATTCAGCTCAAAACTTTTTTTATTTACACCTTTCTTCTGAGAAGACTGTAGGTGGGGTGTCAATACAGGGTGATTTAAATAGCCCGTGCATTGGCTTGTAGGTGGATTAGATGCTATTTCTACTAATCCACCAGCATACTGGACAACTTCTAATGCACGGGTCACCATTGTTATTTTTTTCCTTTTTCTAATTTTTTGCTGTATTTCTCATTTTTCTTTTTTTCCAGCTCTTGAATTTTCTCTATATTTTCCTTCTTTAAATAAAAAAAAGAAATTTCAACAGCTTGGAATAAAAAAATTAAGAGTCTGAATAGTTTTGTAGAAGCAATGCTTCAGAGTCTTATATGATCAAACAAAACGAGTAGAAAGATTTTTTTTTCTCAAATGGACCCCCCGCATACTTCCCATGGGATTTCTGACCGTGGTAAAATTTAACCAAATTTTAGTATGTTGTAGATCTCACCTTTCTGACCAATAACTACCATCTTATTACTAGTTTTTGAGATACAAGTAGCTTAATGTCCAAGAAATGTACCCATTTTATATGCATTTACATCTACCTGTCAGTACTGTCACCTGAGCGTGAGGATACCTGTCCATCCTGTTATATTATTAGGGGACAGGTAGATGTAAATGCCATAGGTAAATGCAAATAAAATGAGTACATTTCTTGGATATGAAACCACCTGTATCTCAAAAACTAGTCATAGGATTAAGTTGTGCCCATGGTAGTTATTCATTAGAAAGGTGAGATCTATAACATACTAAAATTTGGTTGAATTTGACCGCGGTCCGAAATCCCATAAGTATGTGGGGTCCTTTCAAACTTTTTTCTATCCATATGCAAAATTTCAATGCAATAAGTACCTCAAAAAATAAACAAAGTCCCTTATCATTTTTTGAGAAGCCAATGTCTTCCCGAAATGACATCGAAACACATTTTGCCTCACAACTTTGTTAATTTCGGACGAATCGAAACCAAATTTAAGGCCAATTAAATCCTCTAGAAATCCCTAGTTGATAGTTTTAATGCAGCCTCAATGGTTTTGTAGGTTAGCAAGCAGACTTTTTATTTTGTTACCCAAATTTCAATCTTTTCTCTCTCCAATCCTCGAGCTTTGTCCACAACTCCGCTATAGAAGCTTGCTGTCTCCACTGGACACAAATTATTACTTTTCTTGTTGGATCCAGTACAATAGCTTCCCCAAACTTCTGTGTACATACTGGCAAGTTTTTTTGGGATATTTAAATAATAATTATTTCAATCACTACATCAGCAATGCTTGATAAGTTTTTTTTGTGGTCATTTATGTCAGATGGATTTTGTCTGCAGTACTGAATTGAAAGGTCTTAATTTCAGATACATTTTATGGACATTGGAACGTCTGGTTACTGACGATTACGTCATGGTGTACCTTCACGGCGCCGCTACCAAGTTACCGTCATTTACATGGTTGAAAAGATGCTACCAGATGGTCGGTAGGAAATTAAGAAAAAATTTGAGTCACCTTTACATTGTTCACCCAACGCTTTGGATTAAGACCATGCTGTATATGTCAAAGCCATTTATAAGGTATGAATTATGTTCTATTTTAATGTATTGCATAGACATCATGTATGTGTTGTCAATAACATAATCGCCTCTATTGTCCTGATCAATAGAATTTTTGTTTTTTTTTTCAGTTCAAAATTCTACAGAAAAATTTCATTTATCGGAAATCTGCGAGATCTTCTGTCAAGAGTTCCTTTAGAAGCGGCAGCTATTCCCGAGAAAGTCAAGGCCTATGATAGTTTGCACGGTACAGCTTAATGCACTTTATTTTCTTGGTTTTTAGCTTTACTACAGCGCTTGCCAGTATTAGTATGTATGCCAAATGTTGGAAATGGGGTTGGGTGAATTTTGGAAATGATGTTCTAGAATTACATTAGTTTTAAAGTTGTTTGTTTTGTGGCTGAAAGTACCTAACCATCTGTTTAGTATTTAAAAAAAGCTAAGTACATATCCCATTTCAAAATATCATTACAACGACAATAAATTCCATTTGTCATCTTGCCCATTGGTGTACCTAAATGTGATTAAAATTTTAGAATCTCTAGATTGCAATATTTCAATTTTATATTCATTAAATCCACTTGTTTTTTAGCTTATTTTGTATACAGAGTAAAGACCATGTTAATAACTTAGTTGCTCAGTAAAAGTTATTATTTCTCTGCTCTCTAGTTTTAGCTTATAGGCTAAAATAAAATACAACGAACGTTTCTAGAAATTATGGTAATTGCTAGAAAACTCATTTAATTTTTAAAGGATCTGAACAATATCTGAGCGCATTTTAAATTTACGTGTTTTTGTATTAGTACTTTATTAACTCGTCTGTGGTATTTTTACATTCCTTATTTGAATTTTAGATTGTTTATATTTTAAAATAGCGCAAAACGGTTTTACTGTTGTGTAAACTTAATGTTTTAAGTATTTAATTTTTGTCTTATTTATTGTGTGGCAAATAAAATCAAGATTAAATCAGTTAATGTGATTTTTATTGAAACAAAATTACAAATAAAATATGATTTACAATGAAAATTCGTGGTGCACAATTTCGTCGGAACCACGTTGATCCGAACTAGTCTCAAGACCAAAATTCGTTGTCCAGGAGACCAAAATAGAAATTGTATTATTTAAAATATAGTTGGGATCATTCAAGGTATATGAGTAAAGGGGCAACATTTATTTGACAATTTGTTAGGTTTAAATAACATGATAATGTCTTATGAAAATATTAATAAATCTGTTAACATCCTATTCTCCAAATTTGATTGTCAAATTAAATGTATCTGTAACACAATTTATCTGTTAAAAAACAAAGGCACATAAAAATCACCACATAAATGCCGATAAATATTCTTTGGTAAAAACTTACAGGGAGCAGGAGTGCTTTTTTTTAACAATAAATGTAAGATAATTTATTCGTTAAATTCCTTAATGGTAACAGAAAAGCCTTTAAATGAGTAATTTGGATACACTTAAACAGGCAAGACTGTAAAAACTGAAGTAAAATTCCTGGATTTTTTCACAAAATTAAGAACATAATACTATAAAAATCATAAACACTTAAAAATAATCGCGTTTTTATTAAAACATAAGTATAATAAAGTAGAACATAAGAGGTGGAGAGATTAAACTTCCATACCTAACCACCTATTGGTAAAAGGACAAAAAAATATATTCTAAATAAACTGAAAATTGTGGCAGTGATTAAACCAGTTATGACGAATTCGAGCTTTGCTGACTAATCACTGGGTATGAGATTTTCGAAATTGTATTAGTTCCTTATGTAATTCCTAAAAAAAAATGGAAAATTCACATATTTTAGTATAATAGAGGTCTTAGACTAAGTCGAGTAAGAAGCGTTACCGCACAGGTAATGTACACATTTTATGTTCCACTTATTTTTTGACGTTTTTTAAACAAATTGAGTTCTTACCTTTGGCAAAGATTGCCTGAGATGCGTTTTGGAATACTTCTTGATAATGCAACTGAACTGGTTGTAAAGATTCAGAAGCTTTTCTAATGAAAAACCATTTGTCATCTGAACGGTTTCATCTAATACATTTTCAAGTTCATTCGCAGAACAATCAATTGGTGTCATAACTTCAAGCGCTGGAAAAAATAAGTTTCAATAATGTGCTTGAATGAGTTAAGTGTACGATTATTGTTCCTTGCCCTAAAAATCAATAAAAAGTTACTCACCATTTTCGTTTAAGGCCAAATCAATATCATCAAAATATAATGGATTTTCTAATAGTTCTGACGGGCTTAATAGGTCGGCCTTCACTCTGTTGGGAGTTCTGAAACAGAACAAAAATAAGACTCTTGAGTTGTATAATGAAATAATAGAATCTAGAAATTTGTGCAATGCAAGAACTGCAATCCAGAATAATTTTGAATGATCTCCCAGTTAAAGAGAATATAATATAGTCGACAATCTGATGTCCAAAAAGTGGCTTTATCACACTTGGTGTATAAACAACACAACATAAAAACTCTCATTATAAGAGAGCTATTTACCTTTCTGAGCTTGACGAAATCGCCTTTGGACTATCACAGGTAACGCTTATGGCAGTATGTATATGGGCAGTACCTGGAGAATCATTTTCGGGCAGTGGCAATTCCATTGTACTACTATCAGGATCATTTTCTTTAGACTCATCACTCGATTGCTTTTCTTTCTAGAAACCAACATAGAAGAAAAATAAATATCAGGTGTGTTTATACACGTATAAAAAAAATACCTACACTTTTACTGGAATTATTCAGATTATTAGGAATATCAGTTTTTGGCCTTTTCTTCTTTTTCAAATATCCATGCCTCCAATTATTGAATTTCCTCTTCCTTATTGTACTTATCCTATTCCTTTCCATAGTTTTTGGTGGAATACTACTATCCAAGAAGTTGATGTTACCATTACTAGTACTAGGTTGTTCCTCGTGTTTTATGTTTTTTTCTATATGCTTAGCTGCAACATCTAAAAAGGAAGAAATTAGAACAACTTTATAAACATAATTTTATATAGGATGTTCAGGTGTACAAATTAATTTGAAAACTTCCAGTTTCAAGGTGTAAATAACTAAAAATAACATTTAGTTGCTTACCAGGAGTAACAATATAAGGAGGCAAATATTTCTTTACACATGCATTCCGATCCTTTCGCTTCTTCTTAATATCCTTGCATTTATCCTCAAAATCACTATCCATTTCAGTCTTTATCAAGGTATATGCATAATCTCGTAAAGAACAAGCTCTGTGACGAATTTGCTTATCTGCAGAAGTCCTGAAAAGGAAAAATCAATAATCAAGTTTCTTGGTATATTATCACTATGTTCTTACTTCGAAGGATTATATTCTAGAGCATTCTGACAAATCAAATCGATATCATGAAGGAAATCTTTGGCACATTCATATCGATGAAAGTCCACTTTCATCATCATAGTTTCCAAATCCATTGGTTCCTTAATGATTTCTGTATAGTCTGGGACTTCTTCAGTATCCACCGGTTTAGTAAACATAAAGAATAATTTATTATTAGCCAACTTCTTGCACATGTCTCTCAAAAATATTCTCAATTCTCTTAACGTGTGTTCTTCAGCATTATAAACTGCTTGAGCTTGATCTTCGGTTAGTGGTGCTGGTGGTGGAGTGGGGGCTCTTGGTAAAGGCGGAGGGGTTTTTGGACATTCTCTAGCTTGTCTCATTGGTTTCAGGCAAGTATCAATAAGAAGACCTTTAAAGAAAAGATGACGTGCCTCAGAATTTGGTGGGTGAACTTCTAAGACTTCTTTTCGGTGATCTGAGAAGATCTTTTGTAGCTGAAAGGAAGATTTTGCTGATCTTTTTCCTGAAAAACAATCTTAAAAACGCTTACCTCTCCTGGAAGCTCACGATAAATAACATTTGAAGTAGCGAGAACCAGAATAGGAATATTGAGACCTATGTCTCTAATCTGAGCCAGAAAAATAGCTTTAACAACATCAGATGTTAATTCCCAAAAATGGTCAATATTTGGCACATAAATTATGCTGGGAACGTTCCGTTTAGCTTCAGTACAAACCTAGAAAATGAGCATTGATCAAATTGAAGTTAACTAAAAAAAAAAAATATATATTAACCTGGAAACAAACTTCTTCTGGAGTCCTTCCGGGCTCTCTAAATAAGGTAGCCAAATCTAACAGGTAGGGGTGAATATGTTCCATTCTGAAAAGTAGGGCAGGTGCGATATGATTGGATTGGCCATGCTCAGAACCATTGCCAGTTAGCAAAAATTGGGGTGGATATAAACTTGCTGATAATTTCACCCTAAAAAAAATTAATGCATTAACTTCATAGTTGATATAATAGAAACCCCAAACGTACTTAGACAAAGATTCATTGAGACCATGTGGAAAACTCTTCTCTAAATGACTGAAAATCTTCTTCATATCATTTCCTAATAATGGCTCTAGAATCGGAAGTAGTTTCTTGCCAAATCCTGAAGCTACTCTATAAGATGATGGTACTAGCATAGACTTTGCTCTAAAAAAATCCACTTTTTCCACTTTAACAGTATCAGCATCCAACAGTAATCTATGTTCTGATTCATACACTTGAGGATAAGTCCTTTGGAAGCTTTGAATAACAGCCTCTGAACATAAAGCCCTCAAATCAGCACCACAATATCCTACAGTATTTTCTGCCAAATAGTCGAGTAGATTAGCACTAGGTTTTTGAGCCCACATGCAGGTGTGAACTTTCAGGATTTCTTCACGTTCTGATTTTGACGGTAAAGGGAAGAACAACTCTCTATCAAATCTCCCTGGACGTCTTAGAGCAGGATCAATGGCATCAATTCTATTAGTAGCTCCAATTACGATAATATCACCTCTATCAGTTAAGCCATCCATTAATGCTAACAGCGTGGACACTACACTAGCGTGAACTTGGTCTAATCTAGCCGAACGGGCTGGTGCTAAACCATCGAGTTCATCAAAAAATATAATTGACGGTTTCATTTCAGCAGCCTAAAAAAAATATTCAAGAATGAAAGAGTCCCTAGTGAAAACCTGGAATGAGTTAGAACCAAGCTTATTCAAATAAATTCTAGTTATTCTTGATGCAAAAATGTCCGTTCAAACTTGAATTAACCTTACATTCGACTTAAGAAATTATTTCATTTCACTTGATGAGAGCAGCAACATTTAGATTTAGTGTGAAGCGGATTTTTAAAATAATCTACTGTTCTAATAATATCTATAGGTCGCAATAAGATTAGGACTAGTAGAGGAGTTACTTCAAATTTATTGGGGAAATTGCTGTTTTTTAATGCCTCACCTGTTCAAATAAAAGTCTCAACTGTTTCTCGGACTCCCCAATCCATTTGCTCAACAAATCTGCCCCTTTTCTCATAAAAAACGACACCTTCTGATTTCCAAAGCTGCATTCATTGGCCAAAGCTCTTGAGATTAAGGTTTTACCTGTACCTGGAGGTCCATGCAGAAGTACTCCGCGTGGAGGCTTGACCTATCAAAAAACAATAGTTTTAAGAAGAATTATTGAGACAAACCCTCACTAGATTACCTGAAACTTTCTAAACACTTCTGGATACATCTTTGGCAACAAAATAATTTCTTTAAGACACCGAATATGGCTTTTCAAACCTCCGATACTATTGAATCTAACAGATTGATCCAGAGTTTCAGGTTTTATTGGTGCTATAGTACTGCTGCCTCCTGTCTTCATCATTACATTTTTCGAGTGCGGGCTTTTTGGGGTTTTTCTATAAACGTGAAAGAGTTGTGTAACTTTCAATAACATGCATTGGCAACTTTGTATCACTTACCGAACTCTGTCTGACGAACTTGATGTTGTATTTGAACTACTCGAGCTTTTTCTTCTTCTTGTAAACCTTCGTCTGGTTCTTCTTTCCATTGTAGGCCGTAAAACAGATGTTTGCACTGAAATAAATAATAAACTCACTTTTTGGTTTAGACATATTAGGATAATTCAAATAGTTCTTCTTATAGATACATACATACATGTCATGTTGTAAAATAACCCCTTATACAAAAAATACAACTTACTAGTTTTTGGTGCTACTTTTGCTGGTCTATTTCTCAAAGAATATTTTTTCCCTCCACTTTCTTCTGACTCTGAACTTTCAGAATCGGCTACTTTTGGTATACATCGTTTTGATTGCCTGGGGCTTCTTTTTGGTACAACTTCTTCGGCACCTGCTGACGATTGACTTTGGATATTTTGTTTTTGTTCTTCAACATTTTCATCAGCTTAGAAAAATTAACACAAATTAAAAAATACATTAATTGTTTTTCAGCTTATATTTACATGTGTCTTTCGCTTCTGCTGCTTCTTTTGCTTCTTCAGCATCACTCTCCTTGCTAGATTTATTCTCATCATCCTCCGTATTGGCTTTTTGGTTCAATTGCGCCTTCGCTCTACGAGTTCGAAGGTTCCTGCCACTCTCTTCCCTATTTTCTTTCTCATTTGACTCAGGTTTTCTTCTATGATCCAATGTGACTTCTGTAACTACACGTCTTACCGTCCTGCGTGTTCTAGAAATTCGAGGTCCATCGTCATACTCTTCGTAGTAGTATACAGGTTTTACCATTCGTCTTCCAGAAAGTCGTCTAGTTGAGGGTGGAGAAATCTTAAAAAATAACATTTATTTATTATTTTTATTGAACTTAATAGGAGATATTAACATTGACAAATCAACCGAGGAGCAGCTCACTCTCCACAATTTGTACATCGATTTTGGAAATGGCAGGGGATTTCGCGATTTTCAGATTTCCGAAGGATTTTGGATGAAAATGTACATACAGCGATTTCGGAAGTTACCCGCCCTTTGAGAATTTCACAATGCTTCAGTTGGATTTTAGCTCTGCGAGGGTCAAATAAGCTTTTTGGCCAGCTTTTGCCCAAGTTTACTTCTTGAATGGTCAAAACTCTAAGTTTTAGTTTTCTCTATTTCAGTATTTGGCATTAGGAGCACCAAGAATAGAAATTTTATGCCTTACTAGTTTGAATTTCAGCTCTAGAAAAGCTGGGAATGTGAGAGGGTCAAACAAGCTTCCTGACCACCTCTAGACCAAGTTTACCTCTTGAATGAACAAAAAATCAAAGTTATATACACTATTCTAGTCCAATAGGATCGCAGGGGAGAATAATTTGTATACCTTTCTTGTTTGAATTTTATCTCTAATAGAGCTGGGTGTGAGATTTTCACAATTTGCTCAATTCGGCCAAGAACGAAATTAAATTTTTCTATTGACAACGTAAGTCTTTCATTAAACTCGTAAGTTTCTTCCATGTATAAATAGGGTCAATAGGGAGTTTATTCTTTGAAAATTCGTGGATTCCTCACCCAAGCTTCTAATACTACATCACTTGAGTCACTCATAATTCATTATTGAGTTTCATTTCTTTGCTTCGCAACACAATTGTAAAGAGAAAGAAAGACAAAAAACTTCAAGTTTTATGTTTTTCAACGAAGTCGTTGACCAATAATGATAATATTTTAATAATAATAGTTTTAATGTTGTTAAGTACAGGGTGATCTATTATAAATGTCACCCCCTCCTAACTTTTTCATTTGACGTTTTTGACAGAAGTGTCAAATACAAAAGTTGTAAGAAATTGTCAAATGTTTTTAACTAAGTCAGTTTTAGGCATACAGGGTGCGTCAAAAAAGTGCAGCAGTGTGAAGTTATATTTTTCTAAATGGAACACCCTATTTATTGTGCGCTTATTTGTTAATCCCCTTAAACCCGATTTCAACGATATACGGTTTGATATGTTTATCTCTCGGTTTATCTCCAATAGTTATAGGGAAAAACGCGAAAATCCCTTCCTACACCATTTCCAAATCCAAGCGGCAGTAAATGACATTAAATAACCTAAATTGTCAACAAACACCAGCCTTCCTATTGGTTGAATTGCCCTACCTGGACCGGTGCGCATGCACTGAGGACATTTGATAAGTCGTAATGAAAATGATCAGTTTGTCATTTACTGCCGCTTGGATTTGGAAATGGTGTAGGTCTTTCATTTTATTTATTTTTTAAATAATAATAATAACATCTGGATTCATTATAATATTTCATAATATAAATGAATAAAATATGAACAATAAACTGTTTATAAAAAAAAAAAATCTTTTTTCAATATGAAACCTTGAAAGGGGTTTTCATGTTTTTCCCTATAACTAGTGAAGATAGACATATCAAACCGTATATCATTGACATCAGGTTGAAAGGTACTAGCAAATAAGCACACGATAAACAGGGTGTTCGATTTGAAAAACTATAACACTGCTGCATTCCTTTGACGCACCCTGTATGCCTGAACTTACTTAGTTAAAAACTTTTGACAATTTCTTGAAAGTTTTGTATTTGACACTTGAAAAAGTTAGAAGGGGGTGACATTTATAATAGATCACCCTGTACATATTATGTATGTACGATTGGGTACAACCTCTCAAATGATGAATACATAAATAAATCTTAGTGCAGAGGTTGTGAACAAAAGCACAAAACAGTGGAGCATCCTGTCACTGTTTCATATCTGGGGGAGTCTATTTTAAAAGCTTTGAGAAATAGTCTGAATGTATTTGCAGGACGAGGATGCACAAAGGGCCCAGGCGTTGTGTTCTGCCGAGTTTGACCTCTAAAATATTCAAAATCCAGAAAAAGACTGACAGAGAGAGAGAGAGAGAGTGCAGCAGAATTTTTGGGGTCTGATTGGATAACAAACACTCTTGTAGGAGAATTAATTGAGGGTTACTCCTCTATTCTCTTCTTGATGGATCACCTTGTTTGAAATACTGAAACTCATACATGGGTATTTTTGAGTCTAGGATGTCGTATGGGTTGTTATTCTGGACCAACTCAACTGACTTTCACATTGATGAATGGCTCTTTAAGTGTACCAATTTTGTAGAATACTACTTGTTGGGCTTATCAAGAGTGTATCTTATTTTTAACGGGTCATTGATTCGATTATAAGTAGAGAAACAATCAACTGTTTTTTGTTCTAAATTGTTTTGTAAGTTTCTTTAAGTAGGTTCTTACAAGAAAATGTATTTTTGTGAACGATTGTATCTTGTTCTATGATACGGCTGCATGTTGATGCATAATGATATGATGATGCGAGAAAAACAAAATATAAATCAAGCAAAAAAAAAACTACTTACTTCCATATTGGCATGAACATCAGCGGCATCTCTACTATCTTCTTCTGAATAACCAGCATTCAAATTGGGATATCCCACTTTATGCATTTGACTATCTCCCAGCCAACTCCTTCCTTCCATATTCCTTGAATGACGAGTCTCCCTTTTGGGAAACCCATCACTGTCTGTGTCAAAGTGTATGGGAGAATGATCTGCATACGATTTTTGACTTATAGGACGCAAAGACAAGGCAGAACGACGCAGCATACGCCTCTTCGTTGTAAGATGATTTTGGCGACGGTTTTGGCGAAAGCGCCTGTTAGGATAATATTCTTCTTCTGAAAAATCCCCATCGAGGAAATCCTCATCCATTTTTTTGTTAGCATAAACTGCTAGTCTTCGCCTCTCTAGAGATATGCGTTTAGGTGGTTGATCAAATTTGCTAGGAAATTTTCTTTCTAGAGTAACAAGCTTTGAAACTTTTCCACCGACTTTCTTTTTTAGGGCTTCTAATATTGGAGTGTTGGTTGATGAATCGTCATCACTATGTTCACTGTTACTGTCTTCTTCTTTTGTGCTGGAGGAACTACAATCTTGTTCTTCTTTTGTTGCACCCTAAAGAATCACAATGCTATTTACTATTTTTTGAATGTGAAAAAGTTTTTTTATGTAAGTAATTTCAATTTGGGAGAATATGTCGATTATGTATTGTTCTAATTGACTTACATATAGGATATAACCTACCCTAGTCTGGTGAGGTCGAGTAGAATGTGACTCAGAACGACGGGTGTTAACCATTTTTTTAAAATCTGCTCAGGCTATTAAAATAATTTTAGAATTAAAAATAATAATAATAATTGACATTTGAAAGCAGAGCAATGTGGAAAGCGAATAGAAGGCAGATTAAATTAGTGCATTTAATAATGTAAGTAAGTGAATTCCTAGATTCTACAAGTGGTACAGTGATATTAGACAGAAAATAAGGGACCAAAAAGAAAAGTTTATAGAAATTTGTCTTTCTAGAAACAGACATAAAAAGTAAAATATTTTACGGAGCAGTAGCAGTAGCTACCCATTTTTTTATAGGCATCTTTAGTCAAGTTTTAGCAAAAGAGTGCCCTATGCAAAAATCTACATACTACTTTTCAACTAGCTTTTAATCAGTTAGATTTTCCTTCCATTTTAACTGCAACCATAACTACTTCCGATAGTACTAATCTAAGATAAAATTGTTAGCATGTTCTAAGTATATCACTTGAGTTTTATGTACCTATGAAGATTAACTTTTTCAATGATAATAGTGGGCAAAACACAAATACAGGCTGTATCAGATTTGACTAAAAACTTTTATGATGTTCTCAAATTACCTTTGGTTTGTCCAAAACCAATTAAAATTGAAACCACTTAGGAAAAATCTTCTACTTACATGAAGAGAACAAAGAATAATGATGAAGTAAGCAGTAAGCACCCACACAGAGGTTTGAGCAAAAAATCAATAGAGCTACAAAATCAATGCAGCAAAATGTTAGAATCCTAGATTTTAGACTGTTAGAATTGAAATTATTCCATTCAAATCAATAAAAGCATTATTTTACAGATAGAAACATGCATCAAAAGTTACAAGGACAATATTACATGGATGCATTCTCACCTACGCCATTGCTGCTTTCTGAAATTACACAAGTGAATGGGTCTGTTAATATTTCGGCAAATGTTTAGTTTATTGCTGAGGAAATGTGTGATCAGTTAAAGGTGATTTTTATACATGGAAACAAGTCAAAATAAGCTACCGCAGGCAGGAGAAGGCAAAACAAGAAGCAACCACTTTCAATACAAAAAATCCAACAATGCAAAGGCAAAGTTATGGCCGATGTATAATTAGTGGCCGAGTTAAATCTTGTTAAAACCGCAGGAACTATGTATTATGAGGCTTCGACTTACCGATTGATCACAAATAATACTATATTTTTGTTATAAAAATGATGTTTTTTGGAAAAAATAACAAGGTCCGCAAAGATGAAGCAAGGAAACTTATACAAACATAAAAATATCAGCGAAGGAAGTGAGGATGGATAGAAGAGGAACAAGAAGAAATGTCATATGACAAATGACAAGGACAAGTATTCAACCGCCAACTTCATTACATTAGATGGGCTTGTCGACACGATATCGATATGAATATCGATACGTCCCCAATTACCTACACTAGCCGCTTTCGGAAAGTGTGATCCGATTAATCGGTTCGATCGGATTAGTGATCTCATCGTTCGTGATATGATCCGAAATCGAGTACTCGCGTTCGTTAAGTGATCTTGTTGATTCGGTTTTCTCATATGTTTGTGATCTCGTTAACCCTGCTCTTTTCGTGATTTGTTGAGTTTGAGTGGTTTGCAGTGTCTTTGAAAAGTCACAGTTAAAGACCGCCTCAAATTGAAGAAAAACAAACGCGGTTGCCGGCGATCGTCGATCCCAAACGTTCGGAAACGTTGAATATTCTACTCTGAAAACGAGAACCACGATCAGCTGATATTAACCTACTCGATCCTTCTTGACGCATGTCGATACAAATTACACGTTGTCACATAAATTCCTTGTCACATCGTTATGATCGATTCAATGAACTATAGTTGTATTCCTTTCAAGAGTTTAAAGCACGATCTACTCGCTCCGGTGTTAGTCGTCCTCGATTTGCAAGGAACAGATTCGGGATGCAACAAACACTTTTCGAAAGGAATAAGCGCGTAACACCCCGGTGCTGTTCCGGAGCTCCTCCTAGGTGCACGGAGTGAGCAAGCCGAACCCACCTCTTGTGGCATCATCTGAAGGTGCGTGCAGACCGGGCCAACTATCGCCAACGAATGAGATTCGGAGTTGGATACCGAATGTTCCGTCCACACCGCATTCGCCGACTTCCTCTATTTTTTTTTTGATGTTACCGACACTCTAGAGGCTGTTCATTTGTACTTGCTCTACCTGCTCGAAAAATAAAAAAGATCTGCTAGGAGCTGCTATTTATAAGCTTATATATGGAACAGGTGAACGCCGATCTGCTGCTAAGATCTGCTTGAAGCAAGAAAAGCAGTAAAGTCTGTTTTTTTTAAAGATAATTCCCTATGTCAAAACTATGTGGCAACACAAGCCTTTTATACACAAAAAATTTGAAAGCATTGACAATTTTACATTGCATTGCCAACATAATAGGTCTGTTTCTGCAGAAATCACAAACCAGTCAGAGCGAATTTCATTGTTTGAAAACAGTCAGAAAACAAGTTTCAACCAATTAAATTCACTCTGACTGGTTTGTGATTTCTGCAGAAAAAAACCTAATGTCATTTTGACTTTTATCTTTAAAAAAAAAACTTTACAAATGAACACCCTATATGGGCTGCGAGCAAACTCCAACGAATCGTCGTTGTTCTTCGTTAAACCGTCCACACTGAACAAAAATTCTTCGAACCAACCCATTCGATGGCATTCGTAGGCCCGTTCTGTACGCACCTCAAAATCATTCATCAAACGCTTATCATACGTCCGGTATTTTGATCTGAGTTCTCCGAGCTTCAATTACCATGCGTTTATTTAAAAATTGTACTCGGTGCAGGTTCATTTGCGTTCGTTTAATAAAATTTCGCACACAGCGTTCCACTGCTCCATGTGATTACGGCTTTGCTCAGCACCATTAGGATGCTCAGCACGCTCTGCTCTTTGATCAAAATACCGAAAGCAAGAGCAGAGTGTTTACACTCAAAACATTTTTAATTGATCAGCAGCGCTATGTCCAGATGAACGCCACCACATATAAAAGAAATTTGCCTCAAACCGGCACCCGATTGATCAAAAAGCAATTCAAAACAAATTCACATGTTTGGCTGGATTCACGTGTTCTACTTGAGCAATAGTACGCTCCCAAGTCTCGCACGTAGCGCTCTTTCTTGCTCCGCAAATTCGATGGATCGAAGAATTTGATTTTTTATCAAAACAAAAGTACGTTGGGCTATCATTCGGCTATTGATTTTAAATTGTGTGCCATAAACCGAATTATGTAGGTCATCAATAGTTCATTTGTGACGTCATGAGTTTGAACACTGGCTTGAAGTTGCGTCAATGCTTCCGGCGAACTACGTTTATTGTGACGTCATGTCGTCCTCGCGAAAGCGTTGGAGTTCATGGAATCATGGAAGAAGTTCGTCGCGAAAATTCGGTTCAAAAATTGGATAATAATCGCTTTCGGAACACTCCCGCAGGGATATGTGACGTCACCGACCAGATGAGAAGTGCTCTGGGAGCAGTAAAGCTGAAAATATGAGTTTCGAATTAGTGCGTATTTATTTATAAGCTGGGTTCGGCTTGCACACTCCGTGCACTCCGAGTGACTCCGTTCGCACTCCAGCCGTTTGGGTATTGCGTTTTAACGAATCAGACAACGGCTGGAGTGCGAACAGAGTCACTCGGAGTGCACGGAGTGTGCAAGCCGAACCCAGCTATAGAAGGTGGGTTCGGCTTGCTCACTCCGTGCACTCCGAGTGACTCCATTCGCACTCCAGCCGTTCGGGTTAACGTTCGGGTATTGCTTTTTACCGTATTAGGGGTGACTCCATTAGCTCTGTTCACTCCACTCCAACTCCGCGCTGAATAGCCGAACCCAGCTAGAGTTTCCGATTGGTAAAGTCAGTTTTGCACTGGTTTCCTACCTGTGCAAAACCAATCGAACATGATTTTTTAATGCGGGTGCTTTGAAATCGTGGTAAATTTAATTTTTGAATTTAGCTTTTTGACAGGTATCAAATTTTTGGTATGTATCACACAGTTTAAAAAAAAAGTCTGTTTTTTTTTTAAAGATAATTCCCCAAGTCAAAAATTTAGTAACTATGTTGGCAGCACAAGCCTTTTCTACATAAAAAATTTGAAGCATTTGACAATTTTACATTGTATTGCCAACATAATGCATTTCGACTTTTATCTTTAAAAAAAAACACATTTTATATAGTATTTATCTCTGTTATGTAGCGAGACTATTCGAGACCCGAGAATGCCGTGCTGTGGGTTTTTATTTTGTTGACTTTCTGTTTCGGAGAACTCGTGGATCACGTTTTTGATAAAATTTTTGATTTAAGGTATTTCTGTTCTACTACGGTCTATGGCTAGTGCGACAATTATTTCCTCATCATCCTCACTGCTTGATAAGGATAGAAAGTCCAAAATCGCCGAAATTTGGTTTAAGATTCTTAATTAATTTCGCCATTTTTTCAAGAATAATTAGAATAAAACACACTACTACTACAGGATAACTTATCCTCATAAGGCCTTTGTAGATCAAATATCAAGCCCCTACCACGCCTAAGAACCGGTGATGACGTAGGTAGCGTGTCGTTTCTCGCCAAGGTTTCCTCGCCTTGACGTAGGGTGTTTGCACCACAGGTTATGATTCCGTGGGCTTCTGCTTTATGCATACTCGGTTTTAGTGCATTAATTAACATTCTAAAACAACGCTTTTTTAGATCTTGTCTGCATCTTCCTCTTTGCCTATTATGTTGATCAAGATTGGATAATATTTTTCATCATTTCATATTCTAAACTACGACCGCTGACTGCTGACGCAAAGAGCTGACGTCGTCAATGATGTTACACAATGCCCGCGATTCCCAAAAAGGAGGCCGATAAGCAATCCGATGTAGTATTGTGTATTGTCCTTGGTTTTATTTGATTTTTTCTAGTTTGACATATGCACTCATTCCAGCACAAGCCCTTGAACCTTGTCCAGAAAAGTTAATGAATATGCACCTAGGGCAAAACAGATTTACCCAGTTTCCCATTCGAACACAAAAAACCACTCGAGATTTCCCAATCGGAACACAAAAATTGTACGAAGGTTGCCCTAGTGCTGCCACTGCCCGAACTTACCAATCGGAAACGCCATTATTTATTCCGGGTCCCCGTTGGGCTGGAATCATGAACAGTAGAATTCTACTCTCATTACGTCACCCTCGACTTATTTAGCGCGTACAGTACGATGACGGTTGCTTCGTTGCTTGGCAACTTGATGTCATGAAAATAGAATTCTATGTCGTTTGCGTCTTCGTCTTTGCCTATTATGTTAATCAAAATTGAATATTTTTCATCATAAATGTATGTTCTAATAAACTACGACCGCTAGCGCAAATAGTCGACGACACTACGGCAGCGGTGCAACACCACATATCATCTTGATTCCAAAAACCGAGGCCGATGAGTAATCCTATGTAGTAGTGTTGTTTGAAGGGAGTAAATACCTCTTTGGGTGCATGCTGCATGACTTATGAGAGTGATTTTGCAAGCCGGTGCCCGTGAGAGAGAGAAAGTGTACGAGTGTAATGAGAAACAGAAAGAGAGAGAATATCATGAATTGAACGCTATGTCTATAGTTGTATTCCTTTCACACCTAAGAGGAGCTCTGGAACAGCTCCGGGGCGTAACGCGCTCATTCCTTTCAAAAAATGTTTCTTGCACCACGCACCCGAAGTGGTCAAGTCCGAACCTGAACCATTCAATGCACGAAAGCCAGCTCATCTGTTCCTTTCAAATCGGGGTCAAATCAAATCATATCAAAATGCTTTATTGTTATGTAAAGTCTGTTTTTTTTTAAAGATAATTCCCCAAGTCAAAAATTTAGTAACTATGTTGGCAACACAAGCCTTTTCCACATAAAAAATTTGGAAGCTTGACAATTTTACATTATATTGCCAACATAATGTCATTTTGACTTTTATCTTTAAAAAAAAAAACAGATCCAGTTGCATTGTTTGCCCTGGAGTTATGCTTAACTCGGGAGTGACCTGCTATTGAGAAACCGGCCTTAAAAGGTAATATAAAAATCCTCAATCTACAAAATGATCCATTCAACAAGACAAGCAGTAAACAAAATAATCTTTTAACTAAAGAGAGTCTGCAAAGTATTCTCCTAGACTGTAGTATGCTTTTTAGGGCGGGTATTATAAAACTACTTTGAGAATTAACTTTAAGTTAACTTCTGGAATTACATGTAATTCAAAAAGTTAACTTTAAGTTAACTGTCAAAGCAGTTTTATAATACCCGCCCTTAAGCCTAGTACTCATAACTGCGAAATTCGCATTTTTTTGACATTGCGTTGAAAATTTGACGTTTTATGCGTGTATCAAACGTCAAATTGTCGAAGCAATGTCAAAAAAATGCGAATTTCGCAGTTATGAGTACTAGGCTTTAGTCGTTAATCGACTTTCTACCTTGCATTTAAAACTTTTTTGGAAAAATTATCTTTTTTAGTTCCACAGGCAGGATTGAAAACTTTCAAGCTCTCGTACATTATCGAGTTTTTTGTTAGGGTGGTTTTTGGAATGGGTAGCGGCAAATTATTGGAATTTCATCGAAAATAATGATTTACTTCATTATTAAAATGTCGTCTATATTTCTTATGGATTAAAGTGACAGTTTCCAAAATTAAAAATACATGGTAGAGTTAATAATTTCTTTTCTAAGAATAGAGGTTTGCACGAGGGTTTGCAGTGGGTAATGGGCCTTTACTTTCACATTACCTGAGTACTCTTTTTTGTAGAATAGACGCAGTTAAAAAAATATTGGCTGGAGAACCCCAAGACTACTAACACCGGAGCGAGTAGCTCTAGTGTTCTAAACTCTTGAAAGTAATACAACTTTCACGGAAACGGAACCGTTCAAGACAATCGCACAGTTTATCAATCAACATGACGGACTCGGCTATAGAGTTTTTAAAGTCTGTTTTTTTTTAAAGATAAAGTTTGTTTTTATTTAAAGATAATTCCCCAAGTCAAAAATTTAGTAACTACGTTGGCAACACAAGCCTTTTAGTTTTCTACATAAAAAATTTGAAAGCATTGACAATTTTACATTGTATTGCCAACATAATGTCATTTTGACTTTTATCTTTAAAAAAAAAAAAGACTTTAGTTCCCCGAGTCAAAAATTTAGTAACTATGTTGGCAACACAAGCATCTTTTCTACATAAAAAATTTGGAAGCTTGACATTTCACTATTCGTGATTGATAAATAAGGATGGGGTTATTCTAAATGGGTATTAAAAATACCATAGTTATTGCTCGGCTATCACAATAAATTTCAACGGTGAACTGTGCGATTGTTTTGAACCGTTCTAGAGCCGTTCTTTTTTCAAACCCGAACAAAGGTAAAGTTTTTCAAAACTGTTGACGTCATATCTTCTCGGCGCGAGAAAATGGTTTTAAAACATGGATTGGATTGTATTTCGAACGCCAACGCTCTATTCACTTTAAAAGCACGTGCCAAAAAACTGCTCTGACTCCACCCTAATTCTGAGTTGGATAACCGGAACACTTCGAATGCGGAATGTTTTGTATTCTTGGGTCACGTTTGACGTTGACAACGGTAACTAGAGGTGGGCCAACCTGCGATTTTAATGGAGCAAGCAGTGACAAGACGTGACTGCTCCAGTCGTATCACTGTGACAAATAGCAGTGATTTTTTGGAGCAGTTTTACCTTAGTTGGCGGCCGTACTGCTAATATTTGTTAATGCTACATCGCAATATGGCATAATCGCAGTCCGCAGTCACGGCCGGGAGAGATGTTCCAGTTTCTAGCCTGCCCTCTGCAGTAACAGTTTCTATTTAGAGTGACCGCGATGCGATTTATAACATTATATTATTAAATTTGCATCACAGCTCCAGTTTTGTCCGCGCTGCATCGGTCGGAGTTTTAAGCGGGCAGTGACAAAATTGTCACTGCTACTTGACTAGGACTGGAGCAGGCTGTGACTGTGACAGACAAGTAGTAGTGACAAAGTCACAGTTCGTGAAATCGCAACCCACCTCTAACGGTAACGGTGACGTTTCAATTTTGATTTAGAGTTATTTCCAAAAACAATTTATAAAAAAAAATACTTCTATTTTCACTAATGTATAATCACAGTTTGTATAATTTACTCGAATTCAAATAAGATCATTCATAACAATGAACTACAACGCTAATACTGGACCTCGTAACGGTAAGGACAAAATCCTGTCTTCCAACATTATTTCTCCTCAGTTCAAACATAAACAATACAATTACTTTTTGAATTTCAGCAACATTTGGCAAAAAAATAAAAAGGGTGAGCGATGTTAACGCTATGGGATACAATCCTTATGGCAGCCCCAACCAACCACAAAATGTTTATCCAGACTTGGGGGCTGTAAATGACTTATCAATGCAAGGAGGCAATTTTCAACAACAAGGTAAGAACATGTTTCAGAACTGGGCCCTTTATTGTATGCCTTTATCGTTCAAGGTTATGGAATTGCCAATCGACCTTCGCTCGATGGGGCCTTTACTAATAATGTTCCAGCGCCAGGAGTTAATTTCAATAACCCTGTTCAGCAGCCGTACCAGCAAAACCCATTTCCGATTACTCCTAATATAGGAATGTTGGGACAGCCAATGGTTCAGGATATGGCTATGCAGTATGGGCAACAGGTTGGTGAAACGATGTTTGCTTAATCTAATAATCACTTCTGCATCTGGATAGTTATTGTGCAGTTTCTCCGCTATTATTGGGATTTTCAAAAAATTACTGATGATTGTACCTATTTTAATAACATTTTTTGCTGGTTCTTACTTAGGTACTTTTTTTCAATTAAAATACATCCAAGCGTAGTCTTGAACGTGTGAAATTATGAATTCGACAAGAGAACCACCTTATATGGAGCGATAAAACAACAAAATAATCTAAATTTGTTCCAAATATGTTTTCCTTCGGCGTTTTCTGATGACTTTTTTTTTCAATGGCATTTTTAACAATTTTTCGTTCTTTTCAATCAAAATCCGATTTTGTTAGAATCAACACAAGGCCTACATTCATCATGACGAACAACCCAAGCAGAACAGCTGATATAATATTATGCACTCAGAATATTAAGAAAAACATTAATACTTTATTATTATCCAGGGTTGGCAGGATATATATCAGTGATAAATATCTTGATAAATATCATGATATTTATGTTATAAATATCCTGATATAAGGTACCTGTCCCAAATAAGGCCATATTAAGAAGTTTTATTTTTTCCTAACATTATCCACCAAACCCAACAAAAATCACGAGCTTATATGTGAAGTGTTTTGCTTCTATTACTTGAATATTTCTTCCAATTTATTTATTTTTTTATATAAGTGGTGGTTTTTGCGTGAAACAAAGAGGCTTACCATTGGCCTTATTCGGATCACTATGCTCCTAATAAGGCCAACATTAAAAAATGCTTAAAGTAAATTCAATTATTCATAAAAATATTATTATTTGAGGAATAGTACACAAAATAGAACTTATACGTTTGCTGCATTCCTAAAAAAACAATAATTCCAATTCCTGGGATGGTGATCCAAATAGGTCTATATACAACTAGGACAAATGAATCGTAGCATCTTTTGCTTGGAGAGTCTCCACGCATTTCAAAAAACATCAACTAGGTAATAATATGACACATTCTTTTAGAAAAACACTGTGATGTGAGGCCAATTGAACATTTTTCGTCTGATGGCCTTTTCAGGAACATGTTAAATTGATAAACAAAAGTCTGTAACTAGAAATCTAGCAAAGATATTATTCTGTACTTACTCTGTAGCTTTCTCAATACATAAATGTCCGTTAAAAAATTACAATCGTTCCATTCACTTTATAAACACGTATATAGGCTAATTGAGTTCCAGCCTCAAAGTTATAACGTGACATATGAAATATGTGGTTGGCCATTTTTCGACATATGACGAGTTGCTAGAAACCCTTGCAATAATTTTTGATTTGCATTATAGATTTCTTTTCTAATAATATTGTAATTTTTGGAAATGGGATTCAATATTAAGCAATAAAGGGCACTGGCCTTAATAGGTACCTGGCCTTATTTGGGTCAGGTACCTTATATCAATAATATTTGTATGGCCTTTTTTTCCTATTTTATAGTTTTATTATTTTATTTATGAGAAGGAAATCACAGGGATTTTATTTATTTTTATTTGTGGATTAGAAATATTAGGTTTTTAAGGCGGGTATTATGAAAATATTTTCCCAGATAACTAAAAGTTAACTTCTGGAATTACTATAAAAAGTAACGTCATTCCAGAAGTTAACTTCTAGGTAGGTAGTTATTCTGTATAAATAGTTTTATAACCCGCCCTAAGTTGTGGATTTCTTTTTTTTGTTGAACCGCGGCTTAAGGCAAACATAAGTTATAAATAACATAAATGTTTTCATATCGAAGATGTCGTTAACGAAAGAGTTCATTATAGACATGGCCTTACTGGAAATTCCAGTATCGGGATGAACTTGCTTCAAAACTTTGTAAATGTAGATGGCATAGCTCTCCTTCCTCCTGCGCTTCTTTTTTTTGTCTGTCTTCGAGATGTTCTTTTGGGCCTTTCCGGCTTTTTTCGCAGCTTTTCCACTAGTCTTCGGCGGCATGTTTGTCAGTCGGTCACAATAATGTTAACTCACAAACGGTCAGAACTAGAATGTATAGGAGATAGGAGATAGGACAAGAAAACTACAACTTATTATCGCCATACCAACTTTACATGTTTGTAACATTTTATTAAATTTACCATAGAGTTATTTTGAATTTTAATAATACCGGGTGGTCCTCCGGGAATGACATCGATTGCTTATGGGAAAACTGTGAAAGGTAAAAATTTGAAAATTTGGCAACATAGCAATGTCGATGGGGGACATCCAGGTAAAATATTTTCAAGATGGCGGCATTTCCGGTCATACCGGAAGTTGATACCAACTCGGTTGTTTTAAATAGAACACCCCATATATTAATGTATTTTTGGATTCTACATAAAATTCTGAGCAGATTTCATGTAATATACCCTATACCTAAGTTCAACTGTTTTGGAAATATTGACAGTTGAAAATTGACTTTTTGCAACTTTGACAAGCTGTAAAACCTAATTGGTTAATTTTAGAGGAAAACCGATTTCACATTCCTATCTTAGATTTTGATAAACTATCATTTGACACCAACTTTGAACTTAAACGGAGATTAAATTTAACTGAAATTTTTAATCATGGATTTAATTCAAAGTTGATGTCAAATGATAGTTTATAAAAATCTAAGATAGGAATGTCAAATCGGGTTTCCTCTAAAATTAATTGTTCAGGTTTTACAGCCTGTCAAAGTTGCAAAAAGTCAATTTTCAACTGTCAATATTTCCAAAACAGTTGAACTTAGGTATAGGGTATATTACATGAAATCTGCTCAGAATTTTATGTAGAATCCAAAAATACATTAATATATGGGGTGTTCTATTTAAAATAACCGAGTTGGTATCAACTTCCGGTATGACCGGAAATGCCGCCATCTTGAAAATATTTTACCTGGATGTCCCCCATCGACATTGCTATGTTGCCAAATTTTCAAATTTTTACCTTTCACAGTTTTCCCATAAGCAATCGATGTCATTCCTGGAGGACCACCCGGTATAGATAACAGAAAACAGATGAACTAATTTAAATAATTAAAAATGTAAATAAATATCCAAATTTTGATATATATCCGATATATATCGATATATATCGGATAATTGGATATTTATATAAATATCATGATATTTGGAAACTCTGTTATTACATACTACATAATACGCCTACTAAAATAAAATAAAAAATAAAATATCATGCAAGTAAATACAAATTACAATAATGCAAAATACAGTATAAAATATAAAATAAAAATATATAGCAACAATTTAAAAAACTACAATAGAATATAAAATATAATAATATACATATATGTCACTTGCGTCATTATCCTACATGTTCATTACATATTATATAATAAAAAACAAAAAAAAATAAAAATCCTAAGTTTAAAATGTGTATAGTAAACAACAAATATAATGATTTACAAATAACATGCAAGTCTTGAAAAACACAGAAATCAAAGATATACAAAATTCAACAAAAACAACAAAGATGAAACAGGTATTACTGTATTATTCTCCCATAAGATGAATCTTTAATTTTCTTTTAAATAAATTAATATTTGGGGCGTCCTTTATTTGTTGAGGCAAAGCATTAAAATAAATTAAACCCTTATGGTATAAACCATTTTCAGTTCCTTTTTTATTTTTTGTTGTAACATAAAAATTGTTACGATTCCTAGTAGGGTACGAATGTACAGAAGAATGACTTCTCAATTTTTCAGTCAAATATGTAGGTGTTAGCTCATTTTTCATTTTATAAATTAACAACATATTTTGGTAAATAAGAAATTTTTCAACAGAAAGCTAATTTAGTTTTCCTAACATGTTTTTTATAGGCGTTTCACGCCTTTCACGTAAAATAATTCTCATTGCCCTATTTTGCAATTTTTGCAACCTGTTCTAATCATTTTTGTTACACAGGTACAGGATCGAGGAACTAAAGATATAATGTGGTAAGATCAAAGTATTATAGATAGTAAGCTTGGTCCATTGTGACAAAAAAGATGTGAATCTAGACAGAAAACTTACACCTTTGGTAATTCTTTCGATTGTATACAAAATGTGATCCCCAAATGTAAGTGAGGAGTCAACAACAAATCCAAGATATTTATGTGTCTCTACTCTTTCAATAATATGACTACTGATTTTAACATGAAGATTATTTTGTGTAATTGATTCTTTATCTGCTCTACCACCTATTAACATAAATTTTGTTTTAGATAAGTTCAATTTAAGAGAATTAATATTGAACCATACATGCAGGTGTTCCAAATCAATGTTCAAGTTCTCAACTAGGTCATTCATATCTTTAGACTTGAAATACAACAGTGTGTCATCTGCAAATAAATGGACTGAGCATTTTTTTATTGATCTGTTTATGAATACTATGAATACAAACAGGTCATAGCCGAAGGGCTAAACACCACTCCAGATTACGACAACATCAACAGTAATATTTTAAGACAACTCAGCTCAGAAATCCACACAAGAATAAAACAAATTTACAGCTACTGTCTAACTAATGGCTACTTTCAAAATACCTGGAAAAAAGGCATAGTTATAACTAGAGTCCAGATTTCAAGGCATTATCCTTTTCGTTAATATTACAAGCAAATATAAGACAACTCAAAATATTGACGAATTAGACAAAAATAATCTCAAAAATGCACTGTTTTTAATGCTTATTTTGCTTTTTTTCAAATTTTATGCTTATTTTATGGGTTTGTGCTTATTTACAGCTTTTTTTTAGATTTTTTGTATTGCAAAAGTATATCAATATCGCAAATGAACAAACCTTCTGTCTCGCAAGTTTTGCCTGATAAATTTTCTCTTTTAAAAATCGATAATACGTGTGAAACCCCAGCCCAAAACTAGATGGTTAGTTGCAGGTAGGAAGTACTGAATTAAGGCCGGTTTCTCAATATCAAGTCACCCCCAGGTAAAGCATATTTCCAGAGTGAACATTCCATTTGGGCACGTTTACCTTGGAATTAAAGTTAAAACCAACCCGGAGAAACCGACCCTAAAAGTTACAAATGAACCCCTATGTGGTGACAAATTTTAAATATGCGCCCATAACAAGTGTCGACGTAAGTAGAAAGAAGTTTTTCTGACTACAAAAACTTCTTAAGCGACGGAAGACAGAACTTTGCTATGGAACATTTAAGTCAGTATTTAGTTATTGCTTGTTTCTACAAAAACTATTTTTTTTTTATTCATTAGAGACCTTGTTTATTTCAATGTTTGCTTATAGGTTTTTTATATTATATTTCGGATGACGTCATCGAGCAACGACAGACAATGTTGTCAATGCCTATTTTTTTTAATACTTTACCAGGATGTCATGTATCAATAATTCTGACGACAGCTAAAAATAACGAAATGAAAATGTTTATACAAGTCATGCAACATCGCGCGCCGTTGCCAACCGCAAAAAACATCTGAAATTCCCCTACTTGAAATGCGTTAAAAAGTACTTTTAGTCTTGTTAGGTTGGCAGCACAAATCTACTAAACGTGATGTCATCCTAAATATAGCCTAAAAATCCTATATTATATTTTTTATTATTTATTTTATAGATAAACAATGAATTTTTATTGTTCATGCATATTCCATGATTTTTTTTGTTGAAAATTATATTTAAGCGCTTATTTCAACTTTTTTTATGCTTTTTAATCCGGACTCTAGTTATAACCATACCCAAACCGAACGTAGACCATTCCAGAGTGGAAAACTACAGACCAATTACCTTTTTGCCAGTTTCAGGAAGAACTCTTGAAAAAGTTGTTCGGAACAGAATAAACTGCGAAATAGGAGGAAACATACCTGGGCATCAGTTCGGTTTCAAGCAAACTCACTCCAGTATTCATCCACTATCCATTCTAACATCAAACATACAGTCAGCAAATGTTATGGGTTTCAGAAGTGCGGCGACGTTTTTAGATATTAAAAAGGCTTTTGATACAGTTTGGCATAGAGGTATCCTGTTTAAACTCTACCAGTTACAATGTTCAAGGTACCTGATATGGCTTGTTAATGAGTTACTGGAGAATCGACAAAATGTGGTAAAAATAAATGGATGCCTTTCATACCCATTTTCTAATGAGCAGGGAACACCACAGGGATCATCACTGTCGCCATTGCTTTATAATATTTATTGTCACATCTTCCCTCCAACAAACCAGGTTACAGTTGCAAGTCCATATATCATACAATTTGCAGACGCTACCGCTATTATATCACACCACAAGAATATATCCCAAGCTGTTCAATCTCTACAAATAGCACTTAACAGAGTGATTGTCTGGTTAGATAAGTGGAAACTAAAACTAAATCCTGAAAAATCGCAATTTATAGTATTTCATCACAAGATCATCGCAGCTTCACCAATCATCAATCTCACATCAAATACTTGGGTATTCATTTCGACAATAAATTAAATTTCAAATATCACCTGTCAACAATGAAGAAAAAGACGATAACAAGAAGCAAGCATTTTAGAAACCCAACATACAAGGACGAGGGTATTAACAAAGTCTGTATTAACATCAAAACTGCATGTCACATCTACACAACAATATGCAGAACAATTTTGGAATACGGACAAATAATTTTCAGTGCTTGTAGAGGACCTGTCATCCAGATAATAGAAACTGCAGAAAGAACTATATAGTCTCCGTAAAATTACAAAAATCAGACATCCTACAAACCTGCTTCATAATCCATCAAATGAAATGTTGTATGAAAAAACTGGAATTGAGCCAACCATTCAAACATTTCAAAGTGTTACCGAGTTTGGCAGCAGACCATCCAACATACCGATAATTAGTCCATTCAATTTGGAAACTGCACAAGGCCTTATCAGGAAAAGACAATATCTAGAAAAAACTGTTTTCCAAATTATACAAAATAATAGACCGTAAAAAGCTAACATAGGTACATAGTTCTGTTGTGAGGGTGGCCCAAATTCGAGCCTCAACATGGGGATCTCGGAAACCATCAGAGATACAGGGTTGGTTAAATTATGGCAAAGTTGCGCAATTTTATGACCAATAGAATGCCGTTTTGAAATTAGAAAGATTCCGAATACTTCCGGAGATATTCGGAAAAAACCGAAATTTTGTAAAATCGTTTCTATTTTTTCCCAGGCTTATTTGAAGAGCAATTTTAAAATAAAGGTCACTTCATCGTTGTCATTTTTTCCCCTTTAGACGATGGTGCTACTAAATTTAAAATCCGACGTTTTGTCTTCAGGCGGTCATCTTCAACTCACTTTTATTAAATACGGACCTGGATTTTTTATTTGCGATTTTGTCATCTTTGGGCATCCTAAAACCGATACTGTTTATAATTTTTCAATAACACAGTAAAAAAAGCAGGTCCGTATTTAAAAAATAAATAAATTGATGATGATTCCAGAGAAACGAAACTTTGGATTTTAAATTTAATACAGCCAGCTTGTAGAGATGAAAAAGTGACAATGAGAATGTGAAATTAGTTTTTCAATATCTTTTAAAATGAAATCAATGAAAATTTGAAAAATACGAGAAATTCATGTTTTTTTCGTATAGTTTTGATTTTTTCATGATTTTATTTAAAAATATTTTGAAAAACTAATTTCACATCCTCATTGTCACTTTTTCTTCTTTACAAGATGGCGGTATTAAATTTGAAATCCAACGTTTCGTTCCTCTGGAATCATTTATTTATTTTTAAATACAGACCTGCTTTTTTCACTGTGTTAATGAAAAATTATAAACATTATTGGTTTTAGAATACCCAAAAATGACAAAATCGCAAATAAAAAATCCAGGTCCATACTTGAAAAAACTAAGTTGAAGATGGCCGCCTGAAGACGTCGGATTTTAAATTTAGTAACACCATCTCCTAAAGGGGAAAAAGTGACAATGATGAAGTGACCTTTATTCTAAAATTGCTCTCCAAATAAGCCTGGGAAAAAATAATAACGATTTTACAAAATTTCGGTTTTTTCCGAATATCTCCGGAAGTATTCGGAATCTTTCTAATTTCAAAACGGCATTCTATTGGTCATAAAATTGCGCAACTTTGCCATAATTTAACCGCCCCTGTATCTCTTATGGTTTTCGAGATCCCAATGATGAGGCTTGAATTTGGGCCACCCTGTACATACTTGCATTGTTTATTTTTTTTTTTTTTCTATTGCATGTGGATTTATCTGTTATATATTTATACTTAGCAAATTTGTAAATTCATATAAAATTGTAGATATCTAAGGCTGAAAGACTTCGGTCGATGGCCCTTTGAACAATTAGTTCAATAAATATTGTTTACTACTACTACTCAATCAAAATCTATCCAACTTGGTCCAAAACTGTGTCAAGTGATTGAACAACCTAAATTGGAGCAAATAGTCTACAAATCCATTCAGAAACCCATTTTTGATTGCACAGTTAAAACCAGGAATAATTTGTTTTAAATAAATACCTTTTGGTTTTTTAATTTTATTTGAAAATTTAAATATATACCTACTTTGAATGTGTAATTTTATTTTTCAGTTAGCCGGAGCCGGTAAAAACATAATAAAACAAGAAGTGGAAAAATATGTTCCTGTAACCAAATTAAAATATTATTTTGCCGTCGACACCAAATATGTTATTTCAAAATTGGCCTTATTGTTTTTCCCATTCACACATACAGTAAGTATTAGTTAGCTACCTTTCCTAGTCTTTTACAATAACAAACTCTTCCAGGATTGGTCAGTAAAATATGAATCAGATGGTCCTGTTCAGCCCAGGTTCGAAATAAACGCTCCTGACCTCTACATACCAACAATGGCCTATATAACGTACGTTCTTGTTGCTGGTCTTGTATTAGGAATGCAAGACAAGTTCAGCCCTGAGCAAATAGGTATTACAGCCTCCTCAGCTCTGGCCTGGTGCCTAATAGAATTGGCAATTTACAGTACCATTTTGTACGTTTTACAAGTGGAGACGAGCTTGAAAACCCTAGATCTTCTAGCTTGTTCCGGATATAAATTTGTGGGGACTATTATTAGTATTTTAGTTAGTTTGGTAGCAGGCAGGAGTGGATATTATATTAGTCTGCTTTATACTAACATTGCTTTATCGTTTTTTTTGGTTAGGAGCCTTAAAGTGCAAGTTTTAGCTGAGAAGTCGGCCAAAGATCATTCATATTATGGCTCAGGTAATACTGTTGGGCATAAAAGAAAGTTGTATTTTCTGTTGTTTGTTGCTGGAGCTCAATCGGTTTTGACTTGGTGGCTGTCATTTTATTTAGTTCCAACACCAACTGTTACGTAGATTTTTTAGGGCTAGGAGACAAGTAAATGATAGTTAAACCATTTGGAGTAACAACTGATTTTTTTACACAAACTAAAAAACGCTTATTTAAATATGTATACAGAACTAATCCTTCATTTTATAAAAATGTTGAGGAATACAAACATTTTGTAGTTTCTGTATCAATATTTATCAATTTTTATAGCAAATGTTTATGCTTGGATATATTTTTTTGAATTATGATTTTTTATTATAATTTTATTGCGATTTTCATTTGTTTTTTTTTTATCTTCTTTGAGTTGACTTGAGAAAAATCGTTCTCTTTTTACTTGGAAAAGATGTCTTTTATTTCTAATAATTTTTTCATTGGTCAAGAAGGTACAGGGGACAAATGAAAATTTCAGATATGTATTTTCTATTATATTATGTATAACATTGTTACTTTACTTGGTGATTTTATTTACTTAATATTAATGGAAAGACGAAACCTATAATAAAATGTATTTATATTTTTTGAGAATACATTTTTATTTTTTGGTGTAATTTGTTATCATTCATTGAATGATAAATCTTAAGTTGGTTTTCAGGGATGAAAGAATATGAATAAATTTGGAGAGGTTTCGATGCATGCTAGTTGTTTTGACAATCTTTCAAATCCAATTTAAATGGCTCGAAGCTGTTTTGTAAGACCTTTCTAGATACCCAAATTTTTCTTGCAAAAATCAAGGAGAATTTAAAGAAAGACAAAATTAACTGTGTTATTTTGCTTCCAGTACCAGCAGATCAAAAGAAAAACCCTTGAGTATTCTTGTCAACAAAAAAGGTACTAGTCGTTAGTGGTACTGGTAGCATTTCGCCCTGTTGAATAGTTTCCTGGTGTTGGTCCTCAGGGTAACTAAGTTATCCAACCATTATCATTATGGTATTTCCTACTTGGTTCCTTTGGTCTTATAAGATGGCAGTTGTCTTCATAAGCGGCAATGGGCTAGCATTGAAAATATCACCCATATGAGAAACGAGAAACGTCCTTTGTTTCATGGTACTTAGTTGCAGTAAAAAGTAAAAACAAATACTTAGTGCAGTTAAGTAAGTAGTTAGGTCCGGTACTACTTCCCATATTTCCGACAAACCGTGCGGTCCGCTGTCCGGTAAAGTATTGCCTACAACAGTTATCAGAAAATCAGAACTTTGTACGTTGTGAGTAGGTATAGGTACCAAATAATTCCACTCAGTATTATTTATGATCAGCTAATGAGCCATATTATCATCTATTGTCATGGTATATACTATATATAATTAAAATATAATGCTCGTCTCGTTAAACTTTTCCATAAACTTGTATGTTAAAAAAAATAGGAGATTCTGAAAAGGAGAAATACCCACCATTGGCTTCTGTCACCAATCAGCAGGACAGAAATAATCACAATCAGCTGACCACTGTTATTGAAAAGTGTATTCTTTTGTTCTATGATGAATGAAGTGTTAAAAATAAACAAGAATTATTAATGCGCATAAAGAGAGGCGATAAATTACTAATTAACAATATTAAATTAGTGATAAGTGAGTCAGTCAGCGTCCGTGTTGGTCGCTCATCAGTCCTTTCGTATACCTGAGTGATGCCATTCTAGGAAAATGGCATTCTTTAGATTGACAATAATTTCATCACTGTGTTGTGCGTTATTGGTGTTCAGTGAGGGGCAAAATGAAAAACAGGAAAATGCAGATAAATCGGCCATAATCCAATCGGCTTTGAATTATCTAAATTCAAATCCTGTTACGGTGTTTAATTATAGGAAAGGATCTTTGTTAAAAGCGGAAAATAAGGTAAGAATATGCTCTGACACATTACTCTATTTTTAGTTTATAATAATTGCAAATGCATTTCATTCTGAATATAAATTTTATATGACGTAAGTTTAGTTAAACAATTTAAATACTCGTGTAAATTTTCATATGTAGCAAAGCAATTGTATCAACATTTGACTAAGCTAGGAGGACACCAGAAAAAAAATGTATGATCAAATGGAACTGAACGTTATTATTTTATTTTGCCTGTTCAAAAACTTGTCCGATAAGAAAAACAAACCTTGATAAATATATCTTGCAAAAATGTTGTTGTTCTTCAAAAGTGACCTTTCATATCAATAGTTCAAAACATATTTTGCACTACTTTGGTATTGGGGACAAAGTAGGTATTTAACCGAGTATTTACCTATATTCTTTAAATGCCCTTCTAATCTACGTCACTACTTTGTGATAAAATCCCTTGAATAACACTTTATCCTTCTTTGATCCAAAAACCACAGCTAGCAGGTAGGTACCTAACTATAGTACCTACCAACCTTTGAATCTTTAATGTGAGCATTTCATCTAGTAGCTAAGACTGTAGATAGATACTATGATAAGACGGTGGTCTCAAGACTTTGTATCTGAAGTTTCAAATTTCTGTTTGTAATTCTTTATAATTTGGTGAACTATCTGGAATAATATGGCATATTTTTTGCATTTAGCCCACCTGACTAATAGAATTTAAGTGTAGGCGGGATTGACTTGACCACTGCCACTCTGGTAAAGTCCATTCCAAAATATTTCGTTGACTTCACGGCTATAAAACCCTACCATAAATTAGATAGCTATTAGCCTCTATTGTGTGGTAACAGGTTCTTTTATGTAGGTACCGGGTTCCTTAATACCCACTCAAAGGTTTACAGGTACGGATTTTGTGCCCATTATAATGAAAACGAAAAAGGCGTTTCATAATATTATTTATTTATGTTATAATCTTATACTATCTGAATAATTACCAAAACTTAATATCTAATACAATATAATACAATACACAATTCAACCAAACCTAATCTATATTTAGTTCCGTTTCACTGTCACTGTCATCTTCATCTATGCCTAAACTAATTATTAATGGCTTAACATTAATACCTATTGAATTATAGGTTTCTTCAACTTTTATAACGTGATTGACAGAATTTTTCCAGCTTTGAACTGGAATATTATCTACACATTTTCTAATTAAATCTATTACAGCAGTACTAAGTGTAGGAGAGGTGTTTCCTCTCCTAACCATTGCCTTCAATTCATGCCAGATATGTTCTATTGGATTGAAAATACAATAATATGGAGGAAGACGCAAAACTGTATGACCACAAGCGCTAGCAAGATCGTCACAAATATATTCTTTTTTAACATTATATGATTTCAAAACGTTTAAAAGATCTTTCTTTGTATAATTTTCTTCGAAATACATATCATTTTCCATCATATATTTTTGAAGTTCTACTTTTGTATTACTTGCATTGGGCACTTTATTTTTTTGACGGCTGTGGTAACTAGCGTTGTCCATCACAATTATACTGTTTTCTGGTATGTTCGGAAGAAGGCGATTCTGAAACCATTCTTCAAATAATTTTGCATCGGTATCTTGATGATAATCTAATGATGAATTGGCTATTTTTTTTGCGGATAGCAGCAAAGAGTTTGGAACAAAACCATTTTCTGATCCGGCATGCAAAATTGTAATCCTCTGGCCTTTATTTGAGGGTGCTTTGGTTTGACATTTGGAGGTTGAGTCGCTCCATCCTCTTTTGGGAGTGTCATGGGTATCAAACCATGTTTCGTCAAGATATATTATCGGACGATTTTCTGCCCTATATTGTTTTATGGAACTTAAATATTCTCGACGCCATGCTTGTAATCGCTGGGATTCCATTAGCACTTGCCTCTTATTAATGGTTTGATATTTGAAACCCATTGCTTTCACAATTCTCCAAAGGCTTGTACTGCTACATAATATATCAGTTTCGTCTTCTATAAGTACCTTTTTTAGAGAATCTATTGTAGGTATTATTTGTTTACTGTACAAATCATAAATTTTCCTACGAATCAACTCTTTATCCGCTTCTTCAACCTTTCTTGACTTGCCGCTGTCACACCGTTGCTTCCTTGGCTGGATGCGTTTGGCTACGATATCTTTAACCGTAGATAATGGAGTTTTGGTTAAAACGGATGATTCACTCACACTTTGATTATGATTATAGCCTCTCTGCAGAAGGGTTAAATAAACGTTCCTCACAATTTCCTTGGTATCTAGCGATAAATGTTTTTTTTTTGAAATACCACTTCCGGTTGCAATACTACCATCATTTGCCCATGGACGCCACATTTTTTTTGTCAATATAACAGCTCTAGTTCTGCACAAAGACTAAATAATTTAACTAAAACATTCACCCACATTTACATGTACATCTCACCTAGGCAGGTATAATAAATAAAATCAACCCGGACCTGCTCACAGGTAGTCGAAGTTTGTGGTTGAGGGTATCATCAACATTTTATTGATACTTGAAGAGTCAACGAATTATTTTGGAATGGACTTTACATCAATAATTTTATTATTATTATTATTTTACAATAGAAGGTGGCAAAGCTGACGAGTCTATTGATTGGTTTTTATATCAGTTCACAATTTTAAGTCCATAATTAATTGTCACATCCATTGTATCTCAGATATGGTATTATTTTGTCACTAGTTTACTGGGGATAGTGGACAAACTGGTTATTGTTTTCACTTATATCTCTGTCTACACGATTTTTGAAGAAGTTAACACTAGTGGCATTTACCGTATCTTGACTTAGGTTATTCCACGAATACACAACCCCTGTTTGTTAAGAAATTGTGTCTTAATAATTTGGAACATTTTTCCTTGTTTAATTTCTTATTATGCCCTCTCAGGTGCGCATTATCGGCAGAAATAAAGATGTTAATGATATTGCACTTGTAATGACCACTAGTTATTTTATGTTATGTCTCAATCAAATCTCCACGCTGTCTTCTTTGGTAGAGAGTTATAAGATTAATAAGGCACTGTAAACGTTCTTGATAAGAAAGATCGTTGTGCTCTGAAGGGATCTTAGTTACCATTCGCTGAACTTTCTCTAGAAGTACTATATCTTTGACATAATAAGAACTCCATATACTTTGCATATATTCTAGTTTTGGTCTTATGTAAGTCTTGTAAAGCTTAAGTATCATATCACTAGATAGGTTTTTAAACGACTTTCTTATAAGGTAAATCGTGTTCACTCTTTTGACAGTTGTTGAGATGTGACACTCCCATTTGAGGTCTTTTGTGACTATTAAGCCTACAGTTTATTTTTTCCCAAGATAGATTTTGGCATTGTCAACTTTGAAACATAAACAATGCCACTAATGCTGCTTATTGGTCGCTGTTGTAAAACTGATGTCAACCTGCAGAAATACCTCATTTTGTGACAAATCAGGGTCAAGCATTAAGGAGCATTTATATTCACTTCTAACTTCAAGTTAAATTTGACGTTTGATTTTTTATCATTTATTTATTGTTCGTCGATTTTTAACTGACACTTTCCGTATGAGGAGCGAGGGGGTGTTTCATATGGCAAAAACAGGTGTGACGTCAGGTAACCATTGGAGTTCTAATGTAGGGAGCAACCAGCTCACATTCCGTCCGAGTATCAGATTAAAATCGACGGACAATACATTGCAGAACAAAAACGTCAAGTCAAACCGTCAGAATGTGATGAGAATCATGATGAATAATCTAAAAATTTGACATTTCACAAATTTCAGCTTGCCCAAATTTAAAGTGCACTTCGAAGTGAACTTCAAATTTATTTCAATGTGAATGGATCTATACTGTCGCCACATGGCAAGCACGTCAATTTCAAGACAAATTGGACTTTGAAGTGAATGTAAATGCACCATTTATTGTTTATGTTTCAAAGTTTTCAATGTCAAAATCTATCTTGGGAAAAAATAAAGTGTAGATCTTTCTGTTTTTTGACTGGAGTCACGTCAGTGTTTCCTATGGTGTACAGGGTTATTGGTTATAAATGTCACCCCCCTCTATCTTTTTTATTTGACATTTTAGAAAAAAGTGTCTCAAAGAAAAGTTTTATGGTTGAGACTAAATTTTTTAAAAAACTCACTTTCGCATATACAGGGTGTTTCCGAAAAGCTGGTCGTGCTCTAACTTTCTTATTTCAAATAGTATGTATATTATTGGATAATCGGATTCTACGTAAAGTTCTGAGAAGATTTCATGTGATATAGCCTATACCTAAGTTCAATTGTTTTCGAAATATTGACAGTTGAAAATTGACTTTTTTGCAACTTTGACAGGCTGTAAATCCTAAACGGTTAATTTTAGAGCAAAACCGATCTTACATTTTTATCTTGGATTTTTGTAAACTATCAGTTGACACCAGTATTTGACATCAACTTTGAATTTAATCCATGATTGAAAATTCCAATTAAATTTAATCTTCGGTTAAATTCAAAGTTGGTGTCAAATGATAACTTGTGAAAATCTTAGAAAAAAATGTAAGATCGGTTTTGCTCAAAAGTTAACCGTTTAGGTTTTACAGCCTGTCAAATTTGCAAAAAAGTAAATTTTCAACTGTCAATATTTCCAAAACAGTTGAACTTTAGGTATAGAGTATATCACATGAAATCTGCTCAGAATTTGACGTAGAATCCGAATCTTTATCTAATAATATCCAGGGTATTCAATTTAAAATAAGAAAGTTAGAGCACGACCAGCTTTTTTGAAACACCCTGTATATGCAAAAGTGAGTTTTTCCAAAAATTTAGTGTCAACCATAAAACCTTTATTTGGGACGCTTTTTTCTAAAATGTCAAATAAAAAAGATAGAGGGGGGTGACATTTATAACCAATAACCCTGTACCTATGATTGGGATTAGCTCTTCCTAAGTGAAGAACAGTGCACTTAGATTCGTTTAATGGCATCTGCCATGTTATAGTCCATTGTTTAATTTTATCAAGATCGCACTGCATTTGTAGGTATTGGTCACTTGCTCTGCACGTAGGCTTTGTGTTGTCTGCAAAGGATGAGGTGTCACACGCGAGATATGCAGGAAGGTCGCCTATGTATAATATAAACAGCCAAGTTGCAATTACCAAGCCCTGTGGTACTCCGCTATGCACCTACTGGAAAGAACATTGCCTATTTTTACTTGAAAGGTCCTTCCTTGGATAAGTTCGCTGATAACTCTATGCACATTGCCCTGTATTCCATTATACTCCGATTTTAGCAGGAGTCTCCTGAAAGGTGCCTTATCAATAGTTATTTATGTATCAAGGGAATTATGAGGGTGTTAATACCCCAGTAATAATAACTATTATAACCATATAATACCTTGGTTACGATAATCATAAACAGGGTCTTAACTCCCAAGGGAGTTAAGGATTTTCATAACTCCCGCTTTTACCTTGAATAGGTAAAACTTTGTAAACTTTATAAAAATAGACAAAATACAGTAAATTCAGTAGGATATAAAAGCTTTTTCAAAATCTATGTAGACAATGTCAAATGGTGTATTACTGTCATCCATTTGAGTCCATTTGTTGAATCTTTCCAGCAGGTTAGTGAATGTTGATCTTCCTGGTAAGAACCCATGCTGAGAATCAGGTATTACTTGCTGTTCTAGTAAAAAAGATGTTAGCTCATTCACTAGGATTTTCTCCAGGCATTTGCAGAGTACGCTGGTGAGAGTTATTGGTCTGTAATTTGATGGTTCCAGTTTGTCCCTCTTTTTAAAGATTGGTACAACTATTGATGAATTCCATATTTCTGGAATGTAAGCTCCTTTCATTATAGAGTTTAGAATAGTGGCTATAGGACTGGAGAGTGATTTGGAGCAGTTTTTCACAAAGAGGGATGGAATTTCATCAGGACCAGGACTAGACTCCGCCTTTAGATAAGAAATGGCCATTTGTACTTTTTCTGGGGTGAATTCTATATTACTTATCTCTGCAGCGATGCGTAGTTCAGGTGAAAGAGTTGGTAGGTTGTTATCTTCTTGAGTGAAGACTCTCTGGAACTGGTCTGCAAAGCAATTGGCAATGTCAGTCTCATCGTAAGTAGTCTGATTCGTGTTAGTATTTCTGAGCGCAAAATTTTGGAGACGGGAGTTCAGGGAATGTTTTATATAGGAGTAAAATTTCTTAAGAGGAGTAATGATCATAATCTGTGTTCGTTTTGGTCCTTTTATACTTATCCCAAAGTTTTCGTTTGATGTTGATTTGCCTAAAAACTCCTCAGTTAAGCCAAGGTTTCTTTGAATTGACATGCTTAGGTTTTAAGGGTTCAATAGTTTTCTTCACTAAACTTATTAGCTGTGTTGCATCATCAATTTGGCATGTGCAGGCATCTAACTGTTCAGTTATGTACTTGTTAATTTCATCATAATTTGCTTTCCAGAAATTTCTTTTATAGATCTTTTTAGTTGGCTTAGAAGCCAGTTGAATCTGTGTTTTAGCTGTTATCACTACATGATCACTACGCCCTATTGGTATACTGAATATTGAGTTTTTGTCATTAACCAGACCAGCAATAGATCTAGTAATGAAATTTCATTATTTCTGTATCTTGTAAGAAACCGTATTACCTGATGCGCGTTAGTGATTTGATAGCTGTTAAAGTAATCTTCTGAGCATTGATTGTGAGGGTAGACTGTAAGTTTATCCCAGTTGATCTCTGTGTAATTGAATTTGTATTCCTTTCACCCCTAGGAGGAGCTCCGGAACGGCTTCGGGGCGTAACGCCCTTATTCCTTTCGAAAAGTGTTTGTTGCACCACGCATCTATTCCTTTAAAATCGGGGGCGAGTAGCTGAAGTGTTTTAAACTCTTGAAAGGAATACAGCTATTGGACTTATTGAAGTACGACAGAAAGTGATGTTCAGGGATGAGTAACCGTTTTCCATTATTTTCAGAATTTATCTCTCATTTCTCTGCCAGCATGAAAAATTAGACGTAATTGCTTTTGGAAATTTTAAAGAGCAAACCGAGGAGCAAACCTTGTGTGAAGTTCAAACTTTTTCGATGAATTAATATCTATAATAGGTCTGTTCCAACCGACATTCCAGAACCAGTAAGTTCCAGTTGCTCACCTATTTTTCAATAAGTCGAACGTTTATTTTACTCGACAAATGAATTGGTCAACTGGAAATTACCGTTCTACAACGGTTTTCAATGTTCTCATGCTGGTTGGAGCAGAGCTATTGATACCTCGAATGAAACTAATAAGTTTTGTGCTGATACACTATGCGGCGGTTTTTACTGAGAGTTTAATTTTTCACAAATAATCAATTCTTTGTCCTCTTAGAGAGGTTCCCAATTTGACGTTGTTTTGTTCATTGTTCTAAATCTAATGGTTTTCACAGCTTGAATCTTTTGATGTAAATTTCTTCTTCAAGTTTTGCTCGAAGTTTCTGCAGGGTTATTCTATGTGTTGAGTACCTACTCTACAAGAATATGATTTATTTTTTAAATTAACATATAAGCAGAGTTGGGAAGGTATTTTTTTTATTTCTAATTTTATTTTATTTTGACGTAAAATAAATCAGTCTGCTAGGTACAGGGTGTCTGGTTATAATTTGATACCCCACCTGTAGCCTCTACCTTTACACGAAGATGATAGGTGTAAATACAAAAGTTGTGCACTTTCAGCTAAATTTTAAGAATCCATCGTCAGAAACAAACTTTGCGTACTTTCACATGAAATGCCCTATATTTAATATAATTTATTATACAGGGTGTCCTTAGATAAACTGATACATTTTACAGGTGTATATCTCGGAAATGAGAAAAGATAACGGAATGCGGTTTATTCTGGAAGAATAAGGATTCTTTAAAGTTTTTTTTCATGCTATTGAAGAATCCTGAAATTTGGTTTTACAGACATTCGATTTTTTGAAATAATTGCATACTGCCTTATTCTTGATGAATCACCCGGTATATTTTGTCATCGTCAGAAAGCGTGACTTTTCTACTTCACAAAAATGTATAATTTTTTTCAAGTATCGTGAAATTGAATCGTAAAAATTGCACTCTAATTAGTTAATAAAAGTATTAAACACAAATTAATTCTCAATTTTTTTTGGTTAGTTGATGGTATTCTCTTCGACAAAGTCCAATTTTCACGATGCAAGTTCAAGATAATTGAAAAAAATTATACATTTTTGTAAAGTAGAGAAATCAGGCTTTCTGAGGATAACAAAATATACAGGGTGTTTCATTAAAAATAAGGCAGTCATTTTATTTAAAAAAATCGCACGTCTGTAAAACCAAATTTCAACAAATTTTAGGATTCGGCAATAATGTGAAAAAAAACTTTAAAAAATCCTTATTCTCCCAGAACAAACCGCATCTCGTTATCTTTTCCCGTTTTCGAAATATTTACCTGCAAAATGTGTCAGTTTATCTAAGGACACCCTGTATAAGCAGGAACCTGAACACGAAAGTAACGACAATTACTCTGAAAGACCTCATAACAAATGATGTTCTAAACAGCAATTCCATGGCTGAAAAGTTTGTGGAGCAGTTTGACCAAGCCTTCACAGAGCAGAAACTTACTTTCCCTGTTTTACCGATACATACAAGGGATACGTCTTTGGAATCTTGAATCTATATCTTTCAATGAAGAAAAAGTCAAAAAAGCACTGGACAGACAACCGACAACCATGGTAATTCTCAACCCACAGATGTGATCTATCGCAATTATGAGAAGGCATTCGACAAAGACCCACATAATCTTCTTCTAGGAAAGTTGAAATACTTTGGAGTGAGAGGTCAACTCATTGAAGTAACAGAGGACCTACCATTGACGGACCTACTGCATGAGAAATTTTATCAAGTTAGTTGCTAGTACCGGAGTTATCCAAGGTTTGGTCATTGACCCTTTGCACAACATTTTTTTTTATCTTGTCAGTCTCATTGAATCTAAAATAAAAAACTTCGCAGATGATGGATTAAAGCTTTATACAAATCTGGTAGTACATGTAGGGCAGCTAAGGGCTGACCTAAAAACTATTGAAGAATGGTTTACACAATAAAGAATAAAGTTGTCCAAATGTACATTTCTAAGTATCGGTCCAAACAATCCAAACAAAAAATACGAAAACACTGAGTTGTGTGACAAATCAAAATGACCTAGGATTTAAAAACTTCATACCTGAAATAGGAGAACCACATTTTGAAGATTACCAAAACAGCCAATTTTTTTGTATACTTCATTGAACAAGCATTTAAAGACCACTCGATAGAAATGATAGACAAACTGTATGAAGGCTACATATGAGCAAAACTTGAATACGTTTTCTCAGTGTAGAATTCCTGCTATGTCAAAAATCTAGAAGTTCTAGAGAAGATACAGAGATGAGTTACAAAAATACCACCAGAACTACGAGACCTTCCATACACAGAGAAATTGACAAGTCTAAAACTAACAACTTTAATGGAGAGAAGACATAGAGGAGACTTAATCGAAACATACTAAATAACCATTAACTACTATAATTATTGCAATATCAGAGCAATCTTTGTACAAAACCAAAACTATCTTCGTGGACACTCCAAGGAACTCAAAAAAGAAAAAACCGCAAAACTACCTAGAAGAAACTTTCTAAGCCACAGAGTTAGTTGTTTAATCATGAAACGCCTAACGCCATATGATACACTACAAGAAAAACAGATTTTCAAACGCAGCAATAGCTTCATCAGTTTTATCGCCTGCTATTGGACAACTTACATGATTACATATTTGATTCTATATTCTTGCACACTTGCACAATTATCCGATTCCAAAAATATATAGTTTCTCTATATTTGGTTGAGCTGTCTCCAACATATTTTGGCTCTAAAAATTCTAGAAATTCTAGCTAAAAAACCAAGTGCCTTAAGTTTTATCTGCAGCTTTTATCTTGACAGGTAGAATGGTCCCCAAAAAGTCAGTAGGATAGTATTTTTACAATTCTTAGAGCCAAATATGTCCGAGATGGCTTAACCAATGGGTTCACCCATCAAATATAGAGAAACTACCTATATATTTTTGAAATCGAAAAATTGGGCTTTTCAAGAATATAGAATCAAATATAGGGCATTCCATTTGAAAAAAGTTGAAAGTATGCAAAATTACTGACACTCAAATCTTCTTTTCTACCAGAGCTACACTTCCTCTATTTAACACAAGTGAGCACATTAAATAGAATCTAATTTTAACATCATAGACATTAGGCAAAATGATAGGAACAGGAAACTGTTACAAGACATGTTAATTTGCTAAATCAGTTCACGGAATTACTTAAAAAATTGTTAGACTTTTTTAAATTTCAAAATTAGGACGGTGTAGGAAGAACCAATTAAGCCCATCAAAAAAAGAAAAACCTATTTTAAATCAAATTAGATTAATACATAAATTCACACAAGTCAATAATGCATAATATCATCCTGAAGTAAATATCCAATTTTTATATTCAGTGGTATCGAGAGGTACCAGTTTGGACCAAATCCTGCTTGTTAAGTCGGGTTTAATTATATTATTTTCAGGGTGACATCCTAGAAGTCTCCATTGAAGTTGAAGTAGACTGTAACAATCGATATCCAGATGTCTCCTGCAATGAACACACTCTTAATTGTCATGCTTTCGTGGGTCGCAATACAGCTGGAATATATGAAGTACTTAGCGACGTAAAATGTAGTCCGAAAATTGAAATAACTGTTGAAGATTTTAGCGATTCCAAGACAATACCTTTCGTGTCTGCCATGCCAAATGGCAATGAAAAGGTAGAAAATGTGATCACATAAAAATTATTTTGGCCTAATAATGTTTTTTGTAGCTTGACTTAAGCAATGAAGCCCTACCACCAGGCCAAGGAAATGCTGACTTTGTAGCTATAAGAAAAGACAACATTCCTTGCTTAGGCTGCCCATTTGATTTACATACTGATGCTGAAGGTGTAGATGAGCTAATCGACACTACTATCAGGCATATTGAAAGTGAAAGAAACCAACGCCATAAGATTACCAACATTAGACGATTGCAGCAGCAAGTCGTTGCAGGAGTAAAATACATTCTTCTTGCTGACGTAGCAGCAACAACATGCTCTAAAGATGCTGATATTTCCGCTCCATGTGTTCTGGATAGCTCTGCTGAACCTTTAACTTGTGAAGTTATATTCATTCAAAAACCTTGGATAGATAAAGGCAAACATATAATCAAAAATAACTGTACACTGTCTCAAGAGTTTGAGCCTGTGAGCCATTCGAGGCCTGATAGAGATGACCTGAGTAATGATATTTTGCCTCATAAAGATCTAGATATAGCTACTCCAGACGTTCAACCAAAACCAAACACACCAAATTATGACGCCATGGCTCAAAATGGAAATATAGATGAACCTATTATAGATGCTGGCCGTTTGGCTGACATAGAGTCTCAAATTTTATTCGGTGGTATGCTTGAAGAGGCTCCAACAAAAATTAAAAGTGATGCAAATTTGGCTTCACCTCAGATTGTCCAAAAAGAACCTAACATAGTAACTGAGAATTTTGACCATTTAAGCGTAGAACCTTTAAATAGCGAACAACCGTCACAACTAACAACCTTATATGCTTCGATGCCTGCTGTAGAACAAATCAAACCAATCGTAGTGATGTACACATCACAAAATGCCGATAATTATTTCCCAGATATTAAAACAACTATGGGTTCATTTGGTGGTTATAATAGTTTTTGGCCACCACGTTTTGTTAGAGAATTGCACAGTGAATCTAGTGAATCGGATTCAAAATCGTCTGAAGAAAAAGTAGCTGGAGCAAAAAATATTCCAACTGCTGAAAAAACAAATAAAGAAAAATCCTCTAGTGTCAAACCAGATTTGGAGCTTACTACAATAGAAGATGTTGAAGTGAATACGGAAAGTATCAGAAAGAAAAGAAATATTGATTCGAATAGTCAGTCAGACAAAATTAAGGGAAATGATGATAATATGTCAGGTTCAAAAGAAAATGATGATATTTCCACATCAGGAGAAAGTAAAAGAGTTAAAAGATCAAAATCATCTTTTGATTCAAGTGAGGAATCAGGGGAAAAAAGAAGGAAACACTCAAAGAGTTCCGAATCTGATTCGAGCGATGATGACGATTCTGAATCGAAAGAACACCACAGGAAACATAGACAAAGTGATGATTCAGAAGAGAGCACCAGAAGACTTAGTAAAAAGAAAGATTCATCATCGTCATCTGAGTCGAATGAAGATTCTGGCTCATCAGAAAAAAAACACAAAAAACATTCAAGAGCAGAATCAGGTTCAAATGAAGATTGCCCCACGAAGGGAAAGAAGCATGAAAGTACTGAAGATGATAATGATAATGATCATGAAAAAACAAAGAAAAAGTGTAGTGAGAATGCAAACAGCAGAGAAGATAACGATGATAATAGTAAAATCACCTTACCAAAGTGTAACAAGGATATATCTGCATCAAAACTAAATAAAACTAAGGATGACAGTAATAATGAAATTAATGAAGAAGAAAATGGTGACTCAACAGCTAGGCCAGCAAGAGCAACCCCAGAAGCCTTGAAAAGAAAACGATCGATCGGACAATTAGAGAAAATATCTCCAGATGAAAAGGTATTGAGAATTGTAGGTTTACATAAAATATTTATTTTACATTAATACTAGGTTATTGTGCGAGACTTGGCTGACTTTGCAGCCGCGACATTAGACAACATAGACGACGACCATCACAAAAGAGTCATTTTACAAATATTAGGAGCCAAAAAGCTCAAACTTGATGGTACTTATTATCAAATCATCCTTCGCTTAGGAATAAGTCATTGTCATGAAAACGAATACCATGAAAATTGCAGAGAGAAACTATTTACCAACCAAACAAAAATTTGTAAAGTTCAAGTGTTTGTAGAAGACGATTTTTCAAATCCAAAAGTTGTTAAATCTCAGTGTCAAAATATTAAAAAGGATGCTGATGATAGGAACAGGACTAATTATAGCAGATATAAGAGAGCCCTACTTGTAGGTGGTCATTCACCCATAGCTGCAAATGATCCTGACGTAGAGAAATTTCTTGGGGCTACTTTGAAGCATTTGGATTCCGTATCTGGAACCCCCAATAAGCACACAACTGTTGAAGTAAAAGCCCATAGATATTTTTTGAATAAATATTTGATGAATCTTTATTTTAGGTGCTCTCTGCAACTTCTCAAGTTGTAGCAGGTGTGAGATACATTATAAAAGCAAAAATAGGCGTAACAAACTGTGGTGAAACTAAAGAAAATCAACAAGGATCTTGTGAGCTTTTGGCTGATTTACCACCTGAAATTTGTACCATAGATGTTTGGGACAGGCCATGGTTGAATAAGACTATTTATAAAGTAAAGTGTGCTGATGAAAAAAGTACTGAAACCAAAACATATTCTTTTGGTGATGAAGAAGAAGACAAGGATCATTCTAGGAAGAAAAGAGGGATACCAGGAGGTAATTTTTATTATTTAAAGTGAATTCAGCATAATTTTCAATTTTTTTTTAGGTGAAAATAGTCTTCCTGAATCCGAAATTCAAGACTACTTGCGAAAATGTCTCATTCACTTAGATTCGACTTCAGCCGAGAGCAACAAATACATTTCCGAGAAAGTCCTTAAAGCTACAACTCAAGTTGTAGCGGGTTCTTTAGTAAAAATAAAAGCTCAAGTCACAGTTTCAAATTGCCCTAAAACATCAGATATGAAAGACTGTGTAAAATTAGAGGGCAGTCCTAGCATTTTGTGTAAATTTGAAATATGGGAAAAACCTTGGATGAATTTCACAGAGACTAGTGTAAAGTGTGAAGATAGGCCAAAGGAGGTGTTTAGATCCAAAAGGGAAATTGGTGGCTGGGAACGACCAGAAAGTTATGGTGGGAACTTCAATTAGTTAAAAAACATTTTATTGTGATTTCAAGATTTTTTTATTCCAGAATCAGAAAACAGTCACAAACTAAATGAATCTAAAGCAACAATAATTGTATCTAAAGCTTTAGAGTATCTTTCAACTAGCACTCAGCCAGGCAAAATTCTCACACTGATGAAATTAACTAACACACATCATTTACAAGAGTTTGAGTCTGAATTTTGGAAAATCGAAGCTCAAGTAGCTCTTTGTCAACAATTCAAGCTAGCGCCTTCAATACATCTCACTTTGCCATTATGTCCAGCTCATTTTGAACATTTCAAATGCCAATTTGTGGCTAGGATAAATAGCTACAGCTTATTGGAGCATATGAAAGTCAATATTACTTGTGAGAATGATAAGGAATCCTATGTTTATGACCCTATTAAAAAATCTGAGGATGAAGCTTTGGGTGCAATGTTTACGGAGTTTGCTATTAAATATAAAAAAGCCTATAAAGATGAAGCTGAATATAATTATCGTTCAAAAGTAGGAAATGTTTTTTTTTTTTAGTTAGAATTTGTTTATATCAGTATTGATTTCTTTTAGGTATTTAGAGATAATCTGAACAAAATCGCCTTGTTGAACAAATATGAAAAAGGCACTGGAAGATATGGCATTACCAGCTTCGCGGATATGTCAGAAAAAGAATTTTCAAATAGCCATGGGTTGAGGCCCGATTTACGCCATTCAAATGACCTACCATTTGCTCGAGCAAAAATTCCCGACGTGAAATTGCCTGTGGAATTTGATTGGAGAGAAAAAGGTGAGATTCTTTTGTTGAAAATTAGTTTCTAATTTAATTTTAATTTCTCAGGAGCTGTAACTGAAGTAAAAAACCAAGGATTGTGTGGCAGCTGTTGGGCTTTCAGTGTAACAGGCAACGTTGAAGGACAGTACGCCATTGCTCATGGCAAATTACTTGAATTTTCTGAACAAGAATTGGTTGATTGTGATAAAGTTGATGAAGGATGTAATGGTGGTTTAATGGATAACGCTTATAGGTAACTTTTTTTAAAATTTAAAATCAATTCATCCTTACTCATTGTGTCTTATATTTTTCCATAAACAGTTATTACATAATGTAGTAACTAAAAGTTGGTATTTTTTTTAGAGTAATTGAAAAATTGGGAGGCCTAGAAACTGAATCTGATTATCCCTATGAAGGGGATGACGAAAAATGCCACTTCGACCCTGCCAAAGTCGAAGTCCAACTATCCGGAGCTTTGAATATCAGCCACAACGAAACAGACATGGCCAAATGGCTACTGCAAAATGGCCCAATATCCATTGCAATTAATGCTAACGCTATGCAATTTTATGTGGGTGGGGTGTCACATCCTTGGAAGATGCTTTGCAATCCCAACAGTTTAGATCATGGGGTTTTGATTGTTGGATTTGGTGAACACCGTAAGTAATTTAAAATTTTGATGAAATTGTGGATATTTAGATATTTTTGTTTCAGATTATTCTTTGTTCAATAGAACGCTTCCTTATTGGATTGTGAAAAATTCTTGGGGTCCTTCCTGGGGTGAACAAGGGTACTACAGAGTGTACCGTGGCGATGGTACTTGTGGTTTAAATCAAACCCCATCTAGTGCCATAGTTGAATGAATAAGTGATTTTGAAAATTTATAGGCTGTTTTTAGCAATCTCATATGGCCTCTATTGACAGGCAGTGTATATTATATATTTTTATATAGTTTTTAGTTTTTGTTTTTGAATCTCTATGAAGAATCTTCTTGAGTTATTGACGACATATCTGATAGTGATAAATTTGAACAATTTTTTTTTAACTTAATGTAGCTTATTTTCATGGGTAATAATTTGTAGGAAGGATGCATTATACAAAAGCTTCTGTTTCAAATATTTTTAATCTACATTGAACCAGTGGGTTGTTTTGTTGTTGCTTAAATGCCACAACATATGTTGTTTTATTTGCTTGATAAAAATAAAGTTCTTTTTTTTTATTTATTCTTTATTTGTATCCTAAAAACGTCAAACATCAAGGAAGACAAAATTGTAAAAGGTAAGAAAGTCACAAAACGAATTAGAACAGAACGACCAATAGGTATGACACTGAATTGAAATTGCAGCAAACACGAGACAGGTCACAGGAATAATTTTTCCATTGGAAGCCTTTCTGCGAAGATACTCCACAATAGTGCAAAAAGTATCAAATCAAATCAAAACATGCTTTACTGTACAAAATACCATTGATATTCATTGACAAAGCTGATATAGAGTGCTTGAAAATACAGATAAAAAATGTATACTATATAACATACGCACATCCAGACATACATACATGCATACCTACATAGACAAAAATAACTTAAAAACAATCCCCTAGTCAACTTCTACATTTTCTATGGTAACGTTGTCTATGGTGGTGTTGCATTAATTTTTGCTCATTATTTTGATCTTGTTTAGGTTCATTTTTAGGCCTATTTTCTTGGATTCTTCGTTTAGCTCACTAGCATGTTGTTCATTTCTCGAATTCTTGAATGTTGGTGTTCATCAAGACTATATCATCTGCAAATCTGAGGTGATTGAGGTATACTCCATCGATGTTAAGGCCCTAGTTTTCCCATTCCGGCTTCTTGAAAACATTCTCCAGTGCTAGGGTAGATAGCTTGGGAGGGATGGTATCCCCCTGTCGTACTCCTTATTGCCAAGTGATATTTTGTCTGTTCTAAGATCGTCGTCTATTTTCACGTGAAAGGTTGCCTTATCATAGATATTCTTAATAAGGGTAGAGTATCTCGAAGCGATTCTTGCGTCCTCCACTGCCCCTAGAAAAGACCAGTTTCAACGCTGTCAAAGGCTTTCTGGTTGTCCACAAACGCCAGATGTAGGGGTATGTTATATTCCGTTGTTTTCTCGATGACTGCTTTAATTGTTTACAGATGGTCTGTAGTGCTAAAGCCTCTTTTAAAGCCTGCAGTTGATTGTTAATAATTCTAGTGAATAGTTTATATAGGTGTGATAGCAGGCTTATTATTGGTCTATAGTTTTCTATATTTGAACGATCTCCTTTTTTGTTTGTATATTATCACGACTTTGGCACTTTTCCATGGTTCCGGGATTTTTCCCTCTGTCAGAGACATTTGTTTAACTTCTCCCGGGCTCTTGCCGTTTTTCATCTGTTGTAGTACGCATTTAATTTCTGATGGTGATATTGCCGGAATGTCCTCTAGTTATCTTTCTAAATTTGGGAAAGTTTTGAATACTTTTTATATCAACAGGAAGATGATTGAACATTCTCTTAGAATTATAAATAAATGACTTTCTCATCCGGGCCGCTCTCGGAACCGGCAGAGGAATGCAGCGGGTCTGTCGAGTATCATATAGTGACCTCCAGTAATAGTATATTTATACTTCTTGAAGACCAAGCATACACTCTCCACAATAAACAGATGACATGGAAGAGTCATTTATATCCTCTCTTTTAAAAACCAGCCTACAAGAATCTCTACCTCTCATTCCAAACATAAAACGAATAGCTCCTTAATTTTCTGCAACACAACACCTAATTAAATAAATAGTCACTGCCGCTACCCCAAAACGGGACCCACCCCATATCTTAGGTGGGACTCAATGAGAGCAAAATAAACCATCCTACTAGAAGAGCAGTCTAGTTCCCTCGCTACAGATCTTAAAGCATATAACAGCCAGAGGACAGTTTTGCAGTAGGTTTTTCAATGTGTGTTGCAGAAGTTATGGCCTTATCAACATGGAATACCCAGAAATCATACATTTTCCAGACAGATAACAGGGAATGAACTCAACTGGATATTTATTTAACGTAGATCGTCAATAGGTTTGTTTTTTCAATATTAAAGGTCAACAAATTACTAAACCAGTCCTTGATCTTTATTAAATCCGTACGAATTAGCTGATTTAGAGATTCCGAGTCAGTCCCGTGCCAAAGAATGGTGGTCTCGCATCCATAGACGTCTCATCCGCAAAGAGTGTAAACTTGCCACCAATATCCAGGGTAGGCAAGTCATTAACATATAAGAGGAACAGAATTGGTCTAAGAACCGACCCCTGAGGCACTCCGCACAACACATCACCAAGATCAGACCTTTGCTGTTCCTCTCTGAAAGATAGGACTCAAACCACCTGAGAAACACAACCCTGACGCCCTAAAACTCAAGTTTCCGCAGCAGTATACCGTGACTGACACCATCAAATGCTTTAGTCAGGTCACAGAACACTGCACCATCATTTGAAAGGATATACCAAGTGCTCCAAGAATGCAAAAATTGCATCATTTGTGCACCTATCGTTCCGAAAACCAAATTGATTAGCATTAAGCACATTATGCCTCAACAGAACGGACATGACTCTCCCCTTAAGCAGTTCCTCAATTATCATGGAGAAAGTAGGCAAAAGAGATATTAGTCTGAAATTAGGAGTGCCAAACTTCCCTCCCTTATATAATGGAGTTACAATAATTGCTTTTTTCAGGAAACCTGGAAAGTGTCCATTCAGAAAGGAATGATCAATTGCGTCAGCCAAAGACAAAAGAGCAGTGTCAGACAGCTCACCAAAAATCTTAATTGACATTTTTCATGCCTTCTTATTTTTTATACTAGAAAAAACTGATTTTAACTTTTATACATCAGTTGGATACAGAAAAAATGATTCCACGGCGCACCCTCCAGTGAGATAGTTTAACGGATTGGCAGACGAATTAATCTTCGCAGATAGACTATCACCAACAGAACAATAAAAATAATTTAGCTCATTAGGACCCAGTTTCACAATCGTTGGTAGGTAACTGTAATGATCCAGAAATTAGAACCTAAATCACAATGTCTTTACTGTAAAAATTAAATAATAATCAAAAACTGAATTTCCGGTATTTCCAAATCAGTATCGATAAAAATGAAACAAATTAACGCTAACGTAATTCGACACCCAGCCTATGTCATCATCTATATTAAATTCTTAAAAATATTAGAAATGAGGCCAGGGTAATTAAATTGATGAATTATCGCATTCTTGAACCTAAAATATTCGACCCCGATAAATCAGTATATTGCGACATAATTATTCGATTTTTTTAAACTTAAAATGATAAAAATTTCAAGGAAATTGCATCATTATTTTTAATAATATTTAGGTCGGCCAATGGGATTGTCTGATTGATCGTCAAACGACCGCCTATTGACGATTCTGGGGGATAATTAATAATACTTTGCGGGGGGATCGATTTAATATAAATACCGCGGTTTTAGAACTGGAAGGCAGTTGTCAGTTGAGGGATGAGTTCGCAGTCCTGTCCAGTTTGAGTTAAAATCTACAGTACCTAGAGAAAATATTCGAGGAAAGTTTCTTGTATTGCCTCGGTAACAGTCTTTGAAAAAGTAGCGGAAAAGTTTTGAAAGAAAGAACAATTAAAGTCGTCATCATTTATGTGCGTGCTAGCTAAAAATTTTGAGTAATTAATTAAGTAATTTTACGTGTGCAAAGTTAAATGTAAGTATAGTCTGGCAAGTGGTAACTTGGTAGAGACGAAAGGGGGAAGAAAAGTGGGGCGTGACCTAAAAATATTCACTGACACCTCAACTGACACCGCCTGATGACAGCCATGTCTTTGAGTTCAGTGGCACCGAAAACACCAAGGAAATAAACCAATAAAATTATTAGAAAAAAAAACTGTAGTTTCGCCGATAACCACGCCACTGCTTGCTGTCGTTCAGCAGACTCTAACCAATAGAATCATGCTTCTGAATAATCACGCCTCTCCACATCCATCGTTTCGCAATGTTGCCGGATTTTTTTCTATTTCAAAATATTATACCTGTCCATATATAGCAAAAAAAAAAATGTCACCAACTTGTTTATTATTGTTTCCGTCAAGTTTGGCAAAGCAGCAAATTCTTTTGGAGTTCGCCGTTTGGCTAGCCAGACAATACTTAGTGTTTAATAATTTTCTGACTTTTATCAATGATTCTGAATGATAAGAAGTGAACTAACAAATGACTTTTAATGCCTAAAAACTTGAGTGATTTTTACTAGAAAAACATTTTGACTTTATAAACTTGAGTGATTTTACTAGGAAAACTTTTTGTCTTTATAATTAACTGTGGAACTTTATTGCATAAATATTAATAACTCGAGTGTTTTATAAATGGAACATTATTGCATAACTTTAATTGCCTTCAGATATAATGACATTCTAATTTAATTTTGCACCAACAATATGAAGGGAATTTATAATGCATTTAATATAACATAAAAAGTGAAGAATGTGAGTAGGGATTATTAAAAGAATTTTGAATTGGATTGTCCAATTAAATTTACGGACTATAGTAACGAACTAATAAGAATTTAAATAATTGTGTATGTTAGCCCCACTGATCTAAAAAATAAATGGATAAACAATTCATACGGCTTGATTGGCAAAATTTGTGCGAAAATTTGGGGTCAATATTCTACGAACAGTTGTGCAACGGAACAGCCTAACGCGCTAACGCCTGCGCAGTGTCTCATCTTTCGAATAACTGTTCTAAATTTTGAAATTCCTTCATTTTCATTGGCCAGATTTTGTGCACACACAATACCTACATGTATCTACTGCGCACGTTCACAGCTGTCCCAGTCAGTTGTTTTTGTTTAGATTTTGACCTCGTAAATTAGCAGCATTAGAAGCATTCTTTGTTTATCCATTTATTTTTGAGATCAGTGGTTAGCCCGGATTGCGAAAATAGTAATTGTTCTAATTCAAAGGAAATGGGATGTTTCGAAAAGAAACTTGTGCATGAAATAAGATTGTTGACGGTAATCATCCAATGTAATGGAGTGGTTAGTTTAAGAACTGTTGTCCTTCATGAAATAAAAATGCTGACGATAATCATTAGACGTATTGAAAAGGTTTATTTGAAATTTGTTATTCATCAAGAGACATTGATGATCTTAAGTGCCGAACTTTTAAAGTAGCGATTTTAAATTTCATGTAGAAATTATTGTAAGGTTTTATAAGAATAAGATAGTAATACCAATATTAATAAACAAAATGGTAATTATTTTTGGTTTTTCATAAGCAGTCAGTAAAGGACTTAGAAACTTTAAAGAATTTATATAATTAGGTGAAGGGTAGTTTATTAGGAATAGTAGGAATAGGGCGTTTCTTATTTAGTAGGGATATTTCAGTGGTCCGTAATAATAACAATTATAGAACGGATGTGAAGTAATTGAATTTATAGAAATAGATGAGGCTGTCAGAATTGGAAGGTATTTGGCTGATTAAAAATTTTGGTTTTATGTATAATAAAATATAATTTAGTACACCTCAATAGTTTGTTTCTCTCTCTTGCAAATAGACCCTTCCACAGATTTTAGGTAGCAGCTCCAAGTAAATAAACACCATCAATATACCGCTCGCCATTTACCATCTAACTAATTACATAGAGTACTTGGGGCGTTTTGCTACAGTAACCATAGGGAGTTAGATAACCATAACCAACCAACTCTTGTTTCACAACGAAAATACTTCCGAAACCACTGGTAAGATTTTCATTTTTGTAATTGATAACAGTTTTTTAACAGATTTTGACTTGGAAAAAAGAAGTCAAGTCGCAATAACCTAAAACTAAAAACTGGTTGTAAATCAAACTTGAGAAAGGTAGGTTGCTTTTATGACGTCATCTGAGGTGCCTCAATGGGGGTGCCTCAACATAATTCAAATCTCCATGAGGCACCCCAGATGCATCATCAACTTACCCATTACCAACAACCTTATTAACTTTAGGAACCTTGGTTGTGATTGTTGTGAACAAAGTAATTTGCATTCTAATTTGTTAGTTTCTTAATGGAATATGGAAAAAACTAGTAAGAAACTTCTCAAAAGAAGAGAAATACCTCTTAGTCTCACTTAGAGAAAAGCACGAACCGAGAGAAAAGGAAAATACTTGGGAATTGTTGGAAGAGCAATTTAATTTGTAACGAAATGTGGAGGTTAAAAAACTTTTGACTCTTTCTTCCAATCTCTTCAGCAGCTGATATCTGAATATAATTTTGTCACAAGTCAGCAATAGCTGACCGTTTGTGAAGCAGTTACTTTGCTTACCCCCTGATGATCTCCTGCAATACATTTCAAAATGACCCGTTGGCATAAAATAAACAATAAGCAAAAGCTGTTGTAGGTAAAAGACGCTCATTCCAAAAACAACACAGGATAATAACAGGACATCAGGTACATTATGGAGTATTCCATTTTTACCTGTGTGTTGGATGAGCAATGAGATTCTCAATCGGTGGTAGTTTGCTTCAGCTATACTGTCCTGTGCATTAAACGAAATTGGCAGACAAAATCATATTCATCATACTCTTCAAAATAATCAATTCTAAAGGCCTAAATATTCTAGGTCTTCTTGCTTCTTCTTCGCTGCTATACGCATTTATTTCGTAATTATTCATACATAAAAAACTAACGTTTTCCTAATTTCCCAACTTACATGAAAATGCCCGCTGTGTCGCTTGACCAATAGATAACTCATGTCCAAGCTTAGGTTAATTTGACTGTAGGTTAACTATAAGTTCTTGAAGTAACCGTTGATTATAGAACACCATTTCTTATTCAACTAGTAGTTACTGGATAACCCATAGATAGTTCGGTATTGGTTAAAATGATATCAAAAATGCATTTTCAGAGAAGAACTTCCTGAGGTATAGTGCAAAGCTCGCATATTCTTAGCAGATACCTTCAGATATAGCTTTAGTTAACCATTGTTTCTTCGACTTCTTTTTAATTTTATGAACAGGAAAGGATTTATGGATAATTTTAGTTAACTTTTACCAGCTACCGTAAAGTCCCCTAACTTTGACTGTTCCCCTAACATTGACCAAAAGATCATTAAATGATATAATGCACCTTAAAAAACTGTGAATGTATATTGCTGGCGATTTCTACCTACAAACAGTTAGTCTAATGTCTAATAACTGGCACTGTGTTGCGGACTGCATGTTCAGTTAAAAATCAGATGGACAATAAACTTTGACCGTTTGAACCAAAAGTTGGTTGAAAATTGTCACTTGCAAACTTTCCCTCGTGGAGAGCAAACAAAATATATTCAGGAGTCATCATTACTCACGGTGAGTATCCTGTTATGTATGTTCGCAAATGCATGTGTTAGATTTGGCGTTAACACTTTATTTAGAGTTCAGGGAGTTTTTTCAAAATTTTCTAACCTATTTTTTTTTTGCGTTCCTAACTTTGACCACCGGTCATTGGGTCATTTCAAATGATTCGGGAGTTGATGTTTCATTTTTACGAAATAAAAAGTTAAATTTTTTCTGGCCAAACGTAGGTAGTGGATTAATCGATTATAGAACCAGAGCAGATAGTTGTGAAACTAAAGAATTCTTCAAATAGAAAACAGGGGTTATTTTTAGGAGAACTTCTTCTCAATCCTCTAGAAATAGAGTGAAATTAACAAGTAGAAATTAGATAGGTTAGGTAGAGGTTTTTTTTTAATGTGTTCTGTTTCACACCAAAGAATAAAGGTTTATTTTTTTTGCAATATTAGATTTATGAATGATAATATGCAGTTTCAGCGGATATAATGCAACTGACTGATTAGAAACAAAAAATTTATGTTATTTCCATTAGAATTTAAGTTAAAGTTGATTAGATAATAACATTTTGTTGATATTTCTTTGACTTTTGGAGAAAGAATAATAATAAATGAGTTAAAATGTTGTAGTTTTCTTATTCCTAACTCGATTTTTATGATTTTTATAGCCTTAGAAATTTTTTTAAAACATTTTTACTGGTCAATCTTACCCTGTAACATTAGTTTATTTCAGTTTTTAGATCGGTGGTCAAAGTTACCTTTCCAGGTCGTAACTTTGACCATACCAACATTTTTAAAAAAAAAACCGGTCTGTGTTGATGGAACCACAAATAATATTTCATGTCTCTATAATATCAGGTACCTACAGCCCCAATATTGGCACTTTTGTTTGATTTTTGTCGCCTTCAAGTAATGCAATATTGCAGCGTAAAGTTGAAAACCGGTCAAAGTTATGTCACTTTACGGTACAGTCCAGTTAGTTTTTCTGCAGTTGTCACGGAAGTTGCGAAAGTTTTCTTTACTATGAATTCGACCATTCTTCTTAATGGGTATAGATTTTCTTACATCAAATTTGAAACTCGCTATTATATGGCTTCGTGATCAGATAGTGCCGATTTTTTTGCATGACAGTCAGCATCTGCTAGGTTTGAGCAAATGTAGTCGATAGTAGTTATTGAGTGCTTAGTAATTTTGGTGGATTCCAAGATGTGCATTTTTAGGTTAAACCAGGATAATATTTTTTTTATTTGGACACTAGAGTGGCTGTTGTAATCAATATTAAAATCTCCTGAGGGAACCAATAAAGAACAAGAAAATGGAAACTGACTAAGCAATACCTCCAAGCTTTCAATAAAATTTAACCGGCTTGCCGTAGGAGGACGGTACAGAGTACAGACAAACAATATACAAATTTACTTTCTCTTTATGCACGCCCTTAGTTTCGACAACAGCAAATTAAAAGAGGGAATCTTGTTTTGAAACAAATCGTAAGAACCATATATTACGACCACAAAATCATTGATCCCAAAGTCACAAATCAAATAATCAATGTTCTCGCCAATACTCTGGCTGAGTGTACCAGGCTTAAATATATTCATGATATCAAATATTTGCTTCCATCCAGAGCTTCTTTCAAAGAAATGTCCAAATTCCGAGCTAAGCTGTCTCCCAATATAAGAATTTTTGATTTTTTAAATTCTTGTGTAGTAGCAGAATCATTATTTACCACTTCACTGTCCAACCTCACATCTGGATTATGAACATGAACACCTGTGTTTCTTCTAGTTGTAGTTGTCTCCTCCCATTCCCTCCTTTTGTCTTATACCTATTCTTCTTTTATTTCGTATATCTGCGCTTTATAGTGTTTATTTTCTTCTTCAAAAATTCGTATTGTTGCTATCATCTCTTTATTCATGAGACAGTTCAGCGATCATTTTTTGATTATTTTCTTCGCCTTGTTTTTCAATTGAAACACTATTTTTCATCTTGAGATTTCTTTATCACTTCTTCGCAATTTTAATAATTATTCTTGTATTTTTTCTTGTTTGTCTAGCAGTTCTTATTTAGTAGATTTCAGGAAATCCTCCAAATTCATTATTTTAGTCCTACATTCTTCCAGTTTCTTTCCAGATTGTTTCTCTGAAGCAAATACGTCGCCGTCGTCTTCAAAGTCCAAAGTTCTTTTCATCCTTGTTATAATGCCTTCTTACCTATGTATAACCTGGTTCAACTCATAAATTCGTCTCGTGTGTTTTGCACCTACCTTAACTTCCTCTTGATCACTTTCCATTCCAACAATCTTCGATTTGGGGTAGTTGAATTCTGGCTGCTCAAGACACTAAAGGGCCTCATACACTACGATGAAACACGATGGTTTTCACCGCCACGATGAAACACGTCGTTCTAAAACCGAGGTATGTAATAGAAAAACACGACGGTTTTCTACAGGGCCCCATACACTACAATGAAACACGACGGTTTTCACCGCCACGATGAAACACGTCGGCGCCGTTCCAAAACCGAAGTGTGTGGTAGAAAACCGTTCGTGTGTACGAAATGTTGAACCGTCGTGCCAAAAATCAAGCTTGGACTGAATTTTAAACAGACGATGAAACACGACGGTTTTCTACCACACACTTCGGTTTTGGATCGACGTGTTTCATCGTGGCGATGAAAACCGTCGTGTTTTATCGTAGTCTGTGGGGCCCTGTAGAAAACCGTCGTGTTTTTCTATTACACACTTCGGTTTTAGAACGACGTGTTTCATCGTGGCGGTGAAAACCGTCGTGTTTCATCGTAGTGTATGGGGCCCTTAACACATAACACATGGAAAAGATTGGAACAGAATTTTTACTTGCAAACGGCGAACTGTCATTAGAATTTGAAAAAGAATAAGAATAAAATAAAAAACAATAAATTTTTATTCAACTTGATCACAACTCATGGAGTTTATCAAACATATTGTTTCACTTCTGTCTGTATTTGCTTAACTTGTTCTTGGGTTAAATTTTTTAGAGGTTCTCTGGCCAATCCCACATCGACCGAAGTGAAACTATTCATTGCCACTTTCATGGTGGGAATCCAATGACCTAAAACATTAAAAATCAAATAATTGTTTCGAATTTATAAAAATCAAAATTCGTACCATGTTTCGACACTGCTTTTACTGCAGCTGTGATTTTTGCTTGGACATTCCTGGCTTCTACAATTTTATTTTCTTTCACTAATGCAACAAGTTTAACGAAATGTTCGGGAAGGAAATTGAGACCTGTTGCTATAACCGAGTCGAATCCTAACGCAAAAGCTGGTTGCACCAACTGAAATTTTACATTAGTAACAAACTGATGGCTTCAAATAAAGTGATTACGTACTGTGTCAGCACCTAAAAATACAGCATATCTTCCATCAGCCGCCTTCAAAGCATTGTAAGCTTCTGACAAATCATTTGAAGTATATTTAATGCCATGGAAGCTTGGAATTTGTCCAACTGAGAGGTTTAGAAATTGCTCCATGTTAACTACAAAAAATATTATTGTAAAATTGAATATAAATAGAAATGACTCACCATGCACTCCACTCCACATTGGTATATGATAGTACAACAAAGGTGTATTTGGTGCAGCGGCAGCAACATTTTTCAAATAATCAATCAATTCCTGAGCAGTATTCGCTTTAAAGTACAACTCTGGCAGGCAAAGTATAGAGTCAGCGCCGACTTGTTCTGCATGTTTGGCCAGCTCCAGTACGTCTGGTAGAGGGCAGCCTCCAACTTGGATCATTACATGTTGTTTGGTGGTTTTGGCTGCTGCTACCCAAGCTTCTGTTATAGTTTTACGTTCTGCAACAGATAGGGCAGGGCCTTCTCCTGTCGAACCATGTACTAAAACAGATTGGATTGTTGATGCGATAAGTTGTTTTTTGGGGAAACCTACCTAAAACTGAAGTTAATCCTCTATCAGCTAGAAATTTGGCATAGGTTGGGATAACTTTTGTGTTGACTGACCTGAAAGATACGGGTTTTCTTGAAGTTTTGGCGTGTGGAAAGGGTAACGACGGACGTAATGTACAAAAACACCGGTTATTTTTTAAACGCCTCATGACATGAGTTCAAATTATGTTGGTTATACAACTCACTGTACATTATTCCCATATGACACGAGAGGATTAAAAAGTGATAATCCTTCCCATATGACACGAGAGGCTTAATAAGTGATAATCCTTTTGCACGGTAACTGGTGTTTTGACATTTTTTGACAAAAAAATTTAAATTTTTGATTCATGAAATTATTAATTAATAAAGAATTAAAGTTTAGTTCGTTGTATAACCTTTTGAATACCACTCGAGTTTTCAGGATTACCTAATACTTTTACCTGACACTCAACGCGTTACCAGCAACACCACTCCTCCTTCGGAGTCGTGGTGTTGCTGCGTAACGCGTTTCGTGACAGGTAAAAGTATTATCCGGTAATCCTGAAACCTCTTGTGGTATTACATTCGAAAATTTGCTTTGTGAAATATCGGACAAGAGAAAATTTCATGTTGTTTGTGGAATAAGAATGTCAAAAAATTTATATTATTAGTTTGGAAATATTTTTTTTAATCTTCTCTTTGAGTTCTTGCAGCCATCGCCACATTTCCACCTATATTATTCTAATACTTTCCAATATCATTGAGTTTAGGAAAACGTAATTGCCAGGGTTTTTTAAGCTTGGTTCGCCTTAGGAAACTTTCCAACCATTTGGCAGTTTCACGGACTCCAGAATTGCGGCGTTTTTAGTAGGTAAGTAAGAACCTACCCCTACTTCTGGCGTGTTATAGAATTTTTGTATCACGTGCTAAACGCTTCGGATTTTCTTTAAATAAAATTTAGTCGAGATAACTGACTATTTAAACAATATTTTGTTTTTATCAGTAAGCAATAATTAGCTTAACCAAACAAGTGCCAAGGGTACTATAAAGATCGAATGTTGAATAAATAAACAAATAATTTCTTACCAATCCTTATTAAAAGCAGTAAAAACTGGGGCCATAAGGCCTCGATAAGTAAATGTGGCCTGAAAAATACGTTATTAGATTTTTTATGTGAATATTCAACAATATTTATCTGATACAAATTGGTATATAAAATTTTCAAACCTCTTACCATTTCAGTGATTTTTTTAAAAGCCTAGAAACAACTGAGAATCCAGATGAGGTGAAAATGTATTTTATATAAAACTGAATGATAAGAAACCCGATAATATCTGGCCCGCTGCTATCATAATAAGTATTTTTTAAATAAGTAGCAAAGCAATTCCAGTTGATTTTTGGAGTACATATAGATACTGACTAAATAAATAATTGTATGTAGCTTCAGTATGTCTTGTTGTTTGTTTTTTTGAATATAAATGTGGTAAAAATAGAATCTGCGATGATTATTAGGTAATTTATTAGCAGCACAAAACAAACAGAGAACCTACTCTACATTATACAAAGTGGGCCAAGAATATGTTCGAAGAATTATTTGATACACAAAATATTGAAAATTATAAATAGATTTACAAAGTTGAGTTGAAAATCATATAAATCCCTCTAGGGAAGCGTCCTATGGAAGATACGCTTAAAACTGCACACGGATTTTTTTTTTGGAATTTTGTTTTTTTTTTTAAAGTACCTACCTACATATTATCCTAAAATAAAAAAAAGTATGTTTTTCGGTTGCCTATTCGAGGATAGTATGTGCTGTCTTTGGTAACACTACACAAGTCATATTTTGAGCAAAACTAATTTTTGGAATCAACCTCTACCCCTTTTCTTGTTTTGGGTTAGAGCAAAGTTATAGCCATAAAACAATCGAATCGCGAGTATGCCTACTTTTAAGTATATCGGCCGGATTATGATAAATCCTTTCATGATAGGCTTTCCAAGAGTGCGGTTATGGTAAAACTAAGGGTAAAACTATAGATTTACGGGGGGAATACCCAGAAAGATTCTGGGGGTAATGTATTAGAATGCTGAAGTGACCCAAAAAAAATAAAAGACTGTCGCAATTTTCGATTGTAGTCTATGTTTGTGCCACATGGGAAATACCTAGTTATACATATTAGCTACTACTAACAATCAATCAAAATTAATTTCCCAGACATCACAGAGACTGCTTACTTCTTCAAGGCGTATCAAAGACATCTTTGCTACATGCTACAAAATCCAACGTCTCTCAGACGTCTGCCACACGTCTTCAAGACTAATATTTTATTATTATTATCGATTTTATAATTTTAAATTTTTGTCTATTTCAAACACTAGGCTCTTAAATTCTTGATTTCTTTTAAACGAAAAAATACGGAATTCTAAAATATGGGAATAATGAGAATTCAAGAACTTGGGAAATGAAAAAATTCAAGAGCCAAAAGAAAGTTTAGAATTAAAAATTAAGAAATAAGGAAAAATCAAGAGCCTGCTGGAATAGGAAAATTGTAAAAATTCAAGAATTTGAATTGAAAGAGGAACATTTTCTTGCTAATATTGTCGGACCTGGGGTTTATGAGGGCGTGAGAATCAAAACTATAGCCAATTACAAAAATAAGAAAGTGTACTAGCAGAGCTGGGATCGTTACTTGAAAAAAGTAACGCGTTACTTTATACAGTTACTTTTGCTTAAAAATAACTCGTTACTTAAAATTTACAGTTACTTTCGAATAATGATAACTTTATTTCCGTTACTTATTGGAAAGTAACGCGTTACTGTAACTTCGTTACTTTGAAAGTAACTTCTTTACTTTAAAAGTAGTTCGTTACTTTTAAAGTAACGCGTTACTTCAAAAATAACTATTTACGTCGAAAATTGCGTTATTTCTTAATTTGACTCACCAACACAGCAGTCCTAAGACCTATACGAAATGCCAATATGTTTTTAGTTTGTGAGTCCGACTATGTGGAAGAGTATTCTTGCAAAATTGAAACGGATTAAGGATTAAGCGACTGAATAGAGCACTTGATTTCGATATAGTGTCCTTAGAGCAGAGGCGGCGCGTGGTACGCCCAAAAACGATTATTTTGAGCTTTCAAAAGAAATTTTCTGTACTACCAACATTTTATTTGACGTACAAAGTTTTTGGATTACTTATTTTCCTTTTACTCTCTCGTCAATTATTTGTAAAGAAGATAAACAAATTGAGAGAACGAGTTACTTTCATAGTAACTAGTAACGCGTTACTTCCAGCGTTACTTCAGGAAAGTAACGTCGTTACAGTTACTTATCAATCAATCTGAAAAGTAACGAAGTTACCAAGTAACGCGTTACTTTCAGTAACTCGTTAAAGTAAAGTAACTTTTTTTTGTCGTTACTCCCAGCTCTGTGTACTAGTAATTATCACAGGACTAATAAAAGGCACTAACAATACTGACTAACTACCGCGAATCATTCTCGGTCTGTAGACTCTCCCCCATCTTCCATAAACCATTCTTTTATATTAATCAGGCGACCGGGTTTAGAATCGTCGTATAAAATTATTAATTCAATAATTCCTTTAGCTTGCAACCGAATGTTATTTAAACGTATCGTGATCAATGATTTTCCTGAAACACATGAACCTATTTTGGAAGACGATTGGGTTTAATTAACCGAAGGGAGATGCCCTATCGTCCTAGATACGACATATCCCTTGGGCTTAGAAAGCTGTGCCCCAGCTTTACAAAAGAAAAAAAAATCTTATACAATATTTTACACGATAAGGTTGAAAAAAAAACTAATACAAAAAAATTTACGAGATGACGTCGTCGTGTAGAACGGTAGGTGTCGGCTCTTCTTCTGAGTTCCCTGGGCGTTGGCGTTGACTTCTAATGACATACATAGCCTTGTTAAACCTAGTTCCGTTGAATGGTGTCCATGCGTTGAATTCGGAGTTTTTTCTGGGGTTCTGCTGGAAAATCGGTACTGCTGGTTCTGGAACCATACTCGTCCTTGGCCAACTTGCCAGCGATGTGCCAAAACGGTTTCTTTTTTGTGTGTGACCATTTGTATTTCACTTTGTATCTCAAGCTCCTTATTGTAGTCCGGAAAGGTTGAGGTCTTTAGACCGATCTACCCGTTAGGTAGGGAACGACTTGGCTTATACCAGTTAATCAGTAGTTTTCGCAACCTCCAACTATTAGCCCCTTTTCCAAAATTAATTTTCCACCAAAGGAATTGATTGGCCTGCGGCTATGTTTTTATCAACGTCAGGTCTGCTCCGTCAAAGTGCTTTAATTTTCTTCTTCCGGTAGGTATCTTCTGTCAATGTTCTTGCAACCTCTAATATAACAAATTTTACAAATACAACTATTAATGGGACCAAAAAACTTCCAATAACTAAAATTTCTTTGCTTATATACTAACTTAAACTAATCTATCTATAAATTTATTAGTGCCCATCAGTGGCGCCGCCAGGATTTTACGTTAGGGGGGCCAGGCTGGGCCAGAAAAAATTACGGGGGGCACTTGTTCTTACTTTATTACTTTTCTTCTTTGAAATAAAATATGGGAATTGCAAAGTTTTCCCGTATATTTTTACACTCCACCTGAACAGGTTAATTGAATAGGTATCAAAAAGGTTTTTATTTGGATTTTGTATACAGGGTGTCCGTTTTTCGAGGACAAGGATTGGAATATAGGAAACGGTAAGAGATACAAAATCGCAATCAATGGCCAAATGTGTTACTGTTTTTGTGAGATCGAAAAACTCTGAATACAATTCATAAAAATGCAAACCTCTATTTAAAAAAATAAAGTTGATGATGATCGGCAAAAGACGAAACGTCGGATTTCAAATTTGGTTACACCATTATATAAAGGGGAGAAAGTTGCCCCAATAAAGTGAAGTTTATTTGAAATACCTTTATACAAATGAATCCAGGAAAAAATAGAAATGATTTTACAAAATTTTGATTTCCGTGTATCTCCGGAAGTATTCGGAATTTTCCAAATTTCGAAGAAGCGTTTTGTTAAGCAAGAAATTGCGCAACTTTGACCCTGGAGTTATGGTTAACTGCTCTGACCCGCTGCCTCATTCTGTAACTTGCGACCGCAGATAATTGCGCAATAGTCGCTTTCAAGTTGCTGTCAAACGCGAGTTTTCTATTCAAAAAAAGCAACTTGCAACCGGTTGCTGGTTGCTATGTAATTGCTGTTCGTAGAGAATAGGCCTGCCGGGGGTGACTTGCTTGCTATTGAGAAACCGGCCTTCAGGTGAGGTGCCAAAAAAACACAGGAAAACCCTGTACCTGCCGACACAAATATGTTTGGGGGAATCCCAGAAAAGCGAAAGCATAGTCGCGGTTGCCTGGTGCCCACCAAACACCAAATATCAGATTATACAGAGAGCAGAAGTTACTCATGTTGCATTGCATTGTTGTCGACATGATGGCAAGTTTTCAGGGGGGGCCAGCTAAATTTCAGGGGGGGGCCCCGGCCCCCCCCCTGGCGTCGCCACTGGTGCCCATCCGGTTTAGACAAAAAAAATTCATTCAGTAAAATAATAAATACTGTCCCAGTGACCTGTACTTGATGCCGTAACTATGCTTACGTCAGCTGAAACAAGATACATATGAACTACAAATAATTTTAATATTGTTACGGCATCACATCGCGCCTTGTTTACTATTTTCTATTATTATCATAAATTATGTCTGACTGGGACTTCTTGAAAAAAAATAAAAAATAAAAATTAATACCTACCTTAATTTCTTATTTATTCGAAAATTACTCTTATTACTATTCAGGACCTTTTTTCCTTTACATATCCTTTTCCCCGGTCTTAGATGGTTTAGAATAATACATTTATACTTCAATACGCAACCTGTATTAAATACTTAACTAATAATTACTTTTAATTAGTTGAATCACCACATTCTATAACTACATCACGTTTTTCGCCGGGTTTTAGTGAAAGAAGGTCCTGATCATCACTCAGATGCAATATAAACTTTTTTGATTTTACGGTTAGGAACGTTTTCATTTCCTGTTCCGTCTGTTGTTTGGGCTCTGTCCTTTACCTTTTTCTACACGCCAAAAATAATTGGAAGTCCAACATCAATTATTATTCCTGCCTGCGTAGTGCGTATGCTCGCATTAGTTACCGGAATTGGTGCTGCAGCTAATGCAGCTAACGTAAAATATTTATTTCTGATTCTGTGGAAAATGACATATCCCAATATTGCCGACAGGGCTATATTCCAGGTCATGAAAAGTGCGTGCGTGTGCATGCCAAAGTTATCGCTAAAAGTTGGGGTGTACCTCTGACTACTCATGAAACTTAATATCCAGAACGTAGTCTTGTCCTAGTAAATAGGGGGGTCGTAGGCAAAGAAGACCCTTTGGTCTCAGTGTGCGATCAAACTCATTAAACTGCATGCTCTGTAGAGTTTTTGCTTTTAGGCCTATGTGATTTCTTATGTTCACTTTTATCGTGACATGGTAATTGATGGGCTTAAGGTTGTAGTTTTCGCTTGCATAAACTTTTATTATATTATCCTGTAATTCAGTTTGGGGAAGCTCTTGTTTTTCTTTTTGAACGGCGGCTATTGCTTCTTTCTTGTCTTCAAAATTTAAGGTCGCGTAAGCATCTCTGTTCCTTAGATGAACCGTCCTTCGCTCAAAGTCAATGTTGGCGTTATTTTTCAACAGGAAATCAGTGCCTAGAATTAAGGGTTCCGGAAGTTTTTCTACTACTAATGCCTCTATCTATCCGGATATATTTCCTATTGTAATTTTAGCCTCCGAGATTCCGAAAGGGGTCACTTTGTTACCACCTGCAGTCATCATTAGTCATCAAAGAAATCGCCTCTTTTGTCGGGGTGATTTTGTTGCAGAAAGATTTCTCTATAATGCATCGACCCAGTATCTAATACTATCTCTACGTTTGGACGGTTATTTACTTGCCCACTTATTCTTAAAATGTTGGCAGCCCCCGTCTGCAGAACGACTTCATTCGGGTTTTCCAATTGAGTCTCTCTTTGTCGTTTTGGGGACTGTGATTTATCTCTTGAAAAGATTGTTCTTCTCTGTTGGCCGTGATTTTGGAAACTCTTGTCGCATATGTAGTGACCAATTTTACCGCAGTTTGATATCTTGGTCTGCCATCGTGATTTCTTGTTTCTGGAAATTGTCTATTCTTTTGGCGGTAATTTGGGTTATATCTCCCTTGGTATCGGTCTCGATTGTTTCCTCTGTCTCTGTGATATTCCCTATTCCTATTGTAGGACCTTCTTGGTTCGTATTCTTTTTTGTATCCATAACTTCTTTCAAAACTTTCAGAATTCCTGTCGTTGAGTTCATAATTTCTTCCGGAATTTTTTGTGCGCTCAGCCAGTGCTTTTAAAATTGCTTGAGTTACCGCCCTTTCGCTCGTCCAATGTTAGTAGGGTCGTTTGATGGGTTATTTGTTGTATCAAAGCTCGTTCCTTTACATCGCTTAATTTCAGGACCAACCTTCTCAACTTCGCGCGGTCCATCGTTCCTGAACTCACGAGGTAGTAAGTTTCGTAAAAAGATGAGTGGAGATCATTCTCGAAATGGTCCCTAAAAGTCTCAAAGGGCATCTTAGGGTCTATCTCATAAGCTAGGGCGTATAATTCGAAGTAGAAGTGCTTGCGATATCCTCGTTTTCCTGTTGTCTTCTCGTATTCAATCTGAAGTTTAATTTTCTTAGCGGTTGTTTCCCGCTAAACTGCTTCGAGAAGTCAGTGTTTATATTTTCCCATGTTCGGTTTTGATTTGACTGGCTTGATTTATATGCTGAAAACCAGCTATTGGCGGCGCCCTCTAAGAAACACCCAAAAAAAGATATTTTGTATGAATCTTTCCAGCCACTCAGGCCTGTTGCTCTTTCATATTTATTCAAGAAATCTATTGGAGAGTCTACACTTGGATTAAAAATTGGAGGTTCCACAAATTTTGAAGTTGCAGGGCGTATGACTTCTGACGGAGCTTCGTGCATTGTTGAATTCGCCATTTTTATATTTCTCCTTAAATCTGGGTTAGATATTCCTTTGATGCATTAGGGGTTGTTCTGAGCACTCGTTGAGCCCTGCTCCGGAGTTATGTTATTGCTTTTCGCTAAAGCGTCAATCACTTCTCTTCTTCAAGAAATCTATTTGATAGTCTACACTTGGATTAAAAATTGGAGTTTCCACAAATTTTGGAGTTGCAGGGCGTATGACTTCTGACGAAGCTTCGTGCTTCGTGCATTGTTGAATTCGCCATTTTTATATTTCTCCTTAAATCTGGGTTAGATATTCCTTTGATGTATTAGGGGTTGTTCTGAGCACTCGTTGAGTCCTGCTCCGGAGTTATGTTATTTCTTTTCGCTAAAGCGTCAGTCACTTCTCCAGGACTTACAACGCAAAATAGTTTGAGTCAAAAAAAAAGTATTTGTTTATTTTGTTTCAAGAAGAATTTATACTCTGAACTCTTTCCAGTTGGACTCCTGTTTCGTTTATTTGACAGAGAAAAACCGCTAATTACAATGCTTTGCAGTGTAATAAAAGATTTTTTAAGTAAATTTTAATACTTATATATTTCCACAATTTTTTGTTAAACTTTTAACATGTTTCGCTAAACTTTAGCTTCATCAGAAAGATTTTAGAAAAATAAAATGTAGTGTAGGCTTAAAACTTATTTTTTCGATGCTGTGACTGTGACTTCTCTATTGTTTTCTCGAATTCAATCTTGCCCTGCTTTGTTTTCTTCTATAAGCATAGGTAACTATTATTCCTCAATGAAAAATTCTCATTTGACCAGTCTAATTACCCTCGTCTTAATATGGTAGGAACCTATAGGTACTACCAAAAAAAAATTAACATCAAAATAATTAAAAATCGGGAAGAAAATATAATATAGTATAATTGTATAATCAGTAATCACTATAAATAAAAATTAGCTAAATTGGTCGCACTTATTGAGAAAAAAAATAGGAAAATTATACTGGCACTCCTTTGATTCATGCATCACCCCAAAAAGAAAATAAAAAACAAATTGTACAAAATAACTACACCAAATAGGAAGATTTGGTGAAAGGGAAAGAACACGGCTCCTCTACCATATGCCGGACCTGGGGTTTATGAGGGGGTGAGAATCAAAACTATAGCCAAGTACAAACTACAAAAATAAGAAAGTGCATTTAATATAAAGCTTTTGGAAGACGATTGGGTTTAATTAACCGAAGGGAGATGCACTATCATCCTAGATACGACAATATTTCCTCAGTCTCCCTAAAATAATTCTGAGGTTTTTAGATTGTTCTGAAGTCTTTCAAAATGCCCCTGGAAAATGTTTTGGAACGTTCCAAATGGCTTATTGAAGTTCTTCAGTGCTCTAACTTGGCTTGAATGATTCTGAAACATTTGAGAAGATTTTTAGTAATTTCTAAATTATTCTGACAGATTTTTAAGTAGGTTTTGTATTCTAGAGCCCTATTGAAACTCTAAAGGTATTCTAAATTGGTTCAAAAGAGTTCTAAAAGGTTTCCAGTTCTAAATTGAATCTTACAATTATTGTTCTGAAATAACTCTGAGGTTTATAAATTGTTCCAAAATGCTCCTGAAAATTCCGATTTGGATTTGAACTGTTCTGAATACTAACAAAAGGTTTGAAGTTTTACAGCAATCTGAATTTGCTCTTCTGAAAGGCGTTTCGTAACTTTTTACCTGAATCCTAAGATTCTGACGCTTTTCAAAATGTTTCGGAGATTCTAGAGTGCTTGATTGTTTTGGAGCGTCCTGAAATGGGTTCCAAACTTCTGAATTGTTCTTAAATGCTTTTGGAAATTGTAAATTGGTTTTTCCATGTTTTGGAGCATTCTAAAATGGTTCTGAAGTTTCCAAATTGTACTGATGCGTTACAGAATGCTTTCGGAAATTCTTAATCCAGTTTTAAGTATTTCCCTTCCAAAGGTCTTATTAAAGTTCTAAACTGTTCTGTATCATTTTAAATGGTTTCCAGTAACTTCTAAATTGAATGAGAAACTAATTACGTCCCTAAGAAGTCTACAAACGACATTCAAGATGTTGTTTAGACGTGTTCAGGGCATCTTCAAGACGACGTATGTTACAAAACCCAACGTCTTTATGACATCTTTCTAAGACATTCTAGAAACGTCTTCAATGAGATATCTCAAAGACGTCTTTGAATCTCTTTTTAATACTCATCACTTTTAGGCCCGGTTGTACCAAATACATAGTGTGGCTCAGTTGTCTTTAAGATGTGAATTTACAACATCTTACGGACGTCTTCTAGACATCTTTTTTTGGTCTTCAGACGTTCAGACGCAATGCAGACCTGAAAAAGACGTCTTTAAGACTTTGTGTGCTGGCCTGGATTTGTAATTTGACAAAAATCACGACTTTTTTTAGAGTTTTAAATTTTTTGGAGACACTCAGATGGCGGTGTGATGCACACTAAAAAAGTTAATTTAACTTTTTTTTTTCCTATTTTTGACACCGTAGCTCACACTACTATAGTTATCGTATACGCGTGAGCTAATATTAATGAATAATGTAGTTCGTGCAAGACCACATCCTGACTCCTCAGATTCTTTGAATACAAACAAAACTGTTTCTATGGAAGCCGTGAAATAATTCAGCGTATTGTCAGTATCAACATTAAAAATTGAATGTTTTAAGCAAATATTTCTGAAGTAACTGGTGAAAAAATGTATTCAGCTCAAGTAATAAATGATGGTGATTTCACCAAAACTGTGTACAATTTGGTAAGGAGCAGGTCAAGTTATTTCAATTGATAGCACCATAACTATTACATAGGTATAGGTAATGATTGGTTGCTTTTTGCTTCGAATTGAACATAGATAAAATGGAAAAGTACTATTTATGTCATAATACTTATTACAAACTACTCTATTCTCACACTTATTGACGTGTGTGAATAATATTTAATTTTTCCTAAAATGTTCAATAATCGCCATACATAATAGGTATTTCAAAAACTTGATTGGTGGCTTTAGTTTGAAACCACTAGCCTCATTTGAGAATAGGAGTTTGGGCTTTAGGACAGCACATGCTATTCAAAATATATAATTAATCAACTTGGTTTAAATATTTTTACTGACTTTTGTATAGGCATATAGATATTGGAATTAATTACATTTTAACGTTTGTCTATTACATTCCCAACTGTAATAAAAGTTATACCTACCGAAAAGAAAAGTAATCCGCCGGGTCTCTGTCCAAGTTCTACAATGGATCGATGTTTATTTGAGGTAATCTTCCATGGGATTAGAAGCTACTGATCAAATTCATCTGGTTCAAAGTTTGTCATTATATTGGTATTTTATTTATTATTGTCCACATAAGTTTGTGAAATTTCTGGATGTAGATACATCCTGTTGTACCTGCTATATGCTTATATTTTTTTTATATCTTCCATAGATAAGTAGTTCAGTTTACATTTCTGGAATGTTTAAGTACTTCTCTCTCTCTCTCTGACCTATCTCACGTTCTATTATATTGCTGAACAATCTGACTCAGAAAGCATAATATGTTTGGAGATTTTCATGAAACCAGAGCACCCTATTAATGGTTGATGATTCCTCACAGACTTCGTCTTCTCAGAAAAAGAACTGCGAAAAATTCCGCTCAATACACCTCATAAACATTTCACATTTTGTTCCAGCTTAAGATTTATTAAGTCCCATGACTCAGTGTCAATGGGGTAAACATCAAGCATTCCCCTATTACTTACTTTAGGTCTACCACACACCTTCACCGCGAAAATTCGAAATTAATGCAAGCTACACCAACTTACCATTTATTACCATCACTATTCCAGATAAAAGAAAGTCGTTTCAACGAAGCTATAAAAGTACTGCACGGAATTCCAGAATCAAGTTCCACCAGAGCCGGACTATCTCTTCTAGCTTATTGTTACTTTTACATTCAAGATTTCAATAACGCCTCCAGTTATTATGAACAACTTTCCGATATGTATCCTGACAATGACGATTATAAATTGTATTACACCCAGTCACTGTATCAGGCTTGTTTGTACGATCAAGCTTTTCAGGTAACTAGCCACTAACTATATTTCACCATTATGGACATACTTTTCTGTAGGTCTCCAATAAGCTAATTGAAAATCCAAAATACGCTGCACAAATCACCAAGCTTCAAGCAGCAATAAAGTACAGCCAAGAAGATGTACTGTCAGCAAAAAATCTGGTAGATTCTTGTCCCAATGATGATCCTGATAAAGAAGTTAATTTGGGTTGTCTTTTATACAAAGACGGCAATTATGAGGAGGCTTTGGCAAAGTTCACCAGCGCTTTGCAAATTCAAGGCTTCAAGCCTTATTTGGCTTATAACATTGCACTGTGTTATTATAGACTCAAAGAGTATGGATCTTCTCTTAAATATTGTGGTAAGAACTTCAATAAAGTAAATAAATAAATAAATAAATAAAGTAAAGCAGTTTTTGTATTAAAAAAATCACATTTTTAGCTGACATTATAGAAAAGGGCATACGAGATCACCCTGAGTTAAGCATAGGAATGCAAACAGAAGGAATTGAAGTGCGTTCAGTAGGAAACACTTTAACTTTACATGAAACTTCATTAACAGAGGCTTTCAATTTAAAGGCTGCAATAGAATATCAGCTAAAAAATAGTAATATTTTGTATTAAAAAAAAAATCCTAAAAAAATAAGTTGATTTTTAGAGGATGCTGCCAGAGAAGCTCTAACAGACATGCCTCCAAGAGCTGAATATGAATTAGATGCAGTAACTTTGCACAATCAAGCTTTGGTTAACTTTGACCAGAATCCTACCGAGGGTTTTGAGAAGTTGCAATTCTTGTTGCAGCAAAATCCATTTCCTCCGGAAACTTTCGCCAACTTACTTTTGTTGTATTGCCAACATGAATGCTATGATTTAGCAGCTGATATACTTGCTGAAAATGCACATTTGACTTACAAATATCTCACTCCAGTAAGAATGCTTCCTATAATGTAATATAATCATAAGATTTTTTTTGTTGTAGTATCTTTATGATTTTTTGGATGCTATTATCACTCAACAAACATCACCTAGTGAAGCGTATCAGAAATTTGACGAGCTTGCTAGCAGGCATACTGAACAGTTACGTAAACTAGCCAAGCAAGTTCAGGAATATAGAAATAGAGGCGACATTGAAATTGTAAAAAAGGCCATATTGGAGTATGAAGAGTGTTTGGATCGATATATTCCGGTCCTAATGGCCCAAGCCAAAATATATTGGGACCTAGAGAATTATCCACAAGTGGAGAAAATCTTTAGGAAAAGTGCTGAGTTTTGCAATGAACATGACATATGGAGGCTCAATGTTGCCCATGTTTTATTTATGCAAGAAAATAAGTTTAAAGAAGCTACTGGGTTTTATGAACCTTTGGTTAAAAAAAGCTACTCTGATGTGAGATTTAGGCTGGTTTATTCATCTTCTGATAAACTGTCAGGTATACAATCTGACGGATAAAAACGCAATCTGTAATCCCATTGGTCAGCCAGTTATTTGCAGACCAAAAAAAATATAGAACGGTGAATTTATCTTGCAGCAAGTTTATCTGAAAATGAATAAACCGGGCCTTAGAAAATGTAATAAATTGATATACAATTACTGTACTTTTTTAGATCCTTAACGTTAATGCAATAGTATTGGCAAACCTATGCGTTTCTTATATAATGACGTCTCAAAATGAGGAAGCTGAAGAGTTAATGAGGAAAATTGAAAAGGAGGAAGACCAAATGTATTTTGAAGATCCTGATAAGAAATATTTTCATCATTGCATCATAAATTTGGTTATAGGGTGAGAACTTTTGAATCACATAATTTGAAAATATAATTTTTACCTTTTTTTTAGTACTTTGTATTGTTCCAAGGGTAATTATGAATTTGGAATTTCGCGAGTAATGAAATCTTTGGAACCTTACAACAAAAAGCTTGGTACCGATACCTGGTTCTACACTAAACGTTGCTTTTTAAGTTTAATTGAAAATCTTGCTAAGCACATGATAGTTTTACGTGACTCTGTTATACAGGAATGTATACAGTTTTTGGAAAGTTGTGAATGTAAGTACATGTAAGAAATTAACCAGATTTTGATGAAATAGTATTTTTAGTGCATGGAAAGTCAGTGAGAACAATTGCTTATGCAACTATTACTGAAGAAAACGAAACGCCAAATGGCAAAGAGACTGTCAGTTATGAAGCTAGAAAATTGAAACATTTACTATTGAAATTGGAAGATTATTAAATTAAATTACTATTCTAATTACTTTTTATAAATGCTTGTTATATTTCAAAGCTGGGAAATACAGCTACTTTTAAAGTAGATTATTGTCATTTTTATTGTTTGAAATGCAATAATGTTCCCTTTAATGATAGCGGAATGTTTACAAATGGTTGCTGTCCTAAAATTAAAAATTATTCATTCATTTTTGGCACGTATTCCAACACGATGGCGGATTTTGGAGTCACTGGGATTGCAGTAGCCGTCTTTTTGGACCTGGAAAAAAAATTAATAATGATTCAAGAAAAAATCAAATATAATTCAAAACCTTACCCAACATCCTTAAATTCAGTATTATTATAGTTGCTACTATAATGACGAATAGTTACTTCTTGAAGGTCTGATAGAGGTGGAATTTCAGCTGGGAAATTGGCAACAGCTGTTGTATCAGTTGGATTAACTGCTACCAAGATACCAGGATTGCCAGGTGTTACCCTAAATTAAAAATATTATGTTTTTGTAACCACATAGTTGAAACGTCTTCTGATAATTTAGTAGGAACTTTTTGGACCAACCTGATATGCATTCTCATAGGGCTACGATTTAAATTTTTGCATCATGTAGGACAGTTAAGATTTTGAACTTTGAAAAAAAACTAGATGTGATGGAAATTATCTATGACCAGTTCAACCATATGTAACACTTTTAATTTCAAGTTTGAGAAGTCTTTAGTACAAATAAGACTGCGATCTCTCTTCTGCCCGTACTAAATTATGATTTAGAATTATTCAGAAATAGGGACACACAGATATTTCTGCATTTGGGGTTGCATAAACGAGTATGAATAAAGACTCCAAATTCTTAGCAATTTTGAATTCTGGTACCTTTTCAGGCATAACAAATGATTCCTAGTAACCTGAAGGGCTGTGCAAGGTAATCTAGTGGACTATAAGGGATATCTCTTTCAATTCAAATTAAAAAAAAAAAAAAACATTTACTTATTTACCTTTGCCTAAATCCAAAGCAAGCAAAAGAAATTCAGAAATTAATATAAACATTAAATAACTATCAAGATGTTTGTTTACCTTATGAATGCCAAAATTGTATTATTCTGTAGCCCATAAACTCCACATATCCCTCTCATTATTGAAGCACTATCTCTAATTTTAAGCAGCTCGACATCTACTCTATCAGTAACATTTACTAATGGAGCCCCCGGTAGGAGATAAGTTATAATATCAAAAACATCTTTGGGCAGAGCAGTGGTTTTTGCCTCCCATAACGGCCATTCAATTCTGTTAATGCCAAAAGCATAATTTAGGCTATTCACAGTTTCGTTAACCGACACTGTAGGTTTGGAGAAAATGTGGCTCATCAGTGGCATATCTACGACAAGACTATCATTGAATTTGAATGATTCTACTTTGGCCAAGTCTTCGGCAACCATCAACGGTCCAGATTCGGTTTTATTTTTAATCAATGTCCTCCATGTTAATAACAAACTTGCTAAATCGGCCAAATTCTCAGTTTTTGCGTGTCTAAAGAAGTCATATTGACCCAAAGTCAAGTCGGGATTTAGGTTGGTATTCACGTCTTCGTCTTCAAATGTAGAATTGACTAATAAGAATGGGGCGTTGCGCAAACGTATTCCGGAAACATTTACCGCAAGGAATCTTTCGATTACTTTGCTGAATTGGTCAACTACTGGCGGATAACGGAAGTTGAGGTGGGGCTTAGCAAATGGAATGTAATAATATTCTTTCCTGGCTTCTGAATATTTCCATGAAGACACATTGCTTGGACTAACCTGAAACCATGTTGGACTAAGTAATTGAAACTAGAAGCTTTACTCAGGCAAGGTAAACATTTACAACTGCAATGGATTTTAATCAGAATACTTGGTATGAAAATTGTAAATCTTGCACAGGCATAAATGAACCCCCATAACTTGTCAAATTACTTACCCAATTATTAGGTGGTGAAGGACTGCTATCAGTTCCTTTGATACTACCAGACTTCCAAATATAGTACCCATCAAATTCAGCCTCCTTCCTTTCAGATTGTTCGAACCACACATTAGACACTGCAGGTTCTAATTCCACAATAACGTTGGTCCCATCCTTCTGTGCCGCTTTAATTAAAGCCAAACCTTTAGGATTTTTTTCTAGCGCTTCATAAGCATCTGCACTCCAGGATATTATAACACCCTGAACATTCTTGTCTAATGTTAGGGTTTCTGGAGTTGTATCCGGGGGTAATTGGGTAAGAGGACCTTGCTGGTACCAGGTTCTCGGCGGTGGAGGATCGCATTTCGGAGCAGCATAAATAATCATGACGGCTCCGACTAGCATACCAGCCCAGAGTAGCCAGAATGAGATAAATAGGAACCATCTTAGGCGTACCCAGAATGGATCGTTGGCGTATTTCATCAGTTCTTCTTTGGTGAGACCAACAAAGGGTTGTTTTGGTTCATCTGAAATTTTGGTTTATTTGTTATATTGTTTTAAAAGTATTACCATGTAAATTTTCAAATAACAATATTCACTTTTGATGGATTTCGGCTGTAAAACCGTACTGTTGACTGATCACAATCTGATGAAATATTTTTGGAAGAATTTTTTTCAACGCACTGTACAAATAATTTAGAAATTGCGGACAGGATGCTGATAGGTCTGTACTTTGTTACATCATCCTTGCTGCCTGACTTGTGAATTAAATAGAGGGAAATACAAAGTGTTAGAACAAGATTTTAGTACTCTGTTAGGAATACCATCAGGACCTGCAGAGTTGTTGATATCCACTTGTGTTTAGAGCCTTCTCAATATCGGTTGGTTCTATGAGAATGCTTGAAACATTCTCAAATCGATCAGCAAAAGTTCTGGTGTTGGAATTTCTCTGAGGGTTATAGAAGGAGGAAAAATTAATACTAAAAAGATTAACTATGTCAACACTGTTGGACATTTCCTTGGGAATATGTAGTACCCTAATCACATTAGTGCCTATGGCTTTTCAGTATCACTTATGTATAATTTGTAGCAATCCTTGGTGAGGTTTTCACAATCCCTCCGAAGTGTGTTGAATGCATAGTAATCCACTTCGCTATTCAACTGCTTATATTGTTTCTGAGAAATTTTCTTATGAAAAATGAGACTTTTCAATTTGTAATAACACAGATAGGAAATGTATCGCTGTAATAACGTCCCTTTATGGAAACGTGATGGAAACAAACATGTCAAAAATTTGTCAAAGTGTCAAGTCAATCTGTAAAACTCTTCTAAAAAAATCGAAAATTAGAGACCTAAAAATTCAAAAAAAAACTCAAAAAAAGGGAACCAATCAGAACAAATAAATCTACCTTTACAAGTACGAGAGTTATACAAAAAAAAGAATGAAAGCGTCCATTCGGAAACTACAAAGAAGAAAGAACAAAAAATGTCATTGTCAGAAAATTTGTCAAATTCAAATACTGATGAGGATACTAATGAAAATTTTTCAAACTCATCGCCAAAAAGATTTCCACAAGACAATAAATATGTAGAATATGCGAAGGATTTTTATATTTGTACTCAAGATCGTTTAGATGCAGGATCATCTAACGAGACTCAAGATATGGATACAAAAATAAATAAAAAACAAGATAATATAGAAGAAAATATTTCAACTAATAATTGTGCTGGATGCAGATATAAATTTCAAAAGAACTCCTACTCCTTGGGATGCAAAGTTTGCGAACAATGGTTTTGCCTGACTTGGACTTGTTTAAAATTATCCAAGAAAGATCTGAATGAAATAAAAAGAATGAAAACTGATTGGGTTTGTCGGAAATGTATTACGAAAAAAAAAAAAAAAATAGATATTGATTTTTATAGTCTACAAGAAGAAAACAAACAGTTAAAAAACATTATTGTAGAACTAAAAAATACAAATGAAACTTTAATAGAAAAAATAAATATACAAGAAACAAATGAAAATATCTACTTCGCAAATAAACTTGAAGAAAAAATTGATAAAATATTAAAAGAACTAGAAAAAAATCAGAAAAACCAAAATATATCATATGCAGATGTAGTACAAATACCTACAAAAACGAACAATCAAGTAAGAAACTATCCTCCATTAATAATAAGACCAAAAGTAAACCAACCATTCGAAAAAACCACAAATTTTCTTCAAAAAGAAATTAACCCATGCTTGATTAATGTATCAGTAACAAAAAGAAAATAAATCAAAAATGGGGGAATCATTATAAAAACAAAATCTGAGGAAGAAACAATGAAACTTAAAAAAATAACTGAAGAAAAATTAAGTAACAACTTCACATGTCAAATACCTTGATTAAAGAACCCCAAATTAGTAATGTTGGGATGTACAGTGAAATATAATGAAGATGAATTAAAAAAGACTTTGGAACAACTTCAACTATTAGATTTAAATGACAAATTAGAAGTGAAATATCTAAGAAAATCCAAGCATTCAAACAAATTCATTTATAACATTGAAACTGATGGAAAAACGTTTTTTAAATTGAACAATAATAGTAGATTATACCACGAGTCAATAATGATAGCTATTATTCCCGAGGATTATTACGAACTGAGCCGCGTTAGCGGCGAGGGAGTAACATTCCGAGGGAATAATAGCCATTATGGCGAGTAGTATACTCTACTTTATTCACGACAAATTAACTTATTTGAGATTTTCAATGAACAAATTTCATCCGTCTCATAATTTTCAATACAAATCCACAAGCACTACACGTTTGACACTGACACTTTTGTGGAATAATGACCATTAATCCCGCTACTCGTCATTAATCCCTGGAGGAATAACATATGTCATTATACTGCCAAAATCACAAATATAATACGCACATTATACATTAGTCGTAAATAAAACAATATTATTAAACTGGAACCATTGCTATTTTAAAGAAGACCTAAATATCATGCAATGCTACAAATGTTGCGGGTATGGACATAAATCCTATAGTTGTGAACAAGATAAGGCATGTAAAATTTGTTCAAAAAACCATCAACATTGGAAATATAACCAAAAAAATCCAAAAAGTATCAACTGCCTAACATATAAGAAGAAAAACAATACAGTATCAAATGCTGAACATAAAGCAAACAGTGACATGTGTCCATTACATAAACAAAAAGTCAAGGAAGCCAAAGAAAGAATTATTTATGCCTAAATTATGGGAAACCCTATTAAAATAATATATATTAATGCAAGATCACAGAAAAATAAAATGGAAGAAATAGAAATTTTGATTAAAGAAGAAAAAATTGATATAGTAATTATAGCAGAAACATGCGTGAAGAAACAAGAAATTCAATACTACAACTTTAAAAACTTTGGGATTATTTATGCAACAAGAAAAAAAAGAGGAGGAGGTTTGGGTATATTTATCAAAAATAATCTAAATTTCAAAATAAAAGAAATATAAGAGAACTCATTCTCCTATATATGTTTAGAAATAACAGAACCAAACTAATTTTATGTGGCATACAGGGTGTCCCACGGTGGATGGCGTATTAGACGTTTATGGAGAACCAAAAAGCGGATCATTTTGAAAATTTGGCAACCGGGGTAAACAGCCATGATCTACACTTTAAAAATATTTTTGTTTATGCGGTGTTGCCGCTTCTACTCTAAACCAGTGGCAACAACGCTATTTTAAATGGAATACCCTGTATGTGATTACATATTTTGATTCTACGTAAAATTCTGAGCAGATTTCATGTGATATACCCTATAACTGTTTTGGAATTATTGACAGTTGAAAATTGACTTTTTGCAACTTTGACAGGCTGTAAAACCTGAACGGTTAATTTAAGAGAAAAACCAATTTCACATTCCTATCTTACAGTTTCATGATCTATCATTTGACACCAACTTTGAATTTACCCGGAGATTAAATTTAATTGGAATTTTTAATCATGGATTAAATTTGAAGTTGGTATCAAATGATAGTTTATAAAAATCTAAGATAGGAATGTAAAATCGGTTTTTCTCTAAAATTAACCGTTCAGGTTTTACAGCCTGTCAAAGTTGCAAAAAGTCGATTTTCAACTGTCAATAATTCCAAAACAGTTGAACTTAGGTATAGGGTATATCACATGAAATCTTCTCAGAATTTTACGTAAAATCCAAATATGTAATCAGATACAGGATGTTCCATTTAAAATAGCGCTGTTGCCACTGGTTTAGGGTAGAAGCGGCAACACCGCATAAACAAAAATATTTTTAAAGTGTAGATTATGGTCGTTTATCCCGGTTGCCAAATTTTCAAAATGATCCGCTTTTTAGTTCTCCATAAACGTCTAATACGCCATCCACCGTGGGACACCCTGTATATAAACCACCAAAATTTAATATGATTATTTCATTCATTATAAAATAGACCCATCAGACAATGTCATTTTTTGAATGAATTTTGTTTAAATAAATGATTATTTCACAAGACCTTGTTTTACCAGCGATTAAATTTTTGTTTACCTTTTTTGAAAGAAATTTGATAGAAATATTCTGACATTTTATAATAAATAAAACTCTTTGGATAGGATTGACACCAACAATTCAATCCTAATTATTCAAGAAATAATCTAGCCGTATACCCCTCGACCTATAAATTTAAATGGATTAAACTATCCAAATATTTTTTGCATAATTTTGCTTTTTGGCAAATAGTTTGATGCACAATAACTTTTAAATAAAAGCCTTTTATTAAGTTATTGTGCATTCAACTATTTTCCAAGCAAAATCATGAGCAATATGTTGGATAGTTTAATCGATTAAATTCAAAGCTCTTGTGATATAATATATGATTATTTCATTCATTATAAAATAGACCCATCAGACAATGTCATTTTTTGAATGAATTTTGTTTAAATAAATGATTATTTCATTCATTATAGAATAGACCAATCAGACAACGTCATTTTTTGACTAAATTTTGTTTAAATAAGTGATTATTTCACAAGACCTGTTTATCAGCGATTACATTTTTGTTTACCTTTTTTGACAGAATTTGGATAGAAATATTCTGACATTTTATAATAAAAAATAGAACTTTTTGTTTGTGGCTTCAATCCTAATAATTATTCAGGAAATAATCTAGCCGTATACCACTCGACCTATAAATTTAAATGGATTAAACTATCCAAATATTTTTCGCACAACTTTGCTTTTTGGCAAATAGTTTCATGCACAATAACTTTGAAATAAAAGCCCTCGACCGCTTCGCGGTCTCGAGCTTTTATTAAGTTATTGTGCATTCAACTATTTTCCAAGCAAAATCATGCTCAAAATATGTTGCATAGTTTAATCGATTAAATTTGAAGGTCTTGTGATATAATATATGATTATTTCACAAGACCTTGTTTTACCAGCGATTAAATTTTTGTTTACCTTTTTTGACAGAAATTTGATAGAAATATTCTGACATTTTATAATAAATAAAACTCTTTGGATAGGATTGACACCAACAATTCAATCCTAATTATTCGAGAAATAATCTAGCCGTATACCCCTCGACCTATAAATTTAAATGGATTAAACTATCCAAATATTTTTTGCATAATTTTGCTTTTTGGCAAATAGTTTCATGCACAATAACTTCCAAATAAAAGCCCTCGACCGCTTCGCGGTCTCGAGCTTTTATTAAGTTATTCTGCATTCAACTATTTTCCAAGCAAAATCATGCTCAAAATATGTATTTTGGATAGTTTAATCGATTAAATTTAAAGCTCTTGTGATATAATATATGAATAATTTTCTACAATTTATTGATGAAAATGACTGTATTTTTATAGGTGATATGAACATAAATATTTTAAAAAGAAACATAATAACCAACAGACTTTTGAACAAATATTCATCAAATAATTTCCGATTACTGAACTCAGAAATTCCAACAAGAAAAACAAATAATATGGGTACACTTATTGATCATATAATCACAAATTCGAATAATAATGAACAATATGAATTACAAATAAATGAAACATCTCTTAGCGACCATATGATACAAATTCTGGAAATACCTAACAAAAAACATAATCAAACCTCAAAATATGAAAAAATAGAATTGAAAAAATTCGATATAGAAAAATTGAAAACACACTTAAACGATCTGAATCTAAGTAAAGGAATATTTACTGAAACAAACTCTTTATATGAAACAATAACAAATATTTTTCAAGAATGTTCATATATGAAGATAATAAAAATAAAGAAAAACAGTGAAGATTGGTTTAATCAAGAACTCTATAATCTGGTGAAGGAACGTGATAAACTATACCAGAAAAAAAAAAGAAATCCCTATAATGCAAGACAATAAACAAAATTATAAAATTATGAATGAATACGTGAAAAAGAAGATAAAAGAAACAAAAAGAAAATACTTTAAAGAAAGATTTGCAAGATCAGATCCTAGGGGAATTTGGGAAAATATCAACACCATTTTAACAAAAAAAAAGAAAATTCAAGAGAAAAAAATTGAAAAACTCCTAATAAATGATAAAGAGATCTTCCAAAAAAAAATCATATGCGAGGAAATTAATAACTTTTTTATAGAAATCGGTAATTCTTTGGCAAGAAAAATTCCAAGTAGGAAAGTTGAAAATGAAGTATTGATCAAAATTCAATGTTTTTGGATGAAAATACATTGGGCGAAGATATTGCAGAAATTATTAATAATCTTGATTCAAAAAAAGCTAATGGTTATTATGAGATTTCTGTTAATGAATCAAAGAAATTAAGAGTGAGTTAACTCCGATTTTACAATATTTATTTTTTTTGACATTCAAAACATCAGAATTTCCTGAAAAAATTAAAATCGCAAGTAACGCCGATTTTAAAAAATGGAAGTTCAGATAATCCAAGCAATTACAGACCTGTTTCGGTACTACCAGTTTTTTCTAAAATAATTGAAAAAGCAATGTATAAACAATTATCAAATTTCTTAGAACAAAAAAAAAAATTATATGATTGACAGTATGGCTTTCGTGAGTCTAGAGATACAGAAACGGCTGCTTTGGATGCAATCATAGACATACAAATTAATCTTGATAACAACTATAAGGCTTGTCTTGTATCTCTAGACTTAAGAAAAGCGTTTGATACTGTAGATCATAATATATTATTGAAAAAATTATATAACATTGGAATAAGGGGTAAAATTCACGAATGGTTTAAGAATTATTTGAAAGATCAGCAACAATTTGTAAAAATAAATAAAACTCAAAGTTCTTTAATAAAAATCACATGTGGAGTACCACAAGGTTCAGTGCTTGCACCAATATTATTTTTAATATACATCAATTCGATAGAAAAATTAAAATTAAACGGTAAAATACGATTATTTGCAGATGATACGACAATTATATATAAGGGGAAAACGTTCGACAATATAAAATCAAATATTTCAAATGATTTAAAAATGTTGCAAATAAACTGACTATAAATTTTGAAAAATCATTTTACATGTTTGTTGATAAAAAAATAATTTCAGTTGAGCAAAAAAATCTGATAAAATTTGAGGACAATAACATACAGTATAAAAATTCAATTAAATTTTTGGGACTTTATATAGATGAAAATATAACATGGAAAGAACATATAAACAACATGTTACAAAGTTTATCTCCTTGCTTGTTGGCGTATTATATAAAGTGAGGTACTACATTCCTTTAAAATATTTGAAAAACATTTACTATGCACTATTCCATTCAAAAATTCAATATTTGGTTTCGATATGGGGATCTGCAAATGACTCAATATTAAAACCAATTCAAAAACTACAAAACAAAATTATTAAGTGCATTCATAAACTTCCATATCTAGAACCAACTACTAATTTATATAAACCCCTTGGTTATCTGAGCTTACATAAGTTATACAAATTGAAAATTTCAATATTTATTCACGCATTATTAACAAAAAAGAAAATATCAAATTTGAACCTTCAAAAGAATGAAAATTTCTATAATTATGCAACTAGAAAAAATAAAAATTTAAAATTATTACAATTCAGAACCAATATTGGCAAAAAATCTTTATTATATTCAGGCATAAAAATATACAATGATTTACCAGAAAACATCAAAAATTTTTAAAGACCTTAATATCCACTTATACTTTAATATACTATTTTTTTTTTTTTTTTTTTTTTTTTTTTTCCCTGTAATAAGCGTTAAGTTTGTTGGGGAATAAAAGGAAAGATATAATAAACCAGTTTAACCAGTCGAAGAATACCGAAAAAAGTTATAACAGTTTCATTTAGATCCTCCGTCATAATGGATCGCCAATCAAAGAAATTATTCAATAATTATTATATCACCTTGCATTTTCTGGGACTTACACCTCAACCAAGTCACTCAGCGACCAGCGTTACTGACATCCACCTCAAACATACAGACATTTATTATTCATCCATTCATTCAGCCGAGCTTAGAGACAGAGAAGAGAGATCTAAAAACATGCTGAAGTTTGGAAACCCAGAGATTAATGCAGAACACAGAGATCAAAGGCTGAATTAGGAAAAGGCTGAAATCTTGGAAGTTCTGAAGAAGTTAGAAAATGATACCGAAAATATTGAGTTCACATTCTACAGATTGGGTAGACATGTACAGATAGTTTGACCAATTAAACTCTCAAATGAATATTACTACATAAATTTTGACCAAACTGTAGCGCAGAGAAAATATCTAAAGACATTCTATAAAGAGCTAAACGAAGGGAAAAACAAAGGGGAGGATGATCTTGTAATTGAGTATCTCAATGGTACTCCCAGAATAACTGAAGGTAAACAAAGCCATCCAAAAAAACTGAACACAAATGTATCTGAAGTATTATTCCTCTACACCAACACTTGTTCTATTCTGTCGAAATTTGATGAATTCTACGCTGAAAGTCTGCTCAAACAACCAGCTTTTATTTTAGTAACAAAGTCCTGGCTACACAAGGACGTTCCTGATGCAATGGTAGGCATACCAATTTTTTTTTATTTCGAAAAGACAGACAAAACAGAAAAGGGAGTGGAGTTATAATTTATGTACGTGGAAGCATTGCAGGTGTCAACCCCACAGTAGAATTAAACCAGAGATTCCAACCGCCTGATAGTATCGATGTGATTTTATTGGATATCAAACTCACAACACTTAAGCTCTCTTTAGCATCCATATACAGACAACAAGACATACCTATAAAAACAGAGAACTTGTGGAGTACCTTGAACAAGTGTCCGAATTCTCGACCAACACTATAATGTTCAGAGACTTTAATTATAGACATATTATATACTGGAAAACTCTTTCACTAAACCAACAAAATCAGCCAGCACAAGAATTCCTAAATTTTTATGTAGAGAACAACAATGCTAAACAGATAATAGATTTCAACACCAGAATTCGAAACAATCAACAATCCCTTATTGATTTATTACTGGTAAGCGATAAGAAATTATTTATATAGACTTACCCTTCAAATACAATTGGCCGCAGTGATCACGTTGTAGTGAACGCTGTAGCGCAGATAAACATAAAACCAAGTTCACCGAAGAAAATCAGGAAAATTAATTTTTGGACAATAACGACAATATAAACCAAAAAATATCCGAAACGAAGTTTCCAAACAACATGGACACATGTATAACAAATAAAAACACCATCATTCAACAAAGTATTCCCATGCGAAATACTAGAATACATCCTTAAAAACCGTGGATAAACCCTCACCACTTCAAAGAAATTCAAGAGAAGAGGAACCTCTGGACCAAGTACCAAACATAGGTAGTGGCCTTCAGTCTGGTATCATGTACTTTGCTGACGATACAAAGGTCTACTGCCATCCAACCCATGGCACTCAGAAACTGAGATCTCCGCAGCTTGTTCCATTGGACCAACGAATGGATGTGCACTGTTTTGCACATCGGTAGAAATAACCCAAAAATTGAGTATCCAATTGGAACATGCGTAGTCGCAGACGTCAACCAACAGAGGGACCTGGGAGTTATTGTTAGCTCTGACTTAAAATGGGAGCCTCACATTGTATGCATCACTAAAAAAGCTAACACCCTAGTGTACTTAATGAAGAGAGCTTTTAATGACCATCCTGTGGAAATGATAAAAAGCCTTCATAAAACCTTTGTGCGTCCCAAGCTGGAATATGTCCATGCTGTGTGGAGCCCCTACTATATAAAAGACATAGATATTATCGAACGAGTCCAAAGGTCCAAAGAAGAATAACCATGATACCTCCAGAAGTGAGCCACCTACCATACCGTGAACGCCTTGAAATATTCGGACTAAGTACATTAAGAAAAAGGCGAGAAAGAGGTGATCTCATTGAAACCTTCAGAGTACTAACAGGTTATTTCACCCCAAAAATCAATCTGGCACTCTTCCAAATTTCCCCTACATGGGAACTACGCTACCACTCAACGAAAATCAAAAAAGAAAGATCTGCTCTGCTTATGAGAAATAGAGTTGTATACAGATGGAACAGCCTTCAGGAATCTACTGTAAATGCACCATCAACGCTTTCAAGAACGCGCTGGACAAAGAAATGGACAACTTAAGAAATCAACGTACCCACTACATGTAACCTTAATCCCTAATGCCTAAATATCGCCACAGTGTATAAGGATAATCCAACTGAACTCGCACGTACGAAGAAAAAACATTAGGTATGTAATTACAATAGGCTTATCAGTTTAGACCACTTTATATTGCTCACAATAATAATAATAATAATAATAATATTAATAATAATAATAATAGGTAATTAATTAGATCGAAATTGGCATTTTTAAAGTCATAGGAAAAACAACTTATATCTCGACTAATATTTTACAAAAATCCTATATTATCAATTTATGTATACACCCTGTATCATAAATAGGATAAAATACTTATTTGAAAGAGAGGTAAAAGTGTGAGTAACACACTGATTTCTTGAATGATTCATTCATTTTTGCAACGTATCGATGATACATGCCCGGCTGATATAATTATTTCTAATTTATATCTTTAACGAGTGCACATTAAAATTATTTTTCTCCGGCAATTACGTGTTTTAGTTTAACCCAAACCCATCTATAAGTTATGTGTCCAGTTTAACATAATTACTTATTGTGTCGTAATTGCTCAAGTGTATTTATAAATCCTGTGAACTGAAAAAATGGAAACCAAGAACAGTAAAGGAAATATACAGCCATTCAATGGAGAGAGGTATAGTGTGTGGGAGTTCGATATTAAAGCTAATAGGTGAATTAGAAGTTCTTGACGTTGTTGATAATGACCGCCATTTGGAAATAACAGAACAACATAGTAAGTTAAACTTATTTGCAAAAAACATTATTGTCACCCTTCTCAGCCCGAAGGGACGTGCTGGCTTGGAATGATTTTATTTACAATCATACATGTAATGTTGTCTTTACTGACTTTTAAAAAGTTCGAAAATGTCACTTTTTTGACTTTTACTTTCGGCCCACGGGTCGAAAGTTTACTTTCGACCCGTGGGCCGAAAGTAAATGAAATTTTTAAAATTTAATGTATTTTTTGACTTTTACTTTCGGCCCACGGGTCGAAAGTAAACTTTCGACCCGTGGGCCGAAAATAAATGAAATTGTCAATTATTGTATTTTTTAGTTTTAATTCAAATAAAAATTTCAAAATTCGAATGATTGTAAATAAAATAGTATACAAACCTCGGTGAAAAGTTTCATAACTGTCTCGAGATTTTAGTTAGACCTCGGCTGTGCCTCGGTCTAACTAAAATCTCTCAACAGTAATAAAACACTTTCCACCTCGGTATGTAATATACTATAAACCTATGTCTTTGTTCTCTTGACTCTTGAGATCAGTGAAAAAACTTAAACATTACTAGATTACTACTGTGTACTGCAATATTGAACATTGTAACTATTAGAATAGACGCACACACATATTAAGTAATAAAAAAAATAAAAACTACATTTTATTTTTTACCTAGTAGTAAGAAAAACTAAATATTTTACCCTGAAAAAAACTAAATATTGTACTAAACCCTGAAAATCTCGAAGTGCTAACAAAAAAAAGACAACTTGTTAATTGTTGCGCTTTACGCTTGTTATTTAATCTAGAAGGAAGGACCTAATTGTCCGAGTCTAACTCGTTACTACTTTAGTCCGGCGAGTTGGAAGAGCTGGTTTCACCAAGGGTTTCGGGTTTGCCCACTTCATCGTTATCATTTATTTTTTTTGGTGTAGTAGGTTATTAGACTATAAAATATCATTCAATTTTGTTTTTTCAAAAACATTCCCAGTTTTTGTTTACTTTCCCGACCTTAAAGGAAAGTTCCCGGAACTTTCCGTGAGAATGGGAACGTTCCCTAGGGAACGTTCCCTTCGGCACATCACTATTTACGAATGACATATAATGCAAGTATTATATTTGTGATTTTGGCAGCATAATGCCATATATTATTCCCGCAGGGATTAATGGTCATGAATCCCACTTGCACACCAATCACAAAATTTCTCAAATTAAATAAGTAGTACTACCATGGAAACAATATACCTGAACAAACTCAAAAGTGACAGTGTCAAACGCGTAGTACTTGTGTATTTGTATTAAGATGGATGAACAACGAGCGTTTTTAAAAAGAAAATTTAAATAAATTAATTTGTCGTAAATAAAGTAGAGTATACTACTCGCAATAATGGCTATTATTCCCTCGGAATGTTACTCCCTCGCCGCTAACGCGGCTCAGTTCGTAAATATTCCTCGGGAATAATAGCTATCATTATTGACTCGTGGTATAATCTAGGGTTCGAAATTGTATTCGAATAATTCGAATAGTCGACTATTCGAATATTCGAATTGAGATTTGAGCATTGAGATAATTGACATCAGGTTTTTGTTGCTCCCATTTTTGAATTCAGCACACAACAGTATTTTTTTTTTTTTTGAAGAATCAAATGCTGGATCTGATGTGGAACAAGTGGAAATGTGAATTCATTATCCAATGAAAAATATTAAAAATATTATGCAGCTCTTTATGACATCTGGTATATTGGACGTATTTCAGAATCATTGGAAAATGATACTTGAATCAAGTCAATGAAAAAATAATATACGGGGTGTCCTATTTGAAAAACACAACTGGTTAATATTCCAAAATCGGAGGCATCTGGAAAAAAAAAAATAGTCATGCCACACGGATTCTACTTATGAACCTGCTTGAAGAAAGTAGGTATTTTTGGTTTTTGGATATCTTGATTAATGAAAAAATTCGAAGCTCTTAAAATTGGACAAGTGCAGCGCAAATTCGTACGTTATTTAGCCTTCAAGGCAGGTATTCCTTCGCCTGAGAACTATGTGTATGACTATGACGACCTATACAGACGCTTCAATCTACAACCCTTGGCAGCTAGACGCAATCAAAGAGATTTATATACTTTTTACAAGGTACTGAACTCCATTAGTGATTCCGCATACCTACTGTCCAGAATAGGGCTTCACGTCCCAGCAAGGGACACCCGCTCTGCCATAACCTTCTCAGAAAGAAATCACCGTACAAACTATGGTTTCAATACATTCATCTCCAGAACTTCTCGATTAGGTAACACCCATGGTAGCCTGGATTTTTTTGGACCCATAAATAGCTTTAAAAGAGAGCTTAACTCTCTAATGTAATTCTCCTTGTTTGTTTGTGATGCCAAGTTCGATAGCTAAGAATTTCTAGTCATCTTGATCAGTCATTATTTATGTTTGTCCTCTATTTTCTTATACCTATAACTGATTTAATGTTTTACTGTTAATAATTTATATGTATTTTTATCCTGTCACTACGCCAAGTATTACTGGCCTATGTTTATTTAGTTGTAAGGTACTTAATGTTTCTTGTTGTTTTTTTTTTTTAATGGGTCTTGCCCGTAAAAAAAAAAAAAAAAAAAAAAAAAAAAAAAAAAAAAAAAAAAAAAAAAAAAAAAAAAAAAAAAAAAAAAAAACTTTGAAAAGTGCCCTGATGTATTTCGTAAACACATCAAGTTAGCTGTGATTTGTCCTCGCCATTGTTATTTTCTCAAAAAAGAGATCTAGAATGTACTCCCACATTTTTGATATCTCTGCTCTGCTGGTTTTCGATATAGCCTATTAAAACGTGGAAAATGGGTCATCCTGTAGATACCTATCTACAGTGTGTCCCGCTTAAGGACTGACCACCTTTCCAAAACTTTTATTTTTCAACCGATTGAATTCATTTTTTTTTGTCTTATAGCTACTTACTCGAATTTGGCACTTATTAGGCTCATAATTTTATTTCTTCGACTGTACTGGTGTACAGGGTGTCCACATTTATGGGCTCAAATTTCAATAAGTACTATTAGGGATTTTTTTTAGACAAAATCTGATAGCAGATTCGTGTTTAGAATGGTCTAAAACCTAAATGTACTAATTTTTGTTTCAATCTGATACAGGGTGATCACAACAAATTTTCAAAATTTAATGGACCAAACCAGAAAAATTTAATTTTTTGAGGCTTTGAGAACAACAAAACTTGATACAACATAGTTTTAGAACATCCTGAATAAAAACTTGTAGTAAGCTTGTCTCTCAATATAACTTTTTTGTGGTTGGATTCATTAAATTGTGAAAATTTGTTCTCATCACCCTGTCTCGTATTGAAACAAAAATTGCTACATTTGGGTTTTAGACCATTCTAAACAAGAATCCGCTATCAGATTTTTTCTAAAAAAATCCCTAATAGTACTTATTGAAATTTGAGACTATAAATGTGGACACCCTGTACACCAATACAGCCGCAGAAATAAAATTATGAGTCTAATAAGTGCAAAATTCAAGTAACTATAGACAAAAAAAAATGAATTCAATCAGTTAAAAAATAAAAATTTTAGAAGGGTGGTCAGTCCTTAAGCGGGACACACTGTATAAACTTATGAATGAAAAACTGCAATTAAAATCAAAAAATTCAAAAGATAGTAAAAAAATCGAATGAATTATGTTCCGCAATCATATTTATAATCCCCAGAAATCACCTTGCAATCCCAAAAATCACCTCGCAATCTCAAAAATTAGTTCGCAATCCCCCCTGCAGTCTCTGCAGTCACTGAAATCGCCTCGCAATCCTCCGAAATCACAAATTTTTAGAAAAATTCTTCGAAATCGCTGCAATCATTTGGAAATCATAGGATTTCCGCAATACATGTACATATTTTTCGGGAGTGGTCGCACCCTCGTGAGGAACACAAATTCATTTGTGATATTTTTATTGAAACTTTATTTTCTTTAAAAACAAAATTGACGAGGATGTAACTTTTCTAAATGTGATAATAGTTTGAGTTGTTTTTAGATACATTTTTGTTTTTACACTGATGAGAAAATGATGGTCTTACTACTTCTTTTTTGTTTTTATATACATTTTCGTCTTAGTTTTGTATTTCATACCAATTTTATCTTAATTCTTAAGTATATGAGTTATAGGGTTTTTTTACTTAAAATTCTGTAACTGATTGGGTTTGCTTGAAATAAAATAAATATCTTACATATAGTTGGGGAGCTGGCGTCAAAAACATGCAAGAGTTTTCGCAAGGCGGATATTTTCAAAATAGGTCGTACTTTAGTGCTAGAATGCTAGTGTACAGTCAGCACTCACAGTTCCGGGACAGCTGGCTCTGGGACGCGGGCAAAGTTGTAATTTTAAGAAGCATCTAAACTGTTTTCTCAAAGCTCAAAATTTATAGAAATTTTGCACATTATCTGTTTGAAGGTCACAGATAACGTATGTAAATCGTCAGACGTCTAGTTCGTTGCAAAAAGGGGGTCAGACGTCCTCAAAGTTCTTATTTTATGGCATTTTCTTCAAATATATTTGTCAAATACCTGCAAAAATATATTTTGACAGGACACCGAAGAAAATGCCATAAAATAAAAACTTTGAGGACGTCTGACCCCCTTTTTTGCAACGAACTAGACGTCTGACGATTTACATACGTTATCTGTGACCTTCAAACAGATAATGTGCAAAATTTCTATAAATTTTGAGCTTTGAGAAAATAGTTTAGATGCTTCTTAAAATTACAACTTTGCCCGCGTCCCAGAGCCAGCTGTCCCGGAACTGTGACTGCTGACTGTACACTAGCATTCTAGCACTAAAGTACAACCTATTTTGAAAATATCCGCCTTGCGAAAACTCTTGCATGTTTTTGGCGCCACCTCCTGGACTAATAGGTAATTATTATAATTTTGTTTTTACTCTTTATCAAAGTTGTTGTAGCTATGTCACTTAATTGACATAATTATTATTTTCCACAGCCTAGATAGATTTAAAAAAAACCTAGAAAATTACTTACCCATATCTAATTTTGCATCACCATTTTGTGGGCTTTTTGTATCGTTATTCAAAATCACCACTTCGGGAATTTTTTCGTCGTTGGCCAACATCTTTTCGTCTGCACCGTCAATTTCTTCTGGACTGGCTTTCACTTTAATGAGAGATTTGGGTCGAGAAACTGCTTGCTCTGCAAAAAAAGGGACCACTTAGAAACTGGTTTTGAAAAGCATCTGATGCAATGCTTTTTGTGTTGGAATGTAACCCTGATTTCATAATACATAATTCAATAAAGAAATTGAGCTAAATTAGACAAATAAAAAAAAAAATTAAATGAATTTGCAGTAAACTCACAGTTCAACCAAAGTTTTGTAAGGAATTAAAATAACAGAGCGCTTAAGCCATTTCATCTCAAGTGTTCAAACAAAATACACAAGGTAAACACAAAAAATCCTTCAAAATTGAAAAACCATACAATTTAGGGACAGTAACTTGAAACTGGTTCGAGGTAAAAACATTTTAAATACCATTTAATTACATACAGTCTTTCTATGTAGGTAGATAAATACTTACCTACCTCATTAGGTATAAGTATGAAAATCAGATAAAATATTTTCATGTTATAGTAAATGGAATTTTAATGAAATATTACCTTCCATATCTTGTTCTGGAATGGGCTTATAAGTGGCATTTGTAACTTCGGGGCTTGTCCTACCGGAAATATCCAATTTATTCTTATCCATTATCTTTGATTAACTTTAATTTCACTTTCTACTCAAAGTCACGAAGTACCTATACAAAAACTGTATTGAATTTCTAAACTATCAGCAACTGTTCTATTTTTCCCACAAACCTATTCTTATTTGGAATGGAATGGGTGTGAAAAAATCGATATTAAGTTCAAGGACTCAAAAGGCATGTTTTCATGTAATAGATAGTGATAGAGATACCATTAATTTATTTCGTGGGATTGGGATTTTGATCGATAACCTTTCCTTTCTTTGGTTTGTTTTTTCAAATGCATTTGAACTTTGATATGCAATACAGACGATAAATATTTTGTAGATAAGTGAGTTGATAAGGTGCTTTTTATTTAAGTCAAGGTTAGACTGGACATTTAAATTTGCCGCCATGATTTCTCATTTTTATTTTTCCTTCTATTGGAAACACTGGCTGGTTTTAAATGTTAATACCAACCAAAATTGTTCTCGTTTATATTTGTACGCGGATCACATTCGGGCGAGTTCTCATGAGCGTAAGTTGACATTAGTTGTATTCCTTTCAAGAGTTTGAAGCACTCGAGCTACTCGCTCCGGTGTTTAGTCACCCCCGATTTGCAGGGAACAGATGCGTGGTGCAACAAAAACTTTTTGAAAGGAATAAGAGCGTGAAGCCCCGGAGCTGTTCCGGAGCTCCTCCTAGGTGTGAAAGGAATACAACTATTTCTGGCGTAATCACATGATAAAATAGTTGGATTTTATTGGTAAAATATTCGCCATGCTGGAGATTTTACCAATCAAATTACACCATATTATCACGTGATTACGCCAGAAATGTCAACTTACGCTCATGAGAACTCGCCCTCAGAACCGATTCCGTACCAGTTCACAGTTCATTTTTTGCTGAGAACGATTCCGGAAAAGGAAACAAAAACTTGGAACTTCCTACTAACCAAACATATTATCACCGTGCGTTCCGTATTTTGATCGGAGCGTTCGTTTATTTAAACTTCGGGCACTCACTCTGACACAGCGTTCAACGGCTCTGTTCGCTCGCTGATCACGTGATTACGGCTCCTCTCAGCACGATCTGGTCTTTGAGCAAAATAAGGGAAAATACCGAACGCCTAGTTGTGTTCCTTTCAAGAGTTTAAAACACTAGAGCTACTCGCTCCGGTGTTAGTCAACCCCGATTTGAAAGGAACAGATGCGCTGGTTTTCATGCATTTAAATGTTTTGAGTCGGGCTTGAGCACAGGTGCAATAAACACTTTTCGAAAGGCATAGGCGCGTAACGCTCCGGAGCTGTTCCGGAGCTCCTCCTACGAGTGAAAGGAATACAACTATTATGAATGAAGCCTCATAAAAGTGCTCCTGTCTCGAACTTTGGCTCTTGTTCGATAAATGAATATCTATTCATACTCTGTCCAACCAACCTACGGAATGTCAAACAACAAAACCTTCAAATAGGTTCGTTACTATAGCCGCTTTCCAGCGGTGTGCTTCAAGCACGGTGCAGCACAGTGTTCTGTGTTGGAAACGAAAAAGTTAGCCCCTTTCGATGCACAGTACGGCTGGAACACGAACACGCGCTTGAAGCATTTGCGCACGCAAAAGCTCGATTGCGTGCTCAAAATGGTCAACTGGAAAGCGGCTTATATTGGTTACTATTGATCATTTATCAGCCCGCTTTACACTGTAGAGTGATGCTTTGTAAGATTTTGAAATAAATAAATGGCATAAATTAGTGTTCAGTGTAAACTGGAGGTCATTTTGACTCTGTCATTCTCCCAGAGTTTAGAACTGGAAAGTTCAGAGTCGATCCGGAACCCATTCTATAATTCTAAAGGCGGTTACACACGGGCGTGGATGTCTTAAAACATGTACGCACATACATGAACGCACAACCAAAAACATCAATGTGTATGTAAAATACCGTCGCGTTTTTGAATGTGGAATCGCTAGAAATTTTGTATGCACACTCGGATTACTGTAGCAAGAATAGCAAGACTGCAGTTTTGTGCGAGCGTCTGTACAAACGCGACATGCACGTTGTTGTTTGCACGTTGATGTATGCACGTATATAGGTTTTTTACGTTATATTTAGGATGACGTCAGAGAACAAGGAATGACAATGTTGTCAATGCCTATTTAATTTCTTATAATTTACCAGAATGTCATAATGAATTATCAAAACCACTGACAGGTAAAGATAACGAAATGCATCGACACGAGTTATTTATTAGAAAATGTTCAGTTAAATCATGCAACATCGCGCGCCGTTGCCAACCAGAAACATCTGAAATTCCCCTACTTTAAATGCGCTAGGAAGTACTTTTAGTTTTGTCAGATTTGCAGCAGAAATTTACTAAATGTGACGTCATCCTAAATATAGCGTGAAAATCCTATATGTATTAAGCCATCCACGCCCGTGTGTAACCGCCTTAATACACACCACCAATATGTCGCTTTTTTGAATGTCGCTAAAATGAGACTGTTATTTTGAGTATCGGGGTTTTCAATATCACCGATATTCTTGAACCAGGGCATAGAGAAATATAATAGTAGTAAACTATGAGAGAAGTCATTCCCCTGTACTTAATTGGCACAATGTCGACGTTAGCGCCTCTGGTGGCTACGGACAGCAATAAAAGAGTGAACATTGTTTAAATGCAGGTTTCTTCTTTACCGACAGTGAAAAGGCGGCTTTTTTGAATAATTAAATTATTAACTTTGATTTTATTTAAGATTTATTAAAAATAAAGTACTGTAAACGCTCAAAACAGTTAATTGCAAAGCAAAACATTTGTTGAAAAAACTTGCTAAAATTTACCGAGCAACTGTTAAGAACGATAACAGAACTTATTTTTAAAAAATCCAAATAGATGCAATGAGATTCCTTAAGGGGGTCAAGGAGGTAATTGAACAATACAAAAATTGAGATCTCTTCAAACAAACTTATTTTTTTATTCCAATTTTATAAATATACAGTAACTAAAAATGTTTATATTATAAGCTTTGTGTTTACCTTTTTACTGCATCTCGCGTCATCGCAAATTCGAAAACACACTATTATTGGTGTCGGTTTTGTCTCATTAATTAATATTTATGATCACAGAATGTTTTCTCATTTCTCTAATATAAATAAAAAAAGAAAAGAATCAAGTGGTCATTTGACAGTACAGAGTTGAATTTGCTTCGGGCCAACTCAAATTCGTTTCTAGAATCGAATATTGTTTGTGAAAGTTTGAGAAATAAAGAAATCGCGAGAAGTATCATCAGTTGACGGTCGCGAATCAAGACGTTTAAGATATAATGAATAATAGACCCAGGAGATTTTGTATTTAGTATTTAATCGTTTATTGCAATGACTCAATGCCTGATGAAAAGTAAAATGATTATGGAACTAAGTATGGAACATTATTGCAATTTTGATTGCTGAGTTTGAGCGAAAAGACTATTGAATATTTTTTCCAAGAGTATAGTTAGGGAAATATAAAACATGACTATTGTCAATTATCATTAATATAAAGAGTTTTGAAATGAAATTGACTGTTGTTTACTGTTGAATGTTTTGGGCTCATCTGACTCTCTGACTAAAAAGATTTAGCTAAAATGTATAATGAATGATCATTAAATATTATTGTTCTGTCTAGTTCTAGTTAAATGATTTTAAATTAAATATTTGTATAATTTTGGACAACAAACGAATTTATTAAAAAATTACAATAAATGTTACTACTTTGCTAATTACTATACTGGGTGTCCGGAAAATAACGTAAAAGCTCTTCACTACATGGTGGAGGACCCTTCAAGGAACCCCAGAAAAATAATTTAAAAAATCTGGTGGCATTCTTAAGAAAGTTATTAGCATTTTAATGTTGCTTAAAATTGGCAATGCTGAAAATATCCCATTGACAATTTGTCACAGAATCACATTAAATACCTATGTAATTACCTGAAAAATGCGAAGGTGACTAAAAAATGTTGTCAGATCAATTTTTCCTGTTGTAATTTAGAGATTTTGCAATTTTCATAATACATTTTAAAGGTTAACAACAAATTTTTATAAACTATTATGTAATGAATCAACAAAAGATACCTAACACTTTGTACGAAATATTGCAATTTGAAAAATAAGTCAAAAATAAGGAAGTTGAATTTCCACATTTACCTCTCCATATTTCCAAGAATGGTCGAGGAGGATTTTTTTTTATTATTTTTTCAGGGTTACTCAAAGGATCCCCTATTACGTTATGGAGACCTTTTACGCTATTTTCCGGACACCCTGTATATGTAACTATGAACAATCAAAACTGGCATAAAATGATTCACAAGCGTTTGCCGTACAAGTGTGATGGTCAAACTCTCGTTGAAAAGACTTTACCTATCCCACTAAGCAATGTAATATCGCATTAATATTTTAGTAATGTTTCTAGATAATATTGTAATATTTCATTTTTTATTGCTGCTACATAAGTGCAAGGTTGCTGGAATAACTGAAACGGACTTATTCTAATATTCACAAATGCAATGTTTACAGAATAAACTTTTCTGCAATATCGCCTCAAACTTGTATTTTCATAAAAAATAAATTACGTTTGTAACATTAAAAATGCTAGCTTACAGAAACCTGCATTTAATGTAGTTTATAAACTTAGATAAATATTACAGTTGCAATATTTTATTGGTACTTTACAGAAATTTACATAATGAAATATTGTATATATGATAAATATTTAATATATCGTAAGGATTTGCATTAATGCAAGATCCTTTATTTTCAAATTTCCTTTTCTGCCAGTCCAACTACAGACCGGGCACAATGGTTAGTTAATAAACTTCCAATTTCCAATTGATCTTATCACACATGCCTCGATTTCTCCAACATAGGTATTGTGAAAAAGCCACCTAAAATTAAAAATTAAACAGTATTAAAATATCACAAAAAATTAAAATGTTAAAATTTTACATTGGCTTTATATTCTCTTCCTCTCCCAACATCTCAAGATTTTGATGAACCCTTTCGTCCTGTTCAATTCTCTTGTATTATTTATCAAGCCAAGAAAAAAGAAGCGTCGTCTGCGTCCTCCGTCCTAGCGTCTTGGTTTTTGGTGGCGTGGCGTCAACAACAAATGGGTGGTGCGTCTGCGCCGTTCCGTCCCAAACAATTATCCCGTCTTTGTCAGTCAAATATATTTTTGCATGACAGAGACAAAGACAGCATATTGCAAATAAAATCTATCTGCAAGTTTTATACAACATTGAGAAAATGTATGTTTCCTATTCCAAAGTTTATGTTGAAATATTTAGGTAACGTTTTTTATTCTTGAAACTGTTAACGTACGCATGTATCTGCAACATTACAGCGACAGTTTTAAGAAAAGTTGAGCTTATAATATTTATGCAACCATTTTATTATATTTTTTAATGTTACAAACGTAAATATTTCCGCAACATTAAAGCGACAGAGTTGAAAAAAGTTACATTTTGTAACATTCTTATAATATTTGCTTTACTTACATTTTATAATGTTTCAAATGTAATACATTATTGTAGTAATACATTATTGTATCTACTGCAACATTTACTTAATATCTAAAACGAATGTTTCTCTATTTAAGTTATATCAAATTTATATTCCTTTACATTGGATAAGTAATATTGTAGAAAGCTTATCGTCACATCACCCAATAAATTTTCTGAAGCAAGGTCGATACAATATTGCTGACAAATTTTGCAACATTACATGTTTAGTGGGATGTTTCCTATTCATATATCATCATATCCAATGGAAACAAAATATTATATGTATTGCACACTTTCCCGAACAACTACATTCAATGCCATTTCAATACTGCAACTGTTGGTGTTGGATTCAAATGGTGTTCAACTCCAATTCGTGAACGAAAATCGATACGTGAGAACACGCCTTAATCACCGAATGGAATGATAAAGAGATTCCGCAATCAAAGTTACTACCTATTATGTAAACGATCACCATGCGATTTGGGGAGGATGAAGAGAATATCTATTTTCACACACACAGAATATCTATTTTCACAAACGAAAGTAGGGACACTAAAATTTCAGCAGAAGAAGCTCAGTCAGACGAGGATTCTGATGGCCATGTTACAAATCATAGAGTACGTGTATCTAAATTTACGTAAGTACGAAATTCTAATGCAAAATTAATACCAAAAATATCTGAATATGATAAAAATGAACCGGTATATTACGTGTCATATTGACAGAAGTCAATTCAAGTTTGTAAAATTTCCAGTTATCAAAAAAAAATATGAAATTTTTTGTAAAATGACCGACGATATCAAAATATTATGTCTTCCCCTGCTAGTGGTTCTGATAAGCCAACAACTTCTAATGCTGCTAATGCCGTTCAAGCCAATTCTGAAAAGAAAGTTAGCGTTTTAGAGAGTCACGGATATACTCTTCAAAAAACTATCGGGACCGGATCTTATGCAACTGTGCGCGTAAGAGACACAATGAAAAAAAAAAACACATTCCAGTTAATCTAAAATATTTCCTTCTTTTAGTGGGCGACTAGCGAAAAACATGATTCTGCTAAAGTTGCAGTAAAAATAGTGAGCAAATTCAATGCGCCAGCAGACTATTTGAAAAAATTTCTACCGAGGGAAATTGAGGTTGTCAAAGGGCTGAAACATCCTAACTTGATACGGTTTTTGCAAGCTATTGAAACTACGCATAGGTAATAAGTGGATCGCATCACGATTTTTAGTCCTGTGTGAACTGTGAAATGTTTAAATGTTGCACTTAAGCTCAATAATCATATCCATACGTCTTTCTAATGTAAAGGTGGATTTTTGTATACCATATCATTTGCTGTTGTTATCTGAGTAGATTATAGTAGATATCATATTTATATTATAAACACATTCAATTTCAAGGGTCTACATCATCATGGAATTTGCAGAAAACGGCAGTCTCCTCGACATAATCAGAAAAGATTCGTACATTGACGAACATAGATCCAGAAAATGGTTTCGACAACTCGTTTACGGTATTGAATATTGTCATGATCGTGGAGTAGTTCACCGGTATTTCACATTTCATTTTTCAAATTGCAAGTATTTTATTCGGACATTTCTCAGAGACATAAAATGCGAAAACATGCTAATGGACGAAGGATGGAACATTAAACTGTCCGATTTTGGTTTCGCCAGAGGCGATATGAAACAGAAAAACGGACAGCCAATTTTGAGTCAAACTTTTTGCGGAAGCTACGCATATGCTTCACCTGAAGTGTTACGTGGAATACCATACCAACCGCAATATTCAGATGTGTGGTCTATGGGGGTAGTTTTATTTGCTATGACTTTTGGACGACTACCTTACGATGACTCCAGTTATAAAGAGTTAATAAAGGTAAGATAAAACAACTATATTTTCAATTATTTACTAAGCAATTTTTTTTAGCAAGTATCCAGCAAAGTCGTGTTTCCAAAAGAACCATCAGTATCAATGAATTGCAAGTCTCTGATCAATAAAATTCTGGCTCCATTAAAAACTAGGATTCGTATAGGCCAAATTAAACAAGAGCCGTGGTTTACTTTTGAAGACGATCAAGCTGCAGGAACTAGTAGGGAACGAAGAATCAGTTCAGTAAGTAGAGTAGATAAAGTTAGTTTTAGATACGTATTATCCCAATTTGCAAGATATCTAGGTTATTTTAGATTTAACCTATATCGTGAAGTTATTTTGCAGGAATCTGAAGACGAAAGAAGATTATCAGTGGATCCGGAAACTTTACCACCACCCAATTTAATAACCAAAGAACAATTAGAAGCTAAGGCACAACCGCGCGATCGTAGCAGAAGAGACAGTGCAGAAGACGAACAACCAGTCAAAATCGAAAATCCACACTAACACAAAAGGAAATAAAATTGTGTAATTGGTCTAACAATAAGTATGTCTGTAATACAAAAGTCAAAATGAAACAATGCATGCATAAAAAAGTATGAAATAAATGTATTATTAAGTACTTAAGTTAAATATAGTCAGTGGGATAAGGAGGCGGTAGTTCATACGTTGCAATAGCTGAAGCTCGGGATAGTGTAGAATACAATGGCGGGGCTAGATTCTTGTATGATTGTTTTACAGTTACTAAGTTTTCTTGGTTCTCTATGTCTCGTATATCGTCAATTACTGAAACAAATATAATATCAGGATAGATTTTTTTTTTTAAATTACAGTGTCTCACCTGTAATGTCTCCTTCTTCTCCGATAATCACTATTCGTGAGATTCTATTAGACATCAAGCATTTTTCACTTACTAAATAATTAATAATTAAAATTAAAAAAACAGTTTATTCAAAATTTTGAACTTACTCATTTGACACAGCTTAACACTACCAAGTATGAGTAGCACAAAGCACAATAGGGAAAGTAATACCCAAAACACTTTTTCCTCGAATAAATTAATCATTGACATAATACCGGAAAAATTTTTTGTTACTAAACGAAAAATTGCCGCGATCTCAATCAAACTATTGTAAACGGCTTAAAATTCCGTTCTGTAAATACCCAAAGTGCTTTGACTTGAAGCAGATAAGGTATTACACCAAGCTAATATACTCTATAAATATTATAGACAAAAGGTGTTTCCACTGAATTTTCAAGGAGTATTGCATATTTACTTAAAGTTTACTTTATTTGTACTAATTGGACTATTGACAAAGATATAAAATCCTTTGCGTCTTCGATTATCTCTCGGCATATAAATGATTATCTGCATGTATTCATGTATATGATTCAGAATTATTGTATGTATTAATCAGTTATAACATACCTAATTAGGTATATCAATTAAATCTTTTGTGACTTTTGAAGTGGGTAATAATAGTTTTTTAAACATAATTACCCTTATGACGTGAATAGACTTGTTACTTCAACTTACTTACTTTTAGTAAGTTACTTTTGGTTAGTCTGTAGTTATTATTACTAGATACAATTTAACCTAATAATTTCAGTAAATACTTCTTGGTATCCTTTAAAGTATCTGGCACGGAACTGTTGCTATGTGAAATAAATTCAAGGTGGCACAGACTTTAAAGTTATCCGATAGTCCCATTAACTTTGTCTTGTTACTTCATAGTTTTTATTACTTTAATGGCGGCGTTGGAAGTAACGAGGTCGTTGCTAGGTTTGAAATTCCTTCGAAGTTATGGAACTATCGAACTCTTTTATAGGGACGAAAATATCTTTGGTTGGTTTGTGACCTTGAGTTGTTATGTGGCCTTGTGCTGAAGGTATGCGCTTCAGCAATTGGCTCTTAAAGAACAAGAATGTAGACCTAGCCACAACCAGATATAGCACCAGGGAAGATACTGGCATATGGCAAAAAAGTACCTACGTAGTAACATAGCGTAGGCTGAAATGGGTCATTGAAGATATGGGATTTATCCAGAATCACTACAAAAAGGCAATAGCACGCCATACTCCAGGCTCCTGATTATACTTACAGCAAGCTTGGAACTGAATCATATTCCGAAAGAAAGAAATCACAGTTGTTTTCATCCCCAAACCTGGCAAAATAGGACAAGGCAATGCAAAAGTTCTGAGACCCATCAGCCTTATGTAGAGTCATCTACTCCACGCTCCTCGGAAAAACAGAAACGGCTCGGGTTGCAAACGGATGTGCGCAGGGCGGAGTGTTATCACCTCTGCTGTGGAATCTGGTAGGTAATGAACGAGCTGATAGAGCTACTATGAAGAGCAAGAACCATGAAGTAGTGGCATATGCAGATGCTTTGATCATAACATCCCTGGGAAAATTCATCCATACAGTTAGAGATCGCATGCAGCAGGCTCTAACAATAGTCTCTATGTGAATAGAGACTGTAGGGTTGAAATTTAGTGCCACCAAATCGACAATCATCGCCTTTACCAAAAGAAGGAAAATGGAGAGACTTGAAACTCTTTACATTCATGGAAACCCAGAACAATGTCAGACGAAGTTAAATATATCTTGGGTTGATCATAGGCTCAAAATTAACTTGGAGCCAATATCTGGACAAAGTAATTAAAAGGTCAGAACTGGCACTTATACTAGCCAGGAGAACTTTTGGCAAAACATGGGGGCTGCGGCCACACATGATGCATTGGCTATACACAACGGTTGTGAAGCCAACGATAACCTTATGCGTCTTTGGTATGGTGGACAAAGACACAACAAGGCAGGGCCAGAATGAGACTTGGCGCGGTGCAAAGACTTGCCTTTTTGGGCATTACAGGGTCCATGGAAAGCACACCAATAGCAACTATGGAAGTCCTACTAGACCTACCTCCCCTACACATTGTAATTTAGGTGGAAGCCAGGATGGGCCTCCAAAGACAAAGAAACAACTTGAGCAAACTAACAATCGGATCAGGACATACACAAATAAGGGAAGTCATAAATCTGACAGTATTCGACATAATCGACATGATAATTGACTATACACTTCCCAAGACCCGAATACTCACCCGACATATCCTGCCAAGTCCTAATTAGTGAAAGGGAGGAATGGGAAAACCAACATGCACTTTCCATCCAATCTCAAAGGCCAGGCCTGGTATCCGGACGGGTCACAGATTGAGAATGGCACAGACGCAGGGATTTGCAGTCCAGAAGGGAGATGCGAGACCTTCTTCTCTCTAAGGTTACATACATCTGTTTTCCAGGCAGAGGTATATGCAATACTACAATTCGCAAAAATCAACAATATTAGTGCCTGCAAAGACAGGATAAAGAACCCTAAAGAAATCTCTGCACTGGTAATAGAATGCCGAGAAGAGCTCAACAACTTGGCCGTCCAAAATAACGTCACATTGATGTGGGTGCCAGGACATAAAGGTATCCCGGGCAACGAAAAGGCTGATGAACTTGCCCGCAGGGGGGTCATCCACAGAGTACCTTGATCCTGAACCAGCTCTCGGGAGTGCTCGAAAGTAAAAGCATATTAAGAAAGGAATGGATCAAAGCAAAACATAACATGCTCAATACTGGAAGCAAATACCCAAGCATGCACACGGAAAAATCTTCATACGTGAGACATGCAGCAAAAGAGAAGAAGGACTGCTACAACTAAGCAGGAATTAACTCAGAGTAGCACTACTAAGCGGCTTTCTTACTGAGCATGCCCCAGTAAAGAAGCACCTGCAACTATGAGGAACAGAGACAGAAACAGCCCAACACATTATATTAGAATGCAAGACACTTACTCGCAGAAGACAAAATATATTTGGAGAAGATGAACTGATCCAGACACATCCAACAGACCTACTTCGCCCACTGCAGGAAGCCAGGGTTTTGGAATGGGTGCATTAAACACGGAGATATAGCGCAAGACAACTTCCCCACCATTAAAAAAAAAAGAATGCGCTGTAGCTTAAGAACACACACCAACTCAAGGTCAAATACCAACCCAAGGCCACTCACCAACTCAAGAACATAATCCAAGGCCATATTTTCAAGGTCAAGGAGACGGAGCCAGTCAAGGTCAAAGTGTGGGGAGTCAAGGTTAGGGGGTGGAGCCAAAGTCAAGGCCGAAGGGTGGGGTGTGGTAATGCACACTACTCAAATCGTATGAAGTAGCGGTGACGACGTCGCTACATCCCCGCTACGTAATTGGAACGTAAGTGCGACAAAGCGGTATAAGTTCCGGGGTAGTAGTTATCACCTTCAAAATGTTCCCCATTTTGGACGTAGGCACGTAATGGGATCGTAGCAATAACGTTGCCGTGACTAGTAACCACAACTTTACAATTCCCAACAAAAGTCGTAGGGTTATATCAACGACTAAAAATGCTGCTGGGCTTATATACTTATACCAAACACATATCATATCAGTGAGGTAAGGCATGCCAAGCATAATCAAAGAGAAATTGATATGCAAGAGGATAAAAGACAGAATCATTACAAAAACATGAGTTTTCTGGATTGTGTTGCGCAATGGGTGATTTCGGACAAAGCTAATGCAAACAATGCTCGTGGTATAAAGGTTGTATTGGCATCTCCAAATGATGTTCAAATGCTGTCGAGGAACGGTAAGGTAAAGGTAACTAACGGAAAGAGAAAAGGTTAGCTTTCGGCTTTCGACCTGAGAACCCGCAAGAGAAAGGTGGAAGGTAGGATATCGTGTTGTGAAGTCCCAAGAATTGTTCAGAAAAAAAAAATTGTTAAATCATCAATCCTCCCAAAATTCACGACATCTTTTGTTACCAAAACGTGAGAGGCCTAAGTACCGAATTTCCACTCCTCCAAAGAAGTGTAGCTATAAGCCGCTACCCTATTACAGTACCTACTCACAGAAACCTTATATTTCAGCAATGTTGAGCTGAGTCTAGAATAATATAATGTGAAATCAATCGAAATACAAGTTTAACCTAGAGAGGAGGTTGTGTTTTCATTGTAGTTCTTACGCATATATCAAGTACTGTAGTTGTAAACATATCGAACTACACTGAACATCTTTAACTCAAATTAGACTCACAACCAAATTTTGGGATAGTGGGTGCAGTGTACTTTCCCCCCAGATTACCGCGTTAATGAAGTACCAATATGTTTTGGTCATGCTATCGGCCATCTTTATGATAAATACATGACTACGGAGGGAGATTCTGTTTGGTTGGGAATTTCAACTTGCCGAAGGCCAATTATTGGAACAAGAAGAACTGCTGAAATACTGCTACGAGTTCCCTTCCAGCTCTAGGAAACAGAGGCTATTGAGGTTTTCTTTAACAGTGCACTCCACAACCTGTATCACGGAAATAATATCGTAAACATTACTGACACCATCTTGGACTTGGTCCCCTCAAATGACGCTTAAACCCATGATCTATGATTATAAATCCGCTGATTTCAGCTCAATTAACGAATATCTTGGGAAGATGATGGTTGCTATCGCCTTCAATTGACATGTTGTTGAATATCTTTTATGATGTATTCTACTTGGTTATAGAGGCTTGTATACCTACTTAAAAAAAAGTATCTGAGAGGAATTTTCCAGGGTGGTTTTCACCAGAAATAAAACAATTGACTATTTTAAAGAAGCGGGCGAAAAAGCAATTCAAAATATCTGGGTTACGGGATGACTATATAATCATTTCGCAGGCTTACGTTCTCAATGTATGTACATCGGTGACTAAAATAAGTTATTAAGGTTTTGTACAACATGCAGAGTTAGTTCTTCTTATTCAGAATAATTCCAAACGAAAAAAGAAATGTTCTATGGTAATAAGCATTGTCCAGGTCCAGATCTCCACAATTCAGATTATTATTAATAATATTATAGATAGGTAGGTATCTGCAGTAGGCGGAATGAAACTGCTGAATCTATTTGAGTTGCCGTCTAAAGATAAAAGCTCTGTGGTGAAGTCATGTATTACTACTGCCAAAGAGTCTCTGGGGTCTTAATAGTCCTCCTCAAACTCAATTCAATTCTTTCACATGATATAGTGCACAAAGAACGTTGGGCTTTGGTTCTTCATTTCTTGGTCTAAACGGGCTTTGAACTGGTCCTTTGTTGTTGACGTGACAGTGTTGTTACCAAGACCCAAGACCGTTCCAGAGATAAACCACCCTGTTTGTTAGAAAGTTTCTTCTCATTAGCTTGTTACATTTCTCCTTGAAAAGCTCTAGATTCTGTCCTGTGCGATTGGTGTTTTTGTTGAGGTGGTAGATCTCTCTTCAATCTCATGCATAGTGCCCATTCATTATTTCAATGAGATCTACCCTCATTCTTCTGTCTTTTAGGGTGGTTAGGTCTAGCTGGGTTAATCGTTCCTCATAGGGCAGTTCATGAAGGTCTAGAGGCAGCTTAGTCAGTCTTCATTGTACTCTTTCAATTTATGTCTTTAGCATAATAAGGATTCCAAATAGTATGTGCTCTTTGATCTTATACATATGATTTATGTAGCTTTAATATCTTGTCTTCAAAGAGGTCTTTAAATGTGTTTTGTACGAGGTAAATCATTGAATAAGCCTTTTTGGTCATTTGCGTGATGTGAATTTTCCATTTCAAGTCTTGGATTACAGTGATTCCTAAATCTCTTTATTGTGTGACTAGTGTTATTTGAATCTGTTGGACTGTACATTTGGAATTATTCAAGTGCATTTGTTGCCGTGTCCATTCTTTGATATTGTTTAGGTCTCTCTGAATAGCAGCATGTTGAAAAAGTGGATTTCCATAAATGTTTCCATCGTCGGCAAAAAATGCATTTCTTGTTTCCAGCCCCTAGATATAGATCACTTAAATAATCAATAGAGAGAAAGGAACCGAAACTGATCTCTGTGGTACCTACTCCACTATGTGCTCTTTGTGAAAGTGTGGAAGTGAGTCTTGTCAGGAGATTAGTAATCGTCGATTTTCCGGAAAGAAAGCCGTGCTGTTGATCTGGTATGACACGTTTCTCCATAAAAACTTGAGTAAGCTCTTTTGCAATTATTTTCTCCACATTTGCACAGTGCACTCGTTAATAGTCAATTGTTTTCTACATGCTCTTTATTTCCTTTTTTATAAATAGGCGTCACTACTGCTTTTTCCATGCTGTAGGGAATTCACCTGTTCTTGCTATGTTATTAAGAAAGTCGTCTAGTGGCCCTTTTAGTACATGGATACAGTTCTCGAGCAAGACAGGAGGTATTTCGTCGAGCCCCTGGACTTGATGATAGGTTAAGTTATTTTACTGCAGTTTCCACTTTCTCTCGAGTAAACAAAATATTTTTTAACTCGGTTGTAGGTTGTAGCATATGCATAGTGTGGGTAGAACCGTATTCGGGTTGAGCACTGTGAAAACCTTCTCAAACTATTCTGCAAAACACTCTGCAATATCTTGATCTGGTATTAGCGGTTCTTGTGTTGTTTTATCAATTAGACTAAATTTGTGTTGAGGGTGCGATTTATGTAAACGTAGAACTGTTTACTATTGTCCAGTAGGTTATGTTCATAGGTTTTTCTAGGTGATATTTGTTTTGCTGTTGGTATTTTTGGTAGCTTGCCTCAGATTTGATTTGTTACTTCTACATGTAGGTATATCTACCTATGCCATATTCCTTTGAATCTCTTTAAAGACTTCCCTGGTCAGCCATGGTTTTTGTGTATTTATTTTTTGAGGTCTGATTGGAGTGCAAGTGGTTATTGCTATAGTCAATAACTACCTTATAAAATGTCTCAGTAGTCATTGGATTTGTTACTTGCTGTAAAAGTTGCTGTAGGCTATTTTTGCCTGCTTCATAATCAGCTTTCCAGAATTGCCTCTTGTAGACTTTGTGTGTTAGCTGCGCACTAATTTGGACCTACGATTTGGTTGTGAGGACTATGTGATCGCTTTCCCCCAGTGGTGCATGATGTGTGTCAAATGCAAGTTTCTTCTCATCAACTATTTGTAAGTCCAAGAGTGATATTTCGTCGTTTCTGATTCTAGTTGGAAAGTTTACAAGTTGATGTCCACTGTGGTTTTTGTAGCTAAACAAGAAGTCGTGACTGCTCTGGTTGTGGGGGTGCACTTCCAACGCATTCCAGTTTATTTCTGAGTAAATTAAGTCTCCTATGATATAGACAGGCTCTTTTAGGGCCATAGCTTTCTCGATAGTGTGTATAAGAGCCTGGTTTTGTTCTTCTGTGGTCTTTTGCCTTGGCCTGTAAATACATGCATCCAAAAATCAATGTTCCTATACATATATCCAGTATCTACGATGAAATTAGTAAATTGTTATGAATATATAGCCAGGACCAAACGGCATTCCACCTTCCATTCTGAAAAACTGTAATTTTTCAGTATCTCGCCTCTAACATATACTTTTCAACAACTCCTTGAATTCTGGGATTTTCCTTGGCTACTGGAAGATCAATTTCTTGACCCCATAGTTCATTCAAATCTGGTAACAAAGCCGATATAAGCAATTCTACTGACCAATGAGAGACCTAAGAACTATTCCGATGCTGCATAATAACAAAATATTTCACTTAGGCACTACATCTGCCAATAAACTTAGAACAACACAACGTGAAATAGGGAGATCAATTCTAAGCGTGTCGTTGAGAACTACTAGGACGGACAGCTAAATAGTGGGAGAGGCCCATGTCGAGCAAGAACGTAGAGGGCTGGAAGATGATGAGAATTTTTATCGTTCAGGTACCTACCATTGCCCTTCCTTTAAATTATTTTAACGGGTTTTCGATTCCACTTATACCTTTGTTGGAGTCTCTAAGATATTTGAAAATACTCTTCGTATATTTGATATTGGTTGGAATTACCGTTTTGTTCACTTATTGGGTTCTGGCTTTCTTCAACCTGTCTCGCCTGTGAACCGTTGAAATGCTAACAAGGTGTCTGTAATCATATTGCTGTAGACTTTGCAATAAGGAACTGATGGAAACAGCCTTAAACTGAAAATTTGAGGAATTGTAGTAATAATGCGGTGGATATTTTTAAAATTTCTTCTATATTTCTATTCTATCGATTCTTGTGAGATTATTGAAAAGCAAGATAAATAAATAATGGATACCAATAAATAATTCAAATAAAACCCTTTCAAACTGTAACAATAACCCCAACTATCGCAGAGGTAGATCTCAAGTGGTAGGATATCAAGTAATATCAACCACTTTTTTATTGATAATGATAAGGCAAATTTATAAATAATTGTTTAAGGCTCGCGAGAGCGAATCGGTGCCTGATTTTCAAGTTAACAACTAAGTGCAAATACTCGCATCTCGTTATCACCTGGTGATAAAATTCGTCGGCTGTATATCGCTCGAGCAGCTGTCATTGTCACCATAGAAATGAGCGCGGACGCGGTGGTACTGGATGGAGTTCCTCAAAAAATTGTCATCGTCAAAAAGACTTTAGGTTCGGAAAATTCGCTCACATCAGACGATACGAAAATCATTGTTTTGGGAGTTGCGTTCAGTGTTGTCGGTGGAATAATTTTTTTTATAGTTCTTTTATGTTTATGTAAGTACTTACCTACCTTTCGACAAAATAACAGTTATTTTTTTTCAAAAATTTTAATTTTTCATTTTACTCATACTAATGAAAATAATCTGTAAAATTATCACGTTCTCTGTCAAGATCATGGATCATGAGATACATAAAATACGTTAATTTTTGGTGAGAGGTGTTAAATGACGATAAATGCGTACCGTAATTCGATCGTTGTACAAAATAGTCTTGTTAGAATCTACATGGATTTTTCTTTGGGGAACAAAATTAATTTCTCATTTTTCATAAAAATTCTATAACCGTTTCAGTAAATCATTAGGATTAGGATCATACGTGACCCACCCGTGTTAGGTTCTTGAGGCTCATCATCATTTTTGTGATTCTATTCAACTAATGGATCTTGGTATATCAAATGGCTACTAGATACAACCATTGGTGTCGCATAGCTACCTTTTGACTTGGATTTTTGAAAACTCATAACTTTCTTTCTATTATAGATACCTAAGCCAATTTTAAGCGATTGACCATTGGGGTGAATTTTTCAAAGATTTCAGCTTCAAATCTCACAATAATTTAGTGCAGGTGTAGTTTGGAGGGTTTCAAAAGATCGTTTAAATACAAAATCTAAAACAAAAAAAATTGAAATTTCATCATTTTAGTACGTAGTGGGCGATTGTCTATTGTCCGTCGATCTTAATCTGATATACTCGGACGGAATGTGAGCTGGTGGCTCCCTACATTAGAACGCCAATGGTTACCTGACGTCACACCTGTTTTTGCCATATGAAACACCCCCTCGCTTCTCATACGGATAGTGTCAGTTAAAAATCAACGAACAATATATTTTGCACCCACCTATCTCTCCTCTATGAAGAGATAGGTACCTAAAAATGCCAAATGTGGAAGTTGTAGGTTATATCAGAAAATTTTCAATGATGTTAGTTACAAGTATACAGAGTGTGTCACAAAAGTGTGGCGAAACAAATTTATACTTTTTCAAATCGAAAACCATGTACAAGGTATTTGATTATATTTGGACCCATACCTACAGCCTTTACTATTAAAGATAGAAAAAAAATTTAAATACAAAACTTGACTGTTTTTTTCTATATTTTCTTTTAACATTATCAGAAAAAACAAAATCGCATCGGAAAATGGAGAAACGTAGGCAACTTCGACTTTTTCTAATGGAACACCCTGTATATTATGCGATAAAATGAAAGATCTTTTCTTCCTGATTCCAAATATATATATATATATATTAATCACATTTGGGTGAGCCGTTTTTTATATATCTTAGTTTAAATTATAAATAAAATCCAAAGAAATTTTGTTAAGATTTAAATGTCTTGACATCCTTAGGAAATTTCTTTGCAAATTATTTATAATTTAAGCTAAAATATGTCAAAAACGGTTCACTCAAATATGATCAATATATATATATATATGTATACAGGGTGTCCGGTAAGTATATGGCATACTCTCGGGAGCGTATAGGAGGGGTCAAAATAACTCTACTTTGTTGAAAGAAAAAATTCCTAAAGTGCCCCTTAACAGAGATACAGAGCCCCAAAAGAGTCCTTGGCGATTCATATTTTTGGCTCTAACTTTTGAACCGACCTGTATAATTCAATGAAGTTTTAATATTTTATGTTGAACATAAAGACTCATAAAATCATACTATAGTAGATATTTCACATAGTCTGGGAAGTCAGGAACGGACTTGCCACCATATTTATTGTGCCAAATTTTTGAAAGGAGTCATTTTACAGAGCTGAAAACTGATTTTTCAAATACTTTAGTAATTTATCTTCAAAAAAGGTGCTCTACATTCGTTTCGATTAAATCGGCCGTGTCCGAAAAAATTAGCTTTTTGTATGATACGTTTAATCATTTACCTTGGAAATTTATTTAATAATTAAGTTGATCCTAGATTAAGAAAAACAGGTAGAAGTTGACTTATAAAAAGTACCTTTTTATGGCAGAAAGGTTCGGTTTCAGGTGGTCAATTTTTGACCCTTCGCAAACATAGAAACGTATGTAGATTGTTCCTAAATCTGCGAACAGCCACAAGTTCTAATTTTTGGCCGTTCGCAAAGTTTCGTATGCGCTAATTTTCATTCGCTTTTCTGCGAGCGGTATTCTAGTCGCCTTATTCGGTTTGCGTATTCGTTTTTCTCGTGTCAAGTGGGGATGTTAGGTTGTTTTTGTTTGTCAGTTTTTTGATAGCGATTTTATTATTGGATTATTGTGTATCTACTATCTCTGTATCTGGGAGGGTGGTATATAAGGTATGCTACAACACTTAGGCCACAATTATGCCCATTGTGCGCCTCCACAAGAGGAGAGGTCATCATTAGCTCGTCATCCAGCCTAGCGATTCTACGTAGGCAATGACGTCGCCGAAGGCGGTGCCTCTGATCTCTTCTAGTGATGGGTACGATTGGCCTAATTCGGCTCTGCGTATTGGCGAAAGAGCAGTGCAGTCACTATCGTCTCATCTTCTTGATTGCAAGGTGTATCTACTATAATACGGAAAACTTGACGAATGTGCTGTGCTGGCAATTCGTAATTTGGAAAACGCAGAGATACGAAATCGACATAACCATTGTGATCCATTTCTAGAGCTAAACCAAAGGTCCTGTTTCTCAATAGCGAGTCACCTCCGGGTTGGTTTTAACTCCAGGTTAAACGTGTCCAGTTGCAATGTTTACCCCGGAGTAATGCTTAGCCCGGGGGTGACTTGCTATTGAGAAACCGGCTCAAAGACAGTTTATTGAAGGGTGTTCATTTGTACTTGTTCTACCTGCTCGAAAAATCAGGAAGATCTGCTAGGAGTTGCTATTTATGTGCTTATATGAGACAAATGAACGCCGATCTGCTGTTAAGATCTGCTTGAAGCAGGAAAAGCACTACGAATTACAAATAAGCACCCTGGTAATATGTTCTGATTGTCGAAAGAGCTTGTTAGATATTTGGTTGAATGTTTAGAACCTCATACACGTCTGGCACAACGACCAACAGATTTAGATGTATTTTCTAAAGTAGGAAATTAATGTTATTTAGAAGGCTGTTTTGCAATGTTTGTTACACAGTTAGTTGAATGCGGTATTACTCATGGGTCTTGATTATGCGTTGCAATTTTTCGCAAGCCGTAGCTATCAACCGGATTAGCTGTAGCTTGCTTTTCACATACTTCACAGGTTTCTTTTGCTTTTCATTGGCATTCGCATCCCTTTTCTTCTAGTTTTTTGTCACTGCTATCTTCCATAATTTACCACTATCGTAAACATCCACAACACAAAATCCACAATTCTTTCAAAATTAATTCAAAAAGGCAAAAACACGTCAAAAATTTGTCAAACATTCTAAAATTTCCGACGTTGTCAAATCAACCATACGTATGTTTACGAATTCGCAATATCTACGTTTATCCATTTACGCACACCGGTCAAAAATGGGTTTATAGATACGTATACGTTTATTTTTGTTCGCAAATCTTCGAATACGCAAGTTAACGTATATTGTCAAAAATTGACCCCCTGCTGATACTTTTCATGAATTAACTTCTACCCGTTTTTCGTAATCTAGGATCAACTTGATTTTAAGTAAATTTCGAAAGTAAATGATTAAACGTGTTATACAAAAACCTAATTTATTCGGAAACGGCTGATTTAATCGAAACAAATGTAGAGCACCTTTTTTGAAGAGAAATGAACAAAAAATTTAAAAAACCAGTTTTCAGTTCTGTAAAATGACTCCTGTCAAAAATTTGGCACAATGATTATGGTGGCAAGTCCGTTCCTGACTTTCCAGACTATGTGAAACATCTACTGTAGCATGGTTTTATAAGTCTTTATGGGCAACATAAAATATTAAAACTTCATTAACTTATACAAGTCGATTCAAAAGTTAGAGCCTAAAATGTTAATCGCCAAGTACTCTTTTGGGGCTCTGTATCTCCATTAAGGGGCACTTTAGGAATTTTTTTTTTATAACAAAGTAGGGTTATTTTGACCCCTCCTATACGCTCCCGAGAGTATGCCATATAATTACCGGACACCCTGTATATTTGGAATCAGGAAGAAAAGATCTTTCATTTTATCGCAAAATATACAGGGTGTTCCATTAAAAAAAGTTGGAGTTGCCTACGTTTCTCCATTTTCCGATGCGATTTTGTTTTTTCTGATAACGTTAAATGAAAATATAGAAAAAAACTGTCAAGTTTTGTATTTAAATTTTTTTAAAATCTTAAATAGTAAAGGCTGTAGGTATGGGTCCAAATATAATCAAATACCCTGTACATTATTGTCCCATTTCATTAGCCTCCCAAACCTGATTCCAAATATACTAGGTTTGTCAGGTTTATTCCTCATAGTCCAGCCTCTGAATATCCCATTTTGAAGAAATAATATGGATTTTTCACATGAATGATTACCTTTATATTTTGCTGGTGGTCCCTATACTTCATCTTTTTCAATAAAAATGCAATTATTCTACCCCTATTTGTCCTATTTTCTCCTAGACTATTAGGAATGAACCTAGAAAAACCTAGTATATTTGGAATCAGGTTTGAAGGGCTAATCCAATGGGACAATAATATACGGGGTTTTTCATTTAAAAAGTATAACTTTGCTTCGCCACACTTTTGTGACACACCCTGTATACTTGTAACTAACATCATTGAAAACTTTAAAATATTACCTACAACTACAACATTTGACATTTCTGGGTAGGTATCTCTTCAAACAGGTGAGATGGGTGTGGGTGCAAAATATAGACAATCACCCGGTATATACTAGGTAGGTACTACCGTAGGTACTACTTTTAACTTAGATTTTTGAAAACTTGCTCATTGGGAGATAGACTATTTATGCACTTAAGAAGGAAATAAGGATATTTTTAGTCTTTCCAAGACAATAAAAATGATGTCAACATTAAAGTAAGTACCTATATACTATTCACAATCCGATGTCCACAGGTACAGGTAAATTTATCACCTTTCCCTATCAAATAGCATTGAAAGGTGATAAATTTTACCTGTACCTGTGGACATCGGATTGTGAACTAATAATAGTTTTAACTTCTTTTTGATAATGATAATAGAAACGTGCAATATACTTCTGCAAGGTGCAAATTTTCTGTTTCTCTTCCAGGCAAAAGACGCAGAAGAAGAAACAGACTACGAAAGAATGATCAAGAAATTTCTTCAAGTTCCACCTCCACAACTAATACATCACCTCCAGTATTCACTATACGTCAAGAAGGTAAAAAATTGGCCTCCGAGACAACATCAAAAGCCACTAAATAATTTATTTTCAGTGCAACTGAGAACTACAGAAGACGTGACGCGAAGATACGAAAGAAGTATTTCATCGTTGTCCACGAAAAGTCAAGTTTATTTGGTACCTTTTGCGGTACTACCACCTGACTTTGGTAAGTTGAATCAGTATAAAGTCAGCATAAAGTCTATTTCGTTTTTTATCTTTCCCTCCGGGCTTGCTCATGTCCATTTTTGTTGAAGAATGTGTTCATCCGCAAAGAGTTGCTCTCTTTCTAAGAAGTTGATTAGCATGTTGCCTTTCATTTCTTGTACCATGTCCGAATTTGCCAATGTAACGTCAGTCGGTGTCATATTGACCTATTTTTGCATTTAAGTCTCCCATAACTAGCGTTTACTTTGTTTATGCACGAGCGGGCGGTAAGTTGAACTTACCGCCCGCTATTTTCGTATCATCAAACACTCTCGAATATTGGTGGAGGCCACTAGTTCAATTTAATCCGTGTTGTCAACTATGGAAATAGAAATAAAACAAGAATTATAATTTATTATGCACCTCAACAACTATAGTACATAGGTTTAATATTAATAGAATTTAAATATTATTATTTTTTGTTAACATACAAATTAAATATACAGTTATGTGAATTATCTATCACAACACCTCCTTTTCTTATGTGCTTATCAAGAACAACCGTATTTTCTGTATCATTTATCAGAGAAACAGGATGAGGTTCATCGTTTAGTTGTCTGGATGTTGTTTGGATCGAAGTCTTACCACTTGTTGAAGGAGTTTGGTGTAAAATTTGGTCTGCGAATTTCAATTTGCTCTCTATGGAGTCCTCGATATAACCCTCGGCAACCGTCGAGGATTTCCAACCTCCATGTCTTTTGAGAGCTAATACTTCTACGCCGCTATTTGCAAGAAGCGTCGCAGAAGTTCTGCGAAAAGCATGTCCAGTGTATTGAGAAGGATTTTGCAAATTTAAAAATGTGGCAATTTGTGCTGGCCATTTTCCTATGGTATTCTTTCCTACAACTTGATTAGTGCAAAAGCCGTTTCGAATTTTTAAGAATAACTTGTTTGATTTTGCGGTTTTTTGTCGTAGTTCGATATATTTCCTACAAATCTCCAAATAATCCACTCGCTGGTCTTCTTTACCAGTGATGGTGAAACTCCTTTGAATATTGGTTTTTGTATTGGGTATTTTAACAAAAATGAACGTTTCATGATTATCTATGTCTTGTAAAGTCAAATTACATAATTCCACCCTTCTGCATGCTCCAGCTACACCAAATATCATGCCTATCTACGAAAAAACAACAAATTAATTCTTTGCATTGTTAAAAACACAGGTAAATTAACTCACTTTCAAAATCAAGTATCTATCATCTGGTGCCTCCATTAGAAACCTGTATAAATCCTCCTTTGTGAAAACTTTAGATTTTTTCGGTGTATGGCCAACGTTTTTTCTTTTCAGAAAGGCAATTAAAGTTGCGTATTTCGAAATGTCAACATTTTCCTTCAGAAAAAGTGTCGCCTTCAGCATGGAATACTCAGCCCATAAGCTTCCAGGTGATTTTAACTTCTGATTTCGGTGTACAAAGTATGCCAAAAGCACTTTCTCCGAAACAGCCCAGTTTTTGTCAACGCACCACTTCTTAAAGATTTCAAAGGTTTTTTCGTACCGTTGCCTTGATTTTTCCGGAATCACAGCGTCACAACCAATATTCCAAGCATTTTCCAGTTCACTATCACTATTTTCACTCATATTTCTCCTTAAATTTCAAAAAAGCGTATTTGCAGCTTGCAACCGTATTGTTTGAAAGCGAGTTTTGCGTAACTAACACAAATAAACAATTTGAGAAGCACCATAACAACCATACCAACCATTAGAAACAAGTAGTCCAGCCAACTATAATAATAATAATAATTGTTATAGATAATGTGCGGTGGTGGATAACCATGGAAATAAGAGTTGTGATTTTTGGAAGCGTTGCAAATACAAAAGTTGCCAATTTTTCATTGGGAACGCGCCTTTATAGGAGGAAGACAATTCTATTTTTGAAAATGTCAATTGGATGCCATTCTATAAATTAAGTTTTTGAACTGGAATAGCCCGATCGTGCATAAAACGTAATAAGTATTTTGGGCGTTAAGTGTCGTTAACCGCCCTCGAATATTGAAGACCTCCGCTACGCGTCGGTCTTCAAACAATCTCGGGCGGTAAACGACACTTACCGCCCTTAATACTTAAATAACTATTTGTTCTCGTGCAGACACTGTGTTAGCTCTTTATAAAGTTCCCCTACCTACCTACCTCTTGGTCCTAGTAGATGACTTTGATTGTTGTATTCTTGTTGATTTTCAATGTTATGTATATTACCCTGTCAGATTTGATTTGCTCTTGAGTATTTGTAGGTATGAAGGGACCATTTGTTTGTGTATCAAGATTCCAACTCTTCGATAGTTTATCATCCCATTTTTTATCCTACCAAGAAGAATGTATGTAGATATGCCAGGCATTTTTCCATCTTTTCGATCTCAGTCAACATATCTACAAAAATTTCAATATATTCGCTCTAGAGTCCTCATCTAAATAGCTTCGTCATTCATTAATAAAATGCATCTTAAAACTTTGTATATCATGATAATCATCAGATTTGCTTTTGGTTTATTGAAAATTTTCCTTGATAATTTTATCTAAATTAATGTCGCACGCTTTAATGCTTTTTATTGCAAGCCTAATGCTTTTAGCAAATAAACAACAGACAACGCACCTTCAATTAGCAAAAATTAGCTTATAAAAGCCTGCGGGTAATTATGAACATTATCGTGTTTCCGAGAAACACTTTGAAGGATTTCTGTTGGCGAGCATATAATAATTAAATATTAGTTGAAGCTGTAATAAACAAAATCTATATCTGAGAATCAATAGGTACTCTTGTATCAAAAGTTATGAAAAAAAATCATTACCTAATGTTCATTCATTGTGATCAAGGTTGATACCTTGATTTGAGTGTTTCAGCTGACACTGATAAACTTGGTGCGTGTTTACATACAAACGAGCTGTCTATTTTACTGGACAAAGCTCAACAATGGTGAATCTGAACATCCGAAATTAAAATATATCATACAAAAAGAGCCAAGGAAAAAGTACAAACATGACAAATATCTGGATAATGAATTCAAACTCAACCATAAATTAAAAAATAAAATATCTAAGTACCTATTCTCCGTCGTTTTTATACTGAAACTTATATGAGGAGCGAGGGGGTGAAGCTTATGGCAAAAACAGGTGTGACGTCAGGTGATCACTGGCGTTCTTATGTAGGGAGCCATCAGCTCACATTCCTTTGGAGTATCAGATTATAATCGACGGACTTTATCTATTATTTTTTCGAATAATTTCAATTTCTTAGAAACAAAGATAATAATGCCATAAAAACAGGAAATGATTTATCCAATTCATGAACCACATTTTCGCATATAAAAGTTCAAAAACCTGAGCTCGACAAATTTTTTATTGGACATATTTAGAGACATTCAGACTTTTATATCAAATTGCGAGACAATGACAAAGCAAATAAAAAGTCCAATCAGAAAGATAATATAATAAGTCATCCTTTTATTACGAGAGCAAGGCAATTAATACTTCTCAAGTGTTAAAAACTAAAAATTACTTATTAATAATTGTAGATTCGTATTCGAATTGAAGCGAGTTATGTTATCTCAGACTAGAACTAAAACAGCTCTTGTTATTATCAGTTTTTGCAAAGATAAAGTTCTCTCCAGTTTTACGTGCCTCACATTTTTTTTCCAGATAATATTCAATACAGTTCTCCGACTTTTAAAAACCTTGTCTAAGAAGTGATGACTCAAGAATCAAGATCTTGAGAGTCTTTCCAGAGAAAAATCTGGAAATTCTTAGTTAAACCTCAGAATTCAGGATCTAGATTCTAGAGTTTTTTGGTAGAAACACCAACAAATATCCAAGATTTGCCGAATTCAGATTTTAGCCACATCCATAGCATATGATTAGTGCAAGATCTGAAGGTAATAGGAATCGTCTTTCCATAGAAGAACCAAGAAATTTGCAAAGTCATGACTTGGGATTGAAAATTGGAAGTTTTCAGAGTTTTTTATAAAGACACCATGACTTTCTGAAGGTTTCTAGATCCTCAGAGAGTAGTTTCGAGGAGAAACCGAAATTTATTGCAAAATAACAGTTCAGCATCTAAAGCATCTGAGATCTGGAAGATCCTAGAAATTTTCTCTTAGAAGAACCAAGAAGTGATAACTCAAGAATTAGGATCTTGAAAGTCTTTCCAGAGCAAAATTCGAAAACTCAGTTAAACCTCATAAATCAGGATTTGATGATTTCAGAGTTTTTTTATACAAGGACAAAGAAATATCCAAGATTTGCCGAATTCAGATTTTTGCAACATCCATAGAAAATGATTAGTGCAAGATCTGAAGGTATGTAAGAATCTAGAAAGTCTTCTCATAGAAGAATCAAGAAATTCGCACTCATGACTTGGGATTGAGAATTGGATGTTTTCAGAGCAACACAAAGACATTTTCAAGATTTCTAGATCATCAGAGAGTATATTCTCAAGGCAAAACGGAAGATTTGGAAGAGAGCAGTCCAGGAGCTGAAGCATCTCATGAGAATCTGGAACATCCTAAAAAAATTTCTCTTAGAAGAACCAAGAAGTGATGACTGAAAATCAGGATCTTGAGATTTTTTCCAAAAAAAAAATTCGGAAATTCTCAGTTGAATCTCAAAGTTCAGGATGTAATGATTTCAGAGTTTTTTCATAGAAGCACCCAGAAATCTCCAAAATTTGCAGAATTCAGAACTCACCAACATCCATAGCAAATCATTAGTGCAAGATTTGAAGGTAATAAAGAATCGACTTTTCACAGAAGAACCAAGAAATTTGTAAAGTCATGACTTGATTAAAAATTGGAATTTTTCAGACTTTTTTATTAAGACACCAAGACATTTTCAAGGTTTCTAGATCCTCAGAGAGTATTCTCGAGGAAAAACAAAATTTTCAAAAGAACGGGTCAGGATCTAAAGCATCTTAGAATCCGGAAGATCCCAAAACTTTTCTCTTAGAAGAACTACCCCATTACCAACCAAGATCAAAAACAATTAAAATTCTTCAACCAGAACCAAATCTGCTTTACAGGCACGCTTCTCCACCCATTCCTTCATCACATAGGATTGATAATTATTACCATTTTGAGGTTCGCTAAATTTAATACATTCATCAACAATATTGTCTTATTCGTGTCATAAAAGTGTTTAAAAATAACACAAGCTTTATAAGCTTTGTTTGTTCATTAACATGTATACTTTATTTTTGGTATATTCCGGCTAACGTGTTATTTTTCCACGTCGGCGAAAAATAAACCTTTACGATTTGAGCAAACATTCAATAAATACTTCAAAACGTAATAAACAAAATCAAAAGAGAAGTCACAGCTCGTTATCGCAGCATGTGATTAAATCTTTAATTAGTGCCGCGTCAGAAATCTTTATGAATTCTGCAAATATTTTTGAAAAACTTGGCTCTCTAGGAATACCTTAACTAAATTCAACGCGCTAAATCATTTGTATGTAGTTCAATAATTAGAAGAAGGGGGACTTTTTACGGAAACTATACAAACACAGTCTTCTGGTAGATTCAAGTAAGATAATGTTAAATTAAAAATTAACATCTATTGTAGCAAATTCCTTGTTAAACTTCAAAAATCAATGTGTTTTCTTGGTGAGAAAATGTCTGCAATCAGACGAAAACGCAATTGAAAACTTTAATAGATTCAAAAAATAATTTAAATCTCACTTTTTATTCAGAAAAGCATACCTAATTCGTAAAATTCATAAAGCAGAAGAATTCTTTGGAATGCAAATAGCCTTAGATATTTTTTTTTATCTTGAAATCACGTACCTATCTAATTATCATACACGTTTATAATTTTCATCTAGATTAAATTCTTAAATACTGATTTGTTTGTACATATATCATAATGGATTAAATTTAGGATCAAATAATTTAGTCCGAATGATTACACAGACGTTCCATTAATTTTTGCTACGTGTCCAAATCCAAACAGGGTTTAAATTGAGGACAGCAAGCCAGAAACTTTTTTCTTCCTGACTGAATGAGGACTTGTAAAAATTTAGACCATCTGGCCCTGGGCTTCAAAGAAATAAAACACTCTGCTTTCAAGAACAACGTAATTAATAATATTCAATAAACAAATCAAGATAATCAATATTCAACGCAAACTTTTATAAAAATAAAAGAAAAGCTTATTCTATAAATCAAGCACACACATCTCTTTCATACAAAATAAACAATAATGTAAATACAAAGTGAAACAAGTTAGGAAATAGTCTCACAAATAATATTTTTTGCTCAACAGATGAACAATAAGCATTTGGTTTTATAAAAAAAAACACAAAAGAGTTTCCTTTGACCCTTACAAGTCACATCAAGCAACACTCTACAATAATAATCTGTCACAGTACCTTGTCCTTTTTTGTTGGTTCCAAAAAAAAGGTTTATACCTCCGTTGTCTCCAATTTCAACTTTGAAGTGCTTCTGTACTACTGAAAGGATGCTTCGATATAGGCTTAGATCGATTAGCCAACACAGAAACCAGCAGCGGAATATTCTTCAAATATCGATTGACATTTTATAGCTTACACGAATTGAAAAACTTTAGGTTTGTCTATAACGAGGTCTATTAACTGGGAATTATTAATTTATAGGACGCGGGACGAGACCAATACGTCACTAATTAGCTGGGGATTATTAATTAATCAATAAGACGCGGTACGGGACCAATGCGTCACTAATAAACAGATTGAACAGAAATTATTTCAAGACGCCGTGGAGTTGGGCCGCACACGTACGTCACTTGAAATTTAAAGATTTTTTTATCTGTCGCCTGGTTGAGATACGTATTCGCACTGATCCCTTATTCTACATTTCTCTGCTGTGTGCCATCAAGTACCACCCTTGTCCCAGCCAACGCCAAGCAAAACAATCCCCGCTCACGTCGCGGACCCCGCATTACCCTAGATACTCCGTCTCCGAATTCCTCAAAACAAAACTTGTCTAGACCTGAGTTTGTATAAAAAAAGAAAAGGAAGGTTTGGCCAGATTTTAAAAGAAGAAAAATATTTACTAAAATAGAGGTAAACCACAAAAGAAAATAATAAAGTTGCGTTGTTCGCAACATACACCCCCCGTTGGAGTGATCACTCCAAGAAAAAAAAATTGAAGCTTCATAAAGAGAAAGAATAATACCACCTAAATAAGATTATATATATATAAATTATTATTATTATTTTTTTTTTTTTTTTTTCATTCATCATCATTCGTCGTTATTAGGAAGAAGACAGAGTTTGGTTATTGGCCTGATAAAGGTGCCTTTCTGAGTCCTGATTTCAGCAGCCCTCACTTTGTCATCACGTCCTGGTAAGACTTTGATTATTCTGGCCAAAGGCCATTTTAAGGGGTAGCTTGGCTCATCGGCCAGAAGAACTAGATCTCCAACTTTCAAATTTCGTTGTGCATCAAGCCATTTAGTTCTTTTTTGCAGATAAGAAGTATACTCTATCACCCATCTCTTCCAGAAACTCTGTTTGATCTGTAAACATTTGTTCCAACGATTTAACCGATTTTCTGGAACGGTGGTAATGTCTTTATCCGGTAACGAGGTCAAAGGTGCACCTATAAGGAAGTGACCTGGCGTCAGGGGCAAAAGATCTGTTGGATCATTACTTAAGGGACAAATTGGCCGGGAGTTCATAATTGCCTCTATTTCCGTTAGAACTGTGCTGAACTCTTCAAAGGTTAACACCGATTCGCCGACCACTCGAATTATGTGATATTTTGCTACTTTCACAGCAGCCTCCCACATGCCACCCCAATGAGGACTTCGCGCTGGTATAAATTTCCAAATAATCTCATTTCCGCTCAAAAAGTCTGCGAGGGGATTTGCATTTTCATTATTTGATAATCTGAATATTTCTTTGATTTTGTTAGATGCACCCTGGAAATTTGTGCCATTGTCAGACATTATTATTGAAGGCCTGCCCCTACGGCCTATAAACCGCCTTAGTGAAAACAAAAAATCGTCTGTGGTAAGACTGGAAACAAGTTCCAAATGAACAGCCCTGGTGGTCATGCATACGAAAACTGCCATGTATGACTTTAATATTTTGTTAGAACGGACTTTGGAAGGCTTGAGCGAGAACGGTCCACCGAAATCAACTCCGACATTGAAGAATGGTCTTGAAACGGACAGTCTTTCCTTTGGCAAATCTGCCATAATTTGAGTTGCAGGTTGTGCCCTGAATCTAAAACAAGTATTGCATTTTTTTATAACGCTCTTAACCTCTCGCAAGCCATCAATCGGCCAATACTTTAATCGGACGTTTGCTAGCACATTTTGTGCACCAGCGTGATAAAGTCTCCAATGCTCCTTTTTTATGTAAAGTCGAACCACATCACTCTTCGAAGGAAGCAGTATGGGATGTTTATGCTCATAAACTATGTCCGCATTAAACAAACGCCCACCTACTCTTAGTATTTCCGATTCGTCCAATATGGGTTTCAGGGGCCTTATCGCTTTGTTTTTAGAAATTTGACCGGAATGTTTTAATTCTTTAATTTCTTGGGAAAAGTACTTATTTTGGACTGTTTTCATAATAAAGGTTTCTGAGTTTCGTAACTCGTTTAGAGATATACAGTCAGTCTTTCTGGCACGAGGATTTTTAAAATTGTGACTGCCCTAAAACAGTAAGCGATAACTCGCTGCATTCTACAAAAAGAAGAAAACGTTTTAAAATATTCATAACATTCAAAAGTTACCTCAGTGTTTAAATGAACTGCTGAAGATTTCCTTTCTTCGGGAATATCAGTAATCTTGTCAAGAAAATCAAAATTGGAAAAGTCAATATCAGTGTTGTGTAATTCTCTTGGCCCTTGCCACCATAAATTTGAGGCTTTGAGCTCAAGTGGCGTGCTGCCACGTGACAAAATATCTGCTGGGTTATCTGCAGACTTGATATGATGCCAACAATATTCCTTTGTCAGTTTTTGAATTTCAGCGACTCTGTTCGCAACAAAAACCGACCAACGAGATGGATCTGCCTTTATCCATGACAGGACAATTTCTGAGTCAGTCCATAGATGTACAGAATTTATTTGAAACAACTTTTGAAATATTATTATAATCTTGTTGACAAGTTTGGCCATTAACTGTGCACCGCACAGTTCTAATCTTGGTAAGGTTACCAGTTTGAGAGGGGCTATTCTACTTTTGGAAGTTATGAGGTTGCATGATATTTGATTGTCTTTATAGATTGTTCGAAGATACAAGCAGGCGCCATAACACTTAATACTGGCATCGGAGAAAGCATGAAGCTCTATTTTGGCAATATTACATTGAGCTTGCGAAAATAAGTTACGATTGATTTTTAGATGTCGTAGTTCTGGAATACATTTAAGGAATGATTCCCATTGTTTCGTTAATAAGGGACTCAACTGTTCGTCCCAGTCCAGTTTGTCGATCCAAATAGATTGCATCAGAATTTTGGCTACAACAATAAAGGGATTTATCAATCCGATAGGGTCGAAAATTTGTGCGATTATGGATAAAACTTTTCTTTTAGTCATCTTCATGTGAAGTGGTTCCTTAGGGAGATTTATCATGAATATGTCATAGGTAGGTTCCCATGAAAGACCAAGAACCTTATTGGAATTATTTTCTGAAGATATTACATAAGTGGATTGATCATTAAAGCGGGAAATAACATGTAAGAATTCTTGTGAATTCGAAGACCATTTATGTAAACTCATATTTGCGGATTTTAATAAGTCAGTGAGCTGCTTGTGAGCGTCGTGAAGCTCTTCTAGAGAATTACAGCCATAAAGAACGTCATCTACATAGCATTGGTTAAGTAAAGCGTCAGAACCAAGTGGGAATTTTGTTATATTAGTTTGAGCTAGTTCAATTAGGCATCTAGTGCTTAAATATGGAGCACTATTGGTTCCATATGTCACCGTTTGAAGCTCTAGACACTTTAGGTCTTCGTTAGGATTATCCCGCCAAAGAATATTCTGCAAAAAGGTCTGGCATGGATTAACCCTAATTTGCCTAAACATCTTTTCAATGTCAGCAATGAAAACGTACTCGAAGGTCCTAAATCGACACAAAATATTATAAAGATCAGGCTGCACTGTGAAACCTTTAAACATTAAGTCATTTAAAGAATAATTACTTGTAGTCTTCATTGATGCATCGAACACCACGCGAAGCTTTGTTGTTAAGCTGTCTTCACGTATGACGGCGTGGTGTGGCAAGAAATATTTTAATTCGGAATTTTCAGTTTCAGTAACTAAAGGAAGGATTTTAGCGTGACCTAAAGAAATGTACTCTTCAATAAACTCTTTGTACTGAACATATAAATTTTTATTTTTATGTAACTTGTTTTCAAGGGCCACAAACCGTTTAAGGGCCATAGGGAAAGATTCACCTAGTTTTAGGTGTTCTGTAGGAGTCTTCAAAGGCAAATCGACCTGAAATTTGCCGTCATTTAATCTACAGATAGTTTTTTTAAATATTTTTTCAGTCAATTCGTCTTCTTTTGATAGAGGAACTTCGCAAGGAAGTTCTTCAATATACCAGAATTTTTCAATGAGTTTGTCAACTTGATCTTGAGGATCATTTTCAAAATTCAATGTAGTAGCAACGGTAGTAGTGAACAGAGAAACAGGACTAGAATCTTGAGTATCAGTATCTAGAGGGTCAGCCATTGTGACAGAGTGTGCAGAATTTCTTAAAATTGGAACATTCCCGGACACAGTCCATCCAAGGAAAGTATTAATTAGAACAGGGTTCCCCTTTCCTAATCTTTTAAATCCATTGCATAAGAGTTCGCAATAAACGTCCATGCCCAAAAGAATATCGATAGGCTGGCTTTCGAAGAACCTAGGATCTGCAAGTGCGATTTCGGTGGGTAATTTCAGGGTATTTATTTTTAAGTTAATTCTTGGTAAATTACACGTAATATTTTTAAGAACGATACAGGAAACAGAAAATGTTTTTTGGCTCGACCAAGTAGAGTGAAGCGTTAAATCTACCATTTTGTGGGAGTGGGTGACTTTTCCAGAAACACCTGAAATTTGCATATTTCTTTTAAAAACCTTGCAACCAAGGTCTTCAACTAATTTTTCTGTAATAATTGAGCTTTGGCTTCCATTGTCTAAAAGAGCTCTAGCAATAATTTCTTGTCCTGTTTCAGAATAAAGTTTAACTTGTGCTGTAGCCAAAAGAACTTCATTATTTGCTACGTTGACTGTTGAATATGAGTTCGTATTAGTGACAATATTTGAATTCAAATCATCAGAGCCATCAATCGAGTTGTCAGATTGAATCATGGGCTGAGTATCTTCTGAATTGTTACGAAGTTGTGAGGTTGAATTTGAATTATTATCAATAGTTCGATAATTTGTTTTTGGCGAGGAAGTTGATGAGTTTCCTTGAGGAGGATTTAAATGCTGGAATTGATTGAAGTTTGTTTGGATATTATTTGCATTTTGGAGCCTATTTGTTTGCTGACGTGGTTGATAATCTGGGTTATGAAGCATTGTATGATGCTTTTTATTACAAAGCATACAAGTTCTTTCTGAGTTGCAATTTTCGTAAGAATGTGCAGATGATAGGCAATTTGTGCAAAACTTGTTGTCTTTAATAAATAAAAATCTCTGTATAACTGGTAAATTTTTGAATTTTTCGCATTGTAAAATACGATGGTTATTTAAACTGCAATAATTGCATCTAATATTAATAACCTGCCTATTTGCTGGCAATTGAGATGAAGAAGTATTGGAATGATGAACAACCCTTGGATGAGTATATGATTTAGAATAAGCTGGTTTTGGCGAGTTAGCAGCCACAGTTTCCATGACTGAACATCTTTTATCTAAAAAATTTAAAAAATCAGTAAGTGTGGGAAGTTCTTTCGGATCTCTTTCACTTTCAAAGGATTTAATTGTGTTAAAGTCCAAATTTTGTAAGTACAGGTGGATAAGCATTAAATCAGCCCATTTTTCCTTTGAAATATTAAGATTTATTAGAGACTGGATACCCTGTCGCTTCTGTGTGATAAATTTACGTACTTCCGGCGCGGAATATTTAGACATATTCGGAATGTCTAATAAATTTTTAATATGTGAGTTTACAATTCGAAAATTATTAGAATATCTGTCTTTCAATGTGTCAATCGCTATTTGAAAACTATCCCTTGTCAAAGGAAGGCTATCAATGAGCTCCAAGGGCTCATCCTTCAAGTAGGACTTCAAGTAAATCAACTTCTGAACATTGGTAAGAGACAAATTAGTAATAAATAAGTTTTCAAATAAATCATGGAAAGCATTCCATTCAGTAAATGTTCCATCGAAAGGTTTAACTGAAATATCAGGTAACTTTGCACTGCTTGATGCCATTTGTGAACCAGATGCCTGGTAGGGTGTTACACCTTTAAGAGTGTCAATCTCTCTCTGTAACCCTGCTAACACTATACAATACTTCTCCTCGAAAACGTCACAATCTTGTTGAAGAGAACCATCACCCAATAATTCAATTTGCTCCAATACGAGCTCATATTTTGTATAAGAAGCTTGCAAACTTTGTTCCTTTATTTGAAACTGATAAATGTCTGTTAAAGTTCCTTGATTCGTGTTTAACCAATTGGAAATTTTGGTGATGCTTCTCTTGAGAGGAGATAATTTCTTTTTGAGATCCTCCATTTTGAAATATAAACAATAAATCTCAGTACTTAAAGGTTGAAAAAAGTTATTAAGGGAATGTCAAAATAAATAGGTATCACTTTTTCTGGAAAAACATAGAATACTGCAATGTTCTGAGCAACCGTAACCTGATAAGCGCACTGTTAAGTTCTTACCAATACAATGTTAAATTAAACTACACTCGATTGTAGAAAAAAAAATGTTTATAAATCACTTTTATAATGCCTTGATAGGCTTCAAATTTTTATTTCAAAAGCAGACTTTTACAGAAAACAGTTCTAAATCTTAGAAAACCCAGTATATACCATCCGGCTCGAAGGACCAACATGTCCAAATCCAAACAGGGTTTAAATTGAGGACAGCAAGCCAGAAACTTTTTTCTTCCTGACTGAATGAGGACTTGTAAAAATTTAGACCATCTGGCCCTGGGCTTCAAAGAAATAAAACACTCTGCTTTCAAGAACAACGTAATTAATAATATTCAATAAACAAATCAAGATAATCAATATTCAACGCAAACTTTTATAAAAATAAAAGAAAAGCTTATTCTATAAATCAAGCACACACATCTCTTTCATACAAAATAAACAATAATGTAAATACAAAGTGAAACAAGTTAGGAAATAGTCTCACAAATAATATTTTTTGCTCAACAGATGAACAATAAGCATTTGGTTTTATAAAAAAAAACACAAAAGAGTTTCCTTTGTCCTTTGACCCTTACAAGTCACATCAAGCAACACTCTACAATAATAATCTGTCACAGTACCTTGTCCTTTTTTGTTGGTTCCAAAAAAAAGGTTTATACCTCCGTTGTCTCCAATTTCAACTTTGAAGTGCTTCTGTACTACTGAAAGGATGCTTCGATATAGGCTTAGATCGATTAGCCAACACAGAAACCAGCAGCGGAATATTCTTCAAATATCGATTGACATTTTATAGCTTACACGAATTGAAAAACTTTAGGTTTGTCTATAACGAGGTCTATTAACTGGGAATTATTAATTTATAGGACGCGGGACGAGACCAATACGTCACTAATTAGCTGGGGATTATTAATTAATCAATAAGACGCGGTACGGGACCAATGCGTCACTAATAAACAGATTGAACAGAAATTATTTCAAGACGCCGTGGAATTGGGCCGCACACGTACGTCACTTGAAATTTAAAGATTTTTTTATCTGTCGCCTGGTTGAGATACGTATTCGCACTGATCCCTTATTCTACATTTCTCTGCTGTGTGCCATCAAGTACCACCCTTGTCCCAGCCAACGCCAAGCAAAACAATCCCCGCTCACGTCGCGGACCCCGCATTACCCTAGATACTCCGTCTCCGAATTCCTCAAAACAAAACTTGTCTAGACCTGAGTTTGTATAAAAAAAGAAAAGGAAGGTTTGGCCAGATTTTAAAAGAAGAAAAATATTTACTAAAATAGAGGTAAACCACAAAAGAAAATAATAAAGTTGCGTTGTTCGCAACACTACGATTATCGCGATTACATCATTTCACTAGATTCTAGATTAAATCTCAAAAATATATATCTATTCATATCTAATTATTAAAAAATTAAAGTTCTGTTTATGTTATTTTCAGATTTTTCTTCAAGAGAAGTCGAAGTCAAGGCAGACTATGTGATATTAAAAGACTTAAGATTCTTAGAAAAATACAAATCATCTGATAACAGTAGAGGCGTGGTCAATGAAGCCTATGAACAACAGGAATCTTATAATCCTTACATTTATGGTACTATTCCTCCATTAGTGGAAGCCTATAAGAAACAAGAACCTTATAATCCTACTTTTTATTGAAAGCCCTCTAAAACAAGACTTGGATGATTCTACTGAAGTAAATTCGACAGTGTTTTAATACAACTAGGAGAGGCTGATATCGTACAGGGTGTATCAAACTGAATACTTGAATGTACTTTGAAACTATACATATAAACAGTAAGTGATCATCAAATTTGGGACACCCGGTATAATATTTTCGCGAAAAAAGTTGCCTAAAATACTCTTTTTATGAAAAAAAATATATATATATTTTTTTTACCTATGTATTGATTAGCTTTGTTTGGAAAAGAATCAATGGGGCCAGTAATATTACAAACGTAGTTAGACTACCAATAATCTGTTACAAGTAATTTTAGTTGTGGGTATGTGATTTTTGTATCTTTAGCAACTTTATTTGTTCCTTATAGTTTTTTTATGTATATAAATTATATTTTAACAATAATTTTTTTTTTCATTATTTAAAAGGTGTTGAAACATATAGACATTGGAAATTATAGTGAATTTCCAAGGACGTACATTGTCTACGCACACACATTTATCCCTTATCCTTCATCATCATAATATTATTGAGTGGTCTCGAGAAAATCGAAAAAGGACAATTGAAACGATTGAAACACTTGATATCGTTTATTTATGTTTGAAAAATTCCAATTGCAAAACTATGCACGTTATTGGCCAACAAATAATCAAATTGAAGAAAAGTACCAAATACTTGGTTATAGACAATGATTACATTAGTTTCAGCAGGATACTTATAAATTATCTGATAAATGCAAAATAGTCAACAATCAATTGTCTTATTATACATAAACCATATTTCTAAATGAAAGTTGACAAATGATAATTGCGTGTATTAATTGGCTAATAGATATCGAACAATGTAATCAAGGTTTAATTATTGTTAAATACATATAAGGGGAGTCCCATTTCGATGCTATTTTTTGTACAGGCAGGTATTTCTCTCAAGTTGAGGTGCATTCGCTTATCTGAAATGGAACATCAAGTGCCTACATGTTAGTAGGTAGGTACTACTACTACTACTAGGAAACGGTCATTGTAGGAAACTTACCATTAAAAAGGTATATCTAGTTACGTACAGGGTTGCTCTGTTAGAAGTTTGGGCGAGTTGATAATGTTCTGGTTCTGCAGTGAGCTGGGCATATTTTGCGACCGGTGTGAAGTTGGTGGCAAAAGATAGTAGCCAAATTTTCCGAAGATACCCGAACGCCCAGTGGCGTCGGGTCATATTTTAATCGACAGAAATTGTATTTTACCTCACTTTGACTTAGTTATATAAAATTCTACTACAGTTACATATCAGCGAAAAACAACCCATATTCTTAGGGAAATTATATCAAGGGGTATAGGAGAGGGATTTTTTTTAATGTTATTTTGTTTTTAGAAATATCTCGAAATCTGCTCGTTTCTACAGATTTATATTTGAACCACAGTTAACTTAGGTACTAATTCAATTTTAAAAAAATATTTCGTCCCCAGCAACCCGGAACAAGGGGTGCAACTGGAGGTTGGAAGCATATTTTTTGAATTATTATGAAATATCTCGAAATCTGCTCGTTTCTACAGATTTATATTTGAACCACAGTTAACTTAGGTACTAATTCAATTTTAAAAAAATATTTCATCCCCAGCAACCCGGGACAAGGGGTGCTACTGAGGGTTGCAGCATATTTTTTGAAATATTTCAAAATCTGCTCGTTTCTACAGATTTATATTTGAACCACAGTTAACTTAGGTACTTATTCAATTTTAAAAAAATATTTCATCCCCAGCAACCCGGGACAAGGGGTGCAACTGGAGGTTGGAAGCATATTTTTTGAATTATTATGAAATATCTCGAAATCTGCTCGTTTCTACAGATTTATATTTGAACCACAATTAACTTAGGTACTAATTAAATTTTAAAAAAATATTTCATCCCCAGCAACCCGGGACAAGGGGTGCTACTGAGGGTTGGGAGCATATTTTTTGAAATATCTCAAAATCTGCTCGTTTCTACAGATTTATATTTGAACCACAGTTAACTTAGGTACTAATTCAATTTTAAAAAAATATTTCATCCCCAGCAACCCGGGGCAAGGGGTGCAACTGGAGGTTGGAAGCATATTTTTTGAATTATTTTGAAATATCTCGAAATCTGCTCGTTTCTACAGATTTATATTTGAACCACAGTTAACTTAGGTACTAATTCAATTTTAAAAAAATATTTCATCCCCAGCAACCCGGGACAAGGGGTGCTACTGAGGGTTGGGAGCATATTTTTTGAAATATCTCAAAATCTGCTCGTTTCTACAGATTTATATTTGAACCACAGTTAACTTAGGTACTAATTTAATTTAAAAAAAATATTTCATCCCCAGCAACCCGGAACAAGGGGTGCAACTGGAGGTTGGAAGCATATTTTTTGAATTATTTTGAAATATCTCGAAATCTGCTCGTTTCTACAGATTTATATTTGAACCACAGTTAACTTAGGTACTAATTCAATTTTAAAAAAATATTTCATCCCCAGCAACCCGGGGCAAGGGGTGCAACTGGAGGTTGGAAGCATATTTTTTGAATTATTATGAAATATCTCGAAATCTGCTCGTTTCTACAGATTTATATTTGAACCACAATTAACTTAGGTACTAATTAAATTTTAAAAAAATATTTCATCCCCAGCAACCCGGGACAAGGGGTGCTACTGAGGGTTGGGAGCATATTTTTTGAAATATCTCAAAATCTGCTCGTTTCTACAGATTTATATTTGAACCACAGTTAACTTAGGTACTAATTCAATTTTAAAAAAATATTTCATCCCCAGCAACCCGGGGCAAGGGGTGCAACTGGAGGTTGGAAGCATATTTTTTGAATTATTTTGAAATATCTCGAAATCTGCTCGTTTCTACAGATTTATATTTGAACCACAGTTAACTTAGGTACTAATTCAATTTTAAAAAAATATTTCATCCCCAGCAACCCGGGACAAGGGGTGTTACTGAGGGTTGGAAGCATATTTTTTGAAATATCTCAAAATCTGCTCGTTTCTACAGATTTATATTTGAACCACAGTTAACTTAGGTACTTATTCAATTTTAAAAAAATATTTCATCCCCAGCAACCCGGGACAAGGGGTGCAACTGGAGGTTGGAAGCATATTTTTTGAATTATTATGAAATATCTCGAAATCTGCTCGTTTCTACAGATTTATATTTGAACCACAGTTAACTTAGGTTCTAATTCAATTTTAAAAAAATATTTCATCCCCAGCAACCCGGGACAAGGGGTGCAACTGGAGGCTGGAAGCATATTTTTTGAATTATTTTGAAATATCTCGAAATCTGCTCATTTCTACAAATTTATATTTGAACCACAGTTAACTTAGGTACATACTAATTCAATTTTAAAAAAATATTTCATCCCCAGCAACCCGGGGCAAGGGGTGTAACTGGAGGTTGGAAGCATATTTTTTGAATTATTTTGAAATACCTCGAAATCTGCTCGTTTCTACAGATTTATATTTGAACCACGGTTAACTTAGGTGAAGTTATTATAAAGGAAAGAGCAGAAATAATATATTGCTTCAGAAAATATTGTTAACATTTTGTGTTTCTTTGATTTAAAGAATGCCACTTCTTTAAATACGTTCAATTTAGAAGGTAAATGACGATTGACGAAATCGCGGTGAATTCAGCCTAGCACAGGACACAATTATTGGAAAATTAGAATAATTCAATTAGGTACCTACCTTATCAAATTGGAAAAAATAAATCTAATGTAACAAGGAACTAACAGAAACACATAGGCACATGGCACCTCTGTACTAGCATGGCAAAAAGCAACCAGTCTAGACTAGTCCGTCTAGACTAGAGGCATAGATACCAATAAAAAATATGTGAGACTTTCCGGTAATAATACGATAGCTTAATAATTTAGAGGGAAATTTAAAGAGGATTTTGATGGTTTTCAATTTAAAAGTTTTCCGATTCTGACTCTTTCAGCAATTCGATCTAAAATTTTAAGCGTAAAACTAGACTGTCAAATTCTTGAAAAATGTGAAGCAATCGAAAATTAAAACACGCTCCAATTATTATTTTGTTTTTTTTATATTTGTAAAAAAAGCGATTTCATCCTCTAGTGAGTCTAGTGCACATCTTATCCCGGGTTGCTGAGGGTAAGATATTTTTCAAAAATTGAATTAGTACTTAAGTTAACCGTGGTTCAAATATAAATCTGTAGAAACGAGCAGATTTCGAGATATTTCAAAATAATTCAAAAAATATGCTTCCAACCTCGAGTTGCACCCCTTGTCCCGGGTTGCTGGGGATGAAATATTTTTTTAAAATTGAATTAGTACCTAAGTTAACTGTGGTTCAAATATAAATCTGTAGAAACGAGCAGATTTTGAGATATTTCAAAAAATATGCTTCCAACCCTCAGTAGCACCCCTTGTCCCGGGTTGCTGGGGATGAAATATTTTTTTAAAATTGAATTAGTACCTAAGTTAATTGTGGTTCAAATATAAATCTGTAGAAACGAGCAGATTTCGAGATATTTCAAAATAATTCAAAAAATATGCTTCCAACCTCGAGTTGCACCCCTTGTCCCGGGTTGCTGGGGATGAAATATTTGTTTTAAAATTGAATTAGTACCTAAGTTAACTGTGGTTCAAATATAAATCTGTAGAAACGAGCAGATTTTGAGATATTTCAAAAAATATGCTCCCAACTCTCAGTAGCACCCCTTGTCCCGGGTTGCTGGGGATGAAATATTTTTTTAAAATTGAATTAGTACCTAAGTTAATTGTGGTTCAAATATAAATCTGTAGAAACGAGCAGATTTCGAGATATTTCAAAATAATTCAAAAAATATGCTTCCAACCTCGAGTTGCACCCCTTGTCCCGGGTTGCTGGGGATGAAATATTTGTTTTAAAATTGAATTAGTACCTAAGTTAACTGTGGTTCAAATATAAATCTGTAGAAACGAGCAGATTTCGAGATATTTCAAAATAATTCAAAAAATATGCTTCCAACCTCCAGTTGCACCCCTTGTCCCGGGTTGCTGGGGATGAAATATTTTTTTAAAATTGAATTAGTACCTAAGTTAACTGTGGTTCAAATATAAATCTGTAGTAACGAGCAGATTTCGAGATATTTCAAAAAATATGCTTCCAACCCTCAGTAGCACCCCTTGTCCCGGGTTGCTGGGGTGAAATATTTTTTTAAAATTGAATCAGCACCTAAGTTAACTGTGGTTCAAATTTAAATCTGTAGAAACGAGCAGATTTTGAGATATTTCAAAAAATATGCTTCCAACCCTCAGTAGCACCCCTTGTCCCGGGTTGCTGGGGTGAAATTTTTTTTTAAAATTGAATCAGCACCTAAGTTAACTGTGGTTCAAATATAAATCTGTAGAAACGAGCAGATTTCGAGATATTTCGAAAAATATGCTTCCAACCCTCAGTAGCACCCCCTGTCCCGGGTTGCTGAGGTGAAATATTTTTTTAAAATTGAATCAGCACCTAAGTTAACTGTGGTTCAAATATAAATCTGTAGAAACGAGCAGATTTCGAGATATTTCAAAAAACAAAATAACATTAAAAAAAAATCCTCTCCTATACCCCTTGATATAATTTCCCTAAGAATATGGGTTGTTTTTCGCTGATATGTAACTGTAGTAGAATTTTATATAACTAAGTCAAGTGAGGTAAAATACAATTTCTGTCGATTAAAATATGACCCGACGCCACTGGGCGTTCGGGTATCTTCGGAAAATTTGGCTACTATCTTTTGCCACCAACTTCACATCGGTTATTTTGCGTTGATTCTAAAGGCTAGGTATGCTGCAGGTCTGTAGACGAGTGTCATACTCAAGGTTCTGGTAAGGAAATCTCAGTTTGTAGAGGTATTTGGCAAATTTATTTTGCACGCCTTCTATCCTTCAAATGTTGCATACGTGACTTGGGTCCATTTTGGGCTGCAGTATTCAAGTGTGGATCGAATGAGACTGTAATATAGACAGATGGACTTCGTATATGTCTCTGGTGTTTCGTTTGATGGAACCAAAAAATTTCAAGTCGTTAGCGTAAAGTAAGCAGAGGGATGATTGGAAACATTGGATGACGTATTTTATGAAAAGAACAAACAGAATCGGTCCGATGTGCGATTCCTGAGGGATGAAACTATGAACTCGTGGGATACTGCACCGCACACACCAACTCTTTGACATCTTTCCGTTGTACGATTCTATACATTATAAGAAACGTGCACCGAAACTCACATCTGAGAGTTTTTAGTAACAACTTATGGAACACACTATCAAAGGCCTCTAAAATTTCCGTGAAAATCACATCTACCTTTTTTCCTGATTCCAATGTATTCTTTAGGAACTGTTGGTAGACAGGAAGATTTGTAGCAGTGGTCAGTGGATTTTCCCTCGCAGAAACTGTGCTGTTCGTCTGTTAGAATGGATTCCCTAATTTTAGGACTGTGCGATAGTAGAGATATGCCTCTATGATTATTAACATCAGTACTATTTGCTGATTTGTCGTCAGGGAAAAGTGTTGAGATTTTTCAACTTCTGGGAAAAAATCGAAAGAAAGTTGGAAAATAATGCTTCAGAGGCTTATGATGTGCAACCAGCCTTTAAGTAACACGTCGAGATCCAGAATTTCTCTCTGTATTTCCTCGACCGTGAAGAGATACCTATATATTCCAAAAGGGACTTTGAGCTCAACATCCGCGTAGTCAAAGTAACAATTCTTGAACTGTGTGGCAATGAGTTCGGCAATCTGTTGAGGGTTCGAAGAACGGATATTGTTAGAAAGCATCTGATTCGGCAAGCCTGCATCTCTCTTCAAAGATCTTATAAACGACTGGAAGTGTTTCACATTTGACTGAATTAAAGGCTGAGGTTTGGTAACATGCAATAGATAGCACATGTCACTATCGTACTTTATGTCTTCCCGGGCTTCAGAGAAAGCTTCATAGTTCGTTTGCCGTCTTGATCTTCTATACTTCTTATAGAATCGATTTCTATGTGCAATTAACTTTTTCAGCTCAGAGTTGAACCAATTGGGATATTTGCCGATCCTGATTATTTTTTTGGGAACATATTGATTAATTCCTTACAGTATTACTTCGTACAAACTAGCGACCGCTTCGTTAGAGTCACTATTACTTGAACACGGTCCACAGATTCCATTCAATACTGTTGAAGTAATTGTTCAATTCTATTATAGTTCGCTTGTTTAAATAGGTAGATAGTAGTAGGATTTTCGGCTTTTAACAAGTTCGTTGCTTTTCCTGGTAGAATATAGATTATTTTCTCCATTTTTTATAAATCTATCTTTGTTTTTATATACATATATCGCACACTTATATATATAGATGGACGGAAGAGTAAGTAGTTTTTGGTCCTTGAAGGTTGGACTGCAGCTTTCCTGTGGTTTAAGGCCATATATTAACCTTACTATCCGCTTTTGGATGATGAATACTCTACCCACGCCAACAGCTTGTCCCCATAGAATGATATTATAAGACATGTGATGGTAGGCTAGGGCATAGTAAGCTGATAATAGCGCGTGTCTTTCGACGACTTGTCTAAGCTTGAGTAGGGCAAAATAGGCGGAATTGAGTTTGGAGCATACATGATCCACTTGAGTGTGCCATTGAAGTTGTTTGTCAAGATAAGTTCCTAGAAATTTTACAACTTCTTCGGTTTCCTTGAGCTCAATTTTCGGTTTGGAGTTATAAAAATGTATGGTTACTGTTTTTGAGTTGTTGAGAATAAGCTTATTACTAAAACACCAGGAACTCATATGGTCACAAATTTCATCCAACTTCTTCATCGCTTCTTTTTTGTTATCAGCCGATATAGCTGCAGTTGTATCATCCGCAAACTTAATTGTAAGGCCAGGTAGTTTTAGGTCATTGATGAAGAGCAGAAAAATCAGCGGCGCCAGCACTGAGCCCTGGGGTGCTCCAATATTAACAGAGTGAGTGTCAGACAGATCTTCTCCCAGTCTCACCTGTATTTTTCGCTCTGATAGGAAGGACATTATTAAAGAGAGTGCTTTACCTCGAATTCCAATGGATTCCAATTTTAACCTGACAAAAGCTAAGTCGAGAGAGTCAAATGCTCTGGACAGGTCAAAAAACAATCCAATTACGATTCTGTTTTGTTCCAGTTGTGCGTGGATGTACTCAATAAACTCGTACGCAGCAGTTTCCGTCGATCTTCCAGATCTAAATCCATGTTGTGATGCATCCAAGATTTCAAATCTTTCTAAGAAGTGGGTTATTCTACTGGGTAGTACCTTTTCAAATATTTTTGAAAATACGGATAATATGGATATCGGTCGATAGTTTTCGATATCCGTTGACAGGCCTTTTTTGAAAACAGGAACTACGGTAGCTAGTTTTAAGCTGGATGGAAATACTCCCTCAGAGATTGATTTATTCACTAGTACTTCTAAGGGGTGAGACAACTCAGGACAGACCCTCTTTACCACACTGGTATTTATTCCATCAGGGCCACAACTTGTTTTGTTTTTGAGACCTATGATGATGTCGGCAATTTCTGTTGGAGTCACTGGATGGAGGAAGACGGTGTTTTCGACCAGATGCGAGGTGGTTGGAAATGATTCATATACTGTTACAAATGACCTGTAAGTCAACTCAGGGGAACTTGGAGCGTTGTATGTTGATCCGATCACCGTCTCACAACCGTGACAGATATAGTGGATCCATATATTTGCTCAAATGCAGTAGTTTGCAGTAGGTATAATCGAAGACTGACAGTTGCTGTTGTGAGACCCCAAATTCAGAAACTTGGCAAGATGTTAAATTGGCGAGCGGTGAAGTTTCTGAATGGAGACACAGTTTAAAATGGGTCCTACTTGCGGGTGAAAAGTAAAACACAGAAATATTGTAGTCAATTAAAATAAAGTTTATTTTATTAAAATAAATAATGCTAGTTATTCAATAACAGGCGTCGGTAATAAATAATCTTACAATAAAATTGTTAGATTTCTAATAAGCATCAATTAGCTGTTAAGGCAAATTTATATGATACCAAGTAGGTAAAAATTTTTATTTACAGTTTGTCTCTTGCCTTCACAATTTCTGGCTGAACATAAAAAAACTCTACTTACATTTAACAATAATATATTTAGTGCTGGCCACCTAATTATAGTCTATCGATAGTCAAATGAGACAGTAAAAAAAATAATATTCCTTTGGCTGTCGGCGTTTTCTTTATGAAGCACCGGCGGAGTAAGGGAAATTTATTAAAACAGTTTTATTTAAAATAAAACATGAGGCACGATATAACTCAAATAGGAATCAAATTTATAAAAACTATCTACTGCACTGTCTTTCCAGACGAAACTGATTCGCAAACGGCGGCCGCTACAAAGAAATATGCCGCCAAAGAAGCCGCCTCTTCAAAGAAATACGCCGCTAAAAATTCTAACCAATAAGATATTCTTGGAGTCAACGTTGACTGTATAAAACAACCAATAAGATGCGTTGTTCGTAAGTGGATTCGCGTCCAATGTATACGGGCACGCTCAATATATTTTTCCTAATAATAGTATAATAATTTTAATGGGCAATACGATAATTTGGGGATACCCCAATTTTTGCCTTGTCTCATTTGAGAAACGATAGACTATACATGGAAATCTCATTGGTCGAAGGAATTTACTGTAATTATGAACACTTAATAAAAAAGTCGAATATTTTCGAGCTGTTATATCACGTCGTGCTTCTTCTCTCGATTAATTCGACAACTCTTTCACGCCGTAGTTCTGACTTTCTGGACACAGGTCTCTCGATTCTCGATTACTACTTGTTTCTTGATTACTCAACCGACATTGGTATTTCACGCCGTAGTTCTGTCCGTTCATTCGCTCTTTCTCGAACACTCTTTTCTCGATCACTGATTTTTTCCTGCCAAAGTTGCCTTTTTATATCATTGGTCCCTCCATTGTCTTGAATTTCTTTATTTTTTTCTGACCTCGATTTTTCGTTGTTGAATCATCCGATCAATTAGTGCATTTGGTCCCCTTTTAATTAATTATCAAGGGCGTCGCTAAGTGGTTTGTTAAGTGGGTATCATCATATAGGTTCGTGCATGTTCTATTGATCCTTTTAGAAATTTTCCGGCTCCTTTGGAATGTTAATTGTTGAAAGCACTTAAAAAAAAAGGTCCATGAACTTTTGCTTTATTCACATTCCAATGTATTAGTCAATATAGGGTATCGGCTTTCAATAATTTCTGGATATCCATGTTCAGATAAATTTTAATTGAAGTTTTTGGTTGTGCTGTCTAAATGATGATCTTTCCTGGGATGGTTGTTTGGTAAGTCCTTATTATTCTTGATTAAAATTTCTGTAGTCACTACACTAGAAACCGCAAAATATATCGGGAATGAAGGTATACCTACGCCTTCCTTAGCAGTTTCAAAAAATCCAGCATCCAGCTGTATACATAGTCGACGAGATAATAGTGTGTCTAGAAGTCTAGAGTACGCGAATATGGCTAGTTGCTTCGAAGATCAGCTGCAAATCAAAGAAATGTAAGCCCTTCCCAGATACTGGTTGGTACATGTGCTAAATAATGGAACTCTAAGTGTGTCAGTGAGCAGAAGTACCAGGATTACAAACAACAACATTCTAGAATTGGAACGAGCCGTTTATGAAGATTGCGTAAAACGTTTGGAGACATTAGTTGAGCAAATGCCTGATAATTAAAACTTTCCCGGATTGTTACGTGACTCCTGAAGCTTTGTTTAAGGAATATACCCCTTCTGCCCTTATAAACGGGCCTTGTTTGTAGTGGTCTCTCGTTGGTATAATATGTGCTTCAAAATGGTTTTCGAAAATGTGGATTAGACCCTCCCCGATTTCCCTTATAATTGCCCTATTTATTTTACTATGACCTCTTATTTTTGGTACTTGTCCCTTTACAAGTCTGTACTCTGTATGCGACTGATCGCTGCCTAAGGAATGAGAATCCAAAATCTAAATCATCAGAATCTCAGTAGAAGAGGGACCATCCAGCAGGGTGATTTACGCAATACCTTATCCACCACCAGGAAAACATATTCCAAACATGATTTTTCACATGTCGTGTTTCAATTGCAAAAGAAAAGGTCGCCGTACCGATGGATACTCTTCATATTGACCAAGGTCCATTTGTTGATTGTTGTCGTAGAGATATTCACCCAATTTACATTTTCAAAAGTGTTGAGCAACATGAAAAAGAAACCTGTAGTTAACTGTCTTAGCCAAATTATAGAAATGTTTGGAGTAACAATAAGACGGATAATAATATGTGATCGTAGTACTACTACTACTGCTTTTTTAAGCCAACTGCCTCTAAGGGCGGGTATTATAAAACTATTTTGACAGATAAGTAAAAGTTAACTTCTCGAATTATTATGAGAAGTAACGTCATTCCAGTAGTTAACTTTTAATTATTCATTACTGCTGTCTCAGAATCTGCTATTTAGCAGTTCTGACGCTGAATAGTTTCATCAAGTGTTTTTTTTTCAAGTATATATATTTTTTTAATTGTTCACAAATGACAGTGAGCCACTCTTCACGGGGACGCAAAGGTAGTCAAGTACGGGTACGACCAACTGTAAAACACGTGGAACTTTGAATGATATCATCCTTCATGACCCTGCTAATCGAGTTGGGAAACCTCATGATTATTTTTAGATGATGCGTTATATTGGTTGGGGTTACATGTTTTAAGGGCCTGTGCGAGGCGAGTAGGTAGAATGTTTCTCCTGGCAAGCGGAGTTTAGAATAAACGTTTGATGGTCAACTACGTGTTTCATTTGAGATTAACAATACAAATTTTCTAAGGCTTTTACATTAATATCTATTACAATAAAAAATATTACATATGTACAAATAAGTAATAATGTGAGATTATGACATCATATTGAACTATTTTACTATTATGGACCTAATAATACATTACAATAAGAAATAAACCTAGAATTAAAAAATGCGTATTGCGCCTTTATTCAATTAGATTTATCAGTTGTTTTAGAAAAATTATCTTTATTTACATTAGTGGAGATTCTAAATGCAAAATTGCATTTTTCCTAGCTGAACAATTTCAAATTTATTTATATGTATAAACAAAATATACAAATAGACCGTTAGATAGTGACATATTAAGGTGCCCCATTTTCGCATACAAGCCTCGAAGAGGGCTGAAAAGTACATCGATTTTGAGTAGGATGAAGGTATTTTCACGAGTGGCTCCTAGGGATAACATATGGAAAATTGGATTTTCCATAACAGAAATGAAAGACGTCCTGGTGCCCATATTTTCTCGCAAGCCGTGTTCACCATAAGAATAAATAATAAATCCTGGCTTCGTGAAAACAAAGAAGGGGGTGTTGCAGGTGGCTAAAGGTTTGAAATGAGGGCCTAATGTTGTAAGGAAAAATTGAGATTTTGGGCGATTTTTCCACACAAGCCCATCGGAAGGATGAAAATCTACAAAGCAAGAAAACATATTGGCTTGAGTGTCGCGAATGGAAAAGTACATTTTAGGGTAACATAAGTAAAATCGAATTTTGGCATATGTTATCCCCAGGAGCCACTCGTAAAAATACCTTCATCCTACTCAAAATCGATGTACTTTTCAACCCTCTTCGAGGCTTGTATGCGAAAATAGGGCACCTAAATATGTCACTATCTGACGGTCTAAAAGGTCAGGCTCATAGAGGTCAGGCTAGTATCACTTAAACAGTCATATTCTAAAATTTCTTACTTTATTAATATATGAAAAAAAAAAGTTCTATACATTAGTGTGAACTAAATAAGAAATCCCCATTCAATGGAAAATAATGTTATGATCGAATAAGAGATGAGATAATTAAATGTGATCTAACTGAAAACAATTTGACATTGCGACATAAAAATAAAATATATTATTTCTAGTTTAAAACTTTACAGATCAGTCTTCATTTGCGATAGGAAATTTTTTATCATTCAAGGATATATTTTCTGGTAAAATTACAGCACTAAATTCATGATTTAACGTTGAAAGGATCACCTAAAATAATGACTTTTAATTAATGAAAAAACAAATATTTTCTGACTTGCCTGTTGAGACAATAACTGCATACAAATTATACCACCTCCAGGTCCTGGTAAAGTCGCAATCTTTTCCCCTGTTAGAATATTAAAAACATAAACAAATCCATTGTAGCAGCCAACAAACAAAAAATTCTTGAAAAGTTTCAAACAACTTATACCTGGAGGCTGATCACTGTCATTGGCTGCAAACACTTGAAGCAAATTTCCTCGCTAAAATACAAAAATTATTTCCAGAAAAACTAAAAGTGGCATGCATACTTACATTAAAGTCATACACCAACACATTGTCATGTGCAGTGCCGCAATAAAGATATCCAGTCGCACCATTAAATTCCATTGAATACACTGTGGGCTTGTCAAAGGAAAAACTTCTCAAAAATAATCCAAACATGGCATCTCTTACAAAAACTTCAGCGCCTCGATGTCCCACAATCAACACTCTTCGAGCGCCTTCTTCAGTAGCTTTCAGTGAGAAAATTTCCAAATTTAAACTATACAATTCAAAGTCTACTTTGGATTTCTGAAAGGAAAAATAATATTGGTTCAAAATAAGTCCCAATCAAACATGTACAAAGTTTCAATACATATTAAAATATTTACTGAAACAAAATTAACCCATCAAAATAGAGTCTGAATAAGTTTCCTTACCTCTGACCAGTACCTTAACAAATTTCCATCCTTACAACCAATAAACACAAAACCCCATTTGGAATCCATACACCTTACTTGGTCTGAAACACCATCTTCCCCTAACTTTTCTTTAGTTTTCACGTCGTATATTCTCAGCACCATATCTAAACTGCCAACATACATCAATGTTCTTTGATTGTGTCCAGTACTATTAAAAGCAATACTAGTGATTGACTGATGGGTAACATCTATTGTGTGTTGGATAGTGCCATCTTTTTTACTGGCAAATATTACACTGCCAGATTTGGTACCCATAACTAGTTGATTATCTATTAGCTAAAAATATTCGAATTTAATACAACTATTAATTTTTATACAATATTTACCTCAATAACCGTAACTAATCCTTGCACTTTAGGAAGTTTTAATACTTCTGCCGAAGATTCTGTCTCACATTCAACTGCCTCTTGATTTGGGTTTATTTTCAACTGATTAATTTGATCTAATTTTTGAATTTTACAAGTCCGTGATTGCGATTGTTGAGTTTGCAGATCACTGTGAACATTTGTTCCTAATTTCCGTTTTTTGCCTACTCCGTTGTCTTCATCTGATGTGGCAATAATTACAACAGGCTGTATTGATTTCTCAGGACATTGACAATCCTTATTTTTGTAAGCAAGTGCTCGTATAAGCACATTTTTGTATTTGTTAAGGTGCTTGCAACATTCATCAATTAAATTTATATCTACCAAAATGGAATCAACATTTGAGTGTACTCGTTTCGATTCTGCTTCTACAATTTCTTTCAAAGTTGCTTCAACTTTATTAATTGAACTTTGATTTAAGTTATAGGTTTCTTCATTAAGTTCTATATTAGCAGTTTCCTCTATTGATAGTGGAGGACTTTCAATAGAATATTGATCTATCGATTCCTTATCTTTATTTTCAGCAGCAAGAAGAGTTTTAAGGTCACTAAATGAGTCCGAGATATCTTCATCTTCTATTTTAAATCCAGTCATGGGTTTTGGAACTTGAACAACTGATACATTTACAGAATTTACAGATTCTTCTTTTACTGGAATATCTGTTTCATAAGGTGGAAGATCTCCCATTAATTCTTCATTACCAGATATATGTTCTATGAATTCGCAATTAGGTGGAAGATCTTCCACTGACTCTTCTTTTATTGGAATTTCCTCATTAGATAGATCTTCCATCGATTTCTCTTTAACTGGAAGATCTTTCATAAAGTCCTCATTGAATACATTTTCCATTGATTCCTCTTTAACGGGAAGATCTTTCATGAAGTCCTCATTAGATACATTTTCCATCGATTTCTCTTCAACTGGAAGGTCTTTCAAAAAGTCCTCATTAGATACATTTTCCATTGACTTCTCTATAACTGGAAGATCTTCCAAAAATTCCTCATTAGGTAGATCTTCCATTAATTCCTCTTTAACTGGAAATTCGTTCATAATATATTCATCATTAGGTGGAAGTTTTTTCATTGATTCCGGACTACATGGAAAATCTTCATTACAAATTATTTCCTTTTTAATGAAAATGTCTGGTTCCCCTAATGCATCTTCATAAACTTCATTGCAGCTTTGATGCAGACCTTCATTAAAAAAACTCAAATCAATATTAAGAGTTCTTTCAAGTGTTCTTATTACATCCTCTGGTAGTTCTGTCATATTCAACAGTAAATCAGGATTAATGAAATTATTATCATCTTCAACTGGACTAGCTGATGACGATTTCATATCTCTAAGAATTCTAGACAATTCAAGCCTTTCATGTTGTTGCATTTGAGTAATAACTGTGTTTAAAGAAGAGCTGCTACTTGCATTTATGAAATTTATCATCTTGCTTTTGCCTAACTTTGTAAGATAGTTTCTAATTTTTTCATATATGTCTTTAGCTTTTACACTATTCTTCTTATTTTTGTTTGAAGACTTTCTTGTATCATTTGCAGAGACAACTTCAACAGTGTCATCAATAACTATTGTTTCAATAATGGGTTCTAGGTCTGGTTTAGATACAATGGGTTCGTTAGGACTAAGTAAATGCCTCATAATAAGTGCACTTTTTTGTTGTATCTTAAGAGACATGTATTCTTCACTACCCTCAATTGGAGACGCAGGTCTTGCTGGTTTACAACGTCTACTTTCTACAAAAGTCGGAGGTGGGCGTGCGTTTGGGTGGTTGTGACTTGGAATTCTATGATTTCGTTGGTATTGATTTCTGTAAGTGTAAGGTGACCTTAAAACAAAATTCAAGAATTAGTTTCCTGGTGGAAAAATCGCAAGATTGGACTAATTAAACACTTGATATAATTATAAATAAATAATAAAATTAATGCTGTTAGCTGGCATACAGAGCTAAAAAAAAGCAGTATTCCCAATTTTGAAAAGCCTAAAGAAAGATCCCACTGTGGTGGAAAAACGATTCTGGTTCTGGGTATAATCTTTCTGTGGTACTATAGAATGTTCAGGCATTAAGACATAAATGTGATGAACTTCACCTGTTAATGAAGAATGTAGGTTTTTCTGATCTTGCTTTGCTCACCGAGCATTGGCTTCGACCTGACGAGTGCTTTTCTGTTGATTAATATATGCCACTATCGATTTTCTGCAGAGAGAACTCTTTGCATGGTGGCTTCTTGATTTTTGTCAGGAGATCTGCCAGCGTTTCCAACAAATGAAAAAAATAGTGGCGAAGACTGAAGTTTTCTTTTTGTAAAATGGTTTCAATTTATTGTTAGTAATTAATTGTAATTGTAGCGTAAAGGTTTCGTCAAAAATTAGCTCTGAGAACTGGTGCGCCATTGGTTCCGGTAATTTCCTTTGGAGAAACTAATCTTTTTGCTGATGAATTTTCCATTACAAAAGAAGTTGAAGAATATCATGCCAAATCTGGCAAGGCAATGCAAGACATGTTTGAAGAACAAAAATACAATTATTTGACTGCCGATGAAGCAGAAAAAAAAAAACATCTATAGTTCTTGTGTAATTAGTAAATTGATGCTGAATAATTTTCACTTATTATTGTATTTCATTTCAATTTGCAAACACCAAATTTTAATTATTATTCACGGCCATAATATGGTTACTTCCAAACCAGACTGAAATCTTAAATTTTTCTTTTAAACATTTATTTATTTTGAAGCCTGGCCTTTGAGATTAATAAAAAATAGGCATAATATCAAAATTAGTACTCATAAATTAATAATTTGTTTTTCTTTTTTTTTTAAATTAATTATAATGTTAGATCAAGTTTATTTAAATAAATGATCCATTTATTTATAGTCAGTTATTTTCCAACTTTAACAGAGTTGCTTTATCACTAATTATGTATCCAATATCTGTAGTTTTAATTGGGTGTTTAATAATTTTTTATATGATATTTCTATGGAAAAACTGGAAATATGTAAAGTTTTCTTGGAAAGTTAACAGTTTCTTTTTGCCCGTCTTACCATTTATTGGGAACACTTATTTCGGTTTATTAACTGGCAAAAAAAGTAAGTGCCTACTTACTTATTTATTTATTTATTCATCAGCAAAAAAAAAAATACATTTATATTCTTTCCTTTCTTTTTTATCACTACATACATACTAATCAATAATTCAATACTAATACTCATACTAATACTAATTGCCAATGTCTCAGGTGCACAATGGTATTCAAAATACTGTGTGTGCACCCCTTACATTAATACTACAATATATTCAAGGTATATGTACATATTCAATTGTATATCAAATAATCATGCAAAATCGATTTCAAAAGTCTATACTCTACAATCCACAAAAAAAAAATATATATATACTCATATACCATTCAAAACAAAAGAATAAATCCTATCATTTTTGATCTATCCCTTTTTCAAACAACAAAATTAATACTAATATTACTCTCCAGAATCCAGTCCCTAATTTCCTTTTTAATCCTATTATATGGTCTTGCTCTCAGCCGCATTGGTAGACTATTATATATCTTTGGACCCACATAATAGATATGATTCTGACATACATTATGCCTGGGGTTTTGCAGCACCAAATTATTCTTAGCTGCACTTCTAGTTCCCAAATTATGAGATATTTCTTCTCTATAGTTTGGCATTTTTATCATAAATCTGACTAAGGATTTTATGTGAAGTTGATTTGGGCTTAAGATTCCACTTTCCCTATAAGTTAATTCTGTTGAATACCTTTTCTTTTTAAACAACATGATCTTAATTATCCATTTTTGTGCAATTTCAAGTTTTTTCATAATTGTTGATCCTGCGCCACCCCAGACCACCAGTCCATAGGTAATTATTGACTCCACCAATGCAAAATAAACTGACTTAAGTGTTTTCAAATTTAAAATATTTCTCAATTCATAAAATTTATAAATTATTTTTCTGATTTTGCCTGTTACATAGTTGATGTGATCTTTCCAATTAAAATTTTCATCAATGTATATTCCTAGATATTTAATACTTCTCTTCCTTTCAATAAACATATTACAATTACATTGGCCAGTTAAATCACATCCAGTATCATGAAGTTTGATACTTTGGAAATCCGGCAATGAACGCACGGAAAGAGAGAAAGTCACAAATTTAGTTTTCTCCACATTCAACGATAGCAAGCCATAGTCCAACCATTCTTTTATTTTTGACAACACAAGTTCAGCTTTCTCTCTAACTCTATCCCAACCATCTCCACTGACAACTCCCCTGCATCGTCAGCAAAGCAAAAAACTTCCCCACTTTCACTGGCAATAGATAATATCCCATTTATATAAACATTAAACAGCAGTGTAGAGAGCACTGTTCCCTGTGGCACACCAAATTCCACCTTCAGCTTCCCGCTTTCCTCTCCTAGAACTTGCGTACTTTGATGCCTTTGTAGATATGATCTAATTAGATCATTAGGGATCCCTCTTACCCCCATTTTTTCCAGCCTTTCAAGTAAAATTTGATGCGCCACAGTATCAAACGCCCTCCGCAAATCCAAAAATACCCCTATAACCCTTTTACCCTGATCCAAATGTTTCAATATTGTTCCTGTAAGTCCACATAATGCATTCTCCGTGCTCGAGTTCTCCCTGAAGGCAAATTGATTTTTGTGCAACAAATTATTCTTCTCAAGAAAAAACAATAGTTTATTTCTGAAGCATTTTTCAATTTCAATTTCTTATAGATGTAAATGTCCAGTTTAATTACATCCATAATCTTTTTTCAGTAAATCCAATTAGTTTGGCCGAAATAGGTCAAAAAATTGTTGGATTTCCAGTCAGTTTTTGGTTCGGACACCAATACAATTACGTCACGAGCGATTTAAATGATGCAAACATAATATTAAACCATCCCAAATGTTATGACAAAGCCGCGATTTATGATAGTTTAAAATATTTTTTTGGAGATGGACTTGTTTTGGCATCTTGTAAGGCAGACAATTCATTCAATCACTAATTTATTCACTCAACATTTAAGATGATATATGGAAACCAAACAGACGGCATTTTCTGAAAAGCTTCAAGCCTAAAATGCTCAAAACGTATTTTTCAAGCCAGTACAGGCAAAGTTGTAATCTAATTCAAGAACTTGAGCATCTAAAATGTCTTGAAAACATATATGAGTATTTCTCTCAATATTCTTTCACCAGTTTCTTTGGTAAGTAATTTATTTGTTTTATTCGAAAACATGTATTTTTGTCTAATAGTAAGCACCCTGGGGATTAGTGAAAACGAAATATTTGGCGACTTACGTCGTTTTGGTCAAATAGAGAGCAAGTAAGTTGATTTTAATTCTAATTTGATTAATTACAAGAAAAATATTTTATAGGTTTCAAGATTTATTGAATGGATTAATATTAAACCCATTTGTTTCACCTAAAATTTGGTGCAAATGGTTTCCAGCAGGAAAAGGAGTAGATAAATTTATCAATGACGGAATCCCCTATGTCGCGGAAATTATCAAGAGCAAAAAGAAACAACACAAAGATATTCTTTGTAAAATTGAAATATTAATTATTGATTATATAATTATTCATTTTTTTAGCCTATGTCGAAAATAGTGATGAAGTCTGCCTAATAGATTTGTTGTTAACAGTCGGCAATCAAATTTCAAATGAAAGACAAATATTTAATGAATTAATTTTATTTGCCACTGCAGTAAGTGTAGGCATAAAGAAAATATGAATTGCCTACTTGATGATTAATTTTTAGGCTTCAGAAAATACAGGATTTGTACTGGCCAGTTGCTTTATTTTATTAGCAATTCATCCAGACATTCAAGTATGTACATATAAAACCGGCAAACAAAAATAAATTTGAATTGATTACAGGAAAAAGTCTACAAAGAAATATTAGATACAATTGGGGATTCATATGAAGACATTTCAAATCTTAAATATACTGAAGCAGTGCTTTGGGAAACTCTCAGGATATTTCCACCAACTCCCTTTATAGGCAGAAAATGTCATGTAGATATAGATTTAGGCGACAAAGTGCTTCCAGCAGGTGCTTCATGCTTAATAAGTACTTACCATATTCAGAGAGACCCAACAAATTGGGTAGAACCTTTAAAATTTGACCCTGCAAGATTTCTTCCAGAGAATCAGTTTAAAATAAAACCGTATTCTTTCCTAGGATTTTCTGCAGGATCAAGAGATTGTATTGGTAATCTATCAATTTTTATTTAACAAAAATATATTATTTATTGAAATATTTGTTTAAGGAAAAGCACACGCGATGATGCAAATGAAAACAACTGTTGCAAATGTTGTGAGGAACTTCAAAATAACCACAAACTATAAATCAATCGAAGAACTTCAACTTGAATCTGTCATTACGATGCGGGTTGTAAATAAAAGTAACTGTTATTTTGAGCCTAGGAAATAACACTTCTTGTTTAAACATAAAAATGTATTGTTTTATTTTTTATGTCAGTTTGTTATGTAATAAACAAAAAGAGAAAAGTGAAAATGAAAATTTAAAAAGGTGACAATCTAGCAAGGTGGGCCACAGTACTACAAGACGAGAAAGGAAACTCCTTTTCTTAAAGCTGCCGACTAACTCAGTGAAGAGTGGTGTGGATGGATAGATAGATAGATAGATAATGTGCTTTATTGTCATAAAAAACTATACAATTTGTTTTGTGGACAAAGCGAATAACCTAAAACTAGTCACATACAAAATAAGGCTTGCTTATACTAAAATACATATCCTACATAAAAAACCTGGTTAAGATAGTCTAAAACTTAAAACAATTTAAAATTTACATAAAATTAACACTTTAAAAACCGAAAATATCACAGATCAGTTGAAAAACGGGCAGTTCTTGTATGCATGTTTTATACTTTTTTTTATTTTTTTTTTTTTTTTTTTTTTTTTTATTAAGTGTAGAGTTGAATGTCATGCAACCAACCAAGCTAATTGTGTCAAAATCTGTCTTGATAAAACTCTTCCAGACTATAATAGCCCCTATCAACAAGTAAAACTGTAACCATTCTTTTAAACATTTTTAGATTCGGGGACATCTTAATTTTTTGAGGCAGATGGTTAAACATTTTTATGCCATTGTAGCAGATTGACTTGTGAACCAGAGTAGATTTCGGAATCGGAAGTTGCAAATCTCTCTGCTGAACAGATCTTGTGTTGTATCCACCCGACAGACGAAGAAAGTCATTCTGATGCACATATATAAGAGAAACAGATTCTAGAATATACAAAGATATGACCGTTAGAATCTTTTTAGACACAAACAAAGGCCTGCATGACTCCCTAAATTTGGCATGACACAAATACCGTATTGCCCGCTTTTGCAAAGCAAAAATTATTTGAAGTAGTTGGTTGTTGGTAGAACCCCAGAAGGCAATACCATAACGTAGGTGCGACTCTATCAAAGCATGATAAACCGTCTTTCCAAAAGCGAATCCGAGTTCGTTAACTGTTGTTTTCACTGCATAACAACCAGACGCAATTTTTTTACTCAACATACCGATATGATCCTCAAATTTCAAGCCAGAGTCGATTGTCAAGCCCAAGAATTTGCTGTGATTACGCTCTGTCAGAGAATCACCCCCCACCCTTAGGTCATCTATACTGCATCTAAAACAAACTATATTAGTTTTATCGACGTTTAAAGTTAACAGATTCGAATCAAACCACTCTTTAAGAAGATCCAAATCCCCTGAAATCATGGTTCTTAAAGTGTCAACATCACTACAAGACCACAGAATCGTAGTGTCATCAGCGAAAATGGTAAACTTTCCTTGTATATTGAGCCTGGCAAGATCATTAAAAAATATCAGAAAAAGGAGAGGACCCAAGACCGACCCCTGTGGTACACCCCATTCAATGTTTCCAGGTTCTGATGGCTGATCATTAACAATTACTCGCTGTGTCCTTCCTTGTAAGTAAGACTCGAACCATGATAAAACCACCCCCCTAAACCCATAATGGTACAGTTTCTTCATAAGAATAGAATGATTTACACAATCGAAGGCCTTAGCCAGATCGCAAAAAACCGCGGCCGATACATTTGACTTATTTAAAGAAGAAAAGAGTTGTGAAAGCAAATTGAACATAGCATTATTAGTACCTGTATTGGTGCGAAAGCCAAATTGTGCATTGCTCAATAATTTATTGCACTCAAGATATGACATGATTCGAGTTTTTGTTAGTTTTTCAATTAATTTAGACAAGGTAGACAACATTGAAATGGGCCTAAAACTAGCAGGGTCAGATTCAATTCCACCCTTATGAAGCGGGATCACTAAAGCCGATTTTAAGCTCGAAGGAAATACCCCGCTCGTCCAAGAGTGATTTAAAGCTTTGACTAAAATATCGGCTATAATAACTTCAGGCATATTAAGCAATACTCTGACAGACAATCCATCCTCTCCCGATGCATTTTTGTTCTTGATGCCTTTCAATGTTTGCTCAACTTCAGCTAAATCGGTTGGTGTAAATGCAAATGAATTGGGTACTGAAATATGAGACATATACAACATTGGATCTTTACGAATTCCTATGTTTTTTGTTAAATTTTTCCCAATATTACAATAGTACTGATTCAGGTTGTCAGAAGAAACTTCCGGATGTGATAGTGACCTCTGAAAATTATTAGAACGAACATTATTTATAATATGCCAACATTCTTTTTGTTTGTTAGAAGAATTACTTAGACGATCGGAGTAGTACCGTTTTTTTGCAGCTGCAATCAGTCTACGAAACAAAGACCTGTAGGAACCAAAGTAAGAATAAAAAAATGGACTATCTGTATATTTTCTAATCCTATGAAGACAGCGAAGATTCCTAGAGGAAGTTTTCAAGCCCTTGGTAAACCATGGTTTTTCCCTTTTTGTTTTTATATTTTTTACAGGAAAACAATTGTTAAAAATCCTTGTCGTTTTCTGGTGAAATGAACTTAAAGGCTCATCAGATGTCAGCACTTGATTCCAGGTTTCCCAGCTACATGATTGGTAAAACCTATTAAAGCTGCTTCTGTCGAATATTCTACCGCGCCTAGATTTTTGTTTATTTATCACTCTGGGCTCCGATATGTCACAAACCACTGCCTCATGATCTGACAATGCTGAATTAACTACCCTACATTCTACCTCTTCCTGACTATAGCTGGAACAAATATAGTCAATTAAGGTTGATGTTGTTTTTGTTATACGTGTGGGTGTTGTGACATGCATATTCAGGGCATTAGAGATAAAAATATTTTTTAATGCAACGGTGGATATTGCATTGCCGTCTCTGTAATCTATGTTAAAATCCCCAGCAAGCAGAACATTAGATGATGAAGAAATTTCAGCCAAAAGACAATCCAGGCCTGTCAAAAATTCAGTTGTAATAGATTTGGGTGATCTATAGACACAGACTACATAGAGGTTTAGTTTTCTTGAAAAAATCATAGTGAACTCAAAAGTTAATTCTTTTAGCAGAATATTAAATTTGTTTATGGGTTCAAATAAATTTAGATCCAAAAAAGACTTCCTCAGTAAAATCATACAACCCCCATGCTCATTGCTAGAACGACAAAATCTTGACACAATAACATAGTCAGGTACATTAACTAATTCATATTCTTTCAGCCAGTGTTCCGTAATAAGGACTATATTTGGATTATTATTCTCATTTAAAAACAAGTGTAGTTCGTTTGTTTTATTTCGGAGTGATTGAATATTTAGTAGTAAAGCAGAATTCTGATGTTTGTTATTTTTGTTTTTTACGCCCCGATTATCAACTAAACTAATGTTGACCGCTTTGTGTGGCCTGGATCTAAAAAATCAACCTTGTCACTTTCGAAACAACTTTCAGCAGTCAAATCTACCACATCCAAATCCAAACCCAAATCTAAACCTAAATCCAAATCTAAATCTAAATTCTGGGAAGGGGCCCGTTCACCCAACCGAGCTGACTGAGCACACTGACCATAATTTAAGTTATTTAATTCCTCAACAAGCGAAACAAATTTCAAATTAGAGAGGGGTTTTTTGTTAAAAAAATTGTTAATAGAATTAAACATCAACTTTGAAAGAGATTTAAGGCCACTTCTCTTTAAGAAAGGTGTGCTTCTAATATAGTCAGCTGGTCGAAAGGCGTTCTCCACATCCAGCAAATCTACACTTATCGAAAAAGACTTCAATAGCTCAACATACTTAATAAGGCTTTGATTCATCCTATGTACTAAATCTTGCTTATATCTAGATAAAAACCTAGCTGGCATAGTGCAAATTAAAAGATTAGTTTGAAAACACTTATTAGAAAGATTTATTATACTTTTTTTGTCAACGTATAACTTACTGAAGCCAGCAAATGTAATAACAAAGTCATTTTGTGTAAAGCCCTTGATGTAACAGTCCAAATCCATAACAATATCTGACAACCCTGCATTTGGTTTGCAAACTGTTTGAAGAATACAACCCTCACCAAAGCAACTGCTAATGTATTCGTGTAGATATTTGCCATATAAATCAGTTAGCAGTAATATTTTGGGTTTTTGCACATATGTTTTTTGCTGAACATTACCGGGCGTGTTATTGTCATATACACTTTCCACGTTTCTTTTTTTCTGCGGCTCTCTATAAAAGTTTTTATTTTTATCCTTTTGCAATTTATTTTCAGTTGTGGGCTTCTTCATTGCTGTCTGCGTTTGGCATAATTTGTTTTTAAGTTCTCTTATTTCTGTGTTGTATAGTTTATTTTCTTCCTCCATGGTATTCAGACTGACAATCATTTGCTTCTGCAATTCTTTCAGTTCACATAGTTCTTGTTTTAATTTATTATTAGTATTTTGAATGTTTTTAGCCTTTTCTAAAAACTCTCGATTCTCATCTGTTAAATCACTAATTCTGATATTTAAGTTTTTAATTTCTGTTCCTTTTTCAGCTTCAAGATTTCTAAGTTCCAGCTGTAGACTGTAGTTGGATTGATCTCCAGACTTTTTAGATATATTCAATGTTTCAATTTTATTTTTATTACAATTATTAAGCTTTGTAATTTCTAATGCCATATTTTGATTTTTTTCTCACTTTCATGTAGATTTTTGGTTAAATTTTCCAGATTTTCATTTATTTCTTCTTTTTCCTTCTGATGGTGAATAATTTCCTCATTTAGTTTTTGAACGTCCTTGTTTAATTTTTCAATTATATTCACATGGTATTGAATTTTCTTATGCATTTCATCCTCTCTATCATATACAAGATCCTCAAAGCTTCTGGACCCTCTCTGCAGTCTGAGAATGTATTTATTTTTGTCCAATATCTCTATTTGTAGTTTTTTAATCTCTGTCTCCAAGTCGTCATTTTTAATCTGATACTCTTCCATGATAATGTCTTTACTTTTTATCTCATTTAGACTTCTCTCATGCGCCTTTTTCAGATGTGACAGCTCTTCAATACAGCTAAAAAGCTGAGTTTTACACTCATTGCATCCAAAAATCAACTTTCTCTGACCCAAGACAAGACAATCGTTTTCAGTTACTGTCGTCTCCAAACAGATTTTACAAAAAGCTCTCATACAAAAATCGCAACATGCTCCAAACAACCCTCCATCCCTCATTTGTGATCTTCTTTTATTGAAACAATTTTCTTGGCAGACTGTACACTGCATTTTTATTAGTTTGTGTATATAATTATATAATTGGAATTCCCACAACTGATAAGGTTTTTTGGTAGGTACCACAAATAAAAATAATAAAACAGGTATTTCCGATAAAAAGATGTTTAGACTATCTGTAGGAATGTCAGCACGCCAAAAAAAAAAAGGAGGCAAGAAATGAGAATTTATACTGGTGTCGCGATAGGATTAATGGAAAGTTTTTTCAATTTTACGGGAGTTTTGTTCGAGTTACTCATAGGGGCCCTTCACTAAACAATTGTCCACATTACAACCATCACAATGAAACCACAAACCATATAAATAACGATACTGAACCCGACTTTCACTACAAAATTTACGGAGCGTCAATAATCATGACCTTACACGGCAACGGCAAGGATGCCAATGATTAAATAAAAAGCGCCACCTGTTTTAATGCCCTCCAATTGAACGGAGTTCCGATATCCAAAAAAAACAGGCAAACTCAACAGCTAAACGGTACTGCACCTGTCAAAATAAAATTGCCTGAAAGGGTTCAATGAAACGCCTCAATTCAGATCAATAAATATAAATGTAATCAATTTACCCTCAAATAGGTTACATTTAAAATCAAACTGAAAATTGACAGGGTATATTATGGTCACCAGCTGGTAAATGAAAAAAATAATAATAATTGATAGGCTACTAAAAATAGACGGTACCTATTTATACCTGGTGTACAGTGAGTAGTGGAAATATTTAAATGTCTGATAATTGGAGTGTAATTATTGTCTAAGCGATTGATATATACTTAAAGGTAAGAATCTAAATAAATCTATAAGCCTAAGGGTTAAAAAAAAAATAATAATAATCTTTTGGCAAAGTAGGAAAAGGTCCGCTGGTTTTATAATCCAGAAATACCCTGAAGCTGTTGGTAATTAAATGAGGCTCCACCTCTTAATGAGATGGAAAACCACTGTCAGATGATTAATTTAGAGCAGTGGTTCCCTACCTTTTTTTACTCACGACCCTTTTACAGATTTGCTCATAAGGTCGCGACCCATAATAAATAAAAAATAAAATTTCATTTATTCAAGAAATCTTTAGCAAAAATATTAATATTTCGTAACTAGATACAAAAAATCAATTTTTATTTCATTAGTGATGACTGAGCTTGCATCTCCGTAACAAATTTTGAAACTCTTGGTTGAGTTTTTGTTAAAGCCAATCTTATGTCATCTTGAACTCTCAGTCTATTTCTCGCCTTTGTTCTAATTTGCAGTATAGTTGAAAAATCATCTTTCATGAAGGTAGGTAGAGGCAAATGGTATTAGTATCCAAAAAGAAAGCACATGCAGGGCGACATAAGGATATGAACTATGCATGGCACATCAAAATTCAGTCAAGAATTTTTCCTGAAATAGGGCAGGTGCTGTGGAGTCATGCCTCAGCTCTAAAAATTTATCTTGTACTTCATCAGGAACGTCGGCAAAATAAGGCCCATTTCATTATCGAAGGATTAAAGGTGATAATCAATTTTCTCTTTTACATTCTCCACAATTTCTGTTTCTGATGCTTCAGCCATTATGCATAGCTATCTATGTTCGAAAACATATGCAACTCACAACCTGTGCTATACGCTTCGTTCGAGAGGATATAACAAAGTCCTCAAAGTTCTACAGGCGATCCACCAGGTCCAGGACTACTTGTCGGAAAAATAACCAATCTCCAGGTAAATTCAAGGCCTCTGTGAATGCTTAGTTTCAAGATAGGATTGGATGCCACTTGCTTGATGGGAGGTAGATACAGAGACAAAGGGGTAAACCTTTCAAAAATCGGTCAAAAAGCCACGAGAAAAGCAAAAAGCTGCTGCTTCTTCTCAACGAAAAAGGTGGTTCTATCAGGAATCGGCTTTTGGTACCTTGTAACCTTGGCGCAGGAATTTAGGTTTGCGACGATTTACCTACAACTAGAGATGTAAGTTTTCATGAAATTTCCAAATTTGAAACTTTTCGTGAAACTTTTCATGAAAAGTTGAAACTTTTCAATTTTTTTTTGAAAAGTTAAGTACAGGAAGAATAGGGCTTTTTTTTATCAATTATTCCTTTCCATTAAATCACAATATTGCGGTTGAGGATTGAGGAAATAAAAAAAATTGCGTAAATAAACAACTTTTGTCATATTTTACCTTAGCCGAAAACGTCATTTTCGTCACTAGTGATGAAATATCCCATAACGTTAACTTTCCTCACTAGTGACGCAAGTGAATGATTAAAATTTTACATGTTAAATACATTTTTTCAAATCCAATTATATTTCAATTCTGTGGAGCACAATGAAAAAACATAGTTCATAACAATATTATGTAAATTTTTGTGATATATGTGCATAACGTCTCTAAATAGTCGTGTATGCGCTAGCTCACTATTAGTGTATGGTTAGATTAACAATGGGTTTTTTGTGACTAGAGTACCATTCCTTTGGGTACGGAGAATTGAATATTTTCAGTAATAAATAGACCATCACTCAAATGACTGTGTTTCATTTATAGTATATTACAATTTTGCTTTATATAATGTAATAAAAGCAAAATATAAGTATAAAATTAATTAAAAACGAGCACTTTTCATAGGTGGCACCAGCTATCAAACCAAGTAGGAACCCTTGTAAAAAAAACATAAGTTTAACAGCAAAAATCAAAACATGGTCTTAGAAAAAGTATAGTGTTTTACTTGTCAAAAATTATTTTTTGCAACTTGAAAACAACTGTTTTCTCGTTGCAAAAAATGCTGTTTTCATCACTCGTTAATTATTTTTTTGCCCACGACCATGACATGCGTTTTCGTTTTAACAAACCTGGGACAAAGTCACAATGCATGATTCATGATCTTTAAACTTTTCACGAAATTTTGAAAAGTTTTGAACTGTCTTGAAACTTTTCAATGAAATGAAATTTTATTGAAACTTTTCAGGTGAAACTTTTCACACTCACATCTCTACCTACAACCAACGGCAAGTACAAGTCTTAACTTGAGCATAGGCAAGTCTTCATACACATTACTCGAAACTTGGCAAATACTTGGCAAGTATCATGATATTGTTTCAGGAATTGATGGTAACAATTTTGTCAAGGTCAATTTAGAACATGAATGTGTAGATACAAGCAGAAGAACAACATCTTTTTGTAATTTTAAACTGATTAACTTGGAAGATTTAAGCAGTATCGTATTCTCTTTAAAAAATAAGAGCAGTCCTGACGATGTTGATGTTGGCTTCTTCAAACACGTGCATCCGGTAATCGAACTTCCACTCATAAATCTGATAAATTCTTCATTGGAGCAGGGTGTTCTTCCGGATTTATAGAAGCTTCCTACAATTGTCCCTGTAGAGAAAAAACCTAACTCTATTGAAGCACAGAATTATCGCCCAACCAATACTCTTTCGGTCCTTGAAAATTTTTTTGAAAGAGTTGTGTATAGTCAATTTGTTGAGTATCTGGAAAACTGTAATTTAATTACTCAACATCAATCTGGATTCCGAAAAGGGCACAGTTGTGAGACGGCAATCCAGTTTGTTCTGGTTGAATGGGAAAATAGTTTCGACAGCAATAAAAGTACAATCGCAGTGTTTCTAGATCTCCAACGAGCTTTTGAGACAATAGATAGAGGCAAACTACTTGAAAAACTTGAAAAGATGGGAGTATCTGGAAGAGTACTGAGGTGGTTTCGTAGTTTATTTATTTATTTATTTATTTATCAACGGGCCGAGCCCACTTACAAAATGTTAAACATTCAATTCAACAATATAGAATTACATAACAAATGTAACAAAAATAAAGTTAATCACTCTTAAAATTATATAATAATAATAATAACAACAACAAACAGCCCTGCAACTTGATGAGAAATGAGTAAGGCTAGATAGGTAGATTGGACTAGTAGATTTAGGTAAAAATCAAATAATAATGAGTAGGTATAGTAAAGTTATAAGAGGTGGGATTAGCAGTTTATGATAAAAGTTTGCTAACAACTTACTTAACAAACAGAAGACAACTTGTGAAATTGAATGGAAAAATGTCTGAGCAAATTTCCAATGAGTTGGGAGTTGGGCGTTCTGCAAGGGAGTGTGTTGGGCCCTATTTTGTTTGTGCTTCATGGGAACGATATAGTGGATGTAGTGAATGATGAGGATAATTTGGGGTTACATCTTTTCGCTGATGATACCTTGGTTTATGGATCTTCTGAAAACATTGAACATTTAAGTTATTAAAATAAATAGTGTTCTAGGGAAAATTGATCAGTATTGCAAGAGCAATCTTTTTAAGAGTAAAACAAAGTATATTGTAATCGCAAAGGAAAGCATAAAACAGTTATTTCTGGTAAACCAACATAACATCGTAATGGGTAACGAGGCTTTAGCTAGTGTCAAAAAAAATTAAATATCTATGGTTCATTTTTTCATGATTTTTCCCCAAAATAGATTTTGACATTTTCAACTTTGAAACATAAACATAGAATAACATAAACAATACCGCTTGGCCCTGATTGGTCGCAAAATGAGGTGTCCCTGCAGGTTGACATCAGTTTTGCAATGCATGTTGTGCAAATGGCATCTTGCGACCAATAACCGACATTGTTTATGTTTCAAATTTGACAATGTCAAAATCTCTCTTGGGAAAAAATAGACTGTAGGTGTAGTTATAGACGACAAAATGTCATTTAAGGAGCACTGCAACTTAACTATCTCAAAAACAAGCTATGGAATTAGTCACCTTAGCAGATATTCGCATAGTTTATCAAGATGGTCAAGATTAGTAGTTTTTAATGCATTGGTATAACCACACTTTACATACTGTGCAACAATTTTGTATTTGTTGCAGCGCAGCAAAATGAAATAAACTGCTTACAGAAAATGCGAAACCGCGCTATGAGAATAATACTATCGTGTGATAAGTACACCTCCATTATGACCATGCTTAGACAACTGCAATGGCTCCCTGTGCAGGAATTTTTTCGGTACAACGTCCTGGTTTTCATTTTCAAAATAAAAGTAGGTAATGCACCCTCCTATTTGAAAAACAAATTAACAGTTAACAACCAAGTCCATAGTCATAATACAAGGCAGCAGCAGAACTTCTATATAAAACGTAGAAATAAAAAGCTTGCTGGAAATTCTTTTTTTTTAAAGGTCTGGATGATTTTAATAAGTTACCTAATAATATTAAAAATAGTTTATCTCTGAATGGTTTCAAGAAAAATTTAAAATTGTTTGTGCTTAGGGAAAATGATCTTGTTTCCTAAGTCAGCATAGTCTTTGTACATTTAACGAGACATCTTGATTAGGTGTTTGTCCATTTTATCCATTTTGACTCTTGTCTTTGTCCATTTTAATAATTGTACAGTTGTATTTTGCAATGATTTTTTTAATTGTTTTGTTATGATTTCTGTTTATATTGATTGATTGATTGTTTCTGTTAGTAATGTACTTTACTTTGTAAAATAGTGAAACTGTAAAATTTTGTAAGCTAGCATGTATTTGCTAAATAAAGGATGATTATTAATATTATTATCATGTAGTGAGTCAGAGGTTATTCTAACGTGCAGTTGGACACAAAATGTGCAGTAGGAAAAGTAAATTGTGCAGTGGAAAATTAAAATCTGTGTAGTTATTTTTTCAATTTATTACGAACAAATAATTTAGTTGACAAAATATGCTACATATGAGAATACAATAGCACTATCAATACATTACATTTATTCTAAAATGTATTGCTAATTTTCCCCCAGCACTATCTAAGATTCTCCATTTACCTCATCCGCATTGGCCTCAACAAAAATATCTTTGCTGTTTGGCCTGTGCTTTATGACTTTGTGCTGACGCTCATTTAACCTAACCATAGTGGCTTGTCGAGGATCCCACTCTGACAGATAAGATATTGTAATAAATGTAAAAAAGGGCATGGCACCCCCAAAAAAATAGCAAGCCATCATCATCATCTTACTTTGCACAAAAATATAAATGAAGTTCATGATGCCTGGAAACGTGTTCAAGCCGAGTTTTCTGAAGAAATTCCTATTGCGGATTTAAAGAAAAAAAAATCGTTGATGGCAATATTTAGAAACTGTTTTAGATTTTTTTTTTTAATAAAACATAACCACAGCACATGACTACAAATGCTGCAGTCTGAATACGCTCTCGGACTCCATGAATATTTAATCCACCAACACATTCAATCACAAGCTTGCGTTCACAACAACCTGAACTTCCCGATTTCCATAGAGCAGTGGCTACTCAGCACATAGTGTGTACAGTTTACTTTTACTTGTACAAGTACTTTCCAAACTACAGTACAAGCATCATGTAGTGAGAGTGAGAAGCCGCCTTAGCATTGTTGTGAAAGCAAAATGTGCATACAGATGTTTCAAGCATCTAGGTGCATTTACTCAATTTATTGTAAATCTATAAAATGTTACTAGTCATAAGGCATTATATACCGAGTTATATACTATGAATGAAAATCTATTTTTAATGAATGAAATGAGATGAAACTCCTGTGACAAGCAATAGATTAATTATATGAGACAGTGGTTCAGCAATAGAATCTGCCACTTTCTTAATTAAAATGACTGAGATTTGATCTTGCCCTACTTGACCGGCACATTGGTTCTTGATAAAGGACTCGAGACGGCCTACTCAAGCCAAGCAACGTGGTGTCAGGATGGAGATTGGATGGGTGATCGCAGTAGTACGGAACGGTAGGTCGCCTGCGCCAGAGGTTATTCTAACGTGCAGTTGGACACAAAATGTGCAGTAGGAAAAGTAAATTGTGCAGTGGAAAATTAAAACTGTGTAGTTATTTTTTCATGTATTAGGAATCAGGAACAAATAATTTAGTTGACATAATATGCTACATATGAGAATACAATAGCACTATCAATACATCACATTTATTCTAAAATGTATTGCTAATTTTCCACCAGCACTACCTAAAATTCTCCATTTACCTCATCCGCATTGGCCTCAGCAAAAATATATTTGCTGTTTGGCCTGTGCTGTTTCTTTGACTCTGTGCTGACGCTTATTTAACCAAACCATAGTGGCTTGTCGCCTTGTCAAGGATCCCACTCTGACAGATAAGGCATATTCCGCGAGTGGCTAAATTCAGCTGGTGTAGGCACCGTGGTAGAATGGTAGAACAAGCAGTGTTGTTAAATTAACCAGGATTTGACAAACTGTGGTTTGGCATTGACATTAGTGAATTTTAATCACCGCATCCGTGGCGGTGCACCATTTTGGTTAATTTAGCAACACGCGGTAAGTGATAAATGTAAAAAAGGGCGTGGCGCATTTTTTTGAACAGTTCACAACCAAACTAGGATGTCACTAGCCGCCACTGCTTTTATAATACTCCAAATAATGTAATGTCAGACGCGTTCATGAGTTATTATAAAACCAAAATAGAAGATAGTATATTGTGTATTTAGGTGGAAAAGTGTCACATTCTCGGCCGACGGTGAAAGTTGACGCGCGAGGCCGGCAAACACCGAAGGCCGAGACTGTGCTTTTCCTCTGAAATACACATACTATTTTTTTTGCTGTCGCTCAGGAATAAAAAAAATGAGGAATGCTTTTGTGATGTTGCTGGATCAGCACACTTTCCCGTACTGTTATCCATTCATTCCTTAGTAATCACTTTCTCGACCTAGGGGAAAGTGATTCCTGTACTGTTATCCATTATTAGTGATGTGAACAAGGGAACGTTCTGATTGTGCTTTCGAGAACATTCGCGAACGTTCGCGCACGAAAAAAAGGTTCGTGCTGAATATTACCTTCGGAGCACAATGAGCACGATAGAGAATATTCAGCACGTTCTCAAGCATGATCCTCTCTGCAGAATATAAGTACAAGCGTAGAATAAACTCAAATAACATAGATGCTTTAAGATTGGATTTAATAGGTAAATATTGGGGAGCTTCATCAAATGACATTAACATTGTCTACAAAAATTTCATCACAAATATAGCAAACAGTATTGATAGAATATGTCCTGTAGAGAAAATAGTTTGTAGACCCTCAGTTCCATGGACCAATAAAAAAATCAAGGATGCTCAGAAAGTACGTGATATTGCCTACAAAAAATTTAAAATTACAAAAGATGGAGGGGACTGGGAGAACTATAAGAGAAGAAGAAACCAACTAACAACTATTATCAGAAATGAAAAGAAACTATATTATGAAAGTAAAATTGACCATTCTAAATATGACAGCAAAAAAATGTGGAAAACGATGAAAGAGTTATTAGGCCAGAGTGATAAAACCCTACAAGTTGAAAAGATATCTTTTGATGGATACAACGGCAGTCCAGTGGAGAATTTTAATAACTATTACAGTGATAGTATAAAAAACATTGCAGAAGGAATAGAAGAGAAAGTACTTCCAGCGTTATCGGACCAAATTCGTGTTAGTGAGGACTATTTAGTTTGCTTCAATAAAATTAGCTTCAATAGGTTAAGCAAAATTGTGCTCTCCTTGAAGAATAAAGGGTCAGGGGACGAATATCTCACTGTGTCACTGTTAAAAGATCTGTTTTGTGTGATAGGGTATCCTCTTTTAAATGTAATAAATTTAGTTTTAGAAAAAGGACAGATACCTGTAGAATTAAAAACAAGTGTTATTGTACCTATAGCCAAAGTGCCCGCGCCCACACGTCCGGAAGAGTGTCGACCTATAAACCTTCTGCCAGTAGTTGACAAAATAATTGAAATTGTCATGAGGGATCAACTCAAAACTTTTTTTGAAAGAAACAAACTTTTATATGCAGGTCAATCGGGGTTTAGAGATGGACACTCTTGTGAGACGGCTATTCAGTTTGTTTGTTCACAATGGCGGAAAGAAATTAATGACGGCAATGTGGTTCTTAGCGTTTTCATTGATTTAAAGCGTGCATTTGAGACGATAAATCGTAGTTTGTTAATCAAAAAATTGAAATCATATGGAGTACGTGAAGCAGCTTTGAATCTGATCAGTAATTATTTAAGCAATCGTTACCATTTAACAAAATTGGGCAATATAAAATCTAATAAAATAGCCAGTGATTATGGTGTACCTCAGGGTAGCGTTTTGGGCCCATTGCTGTTCATAATTTACATTAATGACTTATACAGTGTATGTAAAAACTCTCTGGTCAATCTTTTTGCTGATGATACAGTAATATCTGTAGCTGGAAGTGATTTTAATGTGATATCTGACACCATGAATGTTGAGCTGGGCATTCTGTATGACTGGTTGTGTGCAAACAAGTTAAAACTCAATGCTAGTAAAACTAAATATATGTTATTTGGTTCTAAAACTAACTGTGCAAGATGCCTATCTAGTAATCTTGAAATTAGTATTAACAGGGAGCCTATAGAGTATGTGAAAGAGATTAAATATCTGGGCGTTATTTTGGACGCTCAATTGACCTTTGCCAGTCACGCAGAATACTTATGCAAAAAATTGGGGAAAAAGGTTGGATTTTTTAGACGTATTTCTTTGGATTTGTCACAGTGGTCGAAAATGTTGATTTACAACACAATTGTGTACCCCCACTTCACCTACTGTATATCACTTCTGCTTGCATGTCCCAAGGAGCAAATATGTAGATTACAAATACTGCAAAATAAATGTATGAGAATAGTTTTGGGTTGCAACAGGTATACTGCCATAAGTAGAATGATGGAACAATTGAAGTGGCTATCAGTTGAGCAGGGTATTAGAAGGGCGAACATGTTATTTGTTTATAAGATTGTAAATAAAAAAGTTCCAGAATATTTGTGGAAAATGGTTGTCACCAGATTCGAAATTCACTCGCGAATGTTACGTTCAAAAACTGATTTAAATGTTCAGTTTGTTAATAGAAACTTTTTGCAAGGCTCACTATTTTCTGAAGGCATTCGCCTTTATAATGCCTTGCCCGACGAAATTAAGAATGTAAATACAATTGGTTTATTCAATAAACGTTTATGTGATTATTTGAGAGGCGAATAATTAACTTTAAATTAAATTAACTTATTATAAATTGTTATATTATATATTGTTATGTTTGTTTACTAGCTTTTGCTAAATAAAGATTTACTTACTTACTTACTTACTTATCCTAACCAATAAAATCACATGACGCCATAGAGTAGAGATATATTTATGGGAGCTGCTGAAGGCGAAGATATATCGAATATTGAGCCCGCGAACCAGCAATAGTTATTTTTTTTTTGGAGGCAAACCTAGCGTTGTACTGGAATATACTCAAACTAAAATCACTATTTTATTTTATTATCAAAAAAAAAGAATCCTAATGTTGTCCTGTATGTTGAAGTTTCACAGAAAACCCCAAATTAGAATAATTATTGTTATCAAACATGACACAAGACACAATTCACAGATTATGTGATTAATTATGTATTAAGTAGGTATATTTTCCTAAGAAGTTTGAGAACTTTCAGCAAGAATTTTCAGAATATTCAGAACTTTCACGAGAAATTTGGGAATTTCGGGAAATTTGAGAGAAATCAGAATTTATTTAGAAAAATGTTTTGTTTTATTCAGCTTCTGATAAAAAGAATAAATTTTCGGGTCCTGCTCGTTTTTACTCGTTTTTGCTCGTTTATTCTCGATCCTGCTCGGAGAACGTTCTCCTAAAATACTTGCTCAAGCATTTTACATCACTATCCATTATCCATCGTTTCCTTAGCAACCATTGAAAATACCAGAATTTCGAGTTTTGCGACCTGTTAACCGGTCAAAAGTGATGACATTTCTTATGAATGTGTGCTAGTAATACATATCATGGTAATACACTGTGGTGATAGGTACATATGGTGATTTACTTCTTTTATGTGCAGTGGAAAAAAATCCTTAGAATAACCTCTGGCCTGCGCTACCTCCAATCATCTAATCTCCAAGTATGAATGGGAAGGAGAAGAGCCCATACAAATGAGATACAATAAGCCTATAAGGCTGCAGAGTGCAGTGTAGAGTATAGGCTTGAAAGGGTGAAACAGAACGAACTAATGTATAGGTACATCAATTTCACAAATGGGATGACTTGGGGAAAATATTTATACATACAGAGTGAGAGTGCGACATGGAGTAACTTATTTAAGTACTTTGGATCTTGAGTGACACCCTAGAGTTGAGCCTGAATAAATGGAAGCGTTTCCTCGGGAACGAATATTGAAAACTACTTATGGGGTAGATTTGGATATTTGAAACAGCATAGAACGTAATATAAAAAAAATTCTTACACCCTTCTTGAAGGATTGTTTCCCTGATTGTTCCATCTTCTATTTCTATCAATTCTATCCCTGGTCCTCGAATAATTATTATTGTAGTTGTAGCTGGAGTTATAGCCTCCTCTACGTGATCTATCCATTACGATATAATTGGTAAATAACTGATAAACTTTTTCCGGATTTGTTTATTCTTTGCTTATGAATTCGTTATGTTATATTGTTATGACTGTTATGAGTGTTATGACTTATGACTTAACATGTTGATGAAATTTTATTTTAGGTTATGTTGAGAGGTGCTTTCCAGTGACCCATTTGAGTTACTCCTGAGCAGCTCAGGAGTGCTCCACAATTGCTTTGCGCGTTCCAGTGCTTAGAGTGTCGTACACTTGAGCTACTCATTTCTGTTATCCCCTGCCCCCTCGTGCACCAACCCATTTGTCAGTGTTTCATGTTCCTGAAATCCGAAATGGTGGGGGTTAAGACGAGAGCGTTCCAGTGCTGCTTATATCGAACAGTTCAAGAGCGTCACACTTTAGGAGCATGATACTCTGACAATTTAGGCACTGGAAAGCGGTTATGGAATGATGGTTAAATTATGAGGGTGAGGTTCTCATTTTTATTTGTATCTGCTCTAGAAACTGCATTTTCCTAAGCTGGGTTCGGCTATTCAGCGCGAAGTTGGAGTGGAGTGAACAGAGCTAATGGAGTCACCCTAATACAGTAAAAAGCAATACCCGAACAGAACCTTAACCCGAACGGCTGGAGTGCGAATGGAGTCACTCCGAGTGCACGGAGTGAGCAAGCTGAACCCACCTCTAGTTGATTCCCTAATTTGTGACTGGAAACTGGAATCCAGAACTTTGTGCTCTTTGGAGCAGATCTGGCAGAGAGAAATGAAAACCACTAGAGCAAATAGTACAAGTCGCTTAACGTTTGGAATTCGGGAACAGCCAGAGCCGAGTAAAAAGAGTAAACTCGATGGAAGCTGATTTTTTTTTTCGGACAGAAAGAGCTGCACCACTTTCCTAGAGATTCAAGAACTTGCACTAAAATGGCCAATGGAGTGATGTTGACAAATATTGCACTCGTGTCGCACTAGTTTGGACAATGGAATTCGCTTTAACGAAATTAGAGGGAAATCAAAAGCAACTTCATAATTATTTTAGGTTATATTTAAGTTTACATTTCGTCGTATTGTTTTTCTACTTTTGTTTACAAATTACACGTCAGTGATTTCGGATGCATAATTTTTCAATTTTTCCATATTTATGAGTATCCCCAAGTCCAAAAATCGCATTACTGCACAAGTGTATTATGTATTGTGATTATAGACTGACCAAAACACCTTCTATTCAAATGTCCTCATGTAAATCTACAAAATCATAATGTTGATTCTATTCCTTTTCTTTTCTTTAATATTTTCCGCACAAGCAATAAATATTCAAACGCAATATAAAGATCCGAACAATAAACCACCGTCGCCGGAACATACAGATCTCTCCAAAGAAATAAATTCCACAAATAACAAAAATCCCCCTATAATTGTATTAGATCCAATCAAGGATAGGAAGATAAATGCAAACGTAACATCTTCCACTCCTATACTGAATCAAACGGCTAACAATATCCCAGCACCAAATTTACCAAAAATCAACGAGACTTTAGAAGAAAAAACTATTGATATCGGACCTGGCCCCGTTGCCCGAGGAATTATAGTATTTGTCGGACTAGCTCTACTTTTCATTTGCTATGTGGGAATGAAAACTTACAGGTAATGCTAATTTCACTTTTTGAAACTTTTTCAAATCTTTTCATTGCAGGCGAAGAAAACAAGACAAATCAAAAATAATGGTTCGTAAATACGGAGTCAGAGCAAGGAGAACTGATGTTGAAATGGAACCATTATCTTTATCCGACGAGGAAGAAGATGAAACCGTATTCGATTTAGCGGCTAGTAGGAATTCTACAAGTCATTAGCATAATCTACTTGCCTTTGAACAATATTTTTTCTAGATTCCTTTTATTTATTAATATGTTGCTGTGACTAATAGTTACTAATTGCCTTAAAGAATGTAAATAATGACATATAATGCTTTTGAAGACTGAAAATTTGCACTAAGCATTTTGTTCCAGTGAAAAAGAGGTGTAAATAATTATTATTTTTGTATCTTTACTTATGCGATTTGTTAATGTTCTGCACTTTAAAGTCTATCGATGAAATATGGGGCAAACTTTTTTCTTGATTGCTATAATTTCATTTTAAATTTAGATTTAAATTTTAAATTAAGGGAGTAAAGTATTGTGCACCAAATTTTTATTTTTAGACAATAATATGCCTACCTAATGCTAATTTCAAGGTTTCTTTTCAACTAATTTAAAAGTTGTAAAAGTATGAGAGGAGAGGGGGCTGCATGAAGTAATTTTAAAGACCAACTTGAGAGTTTCATTGCAGAAATAATAAATGTCTGCCCCAAAAATTATTTGTATCAAAGCATCATCAATTCAAGTTTTCAAGCAAAATAACTTAAGACTTATAGAGAGATTTTGCGTTCATTACCTATCTTGACTGTATAATGCATGTCATCTATATTTTTTGGTATTTTCAACAATTTTTCAATGATAACACACATTCTAGATGAAAATCATTCAGGCAGCAGTCAGAATTTTTTTAGTGATTTCTGCAACTTTTATAATGATATCCTGTTTGGAAGAGGCCTTGGGCCCGAATGAATAGTTTACTCGAGTTACCCTGTTTAAGTTTAATAATATAGAGCAAACATGCAATCATCTAAACTGCAAAACTGCTTGTAATTTATCTTATTAAGTATATGAATATTTACTTAAATTGTACTTATTGTTTTAATAAAGGGTGTTGAGATACTTTGTGATAATAATCGTTTTTTGAAAATAAAACTACATACTTCTAATTTAACTATGTAAGAATAAAAAAAGTTTCTATTCATGACTTAATTTCTAATAGAGAGGTACCATTCATAAAGGTGGACCAGTCAAAAATATGTTCGAAAAAAAAAAAATCTGAAAGCAAAGTATGCCGTTCTCGCTCAAGAAATTGAGACTCCATTTGCACGTTAGCATTTTCTACTTGGGCGACAAAAGTATCACTTTGCACTCTTGATACAATTTCTACAATCAAGTATCCGCAAAATAGGGAAAAAAATGGGAAAATTCTGCTATTACGAGGACTTTTTTCATTTGGTTTCCTGGTAGTGACACCTTTAAAGCGAAACGTGCACTATCTATAGCAAAAATCGAACAAGAAGCAAAGGGAGAAACAACCCCCATCCATCCTAGTTCACCCCCTTTACATCAATAACCGTATAACAGCTGTTTCTGGCATGTTGAAAATGGCTGAAACGCTATTACTACCGAAAAGAGTAAAAACTAGGGGGTGAAAAACACCTAAGTTAAAGATTTTTTGATTATAATCTTGTAATATTAATATTAAATTATACAGCAATCACGAATAGAAACGTCGTTGATGGAAAATGTCGGAATTAAGTGAGGAAAATGCCGATACGGCAGATAAATCTGACGGTATCGGGACGATTCGACGAAGGAAACTTATAAAATGTGCTAAACAAACATTGGGACAAGGTAAGAAAGATATTTTGAATGATTTGCCACAATTTGAATACCTAATTGATTGTACTTTTAGATTGAATCTTTCATTTTTACCTAAATATCTTTTAACATGTTGATTTTCCATGAGATTTTTTCAGTCCACAGACTGCAGACCGGTTTTTGCTTTTTACATAAAATACATTTTTGTTTTATCAATAATTGATAGACATTGTAAGAAAATGTATCTTCGAATAAATATGATCATTGAACAATATGGCTTTATTGAGAGCTCTTTTTACTACTAAATCGTTTTTGGCGGATTAACAATAGCGATATTTGTTTATCAAGTTGAAGATATTGACATTATGTAACTGAAGTCCCTCAGGGTCCAAGGTTCTATCTTGAAACCTATTTTGTTTATCTTGCCTATAAATCAATTTGGATGCCATAGATCCTATAAGATCCTGAAGTTCTTTCTGCAGCATTTGCTGTTGATGTTTCTGCGTTGATTTCAGACCATTGAGCTTCAGACGAATCTGAACTGGTTTTCTACTTTTCCCCAATGTTAGGAGATTTTTTTTCTCCATAACTCTGAGAGCCCTAAGAGGGTGTTGTTAATGAGGCTGAATTTTCTAGAAGCCATTACCCATCACATTTATTTTACCCATCACCTTTATTTCCTGAAATAAGTTCAAGTGAGCTAATAATTATGATGAATAATCCCGAGAAATTTATACTTCTTGGGATTCTGGCAGATAGTTTACAGCTACTGTTCCTCATTCCTCCCACGTATCTTCAAAGTTTCTTTTTTAAAAGAGTAGGTACACATAGGAAGAAGAACACACCAGTCCATATTTAAGAAAATATATCTATTTAAAAAGCTCAATGTGAAGCATAAGAGAATTGGGAAGTTCATGACAGAAAATAGAAATGATTCACTCCCCAAGCAACAGCCAGCCTAATAAGCACTAGAACTGTGGTGCACATCCCATCAAGACTTCTATATAAAGAAGAACAACTTCCTGGTATCTAAAATGAAGACTTAAGGCTACAGCTTCTAAAGACATTCCAAAATTAAACAGCTAAAAACAAATTTCAATAAAACCCCACAACGTTATGCAGATGTTACGCAGATCACAAGGAAAGCTGAAACTCTTCAAGACAACTACAGGAAACTGGAAGAAAAAGTCCAAAATTTTCAAAAACCAGGACGGATGATATAACCACTAACCAATGCTTGGTTGAGCCAACAATCCTGTAGATACAGGAAAGAGAGCGAAGAGCGCAAACTACTTATATTTGGTGTACAGCAAGCTGCAATGGCTATATTCCTTGAGGAGGAAATCAAAAGCACCACAAAAAGATCCGTAATATCATTAAAAAACTTAAGCCTGATGTAAAAATAAAAAAAAACTGAAGGTTTTCCGCCTTGGACGTCAAACTAAAAATAAATGCCTGCTTATTCCGGGTTATTTTTGTGTCTAAGAGAAAGGCCATTGAAATCCTTAAACTAGAGAACCACCTTAGAAGACAGAGTTCATATCAAATATAACCAAACTGAAACCCCAAAGACTGTTCATTAAAAATCTTTTAAAAGAAATAGAAAAGTGACTAACGAGGGTGAATCTAACTTAAAAATTAAGTATTTCAGAGTTACACATAAAATCATTAAACTTCTGTCAAAAAACTGAATAGCATTGAAGTCTCCTTTTATTACACAAGTCTCAATGCAATCTCAACTAAAGTCGCATGAGTGATGAGTGGAAACAAAGAATGTGGAAGGCAAGCATCCAGCAATATGAGCCAATATTCATTTTACTCACAGAAAAATGGCTCCATAAAGATCTACCAGGCAACCTTTATCACTCTCCCTGGATATACTCTTTTCAGAGAAGATCGAAAAGGAAAAAAGGTTGGTAGGATTTCTATGTTCGTTAGAGATTCGATAACAGGTAACTTAGTCACTGGAAACCTCATTGAGCAATTTGGTACACATATACACCCGTAGAATCTATTTGGTTGAGAATTAAAATTCAAAGTAGGTATTGAAATGATAGTAGCTTGCATCCACCGATCAAAAAAGGCCATGACAGAAGCTCAAAACCTCATCTTTATAGAAAAACTTACAAAAACCATAGAATAGGACAAAAACCTTAGAGAGCAAGCTACCTACAAGACAGTTGATCCACAATTTCAGAACTTCCAGAGCGTTATGAAAGATGCAGTGGAGAAATAGATACCGGCTCGGATACCGGTCAAGCCAGTAAAAACTAACCCACAAAAACCGTGGATAAACCAGTATTTATTCAGGGAAATATATTGGAAACGTAGATTATGGGATAACTTTAAAACAAATAAAACACTAAACAATTATCAAGCTTACTAAAGAGTAGCAAAATTGAGCAGAAGTTGCTTGATGCCCAGAGAAAGTATGAAAATGGTCTTGCGAATGCGGATTCACCAAAAAAACTGTATATAGGTCGAAACTTGAATTCCAAGGTATCAACTATAACTTTAAAAGATCCTGCATCCCTGCATCGACAAAGTCCCACATAACCTGTTATTAATGAAATTAGAGCACTTTGGAGTTAAAGGAAAGTTGCTTGCCTTGATCAAGGATCTGCTAGAACAAAGATTGCTAGAAGATAGATTTTTTCAAGTTAGAGTTAATGGAGAGTTTTCCAGTCCCCATAGGGTAACCAGTGGCGTCGTGCAGGGTTCGGTGATCGGTCCGGTGCTGTTCACAGCGTGCATGAGCATAGTTACATCACCAATAGAGCAATGTATACCACTCATTCCAAAGAAATCCAATCCAAACAAACCACGGCTAACTAGGCAAGTTTCCAGGAAGATTGAAAAAAAAAGGGGGACCTATGGGACAAATACAGATTAAATGGAACTGATGAAAATTATGCAAGCTATTGGAAACAAAACAAAAATGTGCATTGATCAAGCTAGAGGTGATTATGAGGGCAATCTAGCAAACACTTCAGACAAACACTTTATGCGTACATAAAGCGCTCAATGCATTCAAAGTTCAGGTTAAAGAATACTAATATAATAACTCGATTATAAGTGATAATACGAACATATCTGAATAGTTTGCTAACCAATTTCAAAAGGTGTTTACACTAGACTTGAGGAAGAAATAACTCGATTATAAGTGATAATACGAACATATCTGAATAGTTTGCTAACCAATTTCAAAAGGTGTTTACACTAGACTTGTGGAAGAAATCCTCAAGATTTCAGATGAACTTTATAATGCACAAGAAATCACAGCAGTGGATTTTACTGCAGAGAAAGTGGAGACAGCATTTGACAATAAGGTTTTTTTGGAAGGTTGCTATACAAACTCAATCAATTTGGTGGCACTGAAGTCGAACTGTGTTACGTTATTGAAAATGTATTGTTAAACACATTAATAGTTTCATCGGTTTTGCCGTCTATGGTTTTTCCGTTCACTATTTGCCCTAATACTACCCACTAATCATAGTAATAGTTCCAACCTTTGACACTGTAGGCACAGCAGAAGAATACAAATGATATGAGAAATAAACTTGAAAAAGAAAAAACGCAAAAACTAATCAAGAATGAAGAGAGTAGTCTCAGAAACCTATGCCAATACAAATCGCAGTAATGAATATAATCAAAGAAGAAGCTAGAAAGAGGCGATACTCCATAATGAAAAGAACTAATAAACCCTTTAATAGAGGACATTATATCGCTCTGTTGGGATATCTCGAAAATTCCTACCAATAAAATAACAAATTGAACTAACCCAAAAACATTGGACTACCCAAGGGCTCACCACAGTCACATAATGTCTCCTGTAATAGCTAACATCTCTATGAACTGGTTTCTGGTTTGTAGTAAAAGCAATCAGAATCACTCATTCATACATTACAGATAGAAAATTCAACAGATTGGACAAAAATACAACCTTAGAACCAGAACCACCCCCTTTTGCTTCAACAACGACTCTGAAAAAAAAGTTAACAAAATCAAGACTCAAAAACCAAAAGGACACGAGAACTGCATTATGATACTGTGTAATTGGATGTCAATCTGTAGAGTTTGTAATATGTAAATAAAGGCTAAGAACAACATTTAAGAAAAAAAATGTTGAAAAAGGCAAGCTTATGATATATGGAAAGAAGGAAATCTTCAGTAAACCATTGGTCGAAAGTTTCAAGAATTTGGGAACCAATCCTGAACATCACGTGCCATAAAGTATAAATTCCTTGGAATAGTTGATTAGCATTAATGTTTCTTTCTTTATAATAGCTCACTGGCGTTAGTTCTATATTGGAGTCTTAGTACATTTTACATTTAAACCATCTTAATAACAGTATTTTCGTTAAAATACCATCTGTGTTAAGACAAAACCTATACTTTATACTATACACCTATTACTATTTTCTGGCAATATGCCAAATTCAGTTCCAATTTCTCATAATATTTCAATGCTTGGCTGCACTAATAATCATAAAGAAGTTGCCAGAATATCTAAGTAAGGGTTCCAAAGCTTATCTCAAAAATTTGGCAATAACTTAGAAATAACCTTTCAGTGATTTGACCATTGGCCAAATATGTTTTATTTGGAAATTGCTGGCAAACTTCCACTTGTGTAAATGTGGCCAAATCTCTTCATTTCATTTCGACATAGAAAGATTTATTAAACTACGCGAGCGAAACAAAGTAAGCTTTTTATTTTAGACTTTTGTTTCGTTTCGAATTAATCAAAGTGAACTTCGCACAAAACACAAAGCTTCTTTCCATGCCCATTAAAGGTTTATATTGTTAAGTTGAATGTATAGTATTATTCTGAATAAAACCGATTTTTTGGAACTTTGTTCCGAGAAAAGAACTTTTCAAGGAAAAGTTCATAACAATACAACAGTTGCCTATAACAATTTGCAAAGTAGGTAGGTAGAATACCCTAAATTTGCTTAAAATGTATCAATGGTATGTAACTTACAGGTCTAATCAGTCTTTTGCTATAAAAAAAAATATTAATTTGTTTAGACTGGTTCACTTGATAACAGCAGAGTTAAACAATCAGATACATTGCCATCAGTGAGTATAGGTATAATGGTCCCTATAAACTGAAGCTATAATCTATTCAAATAGATCAAGAGTAAGGAGCTTCTTTACCTTTTAAAATACTGTAAATACCCTTTATAGAAAAAAATGCATTGCAGCATAATACCTAGGTACAAAAATTCATCCTACATTATGTAATTTAAATAAATCTCATCTTTCCAGCTTCCGAGTTACTAAAGAAGAAAATCCCATGTGCAGGCCATTATTTAGCCCCGAAACGGCTCTGGCTAAAACGTGTCTCAACACCAAATTGTGATGTGGTGGTCTGTTTCCCTCCCAATGCGGAAGACCAGTTTTTATTGTGGCTTCTTGCCAGGATAAAGCAATCGTCCGGATTAACTGTACATGTTAGACATCATGCTTCCACCCAGAGCAATGCTTTTTATTTGACCGCTTCCGTACAACTGTAAGTTTAATTTTAATGATTAATATTCATCATGGACGTTTTCTCTTAACAGTCTTCGGCGTGCTGCAGAAGAATATCACTTGTCGAAAGCATTAAAACAAGCTAAAGGTGGTGGTCTCAAAGAGTTTTTTGTGCAAGATTATGATTCTTATGATGGATCTGAAGATGAGGAGCATTTTTTTACTACAGAAGAACGGCAATGGTTGGTTTTAAGATTGCTGGAAAGTGTCAGGGCTAGGAAAGATGATTTAAAAGCTATTCCTAACGTGACTTTATTGGAAGGACAACCAATGGGTAATATTTGATTATGGTCAAAGGTCTATATTAACAGTTTCTTGTTATTTTAAGTACCAAAATGTTTGACTGCGGGTGTTATTTCACAAGTTTTCCCAATCCATGAGCCTGTGGTGCTAGAAAAGTTGCAACAATGTTGGGTTCAAGATATTTTTGCGAAGCAACCACTTGGTAAGAAAAAAATTGATTTTTTTTTTAAATAAAATTTAACAAATTAAATTTTAGATGAAATTACTGAATATTTTGGAGTTAAAATTGGAATGTACTTTGCTTGGTTGGGACATTATACAACGGCTTTGAGCATTCCGGCTGTTGTGGGTTTCTTTTTCTGGGTAAGCACATAAAATAATCCCTAAAGTTGAAATAAAACATATTTTTTCTTTGTAGTTGACTTGTACAAGTAGACACCAAACCATCCAAGATGTTGGATATGTAATGTTTTCAATATTTAACGTAGTCTGGGTAACAACTTATCTTCAAGCTTGGAAAAGGTATTCTGCAGAGTTGGCTTTTCGTTGGGGAACATTGGATCAAAGGGACGATTTGTTAGCGGATCCGAGACCTTTGTTCAGGGTAAGTCTTTAGAGGATTCTATTTTCAGTTTATGCCCCTAATTTCTTTTTAATCAAAATGCTTTGTGCAAATTTAATTAATTTGCTTGATTGCAGCCTTTTCGTCCTGATTTCAGCTTTTCATTAGTGGCATTTTCATGTAGTTTTTTCTAACATGTCGTTGTAGCTACCGCGACATGTTATTATTTGTTACCAGGGCCCTCTGAAACACAGTGCGGTTACGGGAAGGCTTGAACCCAATCATCCTACATGGAAAAGACATATTTTTCGATATTGTGTCTCTGTGCCCATGATAGCTGTGTCTTTGATCACAGTTTTTGTTGTCATGATAATATCCTTACAAATACAGGTAAGATTAGGGACAATAAAACTTGTTCAGAACTAATTTTAGGTTGTTTCAGGATTGGTGGGATGCATTCTTGACTTATAGGGGTTTTCCTCTTTGGTTAGGCTACATACCAAAAATTATGTTGGCCGTTGTGATTTCTCTGATGGACGAGGCTTATTTCAAAATTGCAATCTGGTTAAACGACAAGGGTAAGTGGATTTTAATTTTATCCAAAAACAACTATAAGCATAGATGTAGAGGCCTATTAGTCTAACATATAGAATATGGTAGAAAAAAAATAGAAAGCATAGTCTAGTACTAAGTTATGTTTTCTTGCATTGCTGCTCAGAGAACTACCGCCTTGAAACGAAGTATGAAAATCATCTGATCGGCAAAGTTGCCCTGGTTTGTACTTAAATATACTATATGCTTATTTCAAGATAATTTTGATTTTATAGGCAAAATATTTTTAGGTAGGGTACCATATTGTTAGATGAAATATTAAGTTATATTGCGCACTTTACAGTTTTGCATTTTTAACACCAACTTTTTACAACTACTGTTTACTAATTTCAGTTCCAATTCGTCAATTCATTCCTCTCTTTGTTTTACATCGCCTTTTACTTACAAGACCAGGCTAGATTGAAAGAGGTAAACATTGTATAAGCAAAATATCAGAATTTCCTACAATTTTATTTGCAGCAATTAGCAGCGCTGTTAATTTCACGACAAGTTATAGGAAATCTAAAAGAATCTGTACTGCCCTATGTGCTTGAACATCTTAGATTAGCCAAAATGAGCTTTGAACTTTGGGGCGCCCTGAGTCCTTTGTGTCCAAAACCTCCACCTGGGCAAGCTGATCAGGCTCAAGAAGAAACAGACAAGTCCTCAGAAACTCCTAAGGACGACGATAATAGTGAAGTTCCACCAGCTGCCAAAAGAAGCATGAGCCAGGCTGAATTGGAAAGTTCATTGTATAAGGTATGTCAATTTTAATTAAACCAAATCCTATTGGAAATGGAAATATTAATATTTATTGTTCTTAATTTATATAGTTCAAGCCGGTGGTAAGTCAAATATAGAAATGGCACAAATTGTAGCTCATAGAAACACATTTTTCGGAAATATGAGTTATTTTTTCATAGAATTGCTTTTCTCATACTGACTTCGATTCTCTATTTGATTTCTGACAGCCTACTGCAAATTTTCTATACCCTAAATTCTAAGCATGTTTTCTACGATTCTACACATCTTTAATAAAAACAAACTCTTGTATTTTCAATTATTTCAGTATGATGGTACATTTGCTGACTATTTGGAAATGACGATCCAACTAGGCTACGTTATTCTATTTTCGTCAGCTTTCCCACCAGCTGCTTTATGTGCCATGTTAAATAATTTGGTAGAAATTAGAAGTGATGCATTCAAATTGGCTTATGTTTGCCAAAGGCCTTTTGGACAGAGGGTACCAAATATAGGAACCTGGCAGGTAAGCTCTACTGGTATAATAATTTTACAATAATTTTACTTATAACTTTAATCCAGAATTGTATGGAATATATGAGCATCATGGCGGTACTAGTTAATTGTGCCTTGATTGGTCTTTCCGGACAAGTTCATAGAATGTTTCCAGATATGACAGCTACGCAAACGATTTTATTAATCGTAGCTCTAGAGCATATTATGCTAGTGATTCGATTTATTATCACGTGCGCAATTCCTGATATTCCCGGCTGGCTAGCTACAGAAATGGCTAAAATTGAATGGGCTAGACGAGATTCTAATAGGACGGCTAATTACACCGCTACACCAACACCGGAAGAAATCCAAGCAAAAACTATTGGCAGGTTTTCTGTGTCGCCTAGCCACAGTCTTGTACAGGCTGAAGAGGCAAAACAATCCGAAGAGAATCGTGACACTATTTGCAAACCGGATAATTTATCCACTCATGTGTCTCCTTTGCCATCTCCCACTACATCGCAAAGTTCTATCACCTCAGTTCAAAGAACTTCTATGGGCATAACTGGTATTCAGCAAATTCCACCGTTTAGGCCAAGGAAATCGAAGGAGTGGGTGCCGCCATCTGATCTTGTAGTAAGTGAATGTTTAATTTATTATGAAATACACCATTTGAATATTTTAGGGTGAGCCAAGTCATCATTTGACTATAGGTCCAAGTGGTGGAGTAGAATGGGCACGAAAACTTAAAGAAGAAAATGAGGTACATCGTAGTACTGACTGCATATCTCCAAAGGTACTATTATTTATGTATTTAGAAAGTTATAATAATAGAATAATTCTTCTTTGCTTGCCAAGCAGGTTCTAAGTAGAATAAAGGATATTCCAAATAAGGTACAAAGGTGTGATCGCTGTTTACTCTTTTCTTAATGTCACTATTAACTATTTTGTGCCTTTCGATGTTGTGACAAGGCATTTTGGATTAGAAAATAATTTCAAATAATAATCCAGCAGTGTTTTGTCACCCTTTATATGTCTCGTCACCCTCTGTTAAATTTTGAAATCCCTGTGTTGTACATAAACTAAGCATGTGCTTCTCCATTTGTATCTGTTCAGGCAGATGGGAAAAAACAATTACATAATAGAAGATTCTCTATTATATTTTCATGATCCATTTTTTAGGATGCATCTAGTTCAGACTCTGAACTACACAGAACGAGTCCACTATGGCCTCCAAGACCTCGTTCACCCCCGGAACATTCAGGTCCCAGAATTCGCGCTCCTATAATTCCCACAGATCCTACTTTGAGTGACAGTGCAAGAAGTATTTCCAGTCAGGAGGCGGATGAAGCTGCAGCAAAAGGTAACTGTAAAAACATAATATTAAAGGCACTTTTATCCTTGAAAAAACTACAAATTTTTGAAAGCGTTTCCTTTATTTCCTTAGGTTGGGTTGCGCTACTTGCGCCATAAAATGATAATGCCTACTGCACAATAGACTCAAAGTTTGCAAAATAGCTACATTTCTTTCATCTGTGAATTTTCATCCACTTACGTTACATATCAGGCTAGCAGACAAATGGATTAATCAATTGTTGCATCCAAATATTTAGTTTTGAAGTTCCCAAATATCGAGATTATACTAAGTATTGTTCTGGACATAATAATAATCAGATTTATTTAGTCCTTATTTTCAATTGTTCTCTTCTCTTCTTGATTTCCAACCTTTCTTACCATCATTATATTTTATAATAGTCTTTTTCATTTTTGTCTTTTTTTTATGCTGTTTACCGATCTGCTACGAATATTATTGGAGTTCAAGCATATGCGATGCAACCGAAAATTTTCAAATTAGGTACTTAAGTATTGTTGGTTTCTTATTGTAAGGAATATTGAGATATTATAACATGTACAGTCTCCTTTAAACATAATAGGAAGTCTGAGCCCTGTAACACCCCAATTATTCACTAATAATTCTATTTCTCAGCAGAAGAGCTGGCCGCGAAGAAAACCCGCGTCAAGCAGAGTCTAATGAAAAGAGCCAGATCCGTAGCGATTTTTTCCTTGAAGCTTAAAGAGCGACGAGCTAGAGATGCTCAAGAAAAAGCTTCAAAAGGTGCTGCTGTTACACCTTCTACTCCTCTTCCTCCACCGCAATGCGGAGGAGGTGAACTGTCTTGTATTCCCATTGAAAAGGTAAGTTTACAATAGGTACAGGGTTAGGCAGAATGAATAGTATCTATCCATTGTATTCATTTATGGTTGAACTAAATGTTCAAAATCCTGATGTTTTTCCTGATTATTTTGTAAACTAGCTTAAACTAGCCTAGCCCTATATATTTTGTAACAAAAATAATATTTCAATATTTTTCTTGAATAGTTAATACAATTAGAAGACATTAGGAAGAGCGTCCAGTCTAAACAAAACAACCAACCATAAGGAATGTCGAATCGGACAACGAACCCCATTTTTGTTGTTAAGTGAACATAGTAAAAATTGTTGAGTCTGATTTTTATAGTTTTAGATACAATAGTAATCGCTTCTGAGGTACAAAACTTTAATGACAAGAATATCAGCTATATAAAAATAACTTGCAAATAAATACATACATGTATTATAGATGTAGAATAGTATTGAATGTTTCACTAAAAAAAATTAACATTCATCTAGTTCTCTAATATTAATTGGTCACCAAGTACAAATTTAACCAATGAGATTTAATATTAGCGTGTCAATAAAACTAATGCAATAAGATTTTTAGAGTAAAACACATGTTTATGTAAGTCAACAAAATAGTAGAATTAGGTGTGGCTCAAAAGAAGCTTAACAGTATTTATTACAAATATTTCATCCATTTAATTCATTCATTAGTTTAACCATCATTAAAAGTCGTGAAATGCAACATAATAAAAATTTAGAAAGTAAAAATAATAATGTTGATAGCTGCATAAGGGTTGTTTCATGTTATTTTTTTATAATACACTAGTTTGTCACAGTAGATATAAGACTGTATTTTTATAGTTGCATTAGAAAAATGTAATTCATTCAGGCGATTTCTAGATGTCGAACACTGCATCGATAATTAATCAATATAAAAATTTGACAAATATCTGATCCCTAAAAACTGGAATTTTGCTGTTGAAAGAGGTTTGGAAAGATCCGACCTAAGGATCTGGATCTAACTCATTTTATCAAATAAACATCAAACAAATTGTCCATTTGGTATTTCTGCTGATGTTCAAATCTGATTCAAACAAATAAATCAGCGGTGTTGAAAATCGGTGGAGTACTTGACATAGAAATTATTTACCTGAATGCTTTCAATAGTAATTTAGTATTTAGATACCTAATTAATGCCCATCATGAGACACTTTTATTTTAAAAGCTTTAGAATATTAATTATAGTACTATGATGAAATAGATTGCCACCCATACATTTAATTTGTTGCCTCCGATGGAAATACGTCCACAAAATTATTTTGCTAAGTGTACCTAAAATTAGCTGCCCTGACTCATATGTTCTCGAAATTGGGAGGAAAATGTAGATTATTAATGGCCAGTGGATCAAATTGCAGAGAAAAACCCTTATTTAAGATAAATACAATAGCCATATTTTTATCCCATTCGGTCTTGTTATTAATACCTACCTATTAAATTTGAAATTGTGGCCACTGAAAAGATACAGTGTAATTATTATAAAATGTTACCTTATAAGACTGCAAAGTATTTTTTGATATTTATTTTTTAACTATTAGAAATGTTAAGCAAAGTATTTTCCATTTATCTTTAAAAAAAAAGTACAATATTTTGTGAAATAACTTGCAAATTCACGGTTCTTCCAACACTTACGTGTTTTCATGAAATATCTCGATACGCCAACTGGAACTTTCCAAGTAATTATGACTGAACTGGTCAAATCTTCCAACTTAAGCTATTGTTTTTACAATAAAATTATTGTCAATATTACTGACTTATCAAGATAAATGGAAAATGTTCCCTACTGGACAAGAATAATATTTAAATATAACGCATTAAACCATTGCATTAATCCTTGTACAAGGTCTTAGCCTTTATTGTTACAGAAAAAAATATTGTGGCTAATGTGAAAAATATATGTCTGCATAAGTGTTGAGCTTGTTGATATTGTATTTAATAAAAAAATATAATTACAATTGAGAAGAAATTTATTTGGATCAGAAAACTAAGTATGCATAATGCATACGTCTTGTCTCACTATATTAATTCTTTATCTATTTTTGGGAAAAGTAAGAGAATGTTTCTCTTATAAAGGGTACACAAATTTGATTTCATGGAATACCTACCCGCCCATGTATTTTTACTGTAATCAGGATGCAAAGGCTTTTCAGGCATAATCATGTCTGTTGTCCTCGTGGGGTCCAATGATAAGCAAAATCATAACTAGGAGATGGGATGCTGAGACTAACAGGTTGTAGGAACAATCATTAGGCGTACCACATCACATGAAATACAGTCGATTGATAAGTTGGTGAAATTCATCCAGAAAAGGTTTCACTCACAAGAAACTTCGAATGACGCCATCATAATAACTCGACATGCTCATACTGCAAACAACCACACAAGCTTCAGTTATGCCAAAAATTTCAAGCCTTGACGGTCACTGCAAGACTAAGAGCAATTAAAAGAAGGAAAGTTGTGCCCAAACTGTCTAAAACATGACGCTAAAAGTCGCTGTCTTTCCACAGAGCGATGTCGCAAGTGCCGAAAATTCCATTATACCCTGTTGCACGAAGAAACTGGATATCGGCAAGATTAGATAATAATTAAAAAATTAATAATATTTTCGCGCTGTTATTTCACGTCGTGCTTCTTCTCTCGGTTAATTCGACAAATCTTTCACGCCGTAGTTCTGACTTTCTGGACACAGGTCTCTCGATTCTCGATTACTTCTTATTTCTTGATTACTCAACCGACACTGGTCTTTCACGAACACTCATTTTCTCCTGCCAAAGTTGCCTTTCTATATCATTGGTTCCTCCATTGTCTTGAATTTCTCTATTGTTTCTGAACTCGATTTTTCGAGGTTGAATCATCCGATCAATTAGTGTATTTGGTCCCCTTTCAATTAATTATCAAGGGCGTCGCTAAGTGGTTTGCTAAGTGGGTATCATCATATAGGCTCGTGCATGATTTATTGATCCTTCTAGAAAATTTTCGGCTCCTTTGGAATGTTATTGTTGAAAGTACTTGAAAAAAGGTCCATGAACTTTTGCTTTAGTCGCATTCCAATGTATTAATCAATATCGGCTTTCAATAATTTCTGGATATCGATGTTCAGATAATTTTTAATTGAAGTTTCTGGTCGTGCTGTCTAAGTGATGATCTCTCCTGGTATGATTGTTTGGTAAGTCCTTGTTATTCTTGATTAATTTTCGGTAGTTGGATCCTAGGTCTTCAGTTGTTTAGAATAATCAGAACCTTTAATTGTTTTCTTGGTGGTTTATTTCCGCGTCACTACAGGTATGTGGCAATATTCGTGTGCCTTTCCACTGAAGCTATACATATTGAAGTTGTGAGCGATATGTCAGCAGACACATTCCTAGCTAGCAGACACATTCCTAGAGGCGGCTGCGCGCACATATACAGCGATAATGGTACAAACTTTGTCGGAGCAAGCAAAACATTACAAAAAGAAGTTATGCAGATAGTCAAAATATCCAATATTGTCTGTATCAGAAACCAGTGGCATTTCATCCCACCAGCATTCCCCCATTTTGGAGGACTCTGGAAAGCAGGGATAAAATCAATGAAATACCACCTGAGGAAAGTGATAGGAGCCACTTGCCTCACGTATGAAAAGTTATCCACACTCCTGCACCAGATACAAGCTTGCCTTAATTCCCAACCCCTGATGTGTCCACTAAACGATAAGCCCACTGACATAACACCTCTGACGCCAGGGCACATTTTGGTGGGAAGGGCACTTGTGGAACCACCAGACCCAGTTAGTACAGCCATCAATTCTAATCTAACTGAAATATGGAAATTAGTACAAAAAAATCAAGATGGATATATGGAAGAAATGGTCGTCAGATTACTTGCACCAACGATACAAGTGGAAAAACATTGGAAAATCGCTTGAAAGCGAAGAGCTAATCTTAATGAAAAATTAGGATATCAACCCTAGCAAATGGCCTCTGGCAAAAATAATCAAAATACGCCATAAACAATACGGCGTTACCAGTTTTACTACGATAGTTTACTCAACAACACAATGGCCCGCAGAAAATTAAATAGAAATCAGAGGCGAATAAAAAAGTTAAAAAAAGCACAATGCCTCTATGAAGTTTGTCTTAACGAACTAGACATAAAAACGCATAGCTTAGGTTTGCCCGTGACTCCAACAGCCGACCTACCATTCGTATTCCCAGAAGCTACACCAGTTCCAACCTCAAAGTACAACACCCATAGTTTGGAGCAGTTAGAGAAGAACTATCTAGAGTTGTTTGGCGAAGATCCCGTTCCAGCAACTGAAACATCTCATATTGTTTGCATGCCCACGCCTTGCACGAGTCCGGGCAGAATTTCTAATCAATAATATAATTAGACATAGGAGTCCTTTTTTTGGGAATATTCAATGTAATCCAAGTTACGATTCTTCTACCCGATGGAATCTGTTGAGTTAGCAGCATCGGCAGTACCGGCTAGAACCAGGCCAGTTTTTAACTTCCAGCAATTACGGACTAAGCAGAAAAATACTGATGGTAATAAATGTATATAAGGTTTTTGTATTGATTAGTTTGATATAAATAGCTGTAATTATTTGAATAAAATTAGTATCCAACAAACCATTGTTGTACTCACTACAAACTCAATTACCTCTCGCGGTATCACTTCATGGCCTGACTAGACTAGAGTCATCAGTGCTCAACAGACACTCACAACAATAATAATTGTTTTCCATTTACAATCTGTAATATGTAATTGGAATTTCTCTTAAATTAATAAACTTGATAAACAAAATATACAATTTAATCAGTTAAATTAAAACAAACTAGAATAATTGTGTAACAAAATTAAATCTTTTCATTAATATATTTTTTGGCACTTTCTATACTTTCAGCCAACAAATGGTGCCAGTCTTGCACGTGAACCTTCTGCGGTTTCATGTTACTAACAAACACGCCATCTTGCAACTTTTGCGGTGTCGTTCGACTCTTGAAAATTGGAGCAACAGTTTCTTTTAACCAATTTTCGGCATTGAAATCATCTGATTGGAGATCCTAATGCAAAATTGTCTATTTAAATGAATATTTTGGAGCGCTTCAACTTACCTTAGGAACACAACACCTTGCTTTAACCATATCATCTGAATAAGCTATTATGATAACCGGCATTTCGGAACACATTGCTGTAGCAGCATGCAATGGTACTGATTCAAGCATCATGGAACTTCTTAGATAATGTACCAAATATTTTGTATTTGAATTTGTTTTTTCTATATTGCTTTTTAGGGCGTCTTGCATTTCCATACAAATAAAGTTCCTGAACATAATAATCAACATTATCACTGAATATTATTTAAAAAAAAATATATTTACTTCAAATCGTCATTGCCTTTGTCCTTAATTTGCTTGCCAATATTATTCAGTTCTTTTAAAGTTTGTGTTTTATAGACATATGGCAATATAGAACTTTCATTGATATCAAAATTTAGTCTTTTCTTTAAAGATAAAATGCCCATTTCTAACATATCTGGCTAAAATTGATAAGCCTGGGATATTGGAAGCTTATATAAAAAAAATTGAAGCCTTACTGTATCTAAATGCTCTGCAACAGACTTCTTAAAAACCTCAATATCTTCTGCTAATTCTTCAGCATTTTTTCTAGCAAGTTTAGCTCTATCTCCACTAACACCATGCAAAGATGTCGTACTTCTTCCTAGTGATTTAAGGCTCACTACACAAAAATCTTCAAGATCTGCAGTGTTATGTACGTGAGTACCACAACATGGTTCCCTAAAACAATCCAATTAGTCTTCTAAACAAATTTTATCAATCACCTACCTAGAAACAAATTCAGATCCATCTGCAATTTCAATAACCCTAATTTCATTTTCCGGATACACTTCTCCAGGAATCAGTGTGATTTGATCAAAACTATACAATCCTTGACTATCTGTTGTACTAACCCTTACTTCCAATTTATCGTTTATAACTTTACTAATAATCTCTTCAACTTTAACAATATCCTCAAAATTCAATTTCGGTCCGAATACAGAAACATCCAAATTAACATACTGGTGTGTAACTTTACTAGATTTCTGGCAAGTTGCGGTTTTAATTTGTTTTATGGCTGCATTTAAAAGATGTGCGCTAGTGTGATTTCGCATATTGCCTAGTCTGAAATCTCTGTCAATTGATACAGTGCCTGTTGAACCTACTTCAAGGCTATCCCCTTTGAAGAAGCCTTTATGGAAAATAAGTCCATTTATGTTTTTAACCAATTCTATATTGAAAACGGAATTTTGAAATTTTATTTTGCCTCTATCAGCTTCTTGGCCTCCGGCTTCACAATATAAATTAGTTTTATCAAGTAATAAAGAACAAGATGTGCCATTTTTTATTTTATTTACTAGATTGTCTTTTTCAATTATTTGTAATACTTTTGCTTCTATTTCTGAAAATTCATAATTGGTATTATAAGCATATTTCTCAAAATCGTCAGTCTTTTCCAAATTATTTGCTAAATCATTTACTATAGGATTCATCGAAATTTGCCTGCCACTTTTCGACTTTAACTTAATTTCTTCCATTTTTTCTGTGAAAGTACTGGGACTAAATTTTATATTTAAAACCTGAGCAAGCTGTTCTATTCCTTCCGAATCAAAACCATGAGTATCGTAAAGCCTATGAGCCAAATCACCATCAATTTCAAGAGGCTTTAAAGCATTTAATTCACGAAAAGCCTTTATAAAGCTTGGCGTTATATCTAAGTGATCAATATTGGGAAGATTTTTCTCCGAACTGGCCAATTTTTGCCAGTCTTTTTTGGCTGCCAATCTTATTGAATTGTAGATTTCTTCTTCATAATCTAATATTTGATGAACCTAAAAAAAAATTCATAATTTGCAAAATAATATTCAGATTTACTTGGCCAGGTTTAATAGTTATCAAAAAAAGTGTAAAATTTTCAACTTCTTACCTGATAAGCATTTTTTTCCATTTCAGGATAAGTATCTCCAAGATTCTCAACAACATAATTGGAAAGCTCTTTAACTAAACCCTTTTCTTTCCCAAATACAGTTTCACTCAACAAAAAGCATTTTCTTATAATTCTTCTAAGTTTTTGACTGAAAATAGAAAAGTTCACAATAAAAATAACTATTAATTGAGCAGACAAATGATTACTTTTGCTCTGGTATAATCCCGTCAGCTAAACACACAGTAAGCATTCTTAAATGATCAGCCAAAACCCTGTAAGATGTATCCACATTGTTCCAATCGTTTTCGCCAAATTTTCCAGCATATTTTGGAATACTACTACAATTCTATCAATATTTAAATCACAATAAAACAAATACAACTACTATCAAATACTTACCTTTTCTATGGCATTTATAAGATAATCAAACAAATCTGTATCATATGTGCTTGATTTTCCTTGTAAAGCACAACACAATCTTTCCAAACCCAGGCCAGTATCAACATGTTTTTTGGGAAGTGAGATTATAGAACCATCTGGTAATCTATTATATTGAATGAACACTAAATTCCATATTTCTGTTAAATCGTGCAAGTTCTTATTGACAAAATTAGAACGACTAACAGTTCCTAAATGATCAAAATGGATCTCTGTACATGGTCCACATGGACCTGTAATGCCCATTTCCCAAAAATTATCTTTAGCTGTAAATGGCAGTATTCTGTTTTCTTTTACTCTAAAATATACCAGCTAAAAATTACTATTTAATTATTTAACTTAATTGCTCTTTACCCAATAGTTCTCCAAATATCAAAAGTTTCCATATCACTTTTAAGCCTCATTTTTTCATCTCCTCCGAAATATGTGACATACAATCTAGAAGGAGGAATTTTATAAACTTGTGTCAACAATTTCCAGGCCATTTTACAGGCATCTTCCTGAAATATGCTTTATTTTATATATTTAAAATTAAAAATTTGGTCAAGCTGATTGAAATTACATACTTTAAAATAATCCCCAAATGACCAGTTGCCTAACATTTCAAAAAACGTATGATGATAGCCGTCTTGTCCCACTATGTTTAGGTCATTGTGCTTGCCTCCAACTCTGATGCATTTTTGGCTGTTCGAGACTCTTGTAAAATGCGGTGATTGGGTTCCCAAAAAGATACTTTTGAACTTAAAAAAAAATTGAGGTAATGTGATTACAATGAAGATGGTGTTGTTAAAGTAGTCCTTTATAGTAGGATTCAGAGAGACAAAATAGAAGTGATACTTGTGATTCAACTTTTTATTTTTCATCGTCAAATATAGACCAGAAATAACACATAGAAGTAAACAATAAATAACCCTAGTGAACATATAGGATAGTCAAACAGAGAATGTCTTGTACAGTACTTCAACACCTTCCCTCATTGAAATCTTTGGTCATGCCAGTACCTTCTCGCATCACAGCTTCTCCAATCTAGGCTTGAATAGCGGTTTTGTCATAACATCAGCTAGGTAAAATTCAGATGCAACTTTTTTACTTTTCAATGAATTTTCTTGAATTAACTCGTTACAAAGGAGTGTCTTATATGTATGTGTTTAGTCCTATTGTGGAATTCTGGGACAAACGAATGGCTGCTTCATTATCAACATTCAATTATAAGACTGATTTAAGTGAATCAATTTCTTCATAAAGTCACTTCTTCCAAATAATTTCTGTTCCAGCTTCACTTGTGACGACTATCTCTGAAAGTGCCACTTAGGCTCGTCTTTGGCTCATGTAAATAACTCCTGATGTTGACTGACTAGTTGTTTCATCTGAGTCGCTAAATATTTCTATGTTGTCTTGTACACCAAGCTTGTGGGACAAACCCACCTCTAATGGGCCTTTCAGGTAACGAAGTATTCTGTTGACCTTTGCACAATCAATATAAGTCGGGTTTTCCAATTTTATGGACACAACACAGATAATATATATTAAAGCTACAACAGTTTCTCGATTCTCCATATGGAAAAATAGTATTCGATTCTTCTTCACCATTTTCCTTGGTTTACAATGTTTCATATCAAAACGTTCTAATAGTTTCTGGGTGCTCATATTGGTGTTGAGCATGCTGCATGTGAGACAATGGGTCTTTCACTTGTACACAATTTTTGAGAAAAACTCTGTGATTTCCGAGGTGATTCCATCGAGCGGTGGGCTAGAGTTTGGTTTTAGTGATTTGATTGGAGTTCTACTTTTTCTGCTGTGAATATGATGTTGTTATTGTGTTCTGATGCAATAATGTGTATACGCTATCAAATTGCTCTGCAAAGTATTCTGCAATTTCTTGGTGGTTTTCAAATGGTTGTTGGGTTACTTTATCAATTAAGTTGGAGTTTTTATGTTATTTGTTAGTAAATTATGTTCATGAGCTTTTCTTGCCATGACTATGCACGCTTTGATTTTGTTGTTGATTACTTTGATAGTTTTCTTCAGATTTGGATATTTATGATTTACCATTACCCCATTACAAACATATTACAATTCTAAATGAAAATACAAGACCAAATTGTAACCGAAAACAAGTGTGACAGAAATAAGACCACTAATCGTATAACAAAAAATATTACAAAATCTTTAGGTTTCAAGATTAAAGTATATTTTCAATAATTGTTTTGAATTGGTTCATTGCTGTGTTGAAAACGTCTATGTTTGGATAACCATTTAAATAACTTAAAGCTCTATTAAATAAATTATTACAACCGTAGTTTGTTGGATGATAATCAATGTGGAAAGGCTCATAATGTCGTAAGATTTCTTTGTGAAACGGTAATCTTTATTTGACTAAGTAGATGCGGACATTATGCGATTATTTAAAAATTTGTATACAAAAATTATGTTAAACTGTAGTCTTCTATCCTGTAATGTTACAAAGTTAAGACTATCTAAAATAATATTTCTGTTGTAGTTTTTTGGAGCCTGCAATCTTGTTAGAAATTGCTCAAAAGTTAATGGTCAAATATCATATTTGATGCAATCAATGCAGTCAAATACAGTAGGTGTACAAAATTTAGTGGGTGAAACACCCCTCGGTGACCCCCTTGTGGTACACCGGCATGCACTAACATTTCCAAATGTATGCTTAGAAAATTTTGCTCTCTGTCGTCTCCCCTTCAAGAAACTTGACAATCACTTAAGGAATTTCTTTGAAAACCGATAACTTTGTAATTTCGCCAATAGTATATTGAAATTTACGTCTCTTAAGCTGGAAGAGCAAAGTCAGCAGAATCGAAAATCAATACATGGAACATTAAAGGCTCATTAAAGGCTAATTAAATGCCCCGATGAGAAATGTAATGCTCCTTAATTTTTCGCGAAAATAAGTGTTCTGCTAGCTTTAACTTAAGCTAGCAGAACATGAGCGAAAAAGTGGTTAAAATAACGAAAATATCAATTCCACTTGCACAGACAATAAAGGCTCATTGAAGGCTTTGAAAATGCACCAATATTGAATTTCAGGCGCAATTACTTTTTTTGTGAAAATGCTAAAAGCGCGATGTGTGAATGATGTCGGCCAAGCATGGCAGAAAAATCTCTCAGATGGTGAAAATCAGCGTTCCGATAGTACAATCGTAGTGAATACATTGAAGGCTAATTGAATGCTGTAAGGAGAAATTTTAGGCTCCTTGAATTTTCGCGAAAATTGCTATTCTACTAGCTTCAACCTAAGCCAGCAGAACATGGGCGAAAAAGTGGTTAAAACAAAGAAAATTTCAGTTCTACATGCACCGACATTAAAGGCTCATTAAAGGCTCTGGAAATACAACAATCTCGAATTTCAGGCTCAATTACTTTTTTGTGAAAATGCGAAAAGTGGCGATATATGGGTAATGTCGGCAGAGCATGGCAGAACAGCCTGTGAGACAGTGAAAATCAATGTTCCTGTAGTGCAGTCGTTGTGAATACATCAGAGGCTAAGTAAATGCTGTAATGGGAAAATTTAGGCTCTGCTAGTTTCCGCGAAAATGGCTATTCTGCTAGCTTTAACCTAAGCCAGCAGAACCTGAGCAAAAAAGTGGCTAAAATGACAGAAATTGCAATTCCACTTGCACTGACATTCAAGGCTCATCAAAGGCTCCGGGAATACACTAATCGCGAATTTCAGAAATTTCTAAACTTAGCAATAATAACCTGGTTAGTTTGGATACTTGACAATTTTAATCAGAATTTCCCAAACCCACTAAATCAAAAGAGTAATTGAGCCTGAAATTTGCGATTGGTGCATTTCCGGAGCCTTTAATGAGCTTTCAAGGTCTGTGCAAGTGGAATTGCGATTTTCGTTGTTTTGATCACTTTTTCGCTCATGTTTGCTGCCTTAGGTTAAAGCCAGCAGAATAGCCATGAAATTGGCGGAGCCTAAAATTTCTCATAACAGCATTTAATTAGCCTTTAATGTATTCACTACAACTGCACTATCGGAACACTGATTTTCACCGTCTGAGAGGTTTTTCTGCCATGCTTGGGCGACATCACTCACGCATCGCGCTTTTTCCATTTTCACAAAAAAAAAAATGAGCCTTAAATGTCTGTGCAAGTGGAATTGCAATTTTTGTTGTTTTGGTCACTTTTTCGCTCATGTTCTGCTGGCTTAAGTTAAAGCTAGCAGAACACTCATTTTCGCAAAAATTCAAGGAGCCTAAAATTTCTCATTAGGGCATTTAATTAGCCCTTTAATGTTCCATGTATTGATTTTCGATTCTGCTGACTTTGCTCTTCTAGCTTAAGAGATGTTTGAAATTTACTCTGTTGAAGGCCTTGGAAAAGTCAGTATACACAGCGTCTATCTGATATCTATCCTCCAAATCCCTCAACAAATCGATCTCATAAGTGATCAAAGTTGTAGTAACCGACTTTCCACTGGAAAAGGCAAGTTGATCATCAACAATGAGCCCGCCACACTGATGATGCAACTGATTGTAAACTAAAAGGTCAAATAGTTTGGAAATGGCTGACTGCCTTGATATCCTCTGGTAATTAGCAATATATTACTTTTATCACCTGATTTGTAGATGGGGTAACAAAACTATTCTTCCAGTACTCGGGAAATTGTCCTGTAGCGGCTGTAGCTAATGAGATATTAAATTACAGGTACCAGGGTCGCGCAATAGTAAAGGCACCTTTCATTAAGAAATCATTAGGAATGTTGTCTGGGCCAACACTGAAGGTATTGGCCAGACCACTCATAGCTTCACGAACTTCGGAGATAGATATAGTGCCCACACATACGTAATTATTTTCATGACTTGCAAGGATATGATCAGGAACACTGCAGGCTGAATTATCATAAATACCAGCAAAGTGGTCAGCAAATAAATCAACAATACCTTGAGAACTATCAGCTTCAAAGTCATTCAAATACAATGAGTTAGGAACACTATTTCGCTAACGTTTATCATTCAAAAGTTTCCAGAAGGTTCTAGGGTTATTTTTGATATTATTTCCAACCCCTGCTATAGTTATTTAATTCAAGTTTATAAAACCCTGAGGTGTCTTTGTTGTTGTTGTTTTATTAATTTGCACTTTACCCTATGCAGCCACTAAATGTCCGACCGAAAATAATTTTCGATCCGAGTTTCGATCTGTCCAGGATTTGCACCCGGTTTACCATCAACGTTTCCCATGTAGTCGAGTGCGTCACCCCACACGACCACTGTTGCCTTGCCTTATGAGATGTTTAGAGGTATTATATCAATGTATTTTGTTTTTAGGTACAGGTACATGCAGTGATGTTAGTGGGTCATGACGAGCGCGCATGACAGCGAGTCATGACGGTCATGACCGTCATGTCACATTCAATGTGACCGTTGGTCATGACCATTTTACCGCATAGTGTGGAAAAGTGCAGTAAAGTAGACTGCATAGTATGCGGTAAACTAGATTCGGTGTTTAATTACACTCAAAAATCCCTTCTCGTTCAGAAATTTCAATAATGCCTTCATTTGGTAGGTGAATAACTATTATTTTTGTTATTTTATTTCACCTGCTAGGCTAGGATAGCTTTTATTAACTTTTTTTGTAATTTTTTGAAATTTCTTTCGTTCTGAAATCTTTAATAATTTGTCAAAACTTTATAGTCAAACCCATTTGTGAGTTAATAGACGATAGACTGTAGGTAGTGGCGTTTTAAATTGAAATAATTACAATGTACTGTGACCATGGTCATGACAGTCATGACACGTCATGACGCCAATGACCGTCATTTTACATCACTGGGTACATGTCAAAATACAAAGCAATATTCTTTCACACAAGTTAACTGATTTTATTTGATACTAAATTGATGAAAGAACATTGTGTTGAGTAGAAAATAAAGCATTGTATGCACCTGCACCACGGGGATTTTTAGATTATAATGCCCTTCAGGCGAAATATATCCCTCGGGCCAGAGGCTCTCGGGCTAGTTTCCCATTATAATCTAATCCCCTTGATACATAAAATAATTTAAATGACAGGTTTTGGTTTCAACCTTACATTAGGATCTTGAACTTGGAAATTTTATAAATAGGTAGTCATTATGATTCTGAGTTGTAAAAAAAAATTATGAGCAGTTTTTTTCTTAATAATTACGTCTTTAAGTTTAGTACTGAACTCTGAACCACTTGGGAACTCGATGACCTTATTAATTTGACCGGAACATACATATATACTCAATAAATTAGCAATTATTTCATAGAATATTTCCATTGCAGTATCAGCACTACCACTTCTTGCTCTATAATTAACATTTTTGAAATAATAATAATACTGTTCATATTTTAATGTTTTAGTTATATGGTTGGATAAGTTGGACATGTTAAGACAAATAATTATCCTTTCTTATTGGTAACAACCACAGCAGGTATCATTCCAGTTTGTAGACTAGTGAACGGTCAAGAAACCGATTCATAATATTTGGATGCTGTATCGTTTAAGACAAGTTTAAGAACGTGAAACTTTCACAAATTATATTTTTGCGTTTGACAAATCTGCGGCCGGATTCTCGTCTCAGGGAGTAGAGCTTCATCTCTATCATTCTTGTTTACTTTTCGAATAGGTACAGTTTTTTTGTTGTACATTGACTGAGACATTGACAAGGACAAAACATTCGTTCTATTGGAAAACTCTATTCCCCGAGACGAGAATCGAGCCCCTGCTGGGCAATTGACACCAACGCCGTTATTGTCGTTGAACCAGGTAGATAGCTTCAGGAAGATTGTAGTTACCTAGAAGAACTATTTGTGAGTATGAGAATCTTTCACAAATATTGAGGACCGTTTCACAATTTTCTATGGGAGAATTAGGAGGAAGATACACCCCTTCAATTGTATAACAAGATGAATCAAGCTTGATTTCTATGAATAATTGCTCTATAGTATTATTGTGGACTTTAAGTAATTATTTTTGATAAGACTGAGATCAGTATTCCACATCCCCATTTCTTACTGCTTGTATTTGAATTTCTATCACATCTGTAGTTCGGAAAGTTAATTTCTTCTCCTGAGTATTTATCTGATAACCATGATTCGGTAATTATAACAATATCATAGTTGCATTGCTACATTGCTAGTTCAAGTTCATCAAATTTTGTTCTTAAGCCACCCACATTGTGATAATATACTTGTAATGGGAAGGAAGCGTTTCTAATATTTTAGGTCAGGGTTAAATTTACTTGTCAAATTTTTTTTTAACAGACTGACACAAGAATATTCCTCTGGTTCCCTTTTCACGGTGCACATGTTGGCTCTCTTCAGTTGGTTGAGTATAAATTTCAGTGAGTAACTGTGCAAAAATGGACTTATAGGTGTCATCTCAGCCCTTATCGACTAGATAGTTGTGTGATGCAAATTGGATAACAGGCTCGATAACAGGACAAGTATGGATTAGAGATACTGTTAAGGTCAGTCAAAGTCAAAGGTGCTCCAGAGGTGATTCAAGGTAAACAAATTTTACCGGAGCCTTGAGCTGATATTGCGTCAAGAGAAAAAACCCTCTTTATGTTGAACTGTTGCCTAGTTTTGGAGTGTTTGTTTCGGTTTAAGCTTTATGGGAACTGACTATCAAGTTTTGTCTTGAAAACTGACACTAAATTAGCACTAACTGTTTCAGTTGCGAGTTGATTCCAGAGGGCAAAGGCTCTGTGTGGTAGAGAGTTCTCCCTACACACTGTGGTATAGCTTTCTAGAGATTGTGACCCCGGAGTCTCTGGTCTGTGTTCAAGGCATAGAGGTGTCTAACTGTTTGAATATTGTTGTGGAGTGTTTGGTAGGTGGAGATAAAGATCTCCTCTTGTTCTTCTATTTTGAAAACTCAGCCGTTTTTGTTGTTCTGTTCTTTTTTCATTTTATAGTTCTTCTACCAAGTTGCAATCGTGTTGCTTTTTTCTGTAGAGCTTCAAGGCTATTGCAGTCTCTAATGAGACTTGGGTGCCAAGCCTCACCTTCACATTCTGAGATTGTTGTTTCATGTGCTGGCCATGGTCTTTGCTTAGCACTCCAAGGTCACACTGACCCATTGATGGTGTATTCATTTTCTCAGTTATTTTTAATAAGATAGAGTAGGTACCACACATCTTTCCACATTAAGGGGTAGTTGTCACACACATCACTTCTCAATTTGGTTTAAATCATTCTGTAGCGAGTCAGAATTGTTGTTTTTATGTCGTCAGCAAACACTGCACATGTTGATATTATTAGGTTGAGGAGATCTATAGTGTAAGTAACAAACAACAGAGGTGCAAGTATCAAGCCTTGGGGTATGCTACTTTGTACTCCCTGTTTGTAAGGTAGTCTTTGACCGAAAGCAGTAAATTCCCTCTCACACCAAAACGATCCAGTTTTAGCAGAAGCCTCTGGCTTGGGACTCGGTTGAATGCCTTGGTAAAATCCATAATGATTTTGTCCAGTTGTTAAGATAGTCAAGTAGGCAAGTTGTGGTAGTCCATTTTGATACAAAACCATGTTATTGAGTTGGAATAAATTTTCTGCGACCATAAATTCCATGATTCTGCTAACAATGGGTAGCAAGCTTATTGGCCTGTAGTTTACAGCATCTAGTTTATCACCATTTCTGTAGAACTAATGAGGATATTCCGTCGAGACCTGGAAAACTGGCATCCTTCAGGGCTTTTATCTTGTTTAGGATGTGTTGGGTTGTGATTTCATTTAGTAACCTGTCAAAGTTTATTTGGAGATCTTTAGGAATTAATGCCTCCGTGTGAATAGGTACTTTAGAAAACTCAATGCCAATAAAATTTTAAAAATATTTTCTGTCGAACTTGTTTTCAAAAATTTTGAGCAAGATTATGAGTTCTGTCTTTGATTTTCTCTTCTGTTCACTTTGCTAACCTTCTATACCTAATTGGATAATGCAAGTAACCTCTGCTACCGTGTTAAAGTGGTCCTTTGTATGATTAGGGTGTTTACTCAGGTGCATATTTATACTTCTCTACCTGCTCGAAAAATCGGAAAAATCTGCTAGGAGCTGCTATTTATGAGATTATATAGGGACAAGTGAACGCCGATCTGCTGCTGAGATCTGCTTGAAGCAAGAAAATAGTACAAATGAACACCCTATATGATTTATCAGAGAGACAAAACAGAAGTGATACATACTTGTAATTTGACTTTTTATTCACAAAACACTTTTTCACTGAATGACAGTAAAAGTTGTACTTTTCTGCCTAGTGAAACAAATAACTATTTTATTATTCACTGTCAATTAAAGATCAGAAATAACACATAATAGTGAACAATAAATAAACCTACTAAACATAATATAGGAAGGACAAACAGAAAATCTCTTGTAGAGTATCAACAGTTTTATTCTAGATTTACCTGGTTCATTCCTGCATTAACGAATGGCACTGTCGGGTCACAAAAGGGGACTACAGGGCTCGACCGTACAAAAGTATGTTCATGGTCCTTTACAAAAAAATCCAGGAAAACCCGCCTGATAGCTTTTGAAGAAATATCTTTGTGTATGTATTTACTGATTTTACGGGTAAGTAGGTTACAGTTTAGAGATCTGCCGGTGCTTAGTAAACGAAGATATGGGTATGGGTCCATTGTATTACTGTTATTTCATTTATTATAACACGAGAATTTTTATAGGGAAAGGAGAAAATTTTTGAAAAAATTGAAATTTTTGAATAGAAAAAAATAACCTCAAAAACGACGATTTGTCAAATGAACAGGACTGCGTTCGATAACCTAACACTTGCTCCGGAGCAGCGAGTTCGAAACACTCCAGAGTTACTACCAAAGATTAGAACCGATGTGGCTCTTGCATTTAAACAAGAACCGAATTTTCGCGACGAATGTAGTTCATCCAAGGATAAACCATAGTTTGTCTGTGACGTCATGAGTTTGAACGCTGGCTAGAAGCTGCCTCCAGGCTTCCGTCGAACAACGTTCAATATGACGTCATGGGTTTCTCGCGAAAGCGTTTGTGTTCATGAAGACATGAAATCATGGAAGTAGTTCGTCGCGAAAATTCGGTTCTTATCTTACATTCGGAATTGTGCCAGAGTGCCTCAAAACTTGTACTCACCACTGCTAAGGTCCCACTCCTCTCTGCTCCAAGTTCAAAAAAGTTGCTTGGGGTATTGCACCCAGTGTGGCCAACGGTAGAAAACTAAAATAAAAGTGAACAATTTTGAGGTTATGGAAAATATTTTATTTTGAAGTTGAAGTTTTGCTTTTGCTATTGATAAAGAATTTGTGTATAATTTGCAAACAAAAGGCAAGTTCGCAGTATATTTTTCAATAATTTACTTACATAATCAAATTTCTGTTTCATCTAGAATCAAATATGGCTTTAAATCCAAGTAATCAACTTTTGAAATCATTTTGCGGATCGTGCAATCCGTTCCGTATCTTGGCAGCATCCTATCACCCCAAAGTGATCGATCACTACGAAAATCCTCGAAATGTTGGCTCTCTGGACAAAAACGACCAGAATGTGGGCACCGGTTTAGTTGGGGCCCCAGCCTGCGGCGACGTGATGAAACTCCAAATTAGAGTTGACGATGATGGAAAAATTGTTGAGGCAAAGTTTAAAACCTTTGGCTGCGGTTCTGCTATCGCTAGCAGCTCTTTCACAACCGAATGGGTCAAAGGAAAGTCAGTCGATGAAGCATTGAAATTGAAAAATACTGAAATTGCTAAAGAGTTATCTTTGCCTCCCGTCAAGTTGCATTGTTCAATGTTGGCTGAAGATGCTATAAGGGCAGCCCTTTCCGACTATAAAATCAAACAGAAGAAACCTGCAGAGGCTTAAGTTAGGGATTGTAATATTACTTTTCATAAATGTATCTAAAAAATTTACAATATAATTTGGATACATTTATAATAAAATAATAACGAATGTGATATTTTTGGAAAGATTGTAGTTGGATTAATGTACCTATTTGTTCTGTCAATAAAACAGTAACAAATGAAAACTATTAGTTTATTTTGAAGACAAAAAAATTAAATAAATAGGCTAAAAGTACTATAAAATCAAAGATAATAAATCGAATTAACAAGCTACCAGAGAAAATATCACTCTCTAGTAAAATTCTCTAATGCTACCTATGCTTCTTTCCTCGATTTTGATTTGTTCGTATTGTAATGCACTTTTTATCTAAAAACGTTAATAGATCCTAAAAAGGATGATTGAATAAGTATTTCATTTGAAATTAATTGTTCAAAAATACCTGGGCATGAAATTTAAAGCCTTGTTCCTTGAGTAACTCGTGCAAAGATTCCAGATGCAAAGGCTCGTATAAAAGGATATTTTCCTTGATTGTTGGATTACAACTAAGAAAATTATGCCAGACTATTTGTAACGGTACTCTGCAAGATAGTATTTTAGCAGATTGTTTTCTTTCAAAAATCAAGTTTTCCGGTTTTTCACTAAAAGAACAATAGTCATAGGTCAATCAAGTACTTAAAGTTAATATAAAATCAAGCAACTATTTAAAACTACTCACTTCTGTAGAAGTAAATCTCCTACAATTTCAATTGAAGGATTATGATATACATCAGTCAAAGCAGTTTCATTTTTCACACCAACTTCTTGTTTTCTTTTTCTCCTTTTGATAATTTTTCCTTGGCTTTCTGAATCAGATGCTTCTATTAAATCTACAGAGCCTATAAGAGGGTGAGTCGACTCATAAATATATTTAAGCAATTTTGAACCTTTGGCACGTTTTAAAGGCTTAATTCCCATTTTTTGAAGTTCCTTGTTTATTGAGGGTGTTGCCATTTTATCATAGTTAGGCATTGGTGTTATATTTTCAGTTTTGATAATGTATTTGTTTGGGGTTGATATTGCTTCAATAATCGATAGGGGTGCTTCTGGTTTCGGCATATCTTCCTCGAAAATTACTTCCCTGGCAGGTCTTACTGGTGTGGCACAGTGACAAGAATAATTCAACTCTTCATCAACAAAATCTTGACTTGATGGCATATCTTCATTAATTTTGGGATTATCAAAACTGTGATGTTCTTTATTAAGAATTTGAGTCACATAATCAGTAATGTTTAATTCAGCTGAATTAAATGCAGTTGACATTCTAATTGATGATAATCTGGTGGTTGTTAGCGGGGTAGAGTTATTTGTGGGACTTTTCTTAGGGTCAAATTTGTAGTCATCAAAAAATGGACTTTTTGAAGGTTTGGTTTCATAAACAAGATCGGATGAAGAATCATCTAAAATTTCAATAAAACTGTGATTTTGTTGAGGTAACAAAGTCTCAACAATTGGGGAAAAATCTGGAGCAGTATTTGTTTTATCATTAATGGGCATAGCTGCTACTTCAACCATGTCATCATGATTGTGAAATGATATTGCACAATCTGTTTCTGGATCTTCTAGTGTCAAGGTGGTCTCTTTAAATTCTAACTTCCCAAGATATCTATCACTTTCAACTAAATTTCCAGATTTATCTGATTCTAAAATTGATCCCATACTTGCTGTATCTACCGAGGTATCTACTGAATCAATGGAGTTTTCATTATCACTTGAAGAAGATTTAGGAAAGCTTATTGAATTCAGAGACAGTGAGCAAGAGGATTTTTTAAGTTCTTCGAAATTATTTACTGAGGGATTAAACTGTACATCTCCCATGCTTCTTTGAAAAGTAGAAAGACCTCCATCAATAAAATTTGGCAAATTTTTTGCAATTGATTTAGTATCGGCTGTGTCAATATTATGAAATGAATCCTGCAATATTTCACTATGGCTATTTGAAACAGTAGATTTTGGTGAATAACATTCTGATCCTGATCTAATTGAAATATTTTTTGTGAAGCTTAGGTCTGTCATGCTTTCTGGAGAAGACATGTTTTTTCCCACATCATAAGAGCATGTTGAATATTCAATATCTGTGTTTTTTGCAATACATTTTGGACTCGAGACACGTTCTTCATCTGAATTCGGCTCTTTAAAGCCACAACTCAGACCACCTTCATCCATCTGATCTTCAAATTCATCAAGACTATAAAAACCTGCCGGCCTCAATGAAGAATTTGATCGATTTATTGGAGTATCATCATCATCTAATCGTAAATCAAGACTCTCTAGATTATTTTTATCTTCCTCAATATTGTTGTTATCTACCTGAGGACTTGTAGCTTGAATTTTATTTTTTGATGCAGAATAATCATATTCATCATCAGAACTGAAAAGATCTGGAGAAATACTGCGATTTGTGCTAAAAGAACTATATTGTCCTGAACTTGATACTCCACTATCTTTTGATGTGGTTATTGATGATCCATAAATACTTCTTGAAATATTTTTTGCACCATCTCTGATGTTATTTGGTGGCAAGTTTGTAGAAAATGGTTTCGGACTTCTTGATAATTTTTCATTAGTGACTTCAATTACCAAATCTCTGTGTTCTAGTAACGATTCTATACAGAGATCCATTTTCAATGGTCTTTTATCAGAATTTTCTGTAATATGTGAAGGTATTTTTGGTGGCGATTTATCTCTTCCTGGTATCAAGCTCCAATCTTTCAACAAAAATCCACATTTGTTTTGATTTTTTTCCAATAATAAATCTTCTACATAAAAACAATTTTTTCCATATAAATTATCCAAACCAAAAATTGTGTAATTTTCAGATTTAACTTCTTGTAGTTTCAAGCTAGTTAACAAACTTTTAGATGGTTTCTTAATTGCAATATTCGGTTGACTCGAAATAAAAGTTATTTTAGATTCAATTATTGATTCACGTTCTTCAGGAGTGCGAATATCAAGTATTGGAGTAATATATTTTAAACCGCCTCTCCCTTTTCTAGAAACCTGAGATAAAACAAAATAATTTATGTGAAAAGTGGAAAATGAAAAACTCTTACCTCAGGTTTTTGTAAATTTCTACATTCAACTGCGATGGTGGGCTTGCTTTTTTTGAAACCAAAGCGTTCCAGATTTGTTGGTTTGACATTCTGTAAAATTTCTCCGATGTCTGGTACATTATTCTGCAACTCACAATTATGTCCATACTCTGCTTCATAAGAAGACTTAGACAAAGCAATTGCCATTTGTAAATGCTCAGGATTTTCATCTCCTCCTTCAAAGTTATCTTTAATTATTTCTAAAGTGCAGTTTTTAGCTTTGCTTTTTGATTTTTTGTTGGTTTTTTGTTTTGGCTGGTTAAGCTTCCATGTTAAATTTCTATTTTTTGCAATTGGCATAGGCGATCTAAAATCATCAGCTGAATCGTTGAATTTATTTTTCGGATCTGATTTTTTAGGAGTTGATTTTTGGCTTGAGTCGTCGTTTTTCAACTCTTTTTTTGATTGGAAATATTTAGAAACTGATTGATTTTGCTTTTTTTTTGATGTTGCAGTTTTGGATTTGGAGCTGGAAAAAATATGAAGAGAGTTCAAAAAAAGCCTGCAAATTCTATAATAATTCATTTATTTGACTACATCTAATAATTTACTAACAACCAATATCTACTACAAAATAACAAACCTATTTTTATTCATCGTCAGTGTCGCTAAGACCAATTATTTTGGTTGGCCGGAAAAAGTTGAAAAATGCAGAATCAGTTGGAGGTTCGTTTTTGTATGCTTCCCTCTCTCTCAATTTACCTATTAAAGAAGCGAGAGCCGGATCTTTTATTCCAGCATTATATTGGAAAGCCTTTGCCTTTATTACATCAGGATCTTCTCCTGTCTTTTCTAACACAAGTTTTCTGAACTTCTTTGTTTGAGGCAACAATCTAAAACCAGTAGATATAAAGTCTCTTGTTGAATATTTTTTGGTCGAACAGCTTCCTGTTACTGAGTATTATATTTTAGAACAGAAATTGACATTCTTCACTTGAGATTTTTTTGTCAATTTGGCAGTACCGTAGGTTTAAATAATAAAGAGCGAAGTAAAGAAGATAAGTAGTAGTAGTAGTAGAAGATAGTAGGGTACTTACTCCCACAAGTACCAAGTGAGTCCCCCCAAAGCAATTATACCGCCCGCCCAGTAGTTCCTTTGTACGTGAAACGGGGTACCTCTAGTACGTCTTGGTTTACGGAATCTCTCGTCAATTCTTCTATCCATAGCACGTTGTATTCAATTTTGAGCAAGTACAAAGCGAGGAGCTTTGCAATTTATCATTCCTTCTTAGGTCTGGAATTTCTTCAATATTTTATTAAAATATTAAAATCACAATATTTTTAAAAATTAAATTAAAATTAAATATTAAAATTACCTCGAAAACGATGAAAATTTTTATGACAGATGACAGTCGCTTCCACTTTTTTTTCGACAGTGTGAATAGCGTTTTCGGTTTTACTGCTCCCAGAGCACTCCCCACTCCCCGTCTGGTCCGTGACGAAACGGATCTCTGAGGGAGTACTCCGAGGGCGACAAATTAGGGCACCCCATCTGAAATTGATACCCGATTGTACTTCTGCGCAGTTCTTGCTCAAAATTTCAGAGCCTGTTAACCCCAAAACACTTTTATTTATTTACGTTTTTGTTTAGTGGACAACAAAAAAATTGAAAAAGCATTATTAGAATGAATATAGAAAGAGCAGAAGGGCGTGACCCCTGCACCCGATTGATCAAAAAGCGATCCAAAATGGATAAATTCTGTTACACTACCCTCCTCTTAAGGTTGATCGTCCCGATCAACTTCACGCCCATGATATTTCGTCAATCTGTCTAGATGTACAACCTTCATCTGACTCCTGGTGTTGCGCTGAACTCGATAAACCAAATCATTGATTCTCTTGATTATTCTGTATGGTCCTTTCCATGCTGAAGACAATTTCGGCGACACTCCTTTCTTTCTTGTTGGATTTAACAGTCATACCAAATCACCTTCTTGAAATCCGGCTGAATTGGCATTCAACTCGTACCTATCTCTGGTCTTCATTCGGTCACTGGCCATCTGAATGTGCTCTCAAGCAAAATCATCCCCAGAAGTCGTGCCCTTACTTTGTCAGCATAATCTCGGATTTCTTTTCGTTTTTCTTCAGGTATTCCAAACATCAGATCGCAAGGTAACCTGGAGTTCTCTTCCAAAAACGATTCAAGCTGGACTTTCACCTATTGACTGGTGAACAGTTGCTCTGTAAGCCATTAAAACTAGAGGCCAATGTTTCTCCCAATCTCGCTGGTTCTTTGCGACGACTTTTGTTAGATGGTCCTCTATGGTCTTATTAAATCGTTCTACCATGCCATCAAACTGTGGATGTAAAGGTGTTGTCCTTGTCTTACGAATTCCCATGATCTCACAAATTTTCTTGAAGATGGCAGATTCGAAATTTCGTCCTTGATCTGAATGTAACTCTAGTGGCATACCATGACGACTAAAAACTTCGGCCACTAGCACCTGGGCAACAGTGATGGCTTCTTGTGTAATGACCTGGGAAAATAGACCCGTAATTTACAATGTCTTTACTGTAAAAATTAAATGTAATCAAATAATCAAAAACTGAATTTCCGGTATTTCAAATCAGTATCGATAAATTGAAAATGAAACAAAATAACGTTGACCCCAATTCAATTAAAACATCTAAAATATTTTCAACATTTTATTATTTAGTCACCAAGCGGCGTGGTTTTATCATCTAAATCAAATCCATAAAAATATTAAAAGCAAGGCCAAAGCAATTGAATCGGTGATTTATGGCCGAGACGTCAACACGTGTATTGGTTTTCTTTGATTTAGAGGTCCTCACATTCCTAAACCAAATCTGTTGACCCCGATAAACCAGGAAATTGCAACATAATTATTCGATTTTAAGGAAATAAAAAAGGAAGGTTAATGAATGATCAAATTAGGAATTTTGGGGGGATCGAATAATATAAATAAAGCGGTTTTAGAAGAAACAGTTCAGTTTTTAAGTTCAGTCCAGTTAAATCTACCGTACCTAATAAGTCAGTCCCTGGGCCGTAGCTAGAGTCAAATTTGTGATAGGGCATGAAAAATTTGACATAGGGCAAACACTACTTGAATCTTTCCCCCCCTCCCTGCTCGAATTTTTTATAGTAAAACAAAATGGGGTAATATCGCCGAAGGCAAATTTTTCAATAAATAACATCTCTGGCAAGTAAACAAAATGGCGCTGATTCTCGCGTCGCTACGAACCATTCGCATCAAGGATAATACACACTAAGTACTACTACAGGATAGCTTATCCTCATAAGGCCAGTGTAGATTAAATCTCAAGCCCCTCACTACGCCAAAGAACCAGCGATGACGTAGGCAGCGTGTCGTTTCTCGCCTTGACGTAGGGTTTTTGCACCACTGGTACCTAGCACAGCACACGCGGGCTTTCGCTTTATGAATACTTGGTTTAAGTACAATCTCAAAAAACGCTTTTTCAGATCTCGTTTACATCTTCCTCTTTGCCTATTATGTTAATCAAAATGTAATAACATTTTTCATCCTAATTGTATATTCTAAACTACAACCGCTGGCGCAAACAGCTGACGATATAGTTGATGATGTTGTCAATGGTGCTAGACCATATGGTCTCGATTTCCACAAACGAAGCCGATAAGCAATCCTGTGTAGTGGTGTGCATTATCCTTGTATTCGCACCCTTTCGAAACTAAAAAGTTCCTCTGTGTAAAGCTTACTTTTCATGCATCCGTTTTCCGACGAAATATGTCCGAAAAATCTTCTATTTTGACATATTTTTATACGATTATATCAGAATAGAATGTTTTTCGGACATCTTTCGTCGGAAAAACGGATGCATGAAAATCCACCCTAAACGTCACACATTGTTGCATACATTTAGGCATTTTCGAAAACACTGGCACTTACTCGATTTCAGGCCTATTCATTATCTACTCTTAAATTTCCCAGAGAAACCTTAACGCATGTTGTGTTTTAAAGGTAGGGCATGATTATTTGAAAGATAGGACATTGCCCCCCCAATGCCCCCGCCTGGCTACGGCCCTTTTCAGTCCGGATAAAGTTCCGGGTGAAATTTAAATGTAAGTACACTCTAGTGACTGATATTGTTTTTCTGACTTATATCAATGATGGGAATAACTTTGAAGTGAATTGCCATTGAACTTTAATGCATATAAAACTTGAGTGATTTGACTGTAAAAACTTTAATTGCTTTCGAGTATAATGACATTTTAATTAATTTTGCAAAGAATTAACAAAGGAAAATTATAATGCTCTTAACAATATTCGATTTTGAGTAGGAATTATTAAAGAATGTTGAATTGGATTGTTCAATTGAAGTTTAAGGGCTATACTAACGAACTAATAAGAATTTAAAGAATTGTGTTTGTTGGCTAGGAATCCAAAAATAGTAATTGTGCTGTTCAAAATTATCCTTAGTGAAGCATGGGATGGGAACCACTAAATGTATTGGAAAGTTTTGATTGAAAGTTGTTGTTCATGAAGTACCATTGATGACCTTAAGTGCTGAAATTTTGAATTAGGTTTTTTTTTCATTTAGAAATTATTGTAAGGTTTTTTATAAAAATATAGTTGGTTATACATATATAATCCAGTGAGTGGGATTATGACTTAAATAATTATTCTGCATAAGCTGTCAGTAAATGACTTAGGAGTTTTAAGAATTTATAGATATGGGTGAAGGGTAGTTTTAATAGGAATGTGAATCGGAAATGTGGTTTGAAAAAGTAAATGTATAAACTTCTAAGTCTAAGTTATTAAGAATAGAAGAAGTAGGGCGTTTTTAGAATGGATAATTCCTGGTCCGTAGTAATGAAATTTGAACGGACGTGAAATAAATTGATTTGGGAAAAATAGAAGTGGCTGTCAGACATAGAAAGATATTTGCTTTATTTTAATTTTGGTTTTAAGTATAATAAAATATAATTTAGTAAACCTCAATAGTTTGTTTCTCTCTTTTGCGAATAGACCCCCCCACAATTTTATAGGTAGCCGCTCAAGGAAATAAACACCATCAATAAACCGCTCGCCATTTACCATCTAACTAATTAAAAAGAGAACTTGGGCGCGTTTTGCTACACTTGATTGGGAATACCGAAAACTTATGACCATTTACTGAAGTAATCCATGATAACCAAGATGTATTTGTTACCATACGCTTTGACTCAGGAAACGGTCCGGCAACATCTATCGCTATTCTTTCAAATGGAAGACCGACGTTGTACTGTTTTATGGGCCTCCGAGATTTTATAGTTTGCTTAAGCCTTTACTGGTAACACAGATGTCGCATTTTTGGCACCAGTTTTTAATGTCTTCATGATAGTGAACCCAGTAAAAACGTTCCAGAATTTTGTCCAAAGTCTTGTTAACTCCAAAATGTGCCCCTGAAGTTCCGTCATGTATTTCTTTTAATACATCTTCCACTCGGTCTTTTGGGATAACCAGTTAGCTCTTGTGTGGATGATATGTGGTGTGGATTTCCCATCTTTTAAGTAAACCATTTTCTACGACCAGAGAGTTCCACTGGGCCCACAACGCCTTGTAAATCAAGCTCTTGTTAGACACTTCCCTCCATTCTGGCCTACATTCATCATCTTCTTGATCTGCTCTCATTTGTTTGGTACTCTATTTATCATCAACGATCATACCTGTTCTTCTCACAGCCGGACCAGTGTTTTTTTTATGCATGTCGATTCTTTGACAATGCTTGTAGTCTTCTTTGCATGGCCATCTAGTCAGAGCGTCAGCATTTTTATGCAGGTCTCCAGGTCGATGTTTAATTTGGAAATCGTATTGCTGCAACTTCTTAATCCATCTAGCAAGCAGTCCTTCGGGAGTTTTCATTTCTAAAAGCAATTTTAGAGCTGCGTGATCCGTTCAAATTAGCAATTTATTACGTCCATAGTGATACTTATGGAAATGATCGACTGCTTTTACTATGGCGAACAACTCTCTTCTGGTGACAATAATTTCGTTCTGGCTTTGATAAGATCCTGCCGTAATGCTTTACGACATGCTCTTGTATATTTTGAATTTGTGAAAGTACCGCTCCAACACTGGTGTTGCTTGCATCTGTGTCCAAAATCAACATGCCCTTCTGATCGGGATAGGACAACAGACAACACTGGGCTGGTACATTAATGCTCCTTTTTATTTTCTAGGTCCAATTGAATGTTGATTTTTCTCCTGTGAATCGATGAAGCGGAGCAGCTATATATTGGCGAATGCTTCCACAAATCTTCGATAATAAGAACATAATCCTAGAAAACTCCTAGTTCACGTTTGTCGCGTGGTTTTGGCCAATCCCTGACAGCATCTATTTTTCCTTCCATAACTTGTATGCGATCTTCAGATACCACGTGACCTAAGAATTCCACTTTCTTTTGGAATAGAAAACACTTGTTTGGGTTGAATTTCAAGTTGGCATTCCGGAAGCGGTCGAAAACTTGTTTCAGGGTATTGAGATGTTCTTGGAACGAATTTCACATGATCATATGACATCATCTAAATATACCAGGCAAGTTCTCCGTGTAAGGCCTCGCAAAACAGGATGCATCAGTCGCTCAAATGTAGCTGGAGCATTACACAATCCTAAAGGCATTACGTTAAACTGGAGCCCGACATAGCTGTTAATGTATCGTCTATCCACGGAAGAGATAAGCTGTCCTTCATGGTGAAGTCATTGAGCTTACTAGTTACACAAAATCTAAGACTTCCATCTTTCTTTGTAACCAATACTACTGGCGCAGACCATGGACTATTTGACTTCTCAATAATTCATCCCTCTTGAAGCATTTTATCAATCGTCGTGATGGTTGTCTAATTGGGTGTGCCAATCCAGTATCAATTTTGTGTTGAATTAAGCTGGTCCGTCCGGTTTGATTATCCATCACAAATACGTCTGCTTCTTTCAAGATTAAATCTATGGCTTCCTGAAGACTATCTGGATCGAGGTGTTTCCATAATTTCCCCAAAGTCTGCATCAAGGTGTCTGTATATATATAAATCCTTTATTTAGTCAAGACTAATTTACAGTTATACAGTTACAGTTATCAATTGAAATTCTACTAAAGCTAATTTATAATTTAATTAAAAAACAATTTTCATGTAATAATTTAAAATCTACAGTCAATAACACAATGATAAAAAATTATTTAAAAAAAAACGTACACTGATACAATACAAGTGACACATAGGTACTACTTACTTATAAGTTAACATCACTTAGCATATAATCTTTGAGAACTTTTTTAAAAGAATTCACTGTTTTCATAGACTTAACATTATTTGGCAGATCATTATACCTACTCAAGCCCTTAAAATATAATGAGTTTTGCGACCTTTCCTGATCTACCCTTGGGATATAAAAATTTTCTCTGTGGCGCGTATGATATTGATGCACTTCAGAAGCATACATAATTTTGCCTAACAAATATTGCGGAGCTTGACCAATTTTTATTTTATGAATGAATGTTAGGGTGTTAAACAGAAGAAGCTCCCGCACTGGCAGCCATTGAAGTTCTTTTAACATATCCTTTATTGGTGTTAACCTTGGTTTTTTGAGTATCACCCTCATACTTCTGTTTTGCAATTTCTGCAATCTTGAGAGCTCATTTTGTCTGAAGAGAAACAAAATACTAGAACAATAATGGAAATGTGGAAGTATTAATACATTAAATATAGTTTTTTTAGTCCAAGTAGACAAGTATATGGAGAGCAGCGAGATAAATAATTTACTTTAAAAGCGATTTTTTTAATTATTTCTAATGCATGACTTTTAAAATCTAGTTTATGGTCAATCCAAATTCCTAAGTATTTAATTTTTGTTACCATTTCAATAGTGTCGCTGCCCAACAATAATTTGCAGTCCATAGCCAATAGCTGTTTGTAAATGGATTCCCTTGCAATAATCATGTACTTTGTTTTAGAAATATTGACCTTCAAATCATTAACATTACACCACTGATACACATCATCCAATATTTGATTAAGTGATGTCTCAAGTTGGCCCAGATCTTTTGTGGAATAATAGAATAAGGCATCGTCAGCAAAAAGATACCTATGTGGTACAATTTTTTACGTTTTTAATTATGCCATTAATATATATAATAAATAGCAAAGGCCCCAGCACGCTCCCCTGAGGAACGCCAAAATCATTAGATATAGGTATCTTCTGATAATATGTCATTGACTTTTAGTCTTTGTTTACGGTCACTCAAGTAGCTCACAAACCATTTTAAAACTACTCCCCTAATACCAATGCTTTTTAGCTTTAATATTAACCTTGTCCTGTTTACAGTTTCAAATGCCCTTCGTAAGTCAAGAAAAATGGCACCAGTTGCTAAGTTTTTGTCAATATTTTGCCTCCAGTCTTCCAAGATACCCTGCACAGCAGTTTCGCAACTAAATTTTACTCGAAATCCTGATTGAAAATCACTTAGTATTTTATTCCGATCTATATACTCAACAAGTTGCCTATACACCATTTTTTCCAAAATTTTGTCAATAGTGCAAAGCAAATTTATTGGACGCAATTCATTGGCAGATTTTAATTTAATTACTTTGGGGATCGGGATTATAGTGGAAACTTTTAACATATCAGGAACCTGACCTAATTCTAGCGAAGAATTAACTAAATTTAAAAGTGGATTCTTTATAATCTCAAAAGTATTTTTGAGTAAATTGATGTTAATATCATCTGGACTTGATTTATTAGCCATTCCAAAAATAATATCTTTCAACCCTTCAAAATCCAACATACTAAAATCTGAAAAATTAACCAAATCGTCATGGTGAGCCAATGGAAAATCTTCAAGATCAGACTTATCTATATCCCGAAGTATATATCTTTAATACTATCAACAAAAAAAATATTCAGTTTATTAGGTAACTCCTCTTTATCACTAATTAAGGTATTATTTATTTCTACCTCATCAATTTTAGCCACTGTTTTTTTTGAAGGTAATAAAGTTTCCAAAGTTTTCCACATTTCTGTGGGATTATTTTTATTTTGACATATTTTTTCTTCATAGAACTTACGTTTCTCTTCTCTAAACACTTGAACTGCAAAATTTCTTTTTTGCTTATATTCATTTAAGTTTTCATCTGTTTTATTATTTTTATAAGTCCTATAACTAAAATCACGTTCTCCCATCGCCATCTCAACCCCATTGTTCCACCATTTTTTATAATTAGGAAAAATTTTTACGGTTTTTATTGGAGCAACTAAATTTAAAATTTCCAGAACAGTTGACACAAAACTGCTAAACTTATGATTTATGTCAGAATGATAGTACCTGAACTCACAATTGCGCAACATTTGGTTGATACTCAAAAAATCAATATTGCCACCTCTAGTATCAACAGTCTTAGCCACTTTAGGACTCACATTGTGTAATATTTCAATCATGTAATGATCAGTAATTTTTGGGGTAATAATAACATTAGCTTTAAACAACTTATCAGAGTTCGTTAGCACCAAATCTATGATTGAGTCTTTATCTCTACCAGAGCGAGTTGTAGCAAAAACAATATTTTTAAGACCTATATCTACAAGAATTTCTTTTAAAGCTTTTGACTCATCCGTTCTGTAATCGATGTTAAAGTCGCCTACAACTAAAATGACACAATTTTCATCAATCAAATTTTCTTCGCACCATGCTTGAAAAAAAAGCTCAAAATCCCGTTTAGATGAACTTGGAGATCTGTACAGAGATACCAAAAGATATTTTTTCTTATTGTAAAAGATGTATGTGTAAACCAACCAATAATTTTTATGTTTAAATGTCTGTTGTGATTTTAAAATTTTAACATCATCTCTTATGTATAAAATCGCCCCACCTGTACTTCTACTATTACTATCTACTCTCTCCAAGCTATAACCATCAATATGAACCTCCCCATCCAGAATTTTTTCTGTTAAGCAAGTTTCAGACAATGCTATAACTACTGGTGATCTACTTAAAGCTAGCTGATAAATCTCATCAAAGTGAGCCGTTAAACTAGATGAGTTAAGGTACAATATAAAAATCTTATCACGCTTGTTTATGTTTCTGGAATTTCTATCAAAACTTGATCTAAAAAACTGCCAGTAGATACTAACAATTGATCTTTTACCTCAGCCCCCGTAATCGCATTTTGACTACTTTCGTTAATTCCGCTATTATTAACAAAAGTTTCTGTATTAACATAAATAAGATTAGCATTCCTTTTACTTACAGCAAACACGGTGTTGCTTATAAGATTTGCAATTTCCACCTTACTTTTTCTGAAACCATTCCAATCATTGAGATCACAAAACATTGTTTTTCCCTCACTATAAAAGTTCAATCGATCTGCATATTCATAAAGCTTTTTATTAAACATTTGCACCCTTTCATCAAGGCCATTCTTTCTATAATTCATGTAAGGAATTGAAGTTAAAACAACGTTAGTGTGAGTGCAGTATTTAAGTTTTCTATTTATATCTCTAAAAGATGGAAATTGCAATCTATCAACATCATTAGAACCAGCCATTATCAAAACATAGTCATCCGAGGTAAAATCTTTTACTAATTCAACAATGTCTTTTGTAACCATTTCAAAAGATGCGCCTGGCTTAATTATTGTTTGACATACCAATTTATTGCATTTTACCCCAAAGGATCTGTCCAGATGGCGACCATATTCGTCACATAAAATAAGTAACCTTCCCCTATTTTTCATTTTTCCACTTCTTTCTATACTCAAATCCTCATTATTTTCTAGCTGCTTCTGCTTCTCCATTTTCTCATTCTTGCTGTCCTTGTGTAGATCTTCTTTCTTCTTTCCCAATTCATTCTTCAACTTTGTTTCATTCTCCGCATAAATTCTATTATCTGCCTCAAGTATTACTAATGCGTCCTTCATCTGATTCTTGACAATTACAAGATCTGTATCCAATTTCGATTTTTCAAAATGTAGCTTCTTCTTGTTTTTCTCTCTCTTGAAGTTCCAACATTCTGCGCAGAGGTTCTTCAACTTTTTGTTCTTTCATTTTTGCTTGTTGTATCGTAATACGGAATGATCTAGAATTTCCCCTAAACTTGCTTCAAATATTTTTTGTCTTTAATTGCTTGAAGTTCCAAACACGCCGGTGAAGTCACAAATTAGATAGCTTGCTTAATTCTCGAATAGGATTGTTCAGTTTCGTCTACACGCCGTCCTGTATATAGTTGTAGGTTAAATTGGGTATTTAGGATGTTAAATCCTATTTGGGAATGGAAATTGATTCGTATTTCTTTATTTTTTGTTTTCTCTTATTCTAATTTAATTGCGCGCGCCATAGACGCGCGTGCTCCATGCCTAAGAATAATACGGCTTTGCTAAATTTGGCTTTTAAAAATACGCGCGTTAAACACTGAAAAGGTTTAACGGCAATGTTCTTATAATTCCTGCCGACAAGTACCTAGTAGCAGTTGCCAAAAACACTTCGCCCGCTTCGTGAGGTTCGAGAAAATAGACCCGCGGTTTTTCGTTTGCCGCAACCGTTAAATCAAGACGATTTCATTGCACTCCCACGCATGAGACCTGAACTTCCTGAATGAGCTGGCCAGGTGAGTGGAGTATGGAAGTAGAGCAAGGTAAGGTGAAAAAATATCCTTTTCAGTTTTGATATCTTTCAATTTCATTTTAAAATTTTTCATCGATTTCCATTATCTATCAGCAGCAACCTGTGGCCTTTCACTAAGGAAAGATTTAAATAGCTGTAAATTTAAATCTTTAAGGCCTCAGGAAGTCAGAATAGAGAACGAAATGAGTGAAGCATTTACGGCGAAGTTTGGTGTGCACAGGGAACGGTCCTTGGTCCTCTCCTTTTTATCATCTACATAAATGAAATAACTAAAATAACAAAACATGCAAAATTTATCTGCGTTGCTGATGACACGGTGTTGTTGATCAGTTAGTTCTGCCACTGGGAATGAGACATCTACAAAGGTCGAAAAAGCTATTAATGATGTTAAGCAGTGGCTGGATATAAGTTTATTGACCCTTAATACAGAAAAGACAAATTTTGTCATATTCACTAAGACTGCGGCGACTCAGCCAACCTAGGAATGCCTAACAATCAATCCATGGGGTAGGATGTGCTTTGACAAGTGAATGTTACTGTCCACCTAAACTCAAAAAGAAATAATGTGTAAGGTAATTAAGAGTTTTTATTGATCAATGTTTAAAATATGAGAAACATATTGAATATGTAATGAGTAAGCTAAGAAAGCCTCTGCCTTCTGTATAAATTCCTACAACTTGGGCAAATCCAAAAACTATTGAAATGGTAGGCCTATTCGGGTTTGGAAAAAGGACGGTTCTAGAACGGTTCAAAACAATCGTCCAGTTTATTGATCAACAAAATAACAACGACTCGACTATCACAAATTTCAATAATAAACTGGGCGATTCTTCTGGACCGTTCTGGAACCGTATTTTTTCCAAACCCGAATAGGCCTGGTGTATCATTCTCTTGTTGAATCTGGCCAAGGATATGGATTGGTTGTATGGGGCCTTGCGTCAAGAAAGCTCTCAAACCAGTTAATGTGATAGAAAAAAAAAACATAATAAAAATAATTTTATTTAAAAATAAATTTTATTCCTCCAGTAACATATTTAGTGATGGTAATCTGTTTTCCTCACCATTCCTCACTGTCAAGATTTTGGCTCGTATTATGGACAAATATGATAGGTACCTTTAGAAGCTACAAAAGTACAAATGTTGCCACAAGGAATGCAGGTGAACTTATTATTTAGAATGCATTTGAAAATAAATGTTATAAGAAATCCAAAAAAAATAAAATAAGCTCCTGGATCTCTGAGAATAAGTTAATACTTATTCCGCTATTGATTTAGGAAATGATAGTTGTGATCTTTGGCTATGTCATATTGTTCTAGAGATCTTACTTTGCCCTCATCAAATTCGAGCACTACAGTTTCGTCAAAATCGGTTAGATCTTCTCCCTCTAATTTCTTCATCGTCAACACATCATTGAGTATTCCCTGACTTAGATCCCACTTAGATGCCCATCGGCGAAGACTAGATAATGATGGCAATGGGTATTTGAGTTTATCTCTCAGATATAAATAACATTTTTCGCTATAACATCTTATAGTAAATGCCACCGAAATCTCATCTCGAGTCCAAACCACTTTTTCTTTGCTTCCAGAAAGCAATCTAATTTGATTTTTTGTTAAAATTGTTTGAAGTAATTTTTCTGCACTTTTCGGTTTTGCAGTATTTTCATTATAATATTTGCGTCTATAATATATCATCGATCTATTTAATTTTTGTATTTTCTTGAGCCTTTCAAGGGATAGTTGCTTTACGGCAGTATATTTTTTCAGTAAATGTGAATATTTTTCCTCTAAAGATGGAGAATCTGTGAGAGGAATTCTTTGTTGGTTATCAAGCGGCGGGAACGAAAGAGTAGTTGCATGCAGCTCTGGAGGTGCCTCGAAAACATTGGGCACGATTTCAACATTTAAACCTGAAGTAGATGCAAGTGGATCCTCAGAACTAGAAATCTGGAACAACTCTTCTTGTTGTGCCATTTCTTTCAAAGTAGTTTTCACATTAATAGTTTTTCTTAAATTTTTTGTTGGAACTGCAGTTTTTTTGAGTTTGCGACGAAGAGGTAGGCCTGGAAAAAAGGAATAACTAATTATGTACTTATTTTTCTGCTTAAAGTAAGATATTTTTTATAGTTTTTTTTTCACCTAAAAGCTCATTTTCCAAGTCTCGCTCATAATCATTTTTGGTAAAGTGATCGGAACAAACACAAGCGTTTTTAAATTTGAACCCATCTCTCTTCTGACAACGACGCATCCATTCTTCCTGGATAGAGGAGGATTCCAAATCTCTTGCAACGGGAAAGCAATGAAAAATAACATCTGTGATGCCAGATTTTTTCAAAGTCATTTGGTTGTTGGGGCACGACGCCACAGCACATTGACGCCCGCCGCGCCTGCCAGACATTTCCGTACCTACGTATAATGCACAAAAACAATTAATGAAAAAATACACTTTAAATTGTTTAAAAAAATCTTACCGTCACAAAAAAAAAAAGTAGTAGAAATTTTCAAAAATTGTCCAAAAACCAATGCCAAAAACTAATCTAAAAAATGTCACAACAATAACAAAAACAATGGCTATGTTCCGTTCAATGAAATACTATAGTTCTTTTCACGTGGCTCCGGTTTAACTAACCGGGTTACAAAACGGTGAGAGAAATGACATACCGTTTTCTAACCCGGTTACAAAGTGACGTGATGGATACCTACCACTCGAATTTGAGCGGAATGTTGCGGTTTGTTAAACCGGAGTCACGTGAAAAGGGTTTATGGGTAGGGATCGATAATAGACGATATTTTACATTTGACGTTTCGATTTCAACAGCCCTTGCGTTCGATATTTTTCTCAAAGAGCAGAGCGTGCAAAGCGGAACCGTAATCATGTGACCGGCGAGCGCACAGAGCAGTTAAACGCTATAGCCGCTTTCCAGTATGGGAGTGTGACGCTCGGAGCTACTCGGAGCGTTGAGCTCCCGAGTTGTAAGGCGATTACGAAAAGTAATCTAAAATGGTAGGGTAGATCCACAGCCTCCTATAGTTAACAAGCCATGAAATTGGAAATGACGGCAACGTCGCATATGGTGCTATTTTGTTATTGGGTTATGTGTTTCTGTGTATTGCTTTCATTGTGTATTTCATTAGTATTTTTATGGGCATTATTGACGAAAAAGTGGATAGAAACACACCAATATATTGCCCATATTTAGTTGATACCTGTTCCTTTGTGCTTTGATTGCAAATTTTTAGCAAATGGGTACAGGAGCAAAAATGAAGGTAAGGTAAGGTAAAACAATAAAAACAATATTAATATTTGTCTACAAGAGCATAGGTCTCGATATATTTATATTACCTAAGATATTTAAACTTGTTCCAGATGCCATGAAACTACTGTGTTCCTGGGTGCAAATCGAACTATTAGGAGTTCCTTAAAAACTGAAGAAATGCAAACATTTTTATTTCCAAAAAAATTCTGAAGTGCAAAAAATGTGGATGAGAGCAATACACCAAGATAATTATACCCGAGATTATACAATAACGAAAAATTCTGTGGTGTGTTGTAAACATTTTGAAGAAACCGAAATAATTAGATTTGAAACAAACAAGGATAAAGGCGTAGTTCGAGAGTTCAAACTAAAACGTCCAACTCTTAAAAGTAGGTACCTCTTATTTCCGAAAATCAGCTCAAGTATTTGAATGGACTTGCCTTCCGAAAAAATCCCGAAGAAAGAAAAAGTTAGATTTTCAAAAGACATACTGAAACATAGGCCTATAACACTTTAGACTCTAGAAATATATTCATTTAAATCAATTATTTACTGTTCTTATTTACACAAATAGTTAAATTATTCATTGAATTACTGTTTTTGGCCCTTTAGTACAATAAATTATGTATTTTTTGTGATTCATATTAATAAAATAAAAAATATATATTTATACAAACAAACACCACCAGCACCACTTGGCGGTAAGATTGCGGTGTTGCCTTTTTAACTTCATGGCTTGTTAAATGTAGGGGGCTGTGGTAGATCCAATCAGCTGTTCCTAAGTTTACCCGACCCGAGTTATATTTTTCGAACGTGTCCAGTCGAATGAACATATCCTTATTCTCATTTTCTTACCTCCAGCTAAAATCTTGTGATAATCCTCCTCTGTGGAGAGGATGTTAAAGTCCTCTTCTGTGTAGGGGTCAATAAGTGTTATTTTCTTTTCTGATTCTAACTTTAATTGGAAAAAAAATCTCAAAAGCGATCAGCTGATTCAACCGTATAAATAAACCTCGCGAACCCTGCTCTTTTGTAGGGTTAAAAAAGTTTGCCCCGAGTCGTGGATTTGATCCATTTTCGGACGCAGCAGGGGTGCGATTTTCGAAACCATTCGAGTACATTTCGTATACGAAATTTGACTGCTCCCCATTTAATTTACATTGCTGTCAGTCAAATTTCGTATACGAAATGTACTCGAATGGTTTCGAAAATCACACCCCTGGTCAGGTTTACTCGATCCATTTTCGAACGCCCTTTGGGAGATCGAGTTAACCCCGGGTTACTTTTCGTAAACGCCTATATATTACGTACGGACAAACGTCACACGTCCAGGGTTGCCAGGCGTCACGCATTAGGCGTGATTGTCACGATTTTTTAATGGTTGTCACACATCACGCCTGAGTATGCGCGTGACACGCTTTTTAATAAATTCATGTAAACGCTTTCTAAAAAAATGATTAATTAGTTAAAAATAGACTTGCCTCAGATCTTAATATACAGGGTGTTTGGTACATCGATAGGAATATTTCAATGAGTGATGGTTGGGGCTATTTGGATTTTGGAAGCTGTGTGACCATATTTACCCTAATTAAAAGTTGTTTGTTGGCCGTTTTTTGAGATATCGCCATTTTTAGATATTTTGAATCCATGTATGTATTTCAATACATAACTTGGGCTACATATTTTTTGTATCAATCATTCGGTTTTTTTTCCGTATTTTTCCAAAGAGTGCATATTAGGAATATCGGAAAAAAAAAATTGAGAAAGGGTAAAGTGTTAACTACCAAAAAAAAACAATATGTTTTAGAAACAATTGAAAAATATAAAATATCTAAAAATGCTGAACTCAAAAACGACGAAACTTTGCATAAGAGTAAATATGGTCAAACAGCTCCCAAATGACCGCAACTTCACTCATTGAAATATTTCTATCGATGTACCAAACACCCAGTGCTAGCTTAAGGGGGGGGGGGGCGAGGTGGTCGGCCGCCCAGGGCGGCACGATCCAAGGGCGGCAAATTCATACCATGTGATACCATACAATGAAAAAAAAATTACAGAAAATAAAAGCAACGACTTAAAAAAAATTCAGAAGTATTAATCGAACAGCGAACTAGCTATATTATAGGATAGGTGCTGAAGATAGGTGTCATATTGAACAAATAAATCAGCACAGTGGGCATTTCAACTTCTTATATAAGATCCGAGATGATCTAATAGCACAAAAGGTACGATGGACGTTTTTTTTTTCAAGTCCGTTGAACGTCGAAACGTCCTTAAAAATGACGTAAAAAGACGTTCGAAATATGTTCACGAAACCATAAGTTCTAAAAGAAAAGTTTTGGAAACTACTAAACTACTGTTGCAGGACATTTTTAGAACCAATAACAGCAAACGCCTTGCAAATGTTTTTTAGGCAGGTAATGTCCATGTCCGAGTGTTTTCAAAAAGGTATAAAAAGGATGTTCTTTAGACGTTTGATTTAAGTTGTTTTTAAAACCTCAGTTAAAGAACGACAGAATGTTTTCTATGGGTTCGTAAAAGTATGTTTTCATAAAAAGTCATAAGAGAGACGTTTTATAAAGGTTTCTGTTGGTCGTTTTCAAGAACACCGTTCGAAATAAAACAAGTAGGTATCCCACGTCAACATCCGGAAATTGAGACGTTTTTGAAAGGTTGTTCGTAACTGTGATATTTGCTCTAAATAAAAATGCACCTTTGAATGTTCTCAGTTACTTTAACTGACGTTTTTGAAATGTTCTGACGTCCGATCAGATAATTTTTTGAAACGTTTCTGTGCTATTAGGGTATATCTACATAATGTAACTGTTAATTTTTGCCAAGAGTTTGAATTGGCGAAGGCAGAAACCCACTAGCAGTACGCCACGCCATACTATACCACGCCACGCAATGTGACGAAAATGTATGCGTATATTCTTCCATTTATTTATATGAGCCGCGTACACGCCTGCCACCCTACACGTGATACCACGCTGTGGCACGCCACGTCACCCGACGTGTGACGATTTCAATTCACCAGATGATGCCCACGCGTATTGGTACGCGTGGATGTTCCCCGGCCGCCTCTCTAGCCCCGCCGCAATTTGATTCTGTATTTATTCAATATTTTGTGGAAATAATCTAATTGTTCTTTGTCCATATGGAAGTACATGGTATCGACTACGATCTGCCTCCAGCTCTCTCATTAATACATGGAAAGCACCATATTCTTCTCGATTCCTGTTTATTTTGTGCACCCAGAATCTTCTTTTTTTTTGTTCTGTAAAATCAGAGCTGCAGCAGCACATTCTTCTAGAAACTAAGTCACTAGACGAACTGCTCCTATACTCCATAATGTACTCAAGATATTGATGGTACTGACAATTTTTCTGAATAAAATGTATAGAGTAAAATGAACGTGTCATCACGTGGCGTGTTACAAATTTGCACACAAACTGTCCCACGCAATGAACTATAACCATAAACTGGAATGCTAACACATAAGGACGAACTTGAAGCCTAGTGCGGCTGCTGCGGAGGGGATACCTGTTTTTGTCGCACTCATTATGTTAAATGGCGAAAATTGCTTCCAACACGTATTCCAATTGATGAAACCTGTGAAGGGAAATATGACAAAACTTTCGAAAACGTCATATATCAGCGAGCAACAGAAAAAAACAACATTCCCCCTTGTGGCATCTGTCTTTCATGGCTTCATTTTTTTGGCAGATATGGCAATGTGTGCGCATTCCAGTTTTTAGCTATAGTTCATTGGTCCCACGTGAACCTATGTCAAATGGCGTGCTATTATTTTTTGTTCCTACAACTCAAGATCTCTCACATTTTCTCTAAGCGGGCCATGGGATGGGACGGCAAATTTACTCATTGCCCAGGGCGGTAAAATTCCTAGAGCCGGCCCTGCAAACACCCTGTATACTATTCTCATTTACGGAAATAAAAGATTTACCCCCACTGAAGGTCACCGCAAATTCCTTGTGCGTGCTGCGTGGAATAGAAATTAAAAAAAATCCTCCCGTCGTTGTCACGCTTTTCCCTCTAGTAAATCTGGCAACCCTACACTCCTACACACGTCATAATACTGGAACGGTTGTACAAATCTAGTGTGTGGCGGCCGTGGCGCTCCCGGAGTGCTTTAGAGCGCGCCAATAGTTGTATTCCTTTCAAGAGTTTGAAACACTCGAGCTACTCGCTCTGGTGTTTAGTAGCCCCCGATTTGCAGGGAACAAATGCGTGGTACGAGAAACACTTTTCGAAAGGAATAAGCGCGTGAACCCCCGGAGCTGTTCCGGAGCTCCTCCTAGGTGTGAAAGGAATACAACTAATGTGCATACTGGAAAGCAGCTTATATCAGAAGTCTCGAAATTTTAATAAACGAATGTGAATGAGCCTGCACCGAGTACACTTTTTAAATAAACGAATGGTAAATGTATGTTCGGAGAACTCGGATCAACATACCGAACGCACAGGAGCGTCTGATTTGCTGGAAAACAAGGTACAGCAGGGAGATGAAAATTCCGGTTACTTGGGGAACGCAAATAGGTAATAAAAAATAATTGACAGAAATTACAGATAAAACGGATAAAACCAACAGAACCGTCATTCGATGGCCGGTAACTATTTTGACATTTGGTTTAATAGATTTCAGGAAACCGAGGTTCAAAAGTAACCATTTTCCAGGAACCAGAGTAATTTGATTACTTTCGGACCACGAAACCACAACTCTGGTTATATTCGGACCACAGCCTAAATTAAAATGTCCGCCAAGTGGCACACAAACCCTTATTACACAAACCCTTTGTTTATTTGTCAAAGTCACGTGTTTTGGATAGGCAATAGACCTTGGCCCATGCAAAATTTTGACGACATATCAAATTCGTTAATCGAGGGCGGGCAAAAGTATCGGCCCTATGTGTACTGAAAATAATATCGCGTCCAGTAAATTCAGTACTGACAGTTTATATCGGAACATAGCCGATAATTAACAGATAAAAACGTAGGTCATGTACTTGCAAGGATAATACACACTACTACTACAGAATAGCCTATCCTCATGAGGCCTATGTCAATAAATCTGAAACCACCACCTCGCCAAATCACTAGTTGTGACGTAGGCAGCATGTCCTTTCTTGCCTTGACGTAGGCTGTTTGCAGGTTGCATTACAGGTTATGATTTCGCGAGCTTTAGCTTTATGCATACTTGTTTTACTACAATAATTAATATTCTAAAACAACTCTTTCTTAGATCTCGTTTCCATCTTCCTTTTCGCCTATTATGTTGATCAAAATTAAATATATTTTCGTTGTATTCTGTGTTCTCAGTTCACCGTGCGTTCGGTATTTTGATGTGAATAGGGAACTTTACATTTTTTTTTTTAATTTTTTTAAATCATTTATTTATGCCTTGAAAGAGTTTTCCCCAAATATTATTCCATAAAACTCAATAATAACTTGGTGGAAAATGTTTAAAGTTTCGCGCGAATTAAAAGTATTTCAAACGACCTTAAATCTGGATGACGTCACGTAGTATGATTTTGCGTTAAGCCGGCGCCACACGATGTGTCCAACCATTGGCCCCAACGTTAGATCCAACGTTGGGTACAATGTTTTTTGCTCTAGCATTCGGCAAATGCACATACCTACTTACTTTTGTTATTATAAACATATCACAAATTACAGATTGGCGGATTGCCCTTTGGAATTTCCTTCTTCGGTCATAATTAATAGGTATATCGTTTTATTTATATAATGCTAAGCTAATCATTGAATTTAAGCGAAGTAAACCAATTCTAATATTGATAAAATTTTAAAAAATCAGAGAAAAACGTAAATAAACACAGCTAACGGGTATTTATTATGTAGAGTTCGAGTAAACGCTTGGAAATGCTGTTTTGTTCTTTTATCCCTGTTCTTCTCATCATAAGAAAAAAAGACGGAAAATGCTCCGAGTGCTCAGTGTTTCAAGACGAACTCACGGTATGATGGACGGTTGCTGACAGACACTGACAAATCATACTACATGACGTCACGACCAGTACCAGAGCGTTTTTTCCCGCTGGAAATAATTTGAATTTTTCTGCATTTTCAATTGACGTTTTCAATTAAAAGAGATGGACAATAAAAAGTATGAAAACAATCATTTTCCCGCCAACATTTGCTTGCTTGTCAATGCCAGGTGTTTTGAAAGAAATTGTGGGAAAAGTTACTACTTCATTTGCAGAACTTCGCTATGGAGAAAGCGGTGGATTATTTTGGAAGCAAACAGCTCCCGCAAACTAAACTTGAACGTGGATTACTTTGTATACTTGATGGGCCGTGGATTCCCTTTTTTTTGCGAGTATTCTTTCTGATTTTATGTATCCAAAATTTGACAAATGTAGGATTTGATGGAAACTTATGGAAAGACACGTCCGCCGGTAAATAGGAATTATTTTTACAAAAAGGCACACTACACAATCACCATTGTTAGGAAAAAACTTTGAAAAAACCGAGAAAATAATAGTTTCTAGTTTCGACATGTACAAAAGTCTTGTCAACAAACCACTGTCAGCGGCTGTCAACCGTTGTTTTCATACTCTTTTGGCGTCTGACAGTTTGACGCCAGAGAGAGAAGCTTTTAAATTGAAAAGGTCAATTCCTTATTGTGGCCGTTTGCGACAAAAAAAAAATGTTTTTTTCGCTAATATAGGTTTTAATTAATGTATTCTTATGATTTATAGTAATATTTTCATGTTTAAATTTTTTGTCAAGTTCCCTATTCTGCGAGCTTGAATTTACCGTTCGTTTATTTAAAGAATGTACCCGGTGCAGGCTCATTCGCCTTCGTTTATTAAAGCCGCTTTCCAGCTGACGCTTTTGAGCACGCAACTGACGGAATCCAAGCACTCACTAACGCATGCTGGCAACCTAAAGAAAAAGTTTTCTAGAAATGTCAACGCGAACTGTCAACTTCACTTTCTATCGTGATTACGACTATAGCTCTAATGCTCTAAGCTCTTGAAAGGGATACAGGTTGAAAACAGTCAGAAAACACAGTTCCAACAGAGATATAACCCAAACTAGCACAAACTCAAACTTGAACACGAAAATTTAAACTCCGCACACTCCTAACAGTTTTAAAACAAGTTATTGCAAGAACCCGAATGAAGCTATAAATGAAGCTATTGTAAAATTATCGAGATTTGGGTATCGCAAGAAGTACTCGACCGCGGAGTATCGATACCTTGAAGTATCGAGTACTTAATTGACCTTACTTATCGTCTACGATACGACCATTCTTTGGTAGGAATGGTGGGTTGGTTTATTTCACACTTGCCGTATGAGGAGCGAGGGGATGAAAAATACAGCAAAAATAGAGTGAGGACAGGGTCAAGGATAATACAAATTACTAGGGTTGCTTATCGGCCTCGTTTTTGGTAATCGCCGCCAATATCGCCGCCATATTGGCATGTCAACATTTCCGACGTCATAACTCAGTCATCAGCTGTTTGCACTAGCGGTTGTAGTTTAAAATTTAGAGGACCACGCACGGATCTTATGAGAAAAAATAAATTTCACGATTGTCATGAAATTGAAATAAAGTCTGTTTTTTTTTTAAAGATAATTCCCCAAGTCGAAAATTTAGTAACTATGTTGGCAACACAAGCCTTTTCTACATTAAAAATTTGAAAGCATTGACAATTTTACATTGCATTGCCAACATAATGTCATTTTGACTTTTATCTTAAAAAAAAAACATATTTTAGTCGGGAGCTCAGGAGACATTGAGGAGTCACCAACTCAGATTCCTGGAGTATCAGATTATAAAAGTCGGACTAGGTATGGGTATGGAATAGATATTTGTCACTATATTTGTGTGAATAGGAAATAGGAATAAATGACAAAGGTTAGATATCTACGTATAGTGAAAGATCTTCGATGCGAGTGAAGTATCGTAGTTGGAATCGATACTAAAATAGTTTATATCGAAACCAAAATATCGACAGAGTATTATATCGATAGTATCGAAATGTCCCTAAAATTGTTGTAATTTGAAATTTCCCTCGCTATTGCGCTAGCGCTAAAAAATTTCAAGGCAGTGCAAACAAATAATAAATAATTAGAGCTTATCACACTCCGTCACTATTATTATTTTTAATTTATAATATAGTATAATTATAAATATTTGTTCTATTTTTATTTGAGTCGCAAAAATGGACGGCGATTTTTGTGAATTGTTGAGGTGTTGCTGTGAATGTGGATTATGCATAGGTAGACTTTTCTATAATAATTACGGCAATTTTGAAAAACGCCAATTTCCTGTTTCTAGGGCTCTGCTGCCTATGTTGCAGGGACAACGATTCTAATCAACGTCGCGATCCGTTTTATCCAGGTAGGTAGTTTTAAGCAAATAGGTACTTTTCGAATTTATTTCATGATCACGCACTCCTAATTAAATAAATAATAATTAGATAAATAAGTCCTTGAATACGTATGCTATTGATTGCCACGATTCCTAATGGAGACTTCCTTCTTCCCATTAGTGAAAAATACATTATGACTAGGGCTACATAGGGCGGCGCGAGTCGCGACTGGCGGGTATTATAAAACTTTTGACAAATAACTAAGATGTGACGTCATTCCAGAAGTTAACTTTTATTTATTTGTCAGAAAAATACTATAATTGGCCAATCCGCAATCTTTATTTTATCAAGGTTCTATTTCTCTGATGTCAGGATTTTATGACCAGCTTCAAATTCGAATTTCATTGGTTGAAAACAGTCAGAAAACTAGTGTCAACCAATGAAATTTACTCTGACTGGTTTGTGATTTCTGCAGAAACAGACCTTTGTTTATAATTTTATAATTTGTGGGGTAAGGTAAACCGCTCAAGGTCATAGGGTCATAACCATTTGTAGAACGTACACCGACACAGCACTAGCACTGTTGCCTTTAAATCAAAAAGCGTTCAGCTCGTGCTTGATGGAATGAAAATGCCTAGTCTAGTGTCACTAGTGTCAGGTGTCAGTTTTGTCCTGTCACTTTCTGACTGTATTTTTTTTTTTTATATCCGTATTCGATTAATCCGTGTTTTGACTATATACTAAATAGTTTTGTCCGTCGTGTCCTCAAAGAGGAAAGAGAGAACAAATTTAATTGAAAATCTAAAAATACAATTTGTCAAGGACAGGACATTCTGTGAAAAATTCATCGTGAAGTGTTAACTACCTTGTTTTTAATCAAATCTAAAGTGAGTCGCCAAAAAAACAACACACCCAAAAACTATATTAGCAGGCTACTTTGACTCTGGGGCAGTTTCCCATAATTAGAAAATGGGACTCGATATTGCCGGACCTATAGCTGTAATTATTATTTGCATTATAATATTCTCGATATGTGGATGGTGTTGTAGGAAAAAACGAGAAGGCACTACCTATGGACGTAAGTACCTATTCCAATTATTTGTTTTTGTTTGAAACTGTTTATCTCGCCAGTAAGGTCAGGCTTAAAAGGTGAGCAATTTTATTGAAATCTTGGGGTTTCCCCACATTAAGGAATCACTGATCCGATTCTTATTAGCTTGTTTTTGAAATGTACAAAACTTCTCTTAAGGTATTGGACATTGGAAGACTTTTGAATTTTATGGTTGCCGGTTTTGTTTTGTAGTGCTGACGAAGGTTTTGAATAAAAGTTAAAACCAAAACGTTCACGGAGTGAGAAATTCCTATTTTTATTTGTCCTACTGTCCCGAGTGGTGTTTCACTTGTGCAGTAGGTGTATAAATTTATTTATTTTATTTATTTATTTATTTACGTATAAGGAAAATACATTTGAAGTTGTACAGAGTTTAAATCTAAAAAATCTACCCTAAAACAATTCTCCTGGCCTTTGTCTTAAATTTATCCAGAGATAAATCAAAGCACTCAAGGCCCTCACAGAACTTATTTACATTGGCAGATATTCTATTCACAGGACTGAATAGTAAGTACCAGGTTCGACAGTAAAGAATGTGCAGTAAAGATTTACTTCATGTCTGATAACTTTGAATGTGTAGATTAAAACATCCAAGACATTCGTGGCTTTTTATGTAGTAGTTAAGGATTTTAAATGCTAAACAGACATCAAAATATTCCCTTCTGCGAACAAGAGTAGATAAGTCTAAGTAAGTCATAGTCAGGTCATCACTGAGAATCACACCACTCAAAGAAAGTTTGTACCTTGCAAACTTGATAAATATGTGTTGAACACTGTCAAGCCTATTGATGTGGATCTGATAGTAAGGTGACCAAACTATGCATGAAAATTCAAGAATGGACCTGACCAGTAATGTGTAAAGAATTTTGATAGGGCGTATACTTGTGAAGTCCCTAGTAGCTCTCTTAATAAAACCCAACATTTTTTTAGCCCTGCCAATTACCACTTCAAAATGCTCAGTGAACATTATTAGCCTAGTATCTAGATAGACACCAAAATCTTTAATGATAGAAACTTCAGACAAGCGAACATTGTTTAAGTAATACTGCAAGGGAACACTATGGGTGCGTCTACTGAATCTTATACAACAACACTTATCGATGTTGAGGGACATGTAATTAAGCTGACACCAATCAATAATCATAAACGATATTAAGATCATTTTGCAAAATAATTACCTATGTCTTGAGCTGACATCGCCTGACGATACAACTTCAAGTCATCAGCAAAAAGTAAAAAAATTCAGGAGAGCAACGATCCTAAATCGTTGATAAATAAGCTGAATAGAAGGTGGCCGAAGTGAGAACCTTGAGGTACCTTAGAGGATGCATGGAAAAGAGAAGAAACATAGACGTCGATCTTGACTTGTTGCATTCCGTTAGTAAGGTAAGATTTCATCCATGAAAGTAAATGCCCAGAAACGCCGAAACTTGAAAGCTTTGAAAGAAGGATGTTGTGTTGCGGTTTACCTTATCAAAGGCTTTACTGAAGTCAGTATATATTGCATGAGTTTCTGCATTATTAGCAAATGATGAATTTATAAATGTTGTAAAGAGAAACAGGTTCGTCTCTACAGATCTACCGGCTGTAAAACCGTGCTGTTGACTGATCACAATCTGACGAAATATTTTTGAAAGAATTTCTTCCACGCACTGCTCAAATAATTTTGGAATCGCAGACAGAATGCTGATGGGTCTGTAATTTGTTACATCATTTTTCCTGCCTGACTTGTAAATAGGACAAATGTAGGAGAGCTTCCACATTTCTGGAAAAATTCCAGAAGATAATGATTTGTTAAAAATATTAAATAGAGGGAGATACAAAGTGTTAGAACAAGATAAATATCATACATTCATGTATATTGTATATGCAGTCCATACATTCTTCTGCAGTCCATAGATTTTCATGCAGTCATAATACAGTCGCATGCAGTCATTGTCTTATCCCAAACAACACTCAGTAAATTTTAAATAATAAAAATAACTCAAAACCAAGCATCAAGTGATGAGACAGAAGCTATTCATAAAAATGTCAATTATTCTTAGAACAATAAAGCATTTCCACAAATTCAACTACAATGATTGCTTCTTGAGTTTCACTTATGGGACCTATTATTTGTCACACAGTAGTAGAAAACACAACAACAAAAAAACACATTCATTTGGAAATTTAATTTGGGCAAGGTATAAAATTGATTCATGTTTGATGTTTGTACTATTAGAAATCTCTTTATTGGTTGAAAATGACGAACTGAACATATTTAGTGCCTATAAAATATACACCCGTGGGCTGTGTGATAAGACTAAGAGTATAGTAAATATTTGTTTTCCTGGATAATATAACTGTGGAACTGTTGTCAGCAGCTTATCTAACCAATTTTAGTATTTATTTCTTGTTTTATTCAGACATATAAGAAAATTACAATTCTGTAATTTAAGTAACTTGGTACAATGAAAATAGCTATTTCGCATTGATGTATTCATTGCAAATATGATAAAATGCACCAAGCGAAGGTATGAATAGTGCTGTAACAAGCGAACTTTACCGAGCGAACGTTTGCACTATTACTGTACTTTACGGTAATGTTTGCTCCTCTCTAAGCGAAAGTTCGCTGAAAATGCATTTCTAAACATTGCCTTATCGTTTGATTTGAGTTATCAAAGTCATCTTCAGAAGAAGAAGGAGAATACTCTCTTTATGGTAGCGACTATTCCGTTGGGCCTGAAGATTTTTCAGAATTAATCATGGACATGGACCCTGATTTCTGAATATTTTTATTATTATTTTTTTATTTTATAACTACTTGTGTTATTACCATTACCTACAGAAAGTTCGTTTTTTAAGTTCCTTTTTTTAGAGTTCCTATTTTTATTTCGAAATTTATTTTTTTATATTATTTTTTGTTTTGACTCAACACTTTATGTAGTTATGTTATGTAGGTATTTGCATTTAAAGATTTTTGAGTTTTATTTTTTGGCGCTACCACTGCTACCTACATCTACGTTATTTTTATTTCACCAACTTACAAGAAACAAGACTTGTATTAGTTTTATAAATATTATCATTTTCTTTACAATAAATTAATAATACATAGACACGGGTTATATCTACATTTATGGAAAATTCACCTACCCCTACCAGAGAAAAAAAAAATAGGGAAATTTAGTTAAACTTTTTCATTATTAGGCATTTTTAAAAGCTCTACATTAAAAAGCCGAATTTATAGGTGCTTTTGCAACATTCTCCAAAGTTCTCATAAATTCTCGAAAATTCTCAAACATTCCCGAAAGTTCGGTAACGTTCGTAAATTACCGAGAATTTTACAACACTAGGTATGAATAAATATTCCGACTGCAGCTTGAGATTCAGATAATACAAATAATGCTTTGTATTAGAACTGAAAATAAGTTTACTGTATACGATACTGCAGCCTGTTTGGAAAAGAGAGCAGAGACAAAAGTTCTCTTTGTGATCAATTTGACTTCAGATACGGTTATGTTACTGGTTACTGTATATGTACCAAGATTAACCGCAAAATAATACTTATACTGTAAGAGCTAACTCAGCTGCATTTGAAGTTGAGAGTCAATAATTGGTTTAAATATATATGCTTTGTTAAACTCTATAATTATATACCTACCCTGTTTGATAGCTTTTTGGGGTCATGCACGTGGTGAGGACCTCCTAATGAGCCTTTGAGATAAGTAGAACTTAATTATGCAAATGTCTCAGGTGGAATTACTGAAAGGCAGGACTTTATGAAACATGGCTTAAGTTTAGAATCCAGTTGAGAGCAAGCCATTAAATTTGCAGTCTTACATAATAACATTTTTATTATTTATGTATTTTTCTATGTGAACTAATATTCTCATTTTGTTTCAGTTGGCCCCGCTAGTACGACAATAATCCAAACACAACCAAATTCGCACCCAACCTATCCAATAGATGGTATACCGCCAGGAGGCGGTTACGGAGGCGGTAATCCTTATCCGCCCTCAATGCCCATGCCTCAACCTCAACCAGGTAAGGATTGTACCTATATTTTGAAAATATAATGTTCGGCATAATTCCAAACAAAATTTATTTTTTAAATATAACTATCTGAGAATAAATCAGGATTTAATTTTGATTTTTGGGAATGTTTTCCCAAATAATACAAACGCTGGTAGATTTCTCACACTATGGAAGCTTTCACATCAACTTATTTATTCATGTATTCTCATTTGATTCACTTATTATACATTAATTGCAAATTAGGCTTTTGACAAGGTTAATCATGTCTTGTTCCCTGAATCTGTAATAATTTTCCCGTGTTTGAATTGTAGCTGAAATATTTTTTTTTTCAGAGACATTAATTTTTAATTTTTACCTACCATCAAAACCATTTAAACGGATATCATCTTCTCAGGATGTGGTTGATTCTCGGCTCCACTGCATATTTTTTGTTATCACATATCATACATCCTACTTATACTATTGTTACACAATTTTGTCGATAGCCCTCAAACTTTTATTACCTAGTAAAATGTATCACATTTTTTAAATTCTCTTATCATTTCAGGCTTCTATCCACCTCCAATGGGTATGTGTTTTAATATTTTAAGCTACCTTGTAGAGTAGCTGATAGCTTTCTGCCCTAATTTTTACACTACATAATCCAATTTAAATTTGGCCTGCACGATTTTGTTTTATTTTCTAGTTTGATTGATGATTTTTCATTTTGTAGGTACCCATTTAACTTATTTTGTAATGAATGAGTAACTGTAGTTATTAAAATGTAGTTTAATTTTGTTACGTGGCTCTATAATAATATATCCAGGGATTATAGATTCTATGAAAAAATTGAAACAATCCTTGATTTTTTTCTTCTGGCTATCTTATGCCATTTTTATGTGGGCAATTCTATTTAACCACACATTGATAACATCCCAGTTCCATCCTGTGTAGAGTTTATTACGTAAATTTTATGCAGTATTGCTCGCAGTATTGTTAATAATCCAGTATGTTTGTTGAGAATTATTATTACCGTCAATATTTGGTTAAGATTATGCTTAGTGCAAACCAAATTCTATTCAATTTGGGGTTGCATTTTGTGGTTTGTTGTTTTGCTATTCTTAATTGTTTACTTTCTCTTCGAATATTATATTATTTCTTCTGTTATATGAATTTTAAACAAGGGAAAGCTAATATAAAATTGAGAAAAGATAATAAAGACGCTTAAGGGAATCAAATAGTGTCATCACCAATTTACAATATTTTTAGAAACTTTTGAATACCATTCAATATATTTCTTTCAACATCGATTAGCAGAAATTACACACATTATCTTATTATTTATGCTTCCCGTATCGATTGGTTTAGTACACATTTCAATTTTAATTAGTATGCTTAGTAGGTTTGTTTGTTTTTGGTGCATCCTTTTTTATATGAATTGTTCATGTACCTACATAATAAAAAAAAATTATTTCTTTTTAGGCTATCCTCCACATTCAGGGGCTCCATATCCTCCACCTGGTGGGGCACCATACCCTCCGGGACCTGTTCCAGGAGGCTATCCGCCTGCAGGTAAGAATAATCACCAACATTTCTTATTTTTCATAAATACATAGGAACAAAGAATTTGGTGAATAATTTTCATAATCATTATATTCCCAGGTATTCCCCAAAATAATAACCTTATCTACTTAATGCTAATTATTAGCTCATTAGATAAAAATAAGCTTCATTGACATAAACTCGATTCAAATAATATGTATGATAAAATATTATAACAGTGCTTCTATTATTATCATGGTTGTCCTTAGATTACCGAGTTTTTATAGTTCGAAGTTATCACATTTCGCCTAGCACATAATTGCAAACAAAACAAGGTTTCAAATTCAATCAAAAACATGTCATGAATTTTACTTAGGTCAGATTCTGTTACGAATATCGAATATCATCACATAAAGTGTTGGTTCATTTGTAAACTTTATTTGTTACTTCAATTCTAGGATATCCACCTGGTCCAGGATACCAAGCTCAGCCTCCACCCTATGATGTAGCAGTATCTATGCCTCCACCTCAACCATATCCCCCACAGCCGGAAGGATATGTCAAACAGGCCCCCTACAACCCCCATTACCAAAATTGAGGGTAACTACGTTATGTTGCAAAAAGGGTTGCAATAATTTGCTGACCAGAATATTCTTTTTACAAGGTGACAATATTGTTGCGCTTCTTAAAATGCACAAAGGTTTATTATATTATTCTTTTATATACATATGAATACCTACTTATGTATTTTATGTACAAAAAAATATATATTTTAAAATTTAATTTCTGAGGAATGCTATCCAAAAACAATATTTTTATGCCATATTTCGTTAAAGCTCAGAAAAAATTAATCTTCATTATATCTGTATAAATAATAGATTATATTCATGTAAATTCAGCTCAAAATGATTATGAAAATACCCAAGTTTGTAGTTTGTTCATACCAAAAAAATAATAACAATAGGTTAAATTTAATTGAAAACCAATCGAAACTACTCACAATATTGCCTATTTTTTAGTAAAATATGTCACATTACAATAATACTTATATACATTGCTATTTATTATTAATTGTTATTTCCCACTGTGCGGGGTGTTTCAATTAGGACCATATTTTTCAGATAATTCAATATTATTAAAAAGTTGTGTTCAGTTCTTGCTCATTCAACCATTTTATTGAGGTTTTGCCTATAGGTAAAATAAATGTGAGCTTTCCTTCCATAAACCCGCTGAAGAAAACAGAGGAGTGAGTTTTGAGGCTTTGAGTAGTAGCCTGAACATTCACTCCTTTGCCTTTTTCCAGCTCCAGTAGCAGGTGAGCAGGAACCCAATGAAGACGAAGAGTGAAAGTCTGTGTAAAAGATGCTAGAATATATGAGGAATTCCTGGAAAAAGAGCAAGAATCTATGGAAAAGGTGCAAGAGGAGTGAGAATCTTTGGAGATTGAGCCCAAGTCTTCAACAAGTAAATTTCGAAACTTATAGTTCATACCAAATAAACTTATAGTTGGGTTGTCAAGCTCGGTCAGCACAGCGTTGCCGTCTCTTGCATATTTTCCTTTGGTCAAAATATTTTCAGAAACAATAATGGATTATATTATAATATAATGCAAACATTATTTATTACCTAAATTATAAACATTGTTTCAAAGCTTGGTTTGATAGATATTCAATAACAACTCATTTGTCAATCATCACTTAAAATATAATAGTAACGCTCAGTACCTTTTTTATTTACAGCCACTCTAAATACTATAAATAATTAAACATTATGAATATTTGGACCATCAAGAATATTTTCAATTATTCTGATTCTGATTTTCCCATGATAGTCGTTGAGTTTTCGATGAAAGTACCAGCGATGCACCTTCAATGAATCCAAATTTTCATTGCCAGTATGAAGTATGATATATCTAAAAAAAGCATTTCATTTGTACATATAATACAACTGCTCTCTGTATTCAGGCGATTCATAGATATCTATGTACCTTTATCTCAGACGATTTACTTTTTGTATACATATCATAAATGGTGTTACATATAGCACTGCTATCGAACTTGGAAACATCACAGACTCTCTTCGAAGTGCATCGCTTCTTAGAAGGCGATTCCAAAACTTCGTTATTTTTGACTTTCTTTGAAATAGCACAGACAGTGGACATACTTAAGTTCAAAGCTTCTGCTACGCGCTAAAAATGAGAGAAAATAAGGTTCAAATTAGGCAATCTACTGACCTGTCAAAAACGAAATTCAATATGGAAGTTCGGGTCAAGCACTGTGTTGTTTATTCTGTATGTCATTGATTCTGTCACATTTTGGACAAACGTCCAGATTTGAATTATCGGATTTTGTATTTTTTAGTGTGTTTAGGTATTGCGTTAATTAAAATGCCAGCGATTTGCATCATAATTGGGTGTGGAAGTCGAGGTAACAGGAAAAATGTGAAATTTTATTCAGTTCCTGCTATTTTAAATCATTGGCAACACAGGGTTTTATGGATTGCTGCAACTAAAAGAAAGGATCTAACACAGGCTCGATTTTCTTCTAATAATAATACCTTAAAATATTCACTCTTCATCTCAGAATTTATTAATAAATTAAAAAATACGTAGAAACACTATGAACACTATAAATATCACTTTGAAAACAACAATAGGGTCAAAACACTAAAATACTTTGAAATACTAAAGACTATAAAATTCAGTATGAAAACAACAATGGCCAAAACCAATAAAAAATACGTAGAAACACCAAAGACTATAAAATTCACTTCGAAAGCAACAAGGGCCTGAACACAAATGTGCACAAATGCTCTCCTTATGAACGTCACCGGCTTGTCACCCTTGTCACGGCAATATTTGACCCGAACGGCCATTATAAAATCACGTGATTGAGATTGCCTAATTGAAAATTCCTATTTGATCACACCCACCTACCAGCATTTAAGGGCTATTATTATCGCGTTCTCGTTCAAAATATTGTAAAAAGGATGCGATTAGTTCTTTGCAACGGCTATTAAGCTGCTTCGACATGTTGTACACTTCACACTACAAGCTGCTTTGAAAAACTAGCTCACAATTAATAGCACTTGAACCAAAAACTCGTAAACTGTCAAAACGCAATCAAAATTCAAAATGTCAAGAATTTAATTTGGCAACATTACATTTTTTGAAGTGTTGTTACCAACTGAATGGCCAGGGGGAAATTCAAATTCCAATTAAGTCAATCCGACGCCGAATATTTTCACGGTTGGCGATAACGATTTTAAAAATGGCGTCATCGATGTCACAACTACAAGTTTATTTGGTATGAACTATACCTACATCAAATAACAATGTGTATCTATGTAGAGAACCTAATTAAAGTACAAAGTACACAGGTCTTGGTTCGACTCGAGGTATACAGGATGTGGAAAAAATAGTGTACCTTACTTCGAGAGGTGATTATGGAAACTATATATACTCTTTCAGGACTGTTTTACGACTTTTTTTACTATCACCATTCGCTGTGGCATCGAAATGTATGCAAGAATACCAAATTTCAAGGAAAATAGTTTGCCTTTGTTCTTGAAAATAAATAAAATACATTATTTTCATCTGCCGTTTGAAGCGCTGTAACTTCTTCAAGGAGCATCTTAGGGCATATGTTCATAGAACCTAATTAAAGTTAAGTACACTGACAGGAGGTTTATAGTCACTGCTAAATTTACTTTCCATCAATTCAAATTATTCTAAAAAATAACATCACTTTCTCCGTAATTAAATGTAATTTTTCCGAATTTGAATTTACTTTTTCCGAATTTGAATTTACTTTTTCCGAATTTGAATTTACTTTTTCCGAATTTGAATTTACTTTTTCCGAAATTAACTTTACTTTTTCTGAAATTGACTTTACTTTTTCCGAAAATGACTTTACATTTTCCTAAATAAAAGTTACTTTTTCCGAAATTGAGGTTGAAATGGTGTAGTTCCGACATAGAGTTGGTGTTAAGCTAAGACTTTGAAAAACGGGAGAAACATAGACGACACATTTTTTCAATTAATAAATCAGAGTGAATGTTCTTTACCAGTTTGGTTTGCAAACGCTATTTTGCGTCACATGTAATTCAAAAAAAAAGGCCCCTGTTCTGGAACACCCCCTGTACATACATATACATAAACATAAAATATATATTGTGATATCTGTTCATGTTGATAAATTATGTCCAGTTTGTAATTTAATTCTGGATTTATAAACTAGGCATTAGAGTGAACCACAAATCTTGTTTGGAATCAATAAATGGAGACAAATCTTTTTTTTTTTTTTATTTGAGTTGAAGAGGAGGAACACCCCTAACCGAGTAGTGCGAGTACCTATATTTCTGTTGAAACGCTTTTTTCGAATTCCAAACAGCGTTTTGGTAAGCTGGCCTAATTATTTTATAAAACAATATTTTTGTTAAGGAAAATATTCGAATTTTGCTTTTATTCTAAACAAAATATATTTATTAATCATTTTATTTTGAAGATATGTATAAAATAAGACTGTATGTAATATTAAAAAAATAAAATAAAGTATTCTTTGTAAATTATGTTGTTTTAAGTTAAAAGGGATTTTTACAAAATAATGAAATGATTATACAAATGATCTTTGGAATGGCTAATTATCATCAATGTTTTGGATGTTACAATAATTTACAAATGACTGCTAAGATTTTGGAAGTTTCCAGGCTTTCCTCTTACAAGACGACTTTTTGTCTTCCACACATCCTAAAAAAAATATGAAAAATTATATTTATTTGAAAAGTATTCAGGGTTTGGACTGCGCTGTAGAGGCAGTCCCTTTTGTTTAAGATGGTCGCATCGAGAGACATAGAAGATTGTCTTAAACAATTGGTCCTTACAGGGCGGTCAGCTTTCACATATGGCTCCACATGCCACACCCTGGATACTGCAAGGTAGTCCAATGAAGTAGTAAGAAGGTTGGAATAGCCCTTCGCCTATCTACTCAATTCATATTGCATACATATGCAATACATTGCAAATTTGCGGCAAACATTAGAGTGAGCGAACAGGAGAAATCCATGAGATTTTCCTACCCTGGATGGAGCGCTATCTCACTCAGGGTTAGAGTGAGAGATATAGGAGATCCAATAGATTTTTTGCCCTTACTAAAGCTATCTCATTCTGCTGGAATCAATTGAATGACGCAAAGCCCATTCCAAACCTTCTTTCTAATTCATTGGGGTAGTCAGATATGGCGAGAAAATTAGTGTTAGGAAGCAGTAGCACTAAAATTAGTAAACTTAATTGTTTGGCGTATTTCTAGATAAAGAAAGAAAACGGCAGTAAGTTACACAGCTAAAAGCGTGACAAGGACGGCCTTAACGATTTTAATATTGCGATGAGAAAGGCAAGGGGAAACCACCTCATTATCATCCCCAGGAAAAATCATCAGCATGACAGGAAAACCAAAAGCCCAGGCCCTCAGTCCCCGGCAGGTCTTAAGTGATCAGAGGGTGCTAAGAATCTTCGGGCCTGTCATGAAGAAGATTGCAACCTCGAACGTTCAAAGTATGTTTCAGACAGGAAAAGTGAATATTGTCAGATAGAAAAAAAAAGGAACCCTCAGTACAAGGACATGAATAGACTAATAAAAAACAAAGTATAGATGGCAAAACAAGAATGAATAACACAACAATGTCAAGAAATGGAAGATCTTGATGCTAAACATGACACGTTTTTGTACAAGTACATAAAGGAAGCGGCCAGATACCATAGAAAAATTTCGAGTATGGTGTAACTACATAGAAAATCTTTTTAGCGATAATCGGTCCGAACATCCGGAGAAATTCTCAAACCAAGGCATAGATATTACAAAAGAAGTTCAGCACGCAATATCTTTGGCAGGTAGGGCAAGACGAAGTCGAAGTATATAAGTACGGAAGTTTTAAAACCTCTAAAGAACGAAAATTCGTTAAATAAGCTGGTCAAACTATTTAACTTGATTTATCGCAGCGGTAAAATTCCAGTGGATGAAATCAACCTTTGTTACACTGCCTAAAAAGCACTCGGCAAAGAAGTGTAGTGATTACCGTTTAATCAGCCTAATGAGTTATATGCTGAAAATATTATTAAAGATTAGCCATAAAAGAATATACGAAAAAGTGCGAATAGTTCATGGGAAACACACAGTTTGGATTTCGTGGAGGGTTTGGTACTAGAGAAACTTTATTTGGTGTTCAGGTCTTGGTTCAACGTTCTAGGGATGTGTCGGTACCTGTTTCATAGAATATGAAAAGGCTTTTGATCGAGTCCAGTACGAAAAGCTCATAGAATATCCCGAAGAAGTTGGTCTAGATGATCGAGACCTAAATATAATTGCCAACCTATACTGGAACCAGACAGCTCAGATAAGGGTTGATGGCCAATTGTCCGAAGATGTTCGAATACGGACAGAATCTACGAAAATCATAGAGAACGCACTGCACAACTGCAAAGAGAGCTTGACTATAAATGGCATTAAAATCAACAACCTAAGATATGCCGACGACACAGTTATTATCGCAGATACATACACTGGAAGGTCTGCAGAAGCTCCTAGATAAACTTGCAGACGATAGCTCGCAATTTGGACTTAACTTAAATGTAGGAAAACCAAAATGGATGGCTAAAGAAAGGTACATCAGGGGTATATTAGAAGTCAATGGCCAACAAGTCGAAAGCGTTAATTCTTACAAATACCTGGGTTGTAAGCTCAATGAAAACTGAGACAACATGCAAACTAATGCCATGAGCAAAAAATTGGAGGCATTTGAGATGTGCGGTGCTATTAGAATGCTCAGAATATCTTGGATGAACAGAGTACGTAACGCGGATGTTCTTCTTAGAATAGATAAGGTGCTTGAAGTTCTATTCACCATCAAAAAACGTAAACTTGAATATTTTGGACACGAAATAACAAATATGAACTCCTTAAACTGATAATAGAGGGAAAAATTGAAGGAAAAAGAGGTCCAGGCCGTAGACGAATATCATGGCTAAAAAATCTTAGACAATGGTATGCTCTTAACACAACTACACTTTTCAGAAAAGCAGTGGACAAGGTGCAAATTGCGCTCAACGTTCGAAGAGAACATGGTTGGTACTTGAAGAAGGAAGAAGATTCAAATACTTGCCTCAAATTTTATAGCTACACCTCCAAGTTTTTCTGTCAGTTCTACAATTTCTTTTTCTATGTTTTCTTGACTAGTTCCCTTTACGTTAATAAAATGGCAGTTACTATCAGCGTAATGACATGATATGGCTTTTCTAAATCCCTAAAAGGAAATGTATTTTATTGAAATTTATAGCCAACAATGTCAGGTATTACCTTAGTTCTATTAGGCCCTGATCCGTGCAACAAAAGAGAATGGAAAAACACTGTATCTCCTTTTTCCATTACTACATTAGTTTTTTTTAGATGGTCCAAGCCTTGAATTCCATGATACATTTTATTTTTGAAACCCTAAAAAGTCATATACATTGCTGAACATTGGATTTCTGAGTGTAAGTTAAGTTACCTCTGGATAAGTATGATTATAAAGTGGCCCTCTATGAGATCCAGGGATGACATAAAGACAACCATTATTTTCATCAACTCTTTCTATGGCTGTCCAGGAAGCGCATATTTTATCAGCCGGACGAAATGGGAAGTAGTGTAGATCCTAGAAGAAAAAAAATTATTTTCTTCCAGAAATATGTCAATGGTACCTATAGATTTTACCTGATGTAGCGGGTGCAATGAAGACTCAGCCTCAGCATTTGGCGGTTTATTGATGAACATTGAATGAGCAGCTGTTATATTGGGTCCTATTAGTTCTTGAACAATGTCCACTACATTATCATCTGAGACGTATTTCCATAAAACTTCATCATATAAGAAGTCTTGTAACTGAAACAAAATTGGAATTAAATATGTAGGTAAGTATGAAAAAAAAATTGGTTGTAATGTCAAAGTTAAGACAGAAAAAATATGCTTATTTATTTATTTGCTAAAGCATCCGCAATGATGGTATAGCGAACAAATAAGGTTCGGGATGCGGAGTATATGAAGCCATCAAACTAAACTTAACTAAAGCGCTCGGCTTTATACCAAATGTCCTCCAAACGGAAATTACTGTCATAATCATCGCTGCAGAATAGATAGTTAGCAACAATATCACTGACAAGATCGTGCACATCTGATAGGATGCATCTACAGACCCAAGGCGAACTGATACAGTCGAAAGTTCAGTATTTATCTGTGGAGACTTTAACTATACTAGGAAATATGTTTCAATACACTTACACTGATTATTTCATTCATTATAAAATAGACCAATCAGACAACGTCATTTTTTGAATAAATTTTGTTTAAATAAGTGATTATTTCACAAGACCTGTTTATCAGCGATTAAATTTTTGTTTAGCTTTTTTGACAGAATTTTGATAGAAATATTCTGACATTTTATAATAAAAAATAGAACTTTTTGTTTGTGGCTTCAATCCTAATAATTATTCAGGAAATAATCTAGCCGTATATCACTCGACCTAGAAATTTAAATGGATTAAACTATCCAAATATTTTTCGCACAACTTTGCTTTTTGGCAAATAGTTTCATGCACAATAACTTTTAAATAAAAGCCCTCGACCGCTTCGCGGTCTCGAGCTTTTATTAAGTTATTGTGCATTCAACTATTTTCCAAGCAAAATCATGCTCAAAATATGTTGCATAGTTTAATCGATTAAATTTGAAGGTCTTGTGATATAATATATGAATAAACCTTGTCAAAAAGTCAACAAATTTCTGGCATGTTACAAGGAATCGAGACGCCACCAACTAATCTCCTTCGACACCAGATTCAGAAAAAATCAGAGTTCCCTTCTGAATCTTTTCTCATCAAGTGACAAAAAGATGTCTAACATTGAATCTAGACCGCCTTATGGCATGAGTGATCACAACCTCATTGCTGCGACAACGCAGCTCAAACTCAGAAAACAGCCTACAAAAAACAGGAAAAATAAACTTCTACATAGATAATTGTATGAACCAGTCAACGGTCATATAAGTAATAAAGCAATCAGAATCGAAGGAACAGTAAGAAACTACCAAGACTTTGAAGATATTCTCACGACAGCAATTCCGAAAAGTTTGTTCTAGAAGAAATATGCAGGACGAACGTACAAAAACCATGGATTAATGAGAGAATTCTTAGAGAAATCTATAGAAAAAGAAAATTGAGGAGCAAATACATGAAAAATAAAACTGATGCACACTATGAAATATACAGGACCCAAAACAACAAACTAAAATCATTGATAAGTCAAGTACGTCTTTAATATGAGCAGGATATCTTGGAAAAGAATTAAAAAAAATACATATCGAGTAGGGAAGTGTTTCATTACTGTCGAGAGATTTATATAGTCTATTGACTATTAATCTCGAGACAGAAATGAAAACTTTCCTCCGAGGTTTGTATACTATTTTATTTGCAAGCACACTAAAAATTATGATTATTCATTCATTTTTTAATATTAATAGTATATTACATACCGAGTAGGGAAGTGTTTCATTACTGTCGAGAGATATAGTCAATCGAGACGCGAAGCGTCGAGATTGACTATTAATCTCGAGACAGAAATGAAAATTTTCCTCCGAGGTTTGTATACTATTTTATTTGCAAGCACACCATTGATTATGATCAGTCATTTAATTTTTTTAATGTTAAAAAAATGAAACAAACATGCCAAAATGTGTCATTCACTGTTTTGATGTTTTTACCTGACATGTTCTCATTGTTGCCAGCAAAGGTAAATAAATTAGAGTGAGGGAAATCGGTGAGGGAAGTCGAATAGGGAAATCGGTGAGGGAAATCGAAGAGGGAAGTGACACACGTAAAGTGACACTTCCAATTTTTTTAAAAATCAGTAATGTCAAGATTACATACATGGTTGCAAATAAAAAAATAAAACAAACATGCCAAAATGTGTCATTCACTGTTTTGACGTTTTTACCTGACATGTTCTCATTGTTGCCAGCAAAGGTAAATAAATTACAGTGAGGGAAATCGGTGAGGGAAGTCGAGTAGGGAAATCGATGAGGGAAATCGAAGAGGGAAGTAACACAGGTAAAGTGACACTTTCAAATTTTTAAAAAGTCAGTAATGACAAGATTACATATATGGTTGCAAATAATAGTTATTTATGGTACTAGTGTGTTATGTTGAAAATAAGTCACGCGAGAAAGATTTATACCACGAGGCCGTCAGGCCGAGTGGTATAAATTCTCAAGTGACTTAGGAAACATAACACACGAGTGGCATACAATGTTTTATCCAACAAGTAGAAGAAATCGTTTTTTTGAAGAGATAATATGAAAAAAATACAAGCTTCTTTGTGTCAGCGTCTTCCGGCACTATCAGCAGCTGTACCGATATGGAAGCGTCTGGTTCCAATCCAATGAACCAACAAAATTTACATTACTTCAAATTCGAATAAACCGGTAACGTTTCTCTTTAATTTCAATATCAATGTGAATTCAGCTTGTAATAGTAATAAATAAATAAAATAGTACTTTAGATATGAACGTGAGTTATAATCCATAACTCACTAGTGAGTTATGGATTATAACCCACTAGTGTGTTATTTGATAGTTTACCTGCCTAAAATGATATTAATAATAACAGTCATAACTGTCATGTGTTGGATAATAGTTATTTGTGTACCAAGGCCGTAAAGTTGTCACCTGAAATTTGCTTGGCCTCGGCTACGCCTCGGCCGCAAATTTCTGATTCGGCCAAAAAAGATCATTCGGCCGAGGTGCACACAAAATTTTTTAGGCGAGTGTTTGTTCTTGAAAAAAGAAGAAAATTCAACAGTAGCTTTAAACTTTATTGATCAAATAAATAATCCAGCAAAAGGTAGATACACAATTATTAATAACAAAAACTACGATAAAGTGATTATAGAAATTTGCCGACTTTTTCGCCTGGTATCTAACATTGAGCTTCTTTAAAAAAGCAATCAATTTTGAAAACTTGCTGATATGTTAGGTATTTCCGACTATAATTGTAAATTTCAACATAGAGTATAACATAGGTGGACCTGAAGACCATAACGTTGAGGATTATTTAATTTTGGCAAGAAAATACTTCTCCCAAATTTTTAATCATGCCGTTTTTTTTTTAGTATTTTATGTGGAAATTTGTAGCGGCCGTAAAGTAAAAGCGGCCGTGAAGTAAAAGCGGCCGTAAAGTGATAAAGCAAATGCGGCCGTGAAGTAAATGCGGCCGTAAAGTGAATGCGGCCAAAAAAGATATACTTTAGGGATGACATTGAATCCGTAAAACTAATCTTTTTGTGACAGTCGCCTAAAATAGTTATTTTTGTCACAAGTACCTAAAATGAAGTTTTTCAGGACGAATCATTGCTGTTTCCGGACGAGGCGGACTATTTTTTGTCATACGCTATTTTTACAATAGGGCATTCCAACAAAAAGAAAATCAGTCAGGGCACATAATTTTATTGTGTCACACAAGTGTCACTTCAAGTTTCTCAGGATTTTTTCGATTTAATTCCGATGGTATTCTATGAAATTTAACGGTGCCGCGTCCTCCTCTACTGCTACATTTCACTACACAACAAAATGCAGCCATTTTACCACTATTTTTGCGCAATTCACATTTGTTTGTCCTGACTAACTTTTGACAAACGTCATTTTTGACAGTTCGTTGGAATGTAACTTTTCTATGATAATTGTTTTGTAAAATTTAGCAGGGTTGGCATCATGTTGGCATAAAAATAATTGATGTCGTAGTATCATAGCAACAAGTTTATTTGATAATTTTGTCAAACTATTCTCCATTCTCATTCAAAAATAAATTTTAAAATGTCCCAAAATCCTGCATTTATCGCTGATAAGGCCAAGGAAATAGTGCTCGATTTACTGCCAGTGAAGTCTCGTGCAATTTATCAAAAGGAGTAGATATGATGTTTTTGTCGAATGGAAGCACAAACATGCAGTACTCGTTGTGAATGAAGATGTTTTACTGAATTATTTACACGAAAAAGTAAGTAAATATTTCAAAAACTAAATACTTATCTAATTATCTACTCAAAATGTATTTTGAGGCTTATAAATTGAAATACTTTCTTAAATTACAGTCACAAACTTCCAAACCATCGACAGTTTGGTCAAAATATTCCATGCTGAAAGCAGTATTAAGCGTTAAAGAAAATATTCAGATAGAAAAATTTCCAAGGGTTATTGCTTTTTTGAAGAGGAATTCAGTTGGTTATGAGCCTAAAAAGTCTAAGGTATTGTCCAGAGAAGAGATCGATCAATTTTTGGCTACGGCTAGTGATGAAGCTTATTTACTCACTAAGGTTAGTTTGCGGTGATATGTGGATGGTTTCTTATTCCATTTTATTATCAGGTTGCTCTTGTTATCGGCCTTTGTGGAGCGTGTAGAAGAGAAGAATTGCACTCTCTACGAGTGCAAGACATCATACAAAAAGACGACAACTGCCTTCTAGTAACTCTAGCTGATACAAAGACTAATATAAAAAGAGTGTTTCCGGCGGTGGGCGAAGGAAACGTGGTCAATCCAGTTGAGTTATATGGAAAATATGCTCGTCTTCGACCAAAAAATGTACCACATGATTACGTCTTCATCTCTTATCGCAAAGGAAAATGCACGGTGCAACGCGTCGGCATTCACTCATTCGGAAAGATGCCTTCGCTTGTAGCAGCATTTTTAAAGCTGCCGAACTCAAACGAATATACAGGTCATTGTTTCCGACGTAGTGCTGCTACTCTTGCTGCAGATGCAGATGTGTATCTCACATCGCTGAAACGCCTAGGAGGTTGGAGGTAAAAATATTAATATTTTCCGATCTTGATCTAAACAACAATAATTATTTAGATCGTCCACAGTGGCGGAAGGTTACATAGAAGAATCTATTGAAAAAAAAAAGAAAGTTTGCAAAATGCTTATGGGGGAAAAGTAAATCGTAACTACTTCCACGGATGTATCTCCAAGTACATCTTTCGCATTTGCTCCACCTCATGAGAAAGTAGATTTACCTGACATGGAAAAGGAGTAATTTCGTTTACTGATACCAGCTTTCAACATGCAAAAAATTGTTCATTCCATTTTCATTTATCTAAATAACTTTCCATCCGACCAATTATTATTAGATTTGTAAGCTTTTGATATTGTTAGTATAGATAAAACAATCAAATATTGGTAACGGTTTTATTTTTTCGAATTTAGACCTAACAAATTTTGGAATAGTCCGTAAAGGTTGCTATGACAACTTTTAGGGACTAGGCCGAAAAATGGGCATTTTACGGACTCAAATGAGTCCGTAAAATAGGTATTTTTGGGAGCGTATGACAAAAACATTTTTATTTAGCGGATGAATTGAAACCACTAAAAAACCTAACATCCCTTTCTGAGAAAGCAAAAACTACTAGAAAACACACTAAAAGAAATCCAAAACAATGTGGAACAATTAAATCAAGAAACCCGGGAAGTAACTGCAAAGCGCCTACATATGCAGACATTACTGCTCTCCAAAACAAAATAGAAACCATCAAGTCCAAAACAGAAGCAACCAATACAAGAAAAAACAGCCCAGAAATGGAAGTGACAATATCCGAGCTTATAGAAAGAGAAAAAAGAGCGAGTAACATTCTTATTTTTGGAATGGACGAATCCAAAGCCCAAAACTATGAAGACAGAAATAAGGAAGAACTTGAAACTGTCAAGCAACTAATTGGAAACATTGAGGCTCAAGCCACTTTGGGAGAAATCAGAGTTTTAAGACTTGGTAAGTTTGACCAAACTAAAATAAAGCACCTCCTTAGCAAACTGGAAACTCGAAAATCAAATGAACCAAATCTTAAACTAAAATACATCGGTGGAGTGCCAAAGCTTATTGCAAGTAAAGTTAACCACAAACCTAACCATCAAACCCAACAAAAAAAACTAAGAAGTCCGCTTACAGACATAAAATTCTTTTACACAAACATTTCATCCATTCGTCCCAAACTACTAGAAATCCATGCACTGATTGCCAAAGAAAAACCAACGTTCCTACTAATTACGGAGACGTGGCTTAACAAAAATATACCAGACACTTTCTTTGATCTCTATGCCGGGATACAACCGGTTTAGGGCTGACAGGAGTCTACAGGACGGCGGAGGCGTATGCGTATATGCAGCATCCGAAACAAACGATTTCAAAATTAAGACCACTCTTAACACTAAATACATAATAAATGGAACTGTGGACGCTTCGTTTTTGGATGTAAAAATATCAGATAAAAACTTTCTATTGGGATGTATCAATAGACCAGGAAGAACCACCCGCCAAGAAAATACAGTCCTTCACAATCTACTACAGAAAGTTTTTGAGGAGAATGACGAAGTGTTTGTGAGCGGCGATTTCAACCACCCATAGATTTGTTGGAGATCTCTAAGACTGAATAAACCATGTCAAAAAGCCACCGATTTTCTAACGTGCTACAAAAAATGGCGATGTCATCAAGTTGTAACCTTCGATACAAGATTTAGAAACAATCAAAGTTCTCTACTGTCTACTGGATCTTTTCCTGACAAGCGACAAAAAAATTATGTCATTGATAGAGGCTAAAGCACCACTTGGGAAAAGCGATCACATCACTATTGCGGGTGTAGTGCAGCTGAGATTAAAACAAAATGCAACAAAGAGAATAAAAAAGCGAAACTTTCACATTGCTAACTACGAACTCATTAATGAATACATCAAGAACTTAGCGGGAGATATCGAACCAACTGTCAAGAAGTACGAAGAATTTGAAAGCATTTTGACAACAACAATAGATATTTTCTTCCCGTAGAAACTATGCCAGACCGACGTCCAAAAACCTTGGTTGAATGCATTCATTTTCAAGGAAATTGACCTCAAGAGGAAATTATGGGACAAATATAAAAAACAAAAATCAGACCAAAACTATATAACATACAGGACACACAACAACAAACTGAGGTCTATGATCAAGAAGGCAAGACTCAAATATGAACAAGACATCCTAGAAAAGAACGATAAACACACTTTTTCATAAAAAGAAACCTCGATCAACAGTCAACTACACGACGTAGTATTGAAAGACCCAGTGAATCAACGATGACCCCAGCGAAATGGCAGAGGCCTTTGCCAACCAGTTTGAATCTGTTTTCACCAAATAATGCTTCTGCGATTTTCTCACGATGCCAGACCAAACACGTAACCCAAATCAAATAAACAACAAGATTATCACACCTGAAGAAGTATACGAGGTGCTAAAGGAGCTAAAGACCTACTCGAGTCCGGGACCCGATGGAATACCTGCCATTTTCCTAACAAGATGTGCGGAATCCCTAACACCTCTATTAGTAAAAATATTCAACAGCTCGCTAACAGAAGGCATCCTACCAAAAATTTGGACACAGGCTATCATAATCCCAATTTTTAAGAGCGGAGACAAACATCATCCTGGAAACTACCGACCAGTAAGCCTGACATGCACACTGTAAAGTAATGGAGAAAATACTTGCAAAATATATCACAAGTTTTCTACTGGAAAGTTCTATTATTCCACCGTCACAACATGGATTTCTACCACAAAGATCAACCACCACCAACCTCTTGAGTTGTGTAAATTATTGGACCAATAAAGAAGTTGATGAAGGCAACCCAGTAGATATAGTGAATCTCGACTTTCAAAAGGCTTTCGACACCGTTTCACATAAAAGACTTCTCCACAAACTAGACCACTACGGCATTAGAGGATCCTATCTTCGACGGAGTGACTCCTTTCTTGAATGTAGAAAATACGCAGTCAGGGTCAATGGAATCTGTTCAGAATTACACCCCGTAATCAGCGGTGTGCCACCGTGTGCCACAGGGATCAGTGTTGGCTTCTATCCTCTCCATACTTTATATAGCAGACCTAACCAAAAGTTTAAAAAGTAACTCAGTATCCTTTGCAGATGACAAAAAACTCTTCTGCAACCCATTGAAGCAATTGGATCAGTTCAAGGAGGACCTCAGTACAATCAAACGATGGACTGACACGTGGCAGTTAATTCTGAATGGAAAGAAATGTACAGTGCTGCATGTAGGAAAAAATAAACCGATGATTGACTACAAAATTAAGGGAACAAAGCTAGAGAATGTTAACCAACAAAAAGATTTGGGCGTGCACGTAAGCCAAGATCTTAAATGGGAAACACACATATGCCGAGTTGTGAAGGAAGCGAATCAGTTGGTGTACCTAGTAAAAACGGCTTTTACCAATCACTCTATCCAAATGATCAAAAAAGTTTATACAACCTACATAAGGCCCAAACTTGAGTACGCACACACAGTCTGGAACCCGTACTACTGCAAGGATATAGAGCTGCTAGAACCTGTGCACCGAAGAATCACGAGAATCCCAACTGAAATACATAATCTTCCATATGATATCAGATTGCAAAGATTTAACTTAACAACTCTGAAAGAAAGAAGAGAAAGAGGCGACTTAATAGAGACCTATAAGATCCTGTGTGGACACTACTTCCCAGAACTGCATATGGCAGACATTTTTCAACGAAACATGAATAAAAACCTCAGAAGACACGACAAGAAGCTCAAGAAAGAGAAAACATCCTTAGCGTTAAGAAAAAACTTCTTATGCAACCGCGTAGTATACCGGTGGAATACATTAAACCAGGATACTATAAACGTGCCTAAAAAAACATTTTCAAGAATAGACTGGATCGAAACCTATCTGAACTCCACCCTAGTACACTACCTTTAAACCCAATTTAAAGAAACGACGCAGAGCATTGGACAGAGAAGATACGATAGACTCATCGGTGTCAAACCGCTTTCTATTGTCAAGCAAATAATAATAATAATAATAATAAACTGGATCACTGTGGAATCCGATGCTTCTACCTACGGTGAAGCAGGAATTTTCTCAAAGATAGTAAGAGCAAATGGAACCGACTCAGATCTCTATAAAGTGGAGTACTACAAGGATCGGTCATAGCATCCATTTTCTTTTTGATCTACATAGCAGACCTGGCAAAAAGCATCAGAATGAATGAACATCGAGGCCTTCGCAGATGACAAAAAACTTTTTCGCAATCCACTGACACAAATGCACCTGTTCCAAGAAGATCTGCATAAATAGAGCAATGGACAACCACCTGGCAACTCAAGTTCAACGAGGCAAAATGCACAGTGCTTAAAATAGGTCGCAAAACCCCAATGAACGAGTACAAAATTAACAATATGGAATTATAAAATGTGAAAGAACAGATTGAAGGACCTAGGTGTACATGGAACTAACAATCTAAGTTGAAAACGCATATAGGACACATAGTAAAAAAGGCCAACCAGATGTCCTATATACTTGATGAAACTAGCCTCATATTATTAATCTCCTCAATTAGAATGTCTTCACTTTATTTTTATTTATATGAAGCATTAATTATCTATTACTTGATAAACCTTTAACCTTGCACCAGAAAATATTGTAGGTATGTAAAATAATTATGCATCACCTTATTGATGAGGTATTCTCCTTTAACTCCTTTATGTTTCAATGATGCATCTTTCATGACGGTTAACACTTGATTCTCCTTTCCATTGCATATATCAATAAATCTCTGTCTAAAATGATACAAATAATATTAACTTGTTAAGATATAATAGGTGTAGATATGCATTTACTTCATTTCATCCAATAATTCTGAGCTGACATTGTTTTCAATCAAGATATATCCATTTTCTTCATAGAATATTTTTTGCTGGACGGTAAGGGCTGGATAAGGTCGTCTAAAAATCAAATAACCAAGCTAAAGTCAGTAGGTATATTTCAAACCATTTACCACATATAGAAAAAAATTGAAGACTTTAAAAAATTACACACCTGAGCTTGGACATTGTGGCACAAATACGAAATACATATGAGCTCACTTTTAGTTAATGTACTGTGCAAATGAAAAGAAAACATGTTGATTGTTGACGTGATCGTACTAATTGATAAATAAATGATAAATGTGTTTGTTTCAAGATTGTAAGCTACTGCGCATACGTTCGGAGGATAATCTTGACAGTGGCGACAAATTTTATTATGAATTTCCTGAACAATGTTTGAATATACAAAGTTTCTAAACCCTTAAATTATAGGTACTTACCTGAAATTGGAATAAGCCATTGCGATAAGAATCTTAAACATCAACTGCGCCTACAACTTAAACATGCAAAACACCAATATCAAATAAAACATTTTACTTAATTACTTAAGTGCATTTATTTTTTGTTTGATAAGGAGGTCAGAGAAAGCGCAAAAAAGTGGATTACGTATCGTACGAAAATGACTTGACAAAAACTAGTTGTTTTGCTCAGCTATAATAATTGTCTAAAATTAGGTATGTACCTATCCAAAGTACAAACGGGGCTAGGATAAAGAGAATAGTAGGTAGGTAAGTATAGTACACCTATAAATTGTGGGCCTGCCTCAACTTTTGATGGCATTTGCTGTTGAATCCGATTATACAAAAAACACTTTTTACGACTCTGATATGCTCTTTACTGAACGTAACAATGTACACTGGTCCCAAATTACAGCAAAAGCTTTGGGATATTCTTTTACGTTGGAGATCACACAGAATAGTTATCATAGCTGACATTGAGAAGATGTATATACAAATCAAAATTCCTCCAGACGATCAGAAATTTCAAAGAATTCTCTGGCGGTTCGACAAAAAATATCTAATACAAGAATACTGTCTCACAACAGTAACATATGGTACAACCATAGCTCCATATTTGGTAGTGGTGCCGCGAGACGAGACTAGACGAGACTTAGGGTTGGTCTCGTCTCGTCTCGACATCTCGAGACGAGACCGTAATTTAGTCTCGGTCTCGAGTACTAAAGTCTCGTCTGGTCTCGAGTTATAAAGGGTGTCCAAAAAATAGCGTAAAAACTCTTCTCTACGTGGTGGAGGACCCTACAAGGAACCCCAGAAAAATACTTTAAAAAATCTAGTGGCATTCTTGAGAAAATTATTTGCATTTTAATATTTATTAAAATTGGCAACACTGAAAGTATTCCGTTGACAATATATCAGAGAATTAAATCAAACATCCATATAACTACTCGAAGAATTCGAACGGGAATTTTCACATCTACTTACCTCTTCATATTACCAAGCATAATGCTGGAGAAGGATTTTTTTAATTTAATTATTTTTCTAGGGTTTCTCAAAGGGTCCTCTAGTACGTGGAGAGTTTATACGCGTTTTTTCGGACACCATGTATTTATGGTTTCTGTTTTTTTATTATAACGGAAGTCCAAACTGCCACAATGAAAAAGCAATTAATAAAAAATCACAGTAAAGAGTAACCCTGATATTTAATTTACTGGTTTCATATTCAAATAACCCAGAATAGTCCAATAATAAAGCTATGAAAGAAAAATTTCAAGTGTAATCTCGAGACTCGAGACTACACGAGACTCTCGACGAGTCGGGTCTCCTCTCGTCGAGACTTCACGAGACGAGACCAAAAGCCTTTCTCGTCTCGAAAAGTCGAGACGAGACGAGACCAGTCTCGAGTCTCGCGGCATCACTAATATTTGGCAATCAAAATACTGCAGCATCTAGCCAGTGATGAGGCCACAAATTTTCCAAAGGCAGCTGAAACAGCCCTACACGATTTCTATGTAGACAACTTTCTTTCCGGTGCAGATACTATTGAAGAAGCATTGGCACAGTGATCGTAAACGCAAAACTTCTCATCCAAAAATTATGGTTACAAGAATTAAGATGCAGAACTAGAAAATGTCGAACAATTTACAATTTCCAGATAGACACATCAATCCAAACAAAGCAACATTGAGATACATAGATTTTGCAATGCATCAGAGAAAGCAGTCATCTACCTACATGAAACTTACAAATACACGAGATGAAAGCCAAAGTTACCCTCTTAACTGCTGAATCCAAAGTTGCTCCAGCACGGATGAAGGCAACTCTACCACAACTTGAACTTTGTGCCTGCAGTTCTGTTGTCAAAACTAATCAAAAGAACTATATTATTGCTAGAGAAAGTTACAGTCTATGCCTACTCAGACCACATGATAACACTGGCATGGATAAAAGGAGAACCATCAAGATGGAAAAAATTTGTTGTCAATAGAGTCTCTGAAATAAACAAACTTGTATCCAGTTTCCAGTGAATTTTGGAATCATGTAAAATCGGAAGACAATCCTGCCAGTGTAATATCCAGAGAACTAGAGCCATCAAAACTAAAGAAATACGCTCTCTGGTGGCATGGACCATCATGGTTAATGTTACATAGCATCACAAGAAATCCTTTCATCATTCCTACAACGACTGAAGAAGAAAAAATTAGCTACACAGCCATCATCACCACACAAACAAAGGACAGCAATGAAATCATTCAGAGATTCTCGTCACTGTAAAAGATTTCTGGACAAATGCAGAAAAAAGAAGCATCCATCGAAATTAACTGTCGAAGAAATGACAACCACGTTGTTACACATTGTCACAATGGAACAGCAATGTTTTGTGTGATTTTCATTATTGAATGAGTCTCAACCCGTTTCTAGACAATGATAAAGTTTTGAGAGTAGGAGGTCGACTTCCGCACTCACAACTACCATATACAGTAACAAACGTCCCATGAATTTGCCATATCGAAGTCACCTGGCAAGATGCGTAGTCACACATGCCCATCTCACCAATCTACATGGTGCGGGAATCAGCCAACTTTAGTTTATACACCAGAAAACTATTTTGGATCATAAATGGACAAAATGCAGTAAAAAATACTATCAAGCATTGCATTAGAATCATTAGATGTATCCGGCTCGAAGGACCAAATATACAATTGTTCCCTAGATGTGAGAATTCTTGTGACTAGGAAAGGCGGCAGAGGATGACTGAGCACCTAATTCTTCTTTGTTGCCGAATACTTGATAGGGTGCGTAGTAACACTCTGTGGTAAGCACTTGACTGTGGGTGTGATTGAGTAGGTACAAACGATTGATGGTTTAATACTAATTTATTTAGGGAACGGCAACACTATTTATACACAAATAAATTCAATATTTTCAAAGGTAATTTACTAATAAATTAACTAAAGTGCTGACTCAGGTAAATAGGTATATGTTTTACTGACCCACTGTTCATAATGTCGATGACTTTAAAAATTCTTGGCTAGCTTGGTAAATAGAAAATAATTATTATATTTATTAAAAGATAATGGCTACGTTCACCAGAACCAAAACGGATTGTAAACAGATTACAAATACCAACAGAATATGTTGGGTAAACTCTTGGTTCTGCTGAACGATTCAACTTTTCAATGATAGAATGTCACCCTCTGAATGACAGGTCACCACACAAAACACAGTGTTGAAACTTATAAACACTCTCAAATTATGCTTCCAAAAATGGCAACCGTTTGCAAAACAGGTTTGGTTTCAACATAAATTCAACGTACCGTTCAGCAGAAAAATCGCAAACCGTTTACCAACGTTTGTATCTGGTGAACGCGGCCAATAAGTTTTAAATTTGGAAGAAAATATATGGCTTATTTGTAATTAGACAACCAGTCTTACCCATAGAGCTCTTACCTCTCATAATCCTGTGATGTCTGCCATAGTAGGTATACAGTGTCAAATTCGATCTAAGGAAGAATTACCCATTCACATTCTCACTTTTCATTTAGTTAAGGCTGTTGCGGGGGTGGGCACAGCTTTCGAGCTGGTGGCTGAGATCTATTATGGACCCAGTACTTATTGCGGGGTATATCGTATGTATGTCGCAGGCTTATTGTAAAATCAGTCTTATTATAATACGCCTAGGCTTTTTCAATAAGACTAGGCATATCGTAATATTACCCAAATACTTAAGAATTTTACAATTCGACTAGTAATTTCAGTCGTATTATAATACGCCTGCTGCGTGTTAGTCTTATTGTTTAAATGAACTTGCATTAGAATCTGACTAGATGAAATCCGTCGTATTTTTCCTTGCGTTCGGTATTTTGCTCGAAGAGCAGAGCGTGCTGAGCGGAGCCGTAATCACGTGACCAGCGAGGGAACAGAGCAGTTGAACGCTATATAAAAGTGCCAGAAATTTTAATAAACGAACGCGAATGAGGCTGCACCGAGTACACTTTTTGAATAAACGAACGGTAAAGTCATGCTCGGAGAACTCAGACCAAAATAACGAACGCACGGATAATACGACTGACAGTGTGCCAGTCGAATAATATTAATTATCATTGTTGATTAGTTTTATTTCTGTGTAATATTTGTGCCTGAACTGTAGTGAGTATCACGCAATGACCTATTAACACAGATAGACAGAACATCCCATTGATAAAATAGCTTTGTTTTGGTTGACTACATGTTTATGGGCCAGGGGGGGGGGTGAGCTGTGAGAGCGGCTAGGAGTAGGGATTCAAATGATTCCGCTAACTCCGCCCCCATTTTACTATCGCATACTTGGCAACTCTGAAAATTAAACCAGAATCAGTGCTACAAAAGTGTATCTTTATCCTTATATTTTACATAATTTTAGAAAAAGATGCGGATACACTCACTGCGCACTGATTGACAAATGGAAATTGTCATAAAATACCTGCAGGTCTCATTTTGACATGACAATCGAATAGAAGCCGCTGATTGGTGGAAAGGTGGAATTCGAGGTGGGATTTATTTTTTTGCAGCGTTGCTAATTTTCCTTGAAAAATAATCGCTTTCTACGTGTTAGAGAAAGATACAAAATAACACAAGGATTAATAAGTAGTGGGGAGAGATGCGGTTCCTGGCATGTAGTCAACCGATATTATTGTTTATTGTTCTAGATTATGAAATTGGTACCATACACGGCTTGATCGATGGTTTCCAAGGGATTAAATCACTGACTGCCAAAGTAGGTAATGAAATAATTGATATTCCAGAAAGAGAAACAAAGATACATGTTGCGCTGAAGGGTAGCTTTTCTATTATTTATGCTACAGAGACGAAATTTGGAAAAAATACTTTAAACTTTGGTGATTAAGATGTCTCTTTGGCAATTGGCATAAAGAATAAGAAAGTTAGCGTTCAGCACAATATATCGGCCAAAAGGCACATTGAAAGTTTTATTCAATACAATTCGCCTGGTGCACTATCAGTCGTATACGTATACGACGGATTTCATCTAGTCGGATTCTAATGCAGGTTCATTTCAACAATAAGACTAACACGCAGCAGGCGTATTATAATAAGACTGAAATTACCAGTCTAATTGTGAAATTCTTAAGTATTTGGGTAGTATTACGATATGCCTAGTCGTATTGAAAAAGCCTAGGCGTATTATAATAAGACTGATTTTACATTAAGCCTGCGACATATATATGACACTACTGCGGTGTCGAAAGCAAGGAGAAACTACTGCACTATAAACTCTCAAGAAAAGCCACAACTTAGAGCCACAATGATAAGTCGTAAAAGTGAAACTCCGGCGTCGAATTGGAATAGAAGTCCTTGGTCTCAGCGAAGTAGTGGCGGATTTAGAGGGGGGCGCGGGGGGCGCGCGCCCCCCCCCTATTGAGCGACGCAACAACGAAATTTTTAACGAAAACACAAACATATTCATCAAGCATTATCCAACATGAAATTCCATATGGTTTTTGCTATTTTTCCAAATTTTTAATACTTTTAAATACGTTTGGCAGCAGCGAGCTGGGAGCGAATCGACTGCGGATGACGTAAATCCGCACCAACTTTGAATTTAATCTATAATTGAAAATTCCAATTAAATTTAATCTCCGATTAAATTAAATGTTGATGTCAAATGATAGTTTATGAAAATCTAAGATAGGAATGTGAAATCGGTTTTCCTCTGAAATTAACCGTTCAGGTTTTACAGCCTGTCAAAGTTGCAAAAAGTCAATGTTCAACTGTCAATATTTCCAAAACAGTTGAACTTAGGTATAGGGTATATCACATGAAATCTGCTCAGAATTTTACGTAGAATCCAAATATGCAATCACATACAGGGTGTTTTATTTGAAAAAAAGAAAGTTGGTCTAGATAGCAAACAAACCAGAAGTGACACAGGCAATACGTTTAAGTAGAATTGTGGGAAATATTAGGGACATAAAGCTACTTGAAATAATTCATCGGTATCGGTATCCGTAACGCAACTAGATACGTTGACAAGCGAAAAGGCTGTTAAAGCGCTCCCTGTTCCGGTAAACGTAAACGCATTTCATAACCTAGACATTTTTGTCTCAAAACTTCGGCGTTTTTATATCTAACCTTAAAATTGTTATTTTTTTTGCGATAGAGAAGCACTAAACACAAGAAACTCAAGAAAGTATAAACTAAACAAATTAAATCAACCCGGAAGAAAAGGGAGGTTATATTCATTTGAAATTTGACACATGCGTCAGGAATGTCAAGATACGTTACCGATACGGATACCGCGAGAGGGCCGTAACGTTACGTTGTACGTACGGTATCTCGGCCTCCGTATCGCTTCTGCACATGCGCAGTACGATACCGATACGGATACCGAGCAAAAAATACGGAAGCTTTATGTCCCTAATTTACTGAGCAACTTTCATTAAGGTCACTTTTTCGTATACGAGGTAATTAGAAAGTTACAGGTATTATACGCGACTTTTTTGCCACTCTGTATATTTAAGTCGTTTTTTTATTATTTCTTATCTGAGCCTGAGGCCCTGATGGATCGCCCCCCCCTAGAAGGAATCCTAAATCCGCCGCTAACTCCAAATACAGAACACTGTATTCATGACGATGTGGTAGGTACTTTACTACTCGGGATGGCGAACATAATCATGGTGTGGGCACTAAAAAGGAACTGCAACATATCACTAATTCCGTGCCCTACAATGGGAAATGATGCTGCACAAAGCCTATAAATACCAACTTGGTATGTATCCTCCTACAGCTGACAGCGTTGAAAAAACTATAGAGGAATTCTACTTAGACTTTTTTTTTTGAAACAAATCCTTTATTAAAGTAGTATTTAATATACAATATTTATCACATATAGATATAAGTAACTAATTATAATATACACCTGAAATAGGGAGCCTCCTAATCAATGCATGCAAGATGCAAGCATTGGTACCGGGGGCTAAATATGCAAATGCAAGTTGTTTTGACTATTGAAAGTGTTTCTTCAATTTCCTAATAAAAGTATCATTAGATTTTTCATTTTTTAAATCAGTAGGAATAGCTTGTTAAATATATTTGAGGCCTCGCTTAATGGGTTATGTAATGCAACATTAGTTCTAACAGGGTTTAGATAAATATTGCTGCAGTTTCTAGTGTTTTGGTTATGTATCTGGTTTGTGTGAATTATATGGGCATTATATTTTTGTTTATTACTATCAATTTTGTATATTAATTTAGCTTGTTCTATTTGCAAAATATTTTTGATTGGTTGAAGTTTTAAGGTCTTATAGATCGTTTCAGTGCTTGTTCGGAAATCTAAATTGAATAAGCTTTTTAAAATTCTGTTCTGTAGCACTTGTACTCTATTAAAGCCTGTTGCACCATATGTACCCCAGATTGGTAATAAATATCGGATGTGTTGAAATGGTTTGAATGTAGCTGCCTTCCTCGTCCACTGGTAAATGCAGATATGCTTTGTATGAATCAAATCGACAAAAATATTTTGAATTTTTAAACTATTTAATCTACGTCGGTGTCATTATGACACATTTAGCATTGTCATTTGAATGTCATTAGGTCCTTCATAATAGCACTAGTGCGTTTAAGAATTCATAATAACACCCAAATTTTGAAATGAAAAATATACAAAAAGAAAGATAGTTGCCAGAAGAACCTTTTCAATAATGCTGTCTCTATATTGGAAGAGACACTTTCGAACTCAGAATCACCAATAATAATATTATTTTCCACTATAAAATTGAATTTATGGCACAAAAATGGACTCCAATATTGAAGCTGCCAAAGTCAAAATTCTAAAAACCAACAAGCAGGTTCTCGACTAGTACGGGCACCTGCTAAATTTCAAATTTTAATTTGAAAAGTTTTGCTATTTCAAGGCAAATCAAATCTATTTGGACCATTGTAGATTAAATTTTGAATGATACACGTTCGATATGAGCTTTATTAATGAAACTTGTGTAACTAAACCACTCGGCTAACGCCTCGTGGTTTAACGTTACACGCGTTTCATTATGGCGTTCATATCGAACTTGTATCATTAATAACTATAAAATGTCTTTAATTTTTCTAATTGGATAATTTACAGCGATTAACTTGTCATTGACGCGGATTTTGTAGTCAACGCAAAGACGAACACCGCCATCAGGTTTTGGAATGACAATTAAAGGTGAACATCATCAGTCACTATGGTTTACTTTTGAAATTATTCCATCGGCTTCCATGCTATCTAGTTCTTGTTCAACTTTTTGTTCAAGGGCGTAGGGAATATCTCTTTCTTTGCCGAAAACTGGTTTTGCATTTTTGCGCAGGTGTAAATAGACCTTGAAATTGGGTACTAATCCAATTCTTTCTTAAAAAATTTCTGGAACTTTCCTGATCAATTTACCTTCAGTATCTGGTATGTTTTCGATTTCTTTTCGTTCATTTTTGTCTCAATCGAAAAAATGCTATCATCGATTTGATGGAAGTTGATTCCCAGATGTCTAATTTATGCACTTCCTAATAAAGGTTCATAATTATCTGGAACAACATAAAATTCTTCAGTCGATGTTTTATTTTTGTAACGTACGGTGGTCTTAGCAGCTAAGACCACACTAAGACTTAGCTTTTCCAATGATAAAACACGTTTTTGGTTTAAGACCTAAAAACAATATCAGATTTCTCTAATATAGTTTCCAGATTCAATGCTTTTAATTTTTGATTTTGGAATCAATGTAAATTTTGCACATGAGTCAACTTCAAATTTCAGGGGCTTGTTCTCTCTGGTGGAATAATTCTCAAAAATGTCAACAATTTTGTTTATGCTAAATATTTGTTCTTCATCTGAGAGAGTTTCTTCTTCGATTTGATGTGTAGTGTTTCTGAATTTGTTTGCATTTGATAATATAGAATATAGTTGAAATGCATACTTTTTTATATGACCTGTTTTTCTACATTCGCTAACTACACTGCAGTTTTTTTTGTTTTTCGAAAAAAAATTGGTATTTGTATCGTTGATAAATGTCCTATTCGTTGATGGATGAACGTTAGCTTGCTTGTCCTAGAGAATACGAAGTTTTATCCTCGTAGCTGAATCAGCATCATTCTCCCATCGTAGGGCACGAAATTAGCGACATATTGTTGCAATTCCTTTCTGATCAGTGATCATAATGTTTATATACCATGGTTTATATTGGCCGCACCTAACTTCGCTGAAACCAAGGACTCCTATTCCGATTCTACGCATCTCCAGATCAACACGGTTGTTAACTTTCCAGCCTTATAGAGGGTTCTGATACTTCACGTTGCAACTTGACTTAGGGTCGAATTTCTGTTTTTCAACCTAGTGATTGTTCGCAATACTGGGTCCACAACAGAACTCAGCCACCAGCTTGAAAGCTAGGCCTACCCCCAGAGACACCTAAGTGCGCTCAGACAAGATGACTCTGATCATCTTAGGCCAGGTTAATGCATGTGTAAAAACCCCGAGCAAAGGCAATAATACTTACCGCCTAATTATTATTGAACATATAATAATATGATGTCAAGAAACAATAGCGATCATAGAACATTTTTAGGGGAGCAAAAACGTGGTAATCTGCTTTTTCATTCATAAAAAGATATGTACCTAAGTACAAAATGTCTGATGTTTGAGCATAGATTTTCACTGGGTTCAACTTGACCAAAGTTAGAAATTAGTTGTAGAAGCTTATGGTTACTATGTCCAGTAGTTGGAGCAGAAAATCACGTTTTTTTTTTTAAGTCAAAAAAAGTTTTTTTTTTTGTGTAATCGGATTCAACAGCAAATACCTCTCTGTCAAAAGTTGAGGCAGGCTCACAATTAGGTGCACTATGTACTCACCTACAAACTTACTATTCTCATTATCATGGTCCCGTAGTGTGTACTTTGGATAGGTACTTAATTTAAAATAATAATTATTATAGCTGAACAAAACAACCAGTTTTTGTCAAGTCATTATTAAACGATACGTAATAAGAATCCACTTTTTTAGGCGTCTGTCACAAAAAGATTAGTTTTACGGATTCAATATCATCCCTAAAGTATATCTTTTTTGGCCGCATTTACTTTACGGCCGCATTTACTTCACGGCCGCATTTACTTCACGGCCGCATTTACTTCACGGCCGCATTTGCTTTATTACTTTACGGCCGCTTTTACTTCACGGCCGCTTTTACTTTACGGCCGCTACTTTGGTGAAAATAAACAAACAATCGGAAACGCAGTGCCGTAACCATCAACACAACCAATAAACAATTAGTTAGCAACCACAATGAAACCAAGTTTTTAATTTTAGCTCTATCCAAATTTCCACATAAAATGCTAAAAAAAAACGGCATAATTAAAAATTTGGGAGAAGTATTTTCTTGCATTTTTTTCGGAAAATGCCAAAATTAAATAATCCTCAACGTTATGGTCTTCAGGTCCACCTATGTTATACTCTATGGTAAAATTTACAATTATAGTCGGATATACCTAACATATCAGCAAGTTTTCAAAATAGATTGCTTTTTTAAAAAAGCTCAATGTAAGATAACAGGCGAAAAAGTCGGCAATTTTCTATAATCACACTCTCTTTATCGTAATTTTTGTTATTAATAATTGTGTATCTACCTATCTTTGCTGGATTGTTTATTTGATCAATAAAGTATAAAGCTACTGTTGAATTTTCTTCTTTTTTCAAGAACAAACACTCCCCTAAAAAATTTTGTGTGCACCTCGGCCGAATGATCTTTTTTGGCCGAATCAGAAATTTGCGGTCGAGGCGCAGCCGAGGCCAAGCAAATTTCAGGTGCTTGGTACACAAATAACTATTTTGTGCTTTCTCTGACCTTCTTATCAAACAAAAATATAAATGCATTTCAGTAATCAACTATAATTATTACAGTCAATCGGTACTTTTGCTGCGATTTTTTGGCAAAACGCTTTTTTTTTTAAATATTAGGGACCATGGGTGCATTAAAAATCCGAGTATTCGGGAAAATCGCCCTTGATGTGCTAACTTCACCCCATCGATTGAAAGGGTTGAAAAACCACATTTTGTCAATTTTCTATACTAATATTAAATTTACAAAAACAATACAAGAGACCTTTTTTGAGACCAATAAAAACAAGAATGCTTTCGTTTATTGATAAATTTATAAAAAGTGATCAATTTCAATATGGCTTCTTAAAAAACAGTTGCACACTTAGGTCCACAATACATTTAATCAATTATGTTGCAAAAAATCTTGATGAGAGAAATATCGTTATAGCTATCTTTGTTGACCTTCGGAAAGCTTTCGATGTACTGAGCCATGATCTACTATTAAATAAACTGGAAAGGCTGGGTTTTAAAGGTAAGATTTCACAACTACTAACATCACACTTGCTAGATCGTAGACAATACATTACAATAAATAACACAACAAGCTCCACTTTGTTCAACAACTGTGGTGTGCCCCAGGGATCTGTCTTACGACCCTTATTGTATTCCCTGTTTGTTCTAAACTTGAGACTGGCAGGATTGCAATCTCAGTATTATACCTTTGCGGATGATTCAGTTCTTGTATATAGTGGAAAAAGTGAAGAAATTTTACTCAATAATGTAAATAATGATTTAGATAAATATTATAATTGGCTCTTACACAATAAACTAAAAATAAACTTGGACAAAACAAAATATATGGTCTTCAAACAAAAAAATAAAATTGTAGATAATTTACAAATCAAAATAAATATTTAGGACTTATCTTAGATGATAAATTAAATTGGTATTCGGATATAGAACACATAAAAACCAAAGTTATTCCACTGATAGGAGCTGTATTTAGATGCAAAGACTTTCTTAGCAATAGCGCAAAATACAAAATATACAATGCCCATTTCTTAGCCATTATCAGCTGTGGTACTTATCGAAAGACTTTCATTTGGAATCAAAACTGCTTTCTGACTTCAATCGAATCATATACAGTGTGATTTTTCAAGTGTGCAACATATGGGAATTTTTTTTAGTAATAGCACAACCCAAATACAAACAAGGCCAAAAGTTGGTGCATGTATGATAATCATATTAGGTATACTTAGAATGGTTGTAAGTCAAACAGCATACAGGGTACCCACTGAACAAAATAAGATTACAGTAATAATGAGGTAACATTACACTGCAAACTTGTAAGGTTATATTGAAGTTTACTGTAATGTTGACGCAGTATTGCGGCAAGTACTGAAACAACCTTAGGGTAATATTACAAATGCAAGGTTTATGAATGATAACCTTTCAGCAATATTACTGGAATATTAGATCAAAACTTCAGCAAACTTACGAGTGTAAGGTTACAAATTCAAATATACCTTAGGGTTACTTGCAATTTATTAGTAAGTTTACTGCAATATTGCATTTTTATTACAAATATATTGGGTTCGCCACTTTACTGCAATAAAAAAGTAATGTTGCTACTGCATAAACTCTAACAGCTTGTTCTAAAAACAAGCTGTTAAAATTTGTGCCTGAAACCCATAATCATAATATATTAGGTAGATATTTTATTATGAATAAAAGTACAAGTTTTTGGAAAACAAAATAAAAAGGTTGGTAGGTATATTATGTATATCTATATAATACTCACAATAAAAAAATATACTTAGGTGAAAAACAAAACGTAAAAAGTAATATCTCAAAGCAAAATAAATAAAAATTCTAAACAGAAAAAAAAAGCGAAATTTTAGATTGGTTGACACACAGGACGAAATAGGTACTGGCTGCTACCACAGAGGCTACTTATATTGTCACCTGGAACAAAAACAAAATCAGGGAGTAGTTCTGTATTTTTATTATAATAATTATTCCCCGTCGTAGCCACTTTCTTTCTGGACATTACCTAGGTACCAAACGGTTTACGATATTTTTGATCCTAACTAAAATATTATCGTAAAATCATAATAAGTAATATAATAATAATACGGGATTTGTAGGTATGAAAAAAAGAGGTTAGGGTTTACAAAAAAAGGGGCCCCATTCCGCAGTATTTTTGTAAAAAGTATTTATTGACTATGCAAACCTTACTCACCTTATTTGAATCCTCATCCATTGTAATCGCTGTATATTTATTTCATTTTCACAGGTTCTAAAATAAAAACTGAATAATACAAATAACCAAAAAGCAAAGCACTACCTGAACCGATCCAATACATAATCCCAACACAAACACCAACAATTTAGCCGAGATTCGCTTTATCACAGACACAACATTCAACAAGCAGACACAGCACTCAACTCAAACGACAAACAGCGACTTGATGGCGTCGATTTGCTTTCGGTTTAGTTCGTATCCCCGATGTCGTTCCGATCGTTATTAATGGCGGCAAAGCGTTCGATTTTCCAATATATTATTTCTGCTATATTGCAGCAAGTTTACATTCAATATTAAATTATAACATTGCAAAATAATATCAACACAACTTTAAGGCATCTTTGCGATGTAACCTTACCTACAAGTTATATTTCCAATTTTGCAGCAACTTTACATTTGGTAGTTATTATAACATTGCAAAAATTATACCAGTTCAATTTAAATGCATATTTACAATGTTAATTTGCGTACAAGTTATAATTTCTAATATGCGTTAAAATTTCAAGGATATTCCATTTTGCAATTTATTAACGTAATGTTGTGTCAAAAATAATTCAATATTACATTGTAATGTTGCGAAACTAAGATCAGAGAATATCAGAGTAATATTGCATTAGGCTTTCGTAACATTGCATGTTCAGTGGGTAGGTCAAACAATATCAAAATTATACTGTGAAGTACCCTTATTTCAAACAAATTCAGCAAAATGTTATAGAGAAAAGTTGTTTGGAATTAAAAGTTATGCCTAAATACCAAAACATAGCCTCCTAAAAAAAAACTATTTTCTTTTCGAAAAAAATTTATAATTTCTATATTTTTTTTATTTTTTATTTCCGCCCCTAATACTTTCAAAAATTAATTAAAATCAAATCAATTTTACATAACTTTGTTCAAATTCAAGCATATTTGTAAAACTAACTTAGATTTTTAATTTTTTATGGAATCACAAAATTCATGTTTGTTGCAATGATATTCCACACAACTTTAAAATGCTGCAATTTTTTTTTTAACAAGTTGAAACATTACTAATGATAATAGCCATATTAAAAAAACTCTCCTTAAAGTGCAAAAGTTTTATTTCATTCAAGTAGGTATAAGCATTTGTAATACCCATTTAGAATAACCCCATCCTTATTTATCAATCACGAGTCAGATGAAACAAAAAATTACCAACAAAAACGAACGTCGATTGCTAATACGTCAATTTCATCTACAAATAGGAAATTCCTAACCTAATTTTATTTGTGTGTCAAGAAGCGACATACGTTTTGTCACTAAAACAACTGGTACTTCTAAATAGGTATTAAAAATACTATAAATATTACTACAATTTTGATATTTTTTGAGCTACCCAGTATGTTGTTTGACTTGCAACCATTCTAAGTGCACCTAATATTATTATCAGACATGCACCAACTTTCGGCCTTGTTTGTATTTTGATTGTGCTATTACTAAAGAAAAATCCCATAATATGTTGCACACTTAAATAATGACACTGTATAGATCAAATTCTTTCCGGCTTATCAAATACTCATTCTTATTACATGGATTAACCAGAAAAGAATGCCAGAAAAACCTATATATGCTTGCCTTCAAAGACTCAAAAATTTGGACCTCCGTCTTAACCGTAAGAAATGTGCATTTTTTGATACAGAAATTGAATATTTAGGACATGTTATCAGTCATAACCAAATTTCAAAGTCTCCGAAGAAAGTAAAAGCAATTTTAGACATGCCAAGGTCAACTGATATAGACGGTGTTTGAACATTTCTTGGTATGGTTACTAGGTTTATTCCATTACGTAAACTTTTAAAGAAAACCGCAAAATTCAAATGGAATTCCTCCTGTGAATCAGCGTTTATTAAATTAAAACAAGAAATTGCCAGTGAATTCCTTTCAATCGATATTTACCATTGATTTTAGCCTGTAACGCTAGTCAAACTGGTATTGCAGGAGTTCTTTCACATGAAATCAATGGTGTAGAAAAGTCCATTGCTTTTGCATCGAGATCTTTAACTTCAAGCGAACAAAACTACTTATATAGTCAATTAGATCGGGAAGCTCTTGCTATTATGTTCTCTGTAAGTCATTTCTTTATGTACTTATTTGGAAAAAAAAATTCAAACTCATCACAGATAACAGCCCCCTTACTAGAATTTTTCATCAAAATTCAGAGCTACCAGCCATGACTTCTGCCAGACTTTTCAGAACATATGCATCATTTTTATCTGGTTTTGACTACGAAGTTGAATACAGGAAAGCATCCAATCATGAAAATGTAGATTGCCTTTCCAGAGCCTCAATTAAGCAATCATCATATTTTATGGACAAAATTTTGAAAGAAGAAGTCAATCGACTTTATCATGCATCGATCATGCAAATATCAAGCTATGATTTAACCTACTATAGCATTCGAATTGCTACGCAAGATGATGCAGAATTGTCAGAAATTAAATCAGATCAAAAGTCAGATAGTAATACAAGTGAAACTGACTATGCTCTAGAAGAGGACATCCTATTATCAAAAAATTGTTAATCCAAAATCGCTGCAACATCTTGTTCTCTCAGAACTTCACCACACTCACATAGGCATTACGAAGATGAAACAGTTAGTAGCAAGAAAATATTGCTACTGGAAAAATATCGATAAAGACATCGAAAACATGGTTAAATCATGTGATGTGAAGCATGTGCTGAAATTAGAAACTCTCCATCCAAGGCTCTTTTGCATCACTGGGATTTGCCAGTAGAAAATTGGGATCATATTCATATCAATTATGCTGGACCATTTCAAGGTTTTCAATTCTTAGTTGTTGTCGACGCAAAATCTCCATGGGCTGAAATCAAAATTATTAGAGCTAATCCAAATTCAGAAAAAACTATCGAATTGCTAAGAGAAATACTTTCGTTCCATGGATATCCTCAAGTTATAGTCTCTGATAATGCAAGAATTTTTGTTAGTGAACAATTCAAATTCTTTTGTAAAACCCATATGGTATATTCCAAAAATCTATTGCTGTAGGTAATCGTGCTACGAATGGTTTAGCAGAACGGAATGTTCAGGCTATTAAAAATCGACTTAAAGCCATGTCTCAAGATCACCTTCCTATGAACAGAAAAATCCAAGAAATTTTATTGAAATACTGCGCAACTCCTCTCGCTTGTGGAAAATCACCTGCAGAATTATATTTTAAAAGAAACATCAGAATCAAGCTTGATGCAATTCGACCACATAAGCATTTCAAATCAGAAGAACAAGCACAGAAAATTCGAAATTTAAGCGTGGCAGAAAGAGTCCAAGCTAGATTTTATGAAGCAAACAAGATATTATGGAAATTTGGAACCATCACAAAAAAGTTTGAATTACTACACTATCAAATAGAACTAGTTGATGGCTATTCTCTAAAAAGACATATAGATCAATTACAATCCACATTGGTTTCCAAAAAGACTTACAGTTCCAAGTGAAACTCCTCAGATAATGCAGGATGACCTACCTCAAAATTATTATCAGTTAAATTTTCCACAAGTTGTTCAACAACTAAAAATCGAACAAAATCACCATCTAATCCAGGAAAATCATGGTCTAATAAATTTCGAAGAAAACGAAATAATTCATGAACCGCCAGAACTTAATGCAGAATCTGGAATTCAATAGCCATTTCAACAGTTATGGCGAACACAAAGAAATCGTTATCCAACAATCCGTTATTCAGATAATGTTTAGTTTTTTTTTTAATTGATTATATACTCTGTTTGATTATTCAGTTAAAAAAAAAATAGCGTGGGAGACTGTAATATCCCCTGTATATTGTATAATTACCTTTTCTTTTAGATACCAGTACCACACGAACTTAAATTCAACGCTGAGGTTGGTAAAGGCAGGGTCGAAAATGCTGCTGGGGGCTTTGGACTGGGTGATTAGAATGAGATAGGTGAGGGACTCATACAGTTCTGTCAGGAAAGAGAGTTAACTCATCACTAACACTTTCTAAACGCTACCTCTTCAACGACTATATACTTGGACGTCACTGTGAAAGTGGGACTAAAAAAGCTACAACGAGTAACGAAACCAAAAATAATGACTCACAAAAATACACACAACTGAAAAAGCAAGTAGAACAACATAAAAAAAGCCAAAGAAAGATGAATAGGAGAAAACTGTCATGAAATGGAAGAACTGAACAATAAACATGATTATTTCAATCTATACATAAAAAATTAAAGGAATTAACTGGAAACACAAGGAAAAGAATACTAGTGGTCACAAGAAACATACAGTTGACAGAAGATGAAAAAAAAAAAAAAAAACGACTTGGAAGACTACATATCAAACATCTATTTGCAGCAGAACGAGATGACGTGAGAGAAGAAAACAGACTGATGAATAAACAGCTAAGTATATCCTGTTCACAATCCGATGTCCAATACTTATGTGTATTCTTGAATCAGAAATGCACTATGTCATTAAAATTTCCAAAAACAGAAAAGCAGGACCTGACAACATTCTAATAGAGTTCTTAAATGTCTTGGACGATGACAACTTGACTCATCTTCCAAAAGTACCTACTCAACAAAATCTATGAAACAGGAGAAATTCCATAAGATTTTTTATTCCCTTACCTAAAACGAATCCTGTGATGAATACACTAAAAGTACTTTTGAAGATAATCTAACAGGAGAATATATCGAAAACGTGAAGAACAATACCAAATGAGGCACATATTGGCTTTATAGGGTACGGTACGGTTTTGGGGCACTTATTTATTTATTTATTTATTTTATTTATCAACGGGCTTTACCCACAATTTTACAAAGAAAAAATTTATGTTACAAAATAGAACTACATTCCTAATTCCACCACATCTTTCCCCTTTTAATCTTATATAACATAAAAGTAGAAACAAAAATAAAAATAAAAGTATAAATAAAAATAAGAATCAAAATATAAACAATAACAAAAATAAAATAAAGTAAAAGTAAGAGTAAGAAGCAGCTTCACACAAATACTCAAAGTACAAAAACCCAAAATTCCCATTTACATTCCTCCCTAAAAGCTTAACACTAATCAGACTATTTAGTCAATCACATTATGTCTTAACAGGCTCACAAAACTATCAATAGGTACTGACATCAAAAAACTCCAAGTAATCTGAATGACAGTTAGCCATTCGTGCCACCCTTGGCATGAATGAATTAAAACCAGTATTAGTACGCCTAAAAGCCTGCTGGAATGTGTAGGGAGCTCTTGTGTTTCTAGGTGGGACCGCGAGCAGCACAGAGACGAAACCAAAGTGGGACAGTCAACCACATAGTTGATAACCTTGAAGAAAAGTTTAAGGTCAGCATGATCCCTCCTAATCTTCAATGCTGGCAATCCAAATCTCAGTTGGAGTAAATTAAAATCATAGGTGTATTCATCAATTGGTGGAATGTCTGATTTGTAAGCCAGATATCTCAGAAACTTCCTCTGTACTTGTTCAAGTCTATGAATATGACATGCATAATGCGGGCTCAAAATCTGCGAATCCTCCAATAATGGCCTGACAAGGGCACAGTACAGCAGTCGAATAGCGGACACATTATTAAAGTCTGATGCAGTTCTCTTGATAAAACCAAGCATACTTAGAGCTCTAGAAACCATGGTATCAATGTGGTTGACAAAGGATAGTGTGGATTCCATGCTAACTCCAAGATCACGAATGACCGAGACCTGGGACAATGGCGCCCCTTTTATGCTATAGGAAAATTCTGTTCTCCTGCGTTTTTTAGTGAAGCCTATGGAATGACATTTAACAATATTCAATTCCATTGCAATCCGATCACACCACGTATCTAGTCTCTTCCAGGTCTGACTGAAGTTTGAGACAATCATCCAATGAAGAAATTGCAAGGTAGTACTTCAAATCATCAGCAAAACACAAAAATTTCTCGAATTCAAAACAATCTGCAATATCATTAATAAACATTATGAACAGCAAGGGGCCCAAGTGGGATCCCTGCGGAAACCCCAGGGATTAGAATAGTATATTAAAATACAAGTTGCAGAAGGCCACATATTCCCGCACGAATTCGGAATTTGGCCACGAGCGACGAAGGAGCGAGTGGACGAACGAATGAGTGCGAGGATGTCACCAAAAATCGTTGAAGAATGAGCTTCATTCTTTAATGATTTTGCGTGCGGGAATAATGACATTCTCACATCAAAATCGAGAAATATATTTAGAAGTGTGACTCACTTTGACTACCTGGTATCTATTCGTGAGGTAGCTGGTCAACCATTCCAACAAGGTCCCCTGAATACCAGCTGCTCTCAACCACAGCTCTCAACTTATCAATCAACACCCCATGATTGACCCTGTCAACCGCCATGGAAAAGTCTTTGTATACAGCATGAACCTCTCCACCCCCATCCAAGACGTCCGACAGATAGTCAACAAAGGTTACTAAATTCAACTCAGTAGATCTCCCACTGACAAAGCCAAACTGCTCATCGATAATTGACGAGCCCAATATAGAGTTTAAATAGTGCGAAACTATTTTTTCGAAAAGTTTTGGGATACAGCTAAGGTTACATATTGGTCTATAATTGCGAACATCTGCTCTATTTCCTGACTTGATAATAGGTTTAAGGTAGCTCACTTTCCAGAAATCCAGAAATATGCCCGAAGAAAGCGATTTATTAAAAATAATGTGCATTGGACGGGAAAGAACAAAACTGCACGACTTCAACACTATACAGGAGGAATTCCGTCAGGCCCAGGGCCTTTGTTTATGTCAATCCCAGTCATTTTCTCAGAAAAACGTAAAAAATATTTACCATGTCATTCACAGAGTGTGATAACAACAATTCATCCCAATTTAATTGACCGATGTAATCATTCAACAGAGCTAAATCAGCCGACTTATAATCATAATAAAAAACATCAGTTAGAGGACCACCAGAGTTGGTATATGATCAACACAGTTTTTAATCTGGAAAATTAGTAGATATGATAGCCATCAGCTGGAAACAGTGAATCATATCACTCAAAGATACCTAGTCCTATCAGAGGACAAGAATAAATCTAAAATTTTACCCTTGTTATTAAAGATACCATTCACTTGAAACAAATTATGAAAAGCACATGAGTCCCCCATCAAGGTGACAACATCACCAAGCTGACCCCTCACTCTCTCATCAAAGACTGGAACTGAGCAGTATTCCTCGGTTAGCCATTCACAATAAGGCATGTTAAAATCACCACACAGCCACATGGGCGCTTCATGATTTTTCTCAACCATATCCACCGCTGCACAAAAGTACCTACTGATATTTGTGATATTATGGCCCTTATGAGTTGAAAATATGAAAAAATTTGCTTCAAATTGAGTTTTTATTTTTTTCTAATGATTTTCGATAGGGTTTCGGTTCCACATTCATCTTTTGATAGGTGACGGGTGATTTAATACTTTCTCCCTTTCTCCATCAACATTGTGTCCATTTTTTTTTTTCAAATCGGTACGGTTTGTTACTGATCAAGATCAGACCCGTGTTCCTTGTTAATATGATTTTTTTTTCTCGAAAAAAGTGCAGAAGGCCAACATGTAGGTACATATTATCTATTGTTTTTAATCTGACTCTTTTCGTATGAGGAGCGAGGGGATGAAGCATATGGCGAAAATAGGTGTGACGTCAGGTGACCATTGGCGTTTTAACTTAGGGAGCCACCAGCTCACATTCCTTTGGAGTATCAGATCAAAATCGACGGACTTTAGGTACATATATATTGAAATAGGATGGAATTCTTATTGGAGTGAAAAAAACACAACTATTTTATTAATCGTTTATTGTTATAATTGACAAAAGCTCTAATTTCTTTTTTTTTTTATTACAAAGCATCTCTTCAAAACATTTTATGCAAAATATTTTTTTTACAAAATATACAAGTTACTTAAAGCTCCTTAAGTTCTATTTAATACCTCCAATAAAAAAATGTGTTCGTTGACAATGAAAAAAGTCTTACAAAGTGTATTTAGGCACAAAAAGGCACTATTGTTAAAAACATATTATTTTAGGCATAAGTACTCTTTTTCACCAATATTTTAATGTGTTTCTAAAAGTTATGTGCAAAAGTATTGTATTGCATATAAAAAAAATGGAATGATTGTCTAATAGAAAAAAAAATGAAGGAGAAAGGAGATTACTTTTAAAAACACTTACATGTTCGATTTAGGAATATACTAAACAGTGTTACAGAATACTGTAGGGTGTCTAAAATATAAAACGCCCTGTAATCTATTTACATCTATTTACAAGGATACTTATTATGTCATGTTTAGAAAAATTTAAAATTCTAAGGAAAAGTGCAAACTATAAAAATAAATTATCAAGCTACAGGGACTGCTTCACAAAATGTTTAAAACAAACGTAAAACTAAAAAATACAATAAAAAAGTTCAGTGTATAAAAATCAGGAACAATGATACAATAAATACAAAAAAAAAACAAAAATCCTATTTACAAGTTATACCTATGTGTTACAGACCTAATTAATAATTAATTTAAATAAAAGGTTCTAAAAAAAAATCTTAACAAATAATATAAAAACAAAATTTGAAATATTAAATAATATCACACTATAAACTTTTTTTTCGAGTCACTGGGTGTTCGTTATATCATAATCACGAGATCATTCTCTTCATAAATAAGTATAGTTTTTTCGTTGCGTCATAACGGTCCGGAGAGGGTCAGTTTTTAAGTTAAACCACAAAGTTTATTTATTTATAAAACAGCATATAAATTTTGAGATTTTTCTTGCCTATACATATTCATTTCCAAAATAATATTATACAGTTTCAAGTATTTTGCTTAATAATTTATATACAAATACAGAGCATAAGATGCTTTGTAGTTTCAGATCTAAAGCAAAATCTTGAAAATTTGGGGTTTCTATTATACGTTATCATGCCAATGCATTCTTTTATATGACAGTTAAGTAGCATAAAAAATTCTTTCTTACAACTAAAAATTGCACAAACTTCAGGCAAACATCCCATGTACCCCATCAATGTCTATTCAATAATTATTATATCCAAAGTAAAATTGGATTACCTAATTTTAGGGCAAGTTTCCATATTTGATCCAACAAAGGATTAGAAGTCCGATAAGTTTTTCGGAAAATAGTTGGCGATTAAAATTATTTTCTCTGACTTCTGATTCTTGTTGAAACTACTTTCGAATACAATAAGTAGGAAATTGTAAAATTCATAACTCATCAGACACACTGGATACATGGGATCTTGACCATTATACATTATACTGCTCTCAAAAATGCATTGGATTAGAATTACAACCATTATGTCTTCGAGAAAAAAAAAATTACCTAATTTTTTACTGGCCCTCTAAACGAGAACTGTAAGCACGTCCGCACTGGCACTATTAGTGTTCTGTTGCAATGTCCTCTGCTTATTCACGTTTATAATATTTTTAGTAAAATCCTTGTGACCGGACGAATCGTCGAACGGCGCCGTATTTTTCCGCACGTCCGGATTTTGAGCTTTATAGAGCATGATTTGGCTACTCCTATGCGCAGGACTCAGCCCGTCCAAAGTCATGCTCTCGCTCAATTTTAGAGAGTTTTCTGACGCACTTGTTCCTGGAAGAACCAACAAGGTTTTGCGGGAGCCTGGACACTCCACTTCGGAGATCATTTCTAGCATTTCGCTAGAACCTTCTGTGGGCAACATGGAGGATAGAGGACGTACTACGCTTACCCTTGGCATGTCCAAACCGCAGGCTCCTGCTGAATTTATGCTGGCCATACTGCCGACGTCTTCTTTTAAGGGATTTGCGTATCTAGAACAAAATCATCAAATTTTATATTTTTATGTACAGTTTATATAATAGGAATGAGATGTGAGTTGAAGTAGTTTGAAACTAAGATTTGTGTATAGAATTTTTTTTTAAAGAGCTGATGGTGTGCCTAGGAGACGACATCCCAAAAGCTCACACTATCACAGTCTTCTTCCCAAGAAGCAAAGGGCAAGTCCCCCAAAAAATCCTCAGCTTAGTGAACACACAGAATGAGGGGCTTAACACCCAGCTGTGGAAGATACTAAGCAGCAAGGAAGAAGGTAACGGCCAGCTACTAAACATCGGCATAGACGATGGATCCTGTGAAACCATCAAGAAGATGAGTCACAGCATCTTCTACAGGTTCGGGAAAATCCCCGTACATGGCCTCAAGGAGAAAAAAGAAAAATATGAAACAGACGAGGACCCAAAGGAGCCCACCTCCTCAAGGTCCAAACCCGAGACTTCTTCAGCAGAAGAAGGAAGAAAAGAAGAAAAGGAAAAGACTCTCACTCCGGTAGAGGAAATTCCCAGCGAGGAAGAAAATATGCTTCTGGGCGAATAGGAGGCTAACACTCCACCACACCAGAAGAGACAATAATAACAGGTAAGATGGCGTATTACACTAAAATAGCCCAAGTGAACACACATCACGCTAGGGGAGCATCTGCTGCAATGTCGCGAAACTTGGTCACTGTTCGGGTAAAACTTATCATCGACCAACCACACCGCTACCTAGTACTGGCATGAGGTTACTTCGCTGGAGATGGGCAAGCACCACCAGAAGAAGTACAGAGACTAGTCGAGTACTGCAACAGGAGCAAACTACCGCTCCTAATTGGCTGTGACGCCAACGCCCACAACACTATCTGGGGAAGTACCGACAACAATCTAAGAGGTGAACAACTGTTAGAATTTATTTTTCAAATAAACCTAAATATACATGTAGGGAATATAACAACATCTGTTACAAGGGTCAGACAGGAGGTGTTAGACATAATACTTTGTAGTCCAAATATTGACCAAATGATCAGGAATTGGAGAGTCTCCAATGAACCCTCTCTCTCTTAGCACAGAATCATAATGTTTGACGTAAAAGGAATGCAGATACAAACTACCTCGTACAGAAACCCCAGAAATACGAACTGGGAAAAATACACAACCAAACTGCAATGCAACCTCGAACAAAATCATTTTAGCTGCAAGAATATACGTGAAGTAGAAGAAACCCTTCAGATCTTTAACGGAGCAATCATGGAGGCATACGATTCCAGCTGTTCCGTGAAAGAACAAGTAGAGAAAAATGGTTGCCCATGATAACACCTCTCATGAGTCAATAAAGAATGCGCTCGTCAAAAAAGGAGTGGACAAAACCACACCCACCTGGATGTATGAAACGCTAAACGTAGGTGAACAAACTATGCAGGCTTAATACAGGTCACCACCACTAGAGGATGTCCGCAGGAGACCGCAGGGAGGGGTACTCTCACCTTTGATGTGGAGTCTAGCGGTTGATGACCTCTTATATTTACTGACTGATCAAGGCTTCACCTGCTTTGGATATACCGATGATATTGTCATCATAGCCAGGGGCAAATACGAAGGAATACTCTGCGACCTTATAGAAAAAGCACTTCGAACCACGAAGGAATGGTGTCAGACAGTGGGGCTGAATCTAAACCCAGCAAAAACCACACTGGTAACATTTACAAAAAGAACAAAACTCCCATACCTGAGAAACATTCGCCTCAATCGAAGCAGACTTGATTGGAGAAAAGAAGTTAAATTCCTAGGAATAACCCTAGATTCTAAACTCTCTGGAATCGACATGTAGAGAACACAAAAAACAAAGCAATTTCGGCACTCATGGTCTGCAAAAACATTGCGGGTAAAACATGGGGTTGTAACCCATCAATCCTAAGATGGATGTACACCATGGTAGTGAGACCTATCATCACCTATGGAGAGGTAGCCTGGTATAGCCGAACCCAGCTAGTAACAGCTAGGAAAACTCTAGGAAAAGTGCAAAGACTCGCGTGTCTCTGTATAACAGGAGCAATGAGATCATGCCCAACCGCGGCACTAGAAGTCATTCTAGACGACACCACTCCGCATAATAGTGAAGCGGGTTGCCAGTGGATCATGTCTAAGATTGGAAAAGATATGTTTACAAAGGGAAACGCACCTTGTCAGAACTTTTCCTCTCCCAAACTGTGCACACCTCATAGATCTGCCAAAAGACGTGATTGTTGATAAATTCAGTTTCGAGAACAACTTTTCCATCGAACTAAGTACAAAAAACAGATGGAACATGGAATCAATCCAATCCCCTAAAGCAAACACCATCAAATGGTACAGAGACGGTTCGAAAACTGCTGAGAGAACTGGAGCTGGAGTATTCGGGCCACGGAGCAGATACTAGGAGCCAATGGGGAAATCACCAAGCATATTTCAAGCGGAACTTTATGCGATGCAGTTCAACCTAAACAGAAGTCATCGGAAACGAGAAATTGTAATAATGTCTGACAGCCAAGCAGCTATCAAATGAGATCCCCGGTCATCAATTCTAAGACAGTATATGGGAATGTCGACAGAAACTAAATGAGCTGGGAAAACAAAATAAAGTAACCATTCTCTGGGTGCTTGGATACATAGGTGTCCAGGGCAATGAATGTGCAGACAGACTCGCAAGAACGGGAGCGTCTACTCCCTTCACTGGGCCAGAACCATTTTGCGACGTCGGAAATGCGCACTTCAAAGAAATCCTCAAAAAAGAAGAGAACTGGCTAAGGAACAAACAATGGCTAGAACAGCCAGGACCACGACAGGCCAAAGATCTATTAGGCAAATTCAACCAAAAAAGATCAGAACTGCTGGTCAACCTTAGCAAGAAAATTTTCAAGACTCTAACCGGGCTTCTCTCGGGACATTGCTGACTTAAGAAACACCTACAGAAGTTGGGGTAGGAAGAAGGTGGCACCTGCAGATTCTGTGAAGACGGAGAAGGATGAAGAGCCTGGGAAGTGCCCTTATACAGTTGGAAGACATTCCAGCCCTGGAACCGCTAGATATCCTAAAGTTCCTTAAGGACCTAGGACTGCTTTGAGCAGGAAACCCGAATTTAGCAGTAGAAGGAGGGGTATAATAGATCAACCTTGGCCGTGATGCAACTGACACCTCCATCACAAACATACACATACACACATAATTTCCTGGAAATAAAGTTAAAAAAAGATAGAATTTTGTTAAAAATTTGAGTTAGAAATATGTATCAAATATATTGAAAACTCAAGCGTCATAGCGCCAAATTAATTGTTCAGAGCAGATTACCAATACGATGAAAATATCTAACCTTTATTCTTAGAAGAAGCAAGAAGGAGAAAGCGTTTTTATGAATACCCAAAATCTTATCCTTACCTTCTTAGATTTTCTTCATTCTGTAAATTATTCGACTTTTCATCTTCATGGTTCCTGTGGCAAGTCTCCGACGATGGTGACAAATTCATACCGCTCATACCCAAATTCCTTCTTCTTTGTCTCAAATAAAGCACACCAGCAAGTACTGCCGTAGCCAGTCCAATTATTATAAAGCAAACTAATGCCACCAGCAACTTATTGCTCTGCTGTTCGCCAGATACCAAAGCAGTTTCAACTTTAACTTCAACAATTGAAGCTAGGGCTAACAGGGAAGTTTGCTTTCTCGAAACTGCTTCACCTACCACGCGGATTCCATCTAGGACCCACTGGTTGCCATACTGTAATAAAATAACATCGATTAAATACGTAAATTTTGATTGCACTCTTCAAAAACTTACCAAAGTCACTTCAACAGTGTCATTATAATCTGTCTTCAAATCACACAAAAGCACTAGATTATCTTGAAGTCCTTCTATTGCTTGTTGGTTAGCTAAAAGTCCTCTCAGGTCACCACAAAGCCCTTCCACAGTAGTACCCTGAGGCAGCTTTGCTTTATCCAATAGCAATGTCAGTCTGGCACAACTATTGCTCAATGTAGCTTGATTCGGCCAACAAGAACTTGGACTGGGTAGTAATGGAGGTTTAACTCTTCTACCACTTTCCAACTCTCTACATTCTCCGTAAGGCAGACATGGAGGCGACAAACAAGTTTCAGCACCCGAAGGCACACAAACTTGATTAAGATTGCACATGGTACTGTGAGGCTGATTTGTGGTTCTGCAGTTTCCAAGGCCGCACCATATTTTGGTGCACTTTACCATTCCACTGTTGCATTTGCAAGTGTTGCACTCGTGCTGCCACGTTACGTTGTTTTCTAAGGTGTGAGTGTTCCAGATGCAACTTCCTGGAGTTGGTAGATAGGCTATATCATCCACTGAAAATTATTCATGCAATAATTTTGTGTCAAGAAAAAGGATGGAACAGGGAATGGAACAAAATTACCCAATAATATTGAGGAAGCGAAAAGTATAGGTGAGGAAAAGCAATGGCAATCGCCCTGAATAAGAAAAGGATTTTAATTAATTTACTTACTATTGCAATTTCTCCCTCTTCTCCCAGGCGGACAAATACATTGATAATCTCCAATACCATCCATGCAAGTAGCTCCATATCCACAAGGATTCGAAGCACAATCGTTGACATTTATTCTACAATCTGGTCCGGTGAAGCCGTTGGCGCATTCGCACAAGAACCAGTTGACCCCATCGATACATTTACCTCCATTGTAGCACGGTTGCGGACTGCAGTCGTTGACGTCATCTTGACAGTGGTTGCCTTCGAACCCATCGCGACAAATGCATTGGTAATAGTCGCCAGTGTTGACACAGGTTCCTGAAAGTTGAGATTTGTCATAAGCAAAAGAATACATTTCAAAGTTTGCTTCTTACCTCCATTTAAGCATGGATTCGAAGTACACGCAGTCTGCTTGGATATATGGCAAGTGGTACCTTCCCAACCTGGAGGACACCGACAAACAAAGTTATTTCCCATATCTTGACAAGTGCCACCGTTCTTACAAGTTGTATGATCGCAGTGGCTGTCTCTCAATGTGCAAGTTTTGCCTTTCCAGCCGTTCTTGCAGCCGCATTCGAAATCGGCCAAGCCATCGATGCAGGTTCCGTTGTTCCGGCAGGGTGTAGGCGAACAGTCGTCCGTGTCTGAGAAAAAAATATCGATTTCTAAAATTTTAATTTGTTTAAGCAATATAGGTACTCACTTATGCTGCATAAAGCTCCTTCCCAGCCTTCATTGCATATACATTGGAATGAGTTTACTTTGTCGACACAAGTGCCACCGTTTTCGCATGGGTTGATTTTGCAGTCGTTAATGTCTAGAATTAAATAAAACACAAACATTACAAACTAAAATATTCCAATTTTGGATTTAAGCTGTGATACTTACTCTCATGGCAGTACTTTCCAGTATATCCAGGTTGACATTGGCACTTATAACCGATTCCAGCTTGGTTAACGCAGTGTCCATGTTCCCCACACAAGCTTGGTGGTGAACTTCGACTACCTCCAACAGATACAACCACGCAGCTGTGGAATCCTAGAAGAAAAAATTTGATAATTTAGCAATAAATCTAAACCGTTGTGAAAGCTTTAGAATGCCTTCCCACTTCAATGAACTTGCAAAGTCAATTAACCTACGGGCAACAATTGTACAATACTAGAATTAACCTCCGAATCGTAGGAGAGATCGAGATTAGAGGTGATAGGACTGCCAATGATATCTTTTCATCGGCGTTATTGTGGCCATACAATATCGTGGTGACTTGCACCATCCCGACACGCCAAACAGAAGAGTAAATAGTTCTTTTAGCTGCCATTATTGTTATGACGTAATTTTTCCGTTGATTGTATCTCGGACTGACCAAGCTGAATAGCCACGATATCGAATTAGGTGTATTTGAATGTAATTAGAGGTGAGATATCTATCGGTATCTATATAATATGCCACTCATTAAACGTTCATTATGATGATGTGTGTATGTAAAATATGACTTTGTATATAACGGTAAATTTGTGTTTACGAGCAGTTACGCAGCTATAGCGGTACCTATATAAAACAACGTCGAACTTATAAGATCATGATTTTTGAAATTGCCCCACGTTATTATCTATGATTACGGCTTTGGGTAAGTCGAGCGAAATTATACAACCGTATTTGGAGTAAGTTGTCGATTATTATGCATGCAGCAGTTTTAGTTTTCAGTAAAGTTTTATAGCTTTCAATAAGCTGTTAAAAACTTTCATAGCCGGCATCTTATATAACTATATATAATATAAATTATTTAATCTACGTTCCGATCTATTCTATTGGAAAAAATATGAAGACCACTATCAGATATGCTGCCTTATATTCAAAAATTCTGAGTTATCATTGTATAACTTTCATGTTTGCTCAGCACTCAGTAACCGAGTTTTACTTCTGACTTCCTTATATCTGTATTTGGTTTATCTGAGCCACAGTTTATACCGTACCGATACAGTTGTTCAACTCCGTTGACAAACCATTGATTTTTTTGAAGCCAAATTCTATGTCCCTATATTTCGCGCTTGCGCATTATTGATCGGAAACAACGAATCCTGGGCCATGTACAGAGTCGGACTAGGATTTTTTGTGGATTAATATTGAGAATATAATGGGATCATATAATAATAAACAAAGATTATGTGAATGTATAGAGTAAACCTAATATGAAATATGTATATATAAATACTTACAGTCGTTCATCGTTCGGGAAACTAAAATATCCTAAGCCTGGGCTAGTTCTAGTGTTGTTTTTACAGACAAAACAGGAAGCAACCATGATAATACACAATATATAAACCATAAAACAGTCAAGTACACAAAAATCGCGAATAACACGGAAAGCAAAACACTCTTAACAAAGCCGAAGTTCAAATTGATGAATTTGCCGGTTACTTTTCAATTTCCTGAATAATTTCAGTCAAAAAACTTCTCTTCTTTTTTTGTAATATAATCCTGTTGCGTGTCTCGTTTGACAGTTATTTCTCGCGGGTTCTCACCCAAGATATCTCTATCTCTTTTTTGCGTGCAGGATTGGAAAGAGACATGCATATGCCGAACTGCTTTTTCAATTTGAGAGATTTGTTCACTCATTGAGCGCATGCGCAAGATATGGGTCAAAATGCTCCTATTGGTTGGAGAATTTGGCCTCAAAAAATATGGAGAGTTGTACAACTGTATCGGGACGGTATAAACTGTGTCTGAGCTGTGGGCACAAACTTCGCTGTGAAAGGTGCTGAATAATATCTATATGAGTTGTTGAGGGTAGCCTAATATCCATAAAAATCATTGGATCAGTCCGTATCAACTCTGGAAAACTACTAGAATTAATCTGCAAAGAATGCCAATCTAAGACCTGATAAAAGAACCTATTCATCAGAGCTGGGCAGTATTTGCAATTCTAAATACTTTTTAGTATTTAAATACTTTAAAGTATTTAAATACCTAGTATTTAAATACTTTTCTAAAACTGGTATTTGTATTTATGAATCCAAATACTTTTTGAAATATTTGGTATTTAAATACTTTGAAGTATTTCAAATACTTTCAAAAGTAGTTAAATACTTTCAAGTATTTAACTACTATCAAAATTATTTAAATACTTTCGAAAGTATTTAAATACTTTTTCTTCTGCAAAAAATATACAGATGAACAAGATTGATTAGTAGGAATTTATTGTTTTCGCTAGACCTTGGCAATTACCTTGTGTTTAATGGTGGGAATGAATCTATGCCCTTCAATACTTCGTTATGAAAAATATCGTTCGTCACTCGTGCGAATGGACGCCTTTCTTTTTTAAACTCGCCTTTGCCGATGGCTCCTTCTGCTACGAATTACGACTCATTCCAAAATCATTGCCCTCGTTTGAAAAAGGCCATCTGCCCGTCTATTCACACTAGTGACGAAATGTACTATTTGAAGTTTTTGAATAAGGTATTTGCCTAATAAAAGTATTTAAATACCTTTTAAAGTATTCAAATACTTTTTAAAGTATTTAAATACTTTTTAAAGTACTTAAATACTTAAAAAGTATTTAAATACTTAAATAAGTATTTAAATACTTTTTGTATTTAGTATTTATTTCTTTTCAAGTCAAATAGTATTTAGTATTTAAATACTTTCAGTCTTTATTAGGTATTTAGTATTTAGTATTTAAATACTTTTTGAAAGTATTTTGCCCAGCTCTGCTATTCATTACACGTTGACAGAGGTTTAATCATGTGAAATTTTGTAGGTAACTAAGTTTATCTTAGCATTATGACCTAATCATTATGAAAGCTCTCAATTTCCTGCCTAGAAAAAAACAATAATGACAATAATTACAAATAATGTACCTAGAGATCTGTGCCAAATAAGAATTATTACATGAGATCAAATAACTTAGTCCAACTCTGGCTCTACAGAAAATTATACCTACTGGGGTAAATACCTATTTATTCTTTCGCAACTGAAACGTAGTGCAATGTTGAGAAGTTGAAATAAGAGAAAATTGATAGAAATCATCAAAGAGGAAAAGTAGTTCTGGCCTGAATCCTAATAGCAACTGCATGTGGAACATCCGCGAAGTTTTCCTCACAATAACTCTTCAGGAAATCCAAAACGTATCGAACAGCAATGCGGAAGTCCACGAAGTCTCTCCACAAATTTCTCAAAGCCGCTACTGATATTGGTCGACGGAAAGGGCACCAGCCAAAACAAAAGTAGATTCGTTGCCAAACGGATTACTTTCAAAGAAAGGGGCTGAGGGCTTTTTGATCCACATCAACAAGTAGGTAGATTTCAAGGGCTTAACTTCGTGGATTCACCCAATTGATGGAATGAAGGTTAAAACTGGATTTACTTATTTACAATGCAATTGGACTAAACCGGACCCATAAGAAAATTTGGACTGCAAGAAAAAAGTCTGTTGGTCTGGCATTTCTAGTTCCAAAATAAGAATATTTTAATCCAGCATACTGCTGTACTTTTCAGTGAGATTTTTTTTAAAGGTTCTATTCGCCTATGGTTTGGTTTTCGGCTGGTTTTGGGAACATGCTATCCAAAGAAGTGATGAGAAAAATATAACTAATATAAACTTACATAATTTCAAATTGGCGCCCAACGTGGGGACTAAGGATTTGGCACCACAACTAAAATAGAAGACTACCTACTCAGCTAGAGATGATTGTGACATAGAAGAGAAGAGTTTTTGGATTACTTGGCTTGAGTATCTACACTACCTACTAGTCAGTCATCTTTGCTTCTAAAGATTATGACACAAATTATGGATTTTAATGTCATATTTATTTAGTAGGTACCTACCTATCAAGAACTTAACTGGAGCATAAGTACTTTTTTTTAAACAATTTCTGGACATACCGTTGATGACTCCCCTGAACAAATCTTTGACTCCCTCCAAGCTTGATAACACTGGAATTGAGAGATTCCCCTTTTAAGTTTTCCAGATGGAATCTCTATTTAGCAATTATTTTAGTAGTTCAAAGATTTTTGGGTTTCGATAGGGGTGTACCTCAGTTTCAATCTTATGGGAAACAAACTATAGGTTACCAATAGGATTATTTGGATATCGCTTGCAGTACACTTCAAGAATCAACTCCAACGCTTTCCTGACATGCCAGAAACAATATACAAAATAATGATGACAGAAGACTTGACGACATTGCCAGTTCTATTGAATATTGTTTAAATGTTGGCAAAAATTAAAATCTCCTTGAACTTGATAATGCCCTGGGCACCAAAAAAAAAAGTTTCAATAAGGCTATTGTCGGCTAGTAAATTTATTATAGATATAAGTGATATATCAAAAACCGGTCCAACGGTAACTCGCAATCTCACATGTAATAACGTTACCATTAATACTGTAATCATTAAAATCTTTATGGCTGGCCGTTAAAGCTCGGACTCCAGTGTTTATTCATGTAAAACATTGACGCGTCCGCGACTTTTTACTGACCGCTAAATGGCACAAAAGAATTTGATCGCGCTTTAATAATAATTTTTAGTTCGATAATATATTGGGCTATCCTTTTTAGGACTTTTATAAGACCGCGGACCGTGGAGTTTTTAACTCATCCGCGTCAATTAAGGCACTCTTGAATATACCGTGGCGGACAAATAACGAAACGACGGACCGGTCCGGACTCATTTCTGACGCGACGGGGGGTCGCAAGTTCCCTGCGGATTTTGCTCCCCACTTTGGGTGTCTTGAAATTGCCCTGTCAACTATGGATTCTCTCAAGAGAGATTCATGCACGGCATTTGCAATAATAATGCCCCGATCTTTATTATTTCCTTAACATAAATGGTTGATTTTGTTTGGTTTGTCGGTAATTAGGACAACTTACCAATTTATATATCCTAGTCAAGAAACATATCTACAATAGATACATGCAATTAATTTAAAAGCTTCAATTCAAACAGGAAAGATTTCGTAGATACCTACACTGGACAGAGATTTTATAAGTTTCCACGGAATATAACTGCATCAGGAGAAAATTTAATATTTTTCTGTTATTGCATTCTCAAGGTGTTCAGGCTTCTGAGGTAATAACTATTGTTTGTCTTTTTATCATAACGCCTAGGTGTATTATCATAAGGTATTGTGAAATAATATCTCCTTAAAATCAGAAATAAGCAATTGAATTTGATTGGGCATATAAATACACCTGTAACTTGTCGAAATGAACCGTGTGATTCTTTCAGTATCTTTTCTGGTGGCTATTGCAGATTTAGTTAATAATGTTTACAAACTCAATGTAAAACAGTTTTCGATGGACAAATGTTTGTTGTCAGCAGCTCCGGGAGAAATTTGGCATTGAAGATTGGGGTATATCAATTCCCAGGATTTAAATAAAATAAAAAATGGCTTGGTGGAGGAATTTCTTGCACAAGTCAAGTTGATCAGCAGATGAGAAACTGTACAGTGTGCTGTGAAGGGAAACAGGCACGTCTACCTTTTTCAAATCAAGGTACAACAGCCACAAGTGCTTTGGAAATCGTCCATTCAGATGTACATATGTGGGCCTATGGAGATGGCATCGATAAGTGGGTCATCCATATACTATGTTTTATTCGAGGATGATTTCAGCGGAGCAGAATAGTTTTTGTTCACTTTCTAGAATCAAAAGACCAGGTATTTGAATGTTTTAAAGAATTCAAGAATATGGTAGAGAATCAAAAACAAACCAAAATGAAATGTTGAGATCTGACAATGGGGGTGAATTTTGTTGGGACGTTTTCCAGACATTTTTAAAAGCCAGTGGTATAATACACCAAAAAACCAAACCTTACACACCGGAACAAAACGGCCTTTCGGAAAGGATGAATAGGACACTAGTCGAAAAAGCTAGATGTCTTCTTTTCGAGACTGATCTTGACAAAAGATTCTGGACAGAAGCTGTTGGCACAGCAGTATATTTAAATAACCGGTCAGTAGCTTCAGCAAAAAGCCAGATTTAAGTAATGGGAAAATATTTGGCAGCCCTGTGATAGTCCATATTCCCAAAGAAAAAAGACAAAAATGGGACTGAGAGTCAGAGAAGATGATACTTGTGGGTTTTTGTAGAAACATAAAAGGTTACAGGTTGTATAATCCCAAAAATGGATCTATTATCGCTAGTAGACTAGTAGAGATGTCATCATAATGGAAAATACTGAGGAAAATGCCAAGAAATTTAGTCAGAATATGGTTTAAGATGACACAGAAATAGAGCAGACCGAACAAGAAGAAAATCTCACAGAAAACACTGTTGTTCAGTTCGAGGTATCAGCTGATCAGTCAGAAGTGCATCAAGATTTTCAAGATACAAGTGATGAAGAATTCGTATATAAGGGTGAACCAGTTGTGACTGAAAAAGTAAGAAGATCTGTGACGGAACTAGCTATTGCCCCTTTTTAGGCTTTAGTCAAACCGCCCAGGGATGCCAAAAGTTTTTACTTTGACTGACTGTAAAAATTAACCACTAGGTATTGGATCATTTAAGCCTCGTATTGGGTTAGGGGCGCCTTGATTCTCATTTATACAAATAAAACGCTAAAATAGAATAATTATCAATTTAAATAATAAATAAAAGTAATTCGGTATAGATCAATCAAATCCTATCTAAAAATTCCTAATTGGACGTCCAGTCGAACTATAAATTTTATACTAAGTTAAATGTTAAGTGAACGAAAACACAAATTAACTAATTGAATGCACAACATAAATAATTCGTCAACTTTAATCAGTTCACTGTACTAATCACAAAATGGTTATTGATCCTTGAGTTATTTTATTTATTGAGAGTTAAGAATTTAAGCACTTTTCTGCGGAAGTCTTTAAACAATATGTGCAAGAAAAGTCTTTATATGCTCAGTTTCTATATACAAATGTACAAATGTTAATTTCACGAGTGTGAAACCAAATTTCTGCATTAAACGTTAGAAGACACTTCGAATTATAGATCATTTCAAGCGAATTACTAATATGTATTTATTGTTCGACTGTTAGAGAAATTGTAACGGTCTTACTTGCTTAATCCGGTTCATGCAGATAAATCCACAAGGCGATTATTTATCCATTTATCACTATTCGCACTGGCAGCCAGGGAATTTTCCACTGAGATGAAAAGAAAACACAACGATATACAGGCGTGTTGGAGCCCGGCGAGAGTGAGAGAGAGAACCAAAAACAGGCGTAGGAGAGAATTTTGCTCGTCCGAGATGATTTACAACAATTGGGGGTTAATTACATGAATTGTAATCAATAATATAGACCATGTCAGGCCTTGAGACACAGAGAGTAGTATTTTTACTATAAATCGCGCGTACTAACGGGGGTTTTTGGGGGTTTTGCTCCTGGAGAGCATTCAGAGGGCGCGAGAGTGCGAACTCTTCGCTTATTCTAATAGTACCGAAGAATCTGTGTTGACTAGACTCTGCCAGGGGAGCAGGTCGCAAAAATCCAGAAAACAATGTGGCGGCTGACCAATCACAGCAGAAGAAACCTGTAATTTTATTGGTTCAAAGGGTTGTTGTTGCAATAGTATCTATTTTTAATATATTATTTGTATGGTAAATAATAGAAATTGAGATATATTTATTCAGAAATAATAAAATTTAAACTTGTTGTGGGTTACTTCCGCAACAAAAACATTATAAATGTCTAGATATGAGGTACTTCTAGTGTAGAATAATATTTGTGCTAGTACCTACTGCTAGTGGGAGTGTTAAAGTTTAAGTTCAAATATTATTATATTTGCATTATTAATATAGCCAACGCCATCTGTCATCATTAACACGTAAGTTGTTATTGAGAAATTAATGTATGCCTTGTTTTTCTTTTATTGTGATTCTTGTTTCTTTTTCAAGTCTTGCTTTTCGATCAATAATGAATAAATTTAGTCTGTGCTGAAAACTCATACTGCCTTTTTCATTTTTGATAATGTAATGTGGTTACGCACAGACAACTCCTGAAAATGTGATTGCAGAGGAATCTGGAAAAGGAGAAGGAAGAATTGACATATTGTGATGTAGATTTGAAAACCATAATTGAAAACTTCTTGTTCCTTGATTAATGGATTATAAAGTAAAACATTCCAGTGCAGAATATACCTCTACTCCTTTTAAAAAGGCAAAGACAGTGTGGACAGAATTAGATGTTTGTTTTCCAAAATTATAACTTTATGTGTATCCAAATAATCTTTAGACTTATGATAATTATCTTCAATATTTAACTAATTTGATTAACTTAGAAGACAGACTGACGAAGGCAGCTTCCAGCTCCCCGATATTAAGACCTGATCTTTCCGATCTGCTTTTTAGTACTCTGACTCGGATGATGAAAAATATCACCCTTGAAGACTTCACGTCCAGAGAGACTACCTCCTGTCAACTAGCTAGGAAGCTACCCTAATGAAGTTGCAGCAAGAACGTACTTGGACATGCCAAGGAAAAACCTTCGTTTCGGCACAGGGTCTCTGACAGGCTACTGCCAGCTAAGAAAACATCTCCATTCAATAGGATTAGGCGAGTCACCCCTGTGCAGGGATTGTGAACAGGCATTCTTCTTTGAAGCCTGATGCACGTCTTTAGATGCAGTTTTTTCAGGACTTCTCAACTTTCAATGGACCTCTTTTTCTTTTCCGTATTTTTGCCATGCTTAGTTTTCTGATTGATATTTCGAAGTCCGCTTTCTTGGGTGATGAAGTTTGAGTGTTAGGATTCAGAGAGATTACAAAGTCACTCTCTTTGTTCATATCACTTTACTGAGATTCAGCTTGCCAGGTTGGTTGAAGAAGCCTCTCGTGACCTTCTGCGCCGCTTCTAAACGGGTGTTGTGCTGCTGGATGTCGAGAAAGCCTTTGATCGTGTCAGGCATGCTCATGCTGGTCTTATAGTCAAGCTTCATAACAAATATTTTCTGCCATCATCTCTTGTCAAAATTTTCATTAATTTCCTCGAAGCCAGAAGTTTCCATGTCGAACTCAACACAAATACCTTCTCAAATGTCAGACCTATAGAAGCAGAAGTTCTTCAAGGTTCTGTCCTGGCTCCGCTGCTCTATAATATTTACACTACACGGCTGACATCCCCAATAATCCTCATACTAAAATGTCCATTTACACTTGTATTTACACTTCACAAAAGTACTCACATCACATACCATAGACGACTACAAAATCATCTTGACTCCATAATTGACTGGGCAAAATTTTGGAAAACTAAACATAACAGACATGAGAGCCTGATACTGGACGATTCAGAAATAACATGGACTAATCAAACTTTCTTGGATTCCCCACATTCATCATAAATTAAATAAATGTAACAGATTAGCCGGATTGCTTCACCCACTACTTAACAAGAACAGTTAACTGACTCTCCAAAACAAACTCAGATCTTCACTACTTTACGGTGGACCAGTTTTCTCACAGACATCACGGCAAAATAAAAAAAAACTGCAGGTGTTTCAAAACAAGGTAATCTGTAGGGTGGTCGGCGCTCCGTGGTATGTTCGAAATGCGGACTTACATACGGAAGCGTTGACACAATCCAGGAATACCTCGTTGAGAAACATACTCGGTTTCTTGACACAGTTACTAACCATACTAATGACATTATTAAACACTTATTCGACGATAACTTTACTATTAACCCTGACAGAACTACTCTCAGAAATCTAAAGGTGGCGGAATGAAATCCCCTTCCTTCCTTTCCCATCTTTTCCTATTCTATCTACCCTCTCCCTGAACTAGAAGTTAACTTTAAACACAACATAAGTAGCAATTAGACTCATCCATTACAGCGTAAGAGTGCTTCGCACTAACGCTATGATAAACTCATCATTATTAAAGTTGCCGACCGAATCTACTGCCTGCATTGAAAAATAAGGTTGGTTTGGTTGATCTTTTAAGAAAAAACACTTTTGTGTGTATGTGGACTGTGAACACTGATGCGAATCAGATCGAACTATGTAACGGCTTATTCTTGACTAATTCCCGATTTTTTCGGTAGATTTGATGATGTGCATATGAATTTCTCTTGTCATTTCCCAAATTTATAGGTAATAATGACTGCAATGTCTATCCATTATGAGAAACACTGATAAATTCTTCAGTTGACTCCACGAAATGAATCGAATCAAGAGATTTAATCATTTGCTGAATAGATTTCGCTGGATCTAGACACTCAGGTATAACGGTGTGATCCCCAAATAAATGTCATTACCCCAAATATAAAATAGCTTCTTCAGAAGTCAGCAGAGATAAGATTGCCTAAGAAATAATTAAATAGGTATTCGAAAATTACTTATATCGAGCTGTTGAGAATAGTGAACTAAATGAATGCGACCATTGACGAGATATAAGCTGCTTACGGGAACACTGATCTAGGATCAGTTCGATCAGTATCATAGCTGTTCAAGGATTAGTAAACTATCTAGGTGGAGCTAGTTCAGTTTCCGAACCGATGGAGCCGCAGATGAATCTTGCCAAATGACACCTCCCAACTATTTTAACCTCAACAAACATTATTTTGATTTTCCGATTTTAATTTCAATCTCAAGTTCTCAAATTTCCATTTTTTTTGGCTTGAACAACCCGATCACTTTCCATACAAGAATGAACTGATCCTAGATCCCTTTCCGAACGTCGAGATTGGTGATTCTTGTGATCGGGTTAACCCGATCATAGTTTCCATAAGCAGCTATGATATCCAGTATCCTAACTACCGACGAACTGAACTAAATCTATCCAAATAGCCTTTTTCCAAGGTTTATAAATATTTTATGATTAAGATTATTAAGTTTGCTTACCATTTTCACAAGGAGGATTCTCACAAACGATTTTCGCTATGCTGCAATTCTTCCCTTGCCAACCTTCAGGACAATGACAATAGTAGTCGTTCTGTGCTTTAAAACACGGAGCACCATTCTGGCACGGATCCGGATTGCAATGGTCGTAGTCGTTCTGTGAAAAAAAAAAAAAGTTATCTACTCATTAAATTTGTTCCTAATTTGTAGCTTGTAGCTTTCTAAGACAAACGAAACAAGTAGATTTATGACCTCTGTTACTTTTTGTGACCCAAATTCGGTATTTAGCATAATTGGATCATTTAACTTTGCTACGTTTACTTTAAATACGAAACCCATAAAAATCAACTGGGTGATTAATACTCGCTCTATTGGTGAATGTTGCCTTTAAAACCGATTATAAATATGTAACCAAAGCTGAAATGGTAGTATCACCATTTTTTTTTATTGCACGCTATTTATTTTCTTGTCGTTTAACAGGTAGAATTAAGTATCCCAGCTTTCGTTTTAATTTTATATCACTCACGCATACACAGCAAGTCTTTTTTTTGTGTCTGTGTGGGTTGTTTTCTAGTAGAAATCAAAGAATTTCTCACATATTTGCTTGCTGATAAATGTGATTAAATCAAAATGTTACACAAGCCGACAGAGATTTATCTATTTGATATTGAATAGATAAAAGCTACGCCTATTAATAAATAGATTATTAATTACTTAACCTTCGAAAGCCTTTTTAATTTTTCCTGAATTCTGAAACAAAGTTCATTAAAACAAACCACGGTGAAATTATAACAAACGCTTCCCATAGTTGTTAATAACTGGTCAAGATATTAAAGATAATCAGCTGCATTTACGTGAGTGCTTTTCTTGAGGCAAAACGATTTAAGACGCTAATGTATACGCGCCGGAGCGGCTGACTGCCCATGGCGACATTTAACCAGGTAATTGAGCACGGAACATGAAAGCACAAACAAAACAAATGCGTATGGAAGCTGGACTGGGGCTGCTACTTGCGCTTTGCCTCTTGACTGACAAAGCGATTTTTTATTGGTCGCTAATTACCTACCCATCAATTAGTTTTTAATTTATCGGACGCGTCACAACAAATAATGATGGGATGATTGGAATTTTTATGTTTATCCATTTTTATTTACATGAAATTGTATTTGTACTAATGAATATGGAACGTTAGATATGGCAGGATGTGAAGTGAAGTAGGTATGTTTAGTTAGGTGAGGTAAAATATCATATCGAAATCTGAGATTCAGATGATCGTCGTTGTTAAAAGACCAATAGAAAAAGAAGGTTAGGTTACAAGAACATTCAATAGTCTATCCTAGGAAGATGATAGTTATTTCAAGGCCGCTGTACATGATTGCCCCAACTCTGGATGGAATACAAAAACAAGCTTTTCAAGTAACACCAAAATCTGATCCTAAATCAAAAACTCCATTGAAATTATCATCAAAAATAAGAAATACAGAGTCGCATACTGCACATGCCTGAGATCACTTTACCTTAGAAGCTTGCAACTTTAGAAAGGAGAGGATTGTCTACGACTTCCATGTCGGCGACATCTGCGGCCATACCACTCCCACCTATGAACAGCTGCCAGGATCTCAAATCAATTAATATTGATGTTATGACACATTAATAAGAAAGAGGGTTTGTTCTATAAATTGAAAACCTTCTTCCGTATCTAGCTTTCCATCTACAATAATTATTTTCGCAATGAATCTGTACGTTGAACCAAAATTTATTTAATTATTGTATTTACTTAAATTTTTGGATCAGTGTTGTAAATGCAATGCGACTTTTATCACAATTAATGACTCCATTTCTATTATCATGAACCGCAACATAGACAGACTTATCAAACTGGACCAAGACGGACTGTATACACGACCAGCAAAAGACAAATTGTCCGTTATAAGTTGTACCTTCTAGGGGCCGAAGTTCGAAGCATGTTAAACATTCATTTAAGCCGAGTCGTGTTTTAAAGATCTGAATTTAACTGATTGTTCTTTGCTCTCGCGTTGCTAATTCCAACAATGTTCGAAAATCCGGAAATGCTCTTCGGCCGGTACGAGTAACGAGCTCGCACGCATACATGCGCCTTACCAGTACGTCGTGACCGAGATGTCGATAGGTGAAACGCAATAGCAGATTTTAAATTCAAATCAAAAGTATCGCGGTGTATTGGTCGGGACAATGGCTATAGCTATTTGTATACCTTTCAGTAGTAATAAAACATAAAAAAGTTTCACAATAGACAGACAGACGTGCACCAACTTATACAATATAAAATTATACCTATAGGACGAATCTTGACTTCGATTTGGAATGACTTACAAAATTACCACTCGGAATTGGTAGGTTAAGGTACCTACTAGCAGCGGACTACTTTCAGAATTCAGGTCAGGTATAATCAAAAACTAATGAATAAAGAACCAACCAAATCACGAATTCGTAATGAAAGTAATCATGTAAAAAACTATCTAACAAAAACATGATGTATCTCTCGCTTTGTAATTAAGCTGTTTTAAAATTGCTGATGGTTGGTCCGTTAACGTTAAAAGAATGTAGAGTGTTTGGGTGGTAAAAAAAATACCCCGTATCTTATTAGCAAGTCTCTCATATTATAACAAAGGTCACAACCGCCCGTATGGTCATTCCCAATGATTTACGATATAACACGAAGTAAATCTATTAAAATACCTTTAAAGATTACTTACCTCACATTCGTGGCCTGTAATCCCGACCGGACATATACATCTGTAACCGTTGACTTGGTCTACGCATTCTCCGCCATTTTTGCAAGGATTCGACGCGCATTCGTCGATGTCGGTATGGCAGTCCCTTCCTGTAATCAAGAAATAGTTTTCGCTACATTATTTCTGTTTTTGCTTTTTTAAATAGGATCAATTATGTATTTCATCCTAGTCAATCGTTAAACACGTGCATTCAGACAGACATACCGGTCTAAACTTTATTTCCTGAAAATGTTGCATTTGTAGATTTAACCTGAAAAAAAGATACACAAGAGTACAAAAGGCAAACGGTATTTATTCTCTCCTCGGCGGTTGGTTTTTTATTCAATCGACGAAAAAGCAAACAAAAAAAAACTGTTGCAGAGAATGATGTGCATGCAAAATAAAGATTTATGCTTCACGATTTCACGTAAACCTGATATAATTATGGACACTCCTTTCGACTACCACATATTTTTCCGTTCTCTATGCATAGCCGCTTGCCTGCCATTTAATAATCGTCATACTCTCACGAAATCTTTTGGTTAACGGGTTCTCTTAAAATTTTAGTTTATCATCTTTTTGAGCTTTCTTTGCCGATCGTGAATTTTTATGGAAAACCTAATTAATTGGCAGTTTTCTATTTTTGACATAACCTTAATTTAAATTATTATAATTTGTAAACAATTAAAATAATTCTAGTGGATTATTATCCATTCTCTTTTATTCCACGTGATTTTTCATTGTAAAGTGAACATGATCTTTTGGGTGTACTCGTCTGATTGATTTCTAGAACGTTCTTTTTTCTCGACAGTAGTCTAGCAGGCAAGTCCTTTTTATTTTTAATAATTTTTGCTCTATATTTTTGGATTCTCCCTCATAGATTTTTCAATATATTTTGCTATCAATGCATATTATCATATCATTATTAAGTTTTTACCTGATAAATCTTATCTTATCTATTCTTGAAATATAAATATTATATTATTTTAATTTTTTATCTAATTGTGGGCTTCCATTTTGTGCGATTGGTAGTGCCACGTTTATCTGAGGTAAGTCAATTCAGATTTTTCGACTAATAAATAGGTACTGCTGCTCTGGTTTTCAGAATCAATTGTTAGTGTGGGAATATTGGACCATTTGCTCTAAATAGAGTTAGTAAAAACCAAATTTGTGTGTCCATCCCTATCAACTCTTTATTGAATTCAGCGCAGCAGCGGCCTGAATAGCCATTTTCTGTTTGACTCCCTCAGTTATTATCTTGACTGAAGGGTGTAATTTTCTAATAGAAATCCAGACAGGTCAAAATTCGGTTGAAAAGTTTTAATTAGAACATCTCAAGAATTTTGACATATTCTGGATTTGAATAATTTCAACCCCAGGTTTATTTTGTAGTATCTATAGTAGCTACCTTAATTTTAGAGATGGGCAAAACTGCTATTTTCAAGCAGCAGTTACCGTTTTTTTAAAGTAGCAGTTATCAAATAGCTGCTTAAAAGAAGCAGTTTATCCGGAACAATGCTCGTGGGTATGGACACCATTGGTCTTTGGAGCACAGGAAGCATGGTGGAAGGCGAAGCGTGTGTTGCGTGCGTGCATGCATGCAAGCATGTTTTATTTACAAACGGCTGATCGGGTGCGAGTGCATTCTTTTTTATATACCAATTGATCCACCGATGAGCAGTCTATCTTTGTCTAGTTCATGGAAACACGAAACGACTCTCTCATAATGATAGATACTTCGAAGAAAAAAAGAAAGCGCCTCTCGCTAGTGCTTGGCCTGGCATTTTTCTAACATTCGAATCTAGTTCTAGCCCAAAACGACGAAGTTGAAGTTAGGTTAGCAGCTTTTTCCAAAATCGAGTAACAGTGATAAGCTGCTTCAGCAAAATAACTGTTGAAATATAGCAGCTTACGCGATAGCGACCCATCTCTACTTAATTTAAAAGAAAAATTTTGTCTATTTGGGGAAGAATCTAAGGATTTAATTTCTTATTGTTTTATCGTATATTGTTCATATTTTTGCCTGCTAGTGCTACTGTCAGAAAAGCAGCATTTTGCTCAATCATAACGAGCATTTTAATTTAATCTTGCTGTTATTATTTTAATGTTACTATCTTTTTTTTTATATTAAAATATCTTTTTTTTTTCAATTTGCAATAGCTGTTCGTACCTGATTCTGTTGGAAGGGAGTGTCTGTACAACAATAGTTTTATATTAAATTTCAATTTTAATTTCCTTTGCAAGACACTCACTTTTTGACAAAATTCAGAGATTTAATATTCCAAATATTGGTGAACCTGATACTTCCCTATTCTTTTCTGGGTACCTACTCGACATAAAGATCACTGTTTGGAGTCTGGATCAGCTGAAGTGACGTCACCCCAGCAATCTATCCTCTTTCCTGGATACAGGAAACAACACGAAGAGTTCCAGTTCACGAAAGTGAAACCCCAACACCCATTGAAGAGCTCCGGATTGGAAACGTACAAGGTATCAGATTCACCGGAAATACCAAGCTGTCAACACTAAAATTTTACCGAAAGTAACATTGACTCTTACTAGGTATATGTTACTATATAACATTGTAAATCAAATAAAATTATTGTTTGTTGGATTTTGAGTGGTTTTATTTGCACATAAAGGGACTACACGTTATCTTAATTTCCCCCCAGTATACTAGTGCTAGTCCTTGCATGTTAATATTGAATCTAAAAAAACAACAGCGCGCTTCGCGCGCTTTGTTATTAACCAGTACACTTATAATACATAAGTATTAAACGAACTATAACGAAACTGACCAAAAATATGCAAAATAACTCATCCACGTAATGCGTGCTAGTCCTTGTATTGTATGTTAATATTGAATTGTCAACCAGTCTTATAACCAGTAAAATAAACTGGTCATATCCGCCAAAAAAATGAAGCCATGAAAGATGTCACACGAGGGAATGTCGTTCTTTTCTGTAGCTCGCTGACATATGACGTTTTGGGAAGTTTTGTTATATTTTCCTACACAGGTTTTATCAATTGGAATACGTGTTGAAAGCAATTTCCGCCATTTAACGTAATGAGTGCGACAAAAACAGGTATCCCCTCTCCAGCAGCGCCACTAGGCTTCACGTTCCTCAATATTTGTGCGCAGTGCGCATTCCAGTTTTTGGTTATACTCCATTGGTCTCAGCTGACTGGTGAAATGTTCATTTTGCCAATTGACCTTTTGTTTGGACGCCATATTGCGGTGCGCGAACATAGTTGCCAAAAGAAGAAAACAAAAATGACTAGCGGGCTGTCAACATTAAAAACCAAAATAACTAAATGATTGATCCTCGCTATCCTTTTTGTTTGTTTACTTTCTCTCTCTGATTCTATAAACAATAAAGCCTTGTAGGTACTCATAACCGCGAAATTCGCTCTTTTTTGATGTTCGATTCACACATAAAACGTCAAATTGTCGAAACAATGTCAAAAAAAGAGCGTATTTCGCGGTTATGAGTACTAGGCTTGAGAAAGGAAACCGAAATTTGGTAAAGTGAATAGGTAGATATTTTATTATTTCTATTCTGCCCAATAGGTACAAATTGAAATTGATGGCTTTTCTTTTCAAAAACATTCGTAATAGGCGGCAAATTTAAATTTTAAATATAATTTATTCATTAGCTCTTGTTTTTAATGTTGACAGTACGCTAGTGATTTTTTTTTTCTACTTTTGGCACCTATGTTCGCGCACCGCAATATGGCGTCCAAACAAAAGGTCAATTGGCTTTCGATTAGTAATGTGTTTGGGATCATCGATTCCTAGTAGGCGCTTACGTTTTGCAACACGGATTGCTTACTCAATGTCATATTCTGTTTACTCAATCTCGTATTCTTCAAATTATGATTGTTCTATTGGATAATTTCTTGTTGTTGTTATCATTAGTCGTCAGCTATTGTCATTTTTCTCTGATTTTATTGTTGTGTGCAATTTTTGGTGTTTACGTAAAAGTTCTATCGATTAATTTTTGACGTTTCTCATTATTCTGACTTATCTCTAAATCCCTACCTTTAGGTCAGCTATTAATTTTATGTGGTACGGATTTTGACCTTAATATTATCAATTACTAAATTTATGGCACATTGAGTTGCCTTACGTTACGTTACGTTTCTCGCCGATTTATTCAAATTTTTACAACCATCCATGTGGAAAGTTTTGCTTTGCACGTTTTTTCCCACAGTGGAATCTGACCTTTTCTATTTAGTCATTAGTGACTGAAGACTAGAGTAAAGATCATCTCACTCACTCCAGGATTTCGAATCCAGAACTCGATCCAGATTTCCAGAGTATTTTCGAGGCAAACAAAACCCATTCCAACAGGTGAGACATAACCTAATAACCTTAAATTTTCTTTGCAAACTCGAGGAAAATTTTCTTTACTATTAAAGCTTTATCTGATTTTGTCTAATTTGATTAATTATTACCATAGATACATTATTATTCAATTTTCCTATTACAATAATTTTCAAGAGCTAGTTTTATCAAGTAAATTTGCTATTAAAGACTAATTAAGTTACATTTTAATTTCATTTTCTTATTCTGTCTATTTATAAAGTTCCTCGCTTGGCTATGGTTCAATTACAAATACAGTGTGTTTTTTACTCACGGCTACAGTAGTACATGTTGAATTGTAACCGAGATTGTAAGGCTGTTACTACCAGAGCTTACGCCTTTTATTTGGATGGTTCCCTATCTTGAATTTGAACCTTAAGATTGGTTTGACCACCTTAACCACAACCAGCCCCCAGGACTAACCTGTTTAATGGTACCTGCAGCTATACCATCTGGAACATTTTGGTATCGTACTAGCTTTAGTTATCCTACCTTTTTCATTTGTTTTCATTTAAAGTTACTGATTTATAGTATCTACATTTTGCCCTTATTTTGTGCGCCAAAGTGATCACTGCGGTATTTGAGCGAGTAATTCAGTACTTGTACCAATGTGACAAGGAAACAAAACAACAGTTATTATTATAGGTAGTTTAGCTAGACTTAACCTGATTCAGGTGGTTGATTATTCATAGCGACTTATTTTATAATTTACTAGCTGACCCGGCGAACTTCGTACCGCCTCTAAATTATTAAATACCTATTAAATGTTGTGTTAACGTTTCTAGTAGCTGAATTAAATTCAGGTGAAACCAGAGTCGCTTGCCAGTGAGTTCAGTGGCGCATTTTAAGAAGCACTCCAGAGCTGCTCTAGAGCGCCTCGGGCTGTTTATAGGCGTTCCAGTGTAGCAGAGTTTCGCGCAACTGAACTTTTTTTTCCGGGATAAAAAATAGCCTATATCACTTCCCTGTATAGCCGAATTCGATTGACCGGATTAGATCGATCTGGTTCAATGCAAACTAACCCAAACCAACCTGTCCACGGAATGCGTACTAGTCCTTGTATGTTAATATTGAATTTAGAAAAACAAAAACGCGCTTCACGTGCTTTGGTTTTAACCTGTACACTTATAACCAGTATTAAAGGGACTGTATCGAAACTAACCAAAAGTATGCAAACTAACCCAAACTAACCTGTTCACGTAATGCGTACTAGTCCTTCAAAGTTATTATTGAATTTAGAAAAACAAAAACGCGCTTTGCTTTTAACCAGTATTAAAGGAACTGTAACGAAACAACCAAAAATATGCAAACTAACCCATCCATCTAGTCCTTAGTAAGTGCAATATAAAAAACCGCTGACGAATTGATAAGAAAATAATGAGCATCAGGTAGGTATATGCCTTGTCCGTAACTAAAACGTACTTAAACCTTATTGTATTGTAGGAAACTAAGTATTCCGCACTTTTTTCCAATGGAAACCAATCTCAAAGTGATATCTTAATGAAATAACTGCGAAATAATTCCATAGAAGTTGGGACCTATAAGTTACTAGAACCCGCAGAAGAAAGGTGGCGGAACTGACGATAATACCACGTAAAATACTCTCTTGAACTGTCAGAAATGATCCCATCTAGAGCTATAAATGCAAGAACTACTCGACAGGCAGACGTGGCTCAATATCATCGAGTGCACCTGCATACGTCTAGAACATATCTATATCGAGATTTCTTCTTATAGAGAATTGCAAGCAAGTCTGTGAAACCAGCTTAAAAAAGCTCGTCTTTCCCAAAACTTTAAGAGGTATTCACAGACACCTTCCAACCACTGCTCCATCTGGTGTTAATCGAGTGCCATACAGGTTTTCCCTCAGGGGCCAGTGTATTCCATAAAAAAAGTGCTTGCGGAAGCAAACAAAATCAAATTTTCATACTAAAACAAAATGAGACAAAAATTGAAGAAACAAGGTAAACAAAGCTTTTATAGATTAAGCAAAAGTGGATGACGAGCTGCCAAAAGAAAAAAATGACAAAAGTTCTCCATAAGAATTGTACGTATTTGGTCATATTGATTAAATACATATAATATAAAATCTATAGATTCTTCCTGCTAAGGTCTCGTCGCGATTCTTTCAAAAAATCAAACATTCACACACATTAAGATCAAAGACAGTCCTCTTGTGGTATTTTATTGCCGCATTCTTATTCCACGCTTTGCACGAAGGGAATTCAAATATTGCCGTACGTATACAAGCATTTGATTTAAACGATCTATTTTATTCAACTAGATCGTCGAAGAGGACGCTGTATGTACACACGATGTCTCTTCGCTGATGTATATTGACGACTAGATGGATGTCTGATGCTGATGTTGCATTCCGGCGCATTTTTAAGATAACGTTGAGCCGATGTAGAGGAAGATATGTGTGTCTGTGGAGATTTTTTTTTTATAAAGAAAACAATGTTCTTACCAGTAAAACCAGGTTGACAAGCGCAATGGTAATCGTTGACCAAATCGATACAAGTAGCTCCGTGTTGGCACTGTCCCACGCAATCGTTGATATTTTGGTCGCAATTTTTGCCCATCCACCCTACTCTACATTTGCAATGGTAGTCACCAACTAAGTTGGTACAGGACATGGCGTTGATGCAAGGACTTTGAAGCTGGCACTCGTCAGCATCTAAAGAAACAGAACATAAGATTAGCGAATGGAAATATAAGTATGAACTAAAATTAAATGTTTGCTATAAACTAGTTAAATTCTTACCAAACTGACAAAGATCACCTTCCCAAGCCGTTGGACAGTCGCATCTAAAAGCGTCCTCCAAATCTACACAAGTGCCCCCATTCTGACACGGCGCAGATGCACATTCATCGATATCTGAAACAAATAAGCAATAATTAATAAACCAAAAGGACAATTATTGCTTAATGGTACATTCTTAACCTTTCGCTGTAATAAGTATAGGCAATAGGAATTCAAGACAAACATCCGAATGGTATGCCACCGCAGACCATATACATCATGCAAAGACAACTCCATCGTTGTAATCTATTCTGTAGCATCGGCGCAGGCAGGTCTTTCTCTTCGAAATTCTTGCCATACATATATCGGATGGATGATTTATCTTTTTCTTATGTCTGAATCGTTTACTTTCATTTTTTGTTTTTTTATATTCATTGCTCGGATTAGTTTTGTATAGGACCTAAAGTAGATATTGTACTGTACCAAATAAAAGGAATATGTGAAAGAAAATTCACAGAAATTGTTCGTGAACCAACAAGACATTGCTTCAGTACTATCCTTTTTGATAATAAATTGATCTTGCTGCCCACATGCAGTTAATAATTTTTTTATCGATAATTAAAAAAGTGGGCTTTACATTAGATAAAAAAAATCATCGATCTTTATAATGCCGAAAAAAAAAATCACGTATAGCATTTTGATGTCCAGTTGTTGTTTCGATAGGTGGACCACGCCTTCTAAGCCAACTATCTTACAGGAGACCTGTTATTTTCGGAGAAGTTAAATTAATTGAGTTTTGTTAAGGTGAAACACGTTTGTGTGCCGACTTTTATAATGAACCAACAGACGAACTTCTTCAGTAAATGGTAGTTGTCGACCGTTTTTTAAATTATTATTTATTAAATTATCTTGTTTTTCGGGGTCCGGAGGTGTAATTTTGAAAATTTAAAAAGCCCCGAACGCGGAGCTAGCGTACGAGCTTTTCTGCGAATGCAATTGGTTCAGAATTGGGTTTTAATAGAAGAGGTTTTTTGTTTTGACTGGGACTAAGCCATGTGATACAACAGGTCAAGCGTCTGGTATGAAATCCTTAATTATGTCGATTTCTATATGTCAATGGGGCAAATAATATAGATGAGCTTTATTTTTGTTTGATATCAATAAAGAAATTCTTGCCGTGAGAATAATTCTGCATATTTTGTATTTCTTCTGCGTATGCTATTTCTTTTATAATAACTTAATACAAGAAGAAAACCAATACAAAGATATTCAAATTATTATTACGGCGAATTTCCTGTTCAATTTGCCCATAAATATGTTAACTTATTTATAATGCGGAATTTTTCGCAGGATATAAGCAACTTAATACCGTCTGTATGTAAACTCTATGTAATAAGTATAACGTCTACATTCATACCTGAAGCTTTAACAAATGATGTTCATTAAAATCGTTGCTACTGTTCTCATGCTCTCCTATAAGAACATACTTCCTCGAATATTTGTCATTTTCCAGTCAAAACCGTGGCCGTACAAATTATCATTTCTGCTTCAATTTAAATTGGTTCAATCCCTCGGCATTGCAATCGGTTTTTGAATTACGCTTCATCTCGTTAAAATACCTTTTGGAGTTTTGGAATGGCCATTTTATCGAAAAAAAAAAGTAGTGTGTATGGACCCAGTGGTAAATACTGGTTGAAATAAGAATCGTTAGGGCACGGTAAAGGACAATTAAAAAAATTAGTCCACATCGATAAGTTAATAATGGTTATAATAAGGATTTTCTTTTTTTTAATTTTGCTACTATTCAAAATGTTTTTGATTGAAGGACCGATTGTCCCAGAAAAAATAACATAAAAATTTGAAATTGTATAAGAGCTTGGAAATAAAAGCTGAATCCAAAATTTTGTGAGAATTCACAAAGAGAGCCATGGTATATCTTCTTCTTAAATATATATGTCGTTTTAGAGCGTCTTTGTTCGTTGTTCGACACCTAATTTCCATCCCCTTCTATCATAGCAATCCTCTGATAAGAGATTTCTTTCACTTGTGGACTTTTGTATGGTCTTCTGCCATTCCAGTTTTGATGTTCGTATGTGTAGCGGAGAATATCTTTGTGTTTGAAAAATTCATTGTTTATTCTAAGATTGTGGGTCTCACAGAGATGTATGAGCCTTTGGCCATTATCATTAATTATTTCTTCTCAAAATGGTTCCACAATTGGGCTATTGTTCGTCCTTCCCGTTCTTCCATTGAAATCTTCTATCATTATGATTTCTCTATTTCTTCCAATATCTACTAGGATTTCATCAAATTTGTCAAAGAACTCCTGCTTAATGCCGACTCTAAGGCTATAATGGTGATGTTTAAGCCATCTTCTGGGAAGTGATTTCTAGATGAAATTGACAATATTGGAAAGACCCATCACGGCTCTCCTTGACATCCGTTTGATCGTTTCATTAGAATTCTAGTCTCAATTAAGCTGACATTCTCTCGCGACTTCTGCCTTTCCATAATTTTTATAATTATTCTCTCGATTCTGAGCTGCTTCTGCATATTCCATGCAGAGTCGTCGTACATGTTGATTTCTTCTAGTGTAGGCAAGAATTTAGGCTAAGTTAAACGTTGTTCAAGGCCCCATTACGTTGGGCGCCAATTTATGTAACGCTCTTTTGTCTAAACAAAAGAATGCTCATAATTGTGCTCGACTATACTCAGTGGTTCTTTAGCTTGGGGTGGTCCTTGGTGTTGGTACAGTAAAGAGAGGGCGCCACTAGTTTGTATAAAATTATTTTGATTATAAAAGAATAGCCAAACTAGACACTATTCAAATAATTAGCTATTATTCAAAAAGATAAATACAAAAATCTGAAAAGGTAAAATAAATCCAATAGCAATCTGACATTTAACCCCTTCAATAAAAACCCAAGTTTTGGAATTCTAAAAACAATAATTTATTAAACAAATGGCAATGTTGTTCATAAAAAGTTTGTTGACCGGATGGCAAACTTGTTCAATAATGTTCTATGTTCATTAACATTGAAGCAAATAAATTGTTTGAAGGTGACTATTGTCAGTATCGAATTTTATGAAAAAAATTATAAGCAGCTTACCGAAAGCAATATTTAATTTAAATAGGTATATAAAAAGATTGAAAGTTGGAAACAATTAGATAGATACCTTCGATGAGAATTACCTGAGTATAAATGTTAAATTCCAAATAAAATTAACCTTTAATTTTTGACTCGAAGTCAACCAAATCAATAACAAACAAATTAATCAATGAATGCAGAAAGGTAATGGGTAATCCCTAGACTGTTAGAAATATCAAAAACCTGCTAAATGAAATCAAGGGTTCACGGTTTCCGGAAGAGCTCTTACCTTCTTACCTTTAAAGTTCAAAATAGGTAAACATAAAACTTAAATTTGACTACCTAATGATTTTACATTGATTTGCCTTGTAAAACTACCACATTATTGATTTGAAATCAAAAGTTAAGTAAACCTTTTAAAGGTTAATGAACCCACAATATATTATATCGATCAGTACTCGATATAAAGGAAATAAATTTATAATAATTCTAATAATGCATACTTATTGGATAATAATTAAATATTGAGAAAACAATAATAAAAGTAAATATCTGATTATGATAATGATTAATTAATTAAATTATTAACTATATTCAAACTGTAGTTAGCTATTCTAGCCAAATACGGTAAACGAGTCGGTAATTGAATTTACAAAGATATTAATTAGCTAATGGAGCTAAACGATAGGGGGCGATAGAGAAAAGGTAGAAACAAGTTACGATAATCAAGATTTACAAAGATATTAATTAGCTAATAAAGCTAATCGATAGGGGGCGATAAACAAAAGGTAAAAGGGTATTACGGTAATTAAGATGGCACGGTTAAGACAACCATAGGTAAATAATTATACAAGCTTGGACGGAATCCTTGTAAAGCCTCGGAAGTTTTCACAAATTTGAGCTCTGGAGGTACCAAGCTGGCTGGAGGCAAGCAAATAATGGTTGGGGATCAACTTCTAACAGGACACAAACTTTCCTTGTAAAGGGGCTCAGATTCACTCTGAGTTTCTAGGACAGCGTGGTCTCAAATTCGTCAATTTTCACTCAGAAGTGCAGGCGCGGATTTTTCGTCATGCCCAAAGTGCCTGAACGAAAAAAAACTCACTTTCCAAAATCTTCACAAAAATTAACAATCGGTTGATTTTCCAGAAAACTTTCTAGTAGACACGATCAAGCACTCTTCTGGCTAGTCAATTTACAAAACTATGGGCTCGATGGCCAAAAATAAAGACAGAGTTTTAAGATTTTTAAGATTAAAAATCTGGACGACCGTTTCGGTTCCAAGACAAAAGAGAAAAGGCCAAGTCAAAAGTACCCAAATTGGTTCTGTCCTTTCTTTCTTCGTCTGCCAAGCCTGTCGAAATTATAAAAATGACACCGCTACAGGTTTCTCGGAAATAATAGAATTCTCGATTCAATGATATTAGGTTAGGAAAACTGGTTGGAAGAATCATAGATGTCGCTAGGTGTACGAAATAGTACTTTTAAATAAGTCCAAAATCTATAAAAATAATTGAGAACAATAAATATATTCTTGTGACATTTCAAATGTTACAAACATTGTTCTGGATTATGGTTTGGAGTACCATCTTGAATTATTCCTATTTGGAAGTCTTCTGCCACATTCCGAATAACAGCCAACTTCGATACTTCTGGTTGTTCACGTCCGATGACGGTGACTTTTAGTTAGTCTATCTCTGTTCGCATTCCTGATGTTGGAGTTTCAAGCTGGAGATTTGCTGTTCAGATCTCCTAATGATGATGATGGGATACCTACTAGATTCTGGATGTCTTTTTCTACAATTATTTTATCTTTGGATTTTAAGTAAGTCGAAGATGTTTTCATCTTTCCCTTGACTGTTTCAACTATAACAGTTACAGCCTCGACTTCATTTTCTTCATGGATTCCCTCTATTCATTTTTTAAGCAGTACTGCTTCTTCTGCCTTGGCACCAGCGTGTGTTCTTCTAACTCTAATAGCTCTTGGACCTTAATTTTCTGAGAACGAAGTCCCCTGACGTTTCAGGAGATAGTCTTTAGAGAGATAGTAGCTTCTGTTGACAATCTTCACGATCGAGTTGACCAAGCCCCCTCAACTTGTGGTGCGTGTTTTCTGGCTCAAAGGTGTGAGTAGGTGGTTACAGAATCCACCTTTTTGGTCACTGGGAAAATCCTTGATAATATTGTTTCTTCTTTTCTCTCTGGCGTGGTGGGAGGCAACGGGCTTTATATACTAGCGTTTCATGAAACGCGGAGAATGTCCCTCTCTGGATCCTTATTCTTGGAACAGGGGAGCAGTGTTTTCAGGAGAGTGTTCCGTCTCTGTTACTCATATTATCATTTATGCATATCATTGAGAAAGACATTCGTTCTCTGGGAACATTGCTCCCCTGTATCAAGAATATGGACCTTGGTTGTCTGGCAGTTGCTGGAACGGTAATTCGCAGCGTATTTGACCCACTCAGACAAAGGGTGTTAGGTGTGAACGTGAAGGTAATTCAGCAATCCATTGTAAATAATCATCAATATTTAAACGTGGATATTTAAAAGTTTTCATTTGTGTTATGATGGCATTGTTGAATTTTATAAGCAAGTTTTTTCCTTTTACGAATCATCTAATAATATGCTTTTGCCACATTGATTGTGAGTCATAATAAAGTTCGATATCAACCTGGAAAGAAGTAAATTGATTGATAAAGCAACAAAACCTTCGAAAAATACCAACCTGAACTCAACAAAAAACTCTCTATATTCAAGAAAACTAAACATGGAAAACTTGGAGAATGAAATAAGGTCTCGTATCACCAAAAGAAAGATATGTTATACAAGGAAAAATAAAACTAATCAACAACCTGAGACCTAATAGGTGAACATGGAGAAAAAAATAAGACAATGAGAAAAAAGATTCGACAAGATATAAGGAACAAAGGAGCTGCAATGATTGCAAAGAAGAAAAATATGAAAATCTTGAAAGAGACATCAGATAACCCAAGATAACTACTGCAGAGAAGTTCTACAAAGAACTTTATTCAAAAACCTGGTCGACACAAAATGAAAACATCATGAATGTTGAGTCAGAAGATTTGCCAGGTATCACCACAGAAGAGATAGAACTTGCCTTTTCTCAGTCCTCAGATGGAAGACAGAAAAACCCCAGGAGAGGACGGAATCACAGTTGAAATGATAAACAACTACTACAAATCCATCAAAATTCTTATGAATAAATGTCTCCATGAAAACAAGGACCTCGTAACATGTAAGTGATCCAACTACAAGAAGGGGGATAAATTTCTAATTGAAAACTACCGCGCAATGAGTCTCTTGCCACTTCCCTACAAACTACTTACCAAGATTATTGACCAATGCACTAATACACAAATTCGACAAGTATCAACCATCGGAACAAGGTCATATCGTATTCATTCATAACACCAGAAGAACTGCGAGGAATGTTAGCAGAACTGAAAAAAATCAAGTCCTTAGAAAATATCAGGCTTTATCTGAATGGCGTCACATAGTATCGGCAAATTGAAGCAACCAGCAGAAATCAGTTAAGAATCCAATTGAGATGGAAGGAGAGTGAAAAGCTAAGGATGCCATAGAAACTACTTCATTACCAATAAAATCAGTCGACAGACTTAAGACCACGGACCACGCACAGAAAAAATGGTGCGGAGACAAGTCTCAGGGATCATACCATACCACAAAAGACAGGATCAGAAAAAAAAACGGAGGAGGATGATGTCATAATCTAAATAGCCTAATTTAGCTCTACATGGAAAATAGGAAGTGTCGGGAGACCGCAAAGACGCTGGTTGAATGATGTGAAGGAAAAGGCAAGAAGAACAGTCTCTAAAAACCCTTGAGGATCTATAGCTGAAATGCAAACCATTGTAACATCACCGTATACAGAATTGTCATGTCCGTGTGATATTGGTATCACTGCAAGGACACCACTGAGTAAGCCCGTGTTCAAAGTCTGGAAACTATTTGTCTAGCTCGCACTACAATCTTCCAATGTCTCGAGAGTAATTCAATCCGTTCTCCTATTAGACTTTTTTTCTCGTTACCTCTAGTTGTTTAACAAAAAAGATTTTGTATTCTGCTTCATTCATATCATCCTAGGCTAGAGGGTTTTTAATACTAATGAAAATGAAGAGGTGGGGTCAGAACTTGGGTCAGGATGATTGTTCATCAGATCGGTGAAGTATGCCTTAGCTGGTTTACTATCGTTAATGGAGGAGAACATGATCAGGAATGTTTATCTTTATAGATATCAGAGAAGTAGGAAGCAAGGAATGATGTTAAACAGATATGGAGAACACTAAATATCAATAATCAACAACTCCAAACCAGGGCCGTAGCTAAAGTCAAATTTAAGATAGGGCATACACTACTTGCCCCCCCCCCTCAAATTTTTTTATAGATAAACAAAATGGGGCTAATGGCGCCGAAGGCAAATTTTTCAATAAATCAAGGTTCAGGCTGTATGGTAATGGGTAAATTGATGACGCATCTGATCTGGGATACCTTATAGAGATTTGCATTATGTTGAGGCACCCCAGATGACGTCATGAAGTTGCTAGGCATCCTACCTCTCGCGCCTTTATCAAACAACCCTACAATAAATAACATTTCTGGTAAGTAAACAAAATGGCGCGGATTTTCGCGCCGACCGCCCGGGCCATTCGCCATCTTTCAAATCAAAAAAAAACTTTCACTGTGCAAACGTCAAACATTGTTCATTAGATTTAGGCATTTTCGGAAACATTCATCTTCGCTTTATCGATTTCAGGCCAATCTACTTCAGGCATCATCTACTCTTAAATTTTTCAAAGAAACCTTAATGTATGTTGATTTTTAAAGGTAGGGCATCATCATTTAAAAGATAGGGCATTGCCCCCCAATGCCCCCCCCTGGCTACGGCCCTGCTACAAACCCAGACCGCTTGCTACCCAAGTTAGTACATGAACGACACACTGTGCAGAACTTACAGGATGTTGCCAACTTGCTAAACCAATACTTTTCCGGAATTGTTGTAGAACTAGCAAAAAACATCCTCGCAACAATTTTTTCCTCTCAACTCCAACCAGCTTCTACTGCCTATATAAACCAGTGGGAACCTGTGACTACAGAGGAAGTCACTGCAGTTATAAACAAATTAAAACCAGGAAAATCACCTGGAACTGACAGCTTGGGCATTGATATAATCAAGAAATTGGAAAATGAAATATCGCCTACTTTATGTAAGTTGATAAATCTTGTTTTTCTACTGACGTTTCATAATAGCAACTTTTCGATTGTCATTTCAGTTTTGAAACGACATTCTTTTAGGCACTGAGTGCGTGAAAGTTACTTTTAGGCACTCAGTGCGTAAAAGTGACTTTTGAATGCGTAAAAGTGACTTATGAGTGCGTAAAAGTAATTTTTAAGCACTAGTGCCTAAAAGTGTCATTCATTATTCAGAAATAAAAAACACACTAAACACATATTTGAATTTTGTTTTGTATTTATTATGAATATTGAAAATGGAATTACTGAATTGAACGTTTGGGTTACTCAAAACAGAAGTTTGTGTTATTACCTACTTTCTAGGATTTTAATTATTGATGTCGAATTTTGAAAAGAAAATCGCATGAAAAGTGTCAGGTGTCAAGTAAAAGCAGGTAACAAAGATTTTGGGTGTAATCGACTTATTCACATGAAATAAAATTGTGTTTTTTTATTATAAAATGCCAGTAGAAAAAATCTTGTATACAATACGTTACGAAACGATGTCTTTTAGTCACTCGACGTGTTGTCCAACTCGGCTTTGCCTCGTTGGACAATTTTCACGTCGCGTGCCTAAAAGACGCTCATTTCGTAACTTATTGTATAAATAGCTATTTCAATACTGCATCTGTACCAAGTTTGTTTAAAATAGCAAAGGTTGTCCCTTTATTTAAGGGTATGGTGATTGCACAGAACTAAACAACTACAGGCCCATTTCCCTGCTCCCAGCTATGTCTAAGGTATTGGAGACCTGTGTAAATATGAGATTAACCAGTAATTTGGATGGAATAAATTTTTGGTATGCGTGTCAATATGGATTCAGAAAACACAGCAATACTTCTTCAGCAACTACAGACCTAATTACAAATATTTATGAAAAGGTTCGACGAATCAACTCGATTTTGGGTTAAAACCTAAAGTTACCTATTAGTTAAAAATAAATAGCTTTAAGGTCGATCGGTCGTAGTTGATAGTTGGACGATCGTGTCAAATAGGTGGCAGCACTCTGCGGTGGAATGCAATGGGGTCAGAGGTGGAGAAGCGCATCATTTTGTCGTAATTAAGTTCCCCGCGATCGCAGCGCTCCCTGCATCTAATAGATATAATAACGGGGCGAGGTACAAAGTAATTGCAAGGTACGGTACTGATTTATACGGGCTACGAGAGAAGAAGACCGTATACCTGATTCTTTGACCGGCAACTACGAGGCGAGTTTACTTCCATGTTCCACCTAAAAAACTACCTATTCGATAAAATCTTATGCAAAATTGTTTTTGAAATTTTTAGAATGAAACTATGGAGACAGGGCTGCAAAAAAGTTTCAAGCATGCAGTACCAGAGAATTTCACTTCAGGTAGTGGATGAGAGAAAGAAGATTTTGCTACTGCGTGATTATCTCGTGAACGATTATCAGTGTACTTTGATAGATTAGTTCATCATCATCTAAAACAAGTCAAAGCATATTTTATGAAGTAAAGATTTGCCAGTGCTGAAATTTTTGTTCCAAGGTGTGTGCACAAAATTATGAAGAAAGATACGTTCGTTCACCCCTTCATTATTTGTCGTGGACTCAAGGATACTGAACTAAAGAAACAACATAACAATTTACGAACTATCTTGTCAAATCGTATTATTTTTAAATTTTTATTATAAGTACCTATAAAGTTTCATTCCCTGGGTGGTTTTTGTGAGATAGTGATTACCAGTTGGAAAGAAGATACACCGAGTACTGACATCGCAAAATCATTAGTTCTCGAACTGAAAAACGTTTAATGGACTATTGAAAACTGCACATGACAAGTCTATATTACCGATATTTATTAGCTCTGCTAGCTAAGTAATTTCTCGAAATAAATATCCCATAGTTCCCGTCACGGTAGAATTCTGAAAGCCATTTCGCGACTATAAATCAGACCTCTTCTTCGCTCGGTGTATCCTCTTTTTAGCGGTCGGTGGATTTAGCAGATAAATTTCTATACGCGCCGAGGACGTAACTTTTTTTACTTCACGGGTCGATGATAAAAAGTCAATGGTATTTCTGGGAAAACGTTAATGAGCCCTCCTAATTGTCATTTATAATGGTCGATCAATTAATAATAAAACAAAGTTGACGTCTCAACTCGGACTTATCTTTTGAAACGATTTATTTATTACACGATAACCGCTACCCATGCATTTGTCTGTGGTGCAACGGACTTTTTTGTCTTTTTTACCTGTGCATTCTTGTATTTTATTGGTGAAGTACCTACTACCTTTTATGGAAGGGGATGGGTTGAAGTATTATTTTCAAAGTTCTCATGGGTGACTGGATATACCTAAATGAAATTGGGGTAGTCGATGCCTAATATATGCGAATACACTGTAATCGTGAATTATTCAAATGAGAATGGAACAAATCTGGGAAATTGAGGAGCCAAAATCAATTCTATAAAATCTTCTAACGAATATCTTTGCACCAGTCACACCGCTAAGTTTTCCAGGAATGTCTAGTAGTGATGTTGTGTATGTTTCAATCTTTTATTTGGCTTTTTGACCTTTCATTTCATTATTTGTTCCTTTCTACTGCAGATATTGAAATATCTGGAAGAGTGAAAGTTTCAAACTTGAAAAAATATAGAGCCTTAGGTAAATGTCTTGCTTTGAGTCCAAAGTTACTCAGAAGGAACTTTATAATGAAGATCAACAAAAACAAGGATAGTTCGATTCAACTCCATCAAATAACCATGAGCTGATCAATGCTGGATTACTCGAATAATCACAGCCAAGTAGATTTTTTGGCCAATTATTATCAATAACTGTCAATTCCGGCTCAATCATCACCTTTGCTTGCTATCCATATTGGCATTTCGAGATTCAACTTTCCTATTTATGAAAGCTGACATAAAAGTTTATTTGGGATGGGTTTAAATTATATTTAGAGTTCGTGTAGGTGATTAATAACAGAGGACAAAGGTATCTAGGTTAACAAGAGAATAAACTAATGCAAATGAAATTGGGGTAGTCTCTCCATCAAGTCGACGCTTATGCAAATAAAGAGATATCTGCATTCGTGAATTATTTAAACACGGAAGGTGTGGAGTATTCATACGACAGCAATCCAATTCCCAAGCAAGGAAGAAACGTATGCAAATACGGCCACGTCCTATATGCAGATTTTAGTTTCGAATGTACCGATGAAGACATTAAGAAATGTTTTGATCGGGACTAAAATCCATTACACCTTGGACCGCTATTGATATATCGTCCGCGTCAACCGTGCATCAACCAGGAAAGCCTCGCATGTGTAAATTTACATCACGAAGGTGTCCTATTTGAGAAAATCCACTAGCAAGATCTCCATAAACATTTCAGACCATAAAGTAAGCGATATTTTAGTATTTTAACGACAACCTAATCAATTTCGGTACGGTTTGAACGCTGACTACTTTCAATGGCGCAATTTCAGTCAATACCTACTTTAAATGTCAAATCTTTCAATCTACAAATGGGACCGCACATTGGTTATTACCTATGGGGAATTCAGTATTTTGCTAGTCAGAGAAGAGTTTATGTCTTTGGCCATGGAATAGATAGTTCCTATGCATAATATTCGATTTTATTTCTGGGTATTAACAATAGGTTTCCAAAAATTTTCCACAGTTATCTATGAGGAAAGCTAGGGACTAAATTAGAACACACTAAATCAAAAATAGCGACATTAGTCAACCAAGGAAAACTGAAAAACTCACCAAAGACACAAGGTACTTTATGCAAACAAGAAGGGAAATGAAAGATAAACGAATAACTAACATAGCAGATCTAAAGAGTTTAAACAAAACGACTTCAAAGGCTACAAGGAAAGACATACGGAATGTTAACGATAAAAAATAATTAACATCATATAGGTAACAAAGCAAAAGCCTGAAAGTGCTAAAACGGAAGTTGAAGACAGGAAGGAAGAACATTCACAGGTTGAGAAATAAGCACACACGAACAGCAAAAAACTTGAAAACCACCGAAGAGTATTATAGATCATTATATAGTCGAGATGATTCCATCCAAGATAAAATGTATGAAGAACAATAGAACCTCTGGAGAAAATGCAACTAAAATGAAGCTTACTGAGAGGTAAATGCGTCATAAAAGCTGCCTCTTTGGAAGAAGTACACCAGAACAATGGAAGGATGCCATTATGATAAATTTGCACGAAAAGAGAAACATAACAGAAATTGGAAAATATGATCTAAATATCGACCTATCAGTCTGTTATCTAATTTATATAAGTTTTCCATGACGCTGATTACTAATAAAATGGAAACTATACTGGATTTTCACCAACCACTAGAGCAGGCTGGATTTAGAAGTGGCTTTGGAACAAATAATGACCACTTACAAGTGATAAAATCCTTGATAGAGAAAGTTGTAGATTACAACAAACTATTGCTGTTAATATTTGTGGAATTTGAGAGAGCTTTGACTCAGTCCAGTATACCTCCATGTTAAAGGCTCTTACAAAAATCAATTGGAGAGAGAATTAAATAAAAATGTATCATCATCAAAATCATCTTCGGGGAAAAAAGAGTTGCTCTAAAGCCAAATCAAGAGCGACAGAATCAGAAGAGCCTGACAACATAACATCGAATAGACGAAAATCTAAAAACAACAACAGAGGAGATAAACAAAAACAAAACGATTTAGGAGAATTGTCGTCAAAGCCCAATCCAACAAATAGTGACCTAATGAAAGTCCTGAATGGAAGAGTTTGAGAAGTCTCTTACGTACTATAAAGACTGCTGTCCTGAAAAATTGTGTGAAAATTCTTACAAAGAAAAACGAAAAGTGCAATGGTATGGAAAAATGGATTCAAGCCCTTGAAAAAGAAGTTGTTAGTCCTAACAGCTCTGGACATAAATATCCCAGAGCAAGAATTTCAAACTAGATTTTTGCCCTCGGATAAATCAGACAAACCAATAATTGTTACATTTAAAAACGAGGAAATTACAGGGAAAATAGTTGAAAATAGGAGGAGAGGAATTTTAACAATAAAAGACTGCAAGCTGGAGAATAGTGACAGAAAAATGTTCATAGATGAGGACCTCTCGAAGGAACTAAGAGATTTGTTCTTTAGGGCAAGAAAGCTCAAGGATGAGTACAAGTATATTTGGTGTAAAAATAGCAAAGTTCTTGCACGCAAGGAAGATGGAAGTGAAGTAATTCAAATAAATAATTTAACGCAAATTGAGAGTTTGGAGGAGGACTCGGGCACAGAATAGAGTTCATATATCAATTTAATTCATTAAAAAGTAGTTTGAAAGTGTTAAATAAGTGCAATGGATTCAATGTATTGTACATGACACAAGATCCCTGAGAGACAAGACTGATGAAATAGAAGTTATTATAAGAAGCTTCAAAACACAAATTCATGTTGTTGTTGTTACTGAAACATGATTAAAACCAGGAGAAGAAAAGTTCTATAATATAACCGACTATAATGCTTGCTATGTAAGTAGAGACAAACACGGTGGCGGGGTTAGAGTTTTCATAAGGAATTCGTTAACATTTAAAGTTATGAAAGAGCACAACTCAGATCTTTCAATGCTCACTGTAAATATTATAAATTACAAATTGAATGTTACGGCTTTGTACAGGCCCCCAAATTATAATATGAATTTATTTTTTCGGGAACTGAAAAGGTCTCATGGTGTCAAGGATTCTTTCTTTTTCAAGCCAGTTTCACTGGCAAAAGTAGAAACGATTATCAGTACAATGGACAGAAACAAGGCGTGTGAAGTGGACAGCATCACAGTAGAAAGTGTTCGAAGACTAAATACAGACTGCTCAATTATCTTAGTGAAAATCATTATTCTCTCTCTGCAAAGTGCTACAATACCTGACAAGATGAAGATAGCTAGAGTTAAGTCTCTCCATAAAAAGAGGGGCTATGAACTGCCTTCCAATTATCGACCAGTATCCGTTCTTCCAGAATATTGGAAGTTTGTGTAAACGAGAGACTTCAATCTTTTTTGGATAATTTTGGGTTTTTGTATGAGAATCAGTCTGGCTTTTGCAAGGACACTGAGACAGCCGTTATAGATCTTATTTCAGATTTACAAATAAGAATAGACAGTGGAAATATCTGTTCTCGGGTGTCTTTGGATTTGCAGAAGCCATTTGACACTGTAGGCCATGAGATTTTGCTGTTAAGGTTAGATGAGGCAGGTATTAGAGGAATTCCGTACTTCTGGTTCAGAAACTATCTGCAGAAGAGAAGGCAATTTGTGAATGCAAATAATGCTAACAATTTACAGTTGACCAGGTGCGGGGTTCCTCAAGGATCAGTTCTAGGCTCCACATTGTTTTTAATTTACGTTAATTGAATTCTTTTGGTAGAATTTCATTAAGGGGTAAAATAAAAATGTAAGCAGACCACATACCATTGGTGTATTATGGTAGGAGTGTTGAGTCTATTAAGTCCGACATCAGTGATGATTTATCCAGGATGAGTGTGTGGCTAAAGTCTCACAAATAGAAGATTTCATTATGAATGACTTTGGCAGAAAGTCGACAAACAAAGTCACATAACCTATAAATAGCATTGTCAATGTTATTAATCTATGTTATTAATTTTTTTACAATTCTGGGCTTAAATTTGATAATTTTGGCAATTTTGGGAGAATGTGATATGTTTTATCGAGAGGCGATGAAGCGATGTGTGTTTGGTGATTGTAAAAGTGATAGTCGAACGAGTTCCATTAAATTAACGACCCCATTTGCCTCCACTGGAGTTTAGGGTAACACAGCATCTTGTCAAATCTACGCTTTCGTAAGTATTCGGTGCATTCGCTATGGCTTCTTTGGTTGCAAAACGTTTGATAAAATTAACAGAAAGTGATGTGACAGGTGCTGTGTTACCTAAAACTCCAGTAGAGGCAAATGGGGTCGTTAATTCAATGGAACTCGTTCGACTATCACTTTTACAATCACCAAACACACATCGCTTCATCGCCTGTCGATAAAACATATCACGTTCTCCCAAAACTTCCATAATTATTAAATTTAAGCCCAAAATTGAAAAAAAATTAATAGCATTGACAATGCTATTTAAAGGTTATGTGACTTTGTTTGTCGACTTTCTGCCAAAGTCATTCATAATGAAGTCTTCTATTGACAGCTTACATGGATAAATCATCATATATGTTTTTAGGCAGGAACAATTTAAATAATAAATGCCATAATATAGTCTTTGAAAGTCAGCAATTTCAAAACGTTTCTGTCATAAGTTATGTTGGTCTCTTTATAAATAGTATTGATAGTCGTGGGCAGCACATATTGTTCATGTTAGGAAAAAAATTGCACCTGTTGTTGTTGACTGAAAAATTGCGAAAACCGCTCCATTATGCAAACGTTTATAGCCACTTGCATTATCTAATAACAGTTTGGGGCACGGCAGCCGACTACATTTTAAATTTCTTGAGAACTCTCCAAAATAAAGCTATCAAAAACGTTTTTTTCTCCAAACGTCAGAAAAACGTCACTTTGTTAACTCCTGTCAAGATGTCAGAAATTTAATTTCTATGCTGCTTTGTTAATGTTCAAAGCGTACATAATCATTATATGAGAATGAATGATATATATTTGCCAAAAGTGAAATCAGGAATAGGTTTAAAATCTATTTACTATTCGAAGATATAAAATTATATAGGTAATTGAAGAAGGTTGAAGGAATTTCGAATGCGAAAATTGTAAAATGTGTGTTGCTCTTTCATGGATCATATGTACTTGTGTCATTATGTTGGATGTTGCTAGCAATATTTGTTTATAGTATATACAACGTGAATGTCGTAGCCCGTGCATTAGAATTCAATTGTACTGTAGGTGGATTAATAGAGATGGTATCAACTCCACCTGCAAGCTAATGCACGGGTTACGTAAATCACCCTGTACATTTAGGTATATTTTTTTCTTTTGTGTTCCTCAATTTGTGATAATAGTTATTACCAGATTAATATTAGAGGCGATTTTCAGCCTGGAATGATTATTTATTGGTAAATACCGTGGTTATTCTTTTGGCTGACAACTTTGACAGCCAAGTGTGACGTCATATCCCCCCACAACTCAAGAATCATAACCCAAGGACCTGACCGATGAAATGATTTGGTTATATCTAGCAGTGTAGGGTAGGGTTATGTCATTATTCTTATTCGTTTTTTTTTGTTTCAACAATGGGTTCTTGTTTAGGTACAAAAAATGAAGCGGAATCTCTCGTTAGTCTCGTTTATCGAAGAGATTTTCTTTGGGTTAGATGATCTAAACCTCGATCTAAACATAGTGACTGGTGAGTTGCAGTGAGTGTATATTTCTTCCATTGTGCCAGGCCACAACTAAACTGTGCAAAATCACAAAAGACCAATACCAATCCCCAAAATAACAACAATAACATCAAAAAGCTGTAACCAAAAGATTAACCCAAGTCCAAAGCTAGGTTATAATCAGTTATAAGTGGTGAATACCAAAAGCAAATCAGCTGATTTGTGACGTCACAACTTCCCTTACTTTGGTAAAAACCGCGACAGCGGAAATGCATTGGTTAAAACCAAATAATAATGATTCCAGGCTGAAAATTGCCTTGGGTCTGTTCCAACCGACATGAGAACCGTTCTAGAACGGTAATTTCGATCAATTCATTTGTCAAGTAGGATAAACGATCAACTTATTGAAAAATAGTTGGGCAATTGGAAATTACTGGTTCTGGAACGGTTCTCATGTCGGTTGGAACAGAGCTATATGTTGCTACTGTTAGATAGTTGTGCAGCGCCATCATCACATCATCATAATTATTATCATTGTTCAATGTAAAGGTTATTTTTTAGATTCAGTTAATTCCTAAAATAAAAATACTCATGTAATTTCTTCTTGGGATTAATGAAGCTCTTTAACAAGAGACCGGAGGCAGTGAAATGATTTACAAGAGAGGGCCTATGTTCAGCACTGGACTCAAAACGGCTGATGATGATATAATCGGAAATAAAAGAAAAAAATTAACTCCATCAACAAGTACATGTCAAATGGTATAAAGAAGGACACGAGAAAATACAAAAACCTGAAAGCTATGTCATTAATAAGATCAAGAAGACAGAAGATTGACAAACGACAAAATTAAACAGGGCACAGGAATAACATGTAGTGATAGAAGAAATCCAGATAAAGGTCATTATTAATTAATATGCGAATTCGGGAATTCATTTATTGATGGAAATGAATATTCGAATGTTTAGTTATAGTCTAGCAGGCAAGTACTTTCTGCTGGAAAGTATTCCGAATTTAATGATATTTTGGTATGTCATTTGTGGGTAGTCTGTGGAGTAAAATCTGAGTTTCAGATCTCGAAGACCCTGTGCTACCTTGGGGGAGTCGAAAAACCATTTTGCTTATATTTTCTAAACGTTTTAACGGAATACACCTAGTTATAAAGTTGAAGAACATTAAATTTCCTTCAAATTTCGCTAGTCAAACGTATTATTTAACGCATTATTCACCGATATACAGTGGTTGAAAGATACAGAAAAATTCTCAACTTGTCAAAAATTTCTTTCGGCCGACCACAATTCAAAGCAAGCATGGGATAAACATATTTTATCCTCATCTCTTTCACGTGCACCCACAGACGATATTATTATATCTACTGTGCACCTGAATTATTCTCCGCATTAACCGCAACTAAAACCTCGAAATTATCGGACTCTTCCAGTTTTTTGCTTATAGCTTCTCAACAAAGTTGAAGAACATCAAATATCCTTTAAATTTCCGCCAAAAGTATTTAATCCAATAGCTACTGAGATATAGTGGTTCAAAAATTCAAGTAATTTCTAAGGTTATCAAAAATAGCATAGAAATGCAGGTTTTTGCCTTATAACTTTGGAAAATACAAATTTTGACTATGAATGCAGCGAAGATCGTCAATATCGTTCTACTGCTTTGGTGCTTTGGTAACTTACCATCAAAAACCACTATAGCATTGCTTCCGAAGTCGAAGTGTCAAGTGTCTTTGAACATAATTCACGTAGTTCTGGCACACCAATTTTGTTGCAAGTACCCACCATCAATAACTGCGCATCTGCCGCTGCCGAAGTCTACTGGTTCTTGTATAGGAGTGGATGCCGCATACAACATTGACTTTGTACCCTTCTTCATACCTCCCTTTGTGAAGAAAGACATCGGGAAGGGGGCTAGCTAGTATTTCAACAAGTTTCTAAGGTCATCATCTGAGTGTTTATTGTAAACTTTTTTCTTTAATTTTCACACAACAGGAAACAGATGCCAGAGAAACAACCTTATCTTTCCGCTCCAATTTCACGTCTTGAAAATTCAATTTTCCAAATAGGTCTTCGTACAGGTGATATCAATAGTTCGAGCTAAGTGGTAGTTCACAACTTCAGGAGCAACAGTTCCTGTGCCTACTGAGAATAGCTCTTTTGTATCCAGGAAAGGTGGATGGTCAGTAGATAGGCGACTTTAACACGGATGACGTCAAAATCAAAATTAAAAAAGGTTTATTAAATTATTTTACAAGAAATAATTATTGAAATGGCATATAATAATTCAGAGGTGCAGTAGACTGTGAATGCACGTGCAAGAGACAAGGAAAAAAGATGTTTATCTCATGCTTGGTTTGAATTATGTTCGGACAGGAAGAAATTTTTGGAAGTTGAGATTTTTTTTTTGTATCTTTGAATCACGTATCCCGGTTACTATCGCGTTAAAGAATACTTCTGACAGTTAAGTTTGAAGAAAATTTAATTTTCTTCAACTTTATAAAGAGGTATATTCCGCTAAAAATGCATGGTCTAGAAGTTATGACTAAAAAACTGAAAATGTTCGAACATTTTTGGGTCTTTCGACTTCTCCCCAAGTTAGTACAGGGTCTTCGAGGACGAAAACTTAAATTTTACTCCACAAACTGTCCATAAACGACATGTCAAAATATCAATAACTTCGGAATACTTTCCAGCTACCCCCCTCTATTTATTACTTGACGGATGACGTCAAAATCAAAATTAAAAAAGGTTTATTCTCCAAAAATAATTATTAAAATAGGATACAATAAAAAAATAATTCAGGGGCGAAGTAGACTGTGAATGCACGTGGAAGAGACAAGGATAAAAGATGTTTATCCCATGCTTGGTTTGAATTATGTTCGAACGGGAAGAAATTTTTGGAAGTTGAGATTTTCTTGTATCTTTGAATTACTGTATCTTGGTTACTATCGCGTTAAAGTATACTTTTGACCAGTTAAGTTTGAAGAATATTTAATTTTCTTCAACTTTATAAAGAGGTGTATTCCGCTAAAAATGCATGGGCTAGAAGTTATGACTAAAAAACTGAAAAAGTTCAAAAATTTTTGGGTCTTTCGACTTCCCCCCAAGTTAGCATAGGGTCCTCGAGGACGAAAACTTAGATTTTACTCCACAAACAACATCCCAAAATATCAATAACTCCGGAATACTTTCCAGCTACCCCCCTTTATTCATTACTTGCCTACTGGCCTATTAGTTTACTTATAAAGTTTACCGATATAATTCCTAAAAACCTATTTTAACTGTACAAAATTTATTAACAAGGCGTTGAAATTCTTTCTATATCAGAAGTAATCCTCGTCGTATTTCAACCTAATGTTGATGAGAAATTACCGAAAATCTTTTCAAAAACAGCTTAAGCATTGTGGAAATCATCAAACCAAAAATCAGTGAGTCTATAATCAATAAAAAATAAAACAAAAACCCATACTTTATGAGAGGATTAAACTCGACGAGAATCAAAAATGGCCAAATTGAATAAATAAATAGTATAAATTACTTCGCATTAGAACTATACACATAACCATTTATGTCGGATGAAAAGAAGGCAACCGTGAAGCTGAAAATAATTCTTCGGTTTTATGGTTTTAATAACGAGTTACGGCGATGGTCCACCAAATAATCGAATTGGATTAATTCTTCGTCCGTGTGTGGTTGATGCTAGTAGAATTTTAATTGAAAGCCACAAGTTTTTTTTTTCAAATTAAATTTAACGCCTACGATTTCTCGGAGCCGTTATTATCCGGTCAAAGATAATTTATTTTCGTTCGATCTTGCCGCTTCTCAATAAAAGTATCGTGAACAATTAAAAGTTATATTTTTATGATTTAATAATAATAAATGATTATTGTAATCTTGATGAATTTATGAGATGATATTTCTTCATCAAGTTAATTATTGTATGTATTTCTTGGCGGCAAACAATTTTTAAAATGACACCGCGAGTAAGTGATTACGAAAAATTACAGCAACATTTCGAAATAATAAAAACCCTATCATTACCTAAAACGATCAATTTAAAAAAATGCTGTTTTTCTCAAGCCCCTCTAATGGCATGTTCCCATTAGGGAATGGGAAAAAAAGTAAATCATCATTTTGATTATATACACAAACCCTGGGGCAACTTAAATAAATCTATCAACGTGAGTGTGAAGTAGCAGCTACCTCTCTGAGACGCTCCACCAAGCAACACAATTATTTTGTAATCTTCCTTTTTAACTTAAGAAATAATTTATAGCAGCCAATTTTTCATAAAATTGGATTTTCGAATTGCTAAGAAAAATTAAAATATGCGGATTTATGTCAAAAAAGATCACACAAAGATCTTTGAAGACTGAATTTTTGTATTGGTCGATATTTGGGTCGAAATTTCTACACAACAGATGTCAATGTACAAAGTTTCTAATGCAATTTAGACAGTTTTTCAATAATTGTAAATCAGAACTGAGGAACATTTACAGTTAGATCTCCAAAAGACAAACGCTCCGTCTTCAAATTTTTTCATAGAGAACATATTGATTCAACTCTAACAATAATTTTTCAGTGCTTCATAATGAGGTAAATGGAAAACGTCTGAACGAGTTGGAATTCCTAGAGATAGCCAAGGCGTCAATAGATGACAACATCATTAACCAGAATGATTCTCCAAAGGAACCAAACTTTTAAAGTAATCTTGAATGTTTTGATTGCCAATTTTCCTAATAATTCTTAAATATGTATATAAATTTTGGGAGTTCTTACCGATATTACAAGTAAGTCCAGTCCAACCAGCAGAACATTCGCAGCTAAAAGATCCTCCAGTTTCCATACAAGAGCCGCCATGAAGACAAGGTGCTGTGGCGCAAGGGTTGTCGACGACTTCGCAGTTAGCTCCCGAAAAACCCTCGGGACAAGTACACAAATAGTTGTCCGGTGCAGTGTTCTCGCAGGTACCGCCGTTGAGACACGGTTCGTGGGTGCCGCAATAGTTTAAATCTGAAATTAAAATATACCAAAATAATAACACATCATTAAACTCGCTCTTTGCGCAAAATAACACTCGGGCATAATCGTTAAACAAAAAGTTAATCAGAAATAGCACGTTAACAGTTACTCTTTGGACGTTTTCGTGCAAACCGCCGCCCATTTGTGCGGTTGCAAAATGAAGTGCATAGAAAGTTTTTTTTATTTCCATTCCGATACGCCTTGTTGATCAACGGAACGATCATCTACTGGCATTCTAGAGAGAAAATGTTAGTGAACTTTAATTATTAATTGTGATTATTATACAACAAGCTATATGCTGTAGTTTTTTTTTGCTACGAAACTGTTGGGAAATTTACATGGCGTTGGTAGGATATCGAAATCGTATCTATTAAAAAAATTGAAATCTGAAACCCGTTTATTAAGTGCGTATTTTTTCGTGTATTTATAAATTTACACGATCAGTTTTTTTTATGAGGTTCTTGATCAAAATGTTTTAGGTTTGTAACGTAGAATCAACGTTCTGGTTGTCTTTGATTGGGGTTAAAATTTGGACCTAATCCTCACTTTCTCTGTGCAGTATGTTCCAGTTTTTTCCACCTACTTTTAAATTTATCCCATCATCTTATCCGAGGTCGTCCCCTCTATCCTCCAATTTTAACTTATAATGTTCCTGTCCCCCTCTAGTCAAGAAAAGCTCCATGTCAACCTTTTGATATTTATACGAGCATCCAGAACTTTTGAACTTGTGATTATGTGATCAATAAGTGTACCTACCCATATTATTTGCTTTTCTTGTTGGAATTTCTGAGTTCAGTAATCGGAAATTATTTGATGAATATTTGTCCAAAAGTCTGTTGGTTATTATGTTTCTTTTTAATATATTTACGTTCTTATCACCTATAAAAATACAGTCACTTTCAGTTTCGTTGATGTTCTCAAGTTTCTCATCAATAAATTGTAAAAAGTTATTCATATTAAATTTTGGTGGTTTATATATTCCACATAAAATTAGTTTTGGTTCTGTTATTTCTAAACATATGTAGGAGAATGAGTTCTCTGATATTTCTTTTATTTTAAAATTTAGATTATTTTTAATAAATATTCCCAAACCTCCTCCTCTTTTTTTTCTTGTTGCATAAATACTCTCAAAGTTTTTAAAGTTGTAGTATTGAATTTCTTGTTTCTTCGCCCATGTTTCTGCTATAATTACTATATCAATTTTTTCTTCTTTAATCAAAATTTCTATTTCTTCCATTTTATTTTTCTGTGATCTTGCAGTAATATATAAAATTTTAATAGGGTTTCCCATAATTTAGGAATAAATAATTAGTTTTTTGGCTTCCTTGACTTTTTGTTTATGTAATGGGCACATGTCACTGTTTGCTTTATGTTCAGCATTTGATATTGTATTATTTTTTCTCTTATACCTATGTCAGGCAGTTGATACATTGATACAAATTTGACATGCCTTATCCTTTTCACAACTATAAGATTTATGTCCATACCCGCAACATTTGTAGCATTGCATAATATTTAGGTCTTCTTCAAAATAGCAATGGTTCCAGTTCAATGATATTGCTTTATTGTTCAATTTAAAAAACGTTTTTCCATCAGTTTCAATGTTATAAATGAATTTGTTCGAATACTTGGATTTTCTTACATATTTCACTTCGAATTTGTTATTTAAATCTAATAGCTGAAGTTGTTCCAAAATCTCTTTTAATTCATCTCCATTATATTTCACTGTACATCCCAACATTACTAATTTGGGGTTCTTTAATCAAGGTATTTGACATGTAAAATTGTTACCTAATTTTTCTTCGGTTATTTTTTTAAGTTTCATTGTTTCTTCCTCAGATTTTGTTTTTATAATGATTCCCCCATTTTTGATTTCTTTTATTTTTGTTACTGATACATTAACCAAGCTTGGGTTGATTTCTTTTTGAAGAAAATTTTTGGTTTTTTCGAATGATTGGTTTACTTTTGGTATTATTATTAATAGAGTATAGTTTTTTACTTGATTATTCGTTTTTGTAGGTATTTGTACTGCATCTGCATATGATATATTTTGGTTTTCTTGATTTTTTTCTAGTTCTTTTAATATTTTATCAATTTTTTCTTCAAGTTTATTTGCAAAATAGATATTTTTACTTGTTTCTTGTATATTTATTTTTTCTATTAAAGTTTCATTTGTATTTTTTAGTTCTACAATAATGTTTTTAACTGTTTGTTTTCTTCTTGTAGACTATAAAAATCAATATCTATTTTTTTTTTCGTAATACATTTCTGACAAACCCAATCAATTTTCATTCTTTCTATTTCATTTAGATCTTTCTTGGATAATTTTGAACAAGTCAGGCAAAACCGTTGTTCGCAAACTTTGCATTCCAAGGAGTAGGAGTTCTTTTGAAATTTATATCTGCGTTCAGCAGAATTATTAGTTGAAATATTTTCTTCTATATTATCTTGTTTTTTATTTATTTTTGTATCCATATTTTCAGTCTCGTTAGATGATCCTGCATCTCAACGATCTTGAGTACAATTATAAAAATCCTCCATATTTATTTTCTTGTGGAAACCTTTTTGGCAATGAGTTTGAAAAATCTTCATCAGTATCCTCATCAGTCTTTGAATTTGACAAACTTTCTGAATGTGTTTCTGACAATGACATTTTTTGTTCTTTCTTCTTTGTAGTTTTTTTCCGAATGGGCGCTTTTATTCTTTTTTTTTGTATAAATCTCGTACTTGTAAGGGTAGATTTATTTAAAGAACTGGAGTAAAACACACAGTCTATCTTCACTCTTTATTTTATAAAAATATAATCAGTTGGAAGGGGGGCATCATGTTTCGGATCTATCATAGATCCATCATCAGCATAAGTTCTACAAGTTACAAAATATGGGAGTTAGGGAGAGGGCCTGGAGTGTATACATCAAAAAACTTACCAAATGGCAGAGGGAAATATGGTCATATACGACATGCCTAAGTATAATAGTTATACATAAAAATGCAAGTGTTCATACTGTTATAAGCATAAAGTTGGTGGCTAAAGCCGCATCCAACACAGAACATATTTACAAAACTGGAAGAGGCTCATAGGCTTCCTTATGAGTACGATTTCGAAAATTACGTCAAAGAGTAACTTACCAAAGGTGAAGATCGAAAAAATTACTTTATTAACATTGGAAAATTAAAAATGGACTGCCACACAAATACAGAATATGCCTATAGGAGGCGGAATTCTGGACACTCATCTGTACTCTGGATGTTCGTGGGTGTTGGTTGTTAATTTAATTTAATTTCAAAATTTCTTATGAAAATCGTGCTTTCTGCACGAGGAGTAAGAATGTAATGGAGATGAGGAAGAAGATGGTGGCAGGAAATTAGTAAAATTTGCTGCATAAAAAACCTTGACAATTCCAGAAATCAAACCAAGTAGTTCCCTCTTACGACCATAAGCTAAACACTCATAGTTGGATATCAAAGTTACACATCCAAGACAGTAGTGTAGATTTATTTGATCTGATTGGTTTATTCCCTTTTTTTGAGTTTGTGACAGTGTCCTATCAATAACCCAATCACTTGTCTCATCTTGGTGCGCGAAAAGTTTCCTACTACAGCCCTTGCGTCATTTTGTCCAGGTGTGGACTTTACCAGTTTTCCAGTAAGTTTTCGCGTCCGGGATGTGAAATAAAAGCTGCGTTTGCCATCCTCCATGGCACGTAACTCCGAGCAACGCACAATCCGTATACTCTACAGAGGCTTAGATCTAATAGTTCCAACCAATGCTGCAACTAAGCCGGAAATATTAAAACGTCATTTATCTTTAATTAAAAGTAGTTTGTCATAGTTAACATGTCAATTTTATTCTCTTTTGCTTGAGTCTCTATTGAATATCTAGTTATTCATCCATTCTCAAAAGTATTTAATTAATCGTACAAATTATTCAATAGGTTATGAGCCCAGTGGCCAGAGTGCATATTGTGCGATTAATCAAGGAATAATAAAAAAAGTCTCAAGTGGAAAAGCGGGCAGTCCTGTAAGTTCATGTGGTAAGTGAACAAAATAAGAATGTTTTTTCAATTAATTTCGTTTATTAGTAGTTGTCTACCTTCATTATACCTTTACAGGTTTACCTTTGACATTTGTCAAATCACCAAAAATAGTTGTTATAGATTCATAACCTCGTTCATAACACCACTAGTTGTGTTATGAATTCATAACCTAGTCTATAACACCACTAGTTGTGTTATGAGTCTCATAACATAACTCAATTACTAGAAAAATGGTTATGTAAAAACGTCATAACCAAACGCTTATAGATAAAGTCATATATAGGGTGTTCCATTATAAAAACCTGACCATCTGTCAAAATTTGACATTTCTAAAAAAGCAGAAAAGTTTTTGACATCGGATTCAAAAATTTCAGTAAAAACCCCAAAACTTTCGTATTTAAATTTTTGTAGGGGTGGGTCAATATATGGGGAAAGACCCTGTATATATAAAACCACCTGAGGGATTTCCCAATGCTTCAAAATGTTAGAATATGAAGTTCAATAACGTTACGTTGAATTTACGTTTTAGAAAATCTGATTATGATTATTGTCTATACATAATAGTGCATTAAAATACAAGTTTCATAAGACGTCATTTTATCGCACGAGCCCTATATTAGAAAACGAGCCGGAGGCGAGTTTTCTAAATGGCGAGTGCGATAAAATGTCTTATGAAACGAATATTTTATACTATTTTTTCTATTTTGGTATTGTTTAATTGAAAAAAACAAACTTTTCTTGGAAATTTTATTCTCATATTTCCTGATTTCATATGTTTAGGTTGGCAACACTACATGCCAAATATAGAAATCTTCTATTATTTTTTTATCGCGAATGACAGTTCGATGGCCATCAGTCAGCCAGTGTTACCAACCTCCGATAAGTAAAAAAGGAGTGTCACAAAGAGCTTCTTTTCGAAACTACTTTTAGTGTCGAAAAGACTTCGATATGACACCAAAATAGAAAAAAGATCAAGTGTATTTATGGCCGGTATTATAAAACACTGAACCGATGGTTGAGTTTCAACCTTCGGTTGACTCCGTGCAAATTGATAGGATTCAACCGAAGGTTGAAACTCAACCATCGGTTCAGTGTTTTATAATACCGGCCCTGAGTCTTATATATGTCGACGATGCTCTAATAACTATAGACCTGACAATGAAGTCAAGAAATTGATAGAAAAATTGAGTTATGAATTCAATGTCAAGACTTCAAAGTACGTTATATTATTTCTAGGAATGGAAGTGAATCAGACAGAATGGTTTTAAAATAGGTCAGAGGAAAATGATATATATGTCGCTTGATAGAAGAATGGACAAGTGCAGACCAGTAGCTATTCCCATGAAAGGAAATTTTCACACAGACAGCAATGAGGCAATACTTTAAAATGTCCCATATAGAAGACTAATAATCTGCACAGTCTCATGTATCTGTCAATAATTTGATAGGTTCTGTGTTTGATAGACATTGCATTTAGTGTCTCGGTACTGAGTCAGTATCTGGATAAACCATATACAAACGTTATTAAAAACAAGCCGAATTTTCACTAAGATCACACGTTCTAACCAAACAAAAATTCGACAAATATCCTCGAGGGATTTACATGAATTAGAGTCGTTAACAATTTAAAATCCCTCGGGGATACCCGTTGGGCAATGACGCGTGAATCGGTAGCAAGTGTCCAGGCCACAATAGATTAATCATATTATGGGGCACCCCATGTTAAAAAAATAAATAATAATAAACGAACGATTCAAGTGTCAGATGGCCTACACACAAAGTAGAATGGGGTTGACGTTAAGCCTATTATTTGTCGTCTTATCGATTGCCATCGATATGCATGCATAAATAATTCTATAATGATGGATAGAATCTTACGCTAGACAATCAAAAAGTTTATAATATCATTATTATCACATAATTCTATGAAAATGTCTACAAAAACTAGTTCATTAATTAAAAATTATGATGCGCCACATTTTAAAATTCCCAAGATCAAGATCCTTGAGCCTAATAAAGGATAATCGCCATAAATAAAGGGATTTGACTTCTTGGCATCTCAAAATAATTATAATAATACCCTATCTTTTGACACCTTGCCCACAAAATTAATCCTTCTTATTAGCAAGAATGACTTTCCCTTTCTCAAACAGGTAGGAGTTGCCCTTAAAAACTACCTGTGCCGTGTGTCTTTATGCTAAGGTAAATGACCCTTAAAAGGGCCTTCTCATTTAATTTTTCCAAGTACTCCAATGTTTGTTTGAAAAGAAAAATATGGAACGGAAACCGATAAATAAAAGATTTATGCATAACATTAAAAAATGGTGAGTTTAATCTCCGCCGAAGCAATAGTCCATATCCCAGGTGTACCACATAATGTACGTCTCGCTTTCTTATATTACCATCACCTTTTTCCGTTTTAGTTTAAATACATAACAAAGCATAAGATGCATGAGAAATTTTAATTGTATGCGCTCGACATCGGGCTTTTCCGCGACTTGAATTCTTAAAGCCTTCTGCTGCAGGAATTTGTTTCAGATTTCAGTGGACGGTGCGTGATGAATACAATGGCAAATCCGGAAAGGGAGCTTTTTTAAATACTTACCCAACGTGGTGGTACTAATTATTGCTTTTTGCAAGTTAAATTGAAAGGAAACGGACGGAGGTTTGAAAAAAAAAATTGGTTAATACACAATACTTAAGTCTAATATTTGCATCTATGTGCAAACGAAAGTACTCAATGAAAACTCAAGACATACAAGAACGGAACTAGAACCAGCCCTCTAAGAGCTTATAGGAAAAGAAAAATGCTCTCTTGATGAAGTTGCATTTGATGTTGAGGAATGATGCGGAGAATATGGAGATTAAATAATAACAAAGGGTTGGAATAAGTTTAAAAAAATGAACTAAATGCATAGCAAACCATATTGAATCAGAAGAGCGTGAAATAATAAGGTCAGGATTTTTTCCCCAGGAAAGGGAAGATCATCGACAGACTACCAGATGAATGTGAAATTCACCTAGAAAACGACCAAACTCTAGCACAAAGAAAAGAAAGAAAATAATACAGAGATCCTACAAGAGAACTGAGAGTAAAAGCAAACTCACTCCAGCTAGCAAAATGGACTTGCTCAAAAGTAATCCGGATGAAAACTGACATAGACATAGGGCAGGAGGTTGTTCAAAGAAGTAGGAAAAAGTAAAACTGCAGAATCTTTTTGAATAATACCTGCACTTATTTCTAAGTTAGTTATCAAAAAATGGTTCGATTCTGTTCGCTTGCTCTTTTCTCGTCCGCCACATCACTCCACATTGTATGATCTTCCGGGACTGTTCTAAGCGGTAGAATATGCAAAGTTCAAGTTAATAACTCAAAAACTGCAGACCCGTTAGTCTTACCAGTGTAATCTGTAGTTCACTAATCACTGTGCAATTGTCAACCTAGGAACCTAGCTTTAATCCTCAGAAGTCTACAACAACCAAATCCGAGACCAAATCACTATAAGTACCTACTGCCCACATGGTTAGATGACATATCAAAATGAACAATTTTCAAGGAAACTCATTCATATGTATATCTAAGTACAGAAACAGGTAAATTAAAAATAGGACTGCTGCATTCTTACTTACTAACATACATTATCTATCCCAAGCCCTTGCATTCCACGGAATAAAAATTCAAAAACCCGAATAGGCATTAAATTGCTTGTTGAATTGCATTATTTCCAACCCGCTCGGTACTTAAAGTCATCCGAGCTTGTGCATCATACAAAAAGTAATAAAGACAAAATTGGTGTGAAAACGACTGGATTGTTATCGACCCGCGCAACAAAGAGGAAAAACCATTAATGTTCCACATTTATGACAAAAAGTGCTGCGGCGCGGATTGATTCGGTATGGGCATGGGGTACGGTATGGCTGAGTTGTGCTCGGTACCATGGGAGAAGTACATAGTAGAAATTTGATGCTGCGATGGCTTAGACCGACAAAAACCGGCGGTTCACGTTTACCAAAGTTATGAAAGATAATTACCAATTATTTTTGAAGTAATTAGAAATGGTGCCACCCACGAATCAGGATTGCGAGTACTTATTGGTATTCCGTTTATTCTTAATACAGAAGTTACATTGAAATTATAAAATCTCTGATTATTCATTACAGTAAGCCCGCATAATATATCAATAAAAAAAAAACTCCCATAAGTAATTTTAATCCAATATAAACGCCCCCTTTCGAGAGGAGTTTTGACGCACATGTTCGAGTACACGACCAAAAAAACGGTGTAAAAGGGTTAGTTAATCACTCTAATATGGACTGTATCATATCGCCCCATTATATTTTTAATCAGAAAGGGATGAGATAGCGCAGTCACATGATCAAGTGCGCTATTGTTGGTGATCACTTGCCCATGGAACCACATTGGTTTGAATTTAGGGGGTTAATAAAAAATAGAGTCACATTAGATGGTATAGGAGGCCTGCTACGAATTGAACAGACCGGAGTACAATTTTAAGTAGGCAATTCACTTTTTCAAATTTTATAGAAAATCAAACAGATTCAGAACAAGAAGTCAGTCATACAAATAAAATAAACACAAACTGATACAAAGAATTAACGAAAAAATTGAATCAATAGTTGTAGTGATATGAATAATTTAATGAACAAAGAAATAATACGAAGGACAGATGGTATTACAAAATATAAATGATAAAAATCAAAATAGAAAATGCGAAGGAAACTAACAAAACAAACTTCCAGCTCCTAGTAAATGGAAAACTGTCTGCTGAATATCTCCACTATCTTGAAGAGCACAGGTCAATGATTTAGACAGCTTCCAAAAATGAACGAACTTTATCACGGGGACAATAAAGAAATTCACAACGTCATAGACCAAAAGAGGAAAGTCTTTTACCGTAAACGACCACAAGGCGGCGTTGCGATGATCAGTAAGTATTGATGTTTCTGGGTGTGTGGTCTATTCAGAGTGTCAGTGACAGATTGTCACAGGTGATCATCAGTCTTTTCGTGTAGTTTGAGAATCAGTCTGAGTATCAGTAAACTTACCAATCCCAGACAGAGACAGAGAGACTCGATAAGTGTTTCAGAGAAACAGTTATCAGTAGCTAGGATCGGGGTGGCTATAGGGGAGGAATGAGGCCAAGGGCCGGATTCTCGTCTCAGAGAGTAGAGCTCCCCGATAGAGCGAATATTTTGTCCTTGTCAACGTAATCGAAAATTAAACGAGAATGATAAAGACGAAAAATTTGTTCTCTCGGGGAGCTCTACTCCCTGGGACGAGAATCCGGCCCCAGGGCTGAAAGCAGGGTTGCCACATTTCAATTTTGAAACATCGGGACGGAAAAGAAGGTGGTCTAAAAAAAAACAATATGCCCCCCCCCCCGTGGTTTGCATAAGTAAAACATTGCATCTTTGATATTCATTCATTCTTATTCATATTTGTCATAAGCAATCAACGTCATAAGATTCAAAATTTTTCAATATGTCCTCGCCCTTGGAACTTTTCAAATACCTACGTTGTCAAATCAGAAACGACGACCCCCGCTATCATTAGTAGAAAGAGAAGAGAGAAGTTGTATAATATTATGGTCTAGAAAGAAAAAAGAACATCGTTTTATAGTCAGCACTTGTCGTTGTCGACCGAACTGAATGTTTGAAAGTAGGCAATCCACAATTTCTCTAGCCGTTGGGAATATATTAAGGAAAATCGGAAATCGGGATATATTCTCGTACATAATTAAAAATCGGGACTCTCCTGCCTAAATCGGGACGTCTGGCAATCCTGGCTGAAACTCTGTAACAATCAGTAACAGATAGAGATCGTTATCCATATCGCTATGACACTTGCTGTCGTTTTCTCTTTTGTCGATATCAATAGAAAAGGGACGTCAATAGAGATAGAGAAAAGATCTCTATTCGTTACAGAGTTCTAGGGCAGGGCCCCATCTCAGTCATGGTTACCACAACAGGGGAACCAGGATCACATCTCAGTCATGGTTACCACAACAGGGGAACCAGGATCACATCTCAGTCATGGTTACCACAACAGGGGAACCAGGGCCCCATCTCAGTCATAGTTACCACATCAGGAAAACTAGGGCCCCATATAAGTCATGGTTACCAAATCAGGGTCCCATCACAGTCATAAATGAAGTGTCTTTCGCGAAACCTTCGATATCCGGAAAATGGCTCTATTGAAAAACTAAAATCTTGTTTAAAAATTCGAGACGAATAGAAGCAAATTGTCTAGACAATTCTAGAAGCGATGACGCGATATAAAACGGAGTCGGCCGCCGAGGAAAGGTCACTGATTAATTCAACGTTAGTTTATCCAGAATTGGTTAGTTCATAACGAATAAGTTAATAATTGGATAATTAGAGGAACGCGAGTCGATGTAGAGAGTTATTGGACGTGCAATAGGGACAAGCAGTATTCAAATTAGCCTCATTTTGACATCTACGCATGCGCATTTGCGTCTAAAAATAAGGTTACTGCTTGTCTTTATTTGTGTATGGTTAGTACGAGGCAGTAAGCTCCCCTCATTTCAATATTTCTGACATTTTTGACGACTTTGACGTTTCGCTTTTCGACGATGACGTAATTTTACTTATTGAATTTGTTTTTTACAATAGTTTTACATTTTACTGTAGGTAACATCAAAAAATGAGTAAGTATCAGCAGAAAATCACAAACAAAAATAAATCTTTTTTGAGATTAAAATTTATAAACATAGCTATTAGCTGTCAAAATTATGAATACAACAAAATAGGGTATTACTCAAACACCTACTACAGTCTTCCAATAACTGTTATTTTCTTGGAGAAATAGTGCTGATGTACTTATAAAATAACGTAGATCCTTAATACTGCAAGGCAGTATTCAATAGTTCCAATAACTGTCTAGCTTTGTTTTAGTTCGAAATCTAGAACGGTTCTGGAAATGCGCAGAACAGCTTCCGCACAGAAAATAATGGAGGACTATTCTCTGATACTAATCCTAAACCGATTTGAAATCAAAAAAACCAAAACAAGCCGGATATTTCAAAATGTCAGAACAGTTCCTCCTTCAGAGCAAGAATTGAGAGAATCATTTTAGAACAATCCCAGAATTGTTCTTATCTTTGTTTTGGCACAGTTCGTGCTCTGAAGGAGGATTTGTTTTGGAATTTTGTAATTGGTGGCTTGTTTTGGTTTTTTTGGTTCCGGATCGGTTCAGAATTAGTGTTGGAACAGTCCCCCAATATTTTTTGTGCGCAAGCAGTTCTGCGCAATCTCAGAACCGTTCCCAATTTTGAACCAAAACAGAGCTCTTATATAGTTCTAAATAAACCAAAATGCTGTCGACACAAGCATTGTTTTGGTTCGAAATTTGGAACGGTTCTGGGATTGCGCAGACTGCTTGCACACAAAAAATAATAGAGGACTGTTCTAATACTAGTTCTGAACCAAAAAACTCAAAACACGCCGCAAATCACAAAATTCTAAAACAGTTCCTCCTTCAGAGCAAGTACTGAGAGAACTAGAACAGTCCCAGGACTGTTCTTAAATAGTTCTAGATAAACCAAAACAGTAGCTTTGTTTTGGTTTCACTCAGAACTAGTTCGGAATCATTCTGCACATGCGCATATTATAAAACGCGTTTTCGTTTTTTCAGAATCGTAATCGAACTGTGTTGACAGTCTTTGGTTTATCTAGAACTATTTAAGAACAATTCTGGGATTGTTCTAGAACGGTTCTCTCAGTTCTTGCTCTGAAGGAGGAACTGTTTAGAATTTTGTGATTTGCGTCGTGTTTTGATTTTTTTGGTTCCGAATCAGTTCAGAACTAGTATGAGACAGTCCTCTATTATTTTTTGTGCGCAAGCAGTTCTGCGCAATCCCAGAACCGGTCCGAATTTCGAACCAAAACAAAGCTACTGTCAACACAGTTCGATTACGATTCTAAAAAAACGAAAACTCGTTTTATAATATGCGCATGTGCAGAATGATTCCGAACTAGTTCTGAGTGAAACCAAAACAAAGCTACAGTTCGATTGCGATTCTGGAAAAAAGAAAACGCGTTTTATGAAATGCGCATGCGCAGAATGATTCCGAACCAGTTCTAAGTGAAACCAAAACAAAAATAAGTAAGACAGTGAACCGTGATTTAGTTTTGTGCATAGTTGAGCTTGATCGTAGTCAAACGACGTGTTGTAACATCCAGTTTCATCTTGATTTTTGGGTTGAATAAAGATTAGAAAACGAAGTCAATTCTATTAAAATATTAGCAGCCTCTAACCATATCAGAGCCTTCTTCAGGGCAGCAAAAGCAACTTATGGATTCTCTACAAAAGATCCAAATCCTCTAGGATCTAGGGAAGCAGAGACATAGAAAATACAAGAAACGAATTATGATTTTTTTAGGTTTAGTTGAAAAAGGTTGATGTCCGTATTCTGGCTGACGAAGTAGGTATATACAAATATTATCAAAGAAATGCTTGGCCAGCTGCTACTCAATTGCAAATTTCGAATAAAAATACTACCTCAACTAATGAAGGAATTAACACGATATGCTAAATGCTGCAAATTCAATTTTTTCCAAAGTTATTTCCAAAAAGAAATTTCCAAATAACAATTTCACTAAGAGTTACGGTCCGTTTTAACGATCGTAGGCTTTCGTGTTTACCCTCGTGGCATACTCCACTTTTTTACTATTATTTTGATGAATGACAAGAGGGTGCTTCGAAAAGTAGGAAGGATTTTTTATGTTTTTTCAAACTGGCCCCAAAATAATAATATGGGGTCCTCGAGACGGCAAGTGCACCGTTGAATAGCTTACATCTGTTGTCCCCGGACTATTTTCAGTTTCAGATTCTTTTGTGTTGTTTTTGCGAATAATAAAGACATTATTCACGGTAAATAACTTTTGGAGTTTTTTTTGCCTACACCTACCCTAGGGAGTTATTTTGAATATTAAAAAAAAAACAACAACATTGTTTCCTTCCTCTCGACACCCAATGCTCATGCATATTCATGTGCGTAAGACCAATTATTTAAACAGACCGCTGCCACAATTTCAAGAGAAACAGCCTCACTTGAAGCGGTTAGGATGAAAAAAGACACAAAGCAAATATGTGGATTTTAAGAGGATTAAAAGCACCGTGAGATAAACGAACAGGTACTTCAATTGGGCTTATGGGTGGCTTTCAATAGAAGCTGGAAGGTTGTTAAAAAGTTCAAGCATCTGAAAAAATCACTATCGACTTACCTTGATCACAAAGAATACCACCCCAGTTGGTGTCGCATATACACTGCCAGGAAGAACCATTGCAGTACCCGTGTTTACATCCTGGATATGGTTCGCATAGGTCGCAAAAGTCTCCACGCCATCCTGGTCGACAACTAAAAGAAAAATCATATTATTCAATATGTTCATTTATCTTTGTTTTCCTTATTAGATTATTTCTAACATTATTTGGGAATATTAGGAAGAAAGTGCGATACACTTGATTATTTGGTATATAGAATTTGGTACATATATGGAAATTTCAATTTGTATTCCATAAAACAATAATAACAATAATAACAATTATTATTTTTTGTTTGCCTACCATCTCAAAACTAATCTAGTATGATGTACCGATAAATCACCCTATTGGCAGCCAGAAAAATTCGTATTGTAATTAATTAAAGTCACTATATCAGGCCGTATCCCAACATACTTTCTTTCCTAATTGAAAAAATAATCAATCAAACGCAATTACTAACAACAAATCGTGCCGAAGACATTTGGCCGTTACTCGCCATAAGATCGGTTTGTACTACAACAGGCAGCATTTCTTGGACAATCGGAATCGATGCTGCCAGTTTTAATTGTGAGAAAATAACACGAAGGAATGAGTTGACTTTAACTGGTCATAGTGAATTAAACGAGTAATTTTCTTGTTATATCCGTAAAAAGACAAGGAACTAATTATTATTGTGAGTATTGTCATATTTTATGTTCAAGAATTATCTAAAAGGCAAAGGCAGGTATTTTAAATGACTGATAGATGAAGAAGTTGAAGTAAATAACGCAGAAAATCCAAATCACCATGTAATTATTACTTCACAAATGTAATTGCATCAGTTTTATTTAAATACGCTATCGTTAATATACAAATCGGCCATAAACCAGAGCTAATTTGATTAAGCTCTTAAAAGAAATTTTTTATCCTGAGTTTTTTGCAGCATTAATTTAATTAAATACGCTTCTTTGGTCTTGGCGCCTCGAGCGGCCTTTAATTAATAAAGATTAATTGCTGCAGTATATTCGCTTCTAATGCGTTTTCTGATCTTTGGTCGTCAATTTTTTATTCAGTAAAATTAGTTTTAACACTACAGCTCATGACAATAGACGATTAAATATATTTTTTGCAGAAAGAGCACCAAAATCTTCACACTTCACACCAGACGATATAAACTGTAACTAACCCATTAGCGACTCGTGCCTGAGAGATAAATAAAAAGAGGTTCAAGGAACGAGACTAGTTCAGAATAACTAATTAGAGAAGATTCTCGAAAATCATCACCAGATGAGCAACGAGCCCTGAGTAGTAGGGTGAATAGGGTGAAGTGAGACAATTTTTAGAATCGTTAACAGAAGGTTCAGAATAAGATACTTATCCTGAGGAACTTATTAAAGAGGAAGCGCGTCAAAAATCATTACTAGAAGCTTCATAAAGCAACTAGTTCATTAGGTATTGTTACATATGCAGATAAAGTGTCTTCCGGACTTAATTAAAATTCATTTAAAACAATTACACAGAATCTCAATTAAAACTAGCACTACTAAGGGCCGGTTTATCAATCAAGGGATAACTCGCAGAGTTTCCTGACCCTGAGTCAACTCTAACTTTGGGCTAACTAGCTAGTTAAGTCGAAAGGTGTTTATCCAAGCTTTTTTAACCCAGGGCTGGTAAACTCTCGGGTTCTTCGAAGGTTGGTACTACTTATGCAACGTTGCCAGCTCACTTTTATTTATTTTTTCACATTTTCTGCTCATAACCTTACTTAATCATGTTATTTTTTTTTTTTTCGTTTCCTTAGGGCATTTATACCAAAGTAGCATGCGACGTGCTACAGTGCGACTTGCTGCTAGAAAGCACGTTGTAACTTGAGTTTTCCATGTTTACATTTATACCAAAGGCCATTTGAAGATGCACATATTTACAGATTCGGATATATATCCTTTTGAATGTAACATTTGCAAAGCGAAATTTAAACGAAAAGGTGTTTTGAAGAGGCACATGCTAACACACTCAGATATTTATCCTTTTGAATGTGACACTTGCAAAGTGAAATTTAAACAGAAAGGCAATTGGAAAATGCACATGTTAATACATTCGGATATTCATCCTTTTGAATGTGACACTTGCGAAGCAAAATTTAAAACAAAAGGCGTTTTGAAGAAGCACATGTTAACACACTCGGATATTTATCCTTTTGAATGTGACACTTGCAAAGCAAAATTTAAAACAAAAAGCGTTTTGAAGATGCATATGGTGACACACTCGGATATTTATTCTTTTGAATGTGATACTTGCAAAGTAAAATATAACCGAAAAAGCGATTTGAAGAGGCACACTTGGATATTTAATGTTTTGAACGTAACACTTACAAAGCAAAATTCAAATGAAGAAGACCATCACATATTAACACATTCGGATAATCATCCTTTTGAATTTGACACTTGCAAAGCAAAATTCAAACGAAAAGCGATTTGAAAAGGCATAATATATCATATCATGCGTGCGACCGTGCAACTTGCTGCTAGAAAGCAGGGAGCACGTTGCAACTTGAGTTTTCCATGTTTACATTCATACCAAAGTCACAGTGCTACCATATTTATCGATACACCTCTACGCAACAAGTCAAAAATAAACAACGTTTGTGCGTCTTGCAAGTACCTACGTCGCAAACTATTAAAATATATCTACATGTTCCAATCACTCCGGTGTGAAACCAGGCATATATTTCTAGGTCAAGTTTCGAAAATAATAGGTCTGTTTCTGCAGAAATCACAAACCAGTCAGAGTGAATTTCACTGGTAATTTGCTCTGACTGGTTTGTGTTTTCTGCAGAAACAGACGTATTAGTATGCTTCCTGCTTTCTACCAGCAAGTCGTAGATAGCTTGCTACTTATTTGATGTGAATACCCACTAGCGGAAAGCGAAAAGTTTGGTTTTGTGTATTTTGTGTAGAAACAAATATTATACTCGAATTCTCAACAAACATAGGTTTGTTGGGAATTCAAGTCTATGCTCGATTTTTTCTAGAATAAATAAAATTGTTTCTTTCCGTAAGCGAAAACGTGCGAAGAAATTGACGTCGTCAAAATCCTTAAAGGGATTTGACCGATACCTTAGGTGCCTGTGGTAGAGGCGCCGCTTATGCATGTTCCAGAAATTCTAGAACATCTTGACCATCATCACTGAAATCCAGGTCCTCCATCTCGTTACAATATCAAAATTCAAGCCAAAACCAGCATTTAAAAAAAAAATCAGTTAAAAAATAAGATAAAATGTTGAGGTGAACCCCGAGTCAAATACGCTAACTTGCCGCGAGAGTGCGGGTTAACTTTTTCCTGGAATAACTTTCGAGTTAGTAGTTGACCCTGGATGAATAAACACTCATCACAACTTTGACCCAAGGTTATCCGTAACTCACGGGGTAACCCTCTATTGATAAACCCCCTTAAACACTCAAACTGCTCAGTGGGTCGATTCCCAAACAGGGACCGTTATGTCCCTGAATTCACGTTGGTCATTACCTGAAAAAAACTTTCTAACAATTTTCATTGCCAACGAAAGCTCAGACCAATCAGTGTAGTTCAATGCCGGTAGGGGTATTTGCCCTCGGAGTAGTTGTTTCTGACTGGTCAACGAAGTTCAGAACTATTTATACCCAGGTTTACTCAGATGATGTAGTGACCGTAGTCATAGGGTAAAATTTACAAACTTCTTCTGCGAAAATGCAAAGCGCGCTTAAAATCATGAAAGGCTGGATTAAAGGGGCAAACCTGAGTGTCAAACCTGAGAAAACAGCTATAATCCCTTTCACGAAAAGAAGGAAACTGGAGGATCTAGTGCCCCACTTTCTTCGCAAAGCAAATAAAATTCGTCCGGGAAGTCAAATACCTACGAATTATCCTGGACCACCAACAAAAGTAAAATGGCGCTTATGGCTACCAAAAGAGAAGTGAGAAAAACATGGGGATTTCTACCCCACATAGTACATTGGATCTATACAGCAGTGGTAAGACCCAGAATAACCTACGGATCAATAGTCTGGTGGCCAAAAGTTGAACAGAGCAAAGCAACAATGGAGCTATCCAAACTTCAAAGATTGGCTTGTCTCTGCATAATGAGAAGCACTCCAACTGCTGCTATGGAAAACATACTAAACCTCCCGCTACTTGATATCATTATCAAGGCTGAGGGAAGAATCGGGGCTTACAGACAGAACTGAAAGCAGAAAAGAACATTCGGACATACCAGGATATCAAACATTGTTACAAACTCACTATTTGCGATGAAAAGTGACATCATGACCCCGAGAATTAATACTCACAAACCGTTTCAAAGCCAGATTAACTGGGAAAAGAAAACAGAAAACTCACTTGTCCATAATGGAAAGTTAGTATAGTACACTGATGACTCCAAAACCGACAGTGGAACTGGTGCCGGAGTATATGGCCTATCCCTAAGATCAAAATGGTATTCTCCACTGGGAAAGTACATCACCGTATTCCAAGCCGAAATATATACAATAGAGATATGCCTGCGGGAAAATCTGAGAAAGGAATCTGTGCATAAGGATATCACGATCTTATGCCAACCGATAAACTCTAAATTAGTGTGGGACTGCCTGCAAGTTCTTTTAACCCTGGCCAGCCATAACAAGTAACTCTCGCATGGTTATCGGGGCACACGGGTGTTGCTGGCAATGAAAACGCGGACTTCTTAGCCATGCAAGAATCAGAAAGGCAGTTTATGGGCCCTGAACCCGTATTCGGAATATCAAAAACCTCAATAGGTGGCTGCTTGAACAAGTGGATCCGAGAGGAACACAAAAATCACGTATCAAATACCGAGGCAGCACCACAGTAAGGCCATGGTGAACTATCCTACGACAAGACTAGCCTCTGAGATCCCAAAGTTCACGAGAAATTAGATCAGAATTGTGACGTGACTCTTAACCGGTCTCTGTACTCTGAGGAAACACCGACAAAAGATAGGAATCTACCAAGATGAACCGATTTGTAGATTATAACAAAAAAATCCATCTTTCCAATGAAACATTCTCCAAGTCCATCAAACCTAAACAATATTCAAGCAACTTCTCGCTAATCAATTACCATTAAATCATTAACACAATGTTGCTGGTATCTATTATTACCACATTTGATCATTGTTTATGTCACCAAAATAGACCCGAAGTTTCCTATTTATTCAAATCCTAATGACCAAGAAACCTTTGAAGAAGTTATTTAATGACGATTTGTATTCTTATAAAATCAATAATGAATATAATATTAGTGAGCTTATGGGTTTTTGAGAATTTGAGCTTTCAGATGGATATAGGTCTCAATCACGAACCTAAAAATATTTTCCAAATGATCATCAGGTGGCACTCTATTAACTAACGGAATGCGCACAATAACGACATAATTGGCTCCGAAAGTAATTTGCTGTACATCCGCGCAATTGCCTATAGTTTCAACCTCAACTAAACGGTTTTGCCGTATGTTACGAGATTAAATTATATCAATTGTCGGATTCAAACATAAAGAAGACACGTCAATTATTGGAAGAGCTAAATCAGATTTAGATTAGGCCTCGTTCGCCAATTGCGGAATATATACGTGAGAATCTCGACTGTTTTTAATCTTTGCGGAAATGTTTTGCTTTCCTTTATGGCCTTTTTAAAATCGATTTATTGCGCATATTGATGCCAGAAAAAAAAACTGGACTAGGAAATGAAGCGTTTTTTTTTTTAATGGTTACTTACTTGCATTCTCCGGGAAAATCACATTTTCCATGAAGCGGATGACATCCAGCTTTACATACAGCTTAAAAAAACAAAATGAATTAGTCAAACTATTGCTATGTAAAGTCACAAATTCTTACCTATATCACAAATATTATTTCCTCTCCAACCTTCTATACACTCTTTATCACCATTAGAATCACAGATAAAATGGCCGAACTTGTCGTCTCTGGGCCTACAGAATTTTGTACAAGTAGAATTGTAGTAGTGAATATCACATTTTACTCGCACCCTGTACGTTAGGTGCGCATGAGGACCCCTATGGTTCAACGTGTGCCACTCGGGACTGGGGTCAATTATTCCCGAGTAGGTTGCCTCTTCAATAATGTCGTTAGAAGCTGAAAATGAATAAATAAAAATATAGTGATGACAAGATTTATATGATTAGTTCTTCCTAACTTTTTAACAAGAAATATTCAAACAAATAAGAATGGAATGACAATGACAAATACAATATGATAATAATAATATTGTAACAAAAACTATATACAGAAGATATCAAAAGTACCACATTCTCCCCAAGTTTATTTTTCAGCATAATCGTCAAGATATTTGAGAAATTGTCCAGTTCTTGATCCACGACGGATCTGGTTTTCTAGTTGTGGCTCACTGTGGATAGATTGAGACTGGTTTATTATCTCACTAACATTTTCTTGTTCTATGTCTCGCATTTGTTCTGTGAGAATAGGTTCCTCTAAAAAATCTACACTTTCTTCTGATTGAGAAGGCATATTTATAACATGGTTATCAGCAATATTTTCCGATTGCAGTAGACTTTCATCACCACATGGAGCTGAATGTTTAAGCGAAACCGTTGCTTCTCGTCCATTTGAAAGTCGAACCAACGCATATTGAGGGTTAGCTTCAATGAGATCTACTTCTTCAATGAGAGGATCGTACTTTGATTGTCTGACATGCTTTTTCATATAATTTTTTTCAGAAGTTAGCCATGAAGGTATTGCTGTACCATTCCCTAACCCACTGACCCAGTGGACCATTCTAGTGATTCCAGAATAACACAAAGCTTGATGTAAATCGAATAAAGTTTTCTGACTATTTGAACCACATATTCGAGAAAATGCATCAGCTACTACGTTTCCTCTTCCTGATCTATATAATATATTATAGCTGTAACATGATAGCTCAAGTCGCCATCTTAAAATCTTCTCATTTCTTATTCTGCTACTGTGTTTGGTATCAAACATAAAAGATACAGATTTTTGATTAGTGATCAGCTGAAAATGACTACCAATCAGAAAATATCTCCATTTTTAATCGCTTCGACTATGGAATAAGCTTCTTTTTCAACTGATGCATGATTTTCTTTACACTTACATAGTTTTCTCGAGCAAAATGTAACTGGCCTTCTTGCTTGACTCAAAATGGCAGCAATGGAATGCTCTGAAGTAACAGCTGATTTTGCAATATCCAATTTAAGTTTCTCGAAATTGTTTACACAGATTTCAGGCAACGGAAAAGATTTACAAGAAACAAGTCAATGAATTATCTCCGAAAAGTCAAGGTATCCACTTTGAGTAATGGGCGAACATCCCAAGAGCTCTTTTCAGAGTGAGAGTCTTCAGGTACAGGTAGTTTTCGTAGAGGTTCAAGTCTAACTAGATCAGGTTTCAAGGCATTGTTCTCGATCAGATATCCAAGAAGTTTGATTGATTTTAGGGAGTAAGAACTTTTCTTTTCGTTTATGGTAAAATTGTATTTTCTTACAACGAGTAAAAATTCTTTTAAATTTTTATCATGGTCTACTTGATTTCTACCGCATATATCGTAGTATCATCTAAATATGCATAGACACCTTCAGAATTTTTTGATTTTATTATGTAGTCTATTACCCGCTGAAAACACGCAACTCCGTTTGTCATACCAAAAGGTATTCTTCGGAACTGATATAATTTACCATCTGCCTCAAAAGCAGTATACTGCTTTTTATCGTCACGTATGGGAACTTGGTGATACGCACTTTGTAAATCTATAGTATTGAAAATCTTGAATTTTGCCACAGCACGAACAATATCTTCAATATTGGGAAATATGTCAACTTGTTAATGGTTTGAGAGTAATCGATCACTATCCTTTTCTTGTGTGATTCATTTTTCGTTACCATCACCTATGTCTTTCAGTACTTCCACACAAATAACATTTGTACACTTTCGTAGCAGCGGAAATGAGGTCTTCTTCATGTGTTTCTCTACTTTCAGATTGAATTCAGTTAATCACATCTTGAGAGATGCTATATGCTTCTGAATGTTTTTGTGCCGTTTCAAGATATAGAGCTTAATTCTTGGCTTCATCAAGTTTCAAACTAGTATTCTCCAACAATCGTTGTCGAATTTGGAAAAAGCTTAAGCCACTAATGAAAGAATCTCTACTATAGTAGTTTTGAATTTCTGCATGGCTGACAGCTTTGAAGTTACAGTCTTTACTTAGATGTTTTAGTGCTTGTGAGTACTGATCAACAGTCTCTCTAGGTTGCTGCTTCGTAGAGGCAAATATTTCATTTTTAGGTTTAATGAAAATTGAATCCAAAATCTTAATAGCTTCTGAGTAAGAAGAACAGCAGGATATGTGCTCATAATTGTTGTGGCTTACATAATTCACCAAGAGTTCCAGTTTTCCATCATTCTCTAACTCATCAACGAATGATATGAAATTGCTGAAAGTTGCTTTCCAGTGCAGTTCTTGTGCAGCTTTTGGAGAGTTTTGATCAGCGTCGAATCGTTCAGGCCTTTGGAGTTTATCCATCTTGTTTCAATATGATAATAATTAATACTGGTAACAAAAACTATATACAGAAAATATCAAAAGTACCACAGTACCGTATCTTATTGGCTCGAAATGGATAAAACATACCAGACTAGAAAAAGGTATAATTAAACAAATGACCAAACCCCCTATATTATATTCTAGCAAACAACAAATGCAAAACATTTTATGCAAATTAATCTCTGGCTGGGTGTTCTACTGGGCAAATACATATTAATTGAATCAATTATCAAGGTTTCGAATAAACATTAATCATTATTAACAATATCGAATACGTAATTAGAATAGACAATTTGACATTATTGGACGTATTAATAAATCATCCGGCTTGCGAAAGTGCAAAAAGCCTGTCGTACTTTTGATTGTTATGCAAAAGTAGAAATACGTATGTGGACATTCTTAGATCATTTTTTATTCAAAACCAAGAAATAGCAAATATTACGAAATTTTGTTGCAGTGTCTATAGATTAGAAAATTCAACCTCCATGTTTTCGTTATGATTTCTATATTAAATTTCCCTATATCTTGCTTTGGAAATATTTTCATTTTATGTTTGAGGGTCAATTTCTTTTATTTTTCTTCGTCTGCCCATTGGGTCCTTCATACTCTGACAAATCTTTTTTATGTCTACTATATTTTGAGCATAGGCTTTTCAAGGTGGACTATATTGTTTGTGTAATTTGGATGTTCAAGCTTTCAATGTCTTAATTTTTCTCTATATTTGGCTCTATATGGGTTATCTAGCTAAAACAAATCATCATTCGAGATCAAAAAGAAAGAATGACGGTAATATCAAGATCTGTAAATGATCGTTTTCCAATCAACGCCAAGCAGAACTAGACACAAGACAAGGCTACAAGTTCTTCCCCTACACGCCCAATGGCTTCCAGTCATGGAAAGTCGGGAGCTGACGAGAAGATGAACCCGTTTGCTCCCTGCTCTACTACTCTGTTTGAGTCCATAAAAAGCCTTTTCCAATTTGCAAACCTTGTTTTCAAAACCTGTAATCTCAAAGCCCTCAGGCGATTTCATGAACACATTTTCTTCAAGCCATTCAAAAAAGCTGTTTTGACATCTAAGTGAAAAACATTCAAATTTAATTTCACTGATAATCCAAAAAGCATTCCAATTGTACTGTGTCTTACCACGGGTGAAAAAGTCTCGTCATAATCCAGTCCTTGTTTTTGTGTATATCCCTTCGCTACTAACCTTGCATGGTAAACATAATCACTTTCCGAATCACCACACTTGATTTTGAATACCCACTTGCATTCAACAATGGTTCCACGGCTGGGTATGCCCACTAAGTCCCAAGTGTCATTTTCCTCAAATTAATGGATTTCCTCCATCATGGCTTTTCTCCATTTTTCTTTGTCAGGTCTTGATAAAGCTTCCTTAACACTCAATGGAACATCTTCTAGGTCAATCTCATTCTTGTACATATAGGTTACATAGTCTCCTAGCTGCTTGTTTGGTACTCTGACTCTTTCTGATCTTCTTGGTATCACAGGTTCTTGATTTTCTGACTTTAGGCTCACAAAACTCTTTTCAGTTGTTTCATTTTCCCCCACTGAATCCTTGTCTTCTTGGTTCTCTGTGTTTAAGCTGTCAACATCACTAATTATTATTCCTGCGTTTTCTTTTTCATGAATAGTGACATTCCGGCTGAAATAACTTTTTTATCAATAGGATCAAACAACCTATATCCTTTAACATTATCCCCAAAACTAACCAATATCATTTTTCTTGATTTCTTGTCCCATTTATGTCGTTTGACTTTTGGTATATGAACCATAGTCTCGCTACCAAAAATTCTAATATGGCTGATATCTAGTTTTTTCTTATACCAAAGCTCATATGGTATTTTATACTGCAGACCTCTAGCAATACAACTGTTTCTCAATATATATAGCTGTATTAACTGCCTCAGCCCAAAAAATCTTCGATAAATCAGCTTCGAACAACAAGCATCTGGCTTTCTCAATGACAGTTCTATTTAAACGTTCACACATTCCATTTTGTTGGGGTGTATGGGGGTTTGTCTTTTGGTGTATAATCCCCTCTTTCTTGAGAAACTGCTCAAAATCACTCTTACAAAATTCTCCTAAATTATCTGACCGTCATCTTTCGTTTTCAAAAAATTAACATGTGCATATCTGCTGAAGTCCTGAAGTCCTCAAAAAGTAGGAAATATTTGGAACCTCCTATAGAAACTTCTTCCATGAGCCCGCACAGATCAGTATGCACCACCTCCCATGGTAATTCAGCTCGTTGACCTTCATGTCTAAAAGGGAACTTTGATTGTTTTCCTTCACAACAAGTTATACAAAGTTTATTTTCACAAACATTGCCTTTCATGTTGTATAAACCTTCTACTGAATCGTGGTTTTTCCTAGCTATCAAATCTTGAAAAAAGTGTGCTTATCTGCGATGCCATACTTCTTTTGAAACTGTCAGATTTAAAACTGCATCAGCTGATTTCTCACACACCTCACTTTCATGTGATAAGCACCTTTTCAGCTTATGAACATTTTCAGTAAACTGAGCAACAGCAATAATATTTCCATGACTGTTAATGACCTTGAAATTTGTCACTTAAATTGACTTTGTTTCCATTTTTGATGATTTGGCCAATGGATAACAAATAAGTTGTCACTCCTGGAACATATAGAGCATTTCTAATCTCTATATTATGCTCCTGCCCATCTACAATGGTTGTAAGTTGTATGTTTCCTGTACCCATCACTGGTAGTTTGGTTTGATCAGCTATAGTAATTTTCCTTGGTTCAACCACATTTTGAAAATCACTTATCCATTCTTTTTTACATAATGTAATATGATAGCCTGCCCCAGAATCTATGGTACCAATCACTGTTGCTGAATTCTCCGCTCATAAGGACTGCACTAAGAGCACTGATATTTTTGCTTTTGTCGCTCTGGCTTGAATTGTCATCTGAGCTGCCTTTGCTGCCTTCGGACTTTGATATTGGAATAAACAAACTCAATATTTCTGTCACGCACTTCAGAGTCGTGACAATACATTTAAAAAAAATTTTGCAAAACTCACACCTTGTAGTTACCAATTAAAAAGGATGAAACAGAAAAAAAATTAATAAAAAAAAAAACAGTCAATAAAATCATCAAGGTAACTCATCGAAGAATCCCTATTTGACTACATAATTACAGTGTAATTTGACACTTGTCGACAAAATAATAATGTCCATCAGACTCACTTAAATATTCCAAACAAAGACAAACAAAAACAAAACTACTGTATTGACCACTTGGACACCTCTCTTATATACGAGTACTACTTAAATTATGCTGAAAGAAAGGTGCAGAGAATGCGTAGGATGAATTCGGAGAGTCAATATAAGCGTGCACTCGTAAACGATTTTAAAATGGGATAAAATACACTCGAAGTACTTATTAATGAATGTACGAACCGCCTACGCGGTCCTATAGTGATTTGCAAATCTAACACATAACAACGGACCGCTCTGTGTGCACACTACAAAAGCGTTTAGTACTGCTCGAAGGTAATTTTATTTAAATGGTGTCTCTACACATTTTGCGAATTCCGATTGTTGCTTTGTTTGCTCTATTGTTGTTTGTGTTGACTTATCAAAGGCATTTGGTATATCTGTTTTATCTTAGAATTGGAAATAAGGAATACATTTTCTAACGGTGGTCCAGCTGCTTCAAATTAATACACCTTGATTGATATGCAATTTATGAGAAAATCTTGACGTTAAAGTTTACCAAGTGTCATAGGCATTTGATCTTAGTACTAGCCTAAATATGCCTATCCGTAACTCTAAGTTATTCAAATAATGGATTCACAATTTTAGGTATCTTATATTTATTTAGCTGTCATTAGGCCTTATCTTATTACCTGAGGGACTCAACATAAATCAGTGGGAAATAGCTTTACACCCGATTCGTTTATTAATCTATATCTCAAGCATTTTCCAACTCTCAAGAAAATCTTCTTTTTTCCTTTTCTGCACTAGTTTCATTCAAAAGAACGTGCGAAGTTCAAAACATATCCCCATAAATGGAAGAGGTAAGTCTCATTGAATATACCTACGTACGTATATAATTATTATCGATCTGTAACGTTCTACACATCTTAGTCTAAGGCTCACATTTCCTCTCAAGGACTTGCTTGGGTATTCATACCAAATCAGTTGTTCGTCTTTGATATCATCTTGGGTGTCCCTCAATCATAATTTCTCTAATTCTCTGGTTTGTTATCGTTTCCATTTCTGTCCTGCCTACGGCTCTCCTCCAAAAGTCCATTTTAGTTGTTTCCAGCATTTTTACGGTTCTGTCTTTTAGTGGCCAGGCCTCGAAACTAGGTATATGTAACTATGCTAGGTGTTGTATCTTCTGGTTGATATTGAGTAATTGATTAAGTGGGAATGTCTCATTGAAGCTTAATCTTAAATACTACTTCAATTTAGCAGGGATCTTGAAATAACTGTATTCCTCAAGCATCTGGTTGCTAGAGATGGTGTAAAATTACTTTTTTCTGATTCTGCAGTACCTCATATACACATTCAATTCGAACATTCTCATTCTACAAGTTAAACTGTTTTTCACCAAAATGAAATCAATAATGAGCATTATGGCGTTGAAGACGTAATACATTGATTATGAAATACCTACGAAGCATTTAAAGGCAATTTGTTGTATTCACAAAGCTTACTACTGAAATGTTCCACTTGCCAAAAAATCAATCTATTTATAACTTAAACTACATAAAAATCCATAAGTTCTTACCAGGTATTGAGAAGTTATTATGATCCACAGCCTGAAGGATGAGAGTGAAAGATCTCTGAAAAAAAAAATTAAAATTAAATAAAGAAGTGGTGTAATTAGTGTAATTGGAACCAAATCGTTTTTTCATAAATAATATTTTGAATAAGCTATAGGTTCTTTTCTTATCTTTATTCAATAAATAAGCTTTTCGTGTTGGTACAAAAGTTTTCGAAGTTCGGTCATTAGTAATCTTCATGGGAGGTAAGTATATATACAGCTATTTAGTGAATAATATATTCAAATAAAGAAAGATATGTCTCTATAGGAAAGAGAAATTTCCATAAATGGACAAAATTTAAAGGCACAAGTGTTAAAATTAATATCTGACATTATTATTGCTTTATTACCTTTCTGAAAAATACACCTTCTTAGTTTTGATGTAATAGTTAGGACAAAATAAAACAGTATTTCGTGTAGTAACTATTGTCATTGGAGAAGGTATATATACCAGATATCTTATATTTAATTTGAAAAAGTATATTAAATATAAATTGTCTCAAATTTCACACAAAGAAATATTCAATCTTCAGACAAAATCAATCTTAATTTGATATTAAGTTATTGAAATTTTTCTTTCAATTTATTGGCTGAAGATAGGGCAAACATCTAGTTCAAGATTATTTGTATACATACATATACCAATAATTTTTCATATGTACAAATACAAGCCAATTCAACTTATAATATATTTTGTCTAATTCAATCCAAGTTTTTCCAAGCAAAACAAGGTTATATTAAACCTATACCTATCGCAGTTGTGGTTTTATCCTTCCAAAAGCTCCCTATTTAATCCTCTTTTGTGAATCAGAGGACTTAGCTTAGAATGAGACCCTTGTGTTTATTTTCTGCTCAAAAACGATTCCATCAGCTCGAGCAATTTTGATCCAGATCATTATATTTTTATGTAAGTCCTACTAAGCACTTATTTCAAAGTTGTCTTTATCAATATATATGTTTGGTTTTTTACAATTTTTAATTGAAAAATACGTTATTAAATAATTTCCAAAAGAAGAAATTCCAATTAGTCGTTATTGTCACACTTTATGATTCCAAACAGGCCAATCAAAAAATAAACAGTTATCATTATACTCGGCAAGACCGAAATTAAATTACGGATTTTATGCCCTGTGACAGTCACAAGTTTATTATTACGCGTACCCATGGTACTACTTGGAGAAAATGCGCCATTCTTTCGAGATTTCAATGTAATTATCCATGGGAAAAGAACAAGTTTACAACATGCGTTTAAATTCACTTCCACCTGTTCAAAAAAAAACTATATCAAGATTATCTAATGTGCGTAAAAACGCGCGGTTAATACTTTAATGACCAGTTACATTTTACACACATATTTTAATTGAGTCGCAAGTACTATCAATATGGTAATAACTAATTGCTTTAGGCGATTAAGTCTTTACTAGGAGATAATGGAAAATAGTGACACTGTATTATTATTTGAGATTTTATGTAAGAAATGTGCAAATTGTTTTTATAGTAAGACATAAACACATCTTCACGCCCAAATAGCATCTACGTGACAATAAAATCATACTTTCAAAACAATAGTGCAAAGGACGCATAGAGGAGAGAGTTGCTTAAGATACAGTGATGACACTGAGTAGGAAGAAAATAGATTATGAAATAGGTATTGGAATTTCAAGTGGGCAAATAAGTGCTTTTAATATGGTTATTTTCTGATATCAGTAGCGTAGAACCTTTCAATATAATAATTACTCAAACGCACTTGTTATTTTATTATAGTCAGAGATTTTCAACAAACAAATACTAAACAGGTGTTACCCATATAATTGGTTATGTTACAAGTGATAAGAAAGATGTATGGTATGGTATGGCGGCAGTGACAGAGCGCAGATAGTCTTGAACGTGAAAAAATAAAGAAGAAATATGGTAGCAAGGACAGAAAAAGTCAAATAAGCTAAGACACATCGTGCACGAACAACATGAGATTCTGTCATATATTCGGGATGATTCCATCCAAGATATGGAAATTCCAGTAATACAAGGGTCAGAGGAACTTCCAGATATAACCGAAAGGGAAATTGAAACAACCATAAAATGCACGAAGAACAATAGAACTCCTGGAGAAGATGGCATTGTAACTGAAATGATGAAACTGGGAGTTAAATGCATCATAAAAGCCCTAAAACTCTTTATAATGCCTGCCTCTTTGAAAGAAGTACAGGGTAAGCCAAACAAGTTGTTTTCTTATGAGAACACACCTCATTTGAAGAAAAAGGAAATTTTCAACCCCCGTTTTGTGAAAGGATGATACACACCTACAGGATTGCTTATCGATCTCGTTTTTGGTAATCGCCGCCATATTGGTGTGTCACCCTTTTCGACGTCATAACTAAGTCGTCAGCTGTTTAAACAGCCTACCTAAAAGCGAGAAATAACATGCTGCCTACGTCGCAACTGGTGATTTGACGTAAGGGGAAGAGGGGAATTTGCTCCACACGGGCCTTATGAGGATAGGCTATCCTGTGTAGTAGTAGTGTGTATCATCCTTGCGTTGTGTGTATGTGTGTGTTGGAGGTGTCAGTTGCACCGCGACCAAGGTTGATATATTGTACTCCTTCTGCTATTAAGTTCGGGTTTCCTAGTCCTAGGTCCTTTAGGAGTTTCAGGATGTCTAGTAGTTCCAGGGCTGGAATGTCTTCCAACTGTATAAGGGCACTTCCCAGGTTTTTCATCTTTGAGCGATTAACGGCATTGCAGTTCAGTAGAATATGGTGAGGTGTCTCTTCTCCGTCTTCACAGAATCTGCAGGTGCCACCTTCTTCTAACCCCAACTTCTGTAGGTGTTTCTCAAGTTTGCAATGTCCCGAGAGAAACTCGGTTAGAGTCTTAAGACTTTTCTTGCTAAGGTTGACCAGCAGTTCTGATCTTTTTTGGTTGAAGTTGCTCAATAGATCTTTGGCCTGCCGTAGTCCTGGCTGTTCTAGCCATTGTTTGTACCTTAGCCGGTTCTCTTCTTTTTTGAGGATTTCTTGGACCTGCGCATTTCTGATGCCGCAAAATGGTTCTGGCCCAGTGAAGGGAGTAGACGGTCCCGTTCTTGCGAGCCTGTCTGCGCATTCATTGCTCTCGACACCTATGTGTCCGGGAACTCAGAGGAGGGTTACTTTATTTTGTTTTCCCAGCTCATTTAGTTTCTGTAGACATTCCCATACTGTCTTAGAATTGATGACCGGGGATCTCAATGCTTTGATAGCTGCTTGGCTGTCAGACACTATTACAATCTCTCGTTTTGGAACCGTTTGTGTACCATTTGATAATGTTTACTTTAATGGATTGGATAGATTCCATGTTATATTTGTTTGTTTGTATTTAGTTCGCGCATCCTGCTGAACCAGATGGTGTTTCATTTCCGTTAGAAATTACAAGAGTCGTTTCCTTATTCTGTCAATAATGACGAGATTCGTCGTGCAATTTATAGCTTCAAACATGGTTCTGCCGGCGCTTTTGATGGTTTACGGTCTCGACATATAATAGACTTGACTTCGACAACTCGTCTGCGCACTTGTTATCCGCTATTGGTGGAGTAGTCGATTTGATGATCCGAGGGAAAGTTTGTGACAGTATTTGTAGCCTACTTTAAGGAGCTTCAATATGCGATCTTATGAAAAAAGAGGGGGGAATTAGGCCAATAGCAATGAGAAATACTATAGGAAGAATTGCTGTAAAATTGCTGTTCAATATTCAGTTGATCCTTTCAATTGGGCTATGGCAACAAAGGTGGTGCTGAGGCTATGGTTCATACGGCGCGTTCTTTTATAAACGAGAAAGATAACATAGAATATCGTGTTTTTCTGAAACTAGATTTCCGGAACGCTTTTTAGCTGTGTCAGCGGACCTCAACTCCTGAAAATGGTACAGGACTTTATTCCTGAGTATTATAGGCAACAATATCGCTACCTTTCTCAATTAAGATACCTTGAACACGCCATCGATTCTGCTTGGGGACTCCAACAAGGTGATCCAGTAGCACCTCTAAGATTCTGCATTGCTATAGTTCCTTTAGCGCAACGATTAAATTCTGCTCTGGTTTTACGGTATTTGGACGATGCTGTATTGGGTAGAGCTTCAGATACCGTTCTTCAAGAAGGAAATGAAGAGAAAATAATAAACAGAAACTTAGGAAAATAAAACAGCATAAACAAATAAACTATCGAAGAATATAAAGAAAGACTTAAAGAAATACAAAAACGATCAAATGATACAAACTATAGATAACAACAGAGACATAAAACAAATTTTCAATTGGAAGAGAACAAATTTTCAAACTAAAAAACAAAAACAAACATCAAATTACAAAAAACCAAGAAGAAATTATGATTATACCAACCAGAGTACTAAATCAGGAATCGATGGAGTTTTGATAGAAGCAATGAAGGAAAGAGGAAGAAATTCCTAAAAAATGGAAGAAATCAATTACTTTATTTAATGAAAAGTTATTGGTTTATATTGGTCAGTGTTGGCCGATATCCACTAAATGAGCCACGCGTTTTTATTATTATCGTCCGTTTCGGGTTTAGAAGAAGAGGTAGAAAAAGAATATTATATTATGTGCACAGGTGCATCGCTCTCGTATGTAAACATTCACGGCTTTCCCTTGGTGCCGTACTATGTACACTGTTGCGTGGTATGCGAAGGTCCACCGCCAGCGTGGTTTCGCGTGGTCAACCAACCAACCAGCTTATACGGTCGGTGCAACCGGGCAGCCTATAAATCAATGAAATTCAATTTTGGTATGCACGTATGCGGACCGGAGTGTTTGGTTAATTAGTGCCACGGGTAATTAAAATGAAAAATATTGTTGCAATTTGCCAAGAATTGCAAGGCATCATGTACCTACCTACCAGTAAAAGTGGACGATAAGAGGAGGATTTTTTTTTTTAACAGAAAAAATAGTTCCTTTTAAAGGAAAAATAGTACATAATTATAAATTTCAATTAACAATCACGTACAATTCATTGACCTAAAATAAGAGAAGAAAATCTTAATAGACAATTAGAATGCAAAATCGAAACCATAGAGTACACTGAAATGGCCTCATAAAAATAACCCAATCAATTAATTGACTGATTCCTGAGAATATTTTCTATTGTGCTAGATTTCGCCAATAATAATTCCGATCGTTCTATGATCGCAAATTATTTAATAAATTCCGTTTTGCGGATTTTCGAATTAAATATAAAAAGCCAAGAAAGCGAGATTTTACTTATATGGAATTTCAGGGTTTGTTTATAGGTTAATAACGTTTTATCGGTTATAAAATGCATTAACATCAGTCAATTTAAACGTTTTATATAGCCTATCACTTATTTGTTGTTGATGAGAATGCAGGCGGGTGAATAATTATAAAGCTCCTTTTGAGAACTTAAATCAAGTCACTCAATTGAACAGTATATGTGTATTGTCGGATCATAATACTTAAAGCTCTTATCCAACACAAATCGTTAAAAAAAAAATTACACAAGGTTGCTCAATCAAAGTAGTCTCAATTCTCAATTAACCGGCCACATATCGTATGCGTATAGTATCGTCCGATTCTCAACAACAAAAGCTCCTCATAAAGTGAATAAGTAGTTCCCGACAATTGATTGTTCAGGTCTTAATACGCTCATAAAATACTAGTATTGTAATCGTAGTAAATTTTTTATTGGTGAACAATGGGGAACGTCTACGACTCGCTTTTGTAATAGAATAATAGCTGTGTCGCCTTTTGGACGCATCTTTGTTTAGAAGATACTTTACAATCTGAATACAGATTACCGTTGTCGTGTAGGTAAATGGGTGTATATTTCGAGACGCTCATTTAACACCAATTTTAACACAGTTTCGTTTTAACTAGGTAGTCAAGAGAGAGAGGTAGAGCCAGCAAAAATACCATAACAATTTTGGTTGAGGTTATCATGGTCTTGAAAACACTAAGGAGAATATTAATTTATGCTTCGGAATGGTAGTTTTTTCCAAAATAATTCATGTTCCTGTCACAGCTGGCGCTGACCAGTTTGAAAATGGTAAGTTTTAAATGTAGTTTCAGAAACATATCAGCCTTGAGCAGCTAAAAGAGAAAATATGAATTTCTTAAGCTAGCAAACTAATTTTTCCTACAAGGGAAGCTTGAATTAAAGTACCAGACGATTGACCAGTTTCTGAGGAAAAAGAAGATTCAAGATACCAATAGTGAAAATCAGGGGCGGATACAGGCCTTTTGAAAGGGGGGGGGGGGGGGACATAGTTTAAGTTAAAGTAAGCGAGATTGGGTTAGTTTGGAGTTTTGGCAGCGCATTGTGCAAGATACGGTTTTTCGAAAGAATGGCCAGTAAAAATATGGGAATAGGGGAAGTATTTAGGAGAATAAGCTGATTCTAAATAGGTAGGTACCTACAGGGTGTTATATATATTGATACCCCACCTACAGCCTTTACCTTTAAAAAAAAGGTGTAAATACAAATGTTGTACAATTTTGGATGAATTTTTAGAAACCATGGTCAGAAACAAAATTTGAGTGTCAGAAATGTGAAGCTTCCAGTTTTTTTGAAATGGGATGCCCTATATTTCATTCTATATTCTTGAAGAGCACAATTCCCCGATTCCAAAAATATATAGTTTGTCTATATTTGATTGAACAGTCTCTCATATATTCGGCTCCAAAAATTGTAAAAATACTATCCTACTACTGATTTTGTGAACCATTCCACCTATACAGGGGAAAGCTGCAGGTGAAATTTGAGGTACTTGGTTTCTCTGATAGTATTTTAAAAAAATTTTAAACCAAATATGTTGGAGACGGCTCAACCAAATATAGACAAACTATATAGTTTTGGAATCGGGAAATTGTGCTCTTCAAGAATATAGAACCAAATATAGGGCATCCCATTTGAAAAAAGCTGAAAGCATGCAACATTTCACATTTCTGATATTAAATTTTTGTTTCTGACCATGGATTCTAAAAATTTAGCCAATACTGTACAACTTTTGTATTTACACCTTTCATCTACTTGTAAAAGTGAATGCTGTAGGTGGGGTGTCAATATATAAAAAACACCTTGTACTTGAACAATAACTTATTATATAAAGTCAGAATTTGTAACTAAACTAGTAACATAATGTGACAAGTTATTCAAGTACAAACGAATGGATTGTTGCGGTATTTATGGGTGGACCTCGCTTACTTGAACAGTTCAACAGTATATTAGTGATGAAATGGCTGCGGAACTCGCTGCGCTCGTCCCGCAGAGGTCCACCATAAGTTCCGCATCAATTCACTTATTTGTACTTGAACAATGACTTATTATATTAAGTCAGAATTTGTAAGATTATCCACTGTTTGTCAATTTGCCTTTTAACAGGAATTAGGTGCTTATTCTGTAACTCATAACGATCCTGTTAAATTAAGATGTCGTAACATAACGATAAAAGTTATTCTGGAAGGGCGATCGTTGCGAGAGATCGTTAACGGATCGTTGAACTACGATAGCTACGAACGATAATCTTAAGATAACGATTTGCCTTATTCTGTATCCATGCGAAATCGTTATCAAAGGGATTCTAACGTCAAAATTCGATCGTTGATTAACGTCACCTCTATCAGCTATCTTTCAGTACCCGAAAGTGATAAATTTTCAAAAAAAACATGGATTATGTATTGGATGACGCTATAAATAATGCTGCCGAAGAGTTGCTTAGAAGAAATCATCACAAATTAATACTGAGACAGTTGCGAGATAGGAGTGATCCTTTCAGCTTGCCTGCTGAAACCATGAAACAAATATACAGGTTGGAACCAGAGATTGCACGATATGTTTTTTTACAAATAGAGCATGATTTGAATAACGGTATCAGACGTACAAATGTCTCTCCAGTCGTCCAATTCTTTTCTGCTTTGCACTTTTTTGCTCAAGGCAGCTATCAAAAATCCATTGGAAAAGATTTCATTTGCCCCCTGTCCCAGTCTGTCGTGAGTAGAGCACTTCACGTTGTACGTTGTAGTACCGGCAATTGTGAATAATCTACATCAGCAAATCAAGTTTCCTCAAACAGATGCTGAAATACGTGAAGTGAAAAATGGATTCTATGAGAAATTTGGGATGCCAGGCGTTATTGGAGCGGTTGATGACACACATTTGTCTCTCGTACCTCCAGCTATGGGTAACGCAGCTTACCCGCGATTAGTTTTTTTAAATCGCAAGCAGTTTTTTAGCCTGAACTGCCAAATCATTTGTGACTTAGATTTGAAAATTTTAGGTTTGAACGCTCCTTTTCCTGGCAGTGTCCACGATGCTGCGATTTGGTCACTGTCGGAAGTTCGATTACGTTTAAAAGAAAGGTATCAACATGGTGGAAAATACTTTTGGCTACTGGGCGATTCTGGGTATCCTTTAAGGCCCTATCTAATGACACCAATACTCCATGCTCCACCAGGTTCCCCCGAAAGTAGATACACCGAAATTCATTGCAGGGCTCGAAATACCATAGAACGATGCATTGGCCGCTTCAAAGGACGCTTTCGTTGTCTTCGGAGAGACAGAATTCTGCATTACAAGCCGGAATTTGCGGCCCAAATCTTATACGCTTGTGCAATTCTGCACAATCTTATGAAAGCCGCCAATATTGACGACGAAGAAATTATAGTAGAAGAGGACGTCCCCGCCGATCATGATGAAGATAATGAAGAGCCGGACGGTTTGCAATAAGGACTGGAAACCAGACAACAGATAATTAGGAACGTTTTTAATAACGCATAATAGAAAATAAACATTCAAATATTAATTTAAAATAAAACAGAATGCTAATTATAGAATTTTAACTACAACCTACAACGAATTACCACTTTCTTCCGCCGCGTCAGTGATATACTTGTACCTTCTTCTTCGGAGCCATTTTCGCTTTCAAGCTCTTCCTCTCCGGAGCTGTTCTTATTTTCATCGGGCATGTGTTTGCGATATTTTAATCTAAATTTGAACTGTTCCAGCCGTAGTCGTTTCGTTTGAATTCCTACTAGTTCTTCAAGATGTTTTTCAATTTTCTGCAACTCTGGCTCAGAACTCACTGGTAGAGGGTTCATATTTTCTGTGCGTGCCTGTAGCAGCTGTTGTAGTGAACCCGATAATGTTTCATGCCTACGTTTGTTGCGTGGCACAGTTTCAATTGGCGGAGTATCAAGGCATACGCCCTTCGAATGACCAGATAAGTTATTGTTTGGCTTGTTAGGATTATTGTCAGTCCTGAGCACTTTAACATCATTACTAATGCCCAGTTCAGGTACTTGCATCCCTTCGGTAACAATGCGTCCGGTTAGATCCAGTAAACGGGTTTCTTGCCGGTTTCTTTATGAAGTTTTTGATTTTCGCGTTCCTTAGGCCCTCCAGAGCTATTCAATTGTCCAACTAACCTATTCCAATCATTTTCTAGTTTTAACGGATTTTCTTTCGGATTGAAGGAATTTTCGCGAAAACTTTGGTTGCACTTCAACTCGTTTAAATATAAAATATATTGTTCCCTACTGGTCTTCTGAGCCCTTGGATTTTTCACACTTTTAGTTTCAGTATTGTTACTCATTTTTATTGTAATTATTATTATTTTTTTCGGTATGACGGCGCGCACCTCATCAGCTGTTCTCTGTTTTCGAGTTTAGACAGTTCGTAGCAACCGTAGCTTGTCGTTACTACTTGTCAAGGACACACATCTAACGACTGACTTACGATTAATGTTACAAAATAACGCTATAACGATCTGTCGTAAGTCTATCGTTAAAAAGCTATCGTTAATAAACTAATCCTTACGCAACGACCAAATTACAGAATAAGCACCTTAGTAATGTTACTTTACCAAACTAGTAATACAGGGTGTCCCACGACGTTTTTCCCAGGTGATAACTTCGGAACGCGTCATCCAATATAATTGAAATTTTGGGGATCAACGTAACTTTTTGTTCCGCTTCTACATGTTTCATTCAATTCCACCACTGTTGCTTCAGTTTCGTTCAAGTGACGGCAACTTTAGAATCTTAAATGTAACTTATGGTATATTATGGCACCTTTCGACAGTGGCGCACCCAGGCTTTTTATTTGGGGGGGGGGGGGGGGGGGGTTTCATAATGATCAAGGCTCATCGCAGGCAGGCGCTGCCGTAGGACGGCCGCCATAAGAAGAAGTTTTTTCGGGTGTCACGCCCAAAACCGTTTATTTTAAGCCTCCGGAAAATAACTTTTCATAAGTGATTTCCATCAAAAAACAATTAAAACGAACGCTCGCAGCAAGATAGCTGCGCGAAAAAAAGGTATTGTCACCGCCACTGTTTTCAGAATCATGTGTATTTAAAAGAATAGTAAATTAAAGTATATAAGTGGATATTAAGGTCTTTAAAACACGCGCGATTTTCCGGAATAGAGCAAGTGTTTTAAAGACCAGTTATCCACGAATACTTTACACTATTTTTTTTTATTGGTATACGTTCAAATCATAAATTACTAATAATTGTAGAATGCCAAATTCGTGCTTAACACTTGTTATATTTTATTTGACGTTATCAACAAGTACCTACCCCTGACAAATCAAAAATTAAAAAGTTGACATTTAGACATTTCTCGGGTTGTTGATGTTGGGATGTTGTCATTGGTAACTTTAAAACACGCGCGTTTTTGAATGTTAAACACGCTGAGGAGTACTTTGAATCAGTGAAATAGGTTATCAATAAAAAAAAGAAAATTTCCGTTTCCCACATGGTTGTAAACATTCTAAATTCCGTCTCCACCAATCAAATAATGTTCACAAACATTGCTGATCATTCGCCGTTTAACTGAGTAGAAGGAAAGATGACTAAATACTAACAATGGACAGTGAGTAAGTGGCCCTTAGCGAATATTTTTAAAAGTGTCAGCGTCAGCTTGTCCTAAAACCACACGTCAAACTAAACTTTTGATGTTTAAATTACACTGGGTTATTTACGCGCCAAAATTTGAAGAGCTCCAAGTACAGTAGCGCCCTCTACAACTCAACTGTCAATATTACATGCCAATGCGATGTGCGGTGCAGGGCCAGGTTGCCAGATTTCCATGTTCTTTTTTCCGTAATTTCGCTTAACGTAAATAGGATATTTTTTTTAATGTAAAATGGAAAGTTTGTAGGTACCTACCAACCTATTAACCAAAATCGCAAAAAAAAAATTAACTGGAAAATTCTTTGTACCAGTGCTAAATTTCGGGGGGGGGGGTTTTAACCCCCAAAACCCCCCCCTTGGGTGCGCCACTGTTTTTCGATACAAAATTAAATTATGAAATCGGCAGTGCCATATTTGTTAGGGCTTCGTTAGAAAAAATGATTACAAAGTGGAACTGAAATATGATCACCTTTAATAATTCAAACTACACCTCGCATAAATAATTAACCAGGTTCGCAAAGGTAGCATAAAGGTATCTTCAAGCTCAGGTGACAGATAAATGGTGGATAAATGTCATTTTATTTCGAAATGATATCAAGTTTTAAAAAAATGTTAAAAAATATAAAAAGAACAAGTACTAAATCCAACTTCTTAATTCAGTATCAATAATTGAAAATCAATTAAATACAAACAAATTAAATACTAATTAAATTATTAGGAAAAAAAAAACAAAAACTAACTGAAGGCGTTCAAATTGTTGCCATCTTTTCATCAATATGTTGTTCAATTACGATACTAAACTGACTCACTCAAATGTGCGTTATTCTCATTAGTTTAAAAATTACAAATTTCAAGTGAATGTCTTACTTGAACGGTTCAATAATATATTGATGATTAGATGACTGCGGGACGAGCGCAGCGAGGTGCACCCATAAGTTCTGCAACAATCCACTTATTTGTACTTGAACAATAATTTAATATATAAAGTCAGAATTTGTAAGATTATCCACTTTTTGTCAATTAGCCTTATAACCGGAATTAGTAATGTTACTTTACCAAACTAGTAATATATTGTGATAAGTTAGTGAAGTACAAACAAGTGGATTGTTGCGGAACTTATGGGTGGACCAAGCCATCTATTCACCAATATGTTGTTCAAGTACAATACTAACCTGATTCACTCAGTTATGAATTTTTCTCTTTAGTTCAAAAACTACACGTTTCAGGTAAGTGTCTTATTTGAACAGTATATTGGTGAATAGATGGCTGCGGAACTCGCTGCGCTCGTCCCGCAGAGGACCACCCATAAGTTCCGCAATAATCCACTTATTTGTATGTACATAATCTTATTGATTTTGTATGAATATTTATTTATTAGAACAAAAAAAAAAAAACAATACATCAACTCAACCACTAATGATATACTGTTAAAATCCTTGGGACAACGACAAAAGTGTGATTTTTTTATAGGTTTGCAGCTTTCTAAACATTCTTAAAACTTAAAATATGGTTTTGTTTTCTTTTTCTTTTTTAATTTTATTATTTTATTTTAAAAAGGAGGGGCAGTTGCCCCTCCTGCCCCCCCCACTGTATCCGCCACTGGTGAAAATGATCAAAACATTCCCATCATCATCAAAAATAATTTGATGAAAATTCAATACTAAATATGTAGATAAAGATATCGATAGATAAAAAAGAACAGCTTAATTGACAGAAAATTTTGAAAGATGTTAAACATTATTAATATATTATTTATGAAAAAGCTGTTGGTTTAGTCAGTAACACTTTGCAAGGAAGAAATACTTACGTTGAAAGATTCCACTATCCAATTACATAGATAGGTCACTCTAATTGCCCACTTTATGGTTAAAAGGCAGGATCAGATTAGAGGATTTATCAAGAGCCGAATATGAATCAAGATCCATCATAATTTTATTCTAAGGAAGAAGAATTATGGTAAAACGGATCCAATCTCTACACCATGTCAAGACAAGAGAGCATTGTGTCCCTAGTATATAGAACAATGTTTCGTTTCCCGAAAAAAAATCGAGTTGCCCAAGAATCGGGACATTTTTATTGGTAGTCTTGGGTGTCGCCGTTCGTCACTGTCATCTTCAAGTGGCAGCGCACCTTTTGTGAAAAGCACACAGTCTGCTGATAGCCGATCGATAATCCGCGCTTTTTGAACCAGAATCGATCGATAACGATCGAATACGTGCTGGTTGCCAGGTACCTGTTTTGACTAAACCTACTTTTATAAACATATAAGACATGGAATGGATTTTTTTTCGGTTGGAATTGAGATTTTAGAACTTTTAACATGATGTTAAGAGGGGTAACTGCGAGGTGCGTTATTACCTGCAATTTTCCAGAACATACAATGTGTGCCTTCTTAGGGGGATGTGTTTGTCTCATATATTCTATCAAATTCCTTATTACCATCAAACAATAATATTTCTTTTTCTGTAGATTTAATTTCTAGAAACGATGAAATATTAATTCAAGTCTATACTTGTCTTCAACTGATTAATATTAAATTCCTTCATTAATTATACTGTATCCTCTACACCAGCATGAGAAATTTTATTTATGCACGAACTGACTAAAACCGTTTGTTATTTTCAGAAACTTGAATCGATGATAATTTACTCCGACTTTGGCATCGTCGAGGTTGTTGGATTGGGTAATATTTCTATATCTTACTGATACAAAAAAAAAAAATAGGTGGGTATGAGTATTAAGTTCTTATTGATATCTACATTAAATTATTTTATACTCTTAATAGCCCACTGATTGATCGTTCCCATAGTATACTACTTAAGTACTAGTTAAACTTTCATCCTACATTCTAAATGAACGGTTTCAAGATGACTTGAAGTTTTTACGAGCCGAATAAAAACCGATTTTGACAAGGTCCGCCCTACTGCTTTTAGTTTTAATTTTTTTTTATGTACCATCATATATGGAACACCAGATGGTAAGTTTTTTCTCAGCTCAGATTATTTCATCGACATTATGTATTATGAGTTTAAAAAGAAAAAATCGCTTTACCGTCCAATTCATGTGAAATAATTACGCAATAATTATTATTAATTGTTTATTAATTAAATAGTCCACTTTCATCCTCATCACTTTTTCATCCCCAGTACCTACTGTTAGTGAAGAAAAAGGATGGACAAGATAGAATGTGCATCGATTACAGGAAGCTAAACTTAAAAACAATTAAACAAAAATTTCCATTGCCAAGGATTGACGACCAAATAGACAAGTTGACTGGATGCTGTGTTTTCACAATTTTAGATCTAAGCTCCGGCTACCATCAGATTCCAGTTGCAGAGAATAGTAAACATCTCACCTCCTTTGTAACAACTGAAGGTCAATACGAATATAATAGAATGCCTTTCGGCCTTTGCAATGGTCCTGCTGTATTTCAACGAATGATGAACAGAATTTTGGGTCCTTATCGAGAGATAGCAGCGGTGTACATCTATTAAGAAACGAAAACTTAACACTGAACTCGAAGAAGTGCTTCAGAAACAGTAATTTTTTATTTTATTTCATGTGGTTCCTGACAATCTTTACCCGCATTATCTTGACTGAGGAATGAATCTGCATTGCGAAAACTCACTTAAAATTTGCCACTGAGACTTCAAAAAAGGTTAGTTTTTACATATACACTAGTATACCGTCTCAAGCCTGTTCTAATTTTCTGGAAAATTTGCTTTGGCTTTTTTGTTTGCTTACGAAGCTTCTGGGGACTAAGAAGAAAATTTACGGTGATCATGAATATGACTCAACTATTGTCTATCGAAGTACCTACTCCTCTATAATAATAAAGAAACTTTTATCAACCCCTTTTATTTTTTTATTTTTTTTGCAATAATAATTCCATATTCACGTCTACTATAAACAACCAAGTCCATTCCACGGGCCGACGACCGACGAATTATCATACGCAACCCGTAATACCAGTTTCATTTCGGCCACTAGACGGCACTCTAGGTCTTCTTCTTCTTCTTCTTCCTTTCCTCTATATTGTGGGGTATTCTGTTGCCTGCTCCCGGATACCTTGCGGGAATCTCGTGCTTGCCCAGGGGAAGGTTGAAATCTTATGAATGAACGTAGTACTGCACAAATGCAGGCAGGTGTAGGATTTTATAATGATGATGCATGGGAATTTAAAGCAGATTTATGCTAAGCGACTTTTAACTGTTGAAATAAGGCGGCACTTAAAAAAAATCTTAATTAATTTTGCACCATCAGAAGATAAATAGGAAGTGGTTTTTTTCATTGTTATAGTCTCTTGAAGTATAAAAAATCGTAAAATTGGCACCATTATCTCTAAAATTAAACTGGACCGCTATAACGAGCGTATTTAAATAACCAAATCAAATTAAAATATTGAGCCATTTTGAACTTGAAAACAAGTTTTTACCTTTTAAATACCCGTTAATCGCGTAGTAAAAATTAAGAAGTTTCAACATTTCTAGATATCAACTTACATGGAACTAACTATATTAATATGTTGAGATAACAGTGATGTTCCATCTAGATTTTTAGAGCTTAAATGTTATTTTAATACCTCCCAAATATCTCGATAATATGTAAATGAAAGCCGCAATGTGTCAAAAAAGCCCAACACTTTTATTAATGGATGTCTAATGGGCATTCCATATACAAAATAATATTTGAATAGCACAAGGCGCGAGATCTAGCCAAATATTGGTATTGGTACAATGAACAACTTTGGAGTGTTTGAAGAAATGCACATAATTTATTTAGAAAAACAATTGGGCAGGGTTTTCGATAGCTACAGGTGCATACCCCATAAAAGGTGCCGCATATATTCATCTAGAAACTTTATTACCATCAGGTTTAACTTTGATGCATTTTATTCCCATTTATTTAGACTAAAAATAATTAAAAATATTATAATTATTTTCTATATTAGTTCTTAATTTTCAATTTTCCGGATCGCATTTCCCCATGGAGAGCAAGCTCTCAGCGCCATGCCAATCAAGAACCCGAACATTAGGTAAACATCAATTTTAATGAAAGTCCTCTCCACAGTACTCAACTAGCTCATACATATTCATAATGCTGTCCAAGTATTCATCCATCATCCTCCGCACTTAGCTTCTGCTTCAAATAGCACAAAATTTCTTGTTTTAGATTATGTAAGCCAGCTTTGCATTAGTTATTTATCTGTAACAGTATTGCCATACATTCTACACCCACATAATTAATGTAGAACTACCTGTTAGAAGCGACAAGTGTACCATAACATGGTTACTACCGACCAGTTTTGTCAGTGGCCTCGCCCATGTATGTCTTAAGGCAATAAATTCTTATTTAATAGTTTGTTGATATTCCTTTAGTGGCCATTTGCCACGACAATCAATTTTTCATAATCACGTTGATCCATCAAATGTCTTCTCCGTTGGGCCATAAATTAGTAACAAGTAGTTGTCATATTCTAACCATCTGACAGGCTCATTTACCATGAATCATATATTCCAAAGTGTAAAGATTACAATCGTAGATATAAATAAATATCGATATACATACAACGATAAATTCGAGAAAGCATGCACCTTTTGACCTGCGAACGTACCTACATATAGCTAGGAGTTTTATAATGGCGCACAGTGGTGATCAAGTTGGTCACATACGAAATGCCATAGGTAACATACGTTGTCAAATGGCGACCTGCAGGTCTTCTACGTGGCGGTTATTGATGGCCCATGAAAATTACGTCCGATGGCATTGTCGAGATTTCAATGTTATTGGGTTCAAACGTGATTTAGATCATGATGCAATAAATGATCGGGATTGAGGATATCCCACATTAATTTATAAAAAACCGATGGTATAATCAAATCAGGTAATAATAGAGACAGGGAGTAACGCATTTGCATTTATTATGAATTAATATCTTTGGTTAATGATAAATTTCCGATGAGGAATTTGCAGCATTATTCTATTGAAACTTCCTATCTTGATGGATAATTATGCTAATTTTCATTGGTGAAGATGTCTTCCAGTTCCTTTTTTTTTTTGCTTTGGATGCATTATAATTTTGTTAAAGGGACCTTCAAATTATTACCATAACTGAAATATTGATACGTTATTTTAATCCCATCTAGTTTGTTCTCCAGTGACATAGTGATTTGAATGAATAGAGACTTCATATTTAACAATTCATAAATGAGCTAAGGTAGGGGTAGCAATAACTCACAAAAGTGAACATTTTGAACATAAAAACATCGTATGAATCCCAGAAAATGGTATATAAAGAAGTATCATCTTCTACCAACCTACGATTTTCTTAGGTTTGTAGCAATGGTTAGCAGATCTCTACAGTACTTCGCCTGGTACTGGAAAAATTATACAAGAACATATAAAATAAAGTACATAATCATAAGATTGAGGAAACAAAATACATAGATACTATGTACCAGTTGATGTTCTATGAATGTGAAATAATTGGTAGCGTTTGATTTTTATTGAGATCTATTCTGACTTTCTTCTTCCTCTGATATGTTCTCAGCCCTGTGTTTGTTGAGGTGGATGGTTGAGTTGGGTCTGTTGTGGGTACTATGGGTAAATTTGTGGTGTCGAAAACATCGTCACTGGCGAGATGAGCTGGTTTCAACCTTTCGACGTTAACGTTCACTTCTTTGCAGTTAACTTTAATTTTAAATACTTTGTCATCCAGTCAATCAATTACTGGGTGTGGTCCTGTATATGGTTGTTCAAGAGGTCTTTCACTATATCTACTTGCAAGAAAACATATGTACAGGTGTATAAATCTTTGTAGTTGTAGCAGAAGGTCTTTTGGCGACAGTGGTGAGCAGCGGGGGCTGGCCTTATGTTTCTCATATGTAGGCGAAAGTCTTCGAGGAAATACTGTGGGTCCTCTGGTGGGTCGTCGTGAGTGAAGAATTCGCCAGGGATTCTCAGTGTTGTTCCATACATGAATTCCGCTGGAGATGCCTTCTTTGTAACTTGTTCTGAGTCCAAGTAGAACTGTTGGAAGTACCGGAGTCCACTGAGGATGTTGTTGACACATTATTGATGATTTGAGAGTCCGATGCCACCTCTCTACCATTCCATTAGATGCTGGATGACGGGCTGACGTTCGTATGCTCAAATTGGTCGTGATTATCTTGGAGCTTCCAAATTGCGAAATCCGATGGTTGAAAAATATGTTGACACAATCTGGGTTGAGAGAGGTTGCAGACTGCACGTCAACGTGACGTCCTACCTTCGATTTTTGGCATGGCAAGCATTTTCGAACCCATTGTGTTATGTCTTTGTTCATAGATGGCTAAATATAGCATTGAGAAACTATGTTGTTAGTGGCTCGCATACTGGGATGTTGTGAAAAACATCATAGACTTGGCGGCGCAGCGTTTGTGGCACGAAGGGTCTGATGTCATTGCTGGATACGTCACAGTAAACACCTTGATGGTCTGCTCCATATGTAAGATTCTGGAACTTTAGTGAGATTTGGTTGTTTTTTAAAATGTCTTTCAGCTCATCATCGGCTTCTTGTGCCGCGACCAGCTCATTGAAGTCAATTACTATGGGAAATCTGAGGGCATCCATTCTGGATAAGACGTCTGCCACATTGTTTTCGTTGCCCGCAAGATACTGTAGGTTAGTTGTAAATTGGCTGATGTAGCTGAGTTGTCTGACTTGTCTTGGTGAAGGTTTGTCACCACGGCATTCGATCTATTGCTAGACGTACTTCACGGAGTCATAGACGGCAGTGAGCTATCTGTCGTATGTGCTGTAGTTCTTCTGAACAGGCGAGAGTTTTTTTGAAAAGAATCCCAGGGGTTCCCAACTACTATTGACGCTTTGTTCCAAAACCGTCCCTAGCGCTGTATTTGATGCATCAGTGGTGAGTCCGACTTCAGCTCCGATCACTGGATGAGAGAGTAGAGTCGCGTTAGCGAGTTGCTGTTTGACTTGGTCCATGGAACTGGTCTCTTGTCATTTTTTAATTCTTCTAGCAACTCGTTTAGTGGTGCTTGCGATTCAGCCTCTCCTTTCATGTGCCTTCTATAGAAATTCACTGCGCCAATAAATTGTCGCAGTTCTACGATTGTTGAGGGTTTTGGATAATCAAAGAGAGCTGGAACACGGTCTGGTAATGGCAATGATCCTTATGCTGTGATTCGATAGCCAAGGAAATCCACACTTGGTTGACCAAACACGCATTTCTCTGCGTTGATACATAGTCCGTATTTGCCTAAATCAATTGTAGATGTTGTTCATGCTCTTCAGGCGTCTTTAAAGCAATTATTAAGTCGTCCACATAGACATAAATGAAGTCAAGTCCATTTAATACTTCATTTATAAAGCGTTGAAAGGTCTGAGTCGCTCTTGAGAGGCCAAAAGGCATGACTAGGAACTCAAAAAGTCCAAATGGCGTTAGAACGGATGTCTTCTTCTGCTACTGGTATGTGGTGGAATGCTTTTCGAAGATCAATTTTTGAGAATATTCTGCGGGAGGAAAGTAAACTATCAACCTGTGGGTGGAAAGTAAAAGTCAAAAAAGTGACATTTTCAAACTTTTGAAAAGTCAGCAAAGTCAACATTACCTACATGTATGATTATAAATAAAACACTTCTTATTTATTTTTGCACATTTTCTCTTTCACATCCTTCAAACAGCTGGTTATCTTCTCGCCAAGTCCTACCAACTTATTCTTTTCGTTATTTTATTAGGTTGGTATAGCATTGGTCGGCAGATCCCTACATTTAACTGATCAGAGAGATAAATAAACATTAACGTTGTTGCTAGAATCATTGGGATTTCGACAAATTTATATATAAGAACGTCAAATGTTGCCTAAAAAGAGACAAGACGGATATAACCCTGAAAATGATAAAGAGTGAAAATGAGAACATCGATTCATCACTCGACAGCATCACTATTAAATGTAAGTAATTCGTAAATAACGTCATGGTGCAAAAATGATTCAAGATAACCAACGATATGATGAAGCAACTTCTTGGTAGAAGTTCATCTGCATCAACTCCAGAAACTTCGAAGAGAAAATTATCAAGTCATGTCATTTTGACCAAAAAACATTAATTTCTCAATTGAGAATCCACAAGTGAAGCCATTGAGTATTGAGTGGTTGAAGAATCTTAAAAGTATGCAAATAAATTTTATATTTGAGATTGCAAGAATGCATCTGATAAAAGATGATATCAAGATTGAAGAAGTTGAGATTCTCAATGATTTTGAACAAGGCGTTGAGAAAACCTTTATTCGTAAAACAAGTACCACAGTGGAATGAAGGAAAATGGTTACTATATTATAAGATAGAAATGATAACAGCCACAGAATAAATTATGCATGGACATGAAGTTATTATTCCAAGAAGCCCAAGAGCGAATTTTCATTTCATTCATGATAAAAATGATATCCTTTATTCATTCGAAGAACATGAATGGATCCAGGAAAAATCTATTCCAGTTGCCGAGAGTGGTCCAAAAATGGAAAAAAGGTAGAACATAAAGGACCAGAAAATTTATATTTAATAATGTTGAAATCACATTTTACATTTTACATTTTACCTCACAGTAGGAAAACAGTTTTCACATGAGTCTACTGTTTGTACTTTTTGCCAATAAACATGTAGGTCAGACAAAGTTGGTTCTCACTGCATTGTGCTTGTCAAGTCTGTTTTCAAATATGTTTTTGTTTTCTGCACTCACTACACTTTCTGGGAGGCTGTTCCACGTGTTAACAACTCGGTTTGTGTGAAAGTGTCTTCTTTGAAGAAGATCGTATTTTTCTGTTTGTACCTTTTTAGAGTGTTTCCTTATTATGTTTCTATTCGGTTAAAAGTGACTTTTAAGGTATCATCATAGTTTCCATGGATGATCTTGAAGGTTTCAATAAGGTCTCATCTCTCTCTTCTGTCCTTTAAGGTCGGTAGTTTGAACATCCTCAATCTGTCTTTATAGAAATTGTTTTGACTTCATTAGGGATTTTCGTGCATCATTTCCATGGATGATCTTGAAGGTTTGAATAAGGTCTCCTCTCTCTCTTCTGTCCTTTAGGGTCGGTAATTTGAACATCCTCAATCTGTCTTCATAGGAAGTGTTTTTGACTTTATGAGGGATTTTCGTGCATCTTCTTTGCCCTATTTTTAGTAACTCTATATGTTTGATATAGTATGGGTTCCATATTGTGTGACAGTAGGTACTCCAGCTTTGTGCGAATGAGGACACATATATTTTTCTTATGAGTTCTACAGATTTGTTGCTGAAAGCTCTCCCAGTTAGGTAGATCAGAGACAGTGCATATGGTTAAAAGTAATGAGATTAAATGGGAGAGAACATAAATGCGCGCGTCGCTGGATAGTCTAAGAGCCAGTGAATTTTTTTCCGTAAAAAGTTGCCGATGGAAAATTTCATGCTTAAACGATGTAATATTATCCCCCGAGATCGAAAACCATAGTCTGGCAGCATGTAGTGGGGAAGTTTGGCATAGGCATAATTAATAAGTCATTAAAAAATTCACGAAATGCGAACTATTTGCCGAAGGTCAATTTTTGCGGCATATCATTCAAAAATGTTCCCTTAACAAGGCTGTAATAATGCCAGACGATTTTCACGGGTTTAAAGCCTTGCCAGACGCCCCCAGATTGCAAAAGAATATAAAATTTTCGAAGTACTTGCCGAAACATTTTTTATTTTTTTTAATTATGAGAAAAAAATTGTGAATCGCATGTAAATATTGTCACGACGAGGCTGTAGACGGAGTCGTGGTAACCACACGAGTACTATATTGAGCGTTACCGTACCTGTGATATACATTTTATCTACAACTCAGATCTTTGTTTTATGTATTGGATGGTTTTGATTTTTCACAACAGATTATTCGGTGAGCTTAAAGCTCAAGGCTGAAAGAAAATATTTTCTCAACAAGGACTTCAAGCAACACTATCAGCAGCATCAGGTATTAGTTCTACTTTTAATATTCATAAATAAAAAATGAGTTACGTAATGAGCCTATTAAATGACTAATGATATAAGGAGCTCAATACATCACTAGTACGATAATACAACTTATAACGTAACTCAAATAGGCTAAAATGGGTTACATTATCGTAATAAGCTCTCATAGTATGGATGGGTGGGTCGTATTTAAAAAGAAAAAATCATTATTACACAAAATCATACATAATTTTTTATAATTTTTTTGCTTTTTGGGAGCGTCTGGCAAGGCTTTAAACCCGCGAAAACCGTCTGGCATTATTACAGCCTTGTTAGTGGCACATTTTTAAATGATATGCCGCAAAAATTGACCATCGGCAAGTATTTCGAATTTGGTGAATTTTTTAATGACTAATTAATTATGCCTACGACAAACTTCCCCACTACATGCTGTCAGACTATGGTTTTTGATCGCGGAGGATAAAACTACATCGTTTAAGCAAGAAATTGTCCATCGGCAACTTTTTACGCTAAAAGTTCACTGGCTCTTAGACTAGGAGGCGTTAGTGACATTTTTACTGTACCTATGCGTACTGTCAAATTCCTACCTATTTACCCCCAACTGCCTGCGCACTTCAGATAATACTTGACACGTCTTTTCTGTAACTGATAGAGATCGTTATCGATATCGCTATACTACTGTGTACTTTCAAGTCCGAGTCTACTACTGAGGTTCTAGGATCTGGGCCCATTGATGTTGTACCAATTGGGTTAAAAAGCTAAAAAGAATAATAGTTATCTTTCTGATTCGGTTTTCGAAATGTATTTGGGTTATGTTCAAAGCAACAAAGTATAATTGAAGCAAAGTCAGATTAGGAAAAAAAAATTCACTTTGGAAATCTTCCAGCGATGATAAATAAGAAGTTGCATGATTCACGTGATTCAACAAAATCTCTCTCTCTTCTTCTCTCTTTTCGAAATCAATAGAGAGTGGACGTCAATAGAGATAGCGAAAATATCTCTGTTCGTTACAGAATCCCAACCTTGGTCCCTCTGTTCCGTGACTTCTGAGATATCGGTATTGTTAATGCTGTATTTAATACATGGGTTATTTCTTCCAATGTGGAGACTGGTAAACTTGTTCATGTTTAGTTTCATAAGCCAGCGCTATGTCTAGGTTTTGAAAGTTCTTGGGTTGCAGTACACCTTATGTTCGTCCGCAAAATACTGACTTTTATTTAGTTTGCAATTCCATGCTAAGATATGCAATGTAACACAGAAGCGGGCCAAAGGCCTAGGAAAACTCTACTATGAACTGACTTTGGCTCAGCCGGCCATCCCCTCATCCTCAACGTTCTGCAGTTATGAGTTTATTCAATAAATTATGAGATTTTTTCTCTGATGCCCACAAAGTGATCTAATTTGCATATTAAACGCTTATAAGGAGCCCAGATGCAAAATATCTATCGGTTGGCCATTATCTAGCAACTGGCTGTTGAAACAGAAAGCCGTATCGGTCATCTATGATTATCTTGTTAGCTAGGACGAAGCTTATAAGCGCTTTGGCTAGAAGTTTCTCAAGCATTTTGCATAGGGAACACTTCAGGCTAATTGGTCTGTAATTCAGTGGTTGCAATTTATCGCCCTTCTCATAAAGTGGTATGACATGTGCTGTCAGCCAATTTTCAAGAATAGTCCCATCTGCTAAGGTGCTTCTGAAGGCAAATGTTAGGAGTCTTTTGATGCTTAAAAAGTTTTTAATAAATAGTAGTGGAATGATGTTGCGTCAATTTTCATATTGTTGACTGCCTCCACAATGGGGTAGTATACAAGTGATTTTTAACTACTGCGTAATGATATACTCAACGTATCGTAGTATTTAGTGTAATCAGTTGCTTTGTAAAAACCGCAATAGCCTGGAATTTAATTTTTTAAATGTCCTCTTAGCCCCGCCTCCACGTGGAAATAAAAGTTCGTGACGTAGTTAGTTTTTCCAATCTGGCAACACATCACGGTTTTGATAACGCACAATTTGCACTGACATTGACCGTCAAGAACGAAACATCAAATTTACTACATGAAACAACGTAAACAAGTCTGCGACAATGTCACATGTCATACGATTCACATGACACCGCACGTCGTTGAACTGTTGAAGTCAGCTGTCATTTTGAGGCATTTTGAGCAGCGTTGCCAGATGGTCAGCGGCTTGAATACTATTGGTCGCCGCTGTGGCGCTAAATTCAAATTACAATTTGTTTTTCTCTGACTAATTCTATAGACACCATGCTGGAAAATAATTTAGTATCCCACTATACCATCACCATTTAGCCTATAGAATAATGTCGAGCAGTTTTTTTATTGATTTTTATACATAGTATACTACCCCATTAACTCTTCAGTGATGTCAATACTGCAGAGCTCCTCGACTCTCCTTATATTCCTTTAATATTTCTCCAATATTTTGAACTGAAACTTCTTGCATGCTAGTTTCGGTGTTCATATGCGATGTAAAATTGTAAAAGTTCTTTCATGTTGTTTTTCTGTTGCTTATACTCACCTAGATTTTGGTCATAACGACTGCATTATAGGTGGCTCATGTGGAATTTAATTTATAAGTTTCTTGTCAGTGTGCCAAGTTGCGTTGGTAATCAATTACCTACACTTCCATCCTTCATATGCGTCTGGACTTTCTAGACCTGCAACCTGGCTTGATTATGGATTTCTTTCTAAAGTGGACTAAACTGAAGGACCTTATTTATTCCCGAACTTTTGTACAGGAAGGCCAATAAAGGTGTATATAATTTGGTAGCATCCTGGTGAAAAAAAAAACGGTTGCGATGCGTGAGAACGTCTCCTTCGAACACCCTGATGTTTATGAATGAATTGAATGTTTAATTCGTCAAATTACCATACTACTACGCGAACCGCATAATAAACCCCCTAAAAAAAACAGCATACAGTGCAATTATTTCTTGCGTAAATTGGTAGCTTGGAGCCGAAATTTTCGGGACGTTTACCTCTTCGGCAGAATCTGGGTTGGTAACAATAGCACGCCATCATATTTCTTTGTTGCCTTTTGAAGGTGTTGTAGTGTCTTTTCTAAAAAAAATAAATTTAATCGCTATATTTAGGAAGTTGTCTTTCTCGGTAACATATGGCAACTGAGAGAAATGACGAAATACCTTTGTCCTTTTAGAAAAACAGTCTTAATAGTGCGAACAATCAATAATATATGTTCGTTTCAGGAAACTAAATTATTTATAAAAAATTTTGAAAATTTTGAGGCAAAAAAAAAATGCTGTCCCACGCACCATTTGCTCGATATGTCACATAAAGATAAATTTGTTAATTTTTCCACCTTCCTTATTCAGCAGATTTCTCTATACCTACGTGACGTGATTTTACATTCTTGACAGAACGCCTTTGGGACCTTTTTGTGTACATTTGTTCTTGCTCAACAAAAAGATGGTACGTGGTTGACGCTGGTGCTACGCAAAAAAATCTTCGTGGTTAAAGCATTTAAATACTACTGTATTAATATGGTCACTGGCCTACATTTTTTGTCATTACAAAAATAACATTTGTTGTAATATCAAATTAAGTCATAAATCTACCAGTGTAACCTGTCCAATTTCTCATTTAAATTTTAATAACCTGATGGTGTAATTTGATACAATTTATTTATATTGTTCGTAGAGGAAATAGTCCTAACGGTTGTTTATTTATAATGTTTCCAGAGGCATTTAATTATCTACCTAACACTAAAACTCATCAACTAATTTGTGTTCCACTCTCTATATGTGAATTAAAGATTATGAAAGATCAACAAAAAAGTTATTTTGATCCATCTAATGACACAAATAAATCCATACTAATGATCCACAGATGCCTTTTAAAGGAAGCTACCGAGTCAGCTTGTAGTAACTGGAAAATAATTGACTATCGCTCCTTGTCAATTGATCATCAATCAGAAAAATGAATCCGGACAGATAGGTTATTCCATCAAACAACGTTTCTTTGTTGTTTTTTCTCGGCCGCGTTCACGCAGCGCAAATGATTTATTATGCAATTGATCGATTGATGCGTGCCGCACTATTCGAATAAAAATCTAATAAACGGTATGAACAAATAGTTTGAACGATCGAGGTTAATTATTTAAGATAAGTCATTGGCAATCCTGGGCGATGAAGATAAAGATATAATGTACTAGTTCTTAATAAAGATTTTTGGGATTCTTATTGTTGTTTTCTTAACCTAATATGTTTGAATATGTCTTGTTTTCGGACATTTTTCTTGAATTTCATGATACAGCTGTAACCTTGCGTCAGTAGTGATTTTGTTTAGTTTTTACTATTGCCAAAAAATAGCCCGCGGAGTTTGGTCTTTCTAGCAGTAAACAAGATTGAGACAGTTCTTCAAGAGAAGACGAAGTCATCGGCAAAGAGATGGTTCGATATCCCAAAAGTGACAGTTTCAGAATCATCAGCGAGAATGTAGCCCTGAGAACAGAGATCCTAGCAAAGAACAGTCAATTCCCATGGAACTATCGATGATACAAGGTTCGAGAAGAAGAATTTGGATTTAGAGCAGGACATTCGACTAAAAATTCCCATCCTGCTGGTAGTTTCTAGAAGCTTTACAGCATTTTTTAGCTTTTATATGTTCCAAGGGATACATCTCTAGAATTTCCAATGACATCCCAAACATCCTTAATGAGTCGCAAATGACTGATTAATACTAATGACTAGAGCACACTTCAACTATTTTCTTGCATTTCCGCGAACATTGTCTAGAACATAACATATTAGAGGCGTCAAGCGGCCGTGAACATTTTTTTTTCCAACGAACCTTCGGCAGAATGAAATGGCGACAAATGCTCCATCTATTATGTTTCAGCCGTGAAGGAATTTCTTCGATTTAACGAGGCTTGAGAGAGAAAATCTTTTTACGGATTCGTTTTGTGATTTCTGCTCGTAGCAAAAACAGTGTTTATTAGATTTTAGAATCGAAGATTTTCATATAATCTAGTGGAATATATTGGCTTCCGTACTAGAAACGTGATCAATGGAAAATTATAGTGGTATGGAGAATTGAGATTCTCGTTCTTGGGAAATGTGGGGCAAACATCATCAATACATCACCAGTTTAAACCGTTCTCACCGCAAAACATAAAAACTAAAATACCACAAAACCCAACAAAAGAAAATAATAATTTAATTCGATTTTCTCGAAGATTATAATTTAAACGCAATTTCGTACATTGAATCGTGTCCATTGGAACTATACTTTTTTCGTCGTTACGACAGCATTAAAGTAGTTGGTAGTCCGTGGCGAGCGACTACCGCTTAGCGGTCAGTTAATTTAGCGTGTCATTAAGTCAATTCAACTGTTAAATTTACCTGATTTGATCGTCTTTGATCCTGATGGTATATACCGGCTCTGATATCATATTAAATGTGGACCAAGAAATTGATATGCTTTGTTATACCTACTGTATATGGTAGTCGACCAGGCTAATAGTTGAAGGCTCGAGGAAAAAGATATTCACGTTACAAATTTACATTTCTACAGATGTACTGAAAAAGTTTACCGGACATGTAGGTAATGTACAATATTCTATGTTGAAAACCAAGTGAATTTTATATGATATTTCTTATCTTGCAATGGTAAATTTAAAAAAAAGAAGTCAGTTAAGTTAGCCCCCCCCATAGAAAATTTCTGGATGAAAATTATCCCATAATTTTGCTCTCATTTTGCTCCACTAATTTCGATTTTTGCTCCATTACAGTAGAGAGACTATGTGGCCTATTAGGTGGGGGGGGGGGGGGCTGAATTAACGCTAGCCCCCCCCCACCCAGTGAAAATTCAGAAATTTGATCATGCTCATTTTGTTCTCCGAGTTTTGCTCCATTTTGTTCCATTATCGGCGAGTTTAGCTCCATTACCAGGAGAGACCTATAGAGCTCCCAAGAATCTCTCCCAGCCCCCCCGAGTGAAAATTCTGGAATTTGATCCGTGCTGTGGGCTTCAACAAAGGCGGAACACTTGTTCTCATGGAAACGCTGCTCCCCTGTTTCAAGAATAAGGACCCTAGAGGTCATTCCAGGTAATGGAGCAAAACTCGCCGATCATGGAGCAAAATAAAGCAAAACTCGGAGAACAAAATGAGCACGATCAAATTTCAGAATTTTCACTGGAAAGGGTGGGAGGGCTGGGAGAGATTCTTGGGAGCTCTGTAGGTCTCTCCTGGTAATGGAGCAAAACTCGCCGATAGTGGAGCAAAACTCGGAGAACAAAATGAGCATGATCAAATTTCTGAATTTTCACTGGGGGGGGGGCTTGGGGAGATTCTTGGGAGCTCTGTAGGTCTCTCCTGGTAATCGAGCAAAACTCGCCGATAATGGAGCAAAATGGAGCAAAACTCGGAGAACAAAAGGAACATGATCAAATTTCAGAATTTTCACTGGTGGGGGGGGGGGGGGGGGGGCTAGCGTTAATTCAGTCCCCCCCCACCTAATAGGCCACATATAGTCCGTTGCATGGTTCTTGACCTACGGCTACTGAATAGACAGAGGGGACAATGGGCTATTGCTGGGCTATACATGAAAATTGCAATAAAATTTCCTTCATTTTCATGTAATAATAAATATTATTATTGATATGACAATGCAGCAATAGCTCATTGTTCTTTCTGTCTATTCAGTAGTCGTAGCTCAAGAACCATGCAACGTCTCTCTACTGTAATGGAACAAAAATCGAAATTAGTGGAGCAAAATGTGAGCAAAATTATGGAATAATTTACGTCCAGAAATTTTCTATGGCTAACTTAACTGACCCAAAAAAGATGCGACAACAAATCCACCCTTCAACCACCATATGTGCTAAAATAAATCTATTTTAATACCATATGAACACACCATATTCCTTCTTCTTGTTGCCAACTTGCCACCCTCTGTCGCTAAAAGGCGTATACAATCCAATGCCCTTTTTATTTTCACGAGATGAAAAAGGAGAGCATGAGGGTTATAGTTAGACAATAGAATTTGGGTTACAATGATAGATATTTCATGGTATTATAATTTTTGGGGTTGGAAAGAATGACACTTTGTGGAGGCGTTGGACAATAGGTTAGTTAAACTGTTACGCTGTTACTAGCTGTATTCCGCACTCGAAAATAACAATATATATTTTAACTCATAACACTAAAACGCTATTACATGTTATCCTTTATTCCATAAAATGGTTACAAGAACTCGAAGATTCAACGACTCTACAGAACGATAACAAAACCATAGAACCTGTGTGTGATGTATGTAGAATGACGACATAATAAAATAATATATCGTATAGTGGATCGTGATGGCGAAGGGTACTGGTGCATATATCACATATTACCATTAAATTCCTACCGGTTGCAATAAATCCAGTTTATGTAACTGGTAAATCAACTTTGATGGTCGTTCTTTTATTATTATGATAAGATTCTTTGATTCTCAGAATTGTGTTCTTATTGCAAGGATGTTTTTGTTCTGTGACAATGTTACTACGAGATGATACAATGGCATAACATGTGTCACGGTTTTTTCAAGGGGACGGCAAAACTCCATTGGATTTAATAAATAATTGATTTGAAGCAGACGCTAACGATTTCAGTTTGAAAAAATCTTCTGGTATATTGGTGCAATTATATTCAACTTGTTTCGATTTTGCTCATGGATTTGATACGCCAAAATCTTGGCCATCGATGTAATTTATAATTTATAGGATTCTTGAAGCATCAGATTCCTCCAACATTTTCGTTATTATCCTGATGTTTTAAATGATGATCTACATTCTGCTTCTAGACACTCTTCAGTGATTCAAAGTACCTATACCTAATGTTTTCAATTTTGTTCCTACATATCACCTCTGTCCTGTGATTTGTTGTTATCGATAGAAAGAATATCTACGAGGAAAGTCATCCCATGAGTATAATTCCAAAGTAACATATTCAAATTTCATCCTCAAGTCCCAGATTCTTGAAATTACAAAATTTTTACCTGTATCTTCCCGTAGTGTTGTTCCTTAGGCTTATTCTCTTTTCTTTGATTCATCATTAGGTATAGAAATTCTATGTTTTACCTCAAGAATATTCCTTAAGCAACAGATTCAGATTGCTTTTTAATCAAAGATACTTATGGGTGTATTGATAGATTTACATGGTGCTATAAGAATCAAAGTCTTCAATGCAAAAATCTTTCATTGTTTCAAGCCATGCCAACAAAGAACCGCTCATGGGCATCGTTTTATATATGCGCTTTTTCAAGCAGTTCGGTCCATTTACATTGTCTCGAAGTTTTATGCAATGTTCTAAATTTTGTTCACATGTTATAGAACAATGTATAAATAGAATTTAAGAACATCAACTTCATATCGTATTATAATTTAAGGTAGGTACTTATCATACATCGATTATTGATATGGCTCTTCATGCCTGAGATTCCTCAGGTTCGGTCGTGACCAATACTTCCACAATTTTTTTTTTTTCGCAGCATCCTTTCAAGACGTACCGCTGTGTGTGTGAAATTCCGTAATATATGCACTACCGCATGTTTAACCGTCTATATTTTATTATTATAGGCGATGTTCTTCAACTGAAATCCGCTGGCTTTTATCAACTTCCTACCATATACCAAGCCGATTTTGCATATCTGAAATACGGCAAAAGGAAGTCTTAAGGTGATTCGTCAATTAAGGCAAACAGTTGCTATGCAATATGCCATGTAGGGTGAAATTATTATGGAAAGTGCTTGTACATTTTGTGTATCGATGGCAGTAACATCAATTAATTCATCTAATGAACTGTGCCAGTAATCGTACGGATGTGATCAGTGAACTTTGGTAATAAAATTTGAACCAAAAATGGTGAGAGTGTTCACAGGAAACTACTTATACCATCTACATTGTTTTAGATATAAGTACGTTATATTCAAAAGAGATATTCCTTTATGATACCAAGCAAAGGACGCATAAACAAGACTGGTACTACCATTAAAAGTGTCCATTTGCACACGGCTAAAAATGTAGATCAATATTTTCATGTCGGCGTGTTAGCCTCCCATAAAAAGGCACTTAAACCAGTTATTAGAGGAGTAGTTAGTCCCTGGTGTGTGCGTTTTAATACGGTTATTTATAATTTTTGAAGCCCAGTTAATTTTTATTCGGTTTAATTAGGTTTTGCGTCATCCTCAAAAAAGAACCCACCGTATCTAATTATCAACAATTTTATATGGTCGAGAAGGATTACGGACTTTTGTTTCTACATTAAAGCATATCGGAATTGATCTAAAATCTAGAAGATAGTTTTAATAGGGAAATAGAATAAAAGAAATGGAGACTCGTTATGGATTATCGTAAAATAAACCAGAAAATCATAGATGACAGATAGCCATTACCTAATATAGCGGATATATTAGATAAGCTTGGAAGATCATAATATTTTACATTAGATTTAGCGAGCGGATTCCACCAAATCGAAATGAATCCCAAAAGCATACCTAAAACAGCGTTTGATGTAGAGCATGGACATAACGAATTTTTAAGAATGCCCTTCGGATTAAAAAATGCTTCTTCAACATTTCAAAGAGCTATAGAAAACGTATTAGAAGAATTACTTGGTAAAATATGTTTAGTCTACATAGACGACATAATTATATACACAACATCACTTCAACAACACCTTGATTCTTTACGACAAGTATTTGAATTACTTTGAAAATTCAATTAGATAAGTGTGCATTTCTCCACAGATATTTCTGCCCCTTAGGGCTCTTCCACAAAATTTGGACCAAAACTGCATCCAAGTTTCTACATTATTTATGTTTTCTTTAGTTTTTCTTATTCAAACATTTCGCTCATAAGTTGAGCTACCTTACAACAAAGTATTTCAGTATTTGTCATTGATCGTTTCTAACTCAATGCAACTTCTTGATCATTGTACCGGATTAAGATTATTTGAACAAATAAGAAGTAGGTAAATTTACATGTTTCTTTTCATTCCCAGCCGCATAATTAATTTACCTTTTTCAATATCGACGACACGCACCGACGAAGGTTAATGATTTAACCGTGTGTTTATCCAATTAAGCCCCTACTGGACGAGCAATAAACTTTTCATTTATTAGGCCGGGACTTAATTATTAATTACTTTACGCATGTAATTACATTATTTAAAGAGTTGAACTGTCTCATGCAAATTGGGACTTTTTACTTTAGCTTTTGGAGACAACTTAACAACAACAACATAACATCAAAGGCTTCCTGAAGTCTGAACACATGATTTAAGTAAATTTCCGGACATTTCAAATTACAAAATCACAATGCAATATAGAAATTTACACTAAAAGTTTCAAATTACAGGTTATTGAATACCTTGCAATGATAGGGGTTAAAATATGGATATATTGATGCCATTATTATCAGGTTCTTCTTGTGAAGTTAAATTGGATGAAAAGCTCTATAGTGCACCGGTAAAGCCGGATAACTGCCACGTATTGGGAGAAATATTAGAGCCCCATGGCGTTAAATAGCAGAAGCATATAAAGTATATAATCTCCCGCTAATAAAATTTACGATCCCCATAAGGGACTTGTTAGTGATCTCACGCACCGGACAACAATGGCAACAGTAGCCAATATGGTGCCAAGCGAAGCGTTACCGTTGGGATTCATATTTTCATTTATTGGCATTGTTAGAACCCTCTGGGTATTTCATATTTTATGTTGTACTTTTGCAATGCTATAGTTTTGCCACTTATTGAAAATTAAGTTTTAGGTTTTAGGTTCTCTACTCAATTAAGATATTGTAAACAAGTTAACAAAGTCACCAGTTGAAGATTAAGTGCCAAGAATCTTATTATCCGTTACCGTAAGTCGTAAAAACATACTAGATCTATTGCCGTTCTCCTTTTTCGCGCCGAGAAATGAAACTATGAATATAATATTTAATGACACAACAATACGGTAATTTATTAAGGACCATTAAAACGTGGTATGAATAGAGGTTTAGACTCTCCTGTGGCCGTCTACCAACCAAAGTGGTCGTAAATCATGTCGGTAACTGATAGGAACTATTATTTTGCGAAAAAAAAGTTTTCCGCGTTGTAATAGGTTCTGTATGGTGATGGTGATGTTGTGGCTTCTCTGGTGGTTACGGTATAAGCTACTTGTTATGAATATTTAATTAAAATTTTCTTCTAGAAAATGTCAGTTAAGTAGTTCATATCAATTTCGAAATTGTTGGTCTTTAGTGTATGTGAAACAGAATTGTGTAGAGGTAGAATAAGCTTGGAGAGGACACTGTACTGTAGATGCCACTGCTGCTAGCCAGTTTGGACAGGAAAATGGAAGACTAGAAAACCCTCTTTACACGTTATCCGTAACGCAAATGTATGTGAGCATGAAAACTATCAACAATCAACTTCTGAATGAGACTGTGATAAGCGACTCATTTTGTTTTGATGAAGTCCCCGAAGATAGTTTGCCCTAGTAGACTGGTGGACATTTTCAGAAATTTTACTCCGGCAAAGTATAGATGTACCTACTATTTTATTTCGGCAAACCTGTGTTAACATGTTTCCTATCGCTTTTCCGACCTCAAATTCATGTTCAGCGACCTCCAAAACACTTGTGGTCATACCCAGCACGTCATATTATAGCAACTTTTTAAAGTTTGGTATTTGGGCCCCAACCAGTCGCCATCTTGGATTACGGTACTTCCGGTTGCCTAATCGATTTCTGGTGCTAATTTTTGATCTAGTCGACGTCAAAAATATATGTGCCGATACGCCGCACTTGACAATATGCCAACTTCTGAGAGTTCTGTATTTAGGCCCCCGACGGCCGCCATCTTGAATTATGGTACTTCCGATATCCGAATCGACTTCCGGTACTCATATTCATGTTCAGCGATCCCAAAAACATATGAAACGACATCTCGTCGGTCAATAACGATACACTTTAAGCAAAATGTCATTTAGGCTCTTAGTTTGGCCGCCATCTTGGATTTGAGGCCTTTGGAGGCAAAATTCGGCTTGGCAACATCCGGATTCGGATTCAGCGGGGTCGAAATACCCTAGAAACTTCAAGTTGCTGAATGTCGCACGAAATGCCGCTCGGAGTAAAATAGAGTACGATTTTTGGGAATGTCCACCAGTCTCTAGCTCCTGATGTTGACATAATCAGCTGTTTCTCGACTGTAGGGATTTCTAATGAGCTCAGTCACTTAGCAAGCCATGTAAGTAGACGTTTTTAACAAATAAATTTGTTTTGCAATACTATTTTACTCAGTAAGTGTGGGTTCTGGGTTCTGCATTTTTTACTGGAACTGGACATATCGGTGTAAGGGTACAGATGTATAAAGCAATTTTAAAAGTATGAAGAATGAAATTCTTGTTGGGAAACCGAGATATGTTGGATTTATTAGATTTGAACAAGTTATGGGATTCTAAGGGAAACAATCGTTCGCTTAAGCCAGACCAACAGCCTTAACTCCATCTTTACTCTAAATCTAATTCATCTTGTTGTAATCTGTATTTACCGTTGTCAACGTCATCAACGGTGTCGTCAGCTGTTTGCGCCAGCGGTCGCAGTTTCAAATATTGTTCTTTGGCATGATGGGGGGCTCGAGATTTGAACTACATAGGCCTTATGAGGGCTATCCTGTATAGTGTGTAATAACCTTAAACAGCGACTACATGTAGTTTGTACAAATGTAACTTGGTTCTGCTGAATAAAATAAGGAGTAATGTAACAAACCGGCCCAAAAGTCCTTTTTCTTTCTTTTTGCTCCGTAATATAATTAATTGTTTTTTTTTTTAGATTGAATTGCCAAATTTCTGACGAAACTGTACCAAGAGCCAAGGGTTATCAGTCGGTTTCGAAAAGAGTGCGATGATTATGTCTTACAACCACGACTCTTGACCCCTGGATCCTTGGAAAAAGTCGCCTGACTTGTAACTGATGAACTAAAAGCGTCACCAATTTCGCTAAATAAAAGACGCCTCACGTCGCTCTGGATTCATTTAGTTCTGGTCACAGATCCTGGTGCTTACAGTGTAAAGTCGTTCGTTATAGTTACAAAGCAGGTGAGGTTTCAGTTTTCCCATATTTCCCATTGTCAATTTATTATCTTATTTACTATATGTTGTTCTAGTTATTGTCAAATCGTCAAACTATCTTATTTCCACTTATTTGCTCATAAATTCTTTGTTATGACTTTCAGTCATTGTAACTGCATTTTCGCTACTTCTCCTATCCTTATTGTATAAACCGTTTAATTGAGTTGTTCACTGTTAAAACCCTGATATCTAACAAGGCCGTTGTACTACCCTGTCGAGGATGTTCTCTAGCATAGGTAATTAATCGCTTTTCATAGAACATAGCTTACCTGTATACTTATTTTCTCCACTTTTATTCTACATTCAAATTCAGTATTGTCATCTACCTTACTCTTATATTATTATAAGTCTATTCTTTTATTGTACTTATTCCGTTATTCCAATCGTTTTACTGATTTTCCATTGTCTTTAGTTGTTATCTATATTATCTACAATAAATTCCATATGAATCTTTATCGTAAGAGAATGTTTCTTTAATTTATTCTGACAACCGATTCCTCTCAAAACAGTTAGAGCCCAACTACGTACAGCTCGGGTAGCAAGAACCCGGACTAATAAGGGCAACCGAATCAGTTACATAAAATTAATCTGTTGCGATTTACTGAGAATTTCAGTGGGACTTAAATCATAGTCCCTGGTGGTCCCTACCGCAGTACGAGAAAAGGGCCTTTATTAGTCCTAAACCAAAGTCTCCCTTACTCGCCCGTCATATCCAGTTGGCGGCGGTAACAGTAACAAGCGGAAAAAATGTTGTTGGAATACCACGAAAATTGATGATGAAGACAAGGAAATGTTAAATTTGCCATGACTTCCTGAACATCCCATCTTTAAAAGAAGATTGAATGTTGAATCTTTTGATTACATGCTCTATGCTCGCGTTGGACGCTAACAACTCTAGTGATGTTCAATGGAAGAAAAATGGAATACTAAAATAGATATTGAAGATGACTAAGGCTTGCAATAGTTGCCCCAATCAGAACCTAACTTAAGATTGAATTATTCTGGCTGGAAAAAGTGTCCCTCTTCTTGGAGAAATGTAGATTTGCAAATGCAAAAATACCTCCCAAGACGTTAAAACCTCGACCGCATTTTTATTATTTGTGCATATAGTTTGGTGTTTATTAAATTTTAACAGGCAAATCAAACACAAATTTATTTCGTTAATGATTGTACGCTGCGGTTTCACAAATTACTTATTGGCCGAACATATAAAAGCTTTTAATGATGGTATGCAGACTTTTTTATGTGTGGACGAGAAATTTATGAGTTGCACGTTCGTTTGCATATACATAACCCTGTAGATTTATTTACATTCAAACCGTTAGATGTCACAAAAAAAAAAATGTTGGGAGACTTTAAGATGGCTGTTTATTTGAATGCACCATTCACTATATATATTACTCATTAATATTTCATCAAAAATTATTTAGAATATTAATTAGTTGGGGTGTATCTACTCCAGATTATGGCCGAACAAAAACATGAATCTCCAAACTACTGAAATATTAGTTAAAATTTTTCCCTATAAAACATTACGGTACGGTTTATAATAGAGGTACCACATACTGGGTACGCGGACAAGGAAAAGTCAACGATTGATGGGAGGCAATCTCGGTAGTAATCCATAAACTGAGAAACGTGAGATTAACTGACAAACGGATAAGTTAAAGTTGAGGAAGAACTTTAAATCCATAGTTTAAATCTATAGGGCACATAGAGAGCGCGCCGCGCCGTGAAATATTTTACTGGATTTATCTCTGTAGTGGTTTTAACAGATAAATCGGTTTGGGCTTTTTTATTATTTGACGTTTTACGGTAGTAATCGTAAAATGTATGGGCTCCGAGAAACGGAAATTGATTTTCATCAAATGAAACCGCTATTATGCATCTATATTTTTAGTAAGCAGTCTATAAATTTTCCTTCTATGCATAGGTATTCAGTGATTGAGGGGCAAGAGTGATACGTTTGTAATGTCGGTGAAAACCGTTTTCACAAATCTCCATCTAGTATATATATATGCACAAAAAAGTTAATGGAATGGAGACGAGAGATGATATCCATCAAGGGTGAAGGAAGGAAAATCTGTTGAGTGTATAGAAATCAATAGAACAATAAAGAAAAAGAAACACCTATTGAAGGGGTTATTGACAAAGGAATCATCTATATATGATTTTAGACCAACATTCAACCTCTATGAAAAACAATAATGGAGAAAAAACTGAAATACAGAATTCCATAGAAACTTGTACACTTCTAAGAAAAAAGTTAATGCAAAACAAATACTGGACATAAAGACTTATGAGATGGAGCAAGCTCTAAAAGAAATAAAAATCAAAGCGGCTGGGCCCAGATGAAATGTTAGCAGTAATACTAACGAGCGTTAACGAGGGCATATTGCACGCTCTTAAACTTCTCTACCTTCATAAAAAATAAACTCGTTACGGCATGAAATAAAAATACATAAAGGTATTTGCTTTTCGAGGACAGAAATAATATCTGGTCTCAAGAATTATCTCGAACCGCCTAACATCTAAAATGGATATACACCAAGTTTAGAGTTGGGTTCCGGAAATGATTCAGCAGACCATCTTCTCACAAGGTGTTACGATAAATTTATCATTTACGTAACATGTTCCATCTCTCCTTTTTTCATTATAAAGTTGTATTTTTGCCATTTCAGAATCGGCAAAATAATAATTCCTAATTTAATTAATCTAAAAATATCCACAAAGTTCAATGTAATACCAGTTCTGCCATCTATCCATCATGTGCATAAAATGCAAATATCTATTATTAAAGGAAGAAAGAAGGTACCTACTGCCATCTAGTACCTAGTATGATTTTAATTATTTTGCATTTGACAATCATTTGTATTTTCATTGAAAGAAATTATACTTATCTCACTTTCAGCAAATGGATATATTTCTGTCTTTCTCTAACTTCTGATTCTGAAATGATTATTTTTGGCCTAATGACCTAATTAATTCGCGGTTTTTTGTTTTCATCATAACCTTAATTTAAATTATTGTAATTTTTAAACAATTAAATTAATTCTAGTGGATTTTTGTCTATTCTCTTTTAATCCACATGGTATTTCATTGTGGAGCGAATACGGTCTTTTGTGTGTAGTTTTCTGATTGGTTGATCTGGTTAATACGCAGTTGAGTATAAAAAACACAAGATTGGTTTTCTGCAAGGTTCGGTTTCCAAAACGTTCTCTTCTTCTGGCAGTGCCCTGGCAGGCAAGTCAAATTTGATTTTTAATAATTTTTCCTTCAAGTTTCTAGATCCTCCCTGAATAATTTCTAATTTACTTAAGTTTTCACCTGATAAATCTTATTTTATCTATTTTTGAAATATAAATATTATATTTTAATTTTTATATATAATTGTGGGCCTCCATTTTGTGTGCCGATTGATGGTGCCACGTTTTTCTGAGGTAAGTCAATTCAGATTTTTGGGCTAATAAATAGGTGAAAACCAAATTTGTGTGTCCATCCCTATCAACTCTTTATTGAATCCATGCAGAGGCCTATATAGTCATTTTCTTTTTGACTCCGTCAATTATTACCTTCTCGAGGAGGAGAGTGTTGAGAAAGGGTGTAATTTTCTAAAATGGAAATCCAGACAAGTCAAAAAAATTCATTAAAAAAGTTTTAATCAAAACATCTCAAGAATTTTGACATATTCTGGATTTGATTGATTTCACCCTCAGGTTTATCTTGTAGTAGGTACCTATAGTAGCTCCTTGGCTTAAAAGGAAAATTTTGTCTATTTAGGGGAGAATCTAGAGATTTAAATTTTTTAATTTTTTTATCTGATTCAATTTTTCCTACATTTGTTTTTAATCTTGCCTGTTATTGCTACTGCCAGAAAAGCAGCACTCTGCTCAACTTGTAACGAGCATTTTAATTTAATCTTACTGGTTTTATGATAAACTAATTTCAATTTAAATCTTTTTTGCAAGACACTCGCAAATCTTGATGAACCTGATACTGCCTTATTCTTTTCTGGGTACCTACTCGACATAAAGATCACTGTTTGGAGTCCGGATCAGCTGGAGTGACGTCACCCCAGCAATCTATCCTCTTTCCTGGATACAGGAAACAACACGAAGAGCTCTAGTTCACGAAAGTGAAACCCCAAACATCCATTGAAGAGCTCCGGATTGGAAAGGTACATGTGTCAGATTCACCGGAACAACCAAGCTGTTAACTGTCAAATTCTAAAGAAAAGTAACATTGTTACTTGTTACTTACATTGTGAACAAATATTAAATAAAATTATTGTTTGTTGGATTTTGAGTGGTTTCATTTCCACATAAAGGGGCTACACGTTATCTTAATTTTTTGAATTCCACGACCCTAGGTTCTCTTGTCTTAAAATGCAAATAACGAGTGTTATTTGTAAAAAAGGATATACGTAGCTTCCATTGACTACGAAAAGGCATTTGATAGAGAAGAGCTCTGGACAGGTAATCCTATGCATGATTGTAGAAGAAGGAAAAAAACTCATGCAACGTCCATATAAAGGACAAGGAGACTTGATATCAATTCACTTGATATAACTTCTTACATTACTGGCATTAAAAATGTATTAAGATTATTGGATCAGCCAAGGTAAGGTATTAGGATCAAAGCCGATAGTATTGTTCTAAATACTTCTATGTATTTGGTGTACTGAACAGGAAACCGTTGACCGTTAACGTAAATTAGGACAAATTAATGTCCAAAGTTAGTTGAAGAAAGGGTATAATCAGATGCTAGAGTTGCTGTTTCTCATAAGAATCTAAAGTTATAGGTACATGTTATCAACTATATCTCGTTAGATATTTTCAAGGAACTATGGTGAATATGTCTTACATTTATTTGAACCATAAAAGCTAATAAAGGACAGGAAGCATATGAATAAACCCAGGGCTCATAACTTCCTTTGTCATTTACAAAGAAATTCACATGTTGGGGAAAACGCTATTAGCAACCAATAGTGGCATGGCTTCATGGCTATTACACATTGATCAAAGAAAAATACTGAAAAATTGAACAGTGGAACAAACTTCAAGAACCGCATAACATTAACTCTAAAAGTTTGAGCAAAAATAGACCCCTCGTAAAAAGTTATTGCATATTAGAGTATGAAAACAACCCACGGTCTTGTCTTTTAACCACCTCGTGGTATCACAGGCGGGGTCCCTTTGAACCATTATAACAAAACACCTTTTAAATCATCGCGGGGCCATTTGTCCGTTGTTGGAGACCAGTTTTATGAATATTTTAGCACCGGGCTTGCTCTCGAAAGTGAAGACATGGCGTGGGACGTGTTAAATACCTTCATATTACCAAAATGGGAATTTCTTGTTATACGTTATCTGATTTTATTGCTTTTACTGTCTGGGTTAACACTATAGTCATAATATAGAAAATGAAGTTTTTAGGTTTCGGTTTTGTTTTATTTATGATAATTTTACTTTCAATAACGGAGTAGATAGTAATTGTTGCTAGAAGCTTATATCTTTTGACTTCCTTGGCTCTCTACTACCCAAAGTTACATTAGAATTTCAAGTAGGTGTCTGTGATTAAGAGTTAAACAATGAGTCAGAATTCGTTTATTATCAAAAGCCTTGAAGATGTCCAATGCTACAATTTTGGAATTCGAGTTCTAAATTTGATTCACGTATGCCAGCAGATCTCCTGTTGATCTTTCAAAACGAAACCTCTCTTTATCAGAGATGAGCTTATTGGCTTCGAAGTATTTAACCAACTTCACCTTCAACATTGAATTAAATCTATATCTATAACCTCTAAGTCTAAATTCGCGAATACTGTTTCCATCATCAATTGCAAAATAGAGCAGTATAGCTTTATGAATATCTGCTCGCTTAAAATACTTCAAATCCATTTCCTAGAACTTTCTTTTGATTAAACATGCGAAGTAACTAAAAACCAATGCCAAGACAAACCACTATTAAGACGTTCCGTTTCTCTTCTTATGGTGCTTCAATGATTTTATGATGATCTCGAACGTAGATAATACAAGAACCATCGCGTGTTGCATATAATGAAACAGCCTCATAATATTTTGATTTTACGAATGTTTATCGCTTGTAAACGGGATGTTTTTAGATCTGGTGAGCTGGAAAGAAATCACATTCTCCAAGTTCATGCACCAATTATCGGCGGCATATGAAGCGTATTAGCGCAATAAATATCGAGAATACCCTGGTATATTGACGCGTAGAAGAATTATGCGAGTTTTTATTTTACCTTATTTTACCACCATATGGTATGCAATGCTTGGGATTAGCGGTAATTTTTTATTTTTTTTTTGATATTGGAAGATTATTACTTACTGCAATTTATGTGAAGCATTCGTGTGAATTAGTATTGGTCAACACTTTTAAAGGTTTTTAACCTCATATAATAATAAACCAATTATTCTAATGAATGGAGCTTGAAAAGCATACATAATAATATTTCAGTCAGTGCTACGCGATTCCATCAAAATTTCCTTATGTAAAACTTATGTAAATGAGCCATTTTGCATTTTTTCGAATATACCGTGGCAAAGAAGAGGTCCAATGCTATTTTAATTAACAATTTGTATTCAACAATAATTACAGGGGCTGTGTCAGTAATTAATCATGTAATTTACGACTCGACTGCCATTACATGTGTCTGAGTATTTGCACTTAGATTTGCGCTTTGATTGTTTCTTAGAGAACCAGAGGCGTTGCATCATTGACTTGTACCCATCCCATTTTTTCCAATCAATATAAAAACTAAATCTAACATGAAAAGCTAATCCTTAACCATCATCAAAGCCATCAATTACAATTTGAATACGTTTAATATCGTGACTTACGAACCGTTTTAAAATTATTGATTGTTTTCATTCCGTAAACTCAGCAAACTATAGTCATCAAAGTTAACAGTTTGTAGCAGATATTTATGATATTTTACTTTCTATATACCTACAACTATGTAAGAGTTTTATGTTTTATATCAGACATAAATTTAGCCTTTGAATTCAATTTGTGTATATGTATATCTACGTAATAACGAAATAAATGTAGGAAATTTGACTGAGGTTGGATAGTTTCCTTACATCAGGTTTTAGAAAGTCAAAAACAAAAGTCTATAAAATTCTGGATCCTGGATCCAACTGTCACTTGTTCAAGACGCTTGGAACTCTATGGAACATTTCCCAATATGAGTTTGTAAACAAAGTTCAACTAGGATGAAATGGAGCTTGAATACATAGTTCCGACTAGGTCTCGCGAAAAAAGGTATTCTTCCTCTTCTTTTTCTTTCTTCTTAGCCTGCATACGTCCACTCCTAGACATTTGCCTCTTCTATTTCCCTTCATATCGTTCTCTCACGACTCACAGTATGGGTGAGATGATATCACCTTGTCTGAACTAGTCTGAAGCCTCTTTTTACAGGAATTTTTTCAGTAACCCATTCTTCGTCCATTTTAACATGGTAGAGTGGCACGCTAATGGATAGATTTAATGAGGTTGGAGTATCTTGAATATCTTGGTCTATGGCTTCGAGTACGGCCCAAATTTCGACGGAATCGAAGGCTTCTGGATAATCTACGAAGGCTAGATATGTAGAAATGTTATATTCGGTGCATTTTTCGATGAGTGTTCGCACCTGTTTGAATATGGCCGGTTCTAGTGTATCCTTTTCTGAACTCTGCTTGTTCGATGGGTTGGTAAAAATCGTTTTCTCTGAGGCGGTTGGTTATGGACTGAGAGTAGACTATAGTTTTCTAGACTTGTACTTTGTTGCGGTATTCCATGTCTCTGGAGTTTTGCATTCTTCGATACATGTATTTAACAGTATCAAAATTGCATCTTCTAGTGCTTTTCTAATTTCTGCCAACCTTTAGCATTTCGCTCGTTATCCATTTTTCCCCTGGCGCTTGACCGTATTTTAGTTTTTTAAGTGTGATTCCACGTTCAAAATGGTTCTTCGAAGTTCTTCTGGCTTGTTTCAAACAGATTGGCTGTAAAGTTTCCGGTAGAAGGTTTCGATGGCTTCTGTGATCTTGTCTTTTTCTACAGCGACTTCCCCGAGCTCCTTGCTTTCGTAAATTTGTAGCTTTCTTTTTGAAATATTTGTTTGGTCGTGAAACATGATATTTGTGTTGTTCTTAATGGTTTCCTTGATTTTGTAGGCTCTTCCATCTTTTCTGAATACCTACTTCGTTCACGGTCTTATTCAGTTTCCTGTTGGTTGGTTGGGATGCAGACTGCACAGGCGGGGTTAGATGGCCTCAACACTGCAGCAGTCAGAAGTTTCATGACCTGGATTGGGTTTAGGAGGGTCTTCACCGTGTGACTTTTGGTGAATTTGGGATAGAGTTTTCTGCCCATTGTATGAAGGTGTTTTCTCAGGCTACAGTGTCCAGTTATAAGTCCAGTTATTAGCCTGATCTGATTTCTGTTTAGTTGTAGGATCTCTTCAGTAAGTTTAGGTGATGGTTGTTGTACCATTAGCTTCCTGTGTTTGAGCTTCAGAAGAGATACACCCATTGGGTTAATTTTGTGCTTACCGAAGATTTTGTGGTGCCAAGTGCCAGTTCAGGACCAGTATAACTGGTTGCTGATCCTTCTTTTGCCAAAGCATCTGCTTTTTCATTTCCTCCAATTCCTTTATGCCCTGGCACCCATTGTTGGCGTTGGCCATATTTAGGTTTTTGAGGTTTTACAAGCATTCCCAGACAAGTTTGGATTTTATTTCAAAGCTGTTGAGTGTTTTAATTGACATTTGATTGTCTGAGCAGATAAGGATGTTTTTACCTGTGTATCCCCTTCTTGGGTTCTCTCTCAAACCGGAGTCAATGGCATATATTTCTGTTTGGAATACAGAAGTGTATTCTCCCAAAGGTTGATTGATGTTGCATCTGGGAGTTTGTCCATATATTCCAGCACCGGTACCAGTTTCTGTTTTGGAGCCGTCAGTGAACCAAAAAACCACCAGTTGGTGTAGAGCTGATTCGCATGATTTGTCTGGTTGGAATGCATGTTGGTTTTGATGAATATCCAAAATTCTTTACAAACCTATAAAGTGTGCATCTGTACAACTGTACATACAAATAAGTGGATTATTGCGGAACTTATGGGTTGGCCATCTACTCACCAACATACTGTTGAACTGTTCAAATAAGACACTTACCTGAAATGTGTAGCCATTTAATTAATGAGAATAACTTACATTTGAGTGAGTCAGATTAGTAATGTAATTAAACAACAACAAATGATGAATAGATGGCTGCGGAACTCGCTGCGCTCGTCCCGCAGAGGTCCGCCCATAAATTCCGCAACAATTCACTCATTTGTACTTGAATAACCTGTCATATTATGTTGCTAGTTTGGTAAGGTAACATTACTAATTCCTGTTGAAAGGCAAATTGAGAAAAAGTGGATAATCTTACAATTTCTGACTTTATATAATAAGTTATTGTTCAAGTACAAATAAGTGTATTATTGTGGAACTTATGGGTGGAGCCATCTACTCACCAATATACTGTTGAACTTTTCAAATAGTCACTCACCTGAAAAGTGTAGTTTTTAAATTAATGAGAATAACTTACATTGGAGCGAGTCAGGTTAGTATTGTAATTAAACAACGTATTGATGGATAGATGGCTGCGGAACTCGCTGCGCTCGTCCCGCAGAGGATCACCCATAAATTCCGCAACAATTTACTCATTTGTACTTGAATAACTTGTTCCATTATGTTACTAGTTTGGTAGAGTAACATTACTACTTTTTGTTGAAAGGCAAATTGACAAAAAGTGGATAATCTTACAAATTCTGACTTTATATAATAAGTTATTGTTCAAGTACAAATAAGTGGATTATTGCGGAACTTATGGGTGGACCTCTGCGGGACGAGCGCAGCGAGTTCCGCAGCCATCTACTCACCAATATACTGTTGAACTGTCCAAATAGGACACTCACCTGAAAGGTGTAGTTTTTAAATTAATGAGAATAACTTACATTTGAGTGAGTCAAGGTTAGTATTGTAATTAAACAACAACTCGCTGCGTTCGTCCCGCAGAGGTCCACCCATAAATATCGCAACAATTTACTCATTTGTAGTTTGGTAGAGCAACATTACTAATTCCTGTTGAAAGGCAAATTGACAGAAAGTGGATAATCTTATAAATTCTGATTTTATATAATAAGTTATTTTTCAAGTACAAATAAGTGGATTGTTGCTGAACTAATGGGTGGACCTCTGCGGGACGAGCGCAGCCATCTACTCACCAATATACTGTTGAACTGTTCAAATAGGACACGCACCTGAAACGTGTAGTTTTAAAATTAATGAGATTAACTCACATTTGAGTGAGTCAGAGTCAGGTTAGTATTGTAATTAAACAACATATTGATGAATAGATGGCTGCGAGAGACTGAGATTCGGGTTTCCGTGTTTCTGAAGCGAGGATACTATTCTAACAGCTGCTCGCATGCTAATCGTGATTTTATTTGTTAACTCGTTTAACTCCATATTATGCAGATTTTCGGTTGGTTGTAGTTTCCGTTCGAGTTGGGTATAGTATTCCTGTTCTTTCTCTCTTAATTCTCCAATGTTTGGTCTACTTTTCTTCTTAATGTAGCGTTTTCTGTCAAGATAAGTGTTGACTTGAATCTATGCCCTTACAAGTCTGTGATCGCTACCCTACCAGTATCGAGGCGGTTCAGTACTCACACATCTACGCATTGACGTTTATCTGTGGCAAGTATAATCTATTTCATTTTTGGTCTTATTGTTAGGATCCTCTATGTCCATTTCCTATTTTCTACAATTTCTACTCACTCATAACACTTAAAACAATGAAAAACTTTTTCCTGGAATGAATCTGAGAACTCATATAAAAAGCTGGGAGGAGATTTTTAACTTCGTTCCAAGGAGAATTTTATAATAAGTTCCAAGCAAGGAAACTACAGATAAAAGTATAAACACTTCTCAAGAACACATGTAAACTCAAAAACCATTAAAGTTTACCATTAATTTTCAATTAGACCGACATCTAATACCAACAAGTTGTATAAATTATGTTCAATTACTTAAACATCTTCAATCTACATGAAGTGCTCCGACCCGGTAAAAAATCCACTCAGTAACATTGTAAAGATCTTGATAGATATCGTTTAGATCTCGCCAACAACCCTAAATAACAAATCAGCGCTTAATTATAGATTGGCCGTACGCCTCTAATAATCCAACGGTTGTAGAATATGGTACAAATCGGTTTTAGACACAACTTTATAACAGCTTGGCTTGCCGGTACTGCTTATGCCTGTACTGGGAGACTTTATCTTTAATTACATCTTTATTCGATGTATAGTGTTTTGGTGCGATAGCTGGGGATACGTCCGAACTTTACTTGGGATTATCTATATAGGCACAGGTGAATTGTATAGAACTATTCAACGGGAACAAAATTGTTTATTTCCGGGTGGAAAGAATGTATGGAATAAGTATATGGAATATCTCAAATGCAATAGTAGTGGTTTCGTGTGAAGTCGTTTTTATATAGACAAATGTTCATTCAGATATTCAATTGAGGTGTCTGATCGAGACAAAATTTGTTAATATTCTATCTGGATAGGTATGAAGCGGAGAGCTATAAGTCTCTCATTTATCGCAGAAGGAAACTCATCAAGATGATCAGCGAGTTAGTTCTTGCTTCATTTCTAGAAGAAAGAGGAAATTTTGAAGCTGGGACAAGTGAGTAGATCACCGTCTTTAACACACAAGATCAGACGCTTCCCCACCATAGAGTCTATTTTCACGTAGCTGTGAGGATTTCTGAAATCTCTGTGGCATTAAAAATAGGTAACTATCTTTGGCAATTAACCCTGATCCAACTTTCCTGTACAAAATTCTATTTTCAAAGAAACACAATAACTTTAGCCAATTAGATTTTGCTTAGATGCAAAATTTCTCTTGCGATTATTACATGATTAAACTAACTAATAGCAATCAAATAAACAAACATAATTTATTCTCAACTAACAGGTAAGATTGCGTTCAGCCAGCCAATTTACCGAACCCAAACAAACCGCTATAAACGTGCAACTAAATAATTATCGATATTAATCGTTTTTAATTTTTAACCCAACCATTATACCGGCCGCATATAAAAACTTAATTACACCTTCTTTAACTGTCTGATTGACATGTTTAGCCGATGTCTTAAATTACATCTTCGTGAACATTATATTGAACTTTCCGAACATGTTCTAATCGTGAGCGAGCATTTTTCCTTTTGATCTTGATAAAAGCGTATCGGTTATAAAACCTCTTCTTGGGACGTAGTATTTATGAAGATGGGTACATCCTAACTAATACAAAACGTTTTAGAAGAAAAACCTTATTTTGCAAATTCCAATAAACGTTAAGGTTATACGCATTCTTTTTAAAGTAGTCATATAAATTGACAAATAATACACTAAGAAACTGTCGCAATCAAATGAAAATCTTGACAGATTCTATTCATTCTCAAGCTGAAAAGTTATTGATCTTCACCCACGCCAAAGTTCACAAGAAAATCATTATGTTGTTTACAAAAACGACACATCAAACATCAAACATTAGTCATAGTACCGGTGGACCCCCAAAGGGCACCATCGACTGTTAAATGCGCCGATCGACAATCGATCTTGTCAAGTATGGATGTACTTACAAATGAGGCCTGATAGTTATATACGGCGCGGTTTGCATATGTTTTAATATGGCATTAGTTTTATTTTGAAACGCTATACGGTACTACTTAAAAGAGAAGAAACGAGCTGCTGGCTGCCAACCTTTCTTCATTGATTCTTCAATCAATTTGTAACTGTCCGGAAAGGAATACTTTTCTTAGGTTCCGTTTCATCTATTTGAATAGAAAGAGAAACAGCAAAACTAAAAAAAAATCATATAACTGCCCGAAAACTTTTTTGATAATGAATTGCCGAATAAAAAAACACGCGAACCGCGAACAGGCATGGGTCATTGTACATTTAAAAATAAACCAGATTTCCTTGTTGGAATAAACTCGGATCATAAAGTAAACTCTAATGATACCGAACCTCACGAAACCAGCTAAAACACCAGCATTAATTGCTTAATCCATCAGATAATGCAGGCCCATCTATGCTCTTGAACACATTTCACTACGTCCGGAGATAAAAACGACCCCAGTCAGCCATGGTTGGTCAGCATGGTATATATTGGTCGGTAGCTACTTGTTATGCATGATTTAAGAGAATTTGCTCGAATGGCAAGCTATATTTTAAGGTAATTTCACTTACTTATGGTTATCTAGTTGTGGAATCAATAATGCACTTACCTGAAAAGAAAAAAAAAACAATAATTAATACAATTCGTGGTTAAACATTGATCATTCCATAATAATTCATTGATATATAGAGTAGTAAACTATCACACTTAGGCCGGGTTTATTCATTTTCCAATAAACTTGCTGATAACTGTATACAAGACAAATATGCGGAATTAATATCCGGCCGACCAATAGGATTATACATTGTGTTTCCATCCGTCAGATTCCATTACCTTACAGTTCATTAAGATAATGCGATTAAAATTTAGGAATTGATGAGCCCGTTTCGATATTTAGATAAAGTTTATCCTCCAACAACTACAATTACGATAGGAAGTTATAACTTTCCAACGTCTGTTCTTTAAACTAATTATGCCGAATGAGTAATTATTTTCTCGAACTCTTAATAAATGCAAATGAGCTTGTTTCGCATTACGCGGGACCATATTTTTGCCAAAGAAACAAATCGGCATCCTCAATAAACATCTAATTACACGATGAACACAATAATAATTATTGTAAAGCTGAGTTCCAGAGGGTTCTAGTGACAGACTTTTTTCCAGGTAACTAGGTATAATGAGCGCAAATTTTAATTTATTGGAAACTGGTTTTAATAAGCTGCTCAACTGCGGTAATATTGCTTGAAAAAAAAGATAATTATCCTATTGGCAAAATTCTCACACAGATCAATAGTCAATAAACTTCCGGACAAAAGCCAAAGTTGCTGAGCTCACGAACGGACAATGATGCATGTGAATCGGCAAGTGTGTGCTCGTTTGATCACAAAGATCAGCCTGACCAATAACGCTGATGAGGCACAAAGATAGATTTACTACACTGGATTTTTACAATGACGATCCGTCGATACTAATCTACGTAATTAGAGCTATTTTAGATGTAAGCGTTGGACAAGTGAATTAGGGGGGTATTGTTTCGAACGATCGGATATAGGAAGGGGAGTGATTGACATTCTTGGACTATGAAAAATTGGGTCGGGCTAAATGAAAGAAAATTAAATATGTATAAGATTGGACTTTAAATTAATAGTACCTATTTATCAGGAATTGAATGAGAGACACCTTACAAATCTGTGACCGAGAAAACAAATAAGTAACCTTAAAATAACGACATTTCCGTGTTGAAATTTGTCATTTTTAACCGATTGGGCGGTCGTCTAAGAAGACTCGAACTCACAAAATCTAAAGAACAAGAAGAAGAAATTGACATTTTTATTAAGGCACTTGGTATTGCAGACCTATAATATTATGTACAACTAGGATAAATTGAACCAGTAAGTATACATGTTAGTTTTGTGATATACGTTCAATACGGCATATTTTTGTACTGTTTTAGGAGACCTCAGTCAGAAGAGATAAAATGTAGATGTCAGGCCTTGGCCAGCTTAGCTTGTACATACATTAAAGCATGTATAAGGGATGTAATAACTGTGTTTGTAAACTCTTTAGGTATTTGACCTATCTAGCTATAATATATTTTTTTTCTAGTACAATTTAGTGTTTATTTTTCCTTTTTTTTAAATCTACATCAAAAAATGGCACCAAACTTTATGGAGTACCACCTCATTTTTCTCATTCGGATTTGAGAAAAAAAGATGTGGAACAACATAAGTACGTTTTTTGTGCAATCAACTCAAGTCAAATTTCAAAATTCCCGCCATTTCAGTATTTGTTCCGGCTGCCACTATTGACGCCACGGTGGCTGTGACGTCAGCGCTATACAACCTTTCATGTTATCAATCAGGTACTCTTACCTTGGTTTATTATATTTCTCTATGGGTAATACTAAGCAGCTAAGCATAGATTTTTCAACAGAAGAATAACTAGTTGTTCTTGGTAATATATATGTAATTCACGTTAGCTTATTATTGATTGATCTGATAGATAATATTAGCAATATCAATTCTCCTTGTATTTCCTCTGTCTCGGACTCTAATATTTTAATCTACATTCTGCATCCCATCAAAATTTTCTTCACGATTTTCTTCAAGTGGGAAATCACCATCTCTCAAGTATTTAGCAACATTATGTAATATAAAACAACACGCTACTATTTGAGGTACTTTTTCAGTCGCAAGTCTAATTTTCTGGTGTAAAATAGGGAATCCAGGGTGTCTAAAACACCTCTCAATGATGACCCTTTCTCTGGTAAGCATGTTGTTGAATGCTTGTTATTCTGGATAACCCGGTGCTCTGAAAGGTGTCATTAGCCAGGGAGCGATGTCAAATTCTGAATCGCCTAGGAAAAGAGCAGAAACTTGATTTCTACTGATAACTGGTTGGATTTGAGAATTGGTCCAAATACGGGCATCATGAACGGAGCCTGGCCAAGAGACACGCTTGTAAACATTTCTAAGCTGTTGCAAGTTGCGAGAACATTGAGGCTGGAGAGTCCTTTTCGGTTGATATATTCGTCTCCATGGACAGCAGGCTTTAAAATGGGGATATGAGTGCAATCTATTGTTCCTATTGCACAAGGGAAATTGTATGACTCTTGCTATGCAGCCTTTTCTCTCTCAAACTTTTCGTCAGTAGAAGGAAAATTAATCCAATAATCTGCTTTTTGTATTATTCTTGGAATAACTTCTGCTATGACATTTGAGACAGTTGGTTGGCGAACTCCTATATCTGTAGACACGCCAACCTGAAAACCAGGATCCGCCACATACCTTAGAAAAAATTTAAAAAATTGCAGTGGCGTGAGAGTTCCTCCTCTCCTTTCCTCTAAATGACCCAGAAAGTGTTCAAACCTCCATTCAACATTTTCCTTCTCAAATCGATATAACACTTTCCAGTCTCGATCGTCCACGTCTCTATGAACTGTATATACTTTAGGATTGCGTAAATTGTTTATAAATTCGGCCATAGTGTCACTCTCTTCCTAAGTTGAGTTTGCTACTGACTAGACTCAAGTGAAATGGACCAGATGCTCCAGACTTTAAGCAAATACTTTGAGTCTGAGCTTATACTTCATCTTATTATTACCACTGATTGGGTCTGACTGAAGCCTCCTGGGTCCGTGCCTCCACAAAGAGATGAAGAGGCATTATTCCAATTGTAGCTATGCAAGCAAATCGTTGAAGCTTGTCCAGCTTTGCCCTGTAGGTTCTTCTGCTGTTTGGAGTAGACATGACTATCAATTAGGATACAAGTTCTTGTTAGGTAATGTATTCCTTTCAGTTCTGGTGTAAGACTAGGGCTCATATTAAAACTTATAAGTTTTTAGATATAAAGTAGACCAATAAGCGAATTATTTATCCATATGTGTACTGATGAGAAGAGAAGGAACCCATTCAGAAAAAAAAAGACACAGAGAAATAAATTATTTCGTGTTACTTTGAATGAAAACAGTGACCACAAGTTATAATAGGTACTTATCAGAACTATTTATTCCAAATTAAAAAGTCCACACACAAATCTACCATAACATTAATTGTGGCCGTTCAATGAATTCGACTCCCGTGTACTCACTCGAGTTGAATTCGAAATGACATTCTCAATAATTTCGAGATCCCCATTGATATCCGATAGCCCGGAGCGCAGAAGGGAACGACAAGCCAGTTTGTTGCACCCGATTAAATGAGTCTTTAATGTAGTGAATTAATGTCGCATTCGATTTACTGAAATTGACCGTATGAAATTTTAAAAATATTTTTGAGCGATAAAAAATATTTTATACCAGGTGTTTTTTTTCTTTATCTCGACTGGTCGTTTCCCTGAATGAAAAGTCTGTTTTTGGGAGTAAGTATACAGGGACGGAGCAAAAATATATGGCTATACACAAAATACATTTTTGTCGTACATCAAAAGCCCAGATGAATAAGCAAGAACTTCCTCTTTCTGAATGGTTCGGTTTGATTAGTTAGAAGTAGTTGGTATGAGTTTCAGAAACTCAATTTTGAAGAATATTTGAATTTAAAGCATCACAGTCAGTAATACGTAATGAAAATATAAATTTTACTGGCTCAATCAGTAAGTAATCAGGCCCAAAAGATATTGACTCTTTCAGTAGAGATTTAACCCACATGCACTTGACTACTCAAATTAGTATACTAACAACTGCTAGTCTTATTACCAAGTTTCGTTAATTTGATATATTTTCCTGGAAAATCATATACTGTCCTTTCAATAAGTTATTGGTGAATCCGGTCCTGATGCATCTAGGTGTAAAATCTCACAGAACGCGAACGGAGACCAGTCGAACCAGGACCGCATTCCTTATATTTCAACCCGAAAAAAAAATCTTACGCGTTGCAATGAAAAAGCGAAAAATCACCGTCCAGTTAAAATTAATGATACCTAACTGTTAATATTTTTCGATTGATGACTGTCCAATGACAATCTTTTTGTTTTGCTCCCTGCCGATCCAACGGCCAATAACCGGTACTCGGAAAAATTTTAAATTTATAATAAGTCGTCGAAGAATGAATTGTTAACAAGTGCTGTACTTTTGGCGCTGGTGATTTTAGTGACTGTTCTGAAAATAAATTTAATTCAAATGAAGAACGCCTTTGAGTGAAAGGAGGCTGGGCGATATTTCGCTTCCAATTTTGGCGGTTATTTCGGGCCATGTTGAAACGTTTAAATTAAACATGGCTGCAATCATCGGGGCAATTTTTGAAATTACACGTTGACGACATATAAACGATTATATAACTGTCCCTTACTGGCAAGTTTAATAAGATGTTTACGTCACTAATAAGCAATTTACTTCCTATATGTAAGCTTTTACGAATATCAAGGGGGTATAGTATAATAAAGTTAGCAAATCCGATTACCTTAAACCGCAATACAATCAATGAATAACCGCAGATTACGAGTTCTCATCATCGAGCTGGAAACATGTTTGCAAGTTATTTATTTAGAATTATCAGTGCACATTCTCTTTTTAGAACATATCATGGGTGAGTGTAAATCTTTTACAGATATTGTTTGGAACAAGATTTCCATACCTATATGACTAATTGTTACGTTGGTAAAGTGCCGGAGATATAGTTGAATTTCATACGGGATGTTTTGGATGGGTTACTAACTAAAATAAGTCTCAGCACTGGTACTTTGTACATTTATTCAATTTTAACACTGACACTCTGTACCAAAAGCACCTCAATATGTAATCCAATAACTTTCTTATAAGGATAGTGTCGTCCTCATTAGTTGTATTCCTTTCAAGAGTTTAGAACACTACAGCTACTAGCTCCGGTGCTAGTCGATCCCGATTTGAAAGAAACAGATGCGCTGGCTTTCATGCATTTAAATAGTTTAGTTCGGGCTTGAGCACTATAGGTGCAACAAACACTTTTCGAAGAAGATGCACTAGCTCCCACACTGTTCAACTTAGCGCTGAGTACGTTATCCGAAAAATAGACACAGGAAAATCAAACATATTAACATTTAAGTCAGTACAATGAGCGGCTTACGCAGACGACAAAAACATTATGTCTCGTAGAGCAGAAGACACACCAGAAATATATATGAAACTAAAGAGGGAAGCCAAAAACATCGTACTCGAAATAAACACACAAAAAACAAAGACGCTGACACAAATCCGAATAAGAAAAAACAACAATCAAATACCTGGGAGTTGAAATGAACACATTGGAGAACAAGGAAGGCGAAATGCAAAACAGAATATGAAAAGCAAATAAGACATTCTTCGCTTTGTCACAAGTATTTCTTGCTGGAACCATCCATCGCAAATCCAAGATGAGAAGGTACAAAACCATCATCAGACAATTTCTATGTTATGGATACGAAACATGGGTCATGACTGACAGCCTGAAAAGCAAGCTGCAGATTTTTGAGAGAAAAATTATCTGAAAAATATATAGGGGCGTAAATGAAAAGGAGATATGAAGAACACGCTACAATTATGAACTATACCAACTATTCAGAGAAGCTCCCAACTCAGAATTCATCAGGCTGCAAAGACTTCAATGGGTTGGTCATGTGATCAGAATGCCAGAAGAGAGACTACTAAAAAGAGCACTTAACAGTTGAATGTGTGGAAAAAGATCAAAAGGGAGGCCACGGAAGAGATGAACTGGCATAGGAGGCGTATGGAGAAGAGAATCCTTGGACCGCAACGTGTGGAGGCGGAAGATATCAAAGGCCAAGCCCAATTTGGACTGTGGCGCCATTGGAGATAGAGAGGATTTAGAAGATTTGGACAAGATATTATTTATATCAGATTAGTAAAAGCCACAATGGACTACAACGGTAAAAGTGCGAATACAAAACCACATGACTGAAATGTTCAACATAAATAAAGGGCTCAAGCAAGAAGGTGGACTAGTTCCCACACTATTCAACTTAGCGCTTGAGTACGTCATCCGAAAAATAGACGCAGGAAGATCGATGCATACGCAGACGCGGCATACGCAGACGACAAAAACATTATGTCTCGTAGAGCAGAAAACACACCAGAAATATATATGAATCTGAAGAGAGAAGCCAAAAACATCGGACTCGATATAAACACACAAAAAACAAAGACACTGACACAGACCCGAATAAAAAGAAACAACAATGACAGACGCACTAGAGTTGAGGACAATCTTAGAGCGGTTGAGAGCTTCAGTCATTTCATCTGTGCGCCAAACTTCTTAACAAAATAAAGACATCTACTTTAATCCAAGTTTATTGGTACTGTAAATATTCGATTGCCACTTCGTAAACGTTAATATTTTGAAATAACAAATTATAAACTTAAACCCTTTAATTTGCCGCACTTGCTTGTTCCATGGCAATAATATTTATATTTATACGTTTTCAGTTTTATGCAAATTAGTACACCATTGTGCCGATCTTTATTTACGACCAGAGTATAATAAAGAGACGTTATACGAGTCGATTCATAAAATATTTAACGGTTTAAATTGGTTTAATTACAGAGAGGCTCGATTACAAATTATTTGTCGGAGTAAATTTGCTTGTATGACTTGAGTCAATAAACATGCGAAAATTATTTACAGAGAGGGCGAGAAATTGATTTGCATTTTTATGGAATCAGGGACTTTTAAGGTTTAAAAATAATTAAGATATGATATTCGACTCTGCCCACTTTCACCTGATGTAAACATACACATTTGCATACCCGCCTTGAAACGAAATTTCATTCAATTTTCATTTTTGCAGATTCAATCAAAAAGAAAAATTACCTTTCACTGAAATAGGCTATAATACATTCTAAAGGCTATTTTCCAAACAATTAGGGTATTTATTTCCCTAATAATATTTATCTGAAATCTCGTAAGGCATTGTTTATTATGAATTCCCTGTCGATATTTTGTGACATTTTGTCGCAGCGGTGGTTTTGAATATAAAATTTATTTATAAGAAAGTAGCACGTGAGACCATTTCGTGCCTAGGACGGTACTTTAAAAGTCCATTGTTTTCGGACGAAAAGTGCGGAAGATTGCATGAATTTCGCCTTGGGCCGACCACTCTAATATCAGAGGCGTACCAGACCAAACTATACAACAGAAACATTTTAAACCCCGATTTTGTCGTTTTCTTAGGTTATGTTTCACGGATTGCCCTCAGTGGATCTAATCACGGTTCTTCTGATCTACTTGTAGTAAATATTTTGTATATTTTTGTTCCTTATGTCTAATAATTAATTTTATTTGTTCAACGTCTGCAGTTTCTCCAAACCGTTTACAAAATTCTTAATTTATCGAAAACGAACATAGGGATCTATCAACTACGTCCTAGGTCAATTTGTATATCCGGCACTGAAAAATGTAATGCAACATTAGGCTCGACCATTAACACATCTCAAATTGCAACTATCTCTCATCAACCATCAGCAAGCCACCTTTCACAAATCAAATCAATTCGCGTTTCGTTTTTCCACATAAGTGCCGCGAATGCGAGATGCTTAATATGATATAAATAAACTAATTAAGTCTTACATCACCTGAAACTACATATTAATCTACATCTCGAAGCATTTGAGCATGTGTGTGGTCAGTGGTGTTTACAACTCGCTCGAGACGAAAATAAAACTTGAGAAAAAAGTTGCAGATTGAAGATTACTCGAGGATTAATTGCCGGGTAACTAGTTGTTTATGAATTCGAGATTTTAACCTAGTTTTGTAAGTTGTTTTATATGGGCAGTTCACACGCGATATGGATGTGATAATAAACTTGGTATGTTGTCGATAAATTAGGGTAAGTTGCAACGAGGTTTTTCGATTATGGCTGATTAAATAGTATTGGGCTCTTATAACATCGAGTTTATCCTTATAAAATGAAAAATGCCAAGTATACGTGGAGCAATATTTTACTTCTTACAAAGTAAAATAACATGTATTCCTTTGCATGCTCAAAAATAGTCTACAATTTGATAAATCTCTCTTTATGAGATTCCATTATGTATGACGATGAAGATTCGAGTCGTTATAACGTTTCATTAAAATAGAGTTTCAGAAAAAGTGTCCACAATAATCTAAGCAAACTCTCTCGAGATAGTGTAAGGAACCTCAAATATATTTATATTTTAAATTTAAATAAAATCAAAATGATTATCAGGCATAGGAACAACAAATGAAAGGTAAATATCAATTCAAACCAGGTGGCCCTCCCTCGGTATCCAATGTAGATTTTTTTTAGCCAGCATTGCGTGGCGTAATCTCATGCACTGGCCTCACACCAGGCTTCACGAAGAGAACTTCCCAAAGCTCTCCACCACAAAACAACCAAAGAGTGGGTAAAGAAAAAGACAAGAGAGTAGAGACTTAAGTTTAACCAAGAAACTCACCAAGCAACTGGGAGCGTTTTATGGCATCCGCCAAGCTGAAGGATGCTTTCCCTTTCTGGTACCGCACCAAGCAGTCACGAAAAAAACATATTGTAGACAGCCTAGAGAATGAAATGGAATTAGGGTGTTCCAAGAGGTGGCCCGTCACCGATATCCAAGAACCTATTAGGAAAAATGGAGCTGAGGTGGAACGCAGTAGTAATTGCCCAGCATTTGACATCCATGACGTAAGACCAGCCCGACAGATACCTAATCCCCGATGAAAAATCAACCTTCTAATCTAAGTCAACACGTCCCTTTCTCTGTTACGCTTGCTATCCCCTCCTAGGTTGTCACTGGTAAAATACAAAAAGTCTTGAATACCTACTCTTCTTTTGAGGTTAGCAGCTCAGTTCTTACGATGAACCTGAGTCTGCCGAATACTCCCCAGCTTAAATTTATCCTTCTGGATATTTTCGATGTTTGATTTACTTTTTCCAACTTGATCGTGCGACCTAAATTATATTGTCAACAACTTAAGTAAATACCACCTTGTACATCAATTTCACTAAAGTGTGTCGACGAGTTAGCATTAATTTGGTATAAATACCGCGCCGAAATCCATTACCGGTAGACTAAGGCTAGTGCAAAGTACCTCAATTGGGAAAAGCCCCTCTAGCTAAGTCTCCTCCCAGTGCAAGCTACCTTTAATGGGAAACGCTCTTCTAAGAATATTGAACGCAGCAGACTAGATCCAGTGCAAACTACCTTTATTGGGAAACGCCCTTCTGGACCTGTGTCAAACCCAGCTTCAGTCTTCACTCTCAGTCACGCCAAGTGTACAGAGTGTACATAATACAGAGTAGGCCTATAAGTAGATGTCCCTCCGTAGAAGAGACGTTATGATATTATTTCTAGGGTAATATTGTTCTATATATTCGATACATATCTACCAATACCAAGTGAGTTTCTTTCTACTTGAACCCCACCTACGCCCTCAGGTCACGCTCCTGTTTTGACGTCCCAGGACGAAACGTATAGGGGTTTTGACAATATAATATTCTATTAATTAATTTTAATTATTTACAAGGGTTCAACAATAAGCACAATAATCGCAACTCATGAGACATCAAAGAAACAACTCATTATAATGAAATACATAAATCTTAGAAAAATTCAGAACGTCACCCATGACAAAGATCCATCGAGGTAAAGTTGTGTTGTAGTTGTCAACTGACAAGTTCAGCCTGACATAGTTATTCCTGGCAGATTTCAATACTTCTTTTCTTTAGGATAATATACATACCGGTCTGGCAAGTCAAAATCTTACAGGCCAGTTTTAATGCAATAGAATGAAATGTTCAGAACAAGTCTAAGGTTAAATAGAGAAAGTCAACAGTTTCCCCTGTTCCACCTCCAGCATGGAGCGCTGGGAATTTCAAATATGTTGTTATGAATCGATATGTCCAGTGTGTAAATATTTCGATGTTTTCAAAGCACTGGAAATCATTCAAATATATACACCATTCGACGAGTAGAATAATTCTTATGGGATCACGTCTACAGTATTTTTTGCAAAACTTGGAGAAATGTTTCAAACGAAAGCTCTTTATGAGCGGTAAGGTGGGTGAATCCTTCAAGGACAGATCCCAAACCCTGCTGAAGGTCTGCCTCCAGAATTCTGGAATACCCTCTCTACACATTTGTTTCCAGTATAGAGGCGGGGAATGTTACCCACCGACTTGTGTCGTTGGAAAACCAAACAAATGGTGAAAGGGTCTGGGATCACGCGGGTCTGCTGCATGAGCTTAGAAATCACCACATCCTGAACATGATCTCAGACTCCATTCCTACGGTAATTAGCATGCACAAGCCTTATAAAGTCATAGGCACCAATAACAGGGTAACCTTACTCTGGGTGGCAGTCTTTAAGTTGACTCCCTCGCTAAAAAGGGAACGGAAGCCGGCTTTATGATCCGGAACCAGTTCTAGGCATCACAAAATCAAATGCTAAGGATACTATTTCCAGTTGGGAAAAAGTTAAGATCCGATCTCACTGAAATAGCGCTGATGATCCTACCAATTCTAAGGAGTTCATCAAGGAACCTTCTAGAAATTACACAAAGCAGATCCTGGAATGGAGCAGAAAAGACTTGCGCATTCTCACCGGACTGCTAACCGGCCACTGTTGTCTCAACTACCACTTAAACAAAATTGGGTTGAGCAGTTCTCTGCACTGCCGCTTTTGCTGCGTCGAAGACAAAACAGCAGAACATATCCTAAGTGCTTGCCCAGCACTGTGACTTCAGGCAAGTTTTGCCGTTCACAACCATAGACTTTATCAAGGGCTGTAGCTTATACGACAAACTATAACCATCTAATGATCGCAGTGGAGGGCTGGATAATCGGCCCACCCATTTTAAACCTAAACCTAGGTACACATAGCAACAAACATCCAACGAAGTGGAGTGCCTCAGGACAAGACTATCGGAAATCTGCACCAAGTTGAAAAACGGACATCTGCAATTCTGGAAAAACTCAGAGGAGATATGCATCTAGGAGGAGCTGCGATAATGGTCTCTAAAAGACTGAAACACCTAGTGACAAAAACATGATGTATCTGAAGAAGTGATATAGGCGGTTATGGAGATATTTAGACAATTCAATTATATGCGTCCAGAAGTGAGACGGATGGTGAGGAGGTGGACATTTCACGAGAATAGAGAGAAGAAAATTTCTCAATATCATAATAGCTAATGCTAAAGTCAAAGGAGAATCAATGTAAATCATGATTTTTAGTAGAGGGAAAAATTCGGCTTTGACGACACAATTGAATGGTATTCTTCCAAAAGACACAGAAGAGTCATAAGTTAAAACTGAGACTGATTGCATTATCACAAATCGGAGGTAGGTAAGTATATTGTGAAAGACATTGGGTGGTAAATGTTCTTTTAACTATTAATAATTATAGATTACTAAGATTCATAAAGTAGTTGAATCGAAGAATAACTAATAATTTTGAAAAATCCTACATAGAACTTGATTCAAAGAGGAAGCCTACACATATCGATTCCATTACGTAATGAAAACACCATAAAGGTTAGGTTTGAAGAATTGATTGCCAAACATCATCACAGAAGAGGTGGAACTTTCCTTGTCTCACATGAAAGACAAAACAGCCCCGGGAGCGGACAGAAGCACAGTTAAAATTGTTCCTCCTAGAACAATTACTGCAAAATCCATCAATCTGCTCATGAATAAACTTCTTCATGGCGTCAAATATATGAGAAGAGGGCGAGATTTCAAATTGACAACACTGCCCTTCAAACTACCAACCAACATCATCACCAATACAATAGAGCCCAAACTCGATGGGTATTAAGATCTGTTCCACAACTGTCTTCGACAGAAATACTCGCGCAGCTAAGTCACTAGTACTTAAATCTTCGAATGACAGCAGCACTGCTTCCTGACAGTTTGCAAACTTGTTGGGGACTGTGTGAGAGCAGACCTTCAACCACCGGAGCAAGCTGGTTTCCGAGGACGGTAGAGTTCAGTTATACATAGAATCAATACTATTTCTGATGCTCGCCATAAGAAATGCAAGAATGGATTCAAGACATTTAAATTTTATTCGAGAATATATACGAAAATCACACTAGCAATCAATATTGAACGGATGAGGAAGAGGTGATAGGGATATAAGGGAAGGAGATACCATTTCTCTCAAACTTTCTACTCTTTCGCTTGATGTCTCTGATGTCAAAAAATTAAAATATGGACACAATTTTTACTCATAAAATGGTTAATAGTGGACCATGCTGTTATAGGATTACGACAGTTGGTGTAAAATAACAAACTCTAAAGAATGTTCATAACAAATAATGTACCTACTGCTTTTATGTATAATATTTTTTATTACGAGCAATAATTACACTTTACCATTTACAATTATTTTTTGCTGTAATAAAACTTAGCTTGTTTAAGCTAATGCCAATCAAAATATATACGACTTTTCCCATGTTGGATGCGAACGTAAACGATAAATAACAACAGGTGTCGTCTATGGCTTTTATAGCCGGGTACAATAGTGTTTCTGCCTTTTAGGTAGCTTAATTTATTGCGCACCTCCGACTTAGGTATTCTCTTCTATTCGCGTTTTATTTAGTAATTATGCAAAAACTGGTCTAGGTGGATAATTACTCCAGGCCGAGGTGTGGCCTTAACACTTCCAAGATCTGCGAAATTCTGTTAATTCTGCGCCGAGAGAAACGTGGTGGCACGATATTTATCACTTAAGCGCATAACTTCCGTCACATAAGGCGCATACTTTGAGCCGTTTATTCCTTTAGAGTAACCCAATACTGGCCATATCATTATGTTAAAATGACAATGAAGATGCCATTGTCAAGTTATTATAGTCTAATATCTCCTAAAAGGGAGCGTCGAAGCATTCGAAACTGCCACGGCAATTTGTATTAAATAAGTTCTATCTCGCTTAGACTATATTGAGAAGTGTGTAAAACAACAAAAGAAACAGCATAACATGCCTTGAATTGTCGCAGCTAAGGTAGTTTCGCCCAAATACAGAAGAGCGTGTGAAACATACCGATTACTTTATTAAAGACGACGTTTTTATCGATTATTTGGAATCGATTTTAAATAGACAGGTGAGTTCTTTGGGCTAAAAACAATATACCTATTTACCCCGCCGCTGCATGTTTTAATCGCTTTTTTTTTGTCGATCGCGGCAATAATTTAACTCCCATTCCAATTGGTTGGGACCTTATCTTTTAATTGGAGATTAAAAGCGCCTTGCTATACATTTCAGTTTTTTTGACAAAGGTCAATATTATCACGACATTAATATCTGATCGGAGGCCCTCTCGCTGTATCCTACTATTATACTCTATATCGATACACCAGGTATCGGTTTATTATTTATTAATAAGCTTAAAATACCGCGTATGTCCTATATAATTAGGTTTATGAAGGATCGATATAAAAAAAAATTTGATCGAATGTGACGAGTATTATCAGTGTAGCTTTATTGTTTTTTTTCTTTGGTAACCTTATATCAATGATGTCTAACAAAAAATGACTTCTTTGTTTGCCCTAAAAACCAATGACGTAGGTAATTTTTGAAGTGAAACTTCTTAGGCGGCGCGGTGTGGTATTTGGACCAGATTGGAGAGTGATTTGAATGACGCGTCACGTAACGCAAGATATAACGGAGAAAATTCATTGTTTGGCACAAACCAAGGATTATAATCAAAGAAGATTGCCTATTATTGTCAGGCGCCGATACCCTGGTGACGTCACTATAGATACGCATTTCCCTTTTGTCTTTACCCCGACTTATACGCTAAGTCTAAATGTTGTATGAAGAGGGAATAGTTTTTAAGAAGTTTCACATCTCAACACGTGTACGATGCTGCACATGATTTCTTATTCTAGAGAATTAGGTTTTCACCAACTAAACAGCATTGATAAATGCCAACGTATCTTAATTACATTTAGCTGTATCATGTTAGTATCTTCATTATTATTAAAGCACACCTTCATTTGTAATTCTATCTTTGCCAAGACATCATTCTTCGATTATGAAATTTGTATTATTTCTACTTTAATTCATACTAACCACATATTTACCATTAAATCAATATGTCGTCCAAAAAAGCAAACAAACCGAGCCGCGATTTCATTGTCTTCTCACACACCAGAAAAAAAAACCACTTCGAAAACCTTTTAACCATAATAAACGATCATATTGTAAATGTATGATGTACTTACGGAGAATATTAAGCGTTGTTTTTAACAGACCTGGGGACTTTTGTCTATATAACAACATCTGCTAAATAGACGAAGAACGAGCAAATAACATATATTTTCAGTGAATTGGCAAAAAGCTGAAGACATTTTGAGTGATAGGCATCGGCGGACTTCATTTCGTATGCAATGGGAAATCCGACTGTTCACGTTTATGTTTCAATCAAGAATTTTAGGACGATCATGGAATATATTATGGATTTTTTTTCTATGTAATGTCAAGTCTGTGGTTTTGTGTAAATGCTACATTTATACAATTGTTGGCAATGTCTAAAAAAATGTTGTTCCCATGGCAGTTTTTGGTGTTTTAATGCTATGAATACAAATTCAAGTTAAAAATACCTCTGATTTTGAAGAATTTCAAAGCACTTTAAAGGTTTCGACCCACATTTTTTAATACCACATATAATTTTAAATAAATATTTACAAATTATTATTGGACAGTTATATTTACTGAAAGGTACTAATTAAAAACACAGCCCGAGTATATTGGATGGCCTATAGGTGAAATTCGTGCCAATCAAAAGCTCTTAGCACTAACTTTAACCTTTTGTATGACATATGTGTGGCATATACTATTATTAATTAATGTTCATTATAAGAATCTTCCACTTTCTCTTTAAAATAAGTTTTAACAACAACTCAGTAGAATTTTAAAAAACAAACATTGTCCACTTAATACCGTTATTATCAATCGAGCATTGATGATTCCTAATAAATTCATTCACAATAAACATAGTAATTAATATTCATGAAACGTTATGTCGTTAACATAAATAATTACCCGCTATTAGTGTAAGAAGGTACACATTTCCAATTCAACAACGTCCGTACTTTAACTTGGCACTTGTGTGTAAATTTAATTACATAAATTTATTTCCTAAAATGAACAGTTAATTGTAAAACATAAAAATGTCCCAGAATTTAATTATGATGCGTCAATGTAAAGTTTGTAATTTATAAATACACAAGGAAGGTTAGGCAGCATCTGTTGCATTCCTACTTTATCTATGAGTAAAAAAATAAAAGATTATCATCAACCATTTACATGGACAGGTGAAATCTATTTAAAACCCAAAGGAGGAATGTCCATCATGCCGCCCATAATAGAATTTCGAAGCGTAACTTACAACAGTAAAAAGAGAAACAATAAAAACTTATTATTGATTACATTGGGATACTCGATCGATCATCTTATTTGGCAACGTTTTGGAATTCAAGTAAAAGCTAATCCATTTTATTCTTATAGGCACACCTCTGGACAGTCAATGACTTTATGTTGTTATATGAAATTAAAAATTATCGTTGGGAAAACTGGGGTTTTCTGGATTAAATTTGTTAAAGCTACTTTGGAGCAGTAACGGAATTCTAGTGGGAACAATCGTCCGCTAAAGACCATCAGGGACTTTATTCTCGAAACCGGGGAGCAGCGTTCTTATGAGAACGAAGGTTGTGTCTTCTTCGTCCGTATTCTTATTTCCATAACACTGACACTGACAGAGCAATCGTTTTCATGAGAACACTGTTCCTCGGTTTCAAGAATTAAGTCCGTGGTAAATTTTATCGTGTTAAAGCACGCATGTCCTTTTTACAAAAACATGTTGCAGTCCAACTTAACCTTCACCCTTACTGCATCTTCATTATATAAGTGATTCCTTTATTATCTTGCGAATTGCAATTGAACGATAATGCTTTAGCTTTGGATTTGTCATGGATTCGTGGATTTTTTAAAGTACCTACTAGTCCAATCAAATGGTAGTTTTTTGGTAACATAAATGCGGTAGAAGTTTTTCAATGGAATTATATCTGTTTTGGGGTGCTGAATACGAATCTGAAGTTTGCTGCCTCGTAGCAGAACCGACTCAGGCCCAAAATCGCGAAAAACCTCGAAATTTTCGGACTTTTTTCCGGTTTCCTGGTCATATCTTGCAAACGGCGCATCGTGCGGAAAATGTCATAGTATTCAAAGTTGAAGAGCATATAATTCTGTGTCGAATGAACTAACCTTGTTACTGTTAAATTTATAAGCAGACGGAAAAAGCCAATTTTAATGAACTTTTGTGAAAACTGCAATAAACTTACTTACGAAGGAGAGTAAAATAAAATGGACATTGCAATCAGGTATTCTCCATAGAGCGTATTTCCTCACTATACTACAACTTAGTAGCTCTTTTTCTTCAGCTGACTACATGGTCTTCCTATGATTTTTCCTACAATATAGATACATATTATGTATATTGTATATATTTTCTCATCTTATTAATCTATATGTAATAAATGAGTAAATATTTTTGTGGTTATTCAACGCAGAATTTTATGCGTTTCAACTTTCAAGACCGTGACATTTTTCGTAAAATGCGTCGTTTGCAAGATATTACCAGAAAACCGAAAAAAGTCCAAAAATTTCGAGGTTTTTCGCGTTTTTTGACCTGAACCGGTACTGCTACGAGGCAGCAAACTTCAGATTCGTATTCAGCACCCCAAAAAACCTATAATTCCGTTGAAAAACCTTCTACTGCATTCATGTTACGAAACAGGCACTATTGAACACCATTTGATCAGACTATAGGTGATAATGTAAATTGGAGATTTCAGTTTGCTGATTTCTTTGTTTAAGCCAGGCTAGGAACTTATATTCAAGTATATTGAATTTTTTGTTTTTTGCGTAACAACCTCTTTGTACGTGAAATAGTTGTGATGTCTGACATTGAAGGTTGTGTTGGCTTGGACAATCCTGAAAATGTTTGTTCTAAGTGTAAAATAGTGTTCGATGATTTGAAATGTGTAATACAATGTACGGTCTGCAGCAGTTACTATCATGGGAAATGCGAAAAAATCAATATGCGAGGTTTTCACATGAAAAAGTCCACTTGTAAATGTTCCATATGTGATCAGTTGCCAAATAAGGTCATGACAGAGATGAAAGATCAAGAAAAAGGAGTCGAACGGAAGATAGTTATTTGGATCAATGTGTTGTAATTGAAATTCATTGAATTATTTGGTCAATAACACAATTGCAGGAAAAAATCGATTTATTGGTAGCAGAAAATATTAACCTAAAAAAAGAAATATCTGATCCGACCTAAAGGGGGATATGACAGCCCCTCCTGCTGTTTTGCCTGCATCATTAGCATATAACTCAACCTATTCAGCTGTAACTAAACAAAAACAAGACAACAAAATATTGGTAGTTAAACAAAAACTGGGTTCTTCTGAAAAGGACGTGAAACAAATAAAAGATGATTTACGTACCAAGGTGATTCCAAGTGATATGGAAGCTGGGGTTAGAGAGAAATGGGGGTTTCATTCTAAGTTATGAGAACGAAAAATCAGTTGCAAGTGTACAGTCAGAAATCCAGAGTAAATTTGGTAATAACTATGATGTTGATAGGCCGAAATTATTGGAAAAACCTATTAAAGTTATTGGAATTAATGAATGTGAATTTACCAACAGTGAAGAGGAAACTGTATCGAAAGTGGTGAACCAAAACGACCTGGACCCGAATACAAAGTTAAAAATAAGGTACATCAAAAGTTCATAATAGTAGATTCAATATTGTGTTTGAAGTTGACAGCAATATTATACTAATAGAAAAACAGAGAATGAATATTGGATGGAATCGGTGCTGGGTACATGATGATTATGGTATCATTAGATACTTCAAATATTGTCGTTATGGCCATCAAGTGAAAGACTGTAAAGCAAAGAAAGTATGCCCTTAATGCCGTAATGAACATGATTATAAAGATTGTTCCAGTGATGTTGCTAAATGCCCCAATTGTGAATAGTCAAACAGAAAATATGCTCGGAACACGAATACTGTCCATGTTGTCTGGGATGTGAATAAGTGTGAAACCTACCAAAGAACGGAGCGACTTGAAAGAAAAAAATTCATTAAGTAGAAGTTAGATGCAAATATTGTCCTAAGCTTCAGTGCTGTGTATTCCAATTGCCAGGACTATCTCAACAATAAAGACATTATTACTGTTTTGGTTACATATTAGAAATCAAGATTACTGTTCTTATCAGAAACCCATGTTGATACAATAGAACTAAAGATGGATGGATATAATTTGGAACAATGTGTAACAACTAACCGTAGAACTGGGGGAGTCATGGCCCTAATAAGAACTGACGTTAAATATAAAATCAGAATAGTGCAGTGTGTCCAGAACTATGTATGGTTGTTATCTCTTGAACTAGGCTCAACAAACTCTAAGTTTCTATGCACCGTATTGTATCATCTGCCCCAGAAAGAAAATGCAAATTTTGTTGACTTCTTTGCAGATAATCTAGATCGGGTGAGTGATTTTAGAAGTATGAGGGCCGGTTGTACAACTTGAATAACTTCAGTTTAAACTTCGTTCAGCGCTCATCAGAGTTCAAAGCCATTCTGATTGTTGTTCACTCCAAGTCGAGTTCAAAATCTGAACCAAGTTCATCAATCAGTCAAGTTGATCTCTGGCGATTAAACTGCGTTCACTGATTTATTAACCTCACTTTATGTTTTTATTTATATTTATCTAGTATTTATTTAGATAATTAATTGTAATAAATATAATTTCAATAAAAAAGACACAATAATCGCAAAATGAACATTCCTGGAGATTGGACGGACGACGAAGACTTTTTGGATTATTGGACGTAGGGTAAATCCACGCTTGCCAAGAACCTATAAGGAAAGGCGAAATAGTTTTTTAATTTGGAATGATACACAGTTTTTACAACGTTTAATGGGTGATTTCAATTTTGATCTCTTGGACTGTTTCTATGGAAATAAATTGTTAAAAATTATATATTCAAATGGATTCAGTCAAATCATAAGCTTCCTAACTCGAGTTACAGCAACGAGTGCAAATTTGATAGATTACATTGCGACAAATGACAAACGAGTCACACATACAGCGTATCAAACACCAAAAATTAGTGACCATTCCTAGCAGCCCTACTGCTCGGGAGAAGGAACTTCCTGAGCAACCGTATACCAGGGGAATTCTTTAAGTGAAGAAACTATAAGTGCACCTAACAAGAATATATTTAAAAATAGACTAGACAAAAACCTAGAAACGTTGAATAATGCCACAGTGCATTATCTGTAACTTCTCATACATCAGACCAAAACCCAGACAATTTAAAGCAATAGACTCGTCGGACACTAACCGCTTCCTATTGCTATACTGATAATAATAATAATAATAATAATAATAATAATAATAATAATAATTCCATCCTGACTGTGAATCTTGTAATTGGTCCCGAAATAAACTCTGATAATTGTCATTTGTAAAAGAGAATGGAGAAATTATAATTTGGAAAATTTCTAGGAAGCACTTTCCAACACTGCATGGAACAATAATGTGGCCGATGTTAAGATATCGGCAAATTCACTAGCACAACGTATAACAAACATATTAGAAGACATGCGTCCAAGAACAAAAATGTGTATCAAGTAGAAGTACATTGATAAGCACTGGATTACACATGAAGTAAGAGAAATCAAATGATGAAGGAGAGAGATGCACTATATAAGGGAGTGTGTTAATGGAATGATATTGTAAAACAGATTAGGGTTGAAAAGAAGGAGAAATACTACCAAGAGGCCATATAGACGAGAATAAATATATTCCAAGAGAATTGTGCAAAAACTTCATTGTTTCCTAGAAAAAACCACCATTCCCCTAAAGAGGTTATATTTGACAGCTTAATTTTGGTAGATGAAATTAAAATAGTCACTGAATTCAATAAATTTTTTGTCAACAGTATTTCTGAATTGATTGACAAACTGCATAAAACCCAGGGTGCTAGTTCTGCTATTATCAGTATCGCCCACTACATTATACATTGTTTTCTCTCAGTTTGAGCGAATATCTATAAGCAAATTGAGACAGATCCTGAGAAGCATTATAAAGTTTGGAGGTGGTAGAAGTGGAATTTCGAAACAAGTGCTCAGCGATTCTTGCTTTGTCATTGGTGATCGAATTCTTGATACAATTAATGCCTCTTTATCGAGTGGTGTATTTCCCAAGTCATGGAAGGAGTCAATGGTCATCATTGTCCCTAAGGTAAACAATACAAAACAGCATAAAGAGTTTAGACCTGTAAATACTGTACCCGTACATGAAAAGGAAGGAACATCTTCAACACTCAAACCAGTCAGGTTTTCATAAAAACCATTCCTGTGAATCTGCTATTGTGAGCATCTGTGATGATTTTCTCAAAGCAATTGACTGTGATATTATTGTGTTAGCTGTTTTCCTAGATTTTAAGAGAGCGTTTGAAACTGTTAACAGAGATATATGTATTGTTGAATAAGTTGAAATAAGATGGAAATTGAGAGTACTGTTGGTTTAATCAGTTGGTTTAGGTCTTATCTGTGTAATACCGTTCAATGTGTTAAATTTTAGAATAGTGTATCTGAAAGAATGAACGTAAAATATGGCGTACCTCAGGAAACTGTTTTGGGACCACTGTTGTTTTTATTGTATATAAATGATATAGGTAGGGTGGTAGATAAAAGTAAAATTGTTTTGTTTGTGGATGACACAATGCTGTACGTTGTTGGTAGAGATGTGAACCAATTGCAACAAATTGTGAATGTCGAATTCAGTAAATTATATCGGTGGCCCCGGTATAACAATCTTTGCATCAACGTTGAAAAATCTAAGTTTTGTGTGTTTGGTAAAAGATCAAGAATTAGGGATATTGACGTAAATAATATACATATCAGCATGAATAATAGTGCTCCGGCACATGAAAACCAAACCAAGTGGGTACATACTTGGGGGTAATTGTGGATGCAAACTTAAACTTCCAGGCTCATGCTGACTATGTTATGAGGAAATTTTCTAAAAAGGTTGGTTTTCTTTCGAGGGTGTACAATAGTTTGTCGATTGGCACAAGGATGCTGTTGCCCTACCTCATTTACAGTTTTGCTCCACACTTTTGTATGCATTGCCTGCTTTCAATGCGGAGCAGATCCAAAAAATACAGAACAGGGCTATGAGAGTGATTCTGAAATGGAATCGATATACTCCTATCAGGGTTATGCATGATGTTTTGAATGTGTTGCCTGTTAGACAGAAGATTATTTTTAATGTATGTATTTGTATTTAAGATTGAGAGAGGGTTACTACCCAATTATATCTGTGATAGAGTAACTGTTTTTAGAGATGTACATTGGATATGAATTTTGTGAAGATTCTGTTATTCTATTCTTCGTATTTTATATGTAGCTTTATGCTAAATGAACGATTTATTTATTTTACATTCGTGCCCCAGCGCAAAATCTTAATAACTTTGTTGTCCTGGAACAAGTATAGTTTTTCCCAACAATTCAAAATGTTCACACACAATTAAACTTTAATTTTGTTCGAAATGCCCTAAGGTAAATTTCTCTCAATGCGTTGCAGCAATCATAAAATTTTCCATGCACATTTGCCGTGGTGACATAAAAATCCACATGTCCCATAAAACGAAGATGGGACCTTGTTAATTTATTTTCGCCAGCTTAACGGTACCTTGCAATATGTACTCATTAAGTGTGAACTAAAAACTTGTTGAAAGAATTTGAACTCTCAACTCTTGCTAATAATTATGAATTTATTGCCACTAAAATACTTGGTATATCTAATAAAGAAATTCTTCGTTTGACGGTATTAATTATTTTGGCTTTCTTCGAAGTCATTTACCACAATTAGTCGAGGTCCGTTCTTTATTTGATTTGTAATTAATCATTACAAAATCAACTAACTGGGTAGTTAGCAAGCTAAATACCTGTGGTTAATTAATAAACTTGAGCTTTTCAAAACTTTTCCTTTTTTTAATTGAACATTTTTATTTATGTCAAAAACGGATCGAAAATTACTTTAAACTAGATCACGTAGGTATTTTGAAAATTAAAATTTTATTCCGTTAACTGTTAATTTCTAAAATTAATTTAACACATTATGGGGGTTTTTTGGGCTATGACTTGTTACAGATCGCCATAAGAAGGCAATCAATTTCAAATCAAAATCAGGCAATTTAGAACCATTTAACAGTATTTACAATGCAAATATGTGGTATTAGCAAAAAATATCCATTAATTTTATCACTTTGTATAATTGCCAGCCTGAGAATCAATATTCAGATTCATCTACAAAGAAAATGGCGTACTTAAATAATCCTGAATATTTAGAGGATTTTTTTTAGTATAAAATAAAGATTGCTATAAGAAGACACTTGGCGTGTTATTTGGTATTTTATCGACTAAACGCTGGACATCTATTCTCGAAACCTGGAAAACACGAGAACGATTGCGCTATCTTTGCTAATGATATACGAATATATAAGGCTGGATGGATATGCACGACAAAGACAAAACAATCGCTTTCATGCGAGCCTGTTTCGAGAATAAGTACCCTGAATACATATGATACTTCCATATTTAGGAAGGCCTACAAATTTTATCCTGGCTTTTCAAACCTTAATTAACCCACACATCAAAATATATTTTTTTTTCCAATGTGGCGTCTTATACACGGAGTATAGTATAAATCAAAATGCGCATAATATAAACGTTACGCGGTTTATAGCCGCTTTTCCAATGATAATTTACTGCCCGGATACTCTTACTTGAATTTCAAAGACAATTTCTATGAAAACCTAGATGGCGACACTTTCAATTTTCGCTCTGTCTCTATCTACCGTCCAATTAAAATAAATTATGTCCTTTTAAGGGGCAGTTTAATTGTCAATATCGGGTCGTTAAATTATGCCAGATTATGCACAATCGCCCGGTTGCCGTCTAAGTGAGGTTTCTGATGAGAACGTTATGAATAGTCAGTTTATAATGGTATTTTGACCTTATATGGTGAATTATTAGTTTTTCAATGGAACCATTTTACAATACATTTACCAGAAATCTTCCTTCCTTTCATTTATTTGCCAAATGTTAACTGATGTTTCTAAGTCCACCGTTAATTATGACATATTTTCATCGTTCAATTGGTTCAATCTCAATGAATCAGCAGGTACTTTTCTAGAAGTAGAATCTCAGGTGAATGCTAGTTAGTTTTATTTTGAAAAAGCCTTCGGTGAGGTCGACCACAATTTGATTTTGGACAATACATTGTCTCTCTCTTTTTTGCAGTTTGATCCAAAGATTTTCAAACCAGCTTCGAGCAATGTGATGCCTGGGGTTTGAAAAAAAGGCATGCAACTCAACTTTTCTAAATTCAAATCCATCACCTTGTTAGAAAAGATATTGCTATGATTCTTTTTATATTTATTTATTAATAGACCCTTAAACAGTTAACTGATATCAGGGTGCTTATTAGCCTAATTTCCTCTATATCTTCCACAATATGTGTGTCGGATACTTTCACTTGTCTAATTTGGTTCTGTTTTTTTGAATTTTCTTTACAGCATAACTCATTTAATACATTCCAAGTTTTCTTCATGTCATTTTCAGCATTTTGGATTTTTCTTTTTGCATAAGTACTCCTTTTTGTTAATTGTTCAAATGTTGTAGTCGTCTCTCTTGCTAGTATAGTTTGTATACTTTGCCTCCATGCATCAATTTTTGTTTTACTTCGTGTTACTTTCTCTGTCTTTCATAGGATTTTCTCATTTTTAACATTTAAGAAAATTACTTTATGATCAGAGACTATGTGGTGCTCCATGAGTAGATTGCATACCAACTTGTCAATAGTCACAACATGATTAAGGATGCTGGAACATGTATTCCCCACTCGTGTAGCTTCATAAATATTTATTTTATTTCGAATTTTCAGGCCATTCATGTCAATAATGTTTTTGTATTCTCTTACAGTTGCTGTATCACTTAGAAGATCAAAATTCATATCACCAACAAATATTACATCTTTACTGTGTTGTTCCATTAGTTTGTCGAAAATTTTTAGAAAAGCAGCACCATCAGTTGAAGGTGGTATATAGTATATAGATTGCGCATACTATACATTTTAACATTTTTATATACACTTTTACAATATTCACATCGTCCCAATTATCATACCATATCATTGTCAGAGTCTATAGTCCTTAACAAGGATGCACACTCCTCTACTATGGTATCTCTATAATGGTGGATTGAGGAATATCCAGAAAAGTTATAATACTTTTGTTCATGGATTTAGATCCAGGTTTCCGTCAATACAATTATGTGAATGTCATCGTCCTTTCCTTGTACATTATTGTTTAGGTAGTTCATCCAGCTTATAGCGAAGGCTTCTGATATTTATAATTTGTGCTTGTAATATTCATTAGGTTTAGTATCTATAGTCATTATACTTGTAATCTTGGTATAGAATGAGTAGTTGGCATGTTTTTATTGGACCCTTGAGTCCGTTTCACATCTTATTCTAATGAAAATTTCTTGGTCAGATATTTTCAAATAAATCTTACCATTCCTAACATATGCGTATACGTAAGGTCCTCATTCTGATATATAATGTATTGGTACTGCCTTCCAACAGGTCACACTCATTTACCTTGATACCTTTCTCTAGAGATTTTTTGATTTCAGCTAAATCAGACTTTGTGGTTTTCCTAAATGGTTGCAAGAACTCATTTAGTAACTTCTTCACAACGCTCTTTAAATTTAGACTACAGACTTCACAATCATATGAAAATTTCACATATTTTCTGCAATGTATGTACGTTTTCTGGTTTTTCTCAGGAGTTTTATTTTTTAGGTGATTTTTCTTCGACATAACCTCACAGATTTGAGGATCATAATATCTACCAGGAACTTTAGATTTATTACTCACATCGATACTATTGTACATTTGTAGATTATAGCTACCTTCACACATATTTTGTGCATGACTCTGCTTGTTGTTGGAGTCTGAGATTTGTTGACGTTTCTGAGAAAAAAAAACGAGCTTCTTGGATTGTATGGTGCTCACTGCTTGAAGCTTCTTCAGCCGTGCCTCTCAAGGTTTTTCAGCCTCTTGCAAAACTGGATAAGACATTCATAGCGCAGTTTTCTGTTTCTATTGCAAGTTCGGGAAGTCTGCAGAGACAGCATACCTTTTGTTTTTAGGTTATATTTTGATGCCAGAGTGAGCAGGCTGACGACTGTTCTAAAGTCTCTCTTATTCAAGTCGAGAAATTGTCGTTCTGATCTCGTTGCTGATATGGATATGAACCGTTTTGCCTGTCTCAGACCCTCAGTAGACCTCCAAGGAGTTAGCATTTTGTACTTTTCCCATGAGGTGACTTTTCACTAGTTTACATAATAGCTCTGGACATCAATCATAGGTTCAAGCAGACTAACTGGTCGAGTTTTCAGCAAGGTCTGGAAAGGGCTCTACGAGAGGTTGCAGTTAAAAAACCCAATGAAAACCAAGAATTGGAGCGATATGCCAATACCATCCAAGATGTCATCAGAAAATCCTATAAGAGCCCACTGGGGATGTTCCAAAACTCTGGTAACACCCGTGCTTGGTGGTGTAAGGAACTGAAACACCTCGAAACCGAGGAACAGCGTTCTCATGAGAACGATTGCTCTGTTATTGTCAGTTTTATGAAAATATGAATACGGACGACGAAGACAGAACCTTCGTTCTCATGAGAACGCTGCTCCTCTGTTTCGAGAATAAAGTCCCAGGGCGACGACAAGAAAAGCTTTCAATAAAGTTAAAAACACCAAACATAGGTATCAACTCAACCTGTACAAAAAAGTCATACGACAAAAACAAAGAGATGCCTGAAGGACATACTGCAACGAAATAGAAAACTATATGGAACCGGCGAGACTTCAGAAAGTACTTAATAAAGACCCATTTCGGGAAATTCGTATCCTGTGCAAGGAGGATGGCACCTTCACTACCAACATTCAAGAAAGCACAGACTCACTACTAGCAACCCACTTTCCTGACTCCACAACCATAATTGTGGAGGATCAGATGCAGGTAACATACATACCCTCTATGGCTAATTGGCAATTAGCAATTAGCTGAATTCAGGCTTCTCCGCCTTCGAAGCATCAGGATCATTATTCTTGAAACAGGGGAACAGCGTTCCCTGAAGAACGAGTATTCCGTCTTTGTTACTTATATCATTTGCATATCATTGAGAAAGACGGATCACTCGTTCTCCTAGGAACGCTGCTCCCCTGTTTTGATAATAAGGACCCTGGACCTGACGGCATCTATCCAGCCCTACTTTAGTGGGGTCTGAAGCCACTCTTGCCGTACCTGGTAGGGATGTTTAGGGCGTCCTTGGCGCTAAGTTACATACCCAAGGTTTGGCGAGAAGTCAAAGTGGTGTTCCTACCCAAACCAGGGAGGATGGACTACACAACCTCCAAGACATATCGACCCATAAGTCTCTCATCATTTTCTCTAAAAACAATGGAGAGGCTATGCGAAAGGAACATAAGAAATGAAGTGTGGTCAACCAATCCACTCCACCCTAATCAACATCCATACACCTCCGGGAGATTTCCATAGACATTGAGAGGGCCTTTGACAAAACCACCTTTAAAAAAATTAGCCACTCGCTAACAGTAAGGAATACTCCGGAAACTGTTACTGGGGTAAGTAACATCTAAAGTGCGTTTAGAAATGGAGTGTGAAGATAGAGTAGTTGTTTGTTAGAGTGTTCTGACGTCATCACTTGAAGTGCACTCTGGGTGCGCTAGACAATGTTCTGAACGTATTGGGGCGGTTTAGAATTACTCTAGGGTCACTCTCACACCCAGAGTGCTATTTCTAAACCCAACCCTACACTGATAATTCCAAAACTCAAACAGGATCGGGCTGCGGAGTATACTCTAAAGCTCTCAAACTGAACCTAGCTATAGCCCTTGGCTCCATGCCTAATGTCCTTCAAACGGAAATTACTGGCATAACCGGAGGAATGCTAGCTCACTGAAGATCCATGCCGAATCGGAGAGGCAAAAAGGTTCAAGTATCCATCTCAGCAAAGAGATCTGAACAACTTCTTGACATGAACAGAAGAGACATCAGAACATTCGTTAGACTGCTCACTGGACTCAGCCTAGTGAAATATCACCTAAATACAATAAGCAAATCAGCAACAGAAACTACAGAACATCTGTGAATGCCCTGCTCACTTCTGCAAAGGGCTACAATCCGTTCTTTCAAAGTAGAAATAAAACCAAGAAACAATTCGAAAGCACTTGTGGAATCCAAGAAATAAAAGGCTTGAATGTTCATATCGAATGTGGAAAATATGTTAATACATACTCTAACACATTCATAATAATTATTGCTGCAATTCGATTGGTAATAATTCTTGTTTTATGTCCTCACTCTTCTCTGAAACGAAATTCATCACATTCTCTATTCGCAATGCATAATTATGCTAATACAGAGCAGATTTCAATCTACAACTACAACAAGACATATCTTCATCTACAGTACTTGAAATCGCCAGTTCTCGCTTAATAGTCAAGATCATAAGCTAGCGATAGTAACATGCTGATCGCATTAGTTAGATACTAACACTATTTAGTGTGGTGAATTTAGTATTTACTCTGTTCTAAGTAAAATTTTCGATGTTGAGTCACATACATGGCCCACAAAAAGACAGACAAAAGAAAAGGATCTCGGACCTCTGAATAAATAAAATTCCGATAGCTTATCTGGAGATATTCTGTATCTATTAATTAATTTTAATTGATGACTGCCTCTGATGGCCTTCTAAAAATTTTATGGGACGGTATACTGTAGAGGTAACATGCGTCAGATTTTAATCGCATATAACCCATTGGTTTTAGCTTAGGTAAAAAAGATGTGACTTTAAAACGAGATAAAGAGACAATAGGTCAATATTGACTCAAAAAAATAAAGATTGATTTGTATAACTGGTTATTAATGGTTTGCTGAAGAAAATGCTTGAAAGCTCTTAAGATATCATAAAATCAAGTCTGAAACAATGACAAGAATTTTCATTACCCTTAAACAAAAACATTCCTACCAAGTGTCCTTGGTTGAAAAGTAAAAAATTGTTAATAATTATTAACTTCTAGTAAACATATAATTACAAAGGCATGCCACACTACTTGTTACTTTTATAAGCTTCATAAAAATCCCGACATTTAAAACTCTTTTTAACGAGTTCGTTAATTTAATGCTTAGCAAAATTAAATCTTGCTCTGAAGCTCATACCGACCGTAACATACCGGGTTCGAATAATTACTGTTTTAATGAAAATTGTTTGCCGATTAACATGGTCAAACTAATATTACAACTACGATAAATGCGTCGGTGAATTTTAAAAATCTTTCTGTCGGGCAATTATAGAACAAGGATAATAATATTTATTATGCACCTACTTGGAGCAATTATTTTTAATAGAGTAAATGAAGATAGAAGTGAATTTGTTGGTGGTAAATCTCTATTTTCGATGTCATTAGAGATTCAATAATGTAGTTGCCATACACAAACCATCATGCTTTCTCCACAAAACCCAAGTCAAAATAAATCACTCGATCGACTCCTAAATAACCCTGTACGGTGACCTCGTGCGGTAAGTAGAAGAACTACTACCTAAACACATTTGCGTTGCGTGACCTTAAGACCGAGAATCGCATTTTACAATGACCATAAATGGCTATTTTCGTTTCTAATTAATAAGAGGAAAGCTGCTAACTTCAGGTAGCTTGATTCGTAGAAGATAAATATATATGCGTGTGTGTATGTTTACTGGTTTATGCAATTCATGCATTCACAAAACAGACAATGCGAAAGAGGAAGTGTACGTTGAGCCTTAATTAGATCTTATGTCCAATAGATCTTTGGGTACTGACTGGCTATTCAATATGCTCAATTTGGTATGGAAATTGCTTGCACAACCGGGTAGTTAGTGGCATTTAACCTAATTGAACTAAAGTATTTTGTAATTTTCTGTTTTTGGACAATATATTCAAGGGCGAATCTAAAAATCTATCAAATTCTAAGTTTTGAAAACAAAGTAATAGGACAAAGGACACACACGCGTAAACCACAAACCGCAAAACACAAAAACAAATACATACTATTTGTTTATTAATACATAAACAACAAAATAATTGCACCAACCAGTACAGAAAACAGCCATATTTCGAAAACATTATTAAAGAAACCCAAATTAAAACTGTGTATTATATACGTGAATAGAATATGTTTCATTGTCGCATTGTAGGACACCTGCGGCGACTATCTTGCTTGCACACTTGCTCAAGATAGAATCTCGTAAAAGATAAACCCGGATAAGATTATAAACTTCTTCAGACATTTAGGCATAACAGTGTAAAAGTTGATTCATAGATAACTCATATTACTGTTTTCTTGTTGAATTAATTAGACGTTTTACTCTTATGAAATGAAGAGTTCTTTATAAAATTAATGAAGATATTTGTTGTTTCGAATAAATGTCTCATTTGCATGGGAAGCATAAAAACTCGAATGTTTTAGTGGGGTGATTGACAAAATTTATAACTGAAAATATTTTGCCATGTAAGTATACTTTAGGTTTTAATTGGATTACTTCACCGTCAGACTTTCGATGAAATGGAAACCCATAATTGCCTTTAATTACGTTAAAATATAGCCAAAGATCTCTTTATTTTAGCTTCAAGTTGATTACTTTTTAACCTCCCATAGCGAGCAGAGGCAGCCAGCGAAATATAGCCTAATTAGCAGGTATGCAACAACACACAACGATCTTGCCCCGACTTTTCTTGTATCCAGGTGCCAATAGCGGTTCGTTTGGTTGGCATCGCTTGCTTGGACTCTCATATAGATTTACTGGTTTCATTATAAAATTATTCGGGACCAAAAATAACAAAGTTAGATTACGATCCGCTGAGATATTTTAATTAAAAAATTTTTTGCTCGCAAAAACTCGTTTATGCTCACGGTCTGGGTATTTGTTGTATGGGCGGAAGGATCAAGGATCGACGGCACGGTACCCAAACAGTCCAAAATTTTAACCTATATCATTTTGTTTATTCGTATGGAAATATGTATTTGATCTTAAAATAAACTCACTTCATTTGAATTGTTTTCTATTCACTTCTATATGATAACGAGCCACGGAAGGCTGGCTACTGGCTATTATGAGCTATGAAGGGTGACGATCAACTATAAGGAACTATCGCAAAATGTCCGATCTTTCCCATCACTTTTACACGTTTGGTATACTGAACGATGTTCAATTACTAAAATAAATATAGTCGAAGTTGAGTTCCAATTATAACACTTGTAGACTACATCTGGTGTCGATCCAAACAGATTATAGATTATATGGATTATAGATATGTTGAGAAGTTGTTCGGATGTTTTTGCTGAGATGGATATTCACGTTTCCTCCTGAGTGGATCTCCAATAAGTTAGCATTTGGTTTTTTTCCCATTTGTGCATTTCTTTCATGAAATGGCTCTTCATTAGTCCATCCACTTCTTCTCAAGTCAATTCCTTGCGTTAGTTTCGAACCATCCTAAGCTGCCGCTTGCAATATTTTTATGTTCCTTCATGACTGGCGCCTCTGACTGGCGCATTTCAAATGGAACTGTCAAAAACTGCTGCCATTTGATATGTTGTTTTTTTTAGCAATTTTTATAATTAAAAGCGTGCCATATCCTTCAATATTATGTTCTCTATATGATCAGAGTTATATTGTCCTCAATGTCATCTATATCTTGTTATTGAAGTTTGATCATATCCAATGTAACGTGCCAAAATTGCTTCCAAATATTTCACACTTATTTTCAGTTTTCCATTCAAAATTCCTATGGATATTTAATTTTTCCCTGACTTTATTAGGCTTTGTTTACATTTTTCCTTTATGAAAATTCAATAATAATTACAGTAATTGCAGATTCTGTAAATTTTGTAATCTTTATTATTTAAAATCTATTTTCACATGTTAGTATCTAGTTCTTGTTGACGACTAATGATTTTCCTCGGTTTTAATCAATATTTTGATTCCATTTTTCTAATTAAATTTCAAGTATTTCTTATTCTTTGGTTAGGTTCTGTTGTTAGGTTTTTCCAATGAATTTTTCCTATCGTGATCTGTTCACGAAGTGTGTACTGCACGCTGCACGTACTCTGTTCGGTTACTCAGTACCAGATTCAGTTCTGCATCCGGTTCCATCATTGGTTCCATAAACCACCGAATTGCTCTCTTTGCTCTCTACTTTATAATGACGTTTAAGTCATGTCACTCTGCCTGTAAAGGATAACGCACACCTAGCATGGGATTTTTGGGCTCTATGGATTTTGCCCATTTTTTGATATGTTGTAGAGGATTTAATTCTTAACAACCTTTAAATGGGACGAAATCTTGTAGGTATTACAATCTTTGAGATATGGAGTGTTGAAAGATGAACTTTTTCGCGACTTTTTGTGTGGAGAGTATACGAAATACTGGTGTTTGTCAGTCAAAATATTGACTGGCTCTCATATTTTACGTCACTAACAAATGTCAGCATAGGCTAAGGCCGGGACCGCACTGCGGCGCCAACATTGGTCCTAGTGCGGTCCCGGCCTTAGCCGATGTTGACAATTATTGACATTGATTTGTTGTGATGTAAAATATGTAAACCTATCAATATTTTAATTCCATTTTTTTGATCAAATTTCAAGAAGTACACAAATCAAGTAGTTCTTATTTTTGGGTTAGGTTTTCCAGATCGTGGTTCGTTGACGAAGTGTGTACTGCACGCTGCACATACTCTGTTCGGTTGCTGAACTCAGTACCAGATTTATAATGAAATCCATTGGTAAGTTCAGTGCGCACTGAGTGTATTCGTGTCCTCTTCTACTATCATGTAAAAGAAAGTGACGAAAATACATGTTTTTTGCACTAATTTTACCAATGGTTACGCCGTTCGTACTGCATCCGGTTCCATAATTGGTTCCATAAACCACTGGATGGCTCTCTTTGCTCTTTATTTCATAGTGACACTTAAGTCATGTCACTCATGATTTGTATGCCAGCTGACGGCAGAAATGTCGTTCAATTTTGTCAATTGGCCTTTCAATTAGTAATGTTTTTGGGATCATCGATTTCTTTGGAAGCGTTTGCGTTTTGCAACACGAATTGCCTATTCAATGGTCGCGTTCACCAGTACTCAACATGTTGAGTGATTAGTAAACGGCTTTGTTCCAACAAGTGGAATACACAAGGTAGAACAGTTTTGATTGGTCTAGAGCTGATTTTCATCTGTTTTCAACAAAGCCGTTAACTAATCACTCAACATGTTGAGTGCTGGTGAACGTGACCGTCGTATTCTTCAAATTATAATTGTTCTAGTGGTTAATTATTTGTTGTTGTTATCATTAGTCGTCAGCTGTTGTCATTTTTCTCAGATTATATTGTTGTGTGTAATTTTTGGTAATGTTTGTTTCACGAGGGTTTGTACTTTTGACATCATTTGCCTTCCTTTTTTAACAAATAAAAAACAAATAAAACAAATTGATTTGTTTCATGTGGTGCTTCTTTCTTTGACGTTTGGTGGTTCCGAGAAAAAGGTTTTTCTGAAGAAGTTGAATTTTGTCTTCGCCTGTGAGGGATTTTGACCTTATATTCTCAATTATTGAATTTATGGTACATTGAGTTGCCTTACGTTGCGTTACGTTTTCGTAAAGTGCCATAATTTCGCCGATGATTGCGGATTTTTACAACCATCCATTCGGTAAGTTTTGCCTTGCACGTTTTTTCCCATAAGGGATTCTGACCTTCTCTATTTGATCATTAGTGAAAAGCTGCCCTAAAGAGTAGAGTAAAGACCACCTCACTCACTCCAGGATTTCGAATCCAGACCTCGATCCAGACTAATCCAGAGTTTTTTCGAGGCAAATAAAACCCATTCCAACAGTGGGACATAACCTAATAACGAAAGATTTTCTTTCCAAACTTGAACCACATTTTCTTTCCTTTCAAATATATCTAATTCTGCTTTTTATACACAAATTATTTAAATACTTTTCAAGGGCTATACTTTTACTTAGTAAATTAACCATCAATGATTGACTAAATTACATTAAAGTTACATTCATTTTCTTCTGGTTCATTTCAACGTGTCTAGCTTTGGCTAAGGTTAAGCTACAAATACAGAGTGCGATAACAGTTTCTCTTTAGAGTTTTTACATACGGCCATAAGTTTGAGTATATGGCCCTTTTTACTAAAGGCTACATATTTAAGTGTACGGTAACCTCCATTGGAGCCTACACAGTTGTAAGGCTACCTCTACCAGAGCCTACACCTTTTTGAACGGTTATATACCTTTGTTTTGGTACTGTTGAACCTTTACGATTGGTTTGACCATACCAGCTACAACCTGTAACCAGAACCAACCAGGTTAATTGAACCTGTTGCCATCACTTGGAACATATTGGTATCGTACTAGCTTTAGTTTAAGAACCCATTGTTGTCATTTCAACTTTCAATCAATGGGGAACAACATTTTGCCTCTATTTTGTGCGCCAAAGTGATCACCGCGGTACATGAGGTTGTAATTTAGTAGGTACTTGTACCAAGTGACAAGATTAATAACTATTAGGTGCATTTATTTTAACTAGGCGTATTTGTCTATTAACCTAGCTTTGTTGGTCACATCATTGTACTAAGGTTTGTGACTGGTAATCCTTCCAATAATCATTTATTTATTTATTCTTATTTTATTTCTATATTCTGTCTTCAACTTTTGGTTAACTCATATGAGTTACCACAACATTTTGCTTTGGAAACATATTTTTCTTATAGCACTTGGATTAAATAAATTTTATTTGGTTTTATGCACTCAGCCCATTATTATTATCATTTGTGGCGTTTTTTTTTTTTGAAATAACACTACTACAGAAGCATTTACATGTTCCAATACGAGGTCGATAATCAATAATACCGATCAATTTACCGCATCAATAAATCTGCTCTGTCCAAATTAATCCTTCCTTCCTTGTATCGATATTTTTATGACGTCATCATGGGAAAATTAAATCTTTATTATTAAATTGATTCTTACGCTATAACTGTTTTAACACATTGTTCTTAACGACCAATTAATTTTTGTTTCCGTTAACATTTAAAATCGAATTATTGCTTTTACCTCCGATTGAAATGTCTTAAATTATATCAAGATAGGAAATTAACCTTTACAATAAAGAATCAGAAAAATAAATTGCCGTTGGAGGGCAAGATTGCGTGATTAATAATGTTTTAATTATGTGGGTGTGGTACTATAATATGAGAACTACCTATATGAAGAAGTCAAGTACACACACTTAGAAAATTATTATGCACAAAAGTGCGAAAGACCACATGTGACGCTGGCCCTCCGGGCGAAAAATATATTTTGCACCACCCGTCGGCATCTTCGCGGTGAACAGATTTCGGCTTTGTTCCCATCCAATTAAAACGGGTCGGGATTTTAAGTTTATATTGACAAAACCTGATTTTTATCCGAGGGGTCGATTTGCATTAAAACGCCAAGTGTGAATTCTTCTATTATTTTCTTTTTTTGCATTCTCAGTTTTTATTCTGTAAATACTTGAGATTGGGATCCAGACCACATAGCGACAATAAAAACTATGATATTTGCTGCGTATTAATGATAGAAAGGTTTCCATCAAATTATGCAGCAACAGTCACGAGTATCCACTCCCCATCACTTACAGAAATAAATGAACTATCCGTAATTATTTATTTGCCAGAGTCCTGATAATCTATAAACTAAATATTAACTTCTTGTTTTTTGATGAAGGACATCTTATTCTAACTTCTTCCATGCTTTACTGTCATGTGGAGTTTCATTCACCATATCTGTACTCTAGTTTGCCTGTGATCTGCCTTGTCATGTTTGTAATTTATGTCTACTCAAGACACACAATAGGTTATCTTTCTCTGATCTGTATTTACATAATTTCGCATGTGTCACATACATCCTCACCATCAAGGCATTGATCTTTTAACAACTTCTGTAATGTTTATCATCTGATCGATATCTTCATCCCACCAGGTTTTCTTCGCTTGGGCTTCTCGTACTTCTCCAAACTCCTGAGGTACTTTCTAGTAATGTAATTGTACTTGTTTTCTGAGTTCTATACCTACTATCAAAATTTGCTTATATAATAATAATAAAAATAATAATAATAATAAATTATTCATCAAGCACTCGCAAAAACATATATAAACTCATCACAGACGAAACACACCATACTACAAATACTCCCCAACCACGATCATAGATACTAACGAATACCTGTATTGGAACATAGAAATCCACACTTATAAAACAATAACATGTAATAGACCAGACATCGTTTTCCACAAGAAAAAAGAACCTATCTTATAGACATATCCATACCAAATGACCCCAATATTCAGACCAAATATAATGAGAAGATAGCAAAGTATACGGAACTAGCTATAGAAGTTCAGAGACTCTGGAGACAGAAAAAAGTTATAATCATACCATTCATCATCTCAACCACAGGCATCACTCCACACATTTTCAATGCACATCTCGAGCAACTCGGTCTCAACCGTAACATTCACACAAACATGCAAAAGTCTGTTATCCTTAAAACCTGCAATATAGTACGCTCATTCCTCAATTCGGGCAATAGACTCTGGTAAGAGCCTTGGTAAGAGCCCGTCATCTCAGAAACACCACTTTGTGCAAAGTGAGAAAAAGAGGGAAAATAATAATAATAATAATAATAATAATAATAATAACCATCGCGGAACAAAACCCAGCACCTCCATGTCAGGATGAAGAAAAAAGTTAAAGCCTTGGATACAAACAACGTATAAACGGGTTCAGCCTGAACTCTGAACCCGCGTTCGGCAGGGGGTCTGAGGCATCCCAGGTCGTCACCATTCGAAGTCCTCAACACTTCCCATCAGCACAGCACAACAATGCAAACACCTTCAATCTGAAAAATGTCACTGGAGATGGCAAATGCCTATTCCGATCTGTCAGCCTTTACCTATACAAAACCCAAGAAGAGCACGAAAATCTAAGGGCGAGAACTTTGGGCAGAATTACAAAGCAACATATTTACTACAGACGGAAACCCTACAAATCAAAGGGCATATTGTTATAAAATGAGATAACACGGAACATTTGGAACCAGCATTGAAATCCTGGCATTTGTCAGAACTCTACAAGTTGAATTTCCATAGCTGACCCGTTCGGTTTCAAGCATTCGAGTGCCAAACGCATGGAGTATGACAGGTGTGAAGTGTTGTAGGAGCTTCGTACTCTGCACCCGAAAAAGGTTCATGTATACGCAGAGCATGAGCGGTCCAAAAACCAAATATACAATCCACAACTTCAACCAACCACAATCAGCAAAAGCATCTACGAAAAAGACATCCATATGATATTAATGGGAAACACTGAAAGTGGACACTTTAAACTTTTAGAGCCATCCGACACACAAGACTCAAGAGTACAGAAAATCTGAAACAACAAATTGCAGCTAAAACGTACCGAGTTAGGAGGTACACAAAAAGATCGCTACAATTCCAACAAAACAAACTCTACCAAGAAAACACAAGCAAGTTCTATGCCAGCACATTCGTGAGCAACAACAAAATCAAGAAGGCCTTATCGGAAGACGAGGTAAGAGACTATTGGAAACAGATATCGGGAAAAGACACCATACATAACACAAAAGCAGAATCGATTCAAACGGAATACGAAAGAACATCAATGGTAAAAAGAATGGAATGGCCAGACATTACACAGAGAGAGGTTGTGACAGCACTAGGCAGTACATCAAACTGGAAAGCCCCAGGATGCGATGGAATCCTTAACTTTCTCATAATACAAGAATCCTGATAAATTGTCACACCAACTTTAACAGTAGATATCTTATAACTCCCTAAGGTTATATACTACTTTGAATTGAGCCGTCAAATTGCTCAAAGCCTAATCGAGTTAATTCAAGAACAAAATGATACAAGATGTTAATAAATTCGTGACATATTTTGTTGCCTAATGACACCAGACAAGAAGCCCCTAGTGTAGGTTTACCTACCGTACACACGCCAATCAAACCAATTTAACAAGGCGATCGCTTCGTCGAACATACTATTTAATTAAGTTGAAGTTCGCCAGTAGACGAAGGTAAAAGCCGTTAATTACTTACGTCTTATAATTAGAGCTCTGATATAATTCAAAATCATTTATTAATAAATCAACTTAGACAAGAACTATAGAAGCACGGTGTGTCCCGTTTGATATCGATTCCCTTATAAAGTAAAATCCATAAATATTTTAAGAGAAGGTTAGATTGAAAACATGCCCTAGATAAATATCTGAAAATGTTTCAAGTTTCAGGCGAAATGGAAATTCCTTGTTCATTTGCTATTAATATTTTCATGGTATTCAAGAAAATACTATTGATTGAATTCGAAGTATGACATAAATTTATTTGAAAATGTTTCTTGGGAATGGTAACTCTGGGAAGCTAAATATACTGTGATGGGTGTAGTAGTTTGGAGGCGACTAAGAAATGTGCATTAAACCTACGATTATTGCATTAAGTTTAACAAAGGAAGCTGCTTCATTCATTAGCCAATGACTTTCTAAATCATTTTGGCCAAGTCAATAACACAATTTAAATTAAAATATTTTGGAGCTCTTGAACCTTAATTAAAATGTGTTGTCGCGACATAAACGGATGTATCCAATATCCTGCCAATTTAATTTGTTTTTTGCAGATTGTAAAATTTTCTTTTTGTGATTTTTCCCTTTGTATCTATTTCGTTGTGCTAATAATATGAATTTATTATTTTCCTTTGTCGACAAAATGGTTCAAAAGACGTTCCAAAAGATTTAAAACATCTAAATTTAGATTTTTCAACATTAAAATAACTATAAAACTGTCAGCTGAAATAATGAGGCAATTTTTTTTAATTAACAACTGTGTGGTAACAAAGCGATAGATTTTTGCCATTATAACTATCTTCAAAGTCGTTACAGTTACTTTAAGCACCGAAAATTATGACGTTAATATTCTCTTCTCTTCCCACAATTGTGTTTTTACGAACAATTTTAATTCATTAGTAAAAAAATTATAATATTTATTATTAAGCACTTATTGTCAGAAATTAAGTGCACAAGCATTGTTATAGAGAGTGAACGGAAGTCGGTCGATTCGTTATGGATTATTTAATAGGTTCAAAGACAAGTAAATTTGAAAAAAATTCTGACTTGAATCCTAAACATCTGTCCCTGAAATAATTAGCCAGCCCAAGCCATAGCGGTCAATAGGTTAGTCCACTCTAAATTGTCATAAATTAACACAGTCATTAATAAAATTAAGGAAATATATACCTTAAAATGCACATGTGCTGTTCTTTATTTGTAAATGTATAAGACAAAGTTTGGACTATACAAAAGACAGTGTTTGAATAACCTTTTCAAATGGTAGAATGAAGTTGAAAACGATAACAGTAGATTTCTAAGAAGTATGATGCTTTATCAAATATAAGCTCATTACGCACTCGTCAACCGCTTGTCATCGAAATTCTTGCACGGGTGACACTTGGAGTTCTAGACTTTTTATTACCAGTTAACCTAAAAATAAAACAAGTCCAGATACAAGCATAAGAAATGAGAAACAGCTCTGAGGTTACTATTTATAATAGATTATGTATATATTATGTATAAGAAAATTTTGAGTGACTACAAGACTACTTCCAGCAGATCTTTGTAGAGTTAAAATCTCTAGTGGAACATGGGTATTTATTTGGATCAAAAGAATGTAAAAATAAATCGTAAGTCTCAGTTCCAGTTTATTTTATTTTTTTGATCTGCAGATTGATGTTTCAGATATTCTATCTACGGATTTTATTCCTAAAGCATTAAGATCCCGGTGCTTCTTGAAAGAACATAATATGAAGCCAAACGTATAAGTGAAACTAAATTATAATTCTTCAGTATTTACTAGTAGATTTTTTCAAATATCGTGGAATTGATTTACATAATTTCAAGCGACATATGACTATTTCGAGATTGTTTTCTCTCTCAAAGTATAACGATCCTCTCGTTGTGCTTGAAAGAAGATTCGAACGTAAAACAACGTCGAATGACATCGAGGTTATTGCATCTAGTATATATTTTTTCTAAATAGAGTTGTAATGATTCACTTAAGATGTTTAAGGTGAATTTCAGTTCCAGGTGACCAAATGATGATTTTCGGATTCCACAATAAATGTTTAAACGATTTGGCTAAGAATCTACTCACAGAAGACCTTTGTATCTGAAAGTTTGAAGGGTGGTATGCCACAGTTAACGTACTTATTACGAATCCAATGACGTATCTGTTAGAAGTACGTGAAGGTTTTTATGAAAAAGAATTACAGAGAACAAATCAACCTGATGTGTTTCTAGTGAAACAGGTACTACGGAAAAGGGGCGATAAAATGTTTGTTAAATGGTTGGGATTTGATAAGACGCACAATAGTTGGATCGATCAAACCAAAGATGTAGTTTAAATACTGTTTCTATAATCATATATTGGGAGAGAATCCTCAGGTCTTACACACTGTTCATAGGCGATATAGGCTTTCTGTATTCTCTTAGTAATATGAGATTTCCAAGTTAGTTTGCAATCGACTGTCACTCCCAGATATTTGATCTTGGCAGTAAAGCTTAATATTCTAGGTGCTAACGGAAGTACCAGTTTCCTCTTTCTTGTGAATAGGACCATTTCAGTCTTTTTGGGGTTGATGGACAGAAAGTAAGTATTCCGCATGCACCAATTTTCTATAATTCGAAGAGCATCTTTTATGCGTTCGCAAAAGATATTTTTCACTCAAATTACAAAGGTGGAAATGCAAAAGTAGATATGTCTCTGATGACGAAATCAATACAAATTATAACAATTGCGAACAAAAAACAATTCAAAAGTACCTAATTTATCAAATTAATGCTAAGATTAAAATCGATACTTTAATTTACCATAAAGATTGCAATTTGCATTTATAACTTTCCCGGTTTAGATACTTAATTATTTCACCGACTGTTTTTACAAACAGCGACAAGCTCAACATGCGTATAAACAGATGATGAAACGGCCTGAGAAATAAAATACGATTTGAATATGTATTTACATCATTAGTGTTTGCCATCTTCATTAGAAATTAAAACGTAATAATCATTTTACATGTTTGGTCAATGATTTTTTTTTTCTTATTTAGATAATGTCTGTTGTCTTTTTATAGACGGTCAGACGAATAAATTTAAGTTTAACTTAAACTGGGTGCCAGTCGAGTCGGATTATGCAAACTGCTTAACACGCTAATATCGTGTGAAATTGCTAATTGGCTGAGAAACATTCGTATATAATTTGTTGATTAATTTGACATTTGGACCGGCACATAACAATCACTATATTATTGAGGCAATTTCTTGACGCGAAATGTTCTTCCTTGTCTATGGATTAAAAGCCAGATAATCTACGGCACTGGGTGTCAAGTGCGTGGGAGCTGGGCTGGTAAAAAACGTTGCAAATCGACAAACAAGCTTAAACTTGTACCGTAATTCTTTAGACACCGTACGATTGTCGCAGCACCATACTTCACCAGAAACATGTGTCGAGTCGGGACTTTTTATCGCTAATCTTAAATTTATGTCTGGTGGTATCTCTCACACACACTGCACACTTCAACTGGGATCTTTTTTTTTTTTAAGTAAAACGCCGATTTGTCAAATTAATGGTTTTTTAAATGAGGTTCTGGGCTCCTCCTTTACGGTAGTTCTTTTAGGCAACTACCTATTTTTGGATATTCGGAATGTGTTGAATTTTGCAAGAAGTGCACACTTTGAACATCAATATCTTGATTTAATCCTATTTTTCTCGCATTATGTGGAAAGCATCTATTTTCGGAATGGTACTATTTTCTTTGTATTATAATGGACAAGGGGTCATTATCGAAATATATTCAATCAAATAGGCCACGCTCATTGGACAAAGTATATGTCTGTATTGTTATAAAGTTATTGTATTGTTATTACTGTATTTTTATAGTATAACCCCTTATTTTTTGAAAGCCCAGAGTCAGGCAAACAAAATCGAACAGTCCATCATGTCCAGAAAAATACCCACACAATCGTGAGGGTAGAATTGGACAGAAAGACATTCTAGAGAAAATTCATTCGACACGCATAGAGATGTTAAGCATGTGGATACTTGGGATACTAAAGATAATAAGTCTGTTTCTGCAGAAATCACAAATCAGTCAGAGCGAATTTCATTGATTGAAAACAGTCAGAAACTGTCAGAAAACAAGTTTCAACCAATGAAATTCTTTCTGACTGGTTTGTGATTTCTGCAGAAACAGACCTAATAACTACGACTACGATGAAGGCATGGTACTGTAGATAGTAGATGAAGAAATATAAATGGAATCTTTATAAAGCTGAGAAGAGGTATAGACGTAGAAGAGAAGGTTTTGCATCATAGCAAAGTGATTCTGTTATTGCTATGCTATTGCTGCGAAGTTGCATATGAACTTTCTATAGAAATTGCATAATCCTAGAAAGCTTTAAACATCTTTAACTTTCGTTGGAGTTGGGAAGTTCCCTATGCATACCAGTTTATATTCGTCTGGTAGTATGCACTTTTCGTTCACATTAAAACCCAGGATTTTTATTACTTTTCGTAGGTACTCGCATTTGCTTGGTTGTAGAGTTGGGTTTGCCTATCGTAATCTTTCCAAAACTTTTCTTAATTTTTCCAAGTGCTCTTCTATCATTTGGGAGAATATTATTATGTCGTCCAGATAAATCAATACTTCCTTCCATTTCATGTCCCAAAAAACGTGTCAGCTAATTCTTGGAAGGTTGCTGGAGCGTTACATAGTCCAAAGCTGAAAACATTAAATTCGTAGGTTCCGCTTACTTGCGCTACGAATGCGGTGTACTGTTTGGAGCTTTCTTCGACGGGTACCTGCCAGTATCCAGAAAACATATCGAGAGTGCTGAAATGGGATGTATTTCCGAGATATGACAGAATATTGTCGATTTGTGGTAGAGGGTATGATGATTTCCTTATTACGGCATTACCTTTTCGGTAGTCGACACAAAAACGGATTTTCCCATCTTTTTTCTTTACTAGGACCACCGGACTAGCCCACATGGCCTTATTACATTGCTATCTAGCATTTCTTTTATTTGCTCGTCGATTATTTGCTTTTCTTTCTGGGATGCTCTGTGAGGACGGCTTCCTATTGGACTTGGTCTCCCTACTTCTATTTTATGTTCTGTCAGATTTGTCTTTCCCATGTACTTTGTTGATTTGGAAAAAAACGTCATTATACTCCAGTTGTCCAGCCTGTGGTCGTCTGTAGCAGATGGCTGCCTCATGTCCCTTTTTCCCACAATAGTAGCACGTGATCTCCTTGCTGCTTTGTTGAGGCGATCGGGTATCATACGCCCTTTGCATTTGAGATGGGACTACATTCATCGGTGTTCATTTGGTTTTTTTCCTTGTGGCTTTATCTATAGTTTGTGCGATTTCTTTAACTACTTCCAATGTCGAAGGGGGTCCATTTGGTGGATTTGTGAGCCAATAGTAGTGGTAGAAATAGTCAGCCCTTCGCTAAAGATGATCACAAATTCGTTGATATCCATGGTCTGTTTATAATCGTGGTAGTTCGTATAGAAAATCTCGAACTATCTCGTCAGACGTTTGTTTTCTATTTTCAACTTTCTCTTTCAGCGATGTTCGTTTGAATCTTCAAATTCCTTCGTCAACTCATTAATGATGTCTTTCCACTCTTTTTCCTGATTATTTATTTTGTATTCTCGAAACCACAGGTTAGCTTTGCCGGCCGTCTAGAAATATCTCAAAATAGGTAATTTTGAGTGTGTCATTCCACCCGTTTGCTATGGCCGTCCTTTCATAGGCGCCTCCACCAAATGTCACAACTTTATCCTGTCGTAATGGGGTACGTAGCGTAGGGTCAGGAGGATAGAGAGTCGTTTGGTATTCAGTTCAAGGTACTACATTATAGAGTAAAGGTTATAATAGTTGGTAATTACTAAAGGATGGCTCTATGGTTGGTACATAGTGCCTTTTCTATGGCGGCACAGGGAAGCTACCTGAAAAACACAAAGCTACGTTAGGAGCGATTCGCTAAAGTAAAGGGCCGTCCAGAGGGGCTTTCCCAAAAGAGGTGATTGCGCTAGTTCAAGTCTTTCTATCCTTGTGTTGCCTACCACTATTTATATTCGTTTATCGCTGACTCGCCAATCAAAACTCGGTCAATCATATACAGTGTCATTTTTTCCTAAGTAGCTTTGCTTGTTTACAATAAGTTGATTAAATGGTTTTGAAAACAAAGCGCGTAGTTTGTAAGTCAGCAGATAAGAGAATTGGCGTCATAAAGGTTAAATAAAATAACAAGTTCAATAAAAGTTGATGTTAGTAAAGTGTGTTTTTTTTTAAAGATAAAAGTCAAAATGACATTACGTTGGCAATACAATGTAAAATTGTCAATGCTTTCAAATTTTTATTGTAGGAAAGGCTTGTGTTGCCAACATAGTTACTAAATTTTTGACTTGGGGAATTATCTTTAAAAAAAAAACACACAAGGAGAGTTCAAATCCGTGACATAATTAAACATCAATATATGCATAATTTTTTTTATTTCATGGGTTCAAGTACATACCATTGATGACCAGTGACAGTCTTAGAATTACAAAATAGATTTTCCCATAGAATTCGCGTTGCAGCTTTTACTTTAAGCTATTTACTATATACTGATGCTTCAAATTCTTTCCAGAAATGTTTATCTTCAATACATCAACAGTCATTTCCTCATTCCACGATATTAATTTACGAATGCAAATATTTTACTCTTAGTGGTGCAATATTGATTTTCCTGTGGCATTCATGAACCGTACTAACTATGCCGCCAGATGATAAACTTGAAATTTTATTAATCAAATGTACTGTACAAATCAATTTGAAATGTTAAAGAAGCTTTCGTCTTGTGGCACACTTGACATTAAATCAAGACATACCAAACATTGCGAAACGGTATATTATATCAAACAAAAAACGCACAATCAATTAATTAGCCTTTTTTCACATCGATCTTTCCCCATACATGAGGGAATTAACCTTCTACTCGGCATTCTTGCTATGCATTAAAGTTATCCAATATGAAAAAAAAAATGCAATCGCTGCTAAAACGATTTACATTTAATACAATCAATAATCGCGGGTATGTTGACAACCAGAGCCGGTTAGCCTTCGATCTATTCAGCTTCAATTAGTTATTGTCAAGTCACTAGCCTGATTTACTGGAATTGTGTAATAATCTTCTTTGGCATGGAAATTTAGTTTTTGCTTCCTTGATAGAACTTTTTTTTAGAAGCATTCTAGGACAAGTAAAATGGAAACATTTGAAAATTCCTGGAAGGTTTTCTTCAAATCTAAATGATTCTATAAGTATTTCAGAAAATGGAACATCAGTCAAGATCTTTGGACTGAATATTAACCCAATAAAAACTTATTTGCCATTAATTTTTCGGTATGATACCCAGCGCTAAAGTAGACCACACGTTGATTTTTTCAAAAAAAAAATAACCATCATTTAACCCATTTTATAACTGCTTGAAATACCTCATGGTGCTTAAACTGTAAATAAACCATCACCGGCTTTCATTAAGTTTCGTATTATGGTTATTTATGTATATTGATGGTAGATCTGTTCCGCTCTTTATGCAAATGGTTGTTTTAATTTTAGTTTTTATCGATGAATTATGGAGTTGAGCTGGATTTTTCATTTGGTAATAATTGAGCTGATACTAATAGAACGTGTTTCTGGAATATAAGTTCTACAACATCAATACATTACCAACATAAATGAAAGAACAGCACTTTAAAATAAAATAATTAATTGATTGCTGAAATTTGAGGCATAGTTTCATAAACTGTGCTCTAATTTATTTCTTAAACCGGTCAGCGACTTCCGAGATTGTATAGCGATACCACTGCCCTAACGACACTACTAAATCGCTTCAGGACGACCGTAACACGCACTTACCTCGGTAGTTAGACCTTTGTATCCAGCGTTTAACTAAAATGAACTACATATCTCGGGCTTTATTTTTTTTTATCTAGTCCATTTCCATCTCTGAGGCCTTTTCAAGGGAGATGCATGACTTCATGGGGCCGTTTAACCATGGTTTATTGTTGGCATGTCTATTCTCTTTTTTTTTCGGATAAACAAATGTATGTATTTGTGCATGGGAATTGTCTTTTTGATTCTATAACGAGATAGAGGATTGAGATGATAGACAAAAAAAAAGCAGCAGATCAAGAACTATGCAAAGGTAAAGAGTTACTCAATAATCCAGCGTTGTCGATGTAATGTGATCGTCAGGGTGAATTAATTGAATCCTGAAGACAAAGCAATAAGAAATTTTATCAACTTTATTAGTTTTAGTTCTGAATAATTTGACTCTACTCTTGTGTGTTGATGGATGGAAGTGGATTTATGAATTGTTTTCACGGTGCTTCTTCTTCTTTAGGTGCCTTTCCCGTTTCGGAGTTTGACAATCATCATAGCAACACTTCTTTTGCCTTGGATCTTTCCTTGCATGACGAGCCTCAGTATTTCATATTTTGGACCACTCATAACGTGACCTAGATATTCAAGCTTCCGTCTCTTTATAGTTAGGAGAATTTCTTGTTCTTTATTCATTCTTCTCAGCACTTCTACATTGGTTATAAGGTCGGTCCATGAATTGTTGAGTATTCTTCTATATACCCACATCTCGAAAGCTTCCAGCTTTTTAATATTGGCTTTGTTCAGAGTCCATGCCTCCACCCCATAAAGCAACACAGAGAAGACATAGCATGGCTCAGATTAATGTCATGACCAGTGAATATGGTTATCATATTTACAAAGGCGGAGCGCGCTTTTGTGATTCTTGTTTAAATTTCCTCTGCGTTATCATTGTTGTTGTTAACTGTTGTCCCCATATATAGTTACCTATATTTATGTACCTGTTTCATCACTGTGCCATGATATGTATATTGTCACCTAACCGTTTTTTCTTTGATATGACCATAAATTACGTTTTCTTAACATTGAGTGTAAAGCCTTTCTCTTCACTAGCGGTAACTATTTTATCCAATATAATCTGCAGAACTTCTAGGGATTGTGTCCTTTGCATAAGTACCTGATGTTATTTATAGGCTTTTCATTTATTCGTATTCCAAATATGTGCAAGAAAAGTCTTTATAAATGCTCAATTTCTATATGCAACTGTACAAATATTAATTTCACGAGTGTGAAAACAAACCTCTGCATCAGCGTTAGAGAAGACACTTCAATTTATAGTGCATTTCAAGCGAATCACTAATCAGTATTTATTGACTTATTGTTCGACTGTTAGAGAAATTATAACGGTCTTACTTGCTTAATCTGGTTCATGCAGATACATCCACAAGGCGACTATTTATCCATTTATCACTATTCACGCTGGCAGATAGGAAATTTTCCACTGAGATGAAAACACAACGATATACAGGCGCGTTGGAACCCGGCGAGAGTGAGAGAGAGAGCCAAAAACAATTGCGTAGGAGAGGATTTTGCTCGTCCGAAGTGACTTGCAACAATTAGGGGTTAATAACATGAATTGTAATCAATAATATAGACCATGTCAGGCCTTGAGATACAGAGAGTAGTATTTTTACTACCCAAATGGCTTGTCGTTCGTCTTTAAATAATTCTTTTATGTCAGCAATAATATTTCCCTCTTCATCTTTAATGGAATTTCGCCATCTCCTTTAGTTTTTTATGAAGGTTGAACGAGTCGTATTTTGCTTCCAACTGTTCTACTTCTATGCATTTTTCTTCAAGCCCCTTTGCCTTTGATATACGAATTTTGTTTTTAATCAAGATGTTAATTTGTTTGTATTTATTTTTGTCTTTTTGTTTGTATGTTCTTCGTATGTTCATAAGTTGTAAGATTTCATCCGTCATCCATTTTTTTTCCTTTATTTGCTTTTCTTTCTCCATGAACTGTTTGGCAAGTTTCGGTAATGCTTCTTCAACCTTTGCCCACTGTGTATCTATATCAAATTGTTCTGTCTCTGTGGTTTCTGCAATTACTCTTAAATTTTCTTGAATGTACCTTTCCATCCTGTATTTAATAGACTGGTCTTTTAAACGATTGGCATCTTTTTCGTGTGGTGCTTTGATGTCTTTTGAATTCGGCTACTACAGGATTGTGTTCAGATCCGATATCTGCTCCTGGATATGTTTTCGTTGCTCCTATCATGTTTTTATACCTATCAATATGATGTTGTGTTCGGTGTCTCCAGGTGCTTTCCAGGTATTTAATCATCTTTTTAGGAGTTTATAAAATGTGTTCTTAATTATAGAATCATGTTCTTGACAAAATTGCAGTAATCTCTTCTTAGTTTCTCAAACCCAAACCATACTTACCAACCCATTTACCACACTTTCCTTTACCTATCTTAGCATTCCCATCGCCCATTATTATTGTAATATTTAGAGGAGGTCCTATATATCTTCTTCATACTTGTCGGCAGTACGCGAATAAATCTGAATGATATTGAGTTTTTCTTGGATAGTCAATAGCTGCAAGACTATGTCTGAAAGGGGAAAGAAATTTCTACTGAGAATTTGGCTTTCGCTTGCAGCTATCTGATACAGAGCCATCAAACTACGAGTTTCCAGCCTATGGTTAGTTCTGAACATGAATATGTCACTTCCGCCAGGTTTGCCATTTTGAAGTCCATTTTTTCCGTCGTCTTTGCCGTTATGGTCTTCACTCTGAGCAAGGGACCCTATAGTTGCTAGCCTCCCGGGTCAGGAGGCGCCTGAAATCTACGGTGGGCAGGCCAGATTCATTCCCCCTAATAAAACTACTCCTTTCGGAAGTTTTCTACCCGCTACACGGGGCTAGATTAGGTATACTATTCTTGTAGCATTTTCAATTTTTTTTCAATTATGCTACTTTGTTTTACTTTGGTGGATATGATTCACCTTGAGTACAGCCTTCTACTAAAAGTTTTTTGGTTCAGGTTTGCAATTGTAGTTAATTGATCTAGGAAGGTTTGATTCAGTAACGCAGGGCCCGCTCTTATTGCTTAGAATCTTATAAAAAGGAGAGAATACCATCGACTCTAGTTGGCATATCCAATTAATAAATAGTCTGAGGTTAGGATAGTTCTACTTGTTGATATAGGTTCTATAGGCAATTTTCAACAGTCACCTGGAGTCAATCTGGAGTCATTTATACACAACCCACCTTTTAGTTCGTATTTTTTGGATGAAACTTAACACGCCCTTTTCCTAATTTTCATCAATGTCAAAATTAGAAGTTTGACATTGGAAGCCCCCTTTCCAAATCTAAGAGGAAGATTCTGCCCTTTTGATTTGAGATTTCATGCCGTATGGTCGGTCTTGGCCTGATTGTTTTTAGGCAAGACTTTTTGGAATTTTGTACCAGGAAAACTCAAGTTAGACTAATTTCTTGTTGATCATTGTCTAGAGTTGTCCCTTGGTCATTTCGGATTTTGTTTCGGTAAGTTTTGAGATTTTCTTCAGGAATTATTAACCTACAACACGTGTTTCATTTCTTCAATAGGATCGTTCCGAGCAGCTTTTGGAAGTTTAAGGCTTCACCTTTGGCCTAGAGTATCCCTCAGTTAGAGGTAAGATTATTTCTGATGTTTGAGGCTCGATCTGTTTTTTATACTAACATCGTTATAGGGTTCTAGGCTGTATCTGACAGATTCTAGGTTGTATCTGATGGATTCTAGGCTGTATATAAACAGATCCTAGGCGGTATTTAGACTGGACCTAGGCTGGATCTAGAATGCTCTTAGTTGGAGCTTTGGTAGCCTCTCTTCAGCAACCTTTCTGGTACCACTCTGATAGAACCACGTTGAGTTCTACGTTAAACAGATAAAACGTGGGTAGGATTTCCATAGGACTCACTCACCATACCATAGTCTGGAACAAACTTAGAACTGCTAACTGCTTCTGTCTGGATCTACAATGAGACCAAACATGTAGATAACCCCACTTTAGGAACTTCTGAGTTTTCACATACCTTTGAAGAACACACTTGTATACATGTAAGATGCACTTCTTACTATTTAGGCAAATCTTACATAAACCACTTGACACTGAATTACGTACGTGCCTCTTAAATAAAATTCTAGAATTTTACCCTGAGGTTGCCCAAACAATAATTTTCACCTTTCTGGTGTTAAATTTGCCAGCTGATAGAGTGTAACTGAAACTGTGGTCTTTAATCTTTCACAAGTGTAAATAAATAGTTAAAACTGTTTTTTTTTTAATGCATATTCATATATATTATTCACATTCATTTTTTTATGTTCAAATATTTATAAATTGGGTACAAGCCTTAATCTATGCACTTTTTTTAATAACGTCCTGGCTATCCCTATTTAATATTGTAATTATTTTTAATAAAGAAAGCCAGATACATTATTGTACCTAATTAGTTGTTTTATTGCTAAGCTCTCCAATTGCACAGGTTTTGTTTATGACATCATCAAGTAATCTACCTAGTTAAGTCACAATTAACTTGGTGGCGCCCAAAGATAAGAAGTATACAGGGAACCCATAAACCCATGGCCTCCGAATTGATGCTGACTAGCCGTACGCAGTATAATTAGGCAATTGCCAAAAAAGTATGTTATATTCTCTTTACATCTCAGTAGGCTCAAAATATTCAATAGGGCAGTACCTACTGAACAAAGCCGGCGCCATGTTTTTGGAAACAGATCTACCAAAAATTTTAGGAGTTGCAATACATTGTAGAATATGAAGCTTACGGATCACCAGTGAAGGAAGAATGATGATGAATTGAACAGCATACTGTTTATTATCATCCCAAGATCCTATAACAAACAAACAGTAGTAATTATTGAAAATATGTGCTATCCAAGAAGAACCGGAATATGGGAAAAGAATATATAAGAGCTATCAGTTGTATCATGAGCAAATTACTGCACAGAATAGTCTACGTAAAATTGCAATGACTAATCAATCTAGGAATATCAGGGGTCTGCCCCACCGCATTTTTAGTAGCTGATAAAAACCCTTTTCCGCGTATCGATGAATTATATGCAAAATTAAGTAGAGATGGACAATTTTCGAAAATCGATTTGAGCTCTGTTTATCAGCAACTATTTCTACTCATAAGGGGCTATTTTTTTATAATAGATTGCCTTATGGGGTAAGTTTTGCACCAGGGCAGTTTCAAAGGTTAATGGATCACCTTTTCCCAATATTGGGGGGGTTTCAGTTTTTCTTGACGATATTCTTATAACAGGTCAGGAATATCCGGCACTGCTAAACATGCCTCCTCTTCACCTATATGAAAAAACAGGCAAGAATAGATGCCTAGGCTAATAGGCCAAATATCTGGAAAAGTAGCAGTGCTTGAGCGGCTGGAACAAACTGTAACGACTCCAAATGCAATCAAAAATCTACAAGAGCTATCATTGATACAAAGTGGATATTCAAAAACAAAGAGAACCTTGTAGAGAAAGCAAGGCTTGTTTTGAAAAATAGAAGAAAAAGCACCTGATACCAAGTTATCAACTGACGTTGATATCTCCAATTATTCTCTTAAAAACGAAGTCACATCAAACTACCAGAGTCCGGAAGGAGTTAAGACTTGAAACAATTTTTTGAAATTTTGAGTCTTCATTACATGGACATCGACATGGACTTGAAGAGGCGCCAAAACCCTGGAATGAGAGATTTCATCGAAGAATTGTTTTGATTTTCTTACCGTTGTTTGGATACTAGGTAAATGATATGTCTACTTCTCCCTGACAAAAAAATAAAAATAAATCTTTCATGAATAAGGAATTCCAGATAAAAAAATTCCGAAGAAATCTAGGAGTTTCTTTGTAAAAAAATAGAAAGAATTTGAAATCAAAAAAATAAAGTCATCAAAAACAAAGATAAAGTCTTTTTTTTCAATATAATGAACTGTGTAGGGGCAAAAACTTGTCAAGAATGATTCAAATCTTCGTGAAGAATTTGCGACTATTTCAGATAATTTTGCACTTCCTCTTCGTGAGATTCTTGGCTGCATCAAAAAAGGTCAGAGCTCTCCTCAACCTTAACAAAACCAAAAATTAGATCAAAGAAGCTTCCTCATTAAATCCCGTCCAATAATTCTCACGATTCCCTTAATGACATTTTCGGAATTTTGCAAGTAGTTGAACCCAGAGTCTCCTCATTAGGGTACTCCGGGGGAGCAATTAACGTTTTGCCACGACTTTTGGGCCCGACCTTTTGTTTAATTTGCAACATAATGCCGTTTTACGACAATTAGCCAGTTGAAATAGTATTTTAATTGCCATACAAAAGTATTCGATTTAATTTTGAAGAAAATAAAGCCGACCCAACAGGACCGGTATTATACCACAAAAAAAATCATCATACCATTGAACTGTTAATGAAGAAAATAAACCAGCGAACCCTTTAAATTCTTTTGGTAACTAAAACCGGACCTAATCCTCCCGTATTACCTGACCATGTCGTTCTCGCGAGGTTTTGCCTCTCTAGTGTTATAGTTCATTGGCGTGGATTAAGAAACATTTTTTAATGATCCTACTAAATATAAATGTGATAATACCTTATATTACAGGATGTTCATAACGGAATCATCTTGAAATATTAATATAACCTGTTTTACTTCCTTGCGGATAGAATCTTGTTAAATATTCAAAAGGATGCAAACATTGTGGCGCCTTTAATGATCAAACTGAGAAGACAGCCAACGATAAATTAACCCGGAGTTGTTCTTATCTCTCAGGAGGACTCCTTTCGGATCCCACAATAGGACAAATCGAAAAACATTTGTCCCCCGAGTACCGTTGAGACCGTGAATCAATCAATGATCGAGACTGTCGTATTATCGGGTATCCAATCACGTGACGGAATGTCTCTTGGTCAATACCGGGAACACTGAACAACTATTTCCTTTTTCCGAATGTATATATTTATGTATATAAATTTCTTTTCCTCCTACCTTAAAGGCAGCGCTACCAGTCTTGCTTGTTTCGTGACAACAGATAGTTATATTGTCTTTTTCAATTTAATAATTTAATGAAATAGCTATTAAGGATTTTGTTATTAGTGTTATTACAACCAGTTTCTTCTCGGTTTTTTTGAGTCTTGGAAGTATTAATTTCATGTGGCAAATAAGCTTGTTTGATGATTTTTTTATGATGTGGTCATTAGATTTTGATGACAGCGAGAACGCTAAGTGAACTGATGATGTTAATTAACTTTTGCAGATTGATAAATGTGTGTCATTTAGTGTTGCTTTAGGGCAATAGAATTGCTGAATATTCGTGCATTAACTTTTCCGCACGTTTAAAGTCTAAGAATTGGCTAATGAAAAGTTTGTTATCTTATCGTCTTCTTCTTCCAATGTAACCGAAATAGAATGCTTACTTTTGAGTTCAGGACTGGAGAATTTTGAATTGTCCAGTTCCATATTGTAATAAAATTGAGACTTCTCTCCAGTCCAGGAACTATTGACATGGCTTCATCGGCTTTATCCCAGTTCTTCCTATTTTGTGCCTCGTCATTCAGACCGCCATTCAGTTCGAGTTCGCCCAACTTCTGTTTCCTTTCCAGAATTGACCCAGTCTACCTTTCATACCTCTTTGTACCACTACTCTGTTATTTACAAAAGTTTTAGTTTTTACAAAATATTAGCTCTGTGGAAGTAGTCATCATAGGCGATCACTCGATACCGAGAATGATTATCTTCGATTATATTCTTATTGTCGTGGATTGAGCGTTTTCTGATGGCTCTATAAACCAATTCTGGATCCGTACTCGCTTCCACAGTCTTGGCACACCCAACTTTTGGCAGCATTATCTCTTCCTTTTTTTCTCTCGCTCCCTGTTCCACGTTCTACAACGAATGGTCATTTATAGTTATATTTAAGGATTGAGGATTAGTATCCAGTGCGGGTTGGTGCAGAAACTGCGACTTGTTAAAGTTAACTTCTAGGCCGATTCTTGTGTATGCGTGGTTGAATTGCCTGAAGATCTTCCTCTGCATCAGTATTGCCAATGACCCAATAATTATCGAATTCTACCATAATTTTGACTACGATTCAATAATCGATAATGACAAGCTTATCTACCATAATTTATTGAAACTACAATTTTAATATAGATTTTTCAAATTTCTAGTTAAAAATTAAAAATTAATTAAAAAATTGAAGGTGGTTGTTGGTTTTGAGTGTTTTGACGTACTGGTGCGAGCACCAAACACTAGTCCCAGATTGAGACAATGTTTCATGCCAATAATTTACTGGTTTCCAAAATATGGCTTTTTGAAATATTTGGAAATCAAATTTCCATGCATACATACCCCTTTGGAAAAGTTCGAATTTTTAAATTTTCAGTTTTTCGAATTTTTGACTTCACCAATCGAAAGAAGAGGTTAAAATTAGTAGAAAAGCATTTTCGCAACTTTCCTTTTTGGGTTTTAAAGCCTTGTTAAAAAATAAAAACGATTTTTGCAATTTTTGGGCTCAAAAAAATTTCAATAATCTGAGATTCTTTCACAAAATTGCTGATTACTTGGTTATTATTGTAGCAAATATAATGTAAAATTATATATTTTGATTCAGAATTAAATTATCTTCAAGATAAAATAAGATTCAATTCTATATCTTGAATACTTGTGAAGATATTGAGGCTCAAAGTTGAAACTTTACCTCAAATTTTGCAAAAGCTTCCAGGCGGATTATCTTGAAAACCAAGCCCTTGGGCTTGGAGTCTTAAATAACCTTTTTTGTAGCCCTTATTAAGAGCTACAATTGAGCAAAAGATTCATGCCAATAACTTCACTGGTTTCCAAAATATGGCTTTTTGAAATATTTGGAAATCAAATTCCCATGCTTATAAAACCCTTTGGAAAAGTTCGAATTTTTAAATTTTCAGTTTTCCGAATTCTTGACTTCACCAATCAAATGAAGAGTTCAAAATTAGTAGAAAAGCATTCTCGCAACTTTCCTTTTCGGGTTTTAAAGCCTTGTTAAAAAATAAAAACGATTTTTGCAATTTTTGGGCTCAAAAAAATTTCAATAATCTGACATTCTTTCACAAAATTGCTGATTACTCGGTTATTATTATAACAAATATAATGTAAAATTACATATTCTGAATCAGAATTAAACTATCTTCAAGATAAAGTAAGATTCAATTCTATATCTTAAATACTTGTGAAGATGTTGAGTCTCAAATTTGAAATTTTACCTCAAATTTTGCAAAAGCTTCCAGGCTGATTATCTTGAAAACGAAGCCCTTGGGCTTGGAGTCTTAAATCACCTTTTTTGTAGCCCTTATTAAGAGCTACAATTGGGCAGAAGATTCATGCCAATAGCTTAACTGGTTTCCAAAATACAAGCATTTGAAATATTTGAAAATCCAATTTCCCCTTTGGAAAAGTTCGAATTTTTAAATTTTTAGATTTTGCAATTTTTGACTTTACTAATTAGAAGAGGAGGTGAAAATTAGTGGAAAAGCATTTACGTAACTTTGTTTTTAGCGATATTTGCAATTTTTGGGCTCAAAAAATTTCAATAATCTGATATTCTTTCACAAAATTTCTGATTACTCGGATATTATTATAAGAAATATGATGTAAAGTTATATATTCTGAATCAAAATTAAATAATCTTCAAGATAAAATAAGATTCAATTCTATATCTCAAATACTTTTGAAGATATCGAGGCTCAAAGTTAAAACTTTGTCTCAAATTTTGCAAAAGCTTCAAAGCTTGAAAACGAAGCCCTTGAGCTCGAAGTCTTGAATAACCTTTTTTGAAGCTCTTATTGAGAGCTAGAACCCGAAAAATTAAAATAGAGATAAAAAGGCAAAAAAGTTGACAGAAACTTTTTCTGATAATTTTTCTTGGAATCTGATAATTTTGTTCTCAAATCCTGATAATTTCAAATTTGACATCTGACACACTGCTCTGTATTTGTCATTATGACGTTATCATCCGCATAAGTTTAATAATCGATGTCGTCGATACTTTCGTCTTGACTCGTTGGGTCTAACACCATACTGTATCTCTGGAAAGTTATTTTCGGCAGTTGGAATTAGACGATTTGATAATATCCTGGCAACAGAAAGTAAACATATTCCTCTGTAGTTTTCAAATTGAGCCTTGTCTCCCTTTTGAAAAATGGCAACAATGGAGGCACCTCTAAGTTCGGCAGATAATGTCTCCGTTATAGAGCAATATCAACTGTTTACAAAGTTTCAAAATGTTACTCTGGAACAAACTTTTCTTTGAAGCAAATAACTTTAAACCTAATACCTACCGGATTTAAATGATTATTTACAAACCATTACCTGTAGATAATACATGTAATTTTCCTCTTCTGACATCTGTATAATTGAAATTCCTCGAAGTGAAGGATGTAACGCTGGACATTAAACAAGAAATAATAAATTACATAAAACTATTACAGATATGCACAAAATATTGTCAATTTTTCTTCGTTATTATTAATTACATGATATAATGGCTATAAATGTATTATTTATGTTGACGATTTACCGGATGCTTAGCGTAAAATGCTTTCTTGTGTCTTGGTGTGTGTGAGAATCTGGTTTGAGACATGTCGTTAACAACGAACAGGTTCATGTTCCATTGACACCAGGAATCATTATTATTGAATATAAATTATAACGAAATTTCAATAATAAAATCTTATGACCTTTTAAGTTCAATAAGAGACTGGTAACTGTCCTGATATACGACAAGATGGCTCTTCTAGGAGTATGTTTAGACGGTCGATGCGAGCCCATATAGAAATCATTGGCATTGAAATCGTGTGATCGTAAAACGATGGTAATCTGCATTTTGCCGAAGCTCCGTACTTTATATGACGTTGTAGGAAGTTGTTTCTTTTCTGTCACAAAGATTCCACCGCAACTTTTTCTTTTAATTGGCGTGCCTTTTAAGAGAACTGGAACATTTTCAACTGGACAATGACCATTTTACCCATAAACAATCTAGAGAAGAAGTATTAGTTTTAAGTACAATTGTTCCCATCAGGTTTAATACAAACAAAAAATCATTCTCATTTATCACTATGAAGAAGAAAACTGATTGCTTCATTAAATAAAGCAATTTATATCTTAGAGGTGTGTAAAAACTTAATACCTTGTTTGTATTCGGAATACAATACGTTCAAGAAGAATTTATTTCTATTTGAACCATAAGATCAATACAATAATAATTCACATTCATAGTACATGATTTTTATATTATACTTCCATTGAAATATTTTCACCAACGCTTGATTCATACTAATTTTTTACTGAGTTAGATTAAAGGAGCGATGAACTTATGTGTAGAAAAAAAACTATACCGCCTTAAATGGTTTTTAATTGTGATATGGATCAGATTCATTGGTACTTGACGTATACTTTAAGGCGGAAATCAAATTAAATAAAAATAAAAAATTATTTCCAAAAATAAGTTTTATAGCCGATAAAGCTTGTCCTCAAGCCTTTGACGTGCATTTTTCAAGTTGTGGCTTGTCACCGTTTTTAATTTACACCCAATTAAATGAAGACGAATGCGAGCATCTCCGTTTGTCATGTTTTCGAGTGAAAAACCCATTATGATCTCTACAAAAGGCCGATGGGTGATAAAAAGATGACGGCTTGGCTAGTGGGATTTTTCTCGAATATTTTTAATGAAGCCTCTTTCATGAAGTTTCAGGTGGATATTGCTTTTGGTCGGTTTTATCGTCATGTTTAATAAGGATAATATGGGCTCACATCTATGATGGCATTATGGTTGTTAGATCAATCTAACTCTAACTCTAATTTGGCAGCTCGTTGTCTTACCAAGAACAACCATCATACGTCTAAAAACGATAGAGCCCCATAGTATGAGGAAAATGGAGTATTCAAAATATGATCTGGTGCAGGGCCATGTGTGCGGTGTGTTCAAGAGTGGAGTCGCCTGTCATTATCATTAGCTGTCTTTCTTCGTCTCTCTATACGTTAAATCTTTCTTCTCTCTCGTGTAACGAAATTTTTCAAAACGAGACGCGTTTTTCAAATCACTTTTCGTTCTCGTCCAATTATCAGACCACCGCCTAAGAAGTTTTCACTTCACAATAAAATCAAACCCATCGGGTTTTATCGAAAATAAATCTCTCAAACAAATAAACTCATCACCACCTAAACCTTTGTTAAATTTCAAGCAAATTGAGATCCACTATATACCATTGAAAAAACCATTAAATTCTCTATAAAACTGTGAAAAATTGAGTTTGATAACTCAAATAGTGTTTTAGCAATTCACCCTCAAAATTGTCTTTTAGTCCAGATTTTGTCAAAAAATTCAAATTCAATTTGCTCAAAAATTATAAATTTGGGAATAATGTAAATTACAGGCAATTTAGAGCTCAATAAGACCTACAAATGCTGGAAATTTTGATTCAATTTGCTCAACGGTTACCCAGCAATCGAGGTTTGAATATTTTTAAATCAGAATTCAAAAAATATGAAAAAATCGATTTTTTTATTTTTCAGTTTTGCTCAATTTTGATTTTATTAATCGATAGAGCGGATCAAAATGAATGGAAAACAACCTTGACATCAATTCAAAATGGCCATTTTAAGCAGAAACAAAAATAAAAAGAAAAACTTATGTTTGACTCTGGAAAATTTTCAAAGTCTTGATATGGCCATGAATAATTGCCCATATATTTGGTAAATTTCGAACAAATTGAAATAAATTATATACCATTGAAAAGAGCATTAAATTCTTTATAAATTTGTGAAAAATTGAGTTTGATAGCTCAAATTTGACAAAAACTTCAAATTCAATTTGCTCAAAAACTATAAATTTGGGAATATTCTAAACTACAGGCAATTTAGAGCTCAATAAGAGCTACCAATGCTGAAGATTTTAATTTAATTTGCTCAAGGGTTACCGAGCAATTAAGGCTTGAATATTTTGAAATCAGAATTCAAAGGTACCCTTATGAAAAACTTGATTTTTTCATTTTTCACTTTTGCTCAATTTTGACCTTATTAATCGATAGAGCGGGCCAAAATTAGTGAGAAACAATCCTGACATCAATTCCAAATGACCATTTCAAGCAGAAACAAAAATAAGAAGAAAATACTGGTTTTGGCTCTACAAAATTTTCAAAATCTTGACATGGTCATGAACAATTGCCCATATCTTTGATAAATTTTAAACAAATTGAAATAATTATATACCATTGAAAAGAGCATTAAATTCTCTATAAATCTGTGAAAAATTGAGTTTGATAGCTCAAATAGTTTTTGAGCCATTGAGCCTCAAAATTGTCTTTCAGTCCAAATTTTGTCAAAAATTTCAAATTCAATTTGCTCAAAAACTATAAATATGGGAATATTGTAAATTACAGACCATTTAGAACTTAATAAAAGCTACAAATGCTGGAAATTTCAATGCAATTTGCTCAACGGTTACCGAGCAATTGAGGTTTGAATATTTTGAAATCAGAATTCAAAGGGGTTCCCCTATAAAAAACTCGATTTTTTTATTTTTCAGTTTTGCTCAATTTTGACTTCATTGATCAATAGAGCAGGTCAAAATTAGTGGAAAACAACCCTGATATCAATTCCAAATGGCCATTTTAAGCAGAAACGAAAATAAATAGAATATCCTATTTTTGGTTCTGGAAAATTTCCAAAATCTTGACATGATCATGAACAATTGTCGATATCTTCTTTAAATTTTGAGCAAATTGAAATAAATTATAGACCATTAGAAAGAGCATTAAATTCTCTATAAATCCGTGCATTGAGTTCGATAGCTCAAACAGCTTTTGAGCAATTGACCCTCAAAATTGGCTTTTAGTCTAAATTTTGTCGAAAACTTCAAATTCAGTTTGCTCAAAAACTATAAATCTGGGAATATTGTAAATTACAGACCATTTATAGCTTAGTAAGAGCTACAAATTCTGGAAATTTCAATGCAATTTGCTCAACGGTTACCGAGCAATTGAGGTTTGAATATTTTGAAATCAGAATTCAAAGGGGGTACCCCTCGGGGTACCCTTATGAAAAACTCGATTTTTTTATTTTCCAGTTCTGCCCAATTTTGACTTTATTGATCGATAGAGCGGGTCAGAATTAGTGGAAAACAACCCTAACATCAATTCCAAATGGCCAATTTAAGCAGTAACAAAAATAAAAAGAATATCCTATTTTATTGGCTTTGGAAAATTTTCAAAATCTTGATATGGTCATGAATAATTGCCCATATCTTTGGGGAATTTCATGCAAATTGAAATAAATTATGTAAAATTGAAAAAAGCATTTAATTCTCTATAAATCTGTAAAAAATTGAGTTTGATAGCTCAAACAGTTTTTGAGCAATTGAGCCGCAAAGTTGACTTTTAGTACAAATTTTGTCAAAAACTTCAAACTCAATTTGCTCAAAAATTAGAAATCTGGGAATATTGTAAATTACAGACCATTTAGCGCTCAATAAGAGCTACTAATGCTGAAAATTTTGATGCAATTTGCTCAACGGTTACCGAGCAATTGAGATATGAATATTTTGAAATCAGAATTCTACCCTTATGAAAACTCGATTTTTTGAAGTGAAACTTCTTAGGCGGCGGTCTGATATTTGGACGAGAATGAAGAGTAATCTGAAAGACGCGTCACGTTTTGGCAAATTCCGTTACACGAGAAAGAAGAAAGTTGTAACGTAGAGAAATGGAAAAAGACATCTAATGACAGCCGAAGTCCGATTGACACAAACCAAGGATTATAAGCAAGGAGGATTGCCTATTATTATCAAGCGCCGATACCCTAGTGACGTCACTACAGATGCGCGACTGCACAATTCAAACCACCATCCACGACTCATACGTTGAAGTGTAAAAATTGTATGCCATCCCAATGCTCCTAATTTTGTACTTTGGATGGGAGTGGGGCGGCGAAAATTGTCTGGGAACCCAGGCGGCTAACACCCTAGTGTTTAAATACTTATGTTTTCCGAAGAAAAATTCCTGGTTTAAAATTCTACATGCCACCAACTCGCCATTCTTACCACCCGCTGCCTTCTACAAGTAAAAGTCACTAAACCATACACCTTTCACTATGTTCATCGCCGTGTCCAAAGACAAATGGGCACCGGTTCTCTGCAATAAACCACTGACCGTATACGATACGACAATAATAATTAATAATTTCTTCCGAATGGCAAAAATCCAACTCGTAATTTCAGCTTAAGATTTTTCAAAAAATTTATTTATTCGCGTGAAATACCCGCTTCGCAAAACTGCGGGTCTAAAAAGGATTAAGCGCTAAAGCTTACGACTATGACGTTAAATATGGCATCTCTAAAAGACACATTGATCAATGTTCAAGTTCTTTCTTTGGGCCGAAGAGAAGCGAATATGGCGTATAGTTTAAAATTAATTTAAATTCATTTGAGTATGCGTGCTGGGTGTCATGGGTCGCCGTCTCTAACTTCTGGACAAGCTGGATTATTAATAGTTTTGAGCAAGAATGTTGGTACAAGATCTTCCATAGAAAATGATAAATTTCTTTGATGAGCAATTTAAATTAGTCAGTAAAGTAATGGTAACTTGGGAAAAGCTTGAATCACCCTAATTAGACAAGAATTATTTTTTTAATGAGTCAATTTATGTAACTGCCCTTATAAAGGCAAATAGTATAGGTACCATTTTTTGGTCATTTCCATATGTGTCATTTAGGACACCAATTCCCTTTTAGTTGACTTTATTTAAATAAATTATTTTAACACCAAAAGTTATAATTGCATAAACATCGTGATTGGGTTCACTTAAAATCATATTTGGATCTGAGCAGCTGATATTTTTACCAACTCCAAAAAGACATAATTAATTCTTTCAAGCTTATATTATGGATGTGAGCTTTTAATTAATCCAATTAAACGCTTATTGAGGCAAGCTGTCGACGTGTTATTATTTTTCGTCCAAAATTATGATATAAGTTTGGTGAATTGAAGAAAACTCGGTAGAAATTGAAGGTACTTGTGGATGAATCGTCTTAGTTATGGTTTTAAATTCAGCCAGAAGGGATTAAGTACTGCTGTTCGTAATTTGTTTCCAAAAAGTTCACGAATAGTCGCCACAGGATTTGGTTTGCATTTTGTTGGATGATAGGGTATTTATTATTTGATAATATATTGAAACAAGGAACCAAGGTTGCTTGAAAGAGGTAGGCTGCCTGATAACTTTTATGACGTCATCTGGGGTGCCTAAACATAATGCAAATCTCCATACTTGAATTTGTTTTGCATTACTATTTTTTGGTTGATAATGTTAAATGGTGAATGCCTGTTTCTGGTTGACATATAGAAATTTGTTTCTGATGAAAATGTGCATGTATGATCCTTTCACAATGAGACCCTTTGTTGCAAGAGACTCCGTGGATGTCCTACTCTGTTGATGCAAACTGATGTCTCTTACGATTCAGTTCAGAACTTTTGATAGAAACTCGCTGCGCAAGTTAACTTTGTTTAATTGTACTTTCAAAATCGCCTCATTACATCATTTTGATATCTCCACAGATAGAAAGAGTAGTAAACAAGATTTTCACCGTTTTTGTGTCATATTTTCCATCAATGTTAGTACTCAGAATTCCATAATGTCTTGGCATATGAGGTTCATATTTTGCATCCACCTTCCTCTCTCTGTCTTGAATCAAGTTAGCACATCAAAACGAATAAGCCTATTGTATGAATGAATACTCCGTCTATCTGTGATTATTGGTAAGTAACACTTATATTTTCAATAAAAATTCCAGAGGAAATGAATCAGTTCGTCGTTATTATAAAACAAAAATAACGCTTGATATTTTGACGAACCGCAACAGTACTACGGCGTGGAACGAATTCAAGACGATGACGGGAAACGGTGCTGGCTGAGCATACGCAATGAGCTCGGCAGCAGCACGTTCCCACGGTGACCGACTACACCCGTGATGTCATACGACCGAAGTCGTTCCATTCACGACCTGCGAAATTGGCAAATCTACTTTGCAGTACCACATTTGCGGACCGGCAGAGGCAGAGAACCGGGGAGTCAATTGTTTAAAGTCGTTTTCGAGACGAGAAAATCTCTCTTTCGTTTTATTCAGTATACCTACCTTTAATGGATATCATATTTTATGAGTGCCATAGTCCATAGTTGCAACACTCTTTATACCTATTCTTGTAGAGTGTTGAGAAATCCTTGAGGAAATCTAACTCCAACACATTCGTTCAGGATTTAAAATGTTTATATGGTTGATTTAAATCTGTCCTTTAATCATCAACGCTGAGATATTCAAGAATACGCTCCCATTGATGACGTTTCAAATTCGAAGCAACTTCCAGTCCGGTTTGAGAAGATGGTAAACAGAATATTAATTAATATCTCCCTTTAAAGTCTTCAATGAATGTAATGCTCTAATTAATCCAATTTAAGATTATTAAGAAAACCTGCTGTGTTAGTCGTCCGCCGGTTTTCTCACCCGAAAATTAAAATATAACGTTGCGAATTCAATTAAAACCGCTTTATTGTCATTAGTCTAAATATAGAATTTGGTAATGAACTTTGTTATAACAACAAATCATCTCAAATTAAGGTCGATTTCCAACTTTAGCGCCATTGCCCGATTAGGACAATATGGATTTGGAAATAACCAAACTCTCTTCCGATGGGAATGGAAATCAATCAGGGTAACCCACATATGGTTGTTTTACCTTTTCAAGTGACACGTAAGAACAGTATATGGTTCACTCGGTCATAATGACCGTTTTGGGCAAGACGAGTTTAACTAACTCGATTTTGGGCTTGTCAGCAACAAAAGTTATTGTTTTGGTAAGAAAAGAGCCAATTTCATGTTGCGGTAGGCTCTTTGTTATTTCAGTCACTAAGAAAATAGCCAAAGATTTTCACACTTACCTATGTTGCAGTTTTAACTAGATAAATACAAATTAGTTTTACCCAAAACAAATTATGTTACACAGTAAGTACCTGCAAATAACTACCGCGAAACAAGAAAACAATTAGCTAATTAGTGAGTTACAGTAAAATATATTTAAAACAATATTGGCCAATGATTTTTTATCCTTCCTGTGAAACAGTTATTTTGGAATACCTAAATAAAAATTCTTGACTAGTCTACCAATCAAACATTTCAAAATTTAACCCAAACTAGCCCACTATTCATCATCGTGTTGCGAAGTTGATCTTAAAGAAACGGTACTTGTACAATATTACCGAAAAAAAGTTGATGGTCACTTGTCCTTTTTTTTTATAAACATACCTGAAAATTAACATGTCATGGTACAAGAGTTAACGAACGCACGATTTTAACAGACAAGTCATCTCCGAAGAAGAATTTCCTATGATACATACTGAAGCACGTGTGTTAAGGCCCATGTTATCAATGCGTATTTATCTCTTGCCTACTGTTACATGACATGACAAATCTAATCAGCTTTCACTATTGACATTTTGTCAGTGGTTCTTCGAATGAAGATAAATTATTTCAGTGGGATGAATGCAGAACCTTTATTTCTTATCTTTTTGTTTGAACTTTGGGAGAAGATTTCAAAAAAAGTCGCAGAATAAATATCTATATTTTGCTTGTTGTCTGTTGTTGGAAGGAAAAATAAGCGACACATTCAGGAATTCGAGGAGTTTTTTATTTAAACATGTATTGCTTTTCAATCGGAGTTGTGGTCTAGAGGTTAGCGTTTCCGCCTCTTGTCATACAAGCCTGGTTTCAATCCCTGGGCCGGTCAACGTCGATGTTAATATTTGGAATTTGGTATTGGCAAGGAACGCCATCTATCGGAAAGCGATCCAAAACTGTCCCGTGTATCAGTGATGTGATATAATACATAAACTAATCACTAATCATCATCATCATAAGCAGCCCAGTCACGTCCACCCCTGGACATAGGCCTCCCCTTCCAATTTCCATCTCTGACGGTGTTGTGCAATGTGTTACCATCCTCTTCCTGTCCTTCGGTAACTGTCATCCATCCACCTCTTTTGCCGCGTTTGAGTGTTCTTGGTCTCCACTACATAAGTATTTTTGTACATCTGTTGTTCGGTTGCCTCGTCACGTGGCCTGCTTATCTCTGCTTCTACTATGCACTGGATCACATCCTCCACACCCGTGCGTCGATGTATATCGTAGTTGTTTATCTTTTCTATATGTCAGTACAGGGAGTATGCACATGTCATGTACGTCTCTTTTCATGTTTATAGGAATATCTGGATTTTCCAGGATTAAGCGCAACCTTTCAAATGCTACCCAGGTCATGCTCACTCTTCTGGAAATTTCAGCCTTTTGGTTCTCTTTCCCAAGCTTGATTTGGTGCCCCAGATAAACGAATTCGTCCACTCATGTCACTTCGATCTTTCCTTGGAACGTGGCGTTCTCGTAGATGTGTATCAACAGGTTTATGTATCTTGAGTCAATCCGTGCGTTTTCCATTGTTTTAAATATTGCGCTTAAATGTATGGAGTCACAGGTGTCTTCAAAACCCATATGTAGTGGGACGTTATATTCACTGCATTTTTCTATAAGTGTGTGAATTGTTTGAAGGTGATCTGTGGTGCTATATCCCTTCCGAAAACCTGCCTATTCCTCTGGGTGATAGGAGTCCATTTTTGATGATGTGAGCCTGTTTGTTATGATTTTTGTAAGAAGTTTATACGGATGTGGAAGTAAGCTGATGGGTCTATAGTTTTCTATTGACTTTTTATCACCTTTTTTGTGGAGTATGACGACCTGTGCATTGTTTCAGGATTGGGAGATTTGACTTGTCTCAACGGATCTGTTTAAGACAGACTGTACTGCTTTTAGGGCATTTTCTCCTTCTAGTCTTAACATTTCTGTTGTGATTCCATCCTCCCCAGAAGCTCTTTCAGATTTAAACTGTGAGAGTGCAAGTGTTATCTCCGAAATGGTGATTTCTGGTATGCCGTCAGAAACTGCATTCTTCATGTTCACGTTTTGTTCGACATCTTGGTTCTGGTGTGGTGCTAAGTAGAGTTCCTTATGGATGATTGTTATGATCTTTGTTCTTCCGTGTCGTATGTTTCCATCCTTATCCTTCATTTGGTGGATTCTTATTTTGCCTTTTCGTTGTGACTGCTTGAGGATCTTCATGCTTTAGTTGTCTTCTATGACCTCTTTTATTTTTTCGGTATTGTATATTCTTAGGTCTTGTTTAATTTTCTTTGAGATGTTTCAGTTTATTCCGCTGTATTGAAGTGAATCTCTGTGCAGACTTCTTCTTTACATTTTGCGAGTATCTGGCTTGAGCTTTGAATTTTGAGGAGTGGTTCGATGATTTAGTTTTTTGATGACTGTATGCATGTCATTTTTAATCTTTTCTGCCAAGCAGTCGATTGTGGCATTGCTGGGTTCTTTCGAGAGTTTTTTGTCCAGTTCCCTCTTGTATGTCTCCTCGTTTTGTTTTAGTTGGACTAGGGTAGGGTAGGGGTTATTCTTCATGAGTTTACTTCTTTCGGCTAAAAAATTTAATTTGACTGTTGCCCTAACTAGTTGGTGATCGCTATTCGAGTCGAATTTATCAAGTGCCGAGACGTATGTTACTAATATATCACTGTTAATAATGAATCATTAATATATTATGTATATCCGGTGGTTTCGGAATGAAAAGTCTCGTCAAAATATCACAGAGCTGGAAGAAGATTATTTCGGTTGTTTGATAGAAAGCGAAAGGACGAAAATTCAATGAAGATCAGGAGCAAATAGCGGGTGTAGAATAATCACCCAGCCAAAGCCACTAAATAGTAGCGTTTCCAAATGTAAGTACCATGAGGGCGTATGTTATCTTGCTGCAAAGTGACTCTATCAAGAATTCCTGGTGTCTGTTACGAAATTGCTGAGGTTTTGAGATTATTTAAGAATAAATTCTTGGAATAAAGGTTTTCTCACCAAATTGGATTTTATATTTTGAAGAAGTATATTACTAAGAGCTGATGGCTAACAGTTATCTGGATGTTTTCTGTAGGTATTCAGTTCATTTCAGGTTCAGCAATGATATACGGCGAAACTCTTCGAGCATGTTTTGTAGTTCCTTCACCTGAAGTAGCAATGATGACAATGTCGGCTGCAAACAGAGAGCAATCCAAACACTCCATCAATTATAATCCGGTTATTTTGCTCTTTTTGAAGGCATTTTCCAAAGGTAATGTGAATTATTCTGATACGAATATATTCCCTTGTCTTATTCGTCTTTTCTATTCGTCAAAACATGAGGACCTGCAACAGCACATCATCCGATAGTGGGACCCATGAGAAGCTATGACGCGGTAGTATGGTGAAAGGCTATGAGATAGAGATGTGAACTTGAAAATGCTCACCAAAGTACTCGGTACAACAGGAACAAAAAAAGCAACCGCAGGAAACCTGCTGCCTATATATTTGTTCATAAGAGGCATAGCTGCAAAGGGAGCTCTTAGAATAAGAGACTCCAACCTGTGGAAGGAAGCGGATTATGGACACTCGACAAAACTTAAGGTTACAGCCAAAATGATGGACCACCAAGAGGCCGAAACATTCCTTAAGGCAACGGATTACATAGTGACTAAATATTTTTTAGAGAACAGGATAAAGGTCACTACGCCTTCAAGAGAAGATTGGGATCAAACCCCTATATATAGGAAAAGTAGGATAGCAAAAAGCGGCACAGGTATAATCCGGCTATACTCAGAAACACTAAACATTCATGAGTCATACAAGCTCAGGGAGAATTGCAGCATCCTGTTTCTGGAATAATTGCTATTGAAAAATCAGAAAGGCTATTGCTGAGGGAGGAAAATGCGATGGACAATGCAACGCTGAGACTACTAGAATCACATATAGTAAAATCAAAAATAGTGATGAGCTCCCGGTAAGCGCTGTTCTGGATCAGGACTGAGCTGGGTTCACGGACATAGTAATATCGAAGAGAACGAAATGGCAGGGAGACTGGCACAACTTGGATTGAAAGAGGACCAATCTGACGACTCATCACAACCAACAATGAAACTGTGGATGGATTGAGTAGACAAAACCAGGAGATGGAGCATCGCAGTGACTGTGTTAAGCCAGGGACACATCTATCATGCATTCTTCCGATCCGATTCCGATCCGACTCCGATCATACAATCAAGGTCCTTATTCTTGGAACAGGAGAGTAGCGTAACACTCGTTCTTCTTGGGAACGCTGTAACTGTTCCAAGAATAAGGACCCTGATTGTATGATCGGAGTCGGATCGGAAGAATGCATGATAGATGTGTCCCGGGCTTTAGTGTGGTGCCACACTTTGCGTTTTTAACGCTGCGGCAAGAAAGGATGCGTTTTGACCAGATGAACTCTACTTGTCACTCTAACGGGATGTTTTCCCAGTTGAATTTTGGTAGTGGTAGTATCATGCCGAATTAATTAAAGTGTGAGGTCTAGAAACGGAGGGTTTATTAGGAAAGGTAGTGGATCGTCAATATAAGCTTTGGTACGACTGTGTATTCTTTCGATCTTTTCTCCCATAATGCTTGTCTACTGCAGAGGCACTCAATGAATAGATCCAAGTTAAACATGATGAAATTCAATGAAAAAACAATCTACGAATTCAATATTTCTGTAGAACCGCTGCGTTCGAACCGTCAGGTGTGACTACAAGCATGCAACTGCACGTGTTTTCGTTCTATTGCGTTCGTCCGGTCGTACGGTGCCGCCGCAGCATGATGAGGTTGTATCCGGTTTGGGTGCGGTGAAAACGCTATGTGTGACACCAAACTAACATCACGAGCTCTGTTGCCGTCCGTCGATATAGAGAAAACCAAGAAATTATTAATAAGAGATCGATAAGCACTTTAATAGAGGCAATTGTAAAATCGGAACAACGCTCCATAAGTGGGGCCTCGAGACCGATCAACTATGTCACCAATGTTTTGAGGGCAGGGATGAAACAATAGAGCACCTACTATGTCACTGCTGAGCCCTGCAGGAGGAACGCCTAGGACAAAGTTTCCTGGAAGACCTGGAAGACGTGGGAAAGATAGAGACAATGGAAATATTGAACTTTGTTGCAATGGAACAAAACGAAGAACAGGTTGAAGATTTGGGAGCAAACTAACCTGAAGAAGAGAGTACAATGGGTCAATAGGCCTCCGAGTGAAAACTCTACAATTCTAGGGCAAACCTTTGAAAACCTAATTTAATCTAATCTACTTCTCTTTTGATGGGAATCTCTTCAGTTTCTAAGTCCTCATCTGTTTCCACTTGAATAGTGAATAGATGCATTATCATAAGTTTAATAAGGCCTGTACACTGGAGTCTATATATCCTCGCCTGATCTAGTGATTTCGGCATTGCCGAGCTTTCTATGATGTCAAATACCTCGCCTCTGTGCAGCCTGTATAGAATTGTATTCATGTTATGCTTAGACTAGAATATTTCATAATACATCTATATTGCTTAGATGTTAAGTTTCGAGTTCGATGGTAACGAACTCATATCTAGGACACTTTAATGTAAGACTAGTTTCAATAAACATGTAATGAACCAAAAAGCAGAACAGAGTACGATTTAAGGGTAGAATCTCTTAAAATACCACATGGCGACCCTGCCAAGATTCGAACCTGGAATTTTCCGATTTTCTATTTTTCATTCGATGTAATGTTGCTTTCAGTTTCTACATTTTCTATTTGTCTTCCTTGGTATCTTGGACTTTAGAACTGTGCAGATTTTTGTACAAATCTTGAACAACGGTTATCGTTTCTTTTTAGTTACTAACTGTAATACCAACTTTGTTGCTTATTTTGGGTACTTTTGGACATCCCATCCAATAGGGTAGTGGACAATTTTTTGAAATATTTTTTTTATTAATCTTCATTACAAAATAAACAATTGTTTATGATTCTTTGATTTTAGAAAACAAAAATATACGGTAAAAAAAATTAACAAATTTGTACTTATTTTAAACGCTATAATTTACCGCCAGGAAATTACGTCATAGCTGTTATTTATGCGTCCAATAGCGCGTCCTTATATTTTACATGCTTTTAGAAAAAGATGCCGATAAACTCAGTACGCACTGATTGTTAAATAGAATTCTCTCAAAAAGTGGGTTTATGTTGAGGGTGCGCCTAAATGTAATAATACCCGAGAGACGCTGATATATTTCTCTTTTTTGCACCAAAGAGTAAGTTTGTGTCGGATATCGGACGTAGGTTTTATTTAATTCATACTTAAATACAACAGCTATGACGTAGAATCAGGTCGCGAAATATTTCCATTCAAATAGTGCGTCCCAAAACTGTATTTTACCGCCGTTTTAAACAAGGTTAGTAATTTTATCTGAAATTCATCATATTAGTTAGGTTAGAATCGCAAATTGCCGCGGGTTCCTAGTTTAAGAATTAATACATTGATGTCTTATGGGAACTCCATTTTAAAAGCGTCTGTAGACGTGATAGAACGTTTGTTAGGGAAGTGAGTTGTATAAATAGTTTTTTTAATATGTTAATTAACTGAGACAGTGTTTGAAAGTTGAATAAACATTGTAAAAATAAAAATATTACCAATTTAAGAAGCCGATGTTTGTATAAAATACGTATGTCGTTGCTTGATCCACAAGTATATATGGGTACCCATAATTATAATAAAATAAAAGTGTACCTACATACTTGGTTAGTAGATGTACTTCAATAATCCAAAAAAATGGAAAAGAAATGACTGAGCTAGTGATAAATAAATAAATAAACAATTCACCAACAATCATAACACAACACACAACCTCACTTTCTTACAGCTGGTTCTAGACCCGACGTACGTCCACCGAAAACAGACACTTTTAATTAAAATCATTTGTATTTTTAATTCATAGGTCTAAGAAAACAATTAGAGCATGAATTATAGAGAAATATGTTCAAAGTTTGACGTATAATAGGTTCAAATACTAAGAAATGCCCAGAACCCAAGATATTCCCGTCTGAAAATCACTCTTTTGAATCCCCCATAAGAAATACATTGCTGTCAAATTTGTTGAAATGTGTTTAGGAACCCATTTTAAATTTCGCGCCCGATTTTTCCTAACCTAACTAATATGGTGAATTTCTTTTGATACGATTATTTTTTATTTACTCCATAGATGAAGAATAGATCATCGATTTCATTGAAATTATACCTTGTCCACTACCTTATTGATAATTTAGATCTCAGAACTTTCATACTTTTGTTGTTTTAGATTGTTTTTTTTTAATCACGATCACTTTAGTGTTATGATATCTTTGGTGTTTTGGAATGATTGGGTTGATTTCCTCGATAAGTTCCTTATGTCTTGGTTTTCAACATCTAACATGCAACATTTTCCTCTATAACATGGTAAAATGGTGAGATCCAAAAAGCATTTCAACAGTGGATAAACGGAAGAAGCCAGATATGTCAACAATCAACATTTATTTTTGTTTACAGTTTCATATTTCATGTATCAGTGGTAAAATATAATTACTGAAGAGTGAAAATTTATGACCGGGCATAGGCAGTGTAGGTGCTGCTATTATCAGTATTTTGGGCCCCGTCAAGTTAGCCCCCCACATTCGAATTTTCTAACAAAATTGAAACCACTTACTGTGCTGGAAGTGTGCTTCACTGTGCCGATGATATTTTGAACTGTGCCGTTCCGATACCAAAGTTGTAGTAGAAACAAGACTAAAATTTTGGAAATCAAATCAAACAAAAATGGATTCTTATGCAATCTGAAGTTTGCTGAACTGTGCTGTATCAGGTTTTTCTTAAAATTTCCATATTCGGTAATTTTCAGACAAACTCCTGCTGGGGGGCTAACTTGACGCTCAGCCCTCCCAAAATTTTATAAATCAAATCCATCAAAAATTGATTTTTATGCAATCTGAAGTGTGCTGAACTGTGCTGTATCAGATTTTTCTCAAAATTTCCGTATTTGGTCATTTTCCGAAAAAATCTTACTGGGGGGCTAACTTGACGCTCAGCCCCCTCAAAGTTTTGGAAATCAAATCAAACAAAAATGGATTCTTATCTAGTGCACCAGTGCAAATATTTAATCGCTCGGAGTGGGTGTGAGTGAGTGTCACACCAGTGCAGCACTTTTTTGCGAACGGATTTCGCTATTAAAGTGTATCCTACAAAAAATTAAAATTCAGTCTAGTCTAGACTTCTGATTGAATAGGAATCCATTTTCGTTTGATTCTATTTTCAAAATTTTGGAGGGGCTGATCGTCAAGTTATCACCTCCAGTAAGATTTTGTCGGAAAATGACCAAATTTGGAAATTTTGAGAAAAGCCTAATCAGTACAGTCCAGCACACTTCAGATTGAATAGGAATCCATTTTTGTTTGATATGATTTCCAAATATTTTTTTTTTTTTGGGAGGGGGCTGAGCGTCAAATTAGCCCCCCAATAAGATTTTGTCAGAAAATTACCGAATATGGAAATTTTGAGAAAAACCTGATACAGTACAGTCCAGCATACTTCAGATTGAATAGCAGTTTATTTTTGTTTAATCTGATTTCCAAAATTTTGGGGGGCTGAGCGTCATTTAGCCCTCCCAGTAGGATTTTGTCGGTAAATGACCGAATATGGAAATTTTGAGAAAAACCTGATACAGCACAGTTCACCACACTTCAGATTGCACAAGAATCCATTTCTGTTTGATCTGATTCCCAAAATTTTGGGGGGCTGAGCGTCAAGTTAGCTCCTTCCAGTAGGATTCTGTCGGAAAATGACCGAATACGGAAATTTTGAGAAAAACTTGATTCAGCACACTCCAGATTGCATAAGAATCCATTTTTGTTCGATCTAATTTTCAAAATTTTGGGGGGGCTGAGCGTCCAGTCACCCCTTCATCTTGTTTTTCCTATAACTTTGGTATCGGAACGGCACAATTCAAAATATCATCGGCACAGTAAAGCACACTTCGAGCACAGTAAGTGGTTGCAATTTTGTTAGAAAATTCGATTGTGGGAGGCTTACTTGACGGAGCCAGTATTTTGCTTCTTGCCTTTTTTACTAATATCTTGATTTGAATAACAACTAATTTATGTTCAACCAACATTTCAAATAGAAGATTCTAATTTGTTTCGTTCTTTTTTTCACAAATTTCTCGGACGATGATGGTTTCATACATATATGGCGGCCATCGATAAACAATCAAAGCGGTGAACCAGCCGCAGAAAATAGCATCTCAGGGAGCATGGAACATGAACAGCGGCAATTTAAATTATTGAATACTTACATGGGTGCCGGTGTACACACCGCAATTTGTTACGGGATCTCGAAGGAATTCAGCGGGTTGTGGAAATTACCATGCAAAAATATTCGGTTTAGCTTTGTGTGAGGTTTTTGTGAAGAAACAGTTATATTGGTAGCTACACCAGGTTATGAAAACTCAAAGAATAAAATGATCGTATAAATTCCACTACTCCGTTTTCTCTGAACCAAAGATGGTAACTCGTCTAATGAAAAAAAAAAATTAACCATTTTATGAGATTAGAAGGCAACCCAATTTATTCTTGAAACCGGATTAAGAGCTTAAGCTAGTTTTATTAGGTTTTGGTTCATATTTGATTCAAACGCTTTAATTGGTGATTTACTCTGGCAAGCAAGTAAAAAGACTTGAACAAATTCTCACAGGTGGATATCAGTTTCATTTAATCCATCCAATTAACTACAACTTGCCTTTAAAAACTTTTCATTCTTTCATGTACAAGGTCACAAAAATTCGACAGCATGAATCAAAAGCGACGCTTCATTAAATCTGGCAGGATCGAGTAATGGATTTCTGAACGGGGAAAAAAAAAATTCAACCAAGAAAATACAACTTTAATTAAACCGTTTTTCTGGTTACTGGTTCCAACCGTAAAATTTAATAACAAAAAATCGAACCCGATGGTTCAACTCTTTTGCCGGCACCGGTTTTTATATTATAAAATTATTAAAGTGAAATGACGTATTGTGTGAGTAGGTACCGCGTAATTTCTTTTCTTTTGTCTTCGTTAAGGATAAGATGATATAATGACGTGACAAGATTGTTTTTTGTGATCTGCTAAATTCTTGCACCTGAGCTGGGTTAGAGTCTAGGATATATATATTTACAAAGTTTATGCTTAATTTCATTGTGAATTAGGACAACATCCAGCATTAACCAATAATAGTACGTTAGATCAATAAGTTAACTATGAAAAAATTGTTTTTATCGACTTACCGTCCATCGAAAAGTAAACGGTAAAACCATTCGTCCCCGTTCCGGATCGGCAATAGTGAAAATATCGCGTCCCAACACCTGGCTGGACGTGTTCCCGAAGGAACACGTTCCTGTACTGGTAACGTTGCTCTGGTACTCCTTCAGACATAGCCGGAAGAACGTCTGGCAGGGCGTGGAACAGCGATTCGTGATCGGATTGTGTTGGCCTCCTCCGCAACACTGTCCTGTGGATAGTTCGCTGCGTGGATTTGACATTTCCAAAACTTGGAGTTCGAAGATTCCGACGCCATAAGTTGTCTGGAATAGAAGCAAAAAAAAAACGTGTATTAGTTTATTATGGAGTAATATTTTCTTCGAAATTGGTGACGATAATTGTCCCTGTGAGCGTAAAAGTTAATTAAATTTTTAAGCATCAGCCTCTTTCTGAGAAATTCTGTTTAACGGCTTTTAAACGCGGTTCTAAAGTGCATATGTGCCTCGGTTTTAATTCCCTCTCTCTGTAACATTCTTTCTTATATTTTTATCTTGGCGATGATCATCATCAAGTCAGTTTAGATCTATTAAAGTGAAATATACTCCTGGCCATAATTCTAAAAAAAATTCTTGAAGAATTTCTTAGTAATAATTTTTATTTTTTGATATAGCTATAGTAGCACAAAACTATTTATGACCTGTATGAGCCCATACAACCCCCAAGATTTAATAGCTCTATTACGAGGTGTGAAGTGCAATATTTCTACCTGGCAAGCTATAAAATGTTGATTTTATTTAGACATTTCATTAAAAACAACTCCCTAGGTGTCAAATAAAGTTAATGTTAATTTCTTAATAGAGGTACCTCCAATTTGGGGCTGAATAATTTCACATGTCTCTAGAAAAAAATACAAATTCCAAATTAATCTATAAAACTGTTCCATGGTTCTTTTTCTTAAAATAAAAACCTATTGGCTAGCCGTTCTCGTGAACTTCAAAGATAATAGGTGTGTTATTAAATACCCTTTCTGCTATGTAATTGGATGGAAAATAAAACAAAGTCAGCAAGAAGCGAAATAACATGGTGTGTGTGTGTGCGAACTTTGGTGTGCATGAAGATTGTGGTAGTTTGTAGGATTGCAAGTTGCTCGTCCTAATAAGATAAATAAAGGAGCTTTTGAATCTGGATTATTATTTGTTTTTATATTGCAGTTTATCACGAAATTGTCTCTAGATGTTTTTCCTGAACTGGTAGGAGCCCCATCTATAGGTATGCCCAGTCAAGAAAATATTGAATTTTAAATATTTTCCTCATTTATTCAGTAGTTTGGGTAAGTTCCAAATTACGTAGTTTTTGTCCAGAATTCCTGTCAATTTCTGTCGTGGCATTTGTTCCATCATATTAGTTTTTTTTCTGAATCTGTTGAGGTACCTAGATAAAAAACAAATAAAGTGGTACCTATGCTTCTTTGATTTTACTGAGCTCCTCTTATAGTTAACTTTAACATTTTTAAGAGATCTTGCCTTGTGGAGCAGTTCTCCAGTAGATTTCAAAGTTAGTGTTTTATTCCATGAGATTCAACAAATTATTCTATGAGTCTAATATGGTGCATGACATGGTTTTTCCTACACGCCAATGAGACACAAAGTTGTTAATTTTTGACAAAATTACATTGGTGCGGAGAAGCTGATGTCACTGTTAGGACCATAGGTAAATATTCACGAATTCGTTCCATTGTGTGATTTGTCAAACCAGCATTTACCTTGTTTCTATATAGAAAGTACAATGAACAATGGTTGTGGCTAAAGGATTAATTGACGTATTGCATGGTCCTGCCTTAGACCCGAGATACTTTTCCGCCAGTTAGAGCGTCATTATGATGATCAACACCGAAGCCAGTTTTACCAGGAACAAGACAACAGAAAGCTGTGGAAAGCTTACAAGAATGAAATACCGATATCCATCGTCTGGTTAATCTAGCATACACGAAATCAACAGCAGAAATGTGAGGACAACTAACGGCTGGAAACTTCAATAATGGGATAAAAGATATGGACATACCGAAATATAGGAGAAGAAAAAAAATCAATGGAAGAAATCAAAGACACACTTATGAAGTAACTTCTGGTAGAGTTTCCAAAGGTTGTTACCGGAATCAATCGGAGGAAAAAAGACATCGCCACCAAATGGGGAGCTAGAAAAAGCTGCGGAAGAAGTGAACATTTCAAATAGCCTAGTAAAATTGATCTGGCACCTCAAACAAATTGCAATATAATTTCTTTGAGTGGTTTCCTGATGGAAATTTCCTGTAGAAAATGTTGGTGAAAAGTCTACTACTCTAAAGTGATGCGTTTAATCAAAATAGCGGAATTTTCAAAATGACTGTCCATTATTCGAGACAGTTATAATACACATTTGATCATATTATTATTTAATAATGTGAATAATGATATTTTCTGTTATCGTTCGATCATAATAGATATATTACAAATTAAGTGTGGTAAGTGAGATTCCAGCGAACGCAAAGTGAAGTTTACCAAACGAGCCGCAGGAGAATTTTTCAAACTTTACTTTGCCTGCGCTTAAAATCTCACCACGCGAGTTGTGAATACAATTCAATTTTATCTAAAATAAATGAATGTGGTATATAAGTATCATTTCACACACTAGTGCGGGAAAGATATTTTAAAAACACTAGTGCATTAAAGAGGTAGTTACCGCACAGTAAATTTCACTACTTCAACCTCCATGGCCATTCATTGCACAATTATCAGAAAAGTTACACGAAGCTGGGTGTGAAACAAAACAATCTCAGAGTGATGCAGACGTCTTGATCATTATGGATGGTAGAGAGTCGGCAAAAAGTCATCCTACAGCTATTGTTGGAGAAAAACTTATGTGATATTCTTCTTTGCCCAGCCTACAAATCTTCCAAAACCATAGCTATCTACTGACGTCCGCTCACATATCTTATTTGCTCATGCCATATTAGGAGGTGATACCATCTCGAAACCATTTGGATCAGGAAAAAGTGACTTCAAAAAACTGCTAAGAAAATCAGACATCTTCAAAGAAAGTGCCATTTTCCAAACTTCTCCAAAATCCACAGAAGAAATCTCAAATGCTGGTATGAATGCCATTATATCTTTGTATGGAGAAAAAACTGGAGACAGCACATTACATGATATGAAACATCGGACTTTTACTTCAGAGGCAACAATCCATGTCAACTTTTGCCTCCTACAGAGAATGCAAGCAGATTTCATTCCTTCATGGTATATCATCAAGTGCAACAGTGGATGGGTATTCATATAATTCCATTACAGTGTGGATTTGAAGTAAAGGATGGAAGCTTGTCTCCTATTAGAATGAGTCAAGAACCAGCACCAGCTCATTTACTGAAATTTGTAAAATGTGTCTGTATCAAAGGTCAATATGGAAGTCTGCAATGCAAACGATAAACAATACTATGCCCAGATGCGTGCACAGGCTGCTGCAATTCTATGGAAGTGGACATGGACGATGATTGAGAGAAAACTATTATTATGAATGAATGAACAAATATTGATGAATAAATATTTTAAAAGTATTTTAAATGAATGAACAATAACTACTCACAAATTGTATAATGCTCTATATACCACACAGGGGCATGCGGTGCATCGAATTTGGGGAAGCTATGACTCAAGTATCTTGTTTTCTGAGGCAGTATGTAACGAGTTTCTGATATATTTTTGAACCTATGTAAACATGCTGTCCGGGAAACAAGCATCAAGCTACATGTGTCATAGCTTCCCCAAAATCCATATACCGCACGTGTCCAATCCCCCAAAAATGTTAAAACTGTGTGTAGCCTACTTTTATATAATCATTATTGTTTATTGTGTTAATCGTTTACGGACTGGATTTTCAATTCCAAGTTCTAATATCTAATGTATCAAATAATGTTCAGGTATTTTGGAAAATTCGCCATTTTGGATAAATGCGTCATCATAGAGCGGTAGACTTTCCACCATCGTTTTCTACAGAAAATTTTCATTAGCAAACCACTCACAGAAATTGTATTGCAATTAGTTTAACGATAGCCCATTTTTCGTGCTAATTTGCCTATACTAAAAGGTGACTGTACAATACGGCTGAGATCTCGCTCTCCTTCTGGTGACACTCTTCATATTGTAGAAATTGCAATAGTGTGATTTCCATATCAAACGTCATTCTGGAAAAGTACAGAAAAACGCAGCAGCTACCTTTTCCAGACGACCATGACCAGTTCAACGCAATCAGTGGCTCCGAATGGATCAGTGTAGAAGAGTTCCTCTTAGAATCCTTGGATTAAGAACGGTGTTCCGAACAGTGATGTTTGAACCAAAAAGAAATCAGCAAACGATCCAGGAACAAGAAGATCGGCGGAATACGGCTGCTGATCGAGAAGGTCGATACCTATCATCCTTAAAACAGACGTTACTAACGAATACTACGAGTGTTGATAACATCGCAGTCGACAAGGAACAGGTAGCCAATCTTCCATGCCATGACGTCAGTCCATATTAGGAAGTTGAACCACACAAAGGGTAGATCTGGATGGACAGGCGTAGAGAGATGGTAAACATATGAATAGATGGAATGATAAAGATGGATTTCGAGAATGACGGAGAACATAAATCTAGAGGACATTATTAGCAACGACATGGTTCTATGAAGGATCCTGAAAATTATAGTATTGCTGGTACTACAGAAATAGAGAGCAATAGATAGAATTATGGATCAGATTATGATTATAGATATAGACGAAGAAGAGAGGTATTGTTTCTTTCCAACTTGAAGGCTTATCACGAGGATACCTGTTCAGATCGAGAATGATTTGAAAGGCAGGCAAGGCGGTTTTATGAAATTACCGAGAACATTAGTAGAAAGCTTACAACAGTATAATAGGGATATCCGTCGTCTGGCTAATTTCGCGTACCCAGAATCAACAGCAGAAATACCGGCCGGAAACTTCAATAATGAAATAAGAGATATGGATATACCGAACCATAAAGTAGTAGAGTAGGTAGCTCTAATCAAAGCCTTAGAAATCAAAGCGTCCTGATAACATATCCCAACCAAAGAGAGCGTGTAAATACGAGAAGAAAAAATCAAAGACACAATAATAAAGGAACTTCTGGTATAAAATTACGAAAGGTTGTGAAGAGAATCAATCGGAGGAGCATGAGAGAAGACACCGCCAAATGGGAAATTTAAAAAAGTTGCGGAAGAAGAGGACATTTCAAAGGTGACTGTAGAGTACGACTGAGCTCTCCTTCTGCTGAGAACCTTTAACTGAACCAAACCAAAAAGATCGTGTCAATACGAGAAGCAAAAGAATCAATGGGAGAAATTGAAGACAAAATAATGAAGGAACTTCTGGTATAAAATTACCAAAAGTTGTTACCAGAATCAATCGGAAGAGCATGAGAGAAGACATCGCCAAATGGGGAACTTAAAAAAGCTGTGGAAGAAGAGGACATTTCAAAGGTGACTGTAGCGTAAGACTGAGTTTTCGCTCTCCTTCTGGTGGGAACCTTCATTGTAAAAATTGCAATATTATAATATTCAAACAATATTCTGGTAAACTACATAATAACGCAGTTACCTTTTTCAGCCGACCATGACCAGTTCAACACAATCAGTGGCTCAGAATGGATCAGTGTGGAGGAGTTCTTGTTAGAAGCCTTGGATTTCAAATTGATTAAAAACGATGTTCTAAACAGTGATGCTTGAACCAAAAGGAAATGAGCAAAAGATCCAGGAACAAGAATATCGGGATACGGCTGCTGATCCAGAAGGTCATCGAATAGACGTTTTACAGATTTCTAGGATGACAAATTGAAAACCATAGTATTGCTGGTACTACAGAGATGGAGAGTAATAGATGGAATTATGGATCGGATTATAGATATAGACGAAGAAGAGAAGGAGTTGTTTCTTTCCAGCTTGAAAATTTATCACGAGCATACACGGTCAGATCGAGACTGACCCCAGGAATTTATTCCATGGCGCGTTCCAGTGTGTCTATAAATGGTTTTTTACGAATGATATGGTTTGTAACAATGAGATAATTGTTGCATATTGTTAACTAAAAGCAATGAGTTTCTTGGTTATTAAAGAGAGTTTTAGTGGACCCGCATAATCCGTGACATTAAATCTGACTCATTAGACTATGGAAATTAAAGACAAAATGTAGTTCACGTTAAAAGCGAGAACCGGTTCGAAAATTGAACAAAATCGTATAAAGGCAATTGCTAAATGTCATCAATTTTCACTGCAATCTATAACATCGTTAGTAGTCTATTGACTGAACATTTAAATATATTGAAGTCAATGTTCTTACTGATAGAGCCGACAATTGCCCAACAAAACAGAGCAAAAAAAAATAAATATTCTTTACCATCATTTTCTCTTCACTATTAGCAGGTCATCATCTTAAATCACAGAAACCTTTTAAAACAATGCAAAATGCATCATTATCGTAAGTCTGTCATCTTCGTAATGAACTGGCGAACCACAATGTAGAAAGTTTAAAAGACAAAACAACAATCCTTGGCGGCATTTTTAAGAGTGTATCTTGGTTGAGGCATTGTTTCAGCATTTCCGGAGCACACGGGACCATGGCTGGACATACAAATTAAACTATTTACTCGGCAAACATTCTTCAAGCAAAATAAGGAAGATCTCAGCCGCCAACCGAAACGCTATCGGCCACGTCGAATCTTTCGTGAGTCCATTGTTTTACTCTCGACGAATTAATGAATGCATTTATTCGTTGTCATACTCAGATCCATCAATGGAATTGCTCATTTTGAATGACAATTTATATTTCGATGAAAAAAAAAATGGTATTGTCAACCTCCAACTACCGATAACACAGTTCTAAACGTAGAATACCATGCATTCAGTAACTATATTTTTTCTTTTGGGTTGGTTTTTTTTTACGCTATTCGGGCTCGCTTGTGAAGAAAACGACAGGCCAGTGATTTTAGTACCTTGTTTTTCGTTGTACGCTCGGGCTCGACATCACGCAACGAGGTACGGGCCCCGGTACAGCTGTATTTGAACTTCGCCGTGGTACACAAACTGGAATTTAAAGAAATATTAAAACCGCATAGGATGACCTCGTATAAGCTTTTAAACTCAACCGAAAGAGAAGAAGTGGAGTTTTCAAGTTTAAAAGAACGTTTTGTTTTAGTTTTTCTTTTTGTTTGATTATTTGGTTTGCCGAAGGCTTAGATACTGGCGTCTTTGTTTGTACCATACTGTTGAATTGTTATTCCCTTTATTATTTGAATCAAAAAAGGAGTTATTATCTCAAATTTGACACAACACACTGATATATTGTTCTATTCAAGTTTGTTGTTCCAGAAAGGTGTAAATACAAAAGTTGTACCTACAGTTTTGGCTGAATTTTTAGAAACCATGGTCAGAAACAAAATTTGAATGTCAGAAATGTGAAATTTTGTATGCTTCCAGCTTTTTTCAAATGGGATGCCCTATATCTCATTCTATATTTTTGAAGAGCACCAAAAATATATAGTTTGTCTATATTTGATTGAACAGTCTCTCATATATTCGGCTCCAAAAATTGTGAAAATACTATCCTACTACTGATCTTGTGAACCATTCTACCTGTTTAGGTGAAAGCTGCAGGTAAAGTTTAAACTACTTGGTTTCTCTGATAGTATTTTTAAAAGTTTTAGAATCAAATATGTTGGAGACGGCCCAATCAAATATAGACAAACTATATAGTTTTGGGTTGGGAAATTGTGCTCTTCAAGAATATAGAACCAAATATAGGGAATTCCATTAGAAAAATCTGAAAGCATGCAACATTTCACATTTCTGACATTAAATTTTTGTTTCTGACAATGGATTCTAAAAATTTAGCCAATATACAACTTTTGTATTTACACCTTTCATCTACCTGTAAAGGTTGAGGCTGTAGGTGGGGTATCAATATATAAAAAAACACCCTGTACTTGAATAATTACTTATTACATAAAGTCAGAATTTGAGGTCCACCCATAAGTTCCGCAATAATCCACTTATTTGTACTTGAACAATAACTTATATAAAGTCAAAATTTGTCTTTCAACAGGAATAAGTGATGTTACTTCACCAAACTAGTAACATAATGTAACAAATTATTCGAATACAAACGAATGGATTGTTGCGGAACTTATGGGTGGACCTCTGCGGGACGAGCGCAGCGAGTTCCGCAACCACCTACTCACCAACATACCGTTGAACTGTTCAAATAAGACACTCACCTGAAACGTGTAGTTTTTAAACTAATGAGAATAACTAACATTTGACTGAGTCAGGTTAGTATCGTACTTAAACAACATATTGATTAATAGATGGCCGCGGAACTCGCTGCGCACATCCCGCAGAGGTCCACCTATAAGTTCCGCAACAATCCACTCGTTTGTACTTGAATAACTAGTCACATTATGTTACTAGTATGGTAAAGTAACATTACTAATTCCTGTTGAAAGGCATATTGACAAAAAGTTAATAATCTTACAAATTTTGACTTTATATAATTAGTTATTGTTCAAGTACAAATAAGTGAATTATTGCGGAACTTAGAGGTTGACCTCTGCGGGACGAGCGCAGCGAGTTCCGCAGCCATCTATTCATCAATATGTTGTTTAAGTACGATACTAACCTGACTCACTCAAATGTCAGTTATTCTCATTAGTTTTAAAACTACACGTTTCAGGTGAGTTTCTTGTTTGAACAGTTCAACAGTATGTTGGTGAGTAGATGGAGGTCCACCCATAAGTTCCGCAACAATCCACTAATTTGCACTTGAACAATAACTTATTATATGAAATCAGAATCTGTAAGGATTATCCACTTTTTGTCAAATTGCCTTTCAACAGGAATTAGCAATATTACTTTACCAAACTAGTAATATATTGTGACAAGTTATTCAAGTACAAACGAGCGGATTGTTGCGGAAATTATGGGTGGATCCAGCCATCTATTCACCAATATGTGGTTCAAGTACAATACTAACCTGATTCACTCAGTTGTGAATTTTTCTCATCAGTTCAAAAACTACACTTTTCAGATGAGTGTCTTATTTGAACAGTTCAATAATATATTGGTGAGAAGATGGCTGCGGAACTCGCTGCGCTCATCCCGCAGAGGTCCACCCATAAGTTCCGCAATAATCCACTTGTTTTTACAAAGTGTTTTTTTATGTATTGACACCCCACCTACAGCCTTTACTTCTATAGATAGAAGAAAGGTGTAAATACAAAAGTTGTACAGTTTTGGCTGAATTTTTAGAATCCATGGTCAGAAACAAAAATTGAATGTTAAAAATGTGAAATTTTGCATGCTTTCGGCATTTTTCGAAGGGGGGGCCCTATATTGTTCTATAGTCTTGAAGGGCACAATGCCCCGATTCCAAAAATATATATATTGTCTATATTGGGTTGAGCAGTCTCTCATATATTCGGCTCCAAAATGTGTGAAAATGCTATCCTCTATCCTACTAACTGATTCTCTGAACCATTCTACCTGTGCAGGTGAAAGCTGCAGGTAAAATTTGAGGTACTTGGTTTCTCTGATTGTATTTTTGAAATTTTTAGAACCAAATATTTTGGCGACGGCTCAATTAAATATAGACAAGCCTGACCCAAGTTTTCTCAAGTTGAAGAGGCTCATCTGGTATACAGACGGGTCGCTGATGGGACAGGCTGCAGAGGCCGGTATATATGAGGAGAAACCTTTGGCAAGAATTACTCTTGCACTGGGTCGATGCCCAACGGTATATCAGGTTGAGATCTACGTCATACAGTTGTGTGGTCAGGAGATTCTGCAGAGAGGTTACTCGGGCAAGCACTCCGAGCCCTTTGCTCAGACATGGTCAACTTAAGGCTCAAGACTGTATGACAACCCTGGAACTACTCAATAAACTCAACAAGTTCACCGTTGTTTGGGTCCCGGTGCACTACCTTAGCTTGAGCAAATATATACTCTTGATTTTACAAATTCCCATTGCAATATACTTAAGTCAGTGTCGACATTGCTGAGAATGATCGCTTTCATATGGCCCAAAAAACTTATGGCAGTAAAATTTTATGCCCCAACTTAAAAAAAGTTGGTTTCCTTTATTGACTCGCGTTATTGATATAATCTCAAAGCCAAAGCAAGGTGCAGCATGTTTCAAAAGCGAAATAGTTAGTGCCTTGTAATGGTCGCCGGTACGCAATTAAGTTTTATTTTTTTGTGCAGCCTGTGTGTGCGTGTGTACTTTAATGTCGATCAATATATTTTATTATAACTCGGGTGACGATTGTTATGACATTTTTTAGGCCTCGGACCAGGGCAAAGAAATCTTCACCGCAAATTTGCTTGAGGTTTTATTGCCAATAAACCTATCAGCACGGTGTTATTCTCCCGGGTCGTAATAAGAGAAAATTTATTGATGACTAATCCTCAAAAATTGATTTTAAAGCGGCTCTATATTAGGCTTCTAAATTGTATCTAAAGGCTTTTTTTCAACCGCTCGCGGACATACCGACACGTAACGGGCATTTTTATAAACGAATTAAACGGTTTCTGAGTATTGATTTCTTTGTCTGGGATATTGATCTTCTTGAGGTGTGCGTGATAGGTTTTACAATTCGATAGGAGATTGATTTTGAAACATGGTAGTAGTTATGGTGGTTACACCACCACCTACCGGATAAGTGTGTGGCTTTTGGGATTTCAACAAGAAATGATTTGTCAGTTTTTACTATAAAATTTCATCAAGAACTTTAAAAGGTTTCCCAAAGAATACATGTATCCTACCCTCCTACTTTATATAGAAAAAAAATTATTGAGAAGGGAATTTTGTATTCAGATAGTTGATAAACTCAGCACAGTATTGTCAACTACTAAAGTAAATACCACTCTACTGTACATCTATTTTATTAAAGTGTATCGTCGAGTCAGCATTAATTTGGTATAAATACCGCGTCGAGATCCATTACTGGCAGATTAGGGCTAGTGCCAAGCACCGCAATTGGAAAAAGCCCCTCTAGCTAAGTCTCCTCCCAGTGCAAACTACCTACATTGGGAAACACCCTGCTGGGAGTATTGAACGCAGCAGACTAGATTAATTTTGAAAAATTTTTACAAACAGAAATAGTAGGTACAATAGAATTCCAATCTTTACTTGTTGATAAGAGAATATTGTTGGTTTTGCAAAATAATCGCAAAACGAAAAAACCATCCACAGACATACCATAACTGGATTCAAACTCCTTTATTGTTTCCTTCTAGCTTTCGCATATAATTATAAAAAAAGCAATATATAATAACGCGGAATGCAGTAGGCACTTAATAAAAAACTCGCATAATAATGTCTATTATACAACAAAACATATAAAACTCAACAGGCTGCCTAGACACGAAACTGATACTGTTACTTTTTTGTTAACATTTCTCACACAAAGTATAACATTCTTGCGATCTTTATCATTATGCACAATATCCTATAAATAATAATAAACAATTAAAAATAATATATTATATTTAATTAACTTTCAAGCCAAAGGCGTAGAAAAATATCCATATAAACTGTTGTTTTTTTTTTTGCATTTCCCATGGCAGTAATCAAGCACAGATAAAAGGAATTTATATTAAAGCTAATTAGGTACCACCTTTTATAGAAGATATGGTTCGAGATTGCGTGTTACGTTTTAAAGTTTAATATTCAAATGGTGTGGAATTCATTTGCCAAAATTGGCAAGTAATTTTTTTTTTTGCTGTAGGGAAAAGGCTGAAATGTAGACAAGAGTCCATAACCGTTCCATGCTACTAACAACAGAAATAAAGTTGCGCATACTCAAGTAGGTATATATTATGTAAGCCTTTCCTGGAACAAGATAAATCAATTGAGACAGCAATACTCGTCGCTAAGATTACCTCAAGTCAAGAAATTGCTCTATGCGCATTCATTGATATAAAGGGAGCTTTCGATAACACTCCACCTGAAAGCAACTATTGGAAGTGACTCTGCAACGGTTTCAGCAGTCAAGGGATGAAGAGGATGTACTATACTGTCCGCACTACTGCTGTGATCACAGTACAGATGAACTTCTCAACGCGCTAAGCGCCCAAGGAATCACGGTCCTAGGATATCCTGACGACCTCACATCAATCTTCATTAGAGGTAGGCATGACATGATCATTAGTTAACTCATGCAAAATGCCTTGAATGTCATTATTGGATGGTGTCTACAGAAGGATCAACCTCAACAAACCCATAATTGTGCCTTTTACAAGGAAAATGAGGCTGAATCTAACAGCCCCAACTTCAAATGGGATACAAATCAACTTCGCAGGTGAGGTTAACTATCTGGGTGTCACCTTGGATTGGAAACTTACTTGCAACTAATATCTTGAAAGAGTAACCGACCGGGCAAGGCAATAGCCACATACTGGACATGCCGGAAATTATTCAGCAAGGGGTCTAAAAGCCAAAAATAATCTGTTGGTTATTGGTACAGGAGCAATGAATACCTGTCTAAGCGCTACAGTTGGGCTTGCCCTTAATAGATATAAAACACTCGGCCATCCTGAGGATTGGAGATGTTTGTCTCAAACATAATATTCCTTTAAATATTTCGGTCGCCTCACTTGTCTTCCTTGTCTAGTTTGCAACTCGGTTTCTAACACCTCTGTTTCATCTTTTGACATTTCTTCATCGTGATCGTCATTTTCTTCTCTGTTCGTCTTCTCTTGTTCCTCGTCTTTATTATTCTTGGTTCATTTCAAAATCTGTTTCATATTCAAGTCATTGTCTAGATCTTCTTCAGTGGCATTTCGGTAAATTTTCATCTGTGACACATGAGCCGTTCCGTCATCTTCTTTGCATAAATTTTCCAACCGATAGGTGTCTCCGCTTAATATTTCAATTATCAACAATGGTCCTCGATACTGGTCCTTCATGGAAAGTATAGTAACAACTATTTTAACTCGTTTTTGGTTTAGAGGATTAAGACGATACGTCAAGCGTCATATGAAGGGTTGTTTTGATATTGGATGACAAAGACACCAGGAGGGAAAAAACCACATGTACCAAAAATTCTCGACCATGTGAGTCCATTTATGAGAAGCGAAAATGATAATATGCACATATTAGTGATCATAGATGCTTTAACTAGATTCGTGAAAGTATAAGGACCAGTCTTCTCTTTGGTCATGATATTTAATCATTATAGCCTTTCTCATGTTATCTGGTATGACATATAACAATTTATTTTCTGTATTCACTTCCACTTCATGATATAGTCTTTCTTGATTTTTCTCTATTTACTTTCACTTCATGACATAGTCTTCCTTGATCTAATATATACCCTTGTATCAGGTTTTGTTATTCCGTACTTCTCTCTGTTTTCTTTAGGATATTATTTATTTTTTTCAATCGCTCCTCAATTCTCTGTATCATGATGATTTTATCTTCTTCAGCCATTACTACAAACATAGATATCCTTTTCTGGTACACGCATTCCATCATACCCTCTGCGCTCGATTCTTCAAATAGTGCTCTGCTTAAGCTATCAACATGGGCCATCTTTTCCCCTGGTCGATGCTTTATTTCAAAGTCATACTCGGTTAGTGTAGAATACCATCTTGCTATTTGTGGGTTTTGTGTTCTTTTAGCGTTCAAATATACTAAGGCCTGACAGTCACTGATTATAGTAAACTAGATGCCCAACAACATGGATCGTAATCTTTCTACACACCATACTATGGCTAACAATTCAAGTTTTGACGAATGATAGGTTCTCTCTGCTTGGATACACAGTACACAAGATGCATCCTCTCATTATCACCTTTCTGCAACAACATACCAGCAACTCCACTCCACGAGTTGAAGCATCGCAATGTAATTCTGTTACTCTTTTGGGATCATAGAGTTGTAATATCGGCGCTCATAGCAATTTGTCCTTCACGTTAAAGGATGTTTCTTGTTCTCTGCTCCAGAAAAATTCCTCATATCCCTTGGTTAAGTCAGTGGTCGGCAGATCTCAGCATAACCACTAATAAATCTTTGAAAAAATCCTGTTAGACCCAAAAATCTTTTCACATGTTTATTAGTAGGTTGCGGAAATTTTTTAATTGAGTTCAGCTTGGTGTCACTTGGTTGAAGACCCTTCTCAGTTAAAATGAATCCCAAAAATCTTATTTCTTGGCACCCAAATTCACACTTTGATAATTTGAAAGTTAAGTTAGCTTTAATCCAAGGGGTAAATCACCCCTGAGATTTTTGACAAATATTTCCACTTGGAGGAATTATTTCCCGAATATTGCCTTTATTTTGTATATTTTCCAGTAATTCCCGATATTGCCTCATAATTCCTCTTAATGTCTATAATTCCCATATATTTCCGGAAATTCCCTAATATTTAACATAATTTCGCCGCAATTTCTGAAACGTTAATAAATCAACGGGTACATCACCCCCTTGTGGTTCTGTCTGCAGTCTAAACATCCATTTCTATTACTGTCTCATGACAGCCTCACAGCCCTGATAACAGACCCATCAACTCCTTTTGACTTCCCTTCTTAAATAGGGTAACTTTCGGTTCCAAGTTCAGTGTTGTGTGTACTCTGACACCCTAACTTCGAGACTAGCAAACCATTGAAAAGAACAACCCAATGGTAAAGTAAAATCTGGGTACAATTCGGGCTCAGTTGAACAAAACGTGCTCGATTCTCACACAACAAACCAACAAAATGGCGTAGATTTTCGTCTCCAGAAAATTCTGAGTGGTTGGCTCACTAATACGGGGACTTACGACCAAATCCAAGTTTTCACCCCCAGCAACTACTTGAGTTCCCAACGCCTCTAAAATCCCACAAAAGGTGAATGTTATAAGGAACGTAGCAAAGAGGACCCCTGGTAAAATCTGCCAACTACTTGTTGCTTGCTCAACGTGCGAATTTGAAAAGAACGACCCTATTTTAGTCTTTTACCAGGTGGGCTCACATAAGAAATTTACCAGAATTCTTTTTTTTTCCAAGATGCCCTCTGGTGCCAGATTTTCGGTCTTGACCAGGAAAACGAGACAATCAGCTTGAAAAGAACAACCCAAACCACATCGATGACAAACAAAACTCAAAATTGTTATCCAATTTTCTCCCCTAACACTAACTGATTAATTAATAATCATCATCTACCCAGTCTTTAGTACAAAAACTTTCAAAATGACCACTCGTTCAGTGGTAGCAACTACAGTGACTCTATTACCCACAGTATGGTCAAGAAACCTCGGCAACAGCGCTGCTTGAAACGGATCAACAAGTGTCCCATAACAACACTTATTCGGCGAAAATAAATAACCGGGGAAATGTAAATATCAGTGGAAATAAGGGTGAAACATTGATTTGAAGGGTGTGAAAGTGATTTGTGGTGTTGCAGAATTTTTAATAATGGAAAATACGAGAATCGTAAGTGTTGCCAATTGATATTTATTTGGAAGTAAACAAACAATTTCATCAACAGTTAGGGCTTTTTAGACAGCTTTCGTAAGCTAAATAATAGTTATTTATGATATAAGTGTTAAAAGTGCATTTTTAAGGCACGCATGTGAAAGTTTGCAAAATGAGCGAAGCGAATTGTGCAATTCATATAAGTGCCTTAAAAATACTTTTAACACAAATATCATACAATATTTTTTCTACAAACGGCAATAAAAAGCAATAACCAGTAACAAATTTGATTTTTGAATGAATAATAAATTCGAAGCATTTTTCCTACATAAAATTATTGAATTTGACATTTGTCAAAATGTCCAAACAGCCAGCACCTTATTTTACAGGTAATGAAATATCTTGTCAGTTTCTTGAAAGTCTGTCGTGGTCAGTAATGCTTTTTGCTAAAAATGCAACAAAATACAGAAGAAAAAGAGGGTTGCATCGATCCCTTGAAAAATATAGATGAGGCGTCCAATTGGGCTACCTCAGTTGTTCCAATTTCACCATTAATATCAATGTGAATAGTAAAAATACAAACTTTTTTGACGTTCGCTCTCAAAATTTGATGTTTCATTTTCAACACTAGTGCTATAAAGACTTTATGGCACTAGTGCGATAAAGTAACATTTTTAATGCTACGGGGGAGTGTTAAAAATTGCATTTTTAACACGTTTGTAGAAAAAATAGATTTCGATCCTAACAGTAGGACTTTATTATCCTAAAACTACCCTGTCATCTGAATATAGAGAATTAACTCAATATTACCCCGAAAAATATACCATTGTTCAACACCCACATTTATTTCGCATCCAATCAAAAAGGTAGAAATCTAGTAAAATCCAAAGAGAAACCTATCAATCATCGAAAAATATTAATCCTCAGGTAGAAAGCTTCATAAACACCCTCACAAATACCTGAATTAATTACCGAATTCATTCGAAATCTCAGTTACGTACTAAGGCATAATTTGTACGTAACAAAATAAGCTCACAAACGGATTTTCCGGAAAATGCTATAAACTTTCATACAATTCTATTTGGAAACTAATACAAGTAATACAAGAATAGTGACTGTATTGCTGGCTTCAACATCTAAAACAAGCTCAAAAGCAGATTTTCTAAAAAAAATTATAAATTTCCATAGAATGCTATTGGGAAACTGTGAGTGATAGAAGAATAGCTACTTCAATAGTGATTTTGATATCAAAAAACAAGTCCACAGAGTGGTTTTTCTAAAATATTCCATTGTGTTCTATTTTAAAATTTCCCTTCATCACAGAACTTCATACAAATCAAGTTTCAAGAAAGATACAGAATATTCTATGATGAATAATAGATGATAGCAAACCGACGGCATCCAAAATGGAGCAGGTTAATAAGATTTTGTTCGACTTCATGAAAATGAAGTCGAGCACAAGATTGGAGCACAAGAGAGAAAAAGGAAGACTGAAGGAGAAAGGAAAAACTCGAGGAAAAACTGGAGAAAGTTTGAGGATGGAAAGAAAAATAAGGAGAACAAGACCGGCTTGTATTGCTTGCAGCACTTTTACAACAACAAGAAGTCCAAAGACAGAAAAAGAAACAAAAAGAATAAAGAAGAAGATCGAAAATAGGAAGAACAGGACCGGCTTGCAGCATTTTTATAACAAAAAGATTGAAGATAGATAAAAACAAGAAGAACAGGAGTGGCTTCAGGAAAACTTGCCTAAACATGTATAATTTTTTTCAGCGAAAACGGCAACTAAAGCAAGCAAGAAAATACCCGATTACTGAATTATTGTGCGTGTTTTTTTGGTTTTTGTTTAAAATTATAGTTTACAACACAATACATAATAAATCTGTTAGACTGTTGGAAACACATCATAACCCAAAATTGACTAAATGGCAAAAATTGTCCAATTTGATTGGCTACTGAACATACGACGAACGGTGGAGTGGAAAGTTTACCAAGGAGGAACGATGCGGTTCGGAAAGGAAAAGACGAACGGTGGAGTTTATAAATCCGGCTTTAGAGTTTATTTACCGACTTAATTTCAAATACTAAAATTTATTTACAAAACTGGAATCGTGGATGTTCGGGTGCGCTCGTTACGTTACATGCGCTAATAATTCCACGATATTCCCTCCATATTTCCTAATAATACCTCGATATTTCCTAATAAAACATGGATATTTCTTCAATATTTTTTGATAATACATCGATATTTCCTATTAATACCCTGATATTTCCTAATAATATCCCGATATTTCCTAATAATACCTCATATTTCGCCATATTGCAATGTATTTCCTTATATTTCCCCTTAATACCTAATATTTCCAGTCCAGAATTGTCTAAGGGCTCAACAAGCCTCCCAAAATAACATTTACTTGACTTTAGATACAAAAGTCCTTTGGCGAAGTCAAAATTCCCGTACCTCATTTAATTTTCAAATAGAACATGATGGAATGTTCTAGAAAAATGATTCTGTAGATGTCAAAACCCCAGTAATAAAGTCACTCACTATCCTTTGGTTTCCAAATAGGGCATGATGGAACTTTTCAGAAAACCACTTTGCGTAGGTAATATATGTGAGTATACTTTATTCTAAGCTCGAAGTAGCAAGGAAATGGATAAAAATTTTGAAGTTTTTTTATTCAGTTGCCGAAAATATTCCGCTTTTTCACAGTTACGGAATTTATAGAAATTAAGACAAAGAGTGGTGTCTAAAAGTGTTTTCGCAGTCACCGAAATCACTCGAGATTAATCTCGCAATTCGATTTCGAAACCATGTGGTAATCGCTGAAATGCTCAAGTAGTAGAATTAGGTTTGGCGCTCAATATTTTCCAATAAACTATCGTTATTTCAAGAACCTATATAGAAGAAAGTACTATAATAGCGGAATCTGCAAAACTTGATAATTCAAATAAACATAATTACAAATGTTATTTCCAGAAAATATATGCAAAAAACAGTTCCTCTACGACCAGTTGTAGATGTACAAGTCAACAAGCGAACTGGACAAAATATTAATCAACATTGATATTAATATTGAAGATTAAACTTAGAGACAATGCTGACCATTTCTCAATATGTGTTTTTGCTGACCAAAAAAAAAACATGGTGATCCAAACGTTCCTTCGATAGGAAAAATGAAACTATATTTTCAGATATTGAAAGTGCAATGACATGTCATGTAATGTTTGATATATTGGAAGCTATCGACCATCAATCTTTAAAACTAAATGTTTAACATCTGTATTTGATAAGTATGTTTGGCCCAGAGAAGATGACATATTCAAATTAGCAGCTCTATATTCTCAATCTTTACCAAAAGAAGTAGGTTTTGTTATTGATTATCGATATTATTCATAACATGAAGTTTATCGATTCCTGTAAGCGCTACTTAATATCGTAAGTACTCTGGTGAGCATCCCAAATTGGGGCAATTTTGCCTTCAAGTAGTAAACCTGAGTTTTGGGTACCTTATGCCTAAATTACAGTCATTTTTCTTATTATGGGTGCATGCAACACGCAAGAAGCAAGTATGATTACGTACCATATGCATATTAGAAACCGGTAAGGTATACAAGAAATCAAATTTAGCTTAAAATATTATCTTGCAAAAAGTTTTAGGAGCGTTAGAACGTGGAAAAATTACTAGCCATTGAAAATTTGTACTAGTGGTTGTAGGTGTTGCAGTACACAACACACAGAAAACACATACATATTTAGTGACCTACAACGAAAAATAAAGACACTAACAAAAGGAAATAATATCAATTTCAAGCTAACATGATACCGCGGCTAGATCACGTTACTCACTAACATCGGTATCAAGTTTCCAGGCCGTGTTGTAGGAAATGTCACGATGATCCAACTTCAAGCCTATAAAGGTAAAAATCCCTTCAGGTGTTTTCATTACATACACCAAGCGATTTTGAACAACAATCTCTATTATGTCTGTATTCATTTAAATTTTAAAACAATAAAACCGTCGTTGTTAATGAACAAATCTATTAACGGGGCTGCAAAATAAACGAACACATACTTACTTTTTAGTATCGTAAACTGTGAAACCACAAAGGTAATAAAACTTTTGAATGAGCTTATCAACGCAGACGCGTGGGAACACTTATCATCATCGACCGTTGAATTTTTGTTGGAAGCGGAAGAGATAAATAATTAATCTCAAACGCGTGGCAAAAATAATTATTTGTTTCTAAAAATATATTATCCAATGTTGTCATACTTTTTCCATTAGATTATAAGACGTTCACCTGGTGCAGCAAAGTCATAATATTTGTCTACAGTTTATAGTTTCTCTTCGCACCGTTTTGCTAAATCCTCAATAAACTTTACAATCTCTTTCGTATTACCCGTGTAACCTCATAAAGTTTCGCCAGTCTATTGCGATGTGTTGTAAAACGGATATTTGCATTTCGCTTCCTCTTAAACTTGTCTTAATAATGCACCATTTAAGATTCCAGTTTTTTCAAATCCGAATTGACATTCTTTATCCTTGCATGTGCTGTCTCTATTGCTATTAATTAAAATATTGTAATTGAAAGATACCTACAAAGCGAACGATTTATTACTAAAACATGAAAATGAGATTCTCGTAGTTTTTAAATTAGAAACAATAATTATAAGGTTTTATGTTGATGGAAACTAGTTTTATCGATTCTAGTGGCTGCTATAAATTTTGTCCTGTATAACTTGATAAGGTCAAAAATATATGGAACTTGGCTCCGACCTAAATATCACTTTGGATAAGGTCATAATATATTGCTTTTACTATTACCATGAGCTTCTATAAGTTCAATTTCAATGCTTGAATTTAAAAAGCCGTCCGCAACCAACATTACATTTGTGGTGGGGATGATGATAATTTTGTGGATCTATGAAGATGGAGAAAAGAAACCTCACCATCTTCTACTGAATTGCGATGCCGTTAGTTGCTCAAGGATGAAGAACTTGGGAAGTACCCTTATACAGTTGGAAGATATTCGAGCCGCTAGATATCCTAAAATTCCTAAAGGACCTAGAGGCACACCTCCAATAAGACACACATACACATAATTATATTTCACTTATTTAATTTTCCCTTCTTGGACAAAGACCGAATGTTATTATGTAAAAGAAAAAAAAACCATCAGGTATACTAAAATTAAATTAAGCTCTGACAATAAATTTTCGTTATGTTCTTATGCACTGTTGCGTAGCCATCTCAACCTAATTATTTTTTTTCTAACGCACCGAAACCAGATACCTTATATAATATACACTTAACGCCCAACTTCCTAAATTACAGATTAATTAAAGAAGTCTGTTTGCTTCTAAACTGTAAATTATAAGGTCCGAGTCTTGGTTTGGGTTAATTAGAAATTCCTCGCCGATTACCATACAATTAGACACCTGAAATTTTTTTTTAATTTGGTTCATGGTTCTGCTTACCGAGGCATTGTTTAACAAGTTTTTCGTGAGTTTCTTGTAAAATTTGTTTCACGTATCGCTATTATTGCCTGTTGTTCCATTCATTTGGAACAATGTTACAAGTCTCTGGGGTTTCTTGAAGAATGCATTTCGGAATTAATTTTGTAGAACCAGAGAAATGAACTTTTTTATCAGTGGTTTTAGTATGAAAGAAAATAATTTTGTCTCATCCTTTGGCATTGAACTGAAGACAATCGAGTTATATGGGAAAAATCCTTGTATGCAGAAGTAATTTCATGCAAAAAAAAAACCTAAATAGATTACCTATTCAACAGTAAAAGCTGAGCTTGTTAATAGGTACCTACCAAGTAATTAACATTCCTAACAACAGAAACGTATTTTTAGATCTCGTGTATAGTACAAATGATATCAATGTAGAATTAGGTTTAGCTAAGGTCCCAGTCTTTGATCATAGTATTCACCATGTTAAGTATGAAATTATCATAAATATGGAAAACAAAAACTGGAATCCAATTTATTTCAACAATATCTCTACTATGACTTCAAAAATGCTTATTACTTTGGGCTCAATAACTTTTTGGCAGGGGTATAGTGCCTGTTACAGTGTAACATTAATGAAGCTACAGATTTTTTTGATGAGATACTGAGTATAGGTATTGCCCCCTTTGTTCCAGTAAAAAAACATAAATCGAGCACTTACTCTAAATGGTTCTCAAATGAATCGTGTGATCTTACAGCTTACAAAGCGTATATCAAATCTAAATCACCCGTGGAGTACATTATTATATTTTCCTAGTTTACGTTCAAAACGCAAAAGAGTTAGAGAGGTGTGTTGCTCAAGTTACATGGTTCAAGTCAACCAGGCTAATCCCAGGTATTTTTGGAAGAACATATCCGATATCTCAAATCTAATAATGCCCTTCCTCAAACAATGTTTTATAACAATGAGAGTGCCACTGGTTGGCAAGATCTTGCATATCTTTTTAAAACATATTTTAAGACAGTCCCTGAGAGCCTTGAAAACTTCTCTCTCTCTCTCTCTGAGGCATCTTGGAATTATTCGGGACTATTCGACTCTGAACCCATTTCTCTGGCCGAGATATTCAATAAAATATGAAAACCAAATAAAAATACTCTAGGACCGGATGGAATTCCTAACTTGTTGCTGAAACACTGTGTCTGCACTTTATCGTCTCCATTGCATATCTTGTTGGAGGAGAGAATGGGGAAAGAGATAATGTTTCGAACTACAGGAGTGTGTGCATACAGTCGTCGATTCCAAAGTTTTTTGATAGCTTGATCAGTGTTCGGCTGGGGTGGATATGTTGTAGCCTTATTTACAAGAATCAACATGGTTTCTACTCAGGTCGTTCAACAATGACTAATCTATTACCATACCAGAACAACATAGTTAAGGCTTTGGAAAAATTCAAACAGGTAGACCCTATATACACAGATTTTTCCAAGGCTTTCGACCAAAAGGACCATGCAACTTTTCTAGACTTCATGACACTGGTTTTGGCACATCTTCAGTCACCTGCATAAAGAGTTTTCTGTCCGGACATCAGAAAATGGTGAAAATAATCAGAGTCAATAACATTTCATCAGGGGTCCCTCAAGGAGGGCAGAGTTCTCCTTTATTTTTTGATCTCTTTATCAACAGCATATTTGATTGTCTTAGGAACAGTGATGGCTTGTTATTCGCTGACTTCCATCAAGATCAAGAGCTTTTGCAGGAGGACTTCACAGGTTAGAAGACTGGTGTCTTGAGTATAAATTGATTCTGAACATATCAAAATGTTGCTTCATTATTTTCTTTGAGGGTGAACGAAAGTTTGACGCTACAAACTCCTTAAACAAGATGCCACTGAAATGTGCATCGAAAATTAAGGATATTGGGATCTTCTTTTGTAGAGCATTTCTATTAGGTTACCGTTGGGGCATCTTAAATGCTGGGTTTTATCCTGAGAAACTGCAGAAAATTTGATGTAGGTACTATAAAGGGTGTCTACTGTTCCTTAGTAAGATCATACAACTCGATTACGCGTTTGTCGTATGGTCACCTTATCAGGCAGTTCATATTTGCACCATTGGAAGAATTCAACATAAATTTATTAGCAGTTCGTTGGGCATAAGTTTATTTTGTTAATTGTAAACAGTTAATGAGGTTTTCCGTAAATAAATAAATTTGAAAAAAATCACACTTTCATTCAATTCAGATTTCAGCTTGCAAGATTACAACTGAAATTGTTTGACCCACTAGCCACACAGCTGTACCTCCATTCAAATTTTCTTGTCATCATGTAATTATTCCATAATTTTCTATTTCCAATGGTACTTCGTTGATTCATCAAATAAAATCGGAATCGAAGGCAAACTTTCGAGTAAAATGTTATGCTAAAGATGCTATGGGAAACCGTGTGAACTAATTACCTTCAAAACACTGAGCAGGAAAAACAGCAACAAAAAATATCCATGGGTCATGCTCCTGCTACACCACCGCCGCCACACCACACTGCACATTATCACTTTGGTAATAACAGTATCCGCGGGGCGGATTCAACAACATCGGGAACATCCACCATCCAGTTCTCTACTACCCTAGTACGTAACTTTATTATGAAAATATCCTTTCGGGAGTCACTATTCAGTCACTTAAGTCTCATCACATAAAAATTGTTCTGTCAATGAATTTGAGATTTTCAAAAAATCGCGGCGAAGAAAATATTCTTATAGACCGTAAACGTACAAAAAAAAACAACGAAGTTCGAGCTCACGCAAGACAAGAGAGACACGGACGACCTCTTCAGCACAACGTACGGACAACAACTAATGGCTAGCGCAGCCGCGGGGCCTCCCTCTCTGCTCCTCGGGGCCCACAGCATCGCGAAGGACCAATGGTGAAGAGCTCTTGGGGCTCTTCTTTGTGAGGTTGCGAGGGGGCAAGCCGCAGGCAGGCGGTTGTTTGGCGCCTGGGGCTACCACTTGTTGCCGCTGAAGACGACGCTCCGTTTTGGCTTTTCCTTTTGGGCTGCTGTAGCGAGAGAGCCGAGATTGCAGCGGTGTTATTGTGTGGTGAAGTCCGGAGCTTTTAATTTTCGAACTAAACTGGTTTATGGGTTCAAGTATTGCTTCTTCTTCTTCGTCTTCTTTTGGCCTTTAGTTGCTTCTTTGGTCGGTTTTAATGTCAGGAAGGAGACTTTTAGCGTAAAAGCGGAATACTTAATAATTTTTTTTCAGGTTCCCATACGAAAATGTTCGAACTTATTAAGCTTTCAACAATGAAATGCTTTTAAAAAGCCACCTGCTCTTTCTGTAATATTTTCAAAATACATAATTTAAATTACCTACCTTCATAAAACAAAGAGCTTTTCAAGTCCTCAAACCTTCAAAAGTGACACTATCAATAATTATCTAATTACGTATATGTAATTATTATCATTGAAGTCAGAAAGTCATTTCTTGTTATGGCGTATTTTGCTAGAATCGTAGGCTAGAATGCTTCCTAGTTTAAGTAACAACTTCGCCTCCCACCCCTTTAATAGGTATTTTTTTTTTTTGCTTAATACTATAGAGGTAGTGTTGAAAATTATCCTTTTCACACGCGTGGGAAAGTTTAGTTGGTGGCAAAAACCGCAAGAGTGTGAATACCTAAAAAAAAATGGTTTCCATAAACTATATACTTTTTCTAAGACTGCAAAATAACTATAGTGAAATTATTAAAATAATGGTTGCAGGTCATCAATGACGTCGAAATTATTGCCAATTGCAGTTGTAAGAAATTAAAATTCGTTTTAAACTCAGAGCGCATTTTCTCTGTTTTTTAACTCTAATTAAATAGAGATAGAATGCTGTTGGATCATATAACCGAATCTGCCGATAAAATGGGATTTAATAAATAAATAAATAAATAAAATATGTTTATTTCATAAATAAATAATAAGCAATTAAATAAATATCAATAATCAACATGTAAGGAAACTGAAAAAAAATTAAATAAACAGCTCACTTATGAAGTGGATGCCCACTTGTTGTGAGATTTAGAGTTAAAGTTCACTATCGGTTATTTAGACACAGATCAATTTTGAGTTTTTTCGACACATTTGGGATATATTTTGGCATAATTGGGGAAAAACGTCATATTCGAGATTTTAAGAAAGTTAGGTTGGCACTCGTGGGTAATGTTGCCAATAGTTGCCTTCTGCAAATCTTTGGTTATTGATCTTAATATTTTGAGGATTGTTGTCAGTTTCTAACGAGTTGGGGATTGATAGTTGGGATATAATTTAATTTGCTATAAACCTGTATTGGAATTTCGTTTTTCGGTATTTTAATTATTCTTATCAATTGATTAATAAAAATGTAACCTAGGAAAATGACAAACTTTATGGTATGTCAAAGTAAAACGAAGTTGATGCGGCAACATTGCGACATGCTAACGTCATAAATTTTGATCCCCCACATACATTGTGTGAATATACCTAGGTATATTCACACTCAGATTTTTTTTTAGATACAGGTGCTGCTATTTGGAGTGTTTCAGCAGGGAAAAGAAAAACATACTTCCCGACCAGATAGAAAAAAATTGACTTATACTCTGTCCAACCAACCTACGGAGTGACAAACAACAAAACCTTCAAAAAGGTTCTTTACTATTGGTAATTTATCAGCCCGCTTTCCGCTGTAGAGTAGTGATGTTTTGAGGGATTTTGAAATAAATGAATGGCATAAATCAATGTTCAGTGTAAACCTGGCCGCCATTTTGAATCTTTCGTCTCTTTCATACTCCGTAGGTTCGTTGGACAGAGTTCAGATGTCATGGAATCAATTTCCGAGAAACGTTGATTGTCAAAAACTGTAGGTATCGCGATATCTTCAATGGCACCATTGATACAGGGCCATTTTCAATTTTTCCCCATTCTGAAAATTGGCTATAAGTTTTTTATTTATCAATTTTTCACATTTCTGTGAAAACATTTTTCGTTTTGGGTTACTTTTCTGAGCAGAATCCAGTGGCGTACTAATTTTTTTCTATGGGTCATCATTTCGAAGAAAGTTCTGTTTTTTTTTTTATATGGACACCATACTGAATTGGCCATGACCTCAAAGAGAAACGTCATTTTTTGTGCTCTCCAATGATGTTAATGGTGTAAAAAATAACAATTATTGATCAAATGTTACTTTATTTTCATATGCTTTAATAAATTAAATTTTACTTTTGATAGCCCAAGCATTTGTACAGAATTTGGTTAACAAATAATCATACTTTTAGGGGGTGATGCGTTTATTTTGTCACACAGTATATATGCAGCAAGAATCAGAAACGCGCTGTCGGACTTAGTTTGTGCATATCACGTCACAATGCTAGGAGTGGGAACTTTATACCACGGTATCTTCGCAACGGTTGGTCGTAGCCTAGTGCGGTTTGAAAATTTGTTCTTCTATTTTTTTTTCTAGAACTCTTATTTTTGGGTCATACCCCCTTTAATCGCGTCTTGATAGCACCAGTGTATGATTATCGATAGCAATAATTTAATTTGTTAGTTTAATTCGAACAATACTTGAAATAAAAAATAATTAAATTATTTTTTGAAGTATTTCTACGTAAATATCATTTCAAGTACGCAAGTTTAATTAAATACTTAAACTTGACTCTGACTTTCGTGGAATCTGGTACTTGTACTTGAATTTGGACAATTCAAGTCAATTTACTTGATATTTTAGGTATTTCCTTCTGTACCTACCTATACTTCTACCTGTACTTGATTCGTATTGAAAAAGAAACTTGTAGGTACTTAATACTTAAGTACTTTTTCTTGATCCTTGGTAAGTACTTACAACAGCTCTGATTATAGATTTTGTGTTAGTCCGGCAAAACACAAAACTAAAAATCCAGGATGTACGAGTTTATAGAGGAGCGACGTGTGGAAACGACCACAACCTTATTAAAGCCAAAATACTTCCCCAAACCATTCCGAAGAATGAAATCATCGATAAACAGCTACAGAGGTTGCGAAAAACGAAGCAAGATATTATTTAGACAGTTTCAACCATGAAAACATTAAAGCGTTATACAGAAAACGATAAAATGAAAAATTTACGCAAGAAAACTTTGATAGCGTTGAAGAACAACATAACTACATAAAAGAGACCTTACATAGAACAGCAGCAGAAGTGTTAGGAATGTTCGAGAAGCCCAAACGAAAGAACCCATATTGGTGGGACGAAGAAATTCAAGAAATGATAAACATCAAAAGAGATAAATTTAATAAATACCTTAATTCAAAAACAGAACAGACGAAAAATTGATACAGAACAGCTCAAAGGAACGTGCGAATAGCGATTACTCAAAAAAAGAACGAAAGCTGGGAAAGAAACTGCACCAGAATTAACACGTTCATAGGGGGTAACAGAAGCACTGAAAGTTGGAAAATATTAAAAAAAAAAAAGATTTTTTCACAATTTTTCTTTTGGCAGCTCGTCAATTACCTTCGCTCAATCTATAAAAGCTTGTTTACCTTTAATTTTTCTCTTATTTTGTTTTAGTATGAAAATTTGATTTTGTTTGCTTCGGGAAGCACGTTTTTTATGGAATACACCGGCTCCTGAGGAAAACCTTTATGGCACTCGAATAGCACGAGATAATGCAGTGGTTCGAAGGTGTGTGTGGATATTCCTCTTAAAGTTTTGTAGGTTGTTGTGTTCGGGAAAGACGTGCTTTGGAAGGTGGTTCCACAGACTTGCAGTTCTCCATTTAAAGAAGTCCCGATTCTAGGCGTCTGCAGGTGCACTCGTTGATCATGAGGCACGTGTTCCTTCCGAGTAGTGTTTGCATGTATAACTCTAGATATAGGAACAGTTCGGAGGAGGATTTACCGTGGTATTATCAGTAAAACAGAGTCAGTTCCGCCACCTTTCTTCTGTGTACCATAAGCGGTCCAAACTTCCTGTCAGCTCCAGATTCTTATCAGACGAATGGCACTCCTGGATCGACCAAGCATTTTGAAGGTGTGCTTGGGGGCAGAACTTCACATGTGAGAGCAAAACTCCAAAGATGGATGAATCTGGGCCTTGTAGAGAATTAAAAGCTGTTTCGGTGTATACAGCCTTTTCACCTTAAAAGAGTGCCAAATTTTTGAGAGGCCGCTTCAGCTATCATGCAAGGCATATTGTTCCTACCTCCACGCCGAACAACCACTCCGAAGAAGACAGGGAAAAAGTAAGCTCAGACATAGTAAGGTCTAGAGCTGCAGTGGCAGCCTTCTTTGTAAAAACAGCAACCTGAGTCTTAATTGCATAAAATGCGATCATATTGCTTCTACCCCACTTTAAAATGGCATTAAGATCTCAGCTGATGGTTGTGATCTGATGACGTCCACGGAACTGGGAGTCGATAGAAGTCATTGGAGTTATCGACTTAAAGAAAGATACCAGTGTGCTGTCGCCGGCAAAGTTCTACCTAGCAGGAAGAAGGTACGGGACAAGATACATCCCTTGGAGAACCCCGGTGTCGGTTTTGAACCTCTCTGAGGTGTATCCATCTACGGCGACCTGGATGGATCGGCCTTTGAAAAAGCTGCTGAGTCATCTAACGAAAGTGGGTGGAAATCCATAAAAGCCCAGTTTGTTAATAAGGAGGTTCTCATGCGACACCCTGACGTATGCTTCTGAAATGTCCAGGGCTATTGCGCGGGATTTACCATGATGAGAACTTGGACCAAGTAAGTTCGCCAGTCAGCCTACTTATTTGAATGTTGAAACCTATCCAACTAGACTTGGATAAACAGTTGATACGATCCAAGTATTAGCCGAGTGATGCACGCGCAGCGTCCAAGAGTATACTTGATTCAAGTAGGTACATTTGGACCGAGTCAACCTTGCTTTACATTTATATTAATGGTTACCAGGTTATGCTAAGCTTCAAAGAAGTCCTAGTCGAAATACTGAGATTAACAGCTCAAACGATATAAGTGAAAATCAACAATATTTCATTATGAATGCTACATTATGAAAAAAACATTTAAGAAAAAAAAATGGTAGTGACGAGATGAAGTTTTTCTTCCCTCAGGAGCTTTTCACTTGATATAAATCTAACGATGACCAGCTCCGACAAGAAAAAATGAAAGATATTATCGCACCTATAAGCTTAGTTAAATCGGACGAATACTTTGCAAAACTGCTTGCCGAAGAAAGGGCAAAACATAAAAATACCCCACAAATAGAACCTGACATTGAAATACGGACCATAGCATCACCACTCAGACTCAACAACAAAGAAACAAAACTTCTATGCCAGTCACTACAAAACAAAAAAAAAAACCTCAGGCCCCGGTTACATACCTCCAGAATTACAGAAATATGGCACAGATAAACTATACACTCTTCTCGCAAACCTTTTCCAAAGATGTTTAAATGCAGAAAAAAACCCCGATGAGTGGAAAACTTCGTATATAACACCGATACTCAAAAAGGGGAGTCAAGACGTCTGTGACAACTATCGAGGAATAACTGTTCTCAGCACCATTTCAAAAGTCTATGGAAAATTAATTAAGAACAAATATAAAGACATGGAGGCTGAAGAACAGGCTGGCTTCAGAGCAGGTAGATCCACTATAGATCACTTATTTACTATAACGCAAATAATAGAAAAAAAAGCAACACGAAACCAAGAAATACACCTTCTCTATGTCGATCTCGAAAAAACGTACCACAGAACTCTATGACAACAACACGAGTAAGATTAAAATGGGTCAAAGGAAAGGAGCATCAAAAGGATTTAAAGTCATCAAAGATCTTAAGCAGGGTTGTTGCCTGTCACCAACTTTATTTAAAATATACTTGGACCTGGACCATCTTTGAAAACGTGGAAAAGGAAATGCGAGAGCAACTCTAAATGATTCCATATTGTATACACTTTGTTTTGCAGACGATCAAATAGTTCTGGCCTAAGAATATCAAGATTTGGAATACATGACCCGAAAGTTAATTGAAGAATATGAAAAATGGGGGCTAGAAGTGAATAATCGGAGTATATGTGTATCAAGAGGCGCAACAAAATCCAATTCTGGAGGAACAACATCAACAATAAATCACTGTCAAAAATATAAATATCTGGGCATGCACATCACCAGCGATGCCTAGCGACGGTAGCCTAGATAAAGAAATCAGACAACGACACAATCGAGGAAGGTAAGCAATTGAACAGCATACTTTGCATAACAAGCACAGAATCTAGAACAGCATAGTCAAGAGTATTGTTACCTATGGGAGCGAGGTATGGCCATTAAAGAAGAAAACTTTAAAAGCACTAGAAGTCACCGGAAAATCAAGATTAGACAGGAAATTATGGAGGTAAAACACACAATAACGGAAGACGTGAGGTAACCATCTAAAATGGTATGGACATATGCAACGAATGGAATAAAATAACAGACTGCTAAAGAAAGTGCTGAACCAGGACACCGCAAGGTAGGAGAAAGGGGGGTAGACTCGGACTGAGAAGGAATAGTTAAAGATATCAGGGAAAGAGGAGTAAATTGAAACCTCTGGGCAGACCGAGACCAATGGTGACTGGAAATTAGAAAACTGCGAAGAATGGTATAAACAGATAATATACATACATATTTCCAAAAACCACTAAACCACGTGAATATAGATAACGGTTAATTTTTATTTGGTAATATCTTCAATCCTTTTTTTAACAAGCGCATGTTTCAGTTCCTCGAGAAAGATATTCAAGATCCAGAAAACTTGGTGGCCGGCAATCCACCTTTTCAATACTTTGATAAAGGCAACGGTGGTCGTGTGTGTTAACGCGCTCGACTACATGGACAACGTCACTGGGTAGACCGGGTTCGAATCCTGGCCAGACCAAAAATTATTTTCGTCGGACATTTAGTGGCTGCCTAGGAAAGTGTGCAAAATGTATCTTCGTCCTCCTCCTATTCACGCCGGTTAAAGGCCGGATGGTATCGGATGGAGGAGAAAAGGGGACATAGGAACACATTCCCGAGTCGGTAGGTTGCACCAAGAGGAACAACAGGTAGTGCCCTGGAAGGCTACACGCCTAAAGTTTCTGTGTAACTAATGACCATGGTTCTGAAGCGCTCCAGAGGAAGGAAGCTCCACGTTAAACTGTAGTCATAACAGAGAGGACGAAAATTAATGAAACAAACAAATACTTTGATGACATGCATCATTTTCATAACACTTGACCATTATTTAATACTTGATATATATTAGTGATATTTTTATCTTTTAAAAATCTTAATACGCAACAAGAAAAAATGTATTGAATGAATCCAAAAATAGCCGTTGAGGCTTCTTCATCAATATCTAAAGGGTTCTCCAATGTTCAACAAGCCTATAGATTTCAAGTTTGAAATCGATATTTTTTTTCCGTTATCTACTTAATCATCAATATTTGTTTTGACTGAATTAAAGATTTCACTTCAAATAATATAATCAGCACCAGTCTCAATGTTATAGTCAATGATAAAGAGAACCAAGTGCACCTTCTAGTTAGTTTGACCAAATGACACCAACCGCAAGGATTTCGCAACAACATTATCCCATAATATTTCAGCGACTTTGGTAGCCTAAGTCTCAATTATTCTTCTCGATGGCTACCCTGAGTCCTCCTTCAATTGCTGACAAAAATACCAAAAGTGCTGAAACAATGCGACGCTGTGCTGCTAACTCTAGCAATAAAATACTTTTTGGGCAATTTTTTATAGCTTTTGGCCTCATCCATCGTTTACGATTTTCATAGATATGTACCCTAGAATAGCTATGAAAATACTCCGATTCACTTTTCCACTGTGATTGACTTCAATGTGATATCGAGTAGGTACTATAGATATTAGCTCAGCTGCTACGCTTTTTCCAGCAATTTACACCGTTGGTCAAGAATGTGTTCCTACTGAATACAAAATACCTATACTATTTTCATTATACTATTTTCTATTTTGGATCGCTAACAACTATTTTGCATTATAAAACAAGTTAGGCCAGTGGACATTATTGATCAGGAATGCCTTACAAAGAAACACACAAAAACTGTTTTTTGAAATTGTATTTAATACTAGTTGAAAGTGCTAGACGGCACAATACAATAACAAATAGTCGATGCCTACAAAGCCAAATGAAAGGCCATAAAATACTGTAACAGTTAACCAACATCCATTACAAATACAAGAAGAAGAAAGGTTCCCATGTACATAAGTCAACCCAACTTGATTTTTGCTCATAAAATTTAAATGTTTCAAATCAGTTGTATAAATAACTAATGGAGTATCATCATCATCTACGGTTCGGACCGGGGCCATGAACAAGAAGTCGGCAATATGTATTTCTTGCACGTCCCTTCGAAGTCGAAACATTCTCCTAAGTGTACGGCTTAAAAATATTTTTATGGGCGACCTCCTGTGCGCTTAATATTTTCAAGTACGGTAATTGGCCTTTCTTATGTTTGCTTTTGCAATCTCCATTAGAAGTTATTAAATTTTGTAATTAAGAACGTGAGGAGCTATCATGCTTCAACTGATTGACAGAAAGTTTATCCTGGTTCGGATTTTTTGTTAACAAAAACAGACACTGAAATTATATTAGCTATAAAATTTTAAGCGATTTTCAGTAAACCACAAGAAGGGAGCATTTTTTAATTAAAAAGATACAGGTACAGGTTTATGGAAACCGCAACAGAAATCTTTTCGAAGAGAGGAGAGAGAAAGAGCAATATTGCAATTTATTAAACGATTGGGAAGAGAGGATCTTTGGGTCAAAGTAAAAGATTCACATAATTGGCGAATAACCCTGAAGCGGGTTTTGAGTCGATGAACCATGGTTTAGTAACGTACAGAGGCGGATTCAAACAGTCTATCATAAAAGAGTTTACATTTACAAATAACTATGTGTTAATCTTTTTGTTCAATTCAGAACGATATATAATTTGGAAGATTTCCAGATATGACCCTGTGATTTTCACGGTTAGTCGTAAGTATTGCTTCACTACTTTATATCATATAAATGAAAGGAAGTTGTAATTGCACCTTAAAATCCAGAAACAATACTTAAATTTACTCTGCCTAGATGTTAGTTGAGTCTAATTTTGATCACAGAGCCGGAAGAATGGAAATCGCCAATACAAACAGCAGAAAGCGATAGAGACATTTAGTTTAAAAACTATAAAATATTGATGTACCTAGCAAACATGTCAGATTTCTATGAACTTTATGATAGAAAATTCATCTTCCATTAGAAACATGTATTTTAGAATGGGAACTTGAATTCAAGAATCGTAAATTTCTTTCCTGAATTGGGGAAATGAAATTCAGATTAGGAAGTTGAAATTCAAAAAAGCATCATTGTAATTAAGAATAGTAAATCGACATTGAGCTGAAATTAAATTTCTCTTTTCTGTAATACATATTCCTATTCTGAATTACAAATTCCATTCATTCGTCTCTCATAAAGTCTCTATAGAGGTTCAGCCTCTGCAGCGTTTGTTGGTATGGAAGGTCACGAAGAGCTGGAGAATTTTTGTTGCTCTGCGTTGGACTTGTCCAAGTGCATCAATATCATTGACATAACAAGGACTCCATATGCATGCTCCAGCCTGGGTATTATGTAAGTCTTGTACCGCTTTACGCACATTTGGGGTGTGGGATCTTAAAATGCCTTGGAAATCAGATACCTACACTACATAATGGAGTTCTTTAGGATGCGATTGATATGGTTTTCCAACTTCATGTCTTCAATAATAAAAATTCCTAAATCACTTTGTTCAGCAACACAGATTACCTGGGTAGACCTAATGAAGTATTGGATCCTATGGGGTTGTTTTTGCCCAGGTGGAGAAATAAACACTTGGAGTCTTTTAGTGGCATTTGCCAGGTGGTTGTCCACTGTTTGATGGCATCTATATCCACATGGAGGCTTCTATTCTGTGTTACAGGATTACTATAACAACAGGTATCATCCGCAAATGACGACAACTGACTCCTCAATCCATTTGGCAAGTCACTTATATACATATACAAGGAAGAGTAGTGGGCCAAAGATTGAGCCTTGGGAGACACTACCAGCTTCACAGGAATTTGACTTCTGGAACCTATCAGAGCTGTCACAAGTACATTACTAAAGTACTTTGGATTACAAGTATAAAGTTCTCAATGTTTTGTAGAAGTAATTGAAGTACAAAGTACATTTTTTTCTCAAATGTACCCCAATTACCATCAAGTACTTAATAAAAGTACTGGGATTTTTCAGAGTTCTTAACCCGAAGTACAATTGAAGTATTTCAAATACTTGTACTTTAAATACAATATAATGGGTCTTTCTCATCAATATTAAACATGACAATTTTTCCATTTATTATTTTTCTTGGAACCTTTGTCAAAAATTAATCAAAAACCCAATAAGCAGCTTCTAATGTGTGTGTTACTGAATACTTTTTCGAACCATATTAATGACTTTGTCAAAAATTAACCAAAAAACCCAATAAGCAGCCCCTAATGTCTGTGTTACTGAATATTCTTTCGAACCATATTAATGAAATACCTGTTCAGAGTTAAGTAGTGAGGAAAACCACCTATTTAAAATATTATTTCTTCAAATCTTAAATTTAAAAAAAAACGTTTACTGAATAAAAATAAATGTTGCAACCTTGTATGCGCCGTGAAGCGTACTGAAAGGGTACCAAACCGAACAGGGGCTAGAGAAGAGGCGATTAGGCATTGGAGAGACTAGAGAACAAGCTGAGGCTGGTCCGTTAGACGCGTATCGCGTGTCTGTAATTATTCATTATTCAATTTTTATTTTTATTTTGCAATAAACTGATTGTTCAATCCAATTTGTAATTAGTGTGTGTGTCAAGGAGCGATCACCAGGTCAGTTAGATAATTATTATTTTGTTTGTGAGAGTTCAATTTATACAAGTATCATTATTTTTTTCATTTTTATGTAATTTTTTGTTTGTTTATAACATTTTTTTTATAACATGTGCATTGTTCATGTATTTAACAAAACTCGTTTCATGCTGTAAACAACATCGATAAAGAAGTAAATTAAAACCTAATAAATTATGTGCTGTCTTTTTGTGCTGAGATTTCGATTTCGTGGATTTAGAGCGTGTATTAGGGCCTTGTTGAATTTACTAACATTTTCCTACCCTGACGAGAGAATATCCTAATAAATTGAAATAATCAATCTAGAGATATTGGCTCAAAAACAACTATAGCTGAGTAGCTTCCCGTATGGGACCTCAGTGCCTGCTGGGAAACTGGCTAACTAACCAAAAACTCTTCAGTATTGAATATAGGTAGTGTTGATTGAATGTAGTGTGTGTAATTGCAATTTGAGCACAAGAACAGGGGCGGTACCTAATTTAAACTTTTATTGACTTAAGTTATTGAATTATTGACTCACAATTATTATTAAAATGACACAGTATGTTTCGATTTTTGAGGAATGTTAGATCGAGGGTTTCTCTGCCTTGCTCTTTCCCCTCGTTAGTTCCAGGATGATAACGGTACGATTTACTTTAATAATAAAGTAGGCGTTTAATGAAATTTCGTTTCTTTTATAGTCTGGCAAGTGGTAACTTGGTAGAGCGGAAAGGGGGAAGAAAAGTGGGGCGTAACCTAAGAATATTCACTGACACCTCAACTGACACCGCCTGATGACAAACATGTCTTTGGGTTCAGTGGCACCGAAAACACCAAGGAGATAAATAAAAAAATTATTAGGAAAAAAATTCTCGAATTTCATCAATAACCACGCCACTGGTGCTGTCGTTCAGGCTCTAACCAATAGAATTATGTTTCTGAATAATCACGCCTCTCCACATCCTTCATTTCGCAATGTTGCCGGATTTTTTTCTATTTCAAAATACTACACATGCCCATATTGCAAAAAAAAATATGTCACCACTTGTTTATTATTTTTTCTGTCAAGTTTGGCAAAGCAGCAAATTTTTTTGCAGTTCGCCGTTTGGCTAGCCAGACTATACATATCACAACTTCCCTTAAATTTCCCAAATATTTGCTATGTCGGGCGCATGTCCAGTAAGTAAAATTGAGTAAGCTTCCACAACGTAGGTCCTATTTGTTTTTCATTTCGTTTTTCAGAATCAGTGGCGGTCCATACATGATTTTCTGGGGGGGGGTAATACATGAAGGGAAAATCACCAAGTGACGCAACATACCGCTGGAGGCGAAATTTTTTTTGGGGTGCCACGCCCAAATTTGCACCCGAAAAACACGCTTCGGGCAAAAATGTATCCCGATGCCGTCAATATAGTTATAGGGTGTCCACTTAGTGCAATATCGGACGATATCTCCTTACAGAGTGATGCAAGAAAAAAAAATTAAATTTTAAGTTACAAAGTTGTTTGATTTTCTAAGGTGCATTAGTTGAAAATATTTTTAAATATACAGGGTGCTCCGTAAGTGGGCTAAAGGACAGAACTTTGTTATTTTCAAATGGAACACCCTATACTTTAGTACATTAACGGATCGTTCTAAAAGCCTACATACCTTTTTTTAGGAATCACCTATACCAAAACTCAACGAAATATTTAATATTTTTTCGAAAAATCGCAATTTGCACGTATCAATAAAAACTAACATATTTCAGTCATTGAAGATCCTATAAGCTAAAGCTTTTGCAGGTTGTTAGTGCACACTTACATTTCGTTCATGGTCCTATAAAAATCTGATTACATTCTACAGGGTGTTCGCGATACTGTACACAAAACTACAAAACCAGACATTTCAAACAATCATAGCAAATTTTTTTAAAATTGAATACCCTTTATCCCACTGTATAGGTACTAACATATTTATACGATGCCTTTGATGCTTTACTTTGTAGAACTTTTCGGAAATTTTGTTGTAATTTATTAATGTATAGAAAAAAATCTTTGTCTGGGGGGGATAATTACTTGTTCAGAATATTTGTTGTTTAAAAGGTAATAAAAATTCTCATCGTTCAATCTCACTGAACGAACCCGGGTAGGTATGTTATATTACAGTAGAGTGAAAAAGACCCATACGTAGATACATGAGTACATGGTTTTGGTAAGCATTTCACTGTACAATCAAATTACATAACGTAAGATATAAAAAAATCTACCTTCAAAACTCACTAAACTATGGATTATTTACTCGGTAGGTAAATTTACTATGGGGATACCTTGAGTTATTGAGTAGGTATATCTATATACAGGGTGTTCCAAAAAGATACCGACAAACTTTAAGGGGTACTAGGGGACATCAAAACAAGCATTTTTGTTTATATAAACATATGTCCGCAAATGAGACATTTGGGCTGTAGAGCAAAAAAACTGTTTGGTATCTAGTTTTATTCTTCGCAATAATTAAATCACTGATAACTTATTAATTTTGCTTTAATAGCAAATAAGCAAATTAGCAAAAACTATTCCACTATTCCGATCAGATAGAGTGGTGCAGAAAGAGTAGATCAGAGAGAGTAGTGCAGATAGAGTAGAACAGATGGAGTAGTGCAGTGCATGCAGTGCAGATAGAGTGAAACAGGGCTGCGCTAGAGATTTTTTTTGTTTTCTTTACATTCTTTGAACATTCCTGTGCCTGAGTTTATTTATTTGGTGGTACACTTTACAAGAATAATGCCCACAAGCTGCCTAAAAAAGGATGATATAAAATTTTAACTTTAGGTGACTTCTGATCCAGAGAGTAAACATTAATTTTCTTCAACCAAATCCAAATTCACCATCGAAAAAAACTGAATTTAATTCAGCTAATAGATACGTTAACACAACATTTAATAGGTATATTTAATAATTCAGAGGCGGTACGAAGTTCGCCGGGTCAGCTAGTAATTAATAATTTGTTGAATATTTAAAAATATAAATTACTTCAAGTCGAGCGAGTAAACTTTTGAAGTACTTTTATAGTACTTGGAGTATTTCTGATGATCTTCGAGTACACCCATGTGCTTGAAGTACTTTCCAATGTACATTAAGTCCTTGTACTTGATGAAATCAAGTACATTATTAGAAATAGTTCAAGTACCAAGTACAAGTACCATGTAACTACTGTACTTCAAGTACTTATAAGAGCTTGAAGTATAATTCAACGGATTTTTCTTGGAATGAAGTAGGTACCTGACAGCTCTCAACCCTATCCTGACACAGAACTGTCGATCTTGCAGAAAATCTTGTATTAGGTTGAATAGAAGTTTTCTTAATCCATAGTGATGGAGTTTCTGAAGAAGCCGTTCAAATGGTACCTTGTCAAAAGTTGTTTTTCAAAATTCAGGTAAAATACATCAACAGACTGGCCAGAGTTATCTGCCCTTGTCCAGTCATGAGCCTTGGTAACCAGGTTCGTGAAAGTGGACCTTCCAGGAAGGAAACCGTGTTGGGAAGGTGGGATGGACTTTCTCCATGTGGGTGCTTGTTAAGAATAATTCAAGAATGGTAGATAGAAAGAGCAAATTTTTTAATGGCGTTCCTTTGTGGATAAACGTAGCGAACAGACAATAGAAGAAATCAGTTCAAATAAGTAGAAAACGTTGAGAGCTATTCGATAAAGCTTTTTTCAGCAGACAGGTAATGATTTTTAAAAAATGTAATTTTAACACTATTATCTACAAAAAATAATGTTTAATAATGATAAAATACGGTCCTGCATTTAAAAGGGGCAAACTCTTCGTGGCGCTCATTCTTATTTTCAGACGGTTCAGCCTTGCCCTCAGCGTCTTGTAGCACCTGTGCTATCATGCAATATCAGTTATCAAGTTAATTTTAGCATTGATGGTGGGGGTGTCTGTATTGTTATATTCCATTGTGTGAGAGAAGGAACCCACAGATTTTGCTACTTTTTTGAGAATTTCGAAGATAGAATCAATGCTCAGGAGATAGGAAACTTACTAGCAGGACTATCAATGAGCCAATAATTTGTTTTTGATGCACCAATGTCATCCGAAAGCATTTTCAATTATTGTAAACATAATTAATTATTATTGAAAAGAAGATTTTAACAAATATGATTCAGAAAGCGTAGGTACTTGCAATATTTAGAGTCTTTCTTTGCAATTTAATTATCATCTCGCTCTCGCCTCTAAAACCAGGAAGAATTCGTTCCATAATGACAGGTAGGTACGACCGGCAAAGATAGTAAGTCCGGGATAGTACCTGTTCGGTTTATATTACGAAGATGGAAAAGCGCGTTTAATTACACCACTCAGGAGACCGCGCTCCGGTCTATCGATACATTTCAATTAAATTTATCGTTTATCCATTTTGTGTTGCGTCTCGCATCGTAATATGTAAATAAAGGATGCCGATCAGTTTTTCTGATCTTTGCTCAGGATTTTAGATGATAGATTTCAAATCGATCCGTGCAAGGAAGGCACTGCGTTTTTTTCGAGCAATTGGAAAAAGAAACTTGGCTTTGCAAAGTTGCCTGTGCAATAGTTAATTATATTGCTGGATAATAATTAAATTTTTTTCATTGATTGCATGATTGGAAACCTTTATAGATCTATTTATACAATTTTGGTTTCATGATTGTTATACTCCACCCATTACCGTTTTATTTCTTATACAAAACAATGCTACAAGTTTAGGTTATTGTTCTAGAAGACCGAAGACCTACAATTGCTTTTTTATCAACCAATGAGAAAGAGAAAATTATAATTTTTATTAGTACAACATTATTGGGTGTCGTTAAATCTACAATTCTGATTGTTTCTTCAAGAATATGGAATTTCCAGACCGACCAACACTATACTTTTGAAGGATTCAAAGCAAAGATTAAGGAGATCGCAGGTTCAAAATATCCTCAAAATTTTAGGAAAATAACATCTACAATGTATATCTGAAGGTAATCCGAGATCCGACTTTGTATTGTTCTCACATGTAATAAAATTGTGATTCCTCAAATGAACTATAACTCAATCAGCAAACTTTCTTTTAACATACATTTAAAAATCCAATTATCGCCAATGTCATTCTCGAATCACAAAGAAACAATCACATCACGGGTAGGTACCTTTCGAGGCAGTTAAAAAAAAGCTGCTACGACGTCGATTTACTGGCCGATCACGTGATCCGAATTGATCACAAAATGGGTCGTAAAGTTTTATGATCCCCCTTTTAACAATAGCGCACATAGCTGTCCCGAATTTTAATATTTAATAGGGGGAAAAGGTTCGCATGTGATTTAGGAGGCTGAGCACGCAGAAAGGCGACCAGTTGATATTCTGTGACGGTTCGAGAGAGAGAGTTTTGACGACCTGGACGACCTGCAGGAATTAAAATTCAATTCCGAGCGTTTATCTCGATCTTGATGTGAAGACATTTTTTGATCAAAAATGTGAAAATATAAAGCACACTTCCTGGTTTGATAAAATTTCTATGTTGCCTGGAGGTCAGGGAGGTTGAATAAGCTTGGAAAAACCCAAATACCATCGAAATTTCGCAACTTGTCATACTGAACAAAAACAGTAAATTCGTATTCTTCTTCAGGTTTTCATCAAACAGCGCTTTTTGACTATTTGACTTTTCATGTTTTTAGACGTGAGTTAACCGACCTCATTTCACAGTTATTCTCAGAACTTGCTGATTGGCGACGCCATAATTCAAATGCCTGGATTTTCATGCGACAAATTCTGATAGGGTGGTGATTCAACCCCGCATTGAATCGATGGAAAGATATACACCACCTCAATATTCCATTTTTGGCTAGTAAGAACGGATCGTGTCATCAAAATAGCCCGACCATTCCTAAATCACATCTAACTTTTCCTATGCGGCATTTGATATTTGGACAATGGTCTAATTCTTTGTTTATTGTTTTTATCAAAAGATACTTTCCTATCATGCATAAGTATTCGCTGATTATTGATGCTAAATGGTATTTTGATGTGAGCTAACTATCCATTTACTTTCCTTTGGTTCGGGCGGCCTTCCTCGGTCCATGCTCTTGACTTCCGTTGATCCATAGTCTTCTGAAGCCATTAAATGATGAAGATGGTGCTTCCCAGTAATGTTTAGCATTCAATTTTAAGCAATGATGCCAATAGGGTCTCAATTTCCAATTCAACGTCGTACTTAGTCTAGTTCGTATATCTTTAAAAGTGGGCCAAGAGATGAAATCACAAATAACAGGGCTGCTTGCACGCAGTCTGAGATTCCTAAATTGCTTGATTGTCTTATTAGGTATAGGAAACTTAGCTGGAACTGTAGGTACCAAAGTAAATCCGGAACAGCATGGGTCGACATCGACAAATTCGGTTTTGTATCATAATTTTGAGAAGCACGGAGAAGGGATTCCAGGTTGATTCTATTTACTTGGACTTCTCTAAAGCCATTGACAGGGTTAACTATCGCCTGCTCATCAGAAAGCTTGTTGCGCACAAAATTAACCCCTCAACTGTTTGAATAATAAATTTGAATAAATAAATCCTAATAGGCCTAGGTACAGTAACACACTTAAGGAATGCGGCTAGCGCAACAAAGTGCTCGCGGCTACTCAGTGGTGTGGGAGTAGGTTCAAAATTGAAAGTTAGCTTTATAGGGCGCCACTGGTTTACAAAATAAAATCCGCGGACTTAAACCAGAAAGTCCCTGATCTCCAAAATTCCTATAAAAATGTACCTACCCGATGTACCTATCCTCTAAAAACAACTTAACCTTAGTTTGGTTGAGGTCAGTAGGGGTAAAATAAGAATCAAATATAAAAACAATGAGTATAAAACTATTTAATATGTTCTGGGGGGGTATATTTAGACCTGAAATTGCATTACAAAGACCAATAGAAGGCAATATAATATATAAAATACCACAGTAATTATTATTAATTGTAATTGGTAAAATTACCAAAAAGTAGCAAAGACCAACTTGTAATGGTTTTATAAGTTACTCTAATAAATTCAAGATTTACCAATAAAATGTTTGACCACCTTACTCCAATGAATGTTAAAGAGAAACAATTAAGGAATAAAAGATTAATAATATTAATTAAAACCTGTGCACGCTTTTACCATGTTATACCGGGGCGGGTTTGTATAAAAATGTCACCTTAAATATAGTCAATTAAAAATCATTGGTGTAGTACACCCATTGTAATAATTAATATACTAAAACAAGCTTGAAAATGTACCAAATTAAATATAAGAAATACCAATAATAATTACGGGTACATCACCCCTTTGTGGTCCTCCCTGCAGTCTAAACATCAATTTTCAATTTCCATTGCTGTCTCACGACAGCCTCACAGCCCTGATAACAGAACCCATCAACTTCTATTGATTTTCCTTCTTAAAAACGGTAAGTTTCAGTTTCAAGTCAGTATTTTGGGTACTCTGATACCTCAACTTCGAGACTAGCAAACCGTCGAAAGGGAAGAACCCAATGGTGAGCTCCTATGAAAAATTTCCCAGAATTCTTTTTTTTTCCAAGATGCCCTCTGGTGCTAGATTTCCGGTCTTGACCAAGAAAACGGAACAATCAGCTTGGAACGGAACAACCCAGACCACATTGATGACAAACGGAACCCAAAATCGTTATCCAATTTTTTCCCCTAACACTAATAATTATTTAATTAGTAACTTATTAGTCAGCATCTACCCAATCTTTGGTCTAAAAACTATCAAAATGACCAGTCGTTCAGTAGTCACAACTACAGTGACTCTATTACCCACAGTGGTCAAGAAACCTTGACAACAGCGCTGCCTGAAACGGAACAACAAATGTCCATAACCACAATTATTCGGCGAAAGTAAATAACCGGGAAAATGTGAAAATTAGTGGAAATAAGGGTGGAAAAGCGATTTAAGGGTTGTGAAAGTGATGTGTGATGTTGCAGAATTTTTAATAATGGAAAATACGTGACTCGTAAGCGTTGCTAATTGATATTTCTTTGGAAGTAAATAAACCTTTTCATCGATATTTAGGGCCTTTTAGACAACTTTCGTAAGCTAAATAAAATAGATTTCGATCCTAACAGTAGGGCTTTATTATCCTAAAACTACCCTGTCCTCTGAATACAAAGAATTTACTCATTATTACCTCGAAATATATACCCTTGTTCAACAACTAGATATTGTTTCGCATCCAATCAAAGAGGTAGAAATCTAGTAAAATCCAATGAGAAACCTACCAATCACTGAATAATATTAATCCTCAGATATAAAGCTGAATCTTGTTGGGAGAACTCAGGCAGGTACTTTTGGCAGCGGCTAACTGAGGACAGGTCCCAATCTGCTTATATCCGATGTGGGCAGTTCCATTACACACAGCAAATTTTCATCATTTGCAGATGATCTTAAATGCTGTGGCTCGAATGAAATGGACCTCAACATTGCCAAATGTTATAAGATAACTTTTTCCAGGTTAACCGAAACAGTGAAATGCCCTTAATTTAATAACATATCAATCAGGGAAATAGAAAGCATTCCATTTGTGATTTGGGGGTGGAATTTGACTGCAAGATGTCATTTAATGGTCATATTACCAAAACTGAGTCGAGCTGTTAGCCGTTTGGGCGTTATTAGGTCCATTACTGATATGTCTGTGAGTACATTGCGATAGTGCGATACATGTTGGAATACTCATGGGTTGTTTGGTCACCAAAATATTCTATTCACAGCATTCAGCTCTGGAAAGGGTTCAGAATAGATTTTTAAGGGCGGCTGCTTACAGATTGGTCTTGACTCATGATGAGTATACTTATGACGGGATGAAAGGTTTCTCCAATATTCATACCTTGCAAAGCAGGCGTATATTTTTTTCCTTTACAAACTTTTCATAGGGTTAATTAACTCATGCCCGGATCTTTTGGAGCTCGTTTGAGAAAAGAGGGTGACAGGTTCTGAGCTGTTATATTATGTACCATTCCATAATACTAATTATGGTATGAATGATTCGATCTCGAGGGTGCTCAGGTTGGCCAACTTAAGACTTAAGGAGCTAAAGTATTGACCTCTTTGGTTGATCTTCTGGTGTTGTCTTGAGAAGGAGACTGCTGTGACTGGCGTGACTGCTACCATTCCAGCATTCGAATGCTTGTTTTAGGCCATTAAGTGACTTTTCAAGTTTTATAATACTTTACCTGGTCTACATTTTACACTCTCTGTCAGATAAACGTATATGTTTTCTTTCAGTAACCCATTTGAAAACGCGGTCTTGACGTCTACTTGCTTGAAATAAAATTTTAATTGATTTTCAATAGATAAAAGGTGTAAAGTTCTTGAGATAGTATCCTCCAAAGTAATTATTATGGTACATAATTGTGTGTTAAGGTTACAATTCAAAAAAAAAGCCCAAAATTAACATGACTAACTATGTGATGTCTGCGGTCGAATCTGCTGATCACGAATCGACCTCCACATAGTCATAGAAAGACACACCGTGATTAGATGTTATTCTTTGGGATTTTTTTAAAATATATTCGGTAGTCGAGTTCTGGCAATGTAATGGTGTAATAAAACTTCCTTATTTACAAATTCCCGGAAGTTTAGATCTTTTATCAAGTATAACAAAAGTTTCCAAGTCAAAAGGCTCAAAATACATTTCCATGATACACAAACGGACAAATGCTACAATATGTTCTAAAACATCCACAAAAAAACACGTCATTTGAAGTAAAGCCAAACAGGTGCACATACATACAGACCTTAGTCTGATTCTGTGTAAAATTCTTATTGTTGCTATTTTTGCTATTTTTGAATTCCATCATAATCAAGAACTATGCAAGTCTCTGATTATCAATCGAGCTTCATATGGATTCGTTCATAATATGGTTTCTTGGTACATAATTTTGTATTCAATATTTCATCATTTAGGTGGCTAAGCCTCTATCCAAGTTATATTGCTTTGAATCAAATCAATTTCCCTTGACATTGTTCTATCCATAAATTCTTATCCCTTCTATCATTCAAATCTTCTTCTGTTGTGGGTACATTTACATTTTAAATTTACTGTATCTGATTGGTAATCATGTGTATTTCTTTGTTTTATTTATTGTCTTTCTCATCTAGTATCTGTATTTATTTGTTGCCTTTCTTTTTATTTCGAGTCCTCTTGTTCATCTTCAATACCATCTTCTATAATCACCTCTTTTTTCCTGAGTTTTTCAGCATATGTGCAACAGCCTAGGGATTTTCAAGAACGAATAATTCTAGTTCTAATTCCTAGGCTGTTGCCCGCATATGCTTAATTTCATAAGAAGATGCCTACACATTTTTTATGCTATTCGGAGTGACTTCGTATAAACTATACTGCCTTGATTTCTATCATGAACACCTCATCCTGTTCTTTTCGATGTTAAATCGTTTTTTGCAAGGTCGATGTTTTTTGCTATCTTTCTGGTAGCGTCTTTTTTGCTACGTAAATAACATGTTAAACTTTGTTCATGTGTTGCAAAAGCTGATGGGTTTTCGTTGCTTTGAATGTTTTTGTGCTTCGTTTTGACCCACTAGATCTATATTGAATTTTTTCGCGTTTGACTTCAGTCGTTCGTCCAATTTAGCTTTGGCTGAACGGATCGTCAAGTATTGTGGAGAGGCATTTTTGTTAGTCAAAAATGACTCTCTTTCATCTATCTTCTAAACTATCCCATTTGCTGATAGGTGTAACTTTACCTATAATTAAATCAATTCGCGCCTCTTCCAAACATTATAGGTACCTACTGTAAATAAAATCGAATCAATCAACTCAAAATATGCTCCATTGTTTAGAGGATACCTACAAATCTTGATAACAATATAGTATACATTATAATACAATTATTATTAAAAGCATCAAGAAAGTAGGCAAATCAACTATTAGATAGCGAAGATGAGAAGTATTCTTCTTCTACAGAGTGAAAAGCTTTTAGCCAAAAGTAATTTATTAACTTGTTTTTTGAAGTATCCACCTTCTTATGCTATGAGGTAGGTTATTGAACACTTTTTTTATTGTTGTAGTGGATAGATTGACTGAGGAGGGAGCATGAATATTAGAGGAATACTTCTTCTGCATGAGACACCCTTCTAGCAACACGATAGTATGTGTTTATCAAACTTGAGCTGGTCATCAACAATTAGGCCAAGATACTTTCCCTTCTCCTGCCGATAACAGTGTTATCCAGATGAAAATCCCCAAGATTACACTCAAAATTCATGATGGATGTATTTTGAATATTAAATGACAACCGATTGGAGTCGCAGCACATTTTGATTCTTGCTTAATGGTCGCTCGCCATAGCAGTCAGCATGCCAGTGTCTTTATAATGCCAAACTATTGTGGTATCATCGGCAAGTGAAGTGCACAGACCATTCTCTACGACCGCAGGAACATCATTAACATATACGTACTAAAAACAACAATGGCCCCAACAGGACGCAGTCAAAAACGGTCAAGTCACGAAACACTGTCGGAGCCTTCTCAAATTTGAGGTAAACCCGTCCCAGAATATGGCATAGTTCGTATTTTTTGAGGATTGGAATCCGAACTGATTGAAAGCCAATAGTCCATTTTCCTCTAGAAAAACCACCATTCGCTCCTTGATGAGTTTTTCAACTATTTTGCTTAGCGTGGGCAGCAGTGATATGGGTCGCTAGTGAGGAAAACCACCTATTTAAAATATTATTTCTTCAAATCTCAACTTTTTAAAAAATCGGTTACTGAATAAAAGTAAATATTGCAACCATGTACTGCGCCCTCAAGTTTAGGTTTTAGAAAAACAGAAAGGTACCAAAGCGAACGGTAGACAGAAGAGAATAGGGAACTAGACGCTAGACTGGAGAACAGACTGGTTCCTTTAAACGCGTGTCTGAAATTATTCATTATTCAATTTTCATTTCTATTTTGCATTAAAATTGATTGTTCAATCCAATTTGTTATTAGTGTGTATGTAAGGAGCGTACAGGTTAGTGGATTAATTATTATTTTGTTTTTGAGAGTTCAATTTATGCAAGTTCCTATTATTTTGTTCATTTTTATGTATTTTTTGTTTGTTTCTAACAATTTTTTATAACATGTCCATTGTTTATTTATTTAACCAAAATCGTTTCATGCTGTAAACAACACAGATAAAGAGTAAATTAAAACCTAAGAAATTATGTGCTGTCTTTTTTGTGCTGAGATTTTGATTTTGTGTATTCAGAGCGTGCATTAGGGCCTTGTTGAATTTATTAACATTCTCCTACCATAACGAGCGAATATCCTACCGAACAAAGGAAAAAGATATTGGCTCAAAAACAACTATAGCCGTGAGTTTACGTAACCAGGGACCTCGGTACCTGCCACAGATGGGCTAACTAACCAAAACTATTCAGTATTGAATATAGGTAGTGTTGATTGAATGTAGTGTGTGTAATTAAAATTTTAGCACAAGAACAGGGGCGGTACCTAATTTAAACTTTTAGTGACTTAAATTATTGAATTATTGACTCAAAATTATTATTTAACTGACACAGTATGATTCGATTTTTGGGGAATGATGGATCGAGGTTTTCTCTGCCGTTCTCTTTTCCCTCGAGAATTCTAGGTCGAGAACGTTACGTTTTTCTTTGATAATAAAGTAGACGTTTCACAAATTTTTCGTTTTTTTTTACATATCACAACTTCCCTTAAATTTCCCAAATATTTGCTATGTCGGGCGCATGTCCAGTAAGTAAAATTGAGTAAGTTTCCACAACGTAGGTCCTATTTGTTTTTCATTTCATTTTTCAGAAGATTTGTTGTTTAAAAGGTAATAAAAATTCTCATCGTTCAATCTTACTGAGCGAACCCGGGTATGTTATACTACACTAGTGAGAGGGCAACTCCTTCTCTCGTCCTTTAAAAATTAGATAACTGTGGCCCTTTTCAGAAAGGTTGGTAAATTAGCCCTTTCCACTGAATTATTTATTGCCCTTGCGAAAACATTTAGGAAAAGGTCTGGAAACGCAAGAAAGATTTTAACAGATTTATATTATCCCAACCTGATTTTTGATGCCGAAAAAAATTATTTTTAATTCTTCTGCCGTAACTGGATTGAAAGAGCAAGAGTAAGGAACCAAGAAATTGCGCATGGAGGACAATGACTTACTTTTTTTTTCTTTGCTTCAGACTTCAGCTTATCCAAATATCACTAATAGGCTTATTCGGGCTCATTTCAATTCTGCTCTAGAATAGTTCTTTTACGATCCGTAAACGGCGCAGAACTGCTTGCGGGTTGGACGAGGATTTGGAATTGCTCTAATTACCGTACAAGATTCTTGTGAATGGTGGATAACCCGAACAGCCTCTACAATACTAATTTCAGTTCGTCATCATCTCTGCTAGTCGACACTTGATGAAAAAAAGAAAGAGAAAAACAACTTATCAGTATTGTGAATTGCAGTTTGGTCTAACACAATTTCTGGTACATAGGTCCAATAATAGTTTACTCATTCGAAAATAGGTATGGCATTGTCACTTCTTGGAGAGAATGAAGATAAGGATTGCCTTGAATAATTCCATTATATTGAATAACCCATTAACGTTCTCTGGTGTAAACGTAGTACTACCTTGTTTATTCCTTATTTTAACCCTAAAAATCTGGTGGTAATCTTCCTAAAAACATCGTTATTCAATATACGTTCATCTCCGACGTCAATTTATCACAAGATTTTTCTGGATGCGGTCGTATTTTTAAAAGTGGTACACCATATATACCAGTGGGACTCGAGAAACATCAATTATGTTGTTTTATGGGCTTCAATCCATTTTTTTATCAATATTTATAATCCGGAAGGGATTTTGACGAATCAAATAGGTAATTATTGTCTATATATGTATACTGAATACTTAGATATAAATTCAAATTTCTAATGCTGTACTCAGATTGTTAGTAAAAAACTATACATATTTACAACTTGGAACTATAATTTTGTGAATTTTGTACACATTTTGAATTATTTTTTCTATAAATTCTACTCCTAGTTCGAGATTCATATTTTGATACATGCTTCCTATACATATCTCCATAAAATATCAATCATGTTTTCATCCTGTTCTTTTTGCGCTAGGAAAATTTTCCCAAATTTTCTTTCAAATGTATACAATTGTCAATTTTACCATTGAAAATAATATTTTGTGGTGTGATAACGATAATGAAAAATTTTAAATCGCACTAATTTTTATTACAATATTTTTCTGATTAGTTTTTGATTTTGTCAATCCAGTTTTCACAATATCCGATGATTAGGATAAATGTGGGACCATATTTAGGATCATATGGATTTGTTATAGGGTTTGATTAATTTTTCTTCAGTTATTGTATATTTCGTTTTTGTTATAAATCTGTTTGAAAGCTATTGTGTTTTTTATTCTGATCCCCAGAAGTTCCATATTATTATTGCATTATTTATAAAGGTGTGGTATAGGGTTTGTACCAGAGAACACTACCCACATATTTATTTAGTCCTAAATGGTCTCTGGTAAAATAGTTTACCGCCTAATATAGTGAGGAAAAAAATAGAAAACTCGCGATTGCTAGTGACATATCATTTTTTCTTGTTTCCAGAAGACTGCATAGTTAGCATTTTCTGTATAAAATAGTTTCAGGATAATTTTGCCCGTTAAAGGGATAAACTACAAGCCAAACGTACCTAAACAAAAACCTTCTGGGATATACGTTATCGCTCATACGTCAAAAATAGTCCGAAAACGGTTTTCACTCGAGCTAGGTACTAATTTGATTCGAATGTTCTTGAATCGTCTCAGAACAGTTCTGAGTTTGACCTTGACCCGAATACGGGTCATTAGTAGTTAGTACCTACTGATGTCATGTGGAAATCGGTTATGGCTGCCGTATCTAAGCAAACTTCAGGCTAATTAATTTTTTTTTAAAAATCCAACGACAATTTCAATAAGATGATTGTAAACAATAACATTTTGTTTTTGTTAACCTTATTATTGTTTTTTTCACTATGAGGTTAATCGCCATTTTAGTGTTTCACTATGTAAGAAGACAAAGATAAGCTTCCACGAATCGTCAAATGCATAAGTTGTACCTACATGTATATTAATTAATTAAGCTCATTTCCACCCAAGAGTTGAAGCTTTCGGCGCGAAATTCACCGAAACGTTACAAATTGACGAGATTTTGAAAGAGCACGGACAGGAAGTTCTTACATTACTCCTTTACCATTGCCAATATAGTCCAAATGATATGGCTTGGGGGTTATGTAAAAACTTTTACAACAAAACTGCCTATAATCTAGCAATCATCATCGAAAAAAAGAAAGATAGAGGAGACAGTCATGAGGACAAACTTTTATAGACATAGCGAAACCATCCTTTCAGAAAAATACATATGTACCTACCTACCTTTTGACAATACTTCTCCTATCATCATTTCGCGTGGGAATCGGATTCAGAAATGCTATATCTGACTACGGGGAAGTTTCCAATACTACAGTAGAAATGATGGAAGTTGAATAAGACTCAGACTTTCAAACCTAGGTACTGGACCAAAATATTACATTTTACATTTCACCAGAGACTTGGAGGAAGCTAATCTTCATTAAGCATCAGCAATAACTAATAAGCAACCTGATACTTTTTGGTTTATGTACCTTACTTGAAACAAATCTAATTATACCGCGTTTCCCTTGTAATAAAAATTAATATCCTTGACACCCAAATACCGGTGTTCCCAACCCTGTATATACAGGATTTCTTTTTACGACTGCTCTAAAAAGCAATTAAAAACACACCATACTACTGTACCTAGAAAATCAATTATATCGACCAGCGTGCAAAAAGGACTTTTCACACGTCCGGAGCATGTGAAAAAGTCTTTTCACACGCTGAAACAGAAATGACACATCTGCTGAATTTTTGTTTTGCCAATTATGATAATTCGTTATCCACTTTTAGCACAGCATATACAAAAACAATCAGCAGGCTAACTCGAGATTTGAATCTTAAAATGGCGGCGACAATTAACCTACTGATTGTTTTTGTATTTTGGATGGAAATCCAGAAAATATAAGCCTATTAGGCCGGGGTTACCCAATTCCTTAATTCTTAATTTTTGTTCTTAATTCAATCTTTATTCAAAAACACCAATGTTAACCCAATTATGACAATCCGACGTCATTTGACGTAATATTACTTTAAAAATGTTCTACCTGACGTCGGCATGCGACGTCCGCAGGACTCCTTGACGACCAAAATTCGACTAAAATGAGAAATGAAATTTCGGTCGATTCGACGTCAAAATCCGACTTTGAGTCCTTCAGCGGACCTGAACACTACGTAATTTGACGTTGGGAATGCTATACCATATCCGACTTGAAAAGTCGGAAAGATCTGAATATTTATACGTAAACTGTACTATTCAAAAATTGGTCTTAAGATTATACTTCATTTTCTACCAAATGTGGATATATATATTATTGTGGAAACATAACAACACAAAATGACAACTATTTTATTTCGTTGTGTTCTTGTCACTTTTTAGTGCATTTCAGAAATTCCTCTGGTCAAAATTGATAAACGCAGGTGACTTTATTGATAAAAATAACTAAAGTAGGACTAAAAACACAACCGCCTCCCCAAAAATTAGTAAAAAAATATCAATTTTGTTTGTCGATTTTTTGTTTGTTACATGAGGGTTTTCAGTGCACCATTGGTATGCAGTATCTCTGTTGCTGTTGAATATGCCAGAACTGATGTGAATCCTAGCTTCATCAGTCCATACATTATTTGATGGAAAATCAGCATTTTGCCTACACTTCTTAAACTATAGGCAGAATCTCAGTCTACGATCAAGATCATCATTGCATTGCGGAGCTGATGAACTCTTGTTTTGTAGGGGTTGTATTTATGTTTATTCAGTGACTCAGAGTTTTCAATTTTTTTTTTCTGACCAATGTTTGTTACGTTCTTCAAAATCCACAAAGAAGTGTTTGGGCGATCTATTACCTTAAAAATAGTTATTTTCCAAATAAATTTAATAACCCAGTAACTTCTACCTCTCCTAACACATTTACCTTTCGAATTTCATTTTCTTCAATGTTGTAATTTCTGGGTTTAGATTGTTTAAAACTGCCATACCGAATTAAATTATTCTTCAAGTTTTTGAATATTCGAGATTAGGGCTGATGACGTTCTGGGATATCTGTAAAAATACAATTCACTAGCAGCGTTGGTATTTTCATTAGCCAAGATATAAAATCTTAACATGTCAAATTTTTCAAAAATTTCATACATTTTTCACCACAACACACAAATCTTAACATTAGCAAATGGAAATGTCAAATGTGCACACAGCTTAAAATTTTCAAATTTCCAAAAGTTTTATTGACAGGGTTTTTGTTCAGCGGTTGCCAAAACAACGAGAGATTGTCGTATGAACATTTTTTAATTCTCATAGCCTACTACTAAATATGTAAAAAACCTCTGTATCACTGTTAAATTTGGTATATAAATTCTGAAAACTATAATGTAGAAAACTTGTTAAAAAATATACACTTTTAGTGAGTGATGCGGTTTTTTTTTTGTCACAGTATATTAGCGCTGCTCCAACCGACATGAAAACCGTTCCAGAACCAGTAATTTCCAGTTGCCCACCTAAGTTGAACGTTGATCCTACTTGACAATGAATCGACGAGCTCTTATCGACATTATCGTTTTGTTTTTGCGTTCTCACACCTATTGCTGCCTCGGTTTAAATAGGTTTTGCAATTTTTGCGTGTGTTTATGACATCACGCGATTTAAAAATACTTCAATTAATATCACTCAAGTACTCATTTTCAAAAGCTTTCAAGTAAAATATACTTTGATTGATATTTTAAGTATTAAGTACAAGAAAAATTTGAAAAACTTGAAATTGCAAGTACAAGTACCAATGTTTGGATTAGTGCTTAGGTCAAATTCTTAAGTATATTTTTGTACTTAAGTACTTACTTCAAGTATTTAAAATACTCAGTACAACAGCTCTGTCTATAATGGATTTTAAGTTTCTTGTAAGCTATAACCAAGTATATTTGTATATGCCCCGGTGCTGAAAGAATCCATTTAGTATTTTTAAATTATTTTGATCCTTGATTTCCGTTAGTTTCCGATATATAAGCTCCCCAAAAAGTAGTAGGTATTTCTCTGGAATTTCCTATTTTTGATATATCATACGATAGTTGTTCGAAGATTTATCTTTCACTAAGGCTTCTTTAGTTACAGCATATGCTCCTATGATGGTGACTTTGCTTCCATGTAGATACATGTTAGTTTAATAATGCGTGGGATTATTGCTTCCCAGCTCCTAATGCATCTTCTTAAATTCTTGTTGATTAGTACGAACACACCACTCTTTTATCTTTTGCGATTCCTGATAAAAAGTGATCGTAGCACACTAGACTTTCTGAGCCTTGCCCTTTCTTTTTGGTCTCTGTTAGTACAAGTATATCCATACCTGCATGCTTTGTTTCCGAGATAACGTCATTTATTTTCTGTGAGAGGCCTTGCACGTTCCAAGTACCAATTTTCATTGTCCGTTTGCTAAGCTTAAGTCGTCTTCGTTTGTTCAATCTTATCCGAGGCCAGTTGCTGAAATTTTTAACTTTTCAGTGTCTGACGAGTACCGAGGGTTTAGCCAGATGATTCAGCCCCCAACTTGAAGGGCCAGAGTTTAATTTTGGAGTTTCTTTCTCCTAGCCCGGTTGTCTTCTCTGCGACTAAAGAGACCACTCTTCCATCTTTCTTTAGAATTTAAGCCCCCTGGGATCTGGGTCGCCACCTCCGCAAAATTCGGTATCCCTCTGCCGTTTTTGTCTTTAACCATTTCCTGGTCAAGGAGCCCTCACAGGGTGCTATCAGTCGAACCCTAGTTTTTTTGCGAGGTTGTTACTCCTCGCCATCCTCCTTCCTCATCTCTTGTGTGATGAGGCCCCAGGCTTGGGACTGGCTTAGCGGAGTTTTGTGTGTGTGAAAATATAAATGACTAAAAAAGTATCAATTTTATTCGGGACATTAAAACACCAATCTAGAAATCTTCAATTTAAACCTAAATCTCAAAATGACTGAACTATAAAGAATGCCTTTCGACTGTCTGTGGATTCTCTCTTATCTCGCGTAAACTGTATGCATGAAATAAAATGTCTGCGATTGTTTTTGCTTAATTTTCTGTGAAAGTCTTATCTTATCTTGCAAGACCATTATGACCATTCACGGTGATATCTTGTGATAGAATTATAACACCACCCATGTTTGCCGCCTAGGAGGATGACATTTGTATACTGGGATAATAAATACAATGGACTTATTGTTTGTGACAATTTACCAGGGTATTCTGGTATTCTAATTGGTTGTAAATTGTGCCAATTTGACAAACTCATCCATAGAAAGATGGAATTAGGACAGTGATCGACTTGTATCGCAATTTCTGTCACCTATTGGTCTGAGTGTTATTATTATTATTTTTGTTCTCTGCCTCATCTTATCATAATCATAGTCTCATTTCTTACTTCAAACTACTCCGAAAACTAACTCGACTTGTCCCAGGTTAATTGAAAAACGTATATCTAGGAGGTTTAGTTGAATTTTATCAGACTGCAAACTGGACGACACCAAAATTGATCTACTTCAAAAAATATGACATAATATTATGAAGCTAATTTTTATTTAGTTTTGCGTCAAACAATAACTAAATTCTCCCACCTTCGTGCAGTTTTGTATAGGTTTCGTGGTTAATAGCCAAGTCCGTTTCGTCTTATATTTCACAGGGTGGATCATCTTCACCGACAAAAGTGGTTTAAAGCACTAGAAAATATTTCAGTTCGAACCCTTTCGACAATAATCAGAGGAAATAGATTTCATTAGAAGCACGTGTTTGTAAATCTGACACTATTGTAATAATATGTCTACAATTTTCAGGCAAACTAAATTATAACAATACCTACTATAACTATTCTTTATTCAATGGATGTATGAAGAGCTCAGGTGTCAAATCAAAAAATTAGTTAAATGTTCAAATTTTGGAATTCTTTGATCATTTTTATCGTTACCACTAATATATTCGACCTAAAATTGAAACAATAAGAAATTCCGCACCTCAGAGGAACCGTTTGATATACGTACCGATTGTGCGAACGAGGATAATTAGGGACAAAATTTTATTGGAAATGCCAAGCTCGCGACTTTCTTGTATGGGTAAAGCGAGTGGCGCATGGTGCACCATGGAACCAGTTTTGACCAAATAAAGTCAACGAGACTATTACCGAAACTAATTTGTGTTTTTCATTTAACGGTGTACTGAAATGTACTACCGCAATTATCAAGAACAAAAACGGGTGAAATTGGCTTTTCCCATAAGCCGCCACGGTATGGGGAATGTCAAATTAATTGCCTGTCATTTTTTAATGATCGCTTTTCTCGTTAACAAAAGAGAGGCAAATTGCTTTAAATCTACTTAATAGAATTATATGTTCGTTAACCGCACACGTTTGGTGAAGGTAAAGATAAATTATCTACAAGAATTTTGCTGAGATAAATTTTAAAGAGCAACTTAATATTCTACTAGTACTACTGCACGTACTGCATACATTTCACAAATTTGTCTTATTCCAAAATACCAGCTCGTACGAACGCATACAACAGAAAAAATGGGCCTGGCATAGTCGTTATTTATTCTACGTCAGATGATTGATAAACAATTTTCCAGCCATGACGGTCAGTCACCAGTCAAGACAAAAGAAGTAGCATTTGCAATCTCGTCAATAGAGGCGCTGCTACTTGACTTGTGGAGCCGCCTCGATCGAAAATATTCCTAAATCTTGATAGCCTTTAACGTTCCCGTTTTATACGCTCTAAACGGGTAATAACATGTAAGGGAATAATATGAATAGCCATATTTGAGCAGTTCATTTAGACCTCCCGCTACTAGGGAGACAGAATTTAATGCCAGTATGGAATTTACTGAATTATGGATCTTCTGCGGCTTGGTCTTTGTAAAATGATACGATATTTATTTCGTTCATTGCAATGCGGAATTAGATATGTTTAATAACGTCTTAACGTCACATGTTGTGATCCAAGTAGCACAAGCAATACTGACATATCATATATACGATTTATTACAGCTTTGGAACAGAGACAAATGTTATGTAAATTTTTTTCAGGTAGGTTTAAGAATAATATATAATTTTTGTGTACACAACTTTCGAAAAAACAAAGCTTGAGCCCCCATAGTGAATTTTCTATGGGGGTGGAGCCCTCATAGTGATTTAGGTATTGTATGTAGTGGATAATAGGTAGAAAAATATTGAGTAACCTAATTATTTATTTTTATATCAAATTTGTATGTTTTATATTTTCGTTGTTTTTGCTATACCTACATTAATAAATACAAACATTTTGAATATTTTGTTGTGTAGTATTTAAGCCTATATTTTCAATAAGTCGTTGGATTATTATTTCCTTTCCGTTTGTTTTCATGATAGGTATGTTTACATCACATGAATATATTATGATGTACACACTGGCTTTTTTTACCTAGTTTCCCATGGAAAAAATTTCAAAAATTCGCTGATGGCGAACCGATGGCCCTATCGAGTTGAAATTTGGTAAACGAATCTAGTGGGGTACGAGTTTTACCGAAAAAAAAAGCAAAGACCCCTGGGGTCCCTTAAATATTTTTTTCGGCCGATTTGGATGAAATTCAGAATATAGGTGGAAGGGATCCAGAAAAGTTGATATTCCAAGTTTCAGCCCTCTCCGACTTACCGTAGGGGTTTTAGCCCCTATCTCCACAATTTTGGAAAAGGGCGTGTAATGGTGCATTCCCGCCCTGCATTTACTTTTCCGAATTTCGAAAAATAAAAAATACCACCGGATAGAAAAGCCAAAAATACGCCGAAAATATCTCCTGGTGTTTTTCTCTCCGACGCTTCGTAAACCCGGAAAAAAATAAAAAAGCTTTTGATCCTGGAAAATTTTGGGGACCCGACACGGCGCCACTTTTACGCTTATAACTTCGGCAATTTCGAACCGATTGCCTCGAAGTAGCCTTCTTTCGAAAGAGCAATAAATTACCTACAAAATTGTTTACTATTGATATTCCAGCTTGATCCTGTCTACGAGATATAAGCCGTCAAAGTTGAAATTTCTCTGAAAATGTATAGAAAGTTTTGTAGTCGATTTTCTCAAAAACGGTGCTCCGTGGAGGGATAACGCTAATGAGCTTTTTTGTAGTTCACAATGAGATCTACAAGTTTTATATTTAAGGTTTTTCTTCCAAGCTCTTCGTTTTCCATGCTTTGAAATTTAAAAAAATAAAAATAAAGGCACTTTTAAATTTTTTGTCATGACGGTCTAAAGGGGATCCTAAATATCTCCTAGATGGGTTCAGTTTATATTTTTTCCTGTTTTTTTGGATTTTTTTTCCAAAATATATGTTTTCGCATTGATATAAACTGCTCGAAAAATGGAACGGAACAAGCGAATGTTTAGGTTAGCTTTAAATTCCAATATTACGCGAACTTAAAAAGATATAAATGAGCGGTTTGTGAAATTATCTTTTAAATTACGTAAACCGCTCATTGATTTCTTCTTTGGTTCGCGTAATATTGGAATCCAAAGTTAAACTAAAAATTCCCTTGTTCTGCTTCATTTGTCCAGCAGTATGGTGCTGCCGAAGCCGAATATAGCCGAGCTGCCGGAAATGGACGAATTTTAATCATATGCAGGGACCTGTAGGGACGATCAATGATCCAGCGTGGCGATCCTGCAGTGAAATTATTATCTGTCAACTGGTCCTATTTAAGCCTATGTGTGTAGTAGTCTAGTCCTCTCTGTATAATTAATTCTATTTCTGGTAATTTTTGGAGCCCGAGCCCCCATAGTAATTTTGAAATTCCGGCGCCTTAATTGAAAAGATCAAAAGAGATTTCTGCAACTCTTGGTGCGCCGAATATTCAACAAAGTGGAAATGCTCAAAAATAATAAGGGTCAATGGTACTTGTTAATTATAACAATAGAAGTACCAGTCACGCCTCATATCGAAATACATCTTGAAAAAGACGATGCAGTCAGAGTAGTGACAGTAAAGATATCCGATAGATCAATAGCCAAGCGACCAATTCATGAACTGATTTCACTTCCACTGAAAGAAAGTCAAAACAAGATACCTATACGGCCTTATGGCCAACAAATCCAGCAATCAATTTACAGAAGGAGAAAATTCTTACAGTGCAGGATCAACACGTTACTACTTTCATTGTATCAGTTAGGTAATGTCTGCACTGTCGAATTCTTGCAAGTAAACCATGTTAAGCTGATGTTACACTGCATTATCCTAACGAAGGTCACTACTTTGAATTGACAAGCTTAGATAGCGGCACTTTTAGAAACAAAGTACAATTCAACAAACAGCGCATTGATAAAGATATCGAGAAAGCTCGCTAAAGTAATTGAAGTTTTTGGAATGTAGCATGTTACGTGCCAAGATCAAAGCTCTGTCCGAAAAAACCTACCTAGTTCTCCATTTGAATGAACAAAAATATCACCTGAACAGGAATACAATAAATGAAATGCATATTTAACAAATTAACGAAGAGATGTAAACAAGATATTTGAATTTTCTTGTTTCCATTGTGCTATAACCATTTCGGTCTCTTTGGTTATGATTTTCAAAAAGGTAGGTATCATTAGCCAGATGCCTGCTCCACGCATTCCGGTATAGTTACACCTCGTCAGAGCGGTGAGAAATCCACGTTTATGAAGGATCGCTTGCAGTTCATTTAGATCATTCTTTCCAGTTCTCGAGAGGTTCTCCCAGTTTTCTCAAATACCCTTCGGCCAATCAACCGCCAGCACCTGAGTCACTCACGAAAGAATGCCACGTATTTATCACCAAAATTCAATAACGGAGCAAATTCAGTAATGTCATGACGGGCTCCAATTACCTCAGGAGTGCATCACGATTTTTTGAGATGCATTTGAACTGGAAGGCATTTAAGTAAAAGTAGTCGAAGAAGACGCTGATCGCGTTTGTTTAAGCAACATAATTTTCCTGGAAAATATCTCAATCTTAATGGAAAAAAGTTAAATATATTTCAGACACAAGCATCATTCGGGTGGCCCAAATGTCGAGCTTGCACGAGCTCCGGAATTAAATTCATAAAATCAATTCGAATTTATTAGCTTCTGACTCCGCTTCCTTACTTCAGAGAGAGTGATAAAGTTTGTGAGGCTTTCGCGGCCCAGGTTTATTGATAAGGTGTTTTCATTTCTCAAACCACCATCCAAGGCAAAAACGTGGAATTATAACAACGTTAACAGAACGTGCTCGGGACATCTGCGAGCCACAACATCTCGAGCAAGAACTGGATCACCTCAAATCCGCCTTTCTATCAAATGGTTACAATGCATCTGAAATCGACAGGGCCATGCGACCCCAAAACTATCACGCGACAAAACGTGGATGAACAACCAGTCTTGAAGAAACAACATAAAACCAATCTTCAAGCCAAGAAGGGAAATACTGCAATCAATCGGATCAGCCAAGGATAAGAGAAACCCACTGTCAAGCGCTGGAGTCTATCGTATACCATGCACATGTGGTAATAGTCCAAGAGCCCAGAGCCGTCAGACACAACCTATTTTCTAAAGGACAGAATATGTGGGATTGAGTAGCACTTATATGTACTATGAACGTATGTATATCCGCTAAGTTGGTTAGACGGCCAATTTACCGACACCAGGTGCGAAAGTTTAGAAAAGCTTTAATTTTTTTTCTAACGCTGATTTTTATGTATGTTATCAGGGAGACTATTCCATAACTACGTGTGATCAGCCAGACAAATCGCACCGGCCAAACATCCCCCCAGACGCAATAATAAATTTTTCCGTGAGTGTGAGCGCGAGGGTACTATGCATGCGTTTGAGAGTGAGCGATATATCTATGTCAACTGATTTCCCCCTCTTAAATTTACAGTCTACTCCAGGCTAGAGTAGAAATGGGAAAAACCGTTATTTACAATTAATAACAGTTTCAGCTGTTACGGTTTTTTTTCAATCGGCGGTCTACCCAACTTAGCGGGTATACATACGTTCATAGTACCTATAAGTGCTACTCAAGCCCACATATTCTGTCCTTTAGAAAATAAGTTTTGTCTGGCGGCTCTGGGCTCTTGGACTATAAGGTAAACATAGGAACGACAAAAAGATCCATGGGAACCAGGATTAACGAGCACAAAAGAAACTGCAGACTATGACAATCGGAAAAATTGGCAGTTGCGGAACATGGGCTTAGTAAAGGGAATCATGAAATACTCTTTAGTCAAGCTTCTCGCATCGACTTCCGGATACTACAATCGTCTTGTACGTGAAGCTATAGAAATCCACAAACATACGGAGAACTTCAACAAGAAAGAAGAAACACTAAAACTTAACAAAATCTGGAACCTGATCCTCGAAAACGCAAGAAAGATCCCATTGGGTACAAAGAAACTTGAAATTAGCCACGTGCTGCGAAGCCCCGCCCCTCCCCCACCACAGCCACTTACACATAAATACAACTTACGGTCGGGAACGCGTCCGTCTGCTACCAGAATCTGATATGGAAGCACCTCTGAAAATGCTAGCCACGCGTACTAGCGAAACGTCAGGAAGAAATTCCAACTAACGACGGCCGTTCAGAGAGAGTATCGCGCTGAAAAGCCCTTATTGTTGATGGTCCTTGGAGTCAATCGGGGAAGTTTGCATATTGCCACTATTGCAAAGTAGAACACCATTTATACACATCGTTCTTCAGTCGCGGGAATCCAGGACGACTCTACATGGTTCTTCATGCCAGAGGAGTTCAAATTTAGAATTGCTACTGAGGGTAATAGAATTAGTCCCAAAGCGCCTTACAAGCCAGGAAAGTCGAAATCCACTCCACAGTGTTCCAAAAATCTGGATAATTAATCCAAAGTAAATGTTCAGCGGTTATAACAAGCCAGGAAAATGAATCACAGCGCTCCGAGAGCCTAGATAATTAGTCCATAACGACTCTGAAAATCCGCGCTCCAAAAGGTTATAATCCAAAGACCAAAGCCACTGCACTACTGGTCCCTGGTCAGGAGTCAGGAGAGTCCAAGTCGACTCCACAGCGCTCCGAGAGCCTGAGAAATTAGTTCATCGCGATTCTGAAAAGCCTTACAATCCAAATCTAAAATCCACTCCACACCGGTATAAAGCTAGGAAAGATATTGTGAAGCGACTTCAATTCAAAAGCGCCCTAGAGGCCAGGAGAATCGGATTACTCCACAGCGCTCCAGAAGGAGATAATCCAGAGCCACTTCAAAAAGCTCTATACGTTAGGAGAGTCAAAGTCGAATCTACAACGCGAACGAAATACGTCCATCGCGACTCTGAAATACCTCACAATCCAAGTCCAAATCTAAAATCCACTTCACAGTGGTATAGCTCCAGGACAGATATTCTAAAGCGCCCTAGGAGTCAGAAGAGTGAGATACTCCACAGGGCTCCAGAACTAAATAATCCAAAGCAACTGCAAAAGACACGAACGTCTACTAGAAAAATGGGTGTTACCATTTCTTCACACTTCATCTCATTTTACATCACTTAAGCGGCTACGACACCCTCTCGAGGAAAAAACAAAGTAGCATCCACTACAGAAGTGACCACTACATAATGGAACTGGCTGTTGTTTCCCTTGAAAAATCTTCCAATTATGAGTCCAGGAGGGGTAAGAAATTATCCGTTAGACTTTACGCCTTAAAGGGGGTGTGACCCTAAAAAGCAACTTAAGCTACTTAAATCAAGAAAAAAATTCTAAGATCTCTCATAAAAACCGCAGTCCTGTATTCAAAATAGTCTCCGAGAAAATTCCTTATGAAGATCAATTATGCAGAAAATTGTGATGTCACTACCGCCGAAATCGCAGTCTTCTGGTCGTTCAGTCGTCAGTGAACCGTACCGCGTATACTTTGAGTGGTTGCAATTTGCTCTAGGAGATAATTATCTTTTTTTTTGGAGAATTCTCACACGTGTTAATACTGTCCCTGAAAATCCAGTGTGACGTCACAAACGCCTAGTTGTAACTTCAAACCGCCCTAACTCGAAAACGGACCATCGTAACAAGATGCGGTTTGAATATTTATTCTTAGATTTTTTTGCACTAAAACTTTAATTTTTGGGTCACATCCAAGGGGGTGATATAAAGCAAAACAGTTTTGATAGCCTCTGCAACCAGTTTCTTCTGAAACGAAGTGCAATGCGATTATATCTAACGTATGATGCAGCAAGCCACTCTTCTTATAGAACCCTCCACCAAGTTTGGAACAACCAAGCAGATCGGAGGTGCAAGCTACCCATATCATGGATTTAGCTCCTTAAGACCTATACATTGCGCTTGTTGTCATGTGCATGCAAAATGGCATATAGAGCTGGCCCAACTTGTGGCATAATCTAGAATCGACCAAGTAATTTTTATTTCTGGCCCGACCAAGTACATACCGATTTTCTGCTGGCTGCGCTCAGTACTTAAATGTTCTTATAGTCTGAACTCTGAGGTCAAATGTTTGTAGCAATCAACAGTTTTCGGTTGGATGGTTGGCTGAAGGTGTTTTCACGTTATCACCATCCGCGACTTGGCAATCAGTGTAACTCCTGGAGAAGTTGAAACTCAAGGGTCGTATTTTTGAAACTGAGTTCCTCACCCCTTACTCCCACTCGGCTTGAGTGGGCTTCATCGTATTAATCTTACATCATTGCAACGGCTGGTCTGTTAGGAATATCAGGGACTATCAGCCTGCCCTAGGGGCACTACTAGATATGTCTCCTCTTCATCTTTGCGAGAAAAAAGAAATGAAAATGGATAACTACAGGCTATTCCGTACAGAAAAACTTAACCTAAGGTCTAAATGTCCACTTACGCATTTTGGAGGCCAAAAGTGAACAAATCATATGGCAGCAACACTGGACTTGGAAGATTTTATTCGATGTGGTAGTGAAGGACTGTCAGCATAGAAGAACATAAAATTGTCGTAAGCGGACAACGCGTCACTGTGTAGCACAGATGGTCACAGGGAGCACCATACAATCCAAGAAGCTGGCTTCTTTTGGGAAAAATCTACAAATCTTGGACATCAACTAGAAGCAGAGTCATGCACAAAACATTAGGAACTGTTTTATCAGTCCGAAACTCCAGGTGCAATCATCATCAACCAGCCCTCTGCGTCCACTGTTGAACATAGGCCTCTTCAAACATTATCCATTCCAATCGATTTTGTGCTGTTTATATCCAGTTGCTGCTTCTCTTGATATCGTACGACCAACGCCTAGGCGATCTTCTTCCACTTCGCTTGTCCGTTCTAGGTCTCCACTCAAAAAGCCTCTTCTTCCATCGATCATCCCGCATCCGTGCAACGTGGCCCCAGTCCATTTCCACTTAAGCTTCGCAATAGCTCCAACGACATCGCTGACACTGGTTCTTTCGCGCAGATCCTCATTTCTTATGTGGTCCTTCAAGGTCACACCAAGCATGGATCTCTCCATCTTCCTCTGTGTAACTCTGAATTTCTTTGCTGTTGTTAGTGTTAAGGTTTCTAAGCCATATGTCATTACTGGGAACACTCACTGATCAAAAACCCTTCTTTTTAGATTGACGGGAATATCACTCTTGAAAATGTCTTTAAGTCTTCCAAAAGCTGCCCATGAGAGAGTCAGTTTTCTCTTTAGTTCGCATGTCTGATTATCCCTTGAGATGCTGACCTCATGGCCAAGGTACACATATATATCTACCGTTTGAATTTCAGCTCCGTCAATCTTCAAGCCACAGTTGGGAACAAGGTTTGTCATGAATTTTGTTTTTGACATATTGATATTAAGACCGACTTTTCCACACACCTCTTGCAGGGCCTGCAACATCAGTCGCATTTATTCTAGATTATCCGAGAATAGAACTATATTATCTGCAAAACGTAAGTTGTTTAGGTTCTTGCCATCTATGTTTATACCTCTCTGACTCCAGTTCAATTGTTTGAATGCACTCTCCATGACTGTAATGACAGTTTTGATGACATCGTGTCGCCTTGCCGAACACCACGTTCAATAGTTATGAGGGAGGTTGGTATTTTCATGTAGTTTTACCGTGATTGTTGCATTTTTATAGATGATGTGGATGAATTTGGTATATCGGTAGTCGATTCTACATTCCTGAAGTGCATTCCACACTGCATTTAGCCCTATTGTGTCGAAGGCTTTGTGGAAGTCCACGAATGTCATTACTAAAGCTCTGTTGTATTCCATTGTCTTTTCTACGAGTGTTTTGACGCTTCGAAGGTGGTCATTCATTCCAAATTCACGACGAAAACCTTTTTGTTCCACAGGTTGGTAGAAATCCAATTTATTTTCCAGTCGGGTGTTTATAATTCGAGTGAGTAAACAGTTTGTAAAGGTGACTTAAGAGGATTATTAGTCGGTAGTTCTCTAGCTCTGCTATATCTCCTTTTTTATGAAGCAGGATTACAATGGAATTATACCAATTTTTGGGGACTTTACTATTGAATAGACAGAGGTTGAAAAGCTCTTTTATTTTTAGCAGTAGATGTTGGCCTCCTATTTTTATTGCGTCTGTAACTATGTTGTCTTCCCCTGGCTCTATGGTAATATCAGGAAGCTCTTCTGGGATTGCGGGTTCAGGATTTTCTTCGTCATATTGACTTTTGTAAAGGAGTTTATTATATATTTGATATTTCCTTTCTATTGGTCGTAAGTTCTCCATCTTTGTTTCTCATTTTGCATATTTCTTTCCTTCCATTTGTAAGTTTTCTTTGGAGTACCTTCATGCTTCTGTTATTCTCTATGGTTCGTTCAATTTCTCTCATTTCCCTTCCTCTGTGGTTGCTTCTTCACTTCTTTTGTTTCTTCTTTCTCGCATTAGTTCTTTAGTTTCTTCGCTTATCCTTTCGACCTTACTGGTTGCTGGGGAATGTTTTATCCGGTGCAATATAATAATCTATATCATCGCAGGATATAGGTCCTAAAGCTACAACTATATAGAAAGGTATCTTGGGTTTTTTGGAGTTTTTTTTTTTGTAGATTTTTTGGGTCTCTGAGAACTTTTATGGAAAGTATGAAAGGAAATGGAATAGGAAGGAGAGACAGTGTTGTAGATCACGAAAATATACTGACAATTCAATTATTATTCTCCGAACTCCCTGGTATTGGTTGGCATACCCATCCATGAAGAAAAATCTCATCTATACTTTCAATTTTGATGAATTAGGTTAGGAAAAATAAATTCTAATTTGCACAGATCATCATTATCACAATATGATTAATAATAAATTAGGTTTTAGGTATATGTACTTTCTAAAATCCAGAACAAATTGACCCAATTTATAATGAACCGAATGTTACTACTGGCTTCCTATAAATAGGTATGGTAGGTGCACGCACCAATAAAAGTAAAAGGTAGCCATAAGTAATTCATCTCAAAAATCCTTAATTGCCGTTTTAAATTCCTGTTTAATATGGCAGAAAATAGGCTTAAAGAGTGAACGTCATAACATTAAGCTACATAAACCAATGATACAAGTATGATGTTGGCAAGAAATTAAAATTGGATTATAGTTTAATATTGAAAGGGATCTTATTAAAAAGACTCGTGAATCTAGAATCATGAAATATGAAAATACTAATAAAGGTAATGAGAGTTTGGAGTAAGTACATAGTTGCAAAAATTCAATATGTAGATGTGTGGTTTAAAGCCCCTATCCTAATTAATCGTAACTATGCATGCATGACTTTTTTTTAAATGCTAATCTCAACTAACTCAAAAACTATGTAAAAGCGTTAAAAGTAACGGGTTTACAAGAACTGTATGTTTTTTTTTTAATAGTTAATAATAAATTTCAGTCAATTAGTTCATTTCACACGGTATTAAATGACAATGGCACTACAATTAAAATAACAATATTCACAAGTGAAAATTTAAATTCTAGGCATTCGAAGAAAATGTATAGGTGTAGTGAGAGTGAGCAATACGAATGAAAGACTTTTTCCCACTTATTCCTATACATGGTAAGAACATTAAATTATGACATCATTAGAAGAGTAAGTGAAAAAAGAATGTCAAGTTGCATTAGTTGCAAAATCCCATACAAATTTTGATCGATATCGATTTGTACAAAATCGGAAATAAAGCTTCAAAAAATTAGTATTCACTCTGAAAAAAGGCAATGAAAAATGAGCTGATCTTCGAATGATGTAAAATTCATTCCAATAAATCAGTCTGCGTGGACGCAAATTCAAAAAAATTCAACTCCGCATTGAGAACACCATTCCCAATCACTGTGAAAAATTGTTTTCTTTTACTCGATTGATTGGGTACAAGTTACGCCAAACGACATTTTAAGAGACCTCCACTAAAGTTTATTGCAACGCAATTAAAATAATTTCGTATTGCCGATATACTAAAGAACCCATTAATAAACACCTGATTACAGTAAAGGATATTGATTGGAGTCGGCTTACTATCAAAAGAAACATTCAAATGGGGACTATTTAAAAAACAATTTACTGAACTTCGTTATTTTTAGTGGTAATTAATAATCAATAAAAGAAGCTAATTTCCAGATATTTATTATTTTACGCGTTTATTATTCTTGCTAGAAAGATTTGAATTTCACTTTTTAGCATCAAATCCACATTTAAATCAAATTACACTAATTTATAAACAAAAGTACCCACATAAATAAAAACTTTAATTTTGGGTATAATAATCTTTATTTTTACAACCGTTATTTCCTCAAAATTTTGTCGGAGTTTGTGCATAGCGAAGCGTGAAATTCTCACGTGATTTTAACCAGAAATCACGTTTTATTAAATAAAGCGGGCTATCTGATATACATTACACATATTATAATTAACTAACTGAATAATGTATAAACATTAAATTACATGCAATTTTTCCATTAAATTTTACACAAACTACTAAATTTCAAACTTCTTGAATATTCTATTAAGCGTATCATCACCGCATTCCTTGATTGATACCAAATTCATCAAAAGTTGTTTGGGCTTTGTCAACATCTTGTTATATTTTCAGTGATAAAGTTAAAGGTAATTGAAGCAGTTTATTTATAACATCCTGTACACATTCTAGAGGAGCTATAGCTTCTATACATTCTTCTAAATTTTGTTCTTCCTTAAGTAACACCTTGTTTAGATTTCTAAAATCAAGTTATCTTTAATAATTTTCCATCCCCACTGCTCAGGTGGCTGAATATTTCCCAGCCACTGCTGTACTTGGTGAATACCTTGTTACTGTGTTGCTGGGCTGCAGTTTCAGTAGGGGGATGGATGCTACATTTCCGCTAACCTTGAATGATGATGACACATACTGTTTGTACCGCAGCTTATTTATTGAAGTGGTGCGATGGTCTCCGCCATACAAGGCCACTAGAAAATTTTCCCCTGTCTCCAAAATTTCTTCTGATGTGGCAACAGAGTTTCTGAAACGTCGGATGTAGCCCACTAAGCATATTGTAATATCGCTCCAATATTTTAGTAATGTTTCTAGATAATATTGAAATGTTTCATTTTTTATTGCTGCTATATAAGTGCAAGGTTGCTGCAATTATTGAAACGGACTTATTCTAATATTGACAAGCGCAATGTTTACAAAATAAAATTTTCTGCAATATCGCCTCAATCTTGTATTATTATTAAAAATAAATTATGTTTGTAACATTCAAAATGCTAGCTTACAGAAACCTGGCATTCAAAGTTGTTTATAAAGTTAGATAAATATCACAGTTATGATATTTATATTGGTACTTTACAGAAATTTACATAATGAAATATTGTATATATGATAGATTTTTAATATATGGTGAGGATTTGCATTAATGCAAGATCCTAATTTCCAATTGATCTTATCACACATGCCTCAATTCCTCCAACATAGGTATTGTAAAAAAGCCACCTAAAATTAAAAATTAGACAGTATTAAAAAATCACAAAAAATTAAAATGGTAAAAGTCTTACAACTTGCAACATTTGCTTTATTCTCTTCCTCTCCCAAAATCTCAAGATTTTGATGAACCCCTCCGTCCTGTTCAACTCTCTGTTATTATTGTCAAGCCAAGAGAAAAAAGAAGCGTCGTCTGCGTCCTCCGTCCTATAGCGTCCTGGTTTTTGGTGGCGTGGCGTCAACAGGTCAACAACAAATGGGTGGTGCATCTGCGCCGTTCCGAATTCCCAAACAATTTTCCGGTCTTTGTCAGTCAAATATATTTTTGCATGACAGAGACAAAGACAGCATATTGCAAATAAAATCTATTTGCAAGCTTTATGCAACATTGAGAAAATTTATGTTTCCTATTCCAAGGTTTAGGTTGAAATATTTAGGTAACGTTTCTCATTCTTGAAACTGTTAACGTACGCATGTAAAGGTATCTGCAACATTACAGCGAAAGTTTTAAGGAAAGTTGAGCTTATAATATTTATGCAAACATTTATTTTGTTATATTTTTTTAATGTTACAAACGTGAATATTTCCGCAACATTAAAGCGGCAGAGTTGAGAAAAGTTACATTTTATAACATTGTTATAATATTTGCTTTACTTAAATTTTATAATGTTTCAAATTTAATACATTATTGTATCCACTGCAACATTTATTTAATAACTAAAACGAATGTTTCTCTATTGAAGTTATATCAAATTTATATTCCTTTACATTGGATAAGTAATATTTTAGAAAGCTTAACGTCACATTACCTAATACATTTTCTAAAGCAAGGTCGATACAATATTGCCGACAAATTTTGCAACATTACATGTTTAGTGGGAGACTGACAGGTCAGGATACCTTGTAAGGGTTTTCATAAACTTGGCTTTTCCTTGTTTAAAAAGAGCAGATGTGGAGTCACAACCACTGACAGCATGTATGAATAATATGTGTTCTGCCAGGCATTTCTCGATGGCGCTTGGATGATGGTTAAAAGATGGAATATTTTTGCCTCTGCCTGGTACTCCGGTACTCATATTCATGTTCAGCGACCCCAAAAACATATGAAACGAGATCTCGCCGGTCAATAAGCTATCTTGGATTTGGGGCCTTTGGAGGTAAAATTCGGCTTGGCAACATCCGGATTAGGATTCAGCGGAACCAAAGGAAAGCGAATATCAGGGACATCCTAGGTTTTACTAAGGGAGTGGACCTGATATGGAAACTTCAGGGGAGCTCAAAGAGCCATGAGCTCCAGAGCAGGTGTACGCACACCCCAGGAGAGAATAGAATAGAATGGTATGGATATAAACCAAACATGGGGGGGGGAGATCACAAACTGATCCTAAAGAGAACCGAGAAAGAAAACTAGACAAAAGAAGCCAGAAAATGGTACTTCATCTTGATAAGAAAATGAAATAGTAGGTACCTACCTATTTGCACGAAATGTAATGTAAATTATTCAAACACTAATGACGATATAGTAATGATTGAACTAAACAACAAACAACCAGAAGAACAAAAAGAAGACATTACTGAATATTTAATTGAAGAAGAACTGGAATTGAAACATCGGAAGGAAATGGAACCACCAAACAAGCAAACAAAATAAGAAAAAACATCAACACATCTACAAAACTACTAATTGAATGACGACTATGAAGATTTTATCATCATTACACTCGGTAAATTTGACTAAATATAAAAGACCAGCTATATATAAAAAATTTATATACTAATGATTTTCTATTCACTTCACAAATGTGAACTTTATCAGCTCATCATTTTTATACACATATAGTTCTATGCCGTGATAATTTAAAACAATCCTACTTGTATTTATCGATAAGAACATTTTTTTCCATGCCAAACTGAGACTTCATCAACGGTGGTCCTAAGGATGAATTGAGCAATTAATTCAGTACGGAGCAAATAAAATCCAACTCGGGTAATTCATTAAGAAGGCGGAGAATCGAAGGGCCCTCTCTGTAGCTCGGTTGTTCTATTAATATTCAGGACGAGTCGTTTGCTGAAACACTAAAAAGTGGCCGATCATTCATGCGTGAACCCAAAGAGCTTCAACTCGTTTTTGAACGATTTACGATTTTTCGTTCACGATGTCCGCTCGTCATAATCGGACAGGTTCTGAGAAGAATATCCATAAACCTTTAGTTGTTACGTTAATGAATAAATATGGAGAAGGGTAATAGTTGTGATGACATTTCAAGGATTAATTTCGTTAGTCAGCAACAGCTAGGTACTAACAACAACTAATTGTTCATGTCACCAGAAATGTTAATGGAGATCACTTGTATCTATAATTTGAAATCTATTTCCAATAATAGTTTCTGTTGAAGGAAGTCCAAGTTCATATCACCAGTCACAAAGGTTTCCCCTGATGAGTCTTGCATAATGTTATCCATGTCATTTATAAATAATCTTGCATCTACAGAGCCAGGTCTGTAGACTCCTACAATTTTTACATATGGTTTGGTTTAATTATTTGTACTGACAGCCAATCACAATTGTTAATGAATTTATTTAATTCTACATCATAAACCAGATGACTTTTAATATACATAGATGATCCACCCCCTCATGTTGGTCTACAGCAATGTTTCATTTCATAACCTTGTAGATAATAGAACTGTACCTCTTCCTGATAAATCCAATGTAAAAAGAACCAAAGCTCTGAGATTTCGTAAAAAATAGGGCTTTCCTGGGTGGTTTTTGAAAACAAGATTTGGACTGCGGAACAATAATGATATTCGAAACATGGTTAAAAAACTCAATCCTAAACTCTCTCATCGATATTCCAGGATATAATATTTCACACAGATCGGACAGTCTGACACACAGTAGGCAAGTGTGCATCTACCTCAACCAAAATAACTTTATAACCACCGAACTACCTTCTGATTGTGAGAACATTGACATACTGACATTGAACATACCATTTGAAAAAAAAATCTCATTCGTTCTAGTGTGTGTGTATAGACCAAATGATTCCTGCCAGAAGATGATCTAAAACTCTTCATTAAAACCATAACAAGACTTGCTACCAACCACCAAAATCCTATTATAGCTGTAGACTTTAAGCTTCCCAGAATTTCATTGCCACTGACCTTCCTAGGTCAACTAAGGGATGGGGGAGCCTTTTTGGGGAAAACTCCAAGAATCTTAGGTCTACACCAGATCATCATCAAACCAACCCGTTACAGAGAGGGTCAAACCCCATCACTCCTGGATCTGGTCATAGTTAATGACACACACCTTATCACTAAACATCACTTAACATTCATCGGAAAATCAGTCCACAAAATATTAAAACTGACACTGCAAGCAGGACTTGTTCACACAGATTCAAAAACAACAGTATCTACGTAGAGTGAAACACATGAATTATGAAGATATAAATCCTCATATATCGCAAATCCATTGGGAAGAAGTCCTGTCTAATAACAATATAGATGACGTATGGGCCAGCTTTCACTCAGAACTAGAGACAATATTGCATAGCAAAACAAAACCAAATAAGTGAATAACCTAAAAGCATGGATAACTAATAACCACATCCTGTAGGAGAAAAAGGGCCCTATGGAAAAGGTAGTTACGTACCAACAATCTCACTGACTCCAGGGAGCATGGCACCTTCTCCAACACTAACATAAAAAACCAGAGAAGCTAAGCTGGCATACATTAGTACACCAGTACATTAGGTCACAACTAAACATTAAAGTAGGCATTCCTATTTTGAAAACTCATCATCAGGGTCTTTATTCTTGAAACAGGGGAGCAGCGTTCCCAAGATAACGAGTGTTCCGTCTTTGTCACATATATTATCATTTGCAAATCATTGAGAAAGACAGAACACTTTTTCTCCTGGGAACGAGGACCCTGACATATTGAGAAAGTCACCATCTTGGCAAACGAGTTTTCCAAAGTATTCACACGGAGGTAATAATTCCTGAAGATGTCCAAATGAACTTCGACATGGTGCCAAATGAAATCACAAATATCCAAATCACAACCCAAGACATCCTAAAGAATATGAAAGCCCTGAACGTTGCCAGCTCTCCAGGTCTGGACGGAATATCTTCATTAGTTCTTAAAAAGTGTAGAAGCAACCTTTCTGTTCACTTGTGCAAAATAATGAATATGTCACTGGAGCAAAAAAGGTGATAAACTACACCATTTCCAACAGTATTTCAAAATCGGTCAAATGTATTTCAAAATAATCACTTTCATTTCAAAAATTGATATTTTAATTTCCAATTTGTCACTTTTATTTCACAGAGTATCATTTGTATTACAAAAAGTGTAATTTGTATTTCCAAGTAATCAATTGTATTTTAAATATGTTATTTTAATTTCCAAATATGTCATTTGTATTTCAAATTAATCAAATGTATTTCAAACTGTACCATTTATAAAAATCAGATGTATTTCAAAATCATCATTTCTTATATCATCAAAAACTGTAAGGAAGGTACAGGGTGTCAGGTTATAATTTGATTTTGTTAACTGTACGATATAAACGCATACTTTATTTTTTATCCATCTTCGAAATAAAACTGACCATTTTTGAAATACATTTCACTAATTTGAAATACATTTGATGTATTTTGAAATAAATTTGGGTACTTGCACCTCTGATGTTTATAACTTATACTATAGATCTCCTCAACCAAAAATCTATGTTCCTGTTCCTGCCAACAATTTTTTAAACCAAATTGATAAGTAGGTGATCTGGTCAGCACATGTAACAAAAATATGCAAAAAAGCCAACAGCAAGTTATTTCTCCTAAAGCAGGTCTTCCCAAATATCCCCCAAGAAGCGTTTACAAAACTGTACAACATATACTGCAGGCAAATCCTAGAATATGCAGATCAGGTTTCGCACCTAGACCTCATTAGAGACAGCAATAGCCTTGAAGATGTACAGAGAAAAGCAACACGATTGCAAATTGGTAGAATAAAACCTACATATGAGGAAAGACTAGAACAACACAAACTGCTGAGATTCCAAAATAGAAAAACAAGATGAGATCTTATCTTCACCTACCATACACTCCACAACAACATTCAAACAGTCTCAAACTTGAAGAAGAAAATTACTCCACAGTGTGCAGGGAGAACTTTCTTCCGAACAGAGTTTTTGCCCTCAGAGACTGAATTCGAAACGAGGAAGAACTGGAGTGACGGATATACTGAAGATAATGACGCAACTCAAGCGGCGATAGGCTGGAAATACGGACAGGACCCTGACAGGTGAAAAAATAGCACAAAACTGCTCAAGACAGACCAAATGGAGCGTTGGTACAACCTAAAAAAAGTCGTAGAAAAAAATTAGATAAAGGCTACTGCACCTAAATAGAAAGACGTGGAACAGGACTTTATTCGAGGGTGGATGAATAGGAAATGGGGTTAATACTCCAGGCTTTTCCAACCGTACTCTGTGCTCTTCTAGTACAACCTTCTCTTCAGGAATTTCATAATTTCATCAGTCATACTTCTGAGGGGTCATTTCCTGGTGAAGAGCACCGCCGTTCTGATAAGCCCTATAATACTGCTTGAAAAGATACCCCCTGTTAATGTCCACATCATTAGCTTGATCAAAAATCACGAGCAGAATCTACTTACTTGTAGGACCCATCTAGTGGTCAGCTCTGATATGACCCACCTAGCTTGAACTAATCGGAAAAAAGACATAAAAAAGGTTTCACTATAGACTAAAATAAACTGTTTCTAATTTTCCCATTGAATGGTCCTAGTCGACGAAACTGCACATCTCCCATTGAAACCTAACACCATTTTAACACACAGTACTGAAAAGTATAATGGGTTTTCTCATTTAACTAATCTTCAAAGACACTACCAACTTGGTGCCGTTCTCACTCCTGCTCCCGTACTACGCCCAATAAATAACCGACGGCCCAAGCACCTGATGGGCAGAAATGTACTCAAGTGTAAAACTTTATACTATACCGATATGGCTTAATTAAAAAAGACTATTTTTCCTGCGTCAGCTGAGAGCTAAAACATTTCAAGGGAATGCCAACTTTAATTATTATGGAAGGCAATATAATGGCTCACTGGATATCGCGGAATACACTTTGCAATATGCGTTATCGCGGAATACATCGGAATTAATGATGTATATCCACTTTTAGTTCTTAAAAAGGGGAAGATAGCTTTCGAGATTTTTCGTCCTTCGCATTGCGTAATGCAGGTATAATATGGGAATTTATGTAATATGAAATTTTAGATGAAAAATAATGTGTTGAGAATATCGCAATCAAGTTGCTTCGAACCAATTAACGTCAAAAGGAAATTATTTATCAGAGAACAAGCTCAAATTAATTATCTATGATAAATCAATTGATTGCCGAAAATATCGACATATTTATATAATTCCCAATTAAAATTCACCAGTCGCTAGTGGCTAAAGAGCAAATTTGCGGTTCCTCTTAAACAACCATTTCATTGTTTTGTCCTTTTATATGTTACCGATTGCGGTTTAGTTTCGAGGATTGTGGTGAGTTTTGTTAATAATTATTTCGGTCTGGGTCCGACATGGGTAGAAATGAGAATATATTATCGAGATATATTGAAGTCAGTCATTCAGTCGAAAAATCTTGGCGGCCATTTTTTTTTCTCATGTGGTTCTATATGATTGCAAATAGTAACAACAAACTTTTGAACTATAAATATAGCAAATTAGGTTTGTTCTTTATCACGATAGTTGCTGACAAAAATGTCGTCGATATCGACCGACCATTTCGGAACACCAAAAATCCAACCTTCACATGCTCGAGATGCTGCCAAAGAATTCCTTCTAATTAAACGTTAAAAAAATGGTTTTATTTGTTTTCCGAAAAATTCGTATAAATAACTTCTTTGGGGCATTTCGGTTGCGATTCGATCTTGACAGCCGGTTTATGTTAATTAAGAGCATCGGTGTAATGGGTCGAGGTTTAATCATTTAGTAGCTTTTTAATGACGGTGTTTTTATTCCAATTTATTTAGGGTTGATTTAAGAGAGGACAGAAAACTAACATTATGGGTTGGAATGGGAATGTTCTCACATCAGCAGATCTATATTAATACCCAAGTATAACATCCTGGTATGATCACGATTCCTCCACAGCATAATATATAATAACATACATTGAAGTGAATCTATATTAAAGCAGTACCCGTTGAGATCTCAGTGTGATACGAATGTATACCCGGCTTCTGTCACCTCTCTACAACTATGATCATTCGTTACCTTTAGATTGTTAACCTGTATGTTTTATAAGCTGCAACTGTGGTTGGTAATTGAGGAAATGAGAACAATAGGATGCACTTAGGATGGTGTCTTCTTTTATTTTTAGTTAATTGATCAACAACATACCAATCAGCAAAGTCGGAAGTTCAAGAATTAGCGCATTAGGTAGGTACTATGGTGGAAATTGGAACATAATTTTCAGAGAAAATTTGAACAGTTTTATCAAATACTATAAATGTTTCAAACAAGATTTACCTACTATTTTCTCTTGAATAATAAACTGCACCGGTATCCCAAAGATTCCATCTTCTTCCATTTAATCACAACTATTTTCAAAATGCACCATCCTAAATAATCTTCTAGTTATCTAAGAGTTAAACATCCGACCGAGCGGCACAGCGTGACTCGATGTTGGCGATATAATTTGTCAATTATTTGTTCTAATAAATTATAAAGTTCTTTGTTGGTGTACAGAGGATGTTGCAAATCGATCCTGAGATGGAAGCCCCAGATAATGTGGCGGATAACATGAGAAATACTTTTATTAAGATTTTTTTTTCTTCTGGAGTATTCTTGGAAATAGTTTTTACGCATATCAAAATCAATTTGGTCACAATAAAAATGTAAATTTATTACAAAATGTCCTATCAAATATACCGCTACTGGTTCTGAAAGGTTTTTCTAACCCAAAACTAATAAAAAAAAGCCTATTTTCGATTTCCCAAAAATATCTTAGATGCTTAAGTAGGTACTTCAATAAAAATAAAAATTTAAATTTCTTTGAAGATGATATCATTTGCTTATGGGCTTTAACAATAAAACTTTTAAATATTTTGATAGTTAAAAACCAGTAGGAGCTAAGTTTTTATCTAAGAGGTGTTATAGGTTTTTGTCATGACACCATTGAAGTGATACCGTAGGGTTTTAGTGTGTTAATTGTATTATTAATTGAATAATAATTACACTTGTGTGGGAATCCGTTAGAAATACATAGTTTATCAGGAAGCTGTATAAATTCAAATCAAAAATGTAGGTATTCAGATGATTATATAAGGAGCGCAACCTTACAAAATTAAATAATAAATTTATGAAGGAAGTGATGATTGAATTTGAAATAAAGAAAAAAAAAACTAAAGGTGGCATAATCTTCTTTTTTTCTTGCAGTTTTGCAATATTGTATGTTCCTGGTCTAGTAAACATCAAAACTGTAAGAAAACTGAAAAGGCTATTTATAACCAGAACAATTTTCTCTTACAGAAACGTTTGAAATATTTTTGACATGTCCTACAAATGATAAAAAAATGTTCAAGATATTTAAGTTGCTGAACTTTGAATCGTTATGAACTGAGTTATACCCGATATACCTGTGATGGTAAAGTTTCGATAGATTTTCCAGATTTACCAGCCGTACTGCAAGGCGGATAGTCGGTTCTATCTAGGAATTTCATTCTATAGAGAAGACTATGTTTATATTACTCAATGGATCTTATGACTGCCATAGTAGCTCCTCTCGGGCGAATAATTTCTGGCGGCCTTTCCCAGAAATTCACTAAAATATCCTGACTCTTATTCGAATTTGCGAACCGTCGATGCCTAACACAGTCATTAAATGTGTTTTGAGCTTCACGAAAAACTGTTGATATTCCAGCGACCAATTAAAGCGAGTTTTTCTTAGTAACTAAACTTGGTGTGAAGGTGTCGGAATATTTCCAAAATCCCGCAGAGTTCTGGGAAGCTTCTCAATCTATGCTTGTTCTTTGATCTGGGCCAATGTCGTACCGCCTGTATTTTTTCTGCATCTGTTCCTATTCCTCTCGAAGAAACCGCATGTCCAAGAAGGTACCTTTCCTTTGGAACAGGAAACACTTCTTCGAATTCAACAAATTTTCCTCAAAATCGAAAGTTTTTTTTTCGGAAAAACGCCAAACGCCATTGCACCATCCAGGTATACCAAGCATGTCACCCAAGTGTTCTCGCAGAGATTCTATAATAAACTCCATTTGACACAGCCTCCTCCTTTTCGCGCCTCTCTACTCGAATAGCTGGTGTACATCTGCCGATGACCGCTACTTTCTTCAACGTTATCTGAGTTGCCGATAGATTGTCTACTCCCATAAGAAAAGTATTGCTGGTGTTGCCAGAAGAGTTTCATTTTGTTCGTTTTCGGTTGGTTCCATGGTTGTCACGCCTTCTAGTTGTTTTTCTTGGCGGCCTTTCCTATTGTTTCAATGTTACCTACCTAGAATTCGTCTATCTCCGTTGACAATTATTTAATTTCACAGTCCTCATTTGAATATCATAGGAGAAGATTATGCCTTCATTGCTTTGTCTCAGCACTATTTTTCTTCAACATCGAAGGTTTCTAAGACATCTCCTATAGTATAAACTGATCTACTTTGTCAGCAACGATAACTTCTACCTTCTCAGAGCCTATTTCCAACGTCACGGTGGTCTCTCCGAAAATATCTATCAAATCTCTTCTAGTAGGTACCTAGTGGTTTATTTCCCAGAAGATTTGATGCTTCTTCTCCAGGTTTATATTATTTTTTCTCGAATTCTTCGGGAACCGTCTCTGTTTCATCTTCAACCGTTCTTATCTCGCATAAACACGACTTCTTCTTGGGCAGTTTCTTCTTGTCGAATGTTCTGCATCAATTCGGCGATACTATTGGCAATATCTTTCTGTTTTTGTTCCCTTTTTCCAATTCATTCATTCATTTTATTCCTGCTTTTCTCTCTTCTTCTTGCATAATTTTCTGGAGCCGCTCCTGTTTTTTTTTTCTGACTTTTCGCGTCCGCAATTTTCAATAGATCGAGCACCTGCTTCACTCGATCTCCCATTTCGGCGGTGGTTTCGTTTCCACCATTTACGAAAATTTCTTCATCTACTTATCCCACTTCTGATACTAGTTGTTATGTAAACTCAACTCAAAAATCTTTATTTCAATACTAACATTCTTAATTATATTCACAGGCAGGAGGGCTAGTCCCCCGTCAAAGTACAAATTATATCACAATACATAAAAACTAGGAGGACAGAGACTTACAACTTATAAAACATTCGATGTGACGTAGCACACTGTCCACCACAGGCAGAGAGCGCTGAGTGGGTTTACTTTAGTTGGCGGTCGGTGTTCCTGTAACCCATCAAACCCCCTTGCCTAGAAAATTATTCGCTCGTTTCCTAGTTACCTTTCTTTTTCTAATGTAGGGATTGAAAATGCATTATGTACGCCTAGGGCATTCGTGTCCGGACGCCCTAGGGAGTGTGGGACTCTCAACCACTAAAAAGACCTTTCCCCTACTGCTCTACTGCTCCTCCTGGAACCGCTCTCACATTACTTCGGGGGGAGAGGATGTGCTACTCCTACTCCTAATCTGGAGCCGCCTGCAAACTGTTTTCTTTCTCGCCTCGTCTTCAAGATATATTTTACCATAGTACAAATATGATCACATTTCGCTGGGCTATTAAGCATTTCACCTATGGTGTTTTCCGGTGTGAGGGTTATTCCGACGGACGTTTAGCAATTTTACCTTTGTTCCTTCCATCGCTTGCACGAGTAAAAGGTGTGTTCCGCGGTATCGCGCTCTCCGCAGTAAGAGCACTCATTGTCGGCTGTTTTACCGATTTCAAGAGGGAAATCTCTATAGCACCCATGACCAGGCAGGAACTGGGTGACGTAATAGTCTGTTTTTCCGTGGTCTCTGTCTATCCATGCCTCTCTGTCCGAGATCAGCTTGGCGGTCTACCTTCTCTTTTTGCTAGTTTCCCACCTATTCTGCCATTTTGCCCTCAAATTTGCGCGCGTTTGATTTATCTTGGGGGTTTGCCCTTGAAACCACTATTGCTTCCTCCACCAGAAGGTCTATAGGTGGTACCTCCACGATCACCAGCCAAGCGTCTGTAGAAACAGTACGATAGCTGCAGGTGATTCACAGCCTGTCTGCACTCTCTCGTATATGACACGATTGTTGTTAATCAGCATTGAGAAGCTCCATACTGAAGCATCGTATAGTAAAATTGATCTCCCCACTAAACATAGCAATCTCCTCTTGCTTGCCCTCGGGCCACCAATGTTGGGCATCAGTCTACTCGGAACTCTCATCGCGTTGCTGGCGCGCGTCGTGGTTTATTGGACGTGGGTTAGAAACTTCAGTCTGGAATCTAGCCATATCCCTAGGTATTTTATCTCTGTTCTGGGGGTAATCTTCATAACAAGGATCTGTAAGGTGGTTTGAGGAACTGTGGCTTGAGGAGACAATGACTGTTATCTCTTTTGCTAGGAGCAAATGTTTGCTGGACAACCAATTCTTAATCGGCGCAATGGCCCCTACAACATTCTCGCAACATTCGATTTCTCATTGCATATCATCTCTCTGATACAATCATATATCAGTAGCCGTACTTTCTGCGTCAAACAAGATGACGCCTTATCTAACTCCGAATCCATACAGGCCGGAGTGCCACAGGGCCAGTGTCGGCTCGGCACTCAGTGCGCTGCTGTCTAAAATTCCAAAATACATAGCTGGCGCTGTACGCAGATGACACATAAGCAACAAAAATTTCAGCTAGCCCATCACGTTTCGATCCTTCAACCCTATTACGATAAGTGAAGCTTGGTGTAAATTGATAGAAGACGGAACTGGCACAGAACGAACTGGTATGTTTCCACAAGAAACATACATATAGCACCATGACTAGGTACCCCACTTAATAGTGAATAACATTCCTGTTACTTTGTCCCTGGAAGGGTCTGTATTTTTGTGTCACTTGGTTGTTTTTTATTGGTTTTTTGATAAGGACTAGCTTGGCCTATTTCCAGATTTTGAGATATTCTCCATTCTGGATCAGCTTAATGAGGGTACCTAGGAACAATTCTGAGTTGCTCGAGGCGGCCGCTTTTATGACGTTGACTGGCACTCCATCTTAGGGCTGGCAAGTGAAACTGATTTTTCGGTTAACCGATTAACCGGTTTCGGTAAACCGCGGTTTTTACCCAAACCGAAAATCGGTTATTCGGTTAATCGATTTCAACCGGTTTTCGGTTAACTGCAGTTTTTACCCAAATCGAAAATCGGTTAATCGATTTCCAGGTATCGGGGTATCGGTTTTCGGTTTACAGGGATTTGGCTTAAACCGAAATACTGGTATTTGCTTTTCGGTGAATACTCACCTACCTGAAACTTACCGACTTCGAAATCGGGAATTGAAAGTACTAAATCAAAACAAAACTCCATGAATTAATGAGAAAACTATAAAATACACACTTTATTTTTATTCAAAAAACGTAATACAAAAGTAACTTCAGGTCTTGAAGTGAAGACTCAAAACTAAGACTTGCAGAATGCAGAATGCAGGATTGCAGATTACCAGAAAGAGGAGTCAGAGAACGCATCATAATTATTTATTGTACTAGATCCAAGAAAAAATAAACTCCTAGTCCAAGAGTTCGGTTATCCGAAAACCTATTAATCGAAAATAGATTAATCGAATAATCAATTTTTGGTTCGTCAAAACCGCGATTAATCGATAACCGGTTTTCGGTTTGATTCAACAAAGCGGTTAACCGAAGACAAACCGGTTAACTGAAAATCGGTCCGAAAACCGGTTAAGCAAATCGGTTGACTGAAAATCGAGTATTCGGTTAATCGATTTCAACCAAAATCGGTTTTTTTAGAAACCGACTAATCGGTTTTGATTTTTCTCGGTATTTGCCAGCGCTACAGTCCTTCTAGTCCAGGAGCTCTGTGCACCTTCAGCCTGAGGCTAGCTTCAATAATCTCCTTGATTGTTGATTCTGGAATTTCCTGGTCTCCCGCTGGTAGTTGAACCCATGCAGTCCTTGGTCAGTTTCCATGACGCTTTTCATTGTCAAAACACGGTTTGTGGTGTTCATTATCATGGCGATCTTGTGAGGAAAACCACCTATTTAAGAATTTTAAGATATTATTTCTTTGAATCCCAACTTTTACTGAATAAAAGTAAATATTGCAACCATATAATGCGCTGTAAAGTTTATGGGAGCGGGACGCGCCGCAACGAAAAGCGTACCGAAGGGGTAGGTGGAAGAGAATAGGGAACGAGACAACTAGACGAGAGAAGAAGCTGGGCTGGTCCCTTAAGACGCTTGTCTGCCATTGTCCATTATTCAATTTTTATTTTTATTTTGAATTAAACTGATATTCAATCCAATTTGTGATTAGTTTATGTGTCGAAAGGAGCCTTCACAGGTCACTTAAATAATTGTTATTTTGTTTTTGAGACTTCAATTTATACAAGTATTATTTTTTCATTTTTATGTATTTTTTGTTTGTTTATAACAGTTTTTATAACATGTGCATTGTTCATGTATTTAACAAAAATCGTTTCATGCTGTAGACAACACAGATAAAGAGTAAATTGAAAAAACCTAAGAAATTAGGTGCTGGGATTTTGATTTTTGGGATTCAGAGCGTGCATTAGGGCCTTGTTGAATTTACTAACATTTTCCTACCCTGACAAGCGAATATCCTAGCAAACAACAAACTGAAAAATCAATCTGGAGATATTGGCTCAAAATAACAACTATAGCTGTGAGTCTACGTAACCAGGTACCTCAGTACCTGCCGCAGATGGGCTAACTAACAAAAACTCTTCACTATTGAAATAGGTAGTGTTGATTGAATGTTGTGTGTGGAATTAAAATTTTGGCACACGGACAAAGGATGGTACCTAATTCAAACTTTTATTGAATTATTTAATCATTGACTTAAATTATTGATTATTGAATAATTGATTCACAATTATTATTAAAAATGACACAGTATGTTTTGCTTTTTGAGCAATTGTGATCGAGGGTTTCTCTGCCGTGCTCTTTCCCCTCGAAAATTCCAGGTCGAGAACGGTACGATTTACTTTAATAATAAAGTAGACGTTTCACAAATTTTTCGTTTTTTTTAAATATCACAGCTTCCCTTGAATTTCCCAAATATTTGCTATGTCGGGCGCATATTCAGTAAGTAAAATTGAGTAAGTTTCCACAACGTAGGTCCTATTTGTTTTTTATTTCGCTTTTCAGTTGTTTAGAAGGTAATAAAAATTTACACCGTTCAGTCTTACTGAACGAATCCGTGGTTGTTATACTACACTTGTAACCGTCTTCCCAGCAGTTTTCATTAATTTCCTCGCACAGCTTTCCCCAGCAGGATCTCTTGGCTTCCATAATAGCTAGCTTTAACTCTTTTTTGCGTTCTCTCTTGGTTTTGAGACTGGTAGCCCTTAGCTTGTCCTGTGACCACCAGTAGACAGGTCTTCTGTTGGCGTTACCGTATTTGCGGGGCATGGATGCATCGCACAAATTCCTAGTTGCCCTTATACCCCGTTTGAATGACTCTGGGGTCGCTGGTTAATACCACGAATGGGCTCAGAGTTGGGGTTGTAGAGCGCGCAACGCCCGTTCTGTGGAGAAACGTGAATTAAAAAAAAAACAACACTATCCATTAGTTTAGATTGAAAACAAAAATAAAAACCTGTGCCTGTCGAGCGATATGGTTCATTGGACGCAGTCTCGCCGACAAAAGTGAGCTCTGAACTATGCGCGTGAGCGCCGATTTGAGTTACTGGGGATCGTCAACCGTGCACCGTAGCGAATCCTATGACCTGAACTCCGAAGGATCATTAGGTAATGATTCTGGTGCAAGTAGGGGAGTTTGTAAGGGCTGTCAGAGAATGAGAGCTGAGGAGATCGATCGAATTGAAACTAGACTTTGGGGTAGACAGTCTTCTACTTCAGACTAAGGCTGTTGGCGCCTGGGCAAAATATTTCTTGTCTAATTTTGTCTTGTTGATGTAATTTAGCTATTCATTGGATTGGTTTTTATTTTGGGCGTGGGACTAGCAGGTATGGATATGTGGATGTTCATGGAGGTTCAAAATAGATGGTTGAATTTTTTCATGGTGGGTCGTGCAATATAGGGCTTTCTGGATTATATCTTGTCGCAGTGAGGCTGCGCGTGATAGGGGTGGATTTGGGATCTATAAAATTTGTCGCTGATTTCGTCAAGGTAGTCAGACCTATAGAAAATGCATGTTTGCGCATGCATGACTCTTGTCCCGGAGTAGGTACTTGGACTCTTACAAGACTGCCTTTAGGATGCCGTTTTGCAACCGCTAAAGACGGTTCTTGTGAGTTCTTGAGATTCGGTTCCATAGGGTCCAATATGTTAGCATATTAGGTCTTATGGCTTGCTTATAGATTCCCAATTTGTTCGTGAAAGGGGAGAATTGGGGCCGATAAGGGGGTAAAGTTTTTGCTGCGTGCCGATGGTGCGAGCCAAAGCGTGGGATACGTGGTGGTGGAATTTCATTCTCTGATCAAATGTGATTCCTAGGAGGTGTTTAGCCTTCGGGAACAAAGTAACAGAAATGTTATTCACGATAATAAGTTGGGTGGTCATGGTGCTATATGTAGGTTTCTTGTGGAAACATACGAGTTCCGTCTTCTGTCAATTAACACCTAGCTTCCACTTATCTTAATAGGGTTGAAGGATCGAAAGGTATTTTGGAATTTTACACAGCAGCGGACTGAGTGCCGACCCCTGCAGCACTCCGGCCTGTATGGGTATGGTGTTAGACAAGGGGTGATCTTGTTTGACGCAGAAAGTGCAGCTACTGATATATGTCTGTATCAGAGAGATAGTATGCAATGGAAAATCGAATGTTGCGATAAATTTGTAGATAAGGCCAGGGTGCCAGACCCTAACAAAATCGCGCTCATGTCTAGAAGCCCTTAGCAAACGTCGTAGTAAATTTTGGCTGCACGAAGTTTTCTACGATCCTGTTGACCCTGGCTAGGGTCAACTTGTTACGTGAAAGGGTTCGCAGATAAGTGACACTCTTTTGAAACTAATTTACATTAGCCCAATGAAGCAATTACCACTATTATAATACTTAGTTTAAATGGAAAACTAAATCACAACTCACTGTCTTACTATCGACTCTCATTCCACTGATTATCCGATTATTAGCGTTCTATTGTTTCTAGAACTCGACAACTAATAAAAGTTAGTTTCCAATAGATAATTTACTATTAGTCTTCTTACTTATATTAACCGCCCTCGTTACTTCAACCATTTCCGAGATAGCAATACCCTGTATAGAAAGTTGTATAAACACTACAAGCTTTTAACTTGTAAGAATTTTACCTTTGAATATTGAATAAATTAGAAAAAATACAGACGACTCTATTTTGAAGAAAGAGGCTCCGCCCAAAATAGGCAAAGATGATAGACAATCTTTTATTTTTTTTTTCTTCGAGCAATATAGGACTGATTTTCGTCCTGGATAAATTAGAGTCGTATATGAGATGATTCGGCCATCAATAACCGTAATTAGTTTCATTGCCGATACGGGGTGCCCGACATAACCCTGCGCAAAATCGCCTAATTAGCAATAGTAAATTTATATACGAAGAGGTTGAAACCCGATGAAGCATATACAGGCGAGGAGGGCAATAAAAATGGCGCGGCGGGAGCGCACTCCAAGTTAAGAATTCGTGGAATTCACGAACGGGTACGTTCATCAGGGGTTTGACAATCCAAGGCCCCTGAGCCCTGGCCGAGAGAGATTATATCTGGCAGCCGGACGACGACGAGGGGGCTTTAATGGCTGATGGCGCACAAAGACGATGAAATTATTCATTAGCACTCTGTATGGCGGTAATATATTAATAAGAAAAAAAAAGGCTAGAAATATTTGAATTGAAAATTTCGGCTGCAAATTTCAGAATAATTTACTGTATGGAGTTTGGGGGGTCCCAAATGATCATTTAAACACAAAGTCTCAACATAAAAAAAAATTGAAATTTTGTCATTTTGACTTGGATTTTTGAAAACTTTGAAAAATCTTACCTCTAGAATCTTGAGTAGAAACCAAAAATGAAATAATATACTGTGTGTATAAAATACCATGAGCCACATTTAATAGGTAAGTATATCGGAAAAGGTAAGAGATACGAGGGCGGTTAAATTAGAAAAAAGCAATTTTCATAGGTTTGTAGCCTACAACTAATACAAATATGACAACAAAGAAAATACATTTTGAATAACTTTCGAAAATGGCAACTTTTTTCTAATTTAACCGCCGTCGTATCTGTTCATGCAACTTTGTTATTTCATATATTCATTCCAAAATTACGAAAGAAAAACCGTTAAATGCCATACAAGTTCAAATCAAAATTGGCACCGTTCGCGCAGACTCGGCGTATGTGAAAAATATGTGATTTATAAGAAGGAAGCAGGAGGCAGCACGAAGCCGTGTCTCTAAAACCATGTCCTCTTTTTCGGTCGTTATCAAAAATTTCAAAACCTGTCGAATTCAAGGCAGAAATGCCTTATTATTATTTATAAGACTGTGTTCTATTGGTGTGTCGCTAAGAAGCAGGCGTTCTGGACACGAGGAGCTCCTCTGGATCGACGAAAACCAGCATAAACCAAGTAAGTGCCAATCCTCCATTGTCTTTGTATGGCTCGTGTTTATGTCCATTAATATTTGTGCGGCAAAATTGAATTTAGCGCCTACAGTCCCGCTGCTCTCTAAAATTTTGAAAACCTAACGCAAACTTTCGTGAACAGTATCTCTTACCGATATACCAATGGTGACCCTTGGTATGTTAGACACCCCGTAGGGTATCTTTTTGTTGACGTCTAATTCCGGCATGAAAATATTTTAGCCGGGTTGTTGTTATTACTAAGTATACAATCAAATTTCCAAAATTTTTCTATTTACACCACTAGAAGAACAGGACCGGACTCGCAGCAAGTTTACAACGAGAAGCGATAAAGAAAAACAAGAAGAAGAACAAAGACCAAAAGAACAGGACCGGCTCTCAACACTTTTACAACAAGGAAAAAGGCGATCAAGAGAGAAGCAAGACGAGGAAGACCGAAGATAGAAAGAAAATGAAGAAGAACAAGCCTGAATACAAGAAGAACAGGATCGGCTTCAGGATAATATTAAATTCCATACAGGATTTGTTGTGTAGGGTCGTTTTGATGAGTGACTAGTGAAGTCAATTTGTGATAACCGTTGTGGCCGAACTCAAAAAAATCTATATATTTATCTATAGGCTAGGATACAATTTTCAGTCAAAAAGTTTTTGCAGAGCTCCACTCAATCTAGCGCAAAATCAGTAATATTTCTCACATTCTTCAATTAAAACCATCAATTATAGAATATAAATGCGGCGAAAATCGTAAATGCGGCTGAACGAAGATGAAGCACGAAATAGATAGGGAAGACACCGATATATATCTCTATAATGTTGATATATTAATTTGATATTTCATTGAGATTATGAAAGATAAATGAGTTCGTCGTGCACGTACCTATGTATTTTATATTCGAAAAGAAAATGCTTGATTATTTTTTTTCAAGACAAATACATTCTGTGATTCCAGCTACCAAACGCAATCATTAGAAATCAATTACGCCGTAAATATGCATAGCGCAGTAGGCATTTCAGGCGCCACGATGCGTCCGACCTTCTCTTGACTGATGTCTTCTGTACATACCTTGGCCTCTCTTCCACAGACAATACACTTTAAATCAGCAGAAAACCTGCTTACCTGCATGTCCACCTAATTATTATCTGTGTTGCTCAGCTATACGTATAGTCTTCACAACTTGCTGATTTTTTCTTCTGGTGCTTAGAATTGACGGGTTTATTAGGCTGCTTGAAGACAATTTTTTTTTTTTACTGGTGATAGAAATTTTGAGAAATCGATTTAGTTCTCGTATTGGAATTAGATAATATTCGATTATCTGCTACAGATATTATTGTTTAGCTATTGGGCAATTATTTATTTAAATTTTTACAATGAGAATTTATCCGGGTTCATGCTGATCGTTCAACAAAAAAGTAGACCGTCCAAATTTGGACGTTGAATCAATGCCCCTACTCTGTAAAAATCACGCCCACGAAATTTAATTGGAATTCCAATGACAGCAATGATAATTGAAAATGAAGTGTAGGTATGTATTTGCAATTATAGGAAATTTAATTACATTTCGTCACTTCGTGTAGGTACAGAATAGGGGCCTGAGACAAAAATAAGTCAATGTGTATCAACATTTTTAAGTGATTCGAGCATATTTCCAAACCAAAACGTTCTCTAGCAAATTCCCAAAGTGTTTCAATTACAAAGACTTTCTGTATAGCATCATAATCAATCAAATAAAGCCTTTAAGCACATATATGTATTTTTATGATGTCATCAATATCAACGGTGAATGGTGAATCGCGTACCGCGTACCTAAAACAGTTATTTATTAAGCTTTCTACTGATGCAGTAAATTCCAGTATTTAAAAAGAATGCACCAAAACCTAATAAATTACGTTAATTAATAATATTTTAACAGCAAACAGACGTTTTTACAAATAACCAGACGCCTTGAAGTTGCTTTTTTAAAAAAGCGTGGGCGCAGATTAAGCATGGAATCTCTCTCGTGTGTATGATTTGCATAGAAATTTAAATTTTATTTTCAGACAGCTTGGCACCTCAGAACGTGTTAAGGTGAGCATTTTACCATTAATTGTTTCTTTTTTTGTTTCGATTTCGAATGCAAAAATTTTGATATAGAGATTAATACGCGATAAGCTCATTTTGGTCTTTGTAGATTGCCATATTATGATATTTTTGTGCTGAAAATTTCCCATCACTGAAGAAAGAAGACAAGCGATAGACGAAAAGATAACAGTAAAGTTCGGTTAGTAAATCCAGATTGACGGCATCTCTAATGTAATAGTGAAGTGAAGCGAGTAGTTGAGAGCGCATGCAAGGGTCACAAGGGTCGGCAGAAACGGTTTCGGGCCACTTCCGCACTTCTTCTTTCGCTCGCTTATGCCAGTCTTAAGCTCTTCTCTCTGTTTGCCGTTTTCTCATTTAAAATTTTTGCATATTCCTCTTCACTTCGTTCTATTCGCATATCAAAAAGAACCCAAATAGGCACTTGCGTTTTATTAGTTTTTGCTGTAAATGAAGCTGCAGCACGAATTTAATTAGTCGAGACTTCAAGATAAGGTTAGTTTTGCTAATTTGCGTTGGGATAGTTTATTTCGTACAAAGAATAAGGTTACAGAGGGTAACATTAAAAAACAAACGAAGAATTTACTTACACATTTATTAATTATTGTTCAATGACGAGTAATTTACATTAAGTTTACGGTTAGGCATCGATAACCCGACCAGGATTCTAGGAAAATAATTGTTTACGTCTGGGAGCACGTCTTTTCTGGGAATTCTATGATATTCGATAAACATTCTTTTCTAGATCCAGACTAGGTTTTCGACTGTAAATGGCATGTAGTAGTGAGTAGGTACTTATTGAGTCAGTCCAAATAAGAGTGTTGAAGTGGTCGTTGCGATAAGTGTATGTATATGTATACTCTGGTTCCTTTTCGAAATTTGAACACAAAAAAATGGTCGAAAACAGGGTGAAGGGTGAGCATCATATAATAAGTAAATGTAACAGAAGCATCAACCAGGTAGTTTTAACAATATTTCACCGACACACTCGGTAACGGCTTGAATACAATAGTGCTATGAAACTTTAACAAGAATTAAGTCAAGTCCGATATTTTGGAACAAAACGTCCACCAACAACGTTTTCGGTAAGGGGCTTCTTGCAATATATCATAAATTAATAATTTATTCCTTTCATAAATAAAGATTATATAACAATAATGAAAATGTAGAAAAAATGTATTTCACTGAGGAAAGTGATTAAGAAAAATGTTCACTCTCTCCCTTGAATCACTCTCATCTGAATCCAGATGCTTTCACAGTTATGGTTCTACAGTCTTTTTACGAGGTTGTCAAGGTTCCACATGTTTTTTTCTTCCTTTATAACATGGTTTACAGCATTGCTCCGGTTTTCTGTAGTTACGTAATTTAACAACGTTCTTAACTGTACTCGTACATCTTGTAATTTGAAGCTGGTGTTATTTCTTGCAATAAATCCTTCCACCTGGGCCCATATTAGTTCAATCCGATTTAATTCGCAATTATAGGGCAAGTGAAGTATAAATTATATTCCGTTCCTAAGCTATTACTTCAACAACTTGTCTTTTGAACTCTGATTTTTTTCTTTAGCTGTCTTCAGAGCCTCTTGTTTTGATAATATCATTTTTATGGGGTATTCTTTTTTCATTTAGAATGTCTTCTTTCCGCCAAGAGCAAGATGGTTATCTTTCTGCTAGTCTGGACTGATAGCTGGCGATGTCCATAACAATGAAGGAACCTAATTTTAAAAAAGTAGTCTTTAAAAACATGGGCCATCATTTCTTCATGGTAACCTTCATGGTTGATTTTGATTCGAATTCAAGCAAACCTCTATTCAAAAAGCCTCTATCAATACCAATGCGAGTTATTATCAACCTACGGCCCTTACCGGAAGATATTTTTAAGCCAGTCGACACAAATGCCTGGCGAGAATTGTGGAAACTTTTATCTTGCCCAGAATTCATTTACTGTGTGTCCTTCGTTAACCCACGTTTCGTCCAAGTAATAAATATTTCTTTGTTCTCATAGGTACTTTCTAATATCTTTTAGATATTGTCAACTTCACACAGTTATCACTTTACCTTTCGCTAAGAAGTAGATTGTAGATTGTTGGTTTACTGATGCCTGTCATATTGGCACATGTGGATACTATACATCGCATAGTACTTAAAGGCCATCTGATGCACACAAGTGCATCCTTTACATTCAATACTATGGTCCTGGCTTTGGAATCGAGAACGCCCTTACATTTTTACAATAAATTTACAATAAAAACACACGCTATATTAAGCCTACACCACTTACGGCCATTTGCACCGCTATAACTTAAGGGATATTTAATCCAAGTGGAGCTTTGAATGTGACTCTCGTAGAAACAAAAGTCACATTCAAAAGCTCCACTTAAATTAAATATCCCTTACTATTCCTTAAGTAATAGCGGTGCAATAATACTTTAGAAGTGCAAAATTCATACTGAGTTTCCATCCCGTGCCTGGTCTTATGACCACCTATGGTCTATGATCGCTTTATGATCTTCGACCCTTTCCCTGTACTCCTAACGCAAAGGAAACAGAGTATAGTCAATTTGGTTAATATAAGTTGTTACTGTTTGTGAAGTTAGGTTTAGTATAGTGAACCCGGAATATTTGACACATTTAATTTCTCAAAAACACCAATTTTGTTTATATTACAAGCAAAATTTAAATCCAATATACTTATTGTGACAGCCTATAGTCTTCGACTTCCATGTCGGGCACATCTGATAGTCCGAACAGCAAGTCACATCAGGGTGAAAGAAGCTCTCCTCCAAATAACACCTTGGCTGGTGTAATTCCTGTTTTGTTCTGTACCGCGGACCTGTATGCCATCAGAAATAGGAGGTATATAGAAAATGATGTCCAAATCGTCCTAATGCTTGACAACTACCTCAGAGAGATAGTTTCTTGATCGCCTTATTGAACCTTTCAACCATGCCATCTGCTTGTGGATGTTATGCCGTGGTTCTAGTGTAGTGACTGCCTAGTAGTTCACAAAGTTCCTGGAAATATCTTGACTCGAAGATGCGCCCTTAATTAGAATGCACATACAATGGAATTCCAAACCTAGTAAAAACATTGTTGGTGAGGACTTTTGCAACTGCAAGTATAGAAGCATTTTGGTTGGGAATAGCGCAAACTTCAGGACACTCAGTGGAATACTCCATGAACAAGGATGTATATATTTGCTAATAGTAATATTAAATGGGAATCACAGCAAAAAATTATTATTATCAGTGTGGTTCATGTGTTCGTGATCCGTATAATTTTTGCTGTGATAAGATCTGTAATAATCTCCACATGTAAATCCAGTGATTTTTGTGTGTTTTGTGTCATGACAAGGAAAAATCAAATTTTTGGGATCTGATGATGGATTGAATAGAATCCGAAAAGTCGGCAAGAAAACAATGGGTTTTATTTTCCAGTTTTTGACCATAAACTTAACACACAGCAAGTAACTGAATTCTGGTCACAAACGGCTTCTAGAATTAAAATTGAACTCGGAACGAATCTTGTTCACGACCTTATTGATTTCCAAGTGAGCCCCGGATGTCCCATGACGAACTTCTTTTAAAGTTCGAACAACGTCCTGAGCTTAACCAATATCCCACTTTCACAAGAACATATTCAAATAAATTATGGTGTTGGTCATTCTGATAACATCTGTATACTCTTTTCCTCGTTTATTTCTGAAAATAAAATGATTTGAATATCGGATTTTTTTACTGCTGCGAAAATGCAGCCAAGGACTATGTCGTCAGAGTTTGTAAAATCAATAAAAATGCAAAAATACCGAATTTTCCATCAGTATATCATTCCGAAAAATGCGACTACGTCAAATTCAACCGGAGAGGAAACTTATCTTCCATTAACAATGAGACAAAGAGGAAGATGTCCATTAAATGTACTAAAAATAAATTTCTTTATTTCACAGCTCACTACCTAGACTCCATTTGTGTCCTTTACTACACTATAAAAAACATAAAGGATAGGTATAATCGCTGAACTCCTGTTACCTAGTACAATGAACCTAAAATGTATGTCTCAATTTGCAATAAAGCATGATGTTAATTTAATCGAACACTGAAAAAATCTTGAAAAAAGTAAATAAAAAATATGTAATATCATAGTTTTAGAATTATCCATGATCGTATAGTCTTTTTAAAATCAGTCGGAACAAAGTGAAGATAAATCACAACTAGTGGCTGACTGATGGTGATTGAATAATATCATAAGAAATGCCACACTGGTCAGCCACCAGTTGAAAATTATTTTTACCTTGTTTCAATGGACTATAGAAAAATTATAATAATATTTGAAAAAATATGTAATTCAGAGTATTACTGTCAAAACGCTATTCCAACATTTCAAAGTACAAAATAGGTACCTAGTCCATCACCAAGCATTTTCATGAGTTTTTCTAATCTGTCATTTTCTTACATCGCATCAGTTTGAATAGGTGTGTAAGGGGTAGTGTAGCGAAATACATAGCTTCTCCTACTCAAACGCCAACATCACCTACTCCCGGTGGTCTACCGAGCATGGGCGCTATAAGCCCTTTTTCTTCCATGGCGAACAATATTTCATGAAGAAAGGGTGGAAAATAGTTCTCTGCCGACTACGCGGTAAAGGTCTGGTGTGACCGTGTAAGGCCCATCTTCGAAGACCTTCTGTGCAATGTGAACTTGCACCACGTCTATAGTCAGCTTAGGTAGAGCGTGCTACCCTGGGCTATATTCACACGCAGCTTCGAACAGAACATGGATTGTTCGAGTGGAACAAAAACATCCGGAAGTAAAATACACTCCCGTTCGGATCTCCAAACCAAGAAGAAGTCCTTTAACTTTGCAATCTGGAACGTCAGAACTCTCCAAGACACTGACACATCAGAACATGCTGAAAGAACGGCAGCAACCATTGCTCACGAGCTTAGTCGCTTGAATGTCGATATAGCGGCTCTAAGCGAAACCAGATAACAACTACCTATACCTTCTTCTGGAAAGAACTCCCAACTGGCTCCCGTAAAATCCATATGGTGTCGATTTGGCCATCAAAAATGACCTAGTACCAATGCTCATCGAATTTTCTCAAAGCATATCTGAACGTCTGAAGAACAGCTACCCGATCCGACCTATGTCAACCGTGATGTGCATACGCGCCAACTCTAAACTCGGAACAGGACATCAAGGAGACCTTCTATGAATAAGTGGAAGATATCCTCAGACATGTTCCCAGGCATCACCGGATAATTTTGCTAGGTGACTTCAATGCCAGAGTGGGTCGTCAAGCTGAGCTCCGCCTGCCGGAAGCAATCCGCACAAAGGGAATTGGCAACTGTAACTCAAATGGAGTACTGTTTATAGGGAAAGCGCGCACTATCGATTTGTTGTAGTGCGATAATTTTGTCGCAGTCGCGTCGCCGTGAAATGGACTGATTCTATTTTCTATTCGCAACGATTATTTTGTCGCAGAATACGTATATCATCGTTAAAATATTAATGTTCCATTTTAGCGACTGAACAGTCGCGCGACAATAAATAGCTAGTGCGCGCTTTACCTAAATACGCTTACCTACTCCTCATTTTAAAGTAACATGGCGTCACCATAGGTCTGGTCATTGGCACTTGATTGACTATGTAATCGTCAAAGTTGCAGTTCAGAGAGGCAAATATCACAAACGCTATACCGTTTATAGAAAACTGTACGGAACATGGAACTCTTCTTTACAAGATGTCGCTGAAACTTAAACCTCGATACAAAAGAATGTCTAAAGATGCCAAAAGACCACGCCTAATTTTGCAAAGACTCTCCTCTGCAGAAGCAACGTTAGGGAAAACCAGCTTACGCCGACAGTATTTTAACGGTAACAGCGAACTCATTAAAAACATCTTAGATACTAACCATAACGCTTTTCAGGCACTGCAAAATTTTGGAATTTGAACGATCCTAGCGCATAGAGAAAATTCAAAGAAATCAGGAAACAACTTCATAAACAAATACGATCCATCAAAAACGCGTGATGGACATCTAAGCCCCAAGAGATCGAGGAGTTCGCTAATCAACACGACGAACGAAACTTTTATAACGCTGGTAAATGTAGTGTACGGCATAACTCATAGAAAGATACGGAGATCTGCAAACAGAAGATTCACAAATCAGGGAGGGGTGGAAAAATCACTACTCTACGATTCTGAAATAAGACATAAACGTCGATCTTGAAGTTACTAGCCTAGTGCCCCAATACGAACTGATCCAATCTCTTGACCAGGAAATAACAGCCGACGAAATTAAACTGACAATCAACGCACTCAAAAATCATAAAGCTAGGTGTAGTGATATTATTCCCGCAGAAATTTATGAAATTCTACGGGACACCACAATAGAACATCTGCAATCAGTTTTCAACACGATATGGAACACAGGCATAGTTCAAAGATGCACCAATAGGCAACCTGTAAAGGTACTGCTTCAGACTGCGGGAATTACAGAGGTATCTCTATTTCATCTACGGGGGTGGAAAAATCTTAGCTAGAGTCATTGCCTCATGACTATTACACCATGTGGAACCCATCATCCCGGAATCTCAGTGTGGCTTCCGACCAAAGAGAGGATGGGAACAACAGACCTAATTTTCACTCTTAGGCAACTACAGGAAATAGTGAAGGAGCAACAAACTCAAATGTATACCTATAGCATTCATTAATCTCGCTAAGGCATTTGATTCCATAAATTATGGGCTATAGTGAAACGTTTTGGTGTGCCAAAAAAGTTTCTACAGGTATGCAAAAGTTTACACGAGAACAATTCGACAGTCATGTCGCATAATAGTTCAGCCACAGAGCTCTTTCAAACAAAAACTGGTGTCCGCCAAGGGTGCGTCTTTGCGCCGAATCTCTATAACATCTTCGTCGTATGATATGGTGTAACAGATGATAGATGGTGATAAGCTGGAATATGTTGATTACTTTAGTTATCTGGGAGGCATAGTTAATAGAAACGCTAACATCGATGATGTTGTAACTTAAAAAAAAAAAGTGTAATTTCAATTTCCGATTCGTAAACTTGTCAACGTCGCGCCCCAAATAATCACAAATCGGGTGATTTCAGAACTGTGGAGCCAAAAAGAAGCGCGAACGAAAAGTTGGAAGATGCTGGTTCGCTATATTGGGTGTAGCAAAGGGAATTTTGAAAGTGATGGTTTCCTATTGGGCGTAGGAATATTGAAGACGACGAAGCAAGGTACTTGGACCTTGGCGCCGCTCTCTTCTTCTACACACATGCTCGCGTAAGGGTGCCATTTTTGTGCTCTCAAAAATACCTAACTTTAGTTTCAGTTACAATAATGCCTTTTTTCTCGTTTATAAATGTATTTGAATAAGTCTTTTATTTCTTATGTTTAAGTCAATAAAGAAATCTTTTGTTTTGAAACATAAAGCCCGTAATTGGTAATTTCTCGATCGACGACGTGAGGTTCCCTTTAACCTTAGCAAAAAAGGGTGGTCCTTCGAATTAACGAAAACAGATGAGGAAGTACGAAACCGAATAAATGAAGCCTCTAGAACTTTGTGGAGACTAAGACAGAGAAAGAGAGTATTTGACAATCATGATCTCAACGTTATGACTAAAACTGCAGGTTACCGCGCTGCAGTCATCCCCAAACTATTAAATGGTTCAATGGTTGCGAAACTTGAACGCCATACAGGAGACACTATAAAGCTTTAGACCGACTGCAACAAAGACAACTACGACAAATCATAAGTATCAGATGGCTCCATAAAGTCTCGAACTAGACTGTCCTAGAAAGAGTCAAATGTAACAGTATGGAGACTCTAGTATCGCAAGGACGCCTGAGAAGGGTGGGGTACGTACATAGTATGCACCCAGCAGATGCGTTTTATATGGTAAGCTAGCACAAGCCCAAAGAAAGCAAGGAGGTATGAAGATGTCCTCCATGACAGTTTAAAAAAAGCGCAAGTCCAGCATAACTGGAAAGCTGAGGCAGCTAACAAAGCACAGTGGCGGCGAGTGGTAAATGGCTTCAGTGCCTATCGGCAACCCATCAGAAGACTTGTCCTTATGCAACAGGACTTTGAGTGTCCTGGGTGTGGAAGAGTGATATCAACACAAACAGGACTTCTCAGTCATAGAAAAACACATAGATGATAGACCTAACTCATCTATTTTGTGCATTTGGACTGAGTTTATTATAATACTCGCCATTTCAGTTCAGCAATATACATAGAGTGGCAAAAAAGTAGCGCATACTACCTATACCTACCTGTAAGTTATTATATGAAAAAATGTCCTAAAAAGTTACAGGTAGGTATAGGTAGTATGCGATACTTTTTTGCCACTCTGTATATGTACATACAATCAGTTTGGTCTAATAATCTTTTAACTATCTCAGGAAGTTAAGATGGTATGAGGCTTTGGTATTTCATTTTTTCAAGTAACGTTGAGTTAATTTATTATTTTTGATTTTTATTTTGTGCTTATCTATCTGGGAGAAATAACGCTGTTCGGCGTTTTGTTATTAATAAATCAAAGCATTTTTGATTGGCTCAAATCGTACTGGTTTGCTATTTATGTGGAAACAAACCTCAAATAGTAATCCTGGTATCAAAATAGTTTCACGACACCGATGTTATAACTTCAAAATCAAAAGCTCGATGATGGGCGCATCGGTATCTAGTGAAAAATATCATTTTAGACCATTAATCCAATCTCCCTTACAATTTAATTTATTATTTGTTACAAGTAAATATTCCTATTTAGGGGATGAGCCCATTATTATCATGGATAGAGTATTCTTGACTCTTGAGTGTAAGAGCTATAATTGCAGGATCGCAATAATGCACCCACTTGTCTTTTTTTTTCAATGTTCTGGGTCAGTTTCAAGATATATAATCCAGATATAATGCAAAATTTATCTATTCGTTTAGGTAAAAAGTTGGTGGATATTGTAAGGTAGGCAGGCGGGAATGCAGAGGTTATAAAGGATACATCTTGATATCATAAATCTACAGTTTGCTTGTGTATAAATAACTTTTCGAATAAATATCGTAATACTTCCGTGTGGTGTGGAAATATAGTGTGAGACCTTAATAGACACAACTTTATCTTCTTTGTTTCATATAAATTAATTTTCACGATTGTTGAAAAAAAATAGTAAATATACTTTAAATGCTATTAATGAACCACAATTTTTCAATTTCCTTCATCACTGTAACTGTATCGTGTATGGTGGACAAAGGTATTCCCATAACAAATGATGGAAAAAAGCTATATATTTCGTGATCAAAATCAGTGTCGGAATGGAAGAATTGTGCAATACACGTAGAAAAAAACAGATATCTAATAGAAAATCGTCATGGTAATGATAAGTTGAGAAATGAATGATTTTCTCAAATAAAATGTGTAGGTTACTTATCGCACAGCATGACAACTACCTACCTGTCGAGTAAGAAAATATTATCAATTACTATTTCTTCATGTTAAAAATATTTCAAAACTAAATTATTACCAATAAGTTATCGTTATGCACGAATAAATCTCACTGACGACGACTTTACCTCGGTCATCATAGTTACCCACCCAACAATCGACTATTCGTACCCAGTACAAAATAATATCTGTTCTCATTGCATAATAGCAACAGTTGTTTTGTTTAACAGAACTGCCCAGTCCTAGAACCAATAGCGTTTAAGAATTGTTGAAGAATTTCTTCATGAGATCATTACCTACTGGCTCCGCCTTAAATCGTCCCACTTTAACTTAAAATTTTGCCTAGCAAAATCATTGTTATAGTATAATAGTAGTGGTACCACAGTCCTATTTTATACAAGGTGATGCTTTACTTATATAATGGACTATTAATCAGGTGGTTCTTGTAGTAGTTGAGTAGGCTTGATTTATTAATTTGCCGCAAGGATACAAGAGTAATAAATTGTGGTTTATTTCCTATGCATGGAAGTTCAGAAACAGGAGATTTAAGATATGGATTGCTGCGAAAATTTAAGAAGACAATACCTACATTATGTATAAAGCTCCAAGCATATTTAATATACAAAAACCTTGCATTGAAATTTTTGACACGTCAATTTGTCTTATTGCTCAAGTAAGTACCACTTTGAAAAATATCATTTTGCAAGGTTTTTGTTGACCTAGAAAGGGACAAAAACCCAAGGAATTGACCGACCAATCGCAATCGCGGCTATATTATCCGAAGAGAATGGTTTTGCTGTTCGTAAAACAGAGAACATATTTCATGGGCTTTTCTGGTAGTTTTTACCATCACGATCAATGTGTAGTGCTCCAGTTGCGGAATCTGTATACAATCTTGTTGATTTATGTTGACTGGAGCGGTAATAACTGGAGCCTGTTCCTTAGAGCAAGCATCAAAATACAGTGGCGGGTCACAGAGTTAAATAAAAATATTTTAAGCGTCTTAGAACCACTAGCAAGAGCTGTTAGTTGATAGTTAATAAAAATCATATACCTAGGTGCCTACTATTTCTGAAAATTGTTTTTTTCTCAATATATGTTGACCATAATTGCTACCCTAACACCAACCTAGCTATAAAGTAAAACTTAATAGTAAATTTTTTTTAACGTTTACAACATGATGTAAAATCAATGCGTGCTCTCCCATCAGTTACATAATCAGCCACTCCCAAATAGTTGCCAGATCAAAGGTGATATCAAATTATATAACTGATCTTTAAAGAAATCAAGAAGGCAAGATCAGACTATCGTATTTTACAAGAATGAAATCAAGAAGCGAAGCAATCAATTTCTTTCGCCAGTGTAATAAATTAAGACATCAAGAACTCATCTTACCAATGTCAGTTAAGTTAATTAAGATGTTTAACCAAAAGTTGCTTCAGTGAAAACACGCGTAGATCGCGAATCTTTTGTTTATGATGGTATGGCATGTTTCAAACTTTTTTTTTGTACTTGTTCGGTTAATCGACAAAATCTATCGAGTTGTACGTGTAGCTGATTTTAATCTTTAATCATTTTTTCCCTATATATAGATTTTATCCTGAAACTCATCTGTTTGGAGATGATCACGCAAACCCGATGCTATTTTTTTTTAAATCGTTTCATTTTTAATTAGTTTGGAAGTGCAACAAATTTCCATTCCATTGTTCACTTAAATTTTTCAATAAATAAATCAGAGCCTGCCAATGGTACCGAGAAAAGTCGTAAAAGTTCCTAAGCATGCATACAGCTGCTTTTGATGATGTGGTTGGTTTTATGGGCCTTTGCTTAATTGAATTTGGTGCAATTTTGAAGGAACTTTTAACAAACCCTTTCGGAAAAAATTAATTTTGTCGGGACAAAAGCTAATTTAATATGGTATATGGAATTGGATATATGAATGTGGACGGTATGCGATTTTCGCCACATTGCAAAACCAAGACCGATGCATATTTAATATAATTCGTATATGACTGTAAAAATTAATGAGAGTCGAGTAAATAATTCATCTGTGAAAAGAACACGCTAGAATTTGAAAAAAGTCCGTTAATTGAAGGGGAAAATTATTGTTACGTATGCGATCGGTCAGATAACTCAGACTACTCTTGTAAAATTAGCTTATCCTTATTCTAGCCAATAACAACTCACTGTCTACTATCGTTCCACTTATCCGAATATCAACTATTCCACATTCAACTGAACCAATCTTTTGCTTCGGTGACAGACTCCGTTTCATAGTTCGTCGTTGCTCCTAGAAGTGTAATTGTGTAATTTAATGGTCGTAACGGCGTTATTCCCAGTGATTGCTTAGTTGCAATAGTTGTTTCTACACTTTGTTTGGACTCAACATTCCTCCATTGATCGGTATGAAGTTCCACCGGTACCCCGTGTCTTGCAATGATGTTTCCCAATAATGTTTCAGCAACCTTAACTGGTTCTTGATTGGGAATGAGAAGTAGGTACCTCTGGCCATAGGAACCATACTTGTTACCCGAATCTGTTGTAGGAAAATTACTCGGAATAACTATCTCAACTACATTCCAGAGGAAACCAAACAAGTATTATTTCTTTGTCTCATGATGAGAGCATGTCTTGGGTCTTCCTTGGAAGCACAGAGCTCGCGGTCGCTGCGGGTCTGTATCTCTTACTTCATCAGTACAGGAAATTTATTTGCTCAATAAGTAGGTAATTCTGGAGCTTGTGAATATGTCCACTTCTTGATAGTGATGATGCTGTAAGAGCTTTAGGAAGGGGTGATACTGTGGTTGAAGCTGTTGTCAATGGAGAAAAAAAGCCGTATAACTTAGAAGCCGTTTGGTCTGCTTTCAAGAAGAATCTGTTTGCAGTTTTGTCTGCTCAAAACAGAAAACCAAAAAATCGGTTCCACCACAAAAGCTTCTCACTTAAAACTATAGATGAAAATTTTAATTGAAAGTAGAAGTAGGAGTCTTTCAAATTAGCCCTAAAAATAATCGAAAACTATACGAAAGCGGCGAGACTTTAGATAGCTCTTATTAAGGACCCATTTCGGGAAATTGGTATCCTGTGTGAGGAGGATGGCACCTTCACTGCCAACCTTCAGAAAGCACAGTTACTACTAGCAACCCACTTTCTTGACTCCACAGCCACCGTTGTGGAGGATCAGACGCAGGTAACATACATTGCCTCTGTGGCAAATTGGCAACTAGCGAATCAGATCAGCCCTATTTCAGTGGGGTCTGGCGCCACCCTTACCGCACCTGGTAGGGATGCTCAGGGCTGAGATACATACCCAAGGCTTGGAGAGAAGTTAAGTGGTTTTCCAACCCAAACCAGAGAGGATGAACTACACCACCCCCAAAGCATATCGTCCCATTAGCTTTTCATCATTTTCTCTAAAAACAATGGAGAGGCTATGCGAAAGGTACATAAGGGATGAACTGTTGTCAACCAATCCACTCCACCTTAATCAACACGCATACTCCCCCGGGAGATCAACGGACACAGCCCTCCACCTGGTTGCTGGGCGAGTGAAAAAATCACTGGACAACAGAGAGTCCACCTTCGGGGTGTTCCTCGACATTAAAGGGGCCTTTGACAAAACCACCTTTCAAACAATTAGCCAATCGCTAACAGAAAGGAATACTCCGAAAACTGTTACCAGATGGATATTCAATATGCTTTCCAAAAGAATTGTACAAATAAGTGTGCTGGACGTCAACATTAAAGAAATGGTCACAAGAGGCAAATACAAAAGTTTCGGGAAATTGTCAAAAGTTTTCAACTAAGTCAGTTTCAAACATACAGGGTGCGTCAAAAAAGTGTAGCAGTCCAAAGTTATATTTTTTTAAATGGAAGACCATGTATTTGTACGCTTATTTGATAGTTCCTTTCTGACTGACTTAAGGTACGGTTTGTTAGGATCAATGAACTATAGCTAAAAACTGGAATGCGCACACATTGCCATATCTGCCAAAAAAATGAAGCCATGAAAGACAGATGCCACAAGGGGGAATGTTGTTTTTTTCTGTTGCTCGCTGTCATATGACGTTTTCGAAAGTTTTGTCATATTTCCCTTCACAGGTTTCATCGATTGGAATACGTGTTGGAAGCAATTTTCGCCATTTAACATAATGAGTGCGACAAAAACAGGTATCCCCTCCGCAGCAGCTGCACTAGGCTTCACTTTCGTCCTTATGTGTTAGCATTCCAGTTTTTGGTTATAGTTCATTGGTTAGGATAGTACGCGACGCACAACTGACAACGTAAACATCGTCATTGGTTCAGGTATGACGTACATCCGTCTTCTGACGTGAGAAAACGGGTGTACGTCTTACCTATGGTCATACCTGAACCAATGACGACGTTTACGTTGTCAGTTGTGCGACGCGTACTCTCCTAACAAACCGTACCTTTACTTCAAAACTTTTGACAATTTCTTATTAGACTATCCAAAACACGTGACACAAATATGGTCGACAAGAGGCACACAAACATTTGACACAAACACAAACCATAACGTCATTAGGTTATGTCATTAATGATCATAATCAAATACTCATTTTCTATTGTGTGCGTCTCAATTTTTGCCCGTTACTACCCAATTACGGAATCCCTATTGTTTGGGCAAGTTCAGTTTACCTACATTTCAGTTGGATACCCAGGACCTACCCTTAAAATGTGAAAATATTTATTTGTTGCAACTCCACCGTCCAGTGTTGTGTTACCTACTTTAAATAATGGATACAGGAGCATCTACAGAGAGACGATGAAACAGGCAAGGAAGATTTATTACAATGAGAGGATGGGCATCCGCATCCAATAAACAAAAAGAGTAACGACCTACGCGAAAAAAAAAAAAGAAATATACATATGTGCTTCCAATTTGAAAGCAGATAATATTAATTCATACTACTGTACGATTGCTCAGAAACTGAGTATCAAAAATAGAAAATCTTCTGGATGGGACGATATCTCAGTTAGGCTGTTGATGTGTTGGCTGATTCCATTATTAATTCTTTTCTTACCGGAAGTTTTCCCTCATTTTTGAAGCAATCTTGGGTAGTACCTTTGTTTAATAGGGGGGTGAAAAGAATTTACCATCTTATTACCGGCCAATATCCTTACTGGCAACTTAGACTGAAATTGTAGAGTGGCTAATTAAGGTGGATGGTGAGCTTCCTTGATAGACATAAATTGCTTTCTCTGTCTCTGTCTCTGTTTCAGCAGTCAAAAAACACTGATGATGCCATAATTCATCTCCTAGATGAGCTGTATTAGAAGATAAATGACGAAGAAGCGGCCGCGGTAGTTTTTTGTGACCTGAAAAAAGCTTTCGATTGTGTCTGTCATGAAGTACTGCTTCTAGGGGTGCAGTATTTCAGAGGGGTTGGATATCACTGCAGGAGTGCCCTAGGGATCTGTTCTATTTCTAACATTAATAAAAATACGAGTAAAAAGAACGAGTATCAAAACGCAAATGAACAATGAGCACTATTGTTTTGAGAAAAATTTCATGACACATTGAATGACACATAAAAAAAGGGGTTGTGTGCCTCTTGGCGGCCATTTTAATTCAAGTTTGACAGCATCTTGGATAGTTCCATAACTTTTATATTTGACACGTCTGTCAAAAACGTCAAATGAAAAAGTTAGGAGGGAGTGACATTTATAATAGATCACCCTGTACTATCACCTCTCCTTATTGTCCGACTAAACAATGACAACAACTACACAATAGCTTACGCAGATGACATAGTCATCTTGTATAGAGGTAAATTCGAGAACTCGCATGCTCTCCGAATTATAGAAAGATGGTGCACGGAATATACTCTGTTCATCAACTCCAAAAAGACTGGAATGGTCCTATTCACAAAAAAAAAAGGAAACTGGTACTTTCGACAGCTCCCAGAATGACACCGAACTAAGTTTTTCCGCCGAGAACAAATATCTGGAAGTGACACTCGATTGCAAACTAACATGGAACTCTCATATTGTTAAGAGAATACAAAAAGCATATATCGCTTATGAACAGTGTAGACATACTATTGGTAAGACCTGGGGGTTCTCCCCCAAGGTAGCTATGTGGATCTACACAACCATCACCAGGCCTATGCTTACCTGTGGGGCTATTTTCTGGCGACACAATGCCGAACAGACTACTATAAACCGAAAACTAGGCCACGTTCAAAGAATGACATGCCTCAACATAACTGGTGCAATGAAAACCACAACAACTAGGGCTTTGAAAGTAATCTTATGTTTGACGCCCCTGGATACTTATGTCAAGGAGGTCGTTTTAATCACAATGATGCGCTTCCGCATTATTGGAATGGAGCCACGTGCAGAAATCGGTTTGCAGAGTGCCCGCATAAGGCGTCAGGCAATGAACTCGCTTCCATTTTTGGAGGCTAGAGTGGACTCTGCAACACCATGCTTCGTCTCCAAAAAGCACTACGCAATCAACATGAAAGGCATTGGAAACAACGCAGTGGCAGGGGTAAGTAACATCTACACTGATGGTCCCAAAACTGAAACAGGCTCGGGATGCGGAGTATACTCCGAAGCCCTCAAACTGAACCTAGCTATAACCCTTGGCTCCATGCCAAATGTCCTCCAACAAGTAATTACTGGCATAACCATCGCGGCCGAAGAAAAAGTCATCAACAATATCACTGACAAGATCGTGCACATCCACACAGACTGCAGACAAGCAGTACTATAGTTCTATCTAGAGCGCGACTCACGTCAGAACTAATACAACATTGCCACCCCACACTCACAGAGGCGTCGATCAACAATACGGTGGTAGTCAGCAGGATCAAAGGACATGATCAGAGCAAAGGGCTGCCGATGCTCTAGCCAGGAGGGCCGCTAGGTTACAGCCTTCTGGACCGGTGCCCTTCCTGGGACTGACCATGTCAGCAGCCAAAGATATGACAGAAATCGCTCCCATAGCCTTTTCAAAAAGCGCTGGGACAGTACGATTGGCTGCAACTTATCCAAGAAACGGCTAAGCTATCCTGATGAAGCTGCAGCGAGCCAAAAGCTGCCGTTGACCAGGAAAACGCCTCGCCTAATAACGGGCATCTTGACTGGCCATTGTCAGTTAAACAAACATTTTTCAAGTTGCATCTCATCACCTACACCCTTGTGTAGGGCTTGTAATCAAGAAGACGAGACGATAGAGACATTCTCTGTGACTGCACTGCTCTTTCGCCTACCCATCACTAACGTTGAATCGCTAGGCTGGATGACGAGCTTAGGATGGCCTCTGCTCTTGTGGAGGCGCACAATGGGCCTAATGTAGCCTAAGTGCTGTGGCATACCACCTTCCCAAAGTTACAGATACAGAGATAGCCCTGAAAATGGTCAAACCGCGAAAGGCACAATGCAGTGCGAAATGTTAACACATTTCAGTTATATCATGAGATACAGAGTCATCAGAAGAAGAGACATGTTTAACAAATTCTAAAGAGATATTTTGGAATGACTGTACTTTTTGATAGCAAATTATGTGAAGGCTGCATTTTTGCTGGTCATCTTCTTGAAGAGTTCTTGTCGGACAATGGAGGTGAGTTCCAAAATGAGCAGATTATTGAAATTTTGCCCATGATTTAACAAATTATAGATTAATCATGCCCTACACTCTCCAACAAAATGCTTGTTCAGAAAGAGACATGAAAATCATTGTAGAGACAGCAACAGCATACAAGAGAAGGGTTATTTCAAAGCCTATGGACTGAAATGATCAACACTGCAGTCTAAATACTGTTCAGATCAGTTGTATCCAGTGAAAGCAAGAAGTAGCCTTATGAAGTATGGAAAGAGACCATGTGTGATCATCTTCGAGTAATCGGAAGAATGTGTTATTCTCATTTGCCTAAATTAGAGAGAAGAAAACTAGATAATTAGTGATGCCGCGAGACTCGAGACTGGTTTCGTCGCGTCTCGTCTCGTCTCGTCTCGACTTTTCGAGACGAGACTGGCTTTTGGTCTCGTCTCGTGAAGTCTCGACGAGACGAGACCAGACTCGGCGAGAGTCTCGTGAAGTCTCGAGTCTCGAGATTACACTTAAAATTTCTCTTTCATAGCTTTATTATTGGACTATTCTGGGTTATTTGAATATGAAATCAGTAAATTAAATATCACGGTTACTCTTTACTGTGATTTTTCACTAATTGCTTTTTCACTATGGCAGTTTGGACTTCCGTTATAATATAAAAATAAAAACCATAAATACAGGGTGTCCGAAAAATAGCGTAAAAGCTCTCCACGTAGTAGGGGATCCTTTGAGAAACCCTAGAAAAATAATTCAATTAAAAAATCCTCCTCCAGCATCATTCTTGGTAATATGAGGAGGTAGATGTGAAAATTCACCTCCGAATTCTTCAGGTAATTACATGGGCATTTAATTTAATTCTCTGACATATTGTCAACGGGATATTTTCAGTGTTGCCAATTTTAATAAATATTAAAATGCAAATAACTTTCTTAAGAATGCCACTAAATTTTTTTAAGTATTTTTCTGGGGTTTCTTGTAGGTTCCTCCACCACGTTGAGAAGAGTTTTACACTATTTTTTGGACACCCTGTATAACTCGAGACCAGACGAGACCACTCGAGACGAGACGAGACTTTGGTACTCGAGACCAACCTTAAGTCTCGTCTAGTCTCGTCTCGCGGCACCACTATGTATAATGATGGTTACTAATTTTGGTGTACAATTACAAAGCAGTAAATCATATCCATATTCAAGACATGTTATTTTTGATGAAAAACCTTTTCCAAGTCCTGAGGTCATAACTTGAAGAAGAAAGTTTAACATAGAATTTCCTTTGGAAGACCAAGATGGTGGGGATAGAGTAGGAGAGAAAATGATTAGAATCAGAAGAGGTGAGAATAGAAGATAATGACAGTGAAAGTATAACTTCAGAGTTTTATGGTTTCAAAACAAAATATTTACTGAAAATGACTTGCATGACAGAGCAATAGTTAAAGAAGGAATATTCTTACCATAGTTAGTTCTATGAAATTCAATGCTAAACAATTCTCTACGTCTAGGGTTTCTTGGTGGAACATGGAACTCTGCGAGATCTGGTGCCTTAATTGAATTGTTTAGAGGTTTAAAAAGGATGCACACATCATCGAATCGTCTACAGTTTTCTAGAGGTGAAAGATTCAGGAGTCTGAATGAGTCATTACAGTTTAGTTCGCTATTTGCACTCTCTCCAAATTTTCTTTATGTAACCTGTGATAGGGTTGCCAAACCGAGCTGGCATATTCCAGAATGAATCTAAAACCAACGCACAGAAAACATTCCTCAAAACAAAAATATTCTCAATCTCCTTCAACGACTGAATAACACACCCCAATAGCCTCATGGCTCTTCTGTGGTCATAATATTAATATGATATGAAAAAGTAAGATCACTCTCTAGCCATACTCCAAGATCTTTCACACAGATTCGTCCTTTCCAACTCTACTGAATCAATAAAGTACTTGAATAATATTGGCTGCTTGCTGCTTCAACATTTCACTGACTAATATTTAGGCTCAAATTATTATTTTTGCATCAATCAGCGAAAATTTTAAACTGATCTTGCAGAGAGTGACAGTCTCTTTGTTTTAATATCTTTCACAGAAGTATTGAAGAAGAAAGTGGATGTCCTGCTCGAGGAACACCTGACGTCACTAAAATTTCTGACGATATAGTTTTTTATTCTAATAGGCTGCCTTCTGTCTCTCCAGAGCAGAGACAAAGAAAAGCAGAATACATATTTGGATGCTTACATTCCTCTGAACCCCCCTTAATTCCATCTACCTGATGGTAAGTGAATCTACTGATTTTCGAAAGGATTGAAGTTTTTGTCGGTTACAACAACCCGCGAAAGCGTGAAAATTGAGAATGAATAGAAAGTTAAGGAAAATTGGAGGATTGAAATTTTTTGGCCCTGGGCGGGATTCGAACCCGCGTCTTCTGCATTGCCGGTGCTACGCTCTAACCATCTAAGCCACCATGACCCTACAGATCTTTTTGATTTTTGTTTGGTCTGGTGTTGTTAGAGGAATTTGCGCGGGATTATTTAACAAGTCTCTAAGCTTTGGTCACTTTCCAGACGTCTGGAAATCTAGTTATGTCGCTCCCTTCTTCAAGTCTGGAGACAGTGAAGACGTGAAGAATTACAGGCCGATTATTAGTATCCGAAATTAGTAACAAACTACAATTTGGATTTTGTGCTGGCCAAAATACGGAACTAAATCTGTTGTCAGACTCATCAAATATCATTGAAACCTTTGAAAATGAATTAGAAGTACATGCCGTTTTGCAGACTTTGCAAAGGCCTTCGTTAAACTGCCTCACAATATCTTAATCCATAAACTTAAATTAATGGGAATTTCAGGATCCATGCTTGACTCGATTAAGAGTATCATGACTGGACGTACCCAGATTTTAGAAGAAACAATTTTCTGTCTAATACCATCATACAAAGGTTTCCTCAAGAGTCGCCCAAGTTTCCCATTTAGCACCACTGCTCTTTAATTGCTCGATAAATGATGCCGGATCATGCTCCAAGCACAGTGATCATAAGCTCTTTGTAGATGATATGAAACTTTCAAAAGTGATCTCCGATACAGGGGACTGCCTCTTGCTACAGCATGATCTTAATGAGTTTGTACAGTGGTGCAAGACAAATGGAATGGAGCTAAATGTATCAAAATGTTATTTAATGATCTTTTCTCGCAAACGCTGTGAAACAAATCTTTAATTACACCATTGACGGAAAGGACCCTGCCCAAAGTATACGGAATTTGTGTTTATGTCAGAATTGGCTGAATTTTGTATATAATGTAGATCACGCCTTTCTAATTAAAAGTTACCATTGCACCAATCCTGAAAAATGACTCTACGTAGCACACCACTGCACCACAAGCTTACATATTCTACACCTATTCGTGATACATTGAAAGTCCATTACAATGTCCAAGCGTTTTACTTGCTACCTATGAAATTAATTTTCTCAAAAAGGCGTCATTTTTCAGGATTGGTACAATGGTAACTTTTAATCAGAAAGGCGTGATCTACATTATGTTCAAAATTCTGCCGATTCTGACATAAACACATTTTCCGTATACTTTGGGCAGGGTCCTTTACTTTTGATGGTTGAAACAATAACTGATCTCGGCATAGTTCTTGACCCAGAGCTATCCTATACACTGACCATATTATTTTCATAGTAAATAAATCGCTTAGAATGTTAGAATTCCTAAAACGAAATACTCAAGATTTTAACTCAATTCATGCTCTCATAATTCTTTATCGTAGTCTATCGTAGGTCACACTTAGAAAATGCCTCATCTATTTGGAATCCGCACTACGAAATACATAAGTACCACAAGAATAGGGTATACATGTTTAGCTAACTTTCAAATTTGAATAACGAATTTTTTGAAAAAATTGATTGCTATCCCTAAAATATGTTGAGAAGTGCCTTTGTCCATCCTGAACGGACTCCAGAAACAATAGTTTAGGCCAGTTTAAGGCTTGAACAAGGAAAAATATATTCCGAAACGTTGCTGAAAGCTTGATAGTTTCTTCTTTTATTGGTCCTGTCCTCTAACCCACGAAAGTAAAACATTAAATTTTGTTTGACTTCAAACTTTCATTGGTGAAAAAACGTGGCAATCGATTAACCTTTTTCTATATAGGATGTTAGATGTTATATTTTTTCCTGAACATTTTAACAACAACAGATATCCGTTTCATTAAGAAGCAAAAATCTTCACATGTTCATTTACACGTTAACAAGGTCCTTATTTTAAAATTCTATGAATAAACCATGTACCTAACCATTGGACCTCTCGCTGTCCGGTAACTTTAGAGTTTCTGCGGTGGATATACAGATTAATGGTAGTACCCAGGTGGTAAGCCTTTGCGACATCCGCTGTCCGTTAACTCAGTACCAAAGTGATTGTCGACCACACACTAATATATTATTTATTTTATATATTTTCGTACGCTAATATGTTTTTGTCGTTTTGCTCGTTTCGGTGTATATAATCGTATTATTGTTAGAAGAATAAGGAAATTACTATAATAATTTCTGAGTTTAATGCGTATTTTGTAACTGTTCGATTGCTTCTAAGAATTATTTATTTCCTTAATAGTTGGTGAGTTAGTGAGATGACGAGGTTGCTTTTCAGAAGATAGGAAAGATTTCGATGAAGCATTTCAAGTATTCGCTTGAATATTTTTCCACATATTTCAAGTCGCAAAATAATCGATAGGAGGATGCCATTTTGAATCGGCAATTGTATTTCGTCAGTGGTTACCTAGAAAGCGGTGGAGTAAGAAAAGAGATACAATCGGCCCTGATAAGCACCACCCATTGTTCACAGCGGTACCGCCGTAAAGAAGTTCCGATCCTTTCACGCTGGATCGTGTTTAGGCGTGACGCTAAATGCGCTGGTTTGCATTTATTGTTACAATTTAAACACAATCTATTCTATAGATACGACTAATTTGCATTCGGAGTGAACAAAATATATTCGTTTGGGAGTGACAGAATCGAGTTAATTCGCTTCCTAAGCAGAGATAACCCACCACGGTAATTGTGTGTTATGGACAACCGTATTAGGAGAATGGGAACTGAAATAACCAGAAAGGCACAGATCTAGTGAGGGATTTCTGTGACCAAAATAGGTAGTAATCATTGTTAACGGTGTTTTTTTCTGTTTATTTAAATGTCAATCGTGAGAACTTCCTATATTGATTGATCCAAAGTTTATTCCAATTCCCTAATCTACTTACGTGAGATTTTGTAAGTCAGCAGAAAGACAGCAATTTTGTTCGAAGTTAACTTAATAACGATAACTACAGTAGGTGAGAGATTGGATAGTTGAGTATAAGTTCAAAATACAAAACTGTCCCATATTGCTGAATTCGTCGCAAAAGTATGTTTGACCTTATGGTTGCAAATTGCAATCCAGAAAATCAAATTCTTTTCATTTGTAATTATTCAAAAATTCTCTTATCATGGTTAGGAACCTACAGGTATATACCTACCAATTTTAGCTGACGTTCATCCTAATCTAAAAACCAACTGATCAAATCTCTCTAAATCATCATAACCAGGATTAATTAACATTAGCACAAATTTGTTAATATTTCTGGCATGGATAGGAGCTCAAAATGATAAATTTCCTCAATGGAATAGACCACACAAGCACCACACCGGTTACACTTTAATCAAATCATGACACCACAAGGATTCGTGATATTTTCAACTAGCTACGGATACCCTATAATGGCTCTAATTAGCAACACATTAATGAGCTTATAATATCAATTTACAAAACGCCATTTCCCATGCATCGAGTACTAATAATACAAAAATCGCAACTTAAAACAGCCAGCAGCGTGAAAAGTTACTTAAAGGACGGGCACAGATATTTCAATGATATCCATTGAATATTTCAATGTAATTTCAGTTTCCGGATTCCATATGTTATAATGGCGTTAATTTCATCTTGGCCGTTTTATGGCCGCGACCTATGACAGGTCATATTTATAGAATTTGCTGGATATCGTTGGATTTAAACTGAAAGCTCCCGCTGATCTCGAGATTTATGTAATCGAGAATTAAGGTTTTTTATTTTAATGTAATGAGCAATTGATCAGGATTTTTACATAAATTATCCAAGAAACCTGCTTATAGAGAACCAGATGGAGATAAAAGAATTAAGAAATTATATAGATATCTTTATTAGATATCTGAGAATATGTGGCGAATAGGAAGGGAAACACATTTAAACTATAGAGTAAGATACAAGTTATATGGACTTATTTGGTCTTAGGGTGCCAACACTGCCGATTTCTTTTGGTAATCACCAATTCAATTTTTTTTTCTCGGTCTCGGAATATGACGCTAGATGAGGTTCAACTATGGGGCTAATGGGAATTCTAATCATCCAAACGAAGGAACCCATCTACAAGCTAAGTATCGTAAAAATGCAGTAGCAAATTAAGCGCATTCATACCAATAATCTGTTCCTGAATTACTTGTACACGTTTTGTGATGTGAGGAGGTCTCAATTCAAAGATGCTACGAACTTTCTTCTTGTGCTTTTAGCAACAATTTAAAATAAGTACCTACCTTACATAATCCACGACTTTGGTTCAGGTAGGTACCAGCATCATATTTCTCTCGAGAAACTAAGTCGTTCGCATTGATTACCCTAGACAACAATGTCCTATAAAATGGAAAAAGCTCAGGTCGGGTCGCTGTTATAGCTATCGGTACGAACAGATTGCGGTACCGAAAAGCGGACAGCCGCCATAATTGCATTTGTTTTAATTATTACCAAGATCACGAATTGTCGTGAACTCACCTCTCGAGTTGAGCCATTGTAATACTACGTGATTTTAGACAGTCATAATTACCGTTTCGTGAACTTATTGCGGAAAAATCCGTGTTTAAGTAGACGAACGGCCATTGACTGATGACTGATCAATATTTTGTGCAATATGAATGGACACTGCTTCTCAGGTTCTATAGAAGGTATTTTGAAAAATAATTATAATCATAGTATTTGTGGATACTTAAACAGAATCCCTAATATAATAGAGTTCTTGAAGAATAATTCATCTGAGTTGCTGGCTTTCTTAGCATCTTCTAAACGTAAAAGTGGCTCAAAGTATGTATCAGAAACTTGGTCTCTTCTAGACTGCCAACTCAATTCATGATTATTTTCAAAAAATTATTTTTTCTATGATGGAAGTGATTCCTTCATAGTGGTGTCTGTATCACGAATCTGCCATGCTGTTGTGGATAGTTTAAAATCGTTCTAATGAACTAAAAGTGCCTTCTTAACAATAGACATTACATTAACAAATAAGCGTTTCCCGGGGTTTTTCTCGAAAATTGGTCCCCTGATGAGAACTAAAACCAGCAGTACGCGGCAAACTTTTTTGAAATGTCCCTTTCATCCACATTGGTAACATGCGTTCTCTCTGGATGTTGCTGTTGTGTTCGGGTTTTTTGTTTCTTGAAGAGTCTTGTGAACCGATTCTTTTAAGACGTCTGATGATTTTCCGTCCATCCTTATTGCTACTATCTCTGGGTTATAGATGTTGTGGTGTAATTGCATCGTTCCGCTAGTTCTTTGGAAGCCTTCAGTAGTAGGTACCTACCTACTTACCTACTTCATCAGTAGTAGGTTAGTCAAGATAAATAGGTGGCCGATATTTCAGTAGTACGTTGTTCAATCAATAACCATTTAACCCAGTTTCTTCCAACCTCTAGATGAAAAGTAACATCACTCATATGGTTTTGAAGGAGGTTTCCAAGAAACTTTGTTGAAGACGTTTACACGTAGGACTCTCTGTTCAGGAGTACCTGTTACCTGTTCCCTTCCGTCGGAAGGTTGCGACCGTTAGTAGAGTAACCGTGTATAGTTTTTGTGGTGATAAACAAGGTAACTGGTTATGTTACAGAATGGCAACTGTTCGATTTCGATTGATTCCGTTAGCCACCATGTTATTCGGCTTGTTCTTCTTTGTACTTCGGCAGGATAGGTTTGTTTTTTGGGAGATGGATTTGGGTCGTTTTGCCAGATATTGCAGGCTTTCCTTTTTTGATCTATTACGTTTTTATTTTTATTTTTGTTTCTATATCATGATTGTCATTAGACCAACCCGGCTGATGGTGAGATCTTTGGACCGATGTGCGATGCGATGGCATTTCGTCATTTCGACGTCATCGATGTGTCTGGGTCAAGAGCCTGGAATAGGAAAAAACATGAATATCCTCTCATCTACCAATTTTTTTCTCAATTTTTCTTTTATTTCTCCTCTATTTTTAAATTTTTACCTGTTCTCGGCTCTTGAATTTTCGTTTCCATCTAAATATTTCACTTCCAAATCGAGAAAATTCAAGAGCTTGGAATAGAAATAAAATACTTTGTGCCTGCTACTTTTTTCTCAATTCCTCTTGACTTTCTTGTCTCAATGTTTCCATATCTCTATTTTTGTTTATTCCCAGCTCTTGAATTTTTTGAAATAAAGAAAATTGAAGATGCTGGAATAGGAAAAACATGAATGTCCTCTTGTACTGCTGAATAATTGGAACAAAAAGACAAACATTTAACAGAATTTAATTTGCTAAATTTTTTAAAATGATCTCATAGGGTAGATTAGGTTTATTCTTCACCATAAACTGTTTATTAGAATAATGGGTAGTTTTCAAAAATAATGAAGATCCAAGAGGACGAGTTTAACAATAGGCACCTATATCAAAAACCATCGATTTTTTACTGATGAGGTCATATTATGTTTTTCTGGATGATCATGAGTTGTTTTACCAGCCCTTCCAGTATTATCGGTGAGTTTTCGGACACCCTGTATATTATATACCAATTTTTCTTGAACTTCTTCTCTCTAAATCTCTAGCTTTCGGTTTCAATTTTTGTCTATTCCCAGCTCTTGAATTTTCGTTTTCTACCAAATTTCTCTACATAGAGAAAATTCAAGAGCTCGAAATATTTAGAATAAATACTACTTTATTCTGTTTTTTTCTCAATTCCTCTTAAATTTCTACGAAGTACAATACTTTAATTCGCCGCAATCATGTTTTAGAATGATTTATTTATGAAAAATTTAGAATCGTCGCATTTTTGGGACTCTGAGGTCATACTCCTAGCCCACGTTTTCGCAACAGTTCAAAAATTCGGTTTTTAAATCAATTTATTTGGAGTGAAAGTTCTTTTGAGACGTTGTGGTTGTGAATCGAGAGTTGTTATGAAACCAAAAAGTGTAAATTCGGACACACGATTACATGAACATTTCCAACATGGCGGCAATCTCCCTCAATTCTATCACTGCTCTGGGTACACCCCAGAATGAAACAACTCAAGAACACTCTACCAAATAGGATTGCTCAACTTGCAAAGCGTACGTTCGCCAATTGTCGAGTAGGCAGCTAGTCTACGGGTGACGTCACCGCTATTAGCAGCTCAAAGTGGTGACGTCAACGCTATTAGCAGCTGATAGTGGTGACGTCACCCGCGGACCTCCCTCGATGGATTGCTTGCGATTCGCCGATTCAGGCTATGCTTGTGAGCAGGGACCCGAACCGAAATGAAATACCGGTTCCGTTCCGGATCCGGTCCACATATTCATGACAAATATCGGATCCGTTACGGTTCCGGTTGTAAGAGAAATATTTCGATTCGGTTCGGACTTCGGACGGATTCCTCTGCCTATCTGCAACAACTTTAAGAATAATAACAAATATTATTAATAATAAATTTTAGTGTTCTTCAACTTCCCGATCAGTTAATTACAGTTTGTATGTGTACTACATCATAGGCGATTTTCAGCCTGGAATGATTATTTATCGGTAAATACCGTGGTTATTCTTTTGGTTGATAACTTTGACAGCCAAGTGTGGCGTCATAGCCCCCCACAATTCGAGAATCATAACCCAAAGAACCGACCGCTGAAATGAATTGGTTATAGCAGTGTAGAGTTATGTTTATTATTCTTATTTGTTTTTCGTTTCAACAATGTTTTTTTGTTTAGGTATAAAAAATGGAGCGGAATCTCTCGTTAGTCTCGTTTATCGAACAGATTTTCTTTGGGGATGATCTAAACCTCGATCTAAACATGGTGAATTGCAGTGAGTGAGTAAATGTATACTTCTTTCATTGCGCCAGACTACAACGCAACTGCAAAATCACATAACACCAATACAAATTCCAAAAATAATAACAATAACATCAAAAAGCTGTAACCAAAAGATTAATCCAGGTCCAAAGCTGGGTTATAATCGGTTATAAGTGGTAAATACCAAAAGCAAATCAGCTGATATGTGACGTCACAATTTTCCCTACTTTGGTTAAAACCGCGACGGCGGAAATGCATTCTTTATGAGGTGGCCGTTAATAGACAGTTCTCGTGCCGTCAAAATTTCAAATACCGTAACGCTATTTGACAAGTATGACAATTCTTACCGTATTAGCGTTAGCGGAGCCCGCTATCTAACGGAACATACCGGATGCCTTACCGTAACGCTATGCTATGTCAAAACTAGTTACGCTCCATTTATGTCTGCAAAAACAGCAACTTCTAATAATTCCTCCATAAAAAACACCAAGGGAAAATTGATCAAGATCAGGAATCTTCAGAATAAAGAAAACTTAGAAAACAAGCAAAAAAAGTGGGGTTAGATTACTCCAACTCAGCTGTCAAAATGTAAACAGAATAAGGGATAATTATCTTCGTGTCCGAGAACTATAAATTACCATGTTAAATACCGTATTGCTAGCGGTACCGTATTAGCGTAGCGTCTGACGCACGAGAACTTTCTATTGTTATTATGACACACGGAAAAGTTGAAAAATACAAACTGTAAGTGGTGTTTTATTGCCATTTGAGTAGACTTTTGAATAAATATTAAATATTCTTATTATATAAAAATAAATAAAAATCTGAGGCCCCTACCACGCCAAAGTACCAGTGATGACGTATAGACAGCGTGTCGTTTCTCGCCTTAACGTAGGGTGTTTGCACCACATGCTATGATTGCGCTGATTTTTGCTTCATGCATATTTGCTTTTAGTACATTATTTAACTTTAACATTCAGAAACGACCCTTGTTTAGATCTCCTTTGCATCTTCCTTCCTCTTTGCCTATTATGTTAATCAAAATTAAATAATATTTGCCATCATGACTGGTTTATACTTCCAAAATTAAAAATTAAACTAAACTAAAAAATAAATTGAAAATTAAATTAAACTAAACATTAGAAATGCAGTTTATACCTAAAATTAAGAATTAAGGATTTTCTGAAATTAGCGAGCTCTTCACGTAATCACAAATGACAGAAAGGAACATGGAAATAAACAAACACCAGCTAGAGTGACAACAAACATATTGACATTTAGCAGATCTCCTTAATTTTTAATTCGTTGAAAGTTAGCCAACTTTTAATTTAATTTAGTTTAATTTAATTTTTTAATTTGAGGTATAAACGACAGCATCAAATTATGGAGATTTAACATTTAAATTTTTAGTTTAGTTTAATTCTCAATTTAGTTTAATTCTTAATTCAGAAGTATAAACCAGGCATCATAAATGTACAGTCGTGAGCATAAAAAGTGGAACATCCGACTGACAGGTCTTGACATTTTCCGCTATTTTGGGTAAATCAGTATTTTCTCTACAATGGATTTTTTTGTCAAATATGACAATCCCTGTCATTGCCGTAGGTACACTTCAAGGATGATACACAGTACTACTACAGGATGGCTTATACTCATAAGGCCTGTGTGTAACAAATCCCCCCCCTACACCGTCATGCCAAAAAACCAGTTGTCACGTAGGCAAGAAGTTATTTATCGCCTTGACGTAGACTGTTTAAACAGCTGACGACTTAGTTATGACGTCGGCAATGGTGGCACACCAATATGGCGGCTATAACCAAAAACGAGACCGATAAGCAAACGTCACCCTCTGAATGACAGGTCACCACACAAAACACAGTGTTGAAAATTATAAACACTCAAATCATGCTTGCAAAAATGGCGACAGTTTGCAAAACGTTTGGTTTCAATTGTATTGCCAACATAATGTAATTTTGACTTTTATCTTTAAAAAAAAAAACAGATTTTAAATTCAACGTAGCGTTCAGGAACAATCGCAAACCGTTGACCAACGTTTGTATCTGGTGACCGCGGCCATTATATATTTTTCAAATTTGTCAGTGTGAGTCAGGCTTAATAACAAAAAGTCTCTTCTGAAAAAATAAATAGAGTCGAATTTTCGCAACGAATGTAGTTCATCCAAGGATGAACCATAGTTCATCTGTGACGTCATGAGTTTGAAAGCTGGCTAGAAGCTGCATCTATGCTTCCGTCGAACTACGTTCAATATGACGTCATGAGCTTCTCGCGAAATCGTTTGTGTTCATGAAATCATGGAAGTATAGTTCGTCGCGAAAATTCGGTTTAGGTCAGACAGTTTTTATCAATGTCAAAGCTGAACAAAAGTTAATGGAATATATTTTGATGTTATGTTTGGTTCAAAGATGACACTGACTTGACTCTTTTTGTCATTTTTGACGTAATAAAAAAGAGCGATTTACACAATACAACACAATAGGGAAATGCGTACCAGTTTTATGATTGGCCAAGTGTATATTAGCTGATGATGAGCTTGTTTTACAATAGGAAAAAACGGGTTTCCAACTTTTTATGCTCACAACTGTATATTCTTAACTGCGACCGCTGGCGCAAACTGCTAACGACATCGCTGATGATGTCGATAATGGTGCAAGAATCGAGGCCGATGAGCAATCCTGTAGTAGTGTGTAATATCCTTGGTGTAGCCTAGCCGAGTTCAAAAATGCGCGCTTTCCAACTTACTGTTTTTGGGAGTGTTAACTTCTATAGTTATTTACCTAACAAATGCGGAAAGTGATACTTTGCCGCACGCATCGGCAGCCGTTAAGGGCGTTAAAGGCACTTTCCGCATGTGTTAGGTACAAAATTTTACCTATGGCATTGATAAAATTAATTAATGATTCAGATTAATTAATGAAATAAGATTAAGTTTAGAAATGATCAAAAATCCATTTTCTGAAAAAGAAAGGAATTTTGATTATAAATATCAAATTCTACTTTACCGCACACTATGCGGTAAAGTGCACTTTACCGCACACTTTGTAGTCCACTTTACCGCATACTATGCTGTAAAGTTAACTTTACCGCACACTATGCTGTAAAGTTAACTTTACCGCATAGTGTGCGGTAAAGTGATACTTTCCATTTCCAAATACGTGCGGTAAAGTGCACTTTACCGCACGCTCGTAGGTAAAATTTATTACGATACGACCACACAGCCAATTTATGAAATCTTGAAACCGAAAAATTCTGGTAAGAACCGAATAATTTATATATAATTAATTGACGTTTTCAATTAAAAGAGATGGACGATCAGTATGAAAACATTCATTTTCCCGCCAACATTTGCTTGCTTGTCAATGTCAATGTGTATTAGATGGTTAGCAATCCCCTCATTTCTATTCGAATCGGTGACTTCACCGATGAGTTAGCTATCTTTGTTAAGTGGATGGAAAATGACAATGACCGACATAGAATGATGGATGCATCGATGATGCATCGGTATATAAAATTTGATATGAATAAAAACGCAGGATTTGAAATTGGAAAGAAAATGTGGGAAAAGTCACTGCTTCATTCGCAGAACTTCGCTTTGGAGACGGTGGTGGATTATTTTGGGAGCAAACAGCTTCTGCCAACTAAACTTGGACGTGGATTACTGTGTATACTTGATGGGCCGTGGATTTCCCTTTTTTTTGCGGGTATCCTTTCTGATTTTGTGTATCCAAATTTTGACAAATGTAGGATTTGATGGAAACTTATGGAAAGACACGTCCGCCAGTGAATAGGAATTATTTTTATGAATAGGCACACTACACACAAACACTACTGTTAGGAAAAAACCGAGGAAATAATAGTTTCTTTCAAAAGTCTTGTCTACCAAACCACTGCCAACGGCTGTCAACCATTGTTTTCATGCTTTTTTGGCGTCTGACAGTTTGATGCCAGAGAGAGAGGCTTTTAAATTGAAAAGGTCAATTGTATTGGTAACCATAATAGTTATTTATGTATCAAGGGTACTAAGTAGATGATTATGCCCTGAGGGCGACAGTCTTACAAAGCCGAGGGCCTCTGGCCCGAGGGTTCGTAAGTCGCCCGAGGGTATATATATCTATTAGTACTCGTGGTGCATACAAACTTTTATGTCATACCAGTTGGTTATGAATAATAAGTAAAGTGTCACTTCGCAAATTGTCATCAGTATGCAAACATCATCATTTTTTGACAAAAATAATATGTTTATAAGCGTAAATTTATATTTTGTTAATAAAGAATAAGTTAATTGAAAACTGTTTTTTGCGTCTTTATGCCCGCGCGGGCATAAAATAATGAATTATGTAGATGGTATCTAAGGGATAAAAATACAATAATGTATTGGTATGACATAAATATAAATAGATTAAAATTGAACCATAATCTAGCAACCCCAGAGAACTGCGAATACCCACCGGTGAACGCTTGAAACCACTTGAAACTATGGCCGACTGACACTGACATTCGTCAATCTATTGACATTTTTATCCCAGCTGATTATTGTGATTGTTTAACATTTATTATCCAATATGTGAGGTTATAATAATATTTGGGGCCATAAGTGAAGTTTACAATATTCCATTTTTATAACAATTAGGTGAGTATTTACCTGTGTAAATATTAGATTGTTTTTATTCTAACCAACTTATAAAAGAGCAAAACTATATACTTTGGGAATAACAACCCTTTGGCCTCTATTTACTTGTCATTGATTTACTTATAATAAAAAAGACAGAATTAGATTAGTAGCGGCATCTATCGACGATCCGCCACCTCGGCTAAAGTTTTACAACCATGAAATTTCTACCTTAACGGATTCCTGCATTTCACTTACTGCTGGATAGATGGTTTTCTTTGTATTACATTTTAGATTTCTCGGGATTCCTTAGCTTTCTTTGCTTGCACTGCTAAAACATTTCCTCCAAAATATTGAATCTTCAACAGTTTATTTTTACCTCAACCTTATAATAAGAATTATTCTAATCGGTCGCCACATTGACAATATTCCCAGTTCGGAACAAAAATTATTGAGTGGACAAATAATCGAATGGAACGGAACAATAATTATTGAGTGGACAAATGATCAAAGAGGCATAAGATCAAATAGAAGAATAGTCGGAATAATAAATTTAATATTTTTATATTTGCGAAATATTTTTTTATCATGTAGCAATACAAATCTTTTTGATCTTTATGCCTCATATTTGATCATTTGTTCATTTGGTCATTTGCCCATTGGATCACATGTCCATTCAATAATTTGTTCATTCGATCATTTGTCCATTGGATCATTATTTTATCCATTCGAATATTTGTCCTTCAATTATAGTCAGAAGCTGAAAATACATGGTGACAAGCATAAGTCAATAGAATCAAATACAGTTTTGAACATTTTGGCTGGAACTCAAACCCACACCCTAGTGAAGATATTTATTTGTTCCAGCAACCAATCATGGGCTATAAAGATAATGAACCAACAAACGCCCACAAGAAGCACAAAATCGTAATCCTAGGACTACTTATCCACTTTCTACTCCTATTCGCAGTCTTTGAAATTTACTTTTCGAGTCCCTTGGACCATGGCATGAACCCAATAAAGTCCACCGAAAATCCTCCTGCCAAAAGACTGGTTTTATTTTTGGCAGACGGTTTACGAGCTGAGGCAGTTATAGAACAAAATTCACACAGAATGCCATTTTTGAAATCTGTAATTGAAAATTATGGTTCTTGGGGTGTTGCACATATGAGAGTACCTACTGAATCGCGTCCAGGGCATGTTGCTTTACTTGCAGGAATTTATGAAGATCCTAGTGCTATAATGAGAGGCTGGAAAGCTAATCCTGTGTATTTTGATTCAGTTATTAATCAAAGCACAAACGCTTGGTGTTGGGGAAGCCCGGATATTATAAATATGTTCAATAAAGACAATCTAAGCCATATACATTTGGATGCATACAGTGCCGAGCTAGAAGATTTTGGTGAAAAAGATACTGGAGCTTTAGATATGTGGGTTTTTCATAAAGTTGAAGAATTTCTGAAAAATAATGCTGGTAATAGTGACAATGGTCAGGTTTACTTTTTACACTTGTTGGGAATTGATACTGCTGGGCATGGTTATAAGCCTCACTCCAAAGAATATGTAGATAATATCAAACTTGTTGACAAAAATGTTGAAAGAATCACCACATTATTTGAAAAAGTATTTAATGATGATCAAACAGTATTCATATTTACATCAGATCATGGTATGACTGATTGGGGATCACATGGAGCAGGTTCAGCACACGAAACTGAAACTCCCCTGATAGCATGGGGTGCTGGAATAAAAATAGACCCCAAAAGGCAAGATCTAAAACAAATAGATGTAGCCCCACTTTTGGCTTCATTAATTGGCATTAACATTCCTAGTAATTCTTTAGGAATAATTCCTCTGGAATATTTAGATGTGCCAGAAAAAGTATTAGCAGAAATGCAATTTTCAAACACTTTACAACTCTTAGAATTGTTCAATATAAAACGATTACGAACGGAAGTTAACTCGCTAATATTTATACCATACGAAGGCTTGACGGCAGAAGTTCTAGAAAATAAATTAGCATTTTTAAAGAGACTTGAAAAAGATAAAGAGTTCGACCGGTTAATAGACGACTGCAGAAGCCTTGTGGAAATCCTAATAAACGGCTTGGATTATTACCATAATTATTACCAGTACCCATTGCTGATCTCTATCTCTCTAGGATTTATTGGATGGATTTTGTTTCTGGTAGCATCCGTATTAGATAACAAATCACAAGCAAATAAGTCTTTAAAACTTAGCAGAAATATTCTGGTAATGTTAAATATGGTTCCTCTGGTTCTATGTTACGCGCAGAAGTACGCTTTATCTTATTACGTTTATTTTTCTTTTCCTTTTGCAGTTTATACCTTGCTTCTTGCTCCTAGTAAATTGTCAACTATCTTCGGACAGTTTGGAATTAATTTTCTTAGGACTTTTATTAATGTTTCAGTATACATTATTGGCTTGGAATTATTGGTTTATGGATTTTTTAATCGTATTGCATTTTCTATATTGTCCGTTTTGATTGGAGTTTGGATATTAGTTCCAGATTCTTTTGGTAAATATGCCAATAAACGTGATAAGATTTTATGGGTAATATTAAGTGTTGTAATATCAATATTTCCTTTGTTCCCAGTGATGAATACAACATTTAATATGCCAATGTATATTTTGGGATCTCTAACATGGATTTTGTTATTCTATGATATGTACTGTAGGGTTAAAATGCAAAATCAATTCCGTAATGCAAAAATTCAGTATAAAGTTTTTTATTTACAATTTTTTTTTCTTATTTCAGCAATTGTTTATACTATTTGTATTGAAAAAAATGTAATTGGTTCAAGTTCTTCCTTAAAATATTTCTCATGGGTCCTTCTTGTAGTACCAATACTACTAATACCTTTTACAAGTACTTTTGTTGCAGTTAGACTTATAGGAACCTTTTTTGGTTTTGCTCCGTTCTACTTATTAGTATCTTCAAATTTTGAAGCCCTATTCTCAGCTATTTATGTGGGTATTTTGTGCAACTGGTTACTAATTGAATGTAAATCGTTTAACTCCAGTGATTCTACAAATTTAATTTATTATGTAAATTTTGACTCGTATGAAAGTAAAACTAAAATTAGTTCTGATATGTTTCGAAGAGCTTTTCTATTTATGGTTTTTATTTTCTTGGGTTTCTTTGGCACTGGTAATATTGCCAGCCTTAATTCTTTTGACCCCATGTGGGCCAGGGCATTTTTGACAGTGTTTAGTCCTTTTAAAATGATGGGGCTAATTTTACTAAAAATCATGGTACCGTTTTTGTTTACTTGCTGCATATTTAGGGCAATCAACTCAATAGGGAAAGAAAACATTTTGCAAATGTTTTGCATTATTCTTATCTTTTCTGATTTGATGGTTTTGCAGTTTTTGTATTTGATAACCAATGTCGGGTCTTGGTTGGATATTGGTTCTAGTTTGTCGCATTTTGTCATCATGGAAGGTTTTGTAACGATTCTGTTGGTTTTGTATGGGCTTGCGCATTTGTTAACTACTGCCAGTTACTTTAGTTCAAAATAATTTCTGACTGATTTGTAGTATTATCTTGTATTATAATATTTTATTGTTAATAAATGTGATTTTTTTTGTGTTAATCGTGACGTCTTTTTTTTTCGGAGGATCAATATTGCTTCCTTATTTTTAATGTGAAAAGGCTCATCTTTGGAGAAAAAAGACCTGACAGGCTTATTGGATGAAAATGTAAATTGTCATTTTTTGCCGACGTTTCAGTATGACCCTGTGTATTTTTAAATAATATTGCGTGTCTGTCTTTTCAACCCACGAATTCTGTATTGAAATAAAGACTATATTCTATCAATCATAGTACTGTATAATAATTAAGCCCAGATAAAGGTGTGAAACTATAATTTTTAACAATACCCACATATAAACCTCTGTCCAACCAAAAGTCTCATGAGTTTCGTTTTTCACCAAAGATAAATCAACCATTTGGACATTATTTTTTTTGGTAAAATTATTCATAGGTAGCTGTAAAAAATATACAGGATGAGTCCGAAATAAGTGCGCATTTTGTTATGATAGATAGAGTACAGTGGGATAATCACTTTTTGCAAAGGTACATGTATCCGCAAACGTCTTATTAAAAAAATACAGAGTGTTGGAATTTTCGGAAAATTTTGACTAATCATCACTTACCCTAATGTAGCCATGGTACCCATAGTCCGATACGTCATTGTCATTCTTGTTTAAAGCTCCAACAACAAAAAACAAAAATTGCCTATACAACATCTTTACAGGGAGAATAAAATGGGAGGGTGGGTGATTTCTATGAAGAGGCGTTTATAAAATATAAATCGAAAATTTATTCGGTTATAACTAGGTACAATATACAATTCATAAAAGCTAGCTCAATACAAGTAATGCAACTGCTAGAACTAATATATAGGTATATAAGTAGAGCCAAACACATAAATGTAGGTAGCAAAAAAGAAAATTCGAAGAACCAGATAACTATACAGAACACACTGGATTAGTGAAAATAAACTTGTCTCTAACAGAAGATAAAGGTTTATTATAAAAAGCACCAAATACTTGAGATTTATCTGACCAACCGGCCGTCTTACGGATCACATCAACTGAAACTCCTTTACTCAATGCCAGAGACTTACTGGCATGTCGCGTGCTATGTGCAGTGTATACTGACGTGTCTATACCACTAGAACCTAAGACTAACTTAATATAACGGCTAATAATTGGGAGAGACGCCGCTCTATGAGGTTTATTAAACGTAATGAGAAGTCGAGACTCTTGTTTTATTAAAATCTTTGTTTTTCCTAAATAACACTCTAGGACTGTTGAAACACATAATTCTGGTACAGTTTCGAACTTTGGTAAAATTAAACTACCTACGTTTGAGCCAAAAACCAGACTTAAAGCAGCCCGAAAGTTATTGAGAGAACCATAAATACTTGCCATCATTAAAATGAACAGTAAAAAATTTTAACACTAAAGATACAAATGCAGAATATACATCAACATTTTTTAGTTGACAAAATTTCCACCAACATCTATATATATGCAGTATTAGGGTAGAGTGGGGCAGGTTCGGACATGGGCCACCTCCGGATATTTTGAATTTACCGCCTTCTAAAACTAAACGCGTTTCGGCATTTTAACAGCTGGTACCAGTGCCTGCTCCATATCGCCAGACAAAATTTCGTGCCAGTATCTTGAGAAATTTGGGAGTGATCACCAGAAATACATTAATAGTGACCCCAACTAAGTATTATGTCCTCTAATCGTAAGGTTTTGCAGGATTTGGTGATGTCATTTTTAAGTTTTAAAAGGGTATACGTACAAAGTATGATAGTTTCACACCACATAAACTATACCTATTTCGAGAATCGACGAGACATGATTTTCAGTTTTTTTTTAGTTTTTTTTACATTTTGTACATGTGGGGCACATACGGACAGTACGGGGTGGGGCACATTCGGACTATCAACTTCTCATGCTGGGAATACTCGCATGGCTAAATTTTTAAAATTCAACGTAAATTTTAGTTCTTTCAATCTAAAATAAATTCTTTTATAAATATAATTTATAATAAACATGTTTAATTACGTTTTTTGTCATTAATTATTTTTGTTATTTTTATATTATTTATTTTTGTAGACTAGTGCCAAAGTTCATAAGTTTGCATGTTTAGAGTTCCTTTAGACTATAACTTTTGATGTTTAGATTGATGCTAAATTATTTGAAATAAACCAACCTGTCAAAAAATAAACTGTTTATAAAGTATATGTCCGGAGTTACCCCATGCGTGTCCAAAACTGCCCCACCGTGGAGCAGCTTCGGACAAATGACAACTTTTTTTTATTTTTATTTTCACAAAAAACGGTGCAAGTTTTTCCTAAAATTGCTATGGTTTTGGCTTAAAAACATATGAAGCAATATATTTGCATTTTTAGAACATTTAGTTTAGCTAAAATAAAAGTTCGGTATCACCTTAACCAAATCCGTCCGAACCTGCCCCACTCTACCCTATATTCTTTCATTGTGGAACTACGGACAGATGAATAAAGGATATCCATGGAGCCCTCGGGAATATTCCTCAGCTCAAATGCTTTCCTGACAAAACCCCTGCTGCCAGGGTAAGCTTCTGCCATAATGGATAGGGTTGCCGGTCAACAGATAAAAGTAATTTTTTATCAGGTTCAAAAATTATCAATTCATATATCAACATATTATCAAACATCGGAAACCAAGGTTGGCCTTGCCAGTATGGAATTACCACAATGCCTGTAGCAGAATTATTATTGATTTTCCTCAGTACTCCACGGAGCAAACAATATGGGGGAAAAGCATAAAAGACGCAATCTGGCCAAAAAATAGTGAAGGCATCTACATTTGCAGCCTCTCTGGGTCAGGCAGCCAGGAAATGAGTCGTGAGCATTTATTATTGAGCCGAGTTGCAAATAAGTCAACTTCTGGAATACCAAACTTCTGAACAATTTTAGAAAAACATAGACTGGAAAGCTTCCACTCGTTCTCAAAGTTGTTAGTCCTGGATTCTTAGTCAGCCTCAAAATTATCTGATGAACTTACGTATGAAGCGAAAGCCCAAATCCTGAAATAGCTGTAGTATTATAGCGATCCACCCAAGTACTCTATTAATTAGTTAGATGGTAAATGGCGAGCGGTACTATTTGATGTTAATTATTTCCTCGGGTTTCTACAAAATTGTGTGAAGGGGTCTATTTGCAAATGAGAGAAACAACTGTATATTAGTTTTCATACATAATTTTATTTACTAAATCAGCACTATCAATTAGGAGAATTCAGCACAACCTAGGCACACGACAAATAAAGAATTTTTTTTATATTAACAAATTCTTCAATGATCATTCATTGAAACAATCCAGTTATACACCCTCTTAATCAAAACTAAGTTGATTATACGCAATTAAATTTTATAACTCGTTCCTCATTTGTTGGTTACACATTAAACAATTCCCTTTTATAACATTTCCTTAATACTAAATCCTTTCATATTAAAACACTTAATTAAATCCCTAACTTTCCTGTTTCCATTATACTACACTCCCAACTTGCAATCTAAAATTAGACTGCATAAAGAATTTCTTTTTATTCAATAGTTTAAGCTCAACAATTCATTCATCACTCAATTTCTTCAAAAACGGTGTAGTAACAATCCAATATTTGAATTCAAAATTCTATTTTTCAATTAAAACTCTCCTGGAAAATTTCACTTCAAATAAATTGGCAATAGTCATGTTCATTATATTTTCCTAATTAACTATTTTAATCAATATAAAAATGTCATTTCATTCTAAAACAATTAAGCCTTCAGTAAAGTTCCTTAGAAAGTTCACTTAAAATCAAGTTCCAATTTTCTCTTATTAAATTCACTTTAAATTGTTGGCAATAGACAAGTTCATTCTATTTTACTATTTCACTAGAGTGTATTACACCGGCAATAAATTCGGTATTCAGTATTCAGCTGACAATATTGCTACCTGGACAATACCAACAACATGGTATTTCAGCGACCATTTTTTGTCTTTGTCAAACTGATATTTTTAATTTGAAGTTTTTATTCATATTTTTGCACTCTATTTATTTTCAAAATCTTACGTGAAATAGTCATGACGAATACCACTCGAGAAAAAATTGTGTAGGCAAAATTGTTCTCAAGGTTTTATTCAAGTTTGTTGCTTTTCGGCAATTTCGCTTATGACATTTTTGATAAAATAAATTGTCATTCGCAAAATTTCCAAGCAACAAACTTTCATACCTTTCGAAAATTTTGCCGAAAAATTTTTTTCTCTTGAAATATTATATACGATTAAACATTTTTATCAAACAGACCAATCTCCTATTACCTGGACTGCGTGCGTCGCTTGTAGGCTGCAGGTGAGCGTCCAATGAGAAGCAAGTTTCTGACAGGCTTGCGTCATATTCTTATTTAGGGGCCAGTTAATAATGAATCGTTCCTTCTTTCTTTGTAACGTGTAATTTGACAAAGAGGAAACTAATACTTTACATATTACTTGAACCCACCGCAGTTTCGTTTAAGGTTATGTTAGATTATACTTGACATATTCCTTTGCAATTTCATTGAGCGATGTTGCCGGATGAAATATTTATCAAAATAAAAGTCCAAACGATGTTCATCCACTTTATAGCTCTTCTTTTGTCTGATTTAAGGCGTTTTAAAACACTTGACACTATATCACTTCTTTAATGTTATAATGTTCGATTTGTATTGTCTATATTTGTTCTGCAACAATACAATCTGGCTACACTGCAGCCTACGAGTTGCGCACGCATGTCATCTTTTTTTGCTTTTTAACTTGTATTTATTACAATTAAGCCCTCTTTTTCTAATCATGCGAGATAGGTCTATTAAATTCAAAAGTCACTTCACTCAAAAATTTAATAAATCAAGTTCAAAATTCTTCTAGTAATAGACCTATCTCGCATGATTAAAGAAAGAGAACCTAAAATCTGGTTTTTTTTTTAAGATAAAAGTCAAACTGACATTATGTTGGCAATACAATGTAAAATTGTCAATGCTTTCAAATTTTTTATGTAGAAAAGGCTTGTGTTGCCAACATAGTTACTAAATTTTTGACTTGGGGAATTATCAATAGTAATATAACTAGTGCAATGGAAATTATTGATAATTTTTGGGAAATTTGCCCGAATGCATTTTTTTTCAGTTAAAAACGCATGAGTGCAAATTTGTCGAAAATTATAAATATATTTCCATTGCACGAGTTGTATTTAATGAGAGAATTTCATAAATCAAAAATTTAAATTTTTTGTCAAAAAATGTCAAAACACCAGTTTTCGCACCAGTTAGTATGCAATTATCTGATAATTTGCACTAGTGCAAATTACAATCTGATTGGTTCAAATCAACAATCAAAACATGTCAATTTATTGTTGGAATACCAGTTTTGACAGATGTATGAAATTCTCTTTAAAAAAAAAAGACTTTAATTATAACAAATACAAGTTAGAAAGTAATAAAAAATGGCATGCGCACGCATCTGGGGGCTGCTGTGTAGGCAGATTGTATTTTTGCAGAACAAATGTAGACAATACAAATCGAACATTATAACATTAAAGAAGTGATATATAGTATTTTTAAGGTTTAAAGTCAACCCCTATTTTCTGAACCTTGTGTTCAAAAATTCCAAAAAAAATATATGTTTTATGGTTATCGATATATTTTAATCCATAATTTTTTTAAGCAAATTTGACTCGCCATTTTTGAGTTATATCGCAAAAACTGAAAAAAAAGTAGTTTTTCACCATTTATTTCAAAACGAATAGATGAAGTTTCCCATTATTTTTATTATGAACTACTATTGCAATTCTACGCGACATATATTTTTTTCAAATTTTTTGAACTTGTAGTTTTCTCGCTACTACAAAAATAGTTGGAAATACGCCCGTAGCTACACTGTTTAGAAAAAAATCCGACGGATGAACGTTCAAAATTATTTGCGTTGGTCGAAACTACAACCCTGTTTATGTAAAACAGAATAATACTTCGAATTTCCGCCAAAAAAAAGGAAAAACGTTCCATTACACAATTTAACCAAATGAAGATTTCTATTTTTTTTTGACAGTCAAGTTAGGGCACACTATAGAGGTGACAGCATTGACATCTCGCGTTGCTGTAATAAACTATAGGCCTGACTTTAAACCTAAATACCCATTTAGAATAACCTTATTTATCATTCACGAATCAGATGAAACAAAAAAATACCAACAAAAACGAACGTTGATTGCTAATACGTCAATTTCATGTACAAATAGGAAATTCCTAACTTAATTTTATTTTTGTATTCAAGAAACGACATACGTTTAGTCACTAGAACGACTGGTACTTCTAAATAAGTATTAAAAATAGTGTCAAGTGTTTTACAACGCCTTAAATTAGACAAAAGAAGACTAAAGTGTATGTTAACATCGTTTGCACTTTTATTTTCATAAATGTTCCATCCGGCAACATCGCACAATATAATTGCAAAGAAATATGTCAAGTATAATCTAACATAACTTTAAACCACACTGCGATAAGTTCAAGTAATAAGTAAAGTATTAGTTTGCTCTTTGTCGAATTACACGTTACAAAGAAAGAAGGAACGATTCATTTTGAAGTGGCCCCTGAATAAGAATATGACGTAAGCCTGTAACAAACTTGCTTCTCATTGGACGCTCACCTGTGACACAAGCGACGCGATCAAAATTACTTTCAGTTACTTAACACGCACAAACAAAAGAAAACCTGATTCTACTTTATGACTCTTACTATGGACAATAGTCATTCGCAAACTTTTTACAACAAAGATAAAAAAAACTTTTTGGTGGAGACTCAACTCACTGCCAATTTTCTTGATTCTTAAAATCTTACTATAAAATCAACTGCTGGATGTTATCGCCTTTTTTTCTGATTGTAACCTGCTTAAATAGTACTCAATTCCCACCAAAAATTTGTTACGTGGGCGGTCATTTAGCATTTCTCGAACCAATCCTCTTATTTGACCTCGTTTATCGAGTGATAACCGACATTGTTGTTTTCCAAGAATTGTTTTTATTTAGGATATGATGCAACATCCGGCAGAAACACCGGTGTTGTAGTTTATCAGTTATGACGCAATTAAATCTCGTGAGTATAGTGATTTCCGGTTAAACGCGTCCTAATTTCATAATTTTTTATTGACTTTTTTATCGGAATGTCGCACGAGTCTATTAATTGGGGACATCGAACTCTGACATCCGGTCGCTTATCGCTTGGGTTGGTAGAAGAAATGTTATGAAATTTGAGTTGAGCTTAGAAATTTCGTTATTTTTTATTTATACTATTTTTATACGGAATTAGATGCTGGATTGCTAGATTTAATAAGTTGAGATTAAATTATCTTGCAACTGAAGTAGGTACTTTTCTAATTAAAATGACTACAAAAATGCTTTTACCAATTGAGTTTAGTTATATTTTCTGGGATTTTAGCACCTCGAAATTTTTGGGGTCGCCACGGTATAGTCAATACGAAGCAAAATTTCAGAGTCACCTAAATCTGAAGCAAAGCACTTGATTCCAAAGAAAGCAGCTTTCAATTCAAGTGCAATTATATGTAATTTAGCTTCATCAGGATTCCAAAAACCCCTTGAAGTCTTTCCTTGACAAGCTAAGCCCCAGGGGGCCAATTTTTGACAATATATGTTAAATTGCGTATTCGAAGATTTGCGAACAAAAATAAACGTATACGTATCTATAAACCCATTTTTGACCGGTATGCGTAAATGGATAAACGTAGATATTGCGAATTCGTAAACATATACGTATAATTGATTTGGCAACGACGGAAATTTTAGAATGTTTGACAAATTTTTGACGTGTTTTTGCCTTTTTGAATATTTGACGAATTGTGGATGTTTAAGATAGTGGTAAATTATGGAAGAAAGCCAGTGACAAAAACTAAAATCAACGCGTAATTAAGACCCATGAGTAATACCGCATTAAACTAACTGTATAACAAACATTGCAAAACAACCTTCTAAATAGAATTCATTTCCTACTTTAGTCAAGACCAGTGTTGTCGAACGTCAAAATACTAAATCGGGAGAAATTGGCGTTGAAAATTGGTAGATTACTGCGCAAAATCGGTAGGTATAACACAAGGATAATACACACTACTAAGGAGTGCTTATCGGCCTCATTTTTTGTAATCGCCGCCATATTGGTGTATAGCCGTTGCCAACGTCATTAACTACGTTGTCAGCTGTTTGCGCCAGCGGTCCTAGTTAAGAATTTAAATTTATGATGATAAATATATCATTTAATTTTGATTAACATAATAGGTGAAGAGGAAGATGCAAACGAGATCTAAAAAGGAGTTGTTTTAGTTTCAGAATGTTAATTATTAATGTAAGACCGAGTACTTATGCATAAAATAAAAGCCCGCGGAATCATAACCTGTCATGCAAACAGCCTACGTCAAGGCGAGAACCGAGAACCCATAAAGTTATTTGAGTATTCAGAGAGGTAGGTTGCCTGATAACTTTATGACGTCATCTGGGGGGCCTCAACCTAATGCAAATCTCCATAACCCTAGACGCGTCATCAGGTCACCCATTATTAGGCAACCTATGAACTTTAGGAACCTTGGCAGGAACCAAGGCGAGAACCGACGTGCTGCTACGTCACAACTGATGATTTGACTTGGTGAGAGGCTCCAGATTGGTTCTACACAGGTCTTATGAGGATAGGTTATCCTGTATAGTAATAGTGCGTATTATCCTTAGGTATAACACAAAGATTAAAATCCAGCGTTGCCGCATTTTGTTTTGCTTTTAATTTTTTATTTCGTTTGAGTATGTAAAAGCCCAGTAATTGTTTCCATGGAAAGTCTATTTATTTCTGCTGTTTTCATTCGATTTATTGCTGGGAATTTGCGCTCAACATTGGCGGAAGAATGGGGCAATGACAAAATATTAAAAACAAATTCGGATATCACAGGACCGACGGGTATTCCATTTCCTGAAAGAAATGCACTGATACCAACCATTGATAACAAATTTGTCATCGGAGAATCTATTATCTATTTGAAATCTTACAGTTCTGAAACGGACAAAAAAATCGATAGGTGATCGACGAAAACAAAAACGATAAAGTTGATTTTTTGGCGAAAAACGGTAAAAAAATCGGTAGAATCGTAATTATTGTCGAAAATCGGTAAAAATTCATCAGTATTCGGTATTTCGGTAGGTCCCTTGCCATTCAACCAAATAACTAACAAGTCCTTTCGACAATCAGAACATATTAATAGGGTGTTTATTTGTAATTTGTACTGCTTTTCCTGCTTCAAGCAGATCTCAGCAGCAGATCAGTGTTCACCTGTCTCATATAAGCTCATAAATAGCAGCTCCTAGCAGATCTTCCTAATTTTTCGAGCAGGTAGAACAAGCAACACCCTTTAATAAACTGTCTTTAGGCCGGTTTCTCAATAGCAAGTCATCCCCGAGTTAAGCATAACTCCAGGGTAAACATTAACATTGCAACTGGACACGTTTAACCTGGAGTTAAAACCAACCTGAAGGTGACTCGCTATTGAAAAATACGCCCTTTGGTTTAGCTCCTACGAATGGATCACGGCGGTCATGTCGATGGTTGCGTCGATTTCGTATCTCTGCGTTTTGCAAATAATGAATTGCCAGCACATTCATCAAAATTTCCATATTATAATCGATACACCTTGTAATCAAGAAGACAAGACGGTAAAGCACATTCTCTGTGACTGCACTGCTCTTTCGCCAATACTCAGAGCCAGATTAGGCCAATCGTACCAATCACTAGAAGAGATCTGAGGCTTCAGCGACGTCATCGCCTACGTAGAATCGCTAGGCTGGGTGACGAGCTAATGATGACCTCTCCTATTGTGGAGTGTGGAGGCGCACAATGGGCATAATTGTAGCCGAAGTGCTGTAGCATACCTTATATACCACCCTCCCAGATACAGAGGTAGTAGATACACAATAATTCAATAATAAAATAGCTATCAAACAAATTGACAAGAAAAAACAACCTAACATCCCTACTTGACACAAGAAAAACGAATACGCAAACCGAATTAGGCGACTAGAATACCGCTCGCAGAAAAGCGAATGAAAATATACGCATACGAAACTTTGCGAACGGCCAAAAATCGGAACTTGTGACTGTTCGCAGATTTAGGAACAATCTACATACGTTTCTATATTTGCGAACGGTCAAAAATTGACCCCCAGGCCATTGGAGTTCTATCTGAAAAAATCTCTAACGAAAAACAATGTTGCCTTATTGGAGAAAAGTGAGTTTCCACATTTTTGAACCACCATCTGAAGTCAACAATAAGATCTTTAGAAAGAGCCATTGAACTATCATAATTATTACTATATAGGACTTCTGCAAAGCAAGAAACTTTACCCTCTCAAATAACTTAGTATGCACCCAGCCATATGCTACTGCTGGACATATTAAAACCAGGACTCCACATAATTGGGCAAAATCTCTAATCTTACAAGACCTCATTTTATTAAATCTATTCAGTAATTTCAAGACATGCCTACACTTGTCATCTGGAAGGCTCAAGGTCATAAGCTCCTAGGTAAAAATAAAACCTAAAAACTTGCAAGACTTATCCGGAACTGAAACACTCTTCTTAATATTTATGACAAACCCCAATTCTTGTAAAATATTACAAGTTTTCTGAACATTTTTTAAACAGCTACTGTAGCTACTGCCAACAAGCCAAAAATCATCTAAATACACAACTGATAAGTAACCTTCGACTCTAAGAAATGAAACGATAGTTTAGTAAGCCCAAAGGGAAGTACATTAAATTGATACAATTTAAAATCAAAAAGAAACGTAAGTATTTTCGATGCCCCTTTGCAATAGGAATAAGAAAGTAGGTTTCTTTCAAATCTAATGTTGCCATATAGCAATCATTTGAAAGAATGGTTTCAGCAACTTTCCGATCTTCAAGTTTAAAATGGCAGGGGTCAATAAAACAATTTAATTTTTTCAAATTGACAACCAACCTTAAACTATCATCTGACTTCGGAACTAGAAAAATTTTCGAAATAAACTGTCCATTACTAGGCTGACACTTGAATACAGCCCGAATATCACATAAGTGTTTAACCGCCTGTGTCATATTCAGTTTTTCTTTTTGTGAATAAATTGGTTCCCTTGGAACCAAATGTTGCAACACTGGCCTGGAAAAACGGATCAACCAAGAAAGAAGCAAAGGATCACAGGTAAAGTGTGTTTTTTTTTAAGATAATTCCCCAAGTCAAAAATTTAGTAAGAGAACTATGTTGGCAGAAGTCTTTTAAAAAAAAACAGACTTTACATCTTAACCAAAATAATCTAAATGCAGATAATCTTCCTCCAAACTGACTTACTACTTGTTGAACTTCCGCGGAGGGAAGTTCCTGCCTCTCTCTCTTTCCCTCCTCTCTTCTTCCTTTGGGAATCGAGATCGAGATTCCTGATAGTACCTGTTTTGCCCACTCCGGCGTTGAAGTTTGTATTTCTTTTGTCAAAGTGGGCCCAAGGAGTTTGGGTTATGGGCCTTGAGGGTCTGTGGTGCATACTTCGCTTTGGAAGAGCCAGCCTTAAGATCAGCTACTGACTTGCCAATGGATTTAGCCGTTTTGATTCGCTCACCTAAATCTTCTCCGAAAAGGTAAGCGTCCAGAGGAACTTCAGCCAATGCCTCTTTAAGTTCAAGCTTAAGATTATTGGAATTCAGAGAAAAACTTAAAATAGAAGATTTTCTATACTCAAAATCAGTGTTGTGTATTTTACACAGTAGAGATGTTGTAGCTCCCAAATGTTCAATTAAATTCAAAGTAACTTCGTCTTTATCTGGACGATTCAATACTCAGAGATTCAATAGAATTGACTGAGCCATGACTGAGCCCTTGTTAGTGCTGTCAAGGTGACACCAACCTCTCTTTGACGAGCAATTAATCTCTCATCTCTCTTACGACCAGCTTCATTTAGAGCAGCTCTGATTTCAGCATTCAGCTTGGGAGGAACAACAAAAGGGCAATTCTCTGGTGTTGGATATTTTGCCAACGTCTCGTTCAACTGATTCTCAGACAATCCCGTTTTCAACAATAAACCACAATGATTGGCTAGAATATCATGTATAGTTTGGCAAGTGGTAACTTGGTAGAGACGAAAGGGGGAAGAAAAGTGGGGCGTAACCTAAGAATATTCACTGACACTTCACTGACACTGCCTGATGACAACCATGTCTTTGGGTTCAGTGGCACCGAAAACACCAAGAAAATAAACCAAAAAATTATTATGAAAAAAATTATTGAGTTTCACCAATAGCCACGCCACTGGTGCTGTCGTTCAGGCTCTAACCAATAGAATAATCCCTCCGAATAATCACGCCTCTCCACATCCTTCATTTCACAATGCTGCCAGATTTTTTACTATTTCAAAATGCTACATATGCCCATATTGCAAAAAAAATATGTCACCAACTTTGTTTATTATTGTTTCTGTCAAGTTTGGCAAAGCAGCAAATTCTATTGCAGTTCGCCGTTTGGCTAACCAGACAATAGTGGTTCTCCCACTAACGTTTACTTTTTGCGGTTTGCACCAATAGCACTTAAAACCCTCTGATCGAGGTCTGTTTGAAGAGGATCTACGACCTCTGGTGCATTAGAAGTGGATAAACCTAAAATCAAACAGATGTAGTTACTTACACATCAATCTGACGGCAGTGGCGGCTCATGGTGTCCAAGTAAGGGTGGGCGACAAAAATAAAAAACAGCCATGGGCAATTTTTTTTAGATTTTCAAGGTCGCGGCCTTTTCAAATATTGTATTAAAGCAAAGATAATCCTACTCCGAAGTGGGATTATCTTTGATTAAAGGTATTTTTTATTTTTCCATTTTCTCTCCAGGGTGGCGGTGCCCACCTTGCCCATATGGGCGAACCGCCACTGTCTGACGGCGTTCTTGGAAAACAAACGACATATTTATCTGTAACCAAGACAAAACATAATACAACCAATAACCTTGGTTGGCCCCTGAGTAAATAGATAACCTCTAAATGCACTTACAATCAACAAATTGTCTATCCACCACAAGGGGACTTCAGGATCCCAAATTTTTGGGAGAACTCGTCCCTGACTGGAATGATGCTGATGATGAAGAGTATCTACGCCTCCTCCTGCTAGCTATCGAGTTAGATCTAGATCTAGATCGTAGCAAACGGCCGCGGTACTTCCGGTCATTATACTTGCGTCGGTATTTTTTCATTTTCCGCCTCAGATATTCGCCCTCGCTAGAAGAAGAAGATGAAACACTTCTGGAACGTTTTCCCGTCATTTAGCAACCGAATAATGAGGATTAACAACAATTTTGTTGAGAAAATAAATTCATGATACGCCACCACTTACATAAAATAAAGATCAATGTATTGTTCAGAAAATCTCTGATACACTTCACTTGAAAAAATAAGAGTCGTTCTAAGTACGGTCCTGGAAAAGTGGAACTCAAACCGATTTTTAGAAAGATGCTTGAGAACATCGCAAACGTAAACACTCTCTGAAAATTTTAACAAAATCGCTCAATGCATTTTGAATCTAAAGGCAAAAAGTCAAAATTTTCCGAAAATTTCAACACTCTGTATTTTTTGAACGAGACGTTTACGGACACAAGTATGTACATACTTACGCAAAAAATGATTGTCCCACTGTACTCTATGTATCATAAGAAAATGCGCACTCATTTCGGACTCACCCTGTATTTATGTATTTCTACTACCTATTTGTCATTGTTAATGTGTATTAAATTCTGTGATAACTTATTTTGGTATTTAGCCTACCGTTTCTTTTCATTTTCACCCGATTTGGTATGTATTGAAAAGGCGTTATCTGATACAAAAGGTGCTAAACAGTTCTTCCTGCCTTGGCTCGCTTTTTCACACGAAAGATTGCCGATAACCAATTGTACCTATGTTGTAGAGGTAGGTACCATCAGGGTATACAGTTAAAATAATAAAACTCAAAGGTAGGTATTAGCAGGAAACCTTACTTGTCTATAACGGTACAAAGTAAATAAATTCGTTGTGTATCTGGAAGTCGTGGTGTGGTAGGTACTTCTAAATGCGAAATTAATTCTTGCAAGAGTTCCGAGTCCGTATTTCAAATTATCGCCTAATCAGACACGAACAACTCCTACAGGTTTCGAATATAAAGAAAATATCAGAAAATTTGTATTTGCTTACTATTCATAACAAAGCAATAATCATAAAATTCAAGATTATGATTACCTGCAAGATTTGAATTGATATATTATCTACTCTGCAAGAATTCACTTATGAAATTTACATTCCAAAGCCAAAGCCAAGAATATAATTTCTGAGAGGTACACCACGGAGTACAAGTTAAAGGTTCCATCTCTGGGATATTCGGGCAAGAGTCAAAACAAAATAAATCATGAAAATTATAGAACTTACAATTCTGTTAGTAGCTATATCAATATCCAAGAATTATATTAATATTAATATCATTATAATGAAAAACGTAGAAAAAGTTCAAACTGGCACCTCACCCATCCCAAATTGAGGAACTTTATTTGAAGCTATCAACACTTTAACATTAGGACATTCTTCTTTACCTCTTCATAGTAGGGTCACGTCAGACCCTGTCGTAGTGGTTGAGGTTTGAAATGAATTTGGGATTTTATTGAGTTAATAATAATTCAATCAACGATTTAGAGTGGAAATTCAATATTTGGATTCAAAAAAGTCACTTCTGAATAACATACAAATTCATTTGTAAGACTTCTTGATTAGGTATTTATAGTTCATTGTTCATAATCATCAGACAAACTTGAGATGTTAATTACAATACATGTCTATATTTACAATTACCTACTATCTATTGACGTCAACTGATAAGCCATCAAGTACCTAGACCCAGTACTTCTAGATACTTAATTATTTGTGCCAAAGCATTTGAAACTATCCTCTTTCAGAAATAAATAACTGAATATGAAAATCGGAATAGTTGGTGCTGGAGCTGCTGGACTAGCAGCTCTAAGGCATTCCTTGAATAGTGGACACGAGTGTTTGGCATTTGAACAAACAGACAAAATCGGAGGAACTTGGAATTACACTGATCAAACGGGATTGGACAGTTATGGTTTGCCAATACATTCGTCTATGTATCAAGGATTATTGTGAGAAGAATCAAAGAAAATTCATTAAATTGTTTAGATCTTTTTTTTCTCTGCTTCTAGAACAAACTTACCAAAAGAACTTATGGAATACCAAGATTTCCATTATGATGGAATTGATAGATCCTTTATAAACCAGGAACAAGTTTTGGATTATGTGAATAAATTTGCTGAACATTACAATTTGTATCCACACATAAAGGTAAAAATTCTTGTGTAAATACAACTATTTATTAAAGCTTAGTTTATTTCAGTTTCTACATCACATAATAAAAATTCATCCTCTTCCAAACGAAAAATGGAGTCTGAGAGAGAAAAATCTTGAAACCAACAAAATAACTGACCACCAATTTGACGCAATAATGATTTGCATTGGTAACTATTCTGTACCAAAAATGCCAGTTATCCGTGGTATGGAGCTGTTAGGAGACAAAGCTATACACAGTCACTTTTATAGGAAAAATCATGCATATGAACTTAAAAGAGTTTTAATTATTGGGGCTGGACCTTCAGGAACTGATATCGCGAAAATCGTTAGTGAAGTTGCTGAAAAGCTTTATATTAGTTATAACACGACATTTTTCGGTGAGACTCGTGAAAATGTTATTCATAAGCCTTTAGTCGAGAAATTTGAAGGCAGTAAAGCGTTTTTTGCGGATGGATCAGTAGAAGAAATTGACAATGTTATTTATTGTACAGGTTACCAATATGTTTACCCATTTCTTACCAAAGAATGTGGCATTGAAGTAGAAAATAGATGGGTAAAATATCTTTATAAACACATTGTCAACGTAGAACATCCTACAATGGGTTTTATGGGAATTACTTTCAGAGTTTGCCCTTTTCCTTTGTTTGATATTCAAGTAAGTCGTTTTAATATGTGGGTAAAAGATTTTAATTTTTTTATTTCAGGCAAGGTTTTTCCTTGAATTTATCAAAAATACATCAAAATTCTCTAAAGATGAAATGATACGAGATATTCTTAAAGATATAGAAGATAAATCAGCTTCAACGGCTCAGGTTCACCAAATCGGAAACGCCCTACATCAAACATATTTTGACGATCTTGCTAACACTGTTAAAGTTGAAAAAGTACGTCCTGTGATTCATAAACTATTCCAATCTTTATGTGGTGAAAGAAATGTTGAGAAAAATTATCGGATATTAAATGATGAAGAATTTATAGAAGTTAATTAGGAAGAATTATTGAATTGAATGTGATTGTCTAAAACGGGAATGTTTATGAGAAATGATCCAACAAATATGTATCACATAACTATAAAAATGATTTTGTAGGCATATTTAAGTAATTAAAGTGAAATATATTCTCCATAAGTGGAAGTGATAATTTGAATTTCTCAATCAATTATTATTCCTCAATGATTATTTTTTCAATTTACAAATAAATGAAAGTATATTCACAAAGATATAAAGGATAGATAGCAACTCCCCTTAAAGCATGTTTGAAAAATTGGAATTCATAAATAACAATGGAAATGAAATGTTTAGAGAAGTAATTATTATTAAGTGGCTAGAGATGTTAATTGAAAAGATGGAAAACGAAATTTAACGTGACAAAAGAGGCTTCTGTATAAATAGGTAAGTATACTTAATAAATCTCGTTTAATATCAGTTGAAATATGCTGACTTTCCATCATCAGTTCACAGTTCACCATACTAAACTGGATAAAAATTGTGAAATTCAATCGAAAAATAGAACAACCAACATAATTTTGTATAAAACTTTTATAAAATTCAATACATTGAATATATAAATATGCAATAAAATGTAAAATCAACAACCTGTGCCTGGTGCAGTGCAGTAACAGAGTAAACAACAATACTAAAAACGCTTAAAAATATAATTATTATAAAGTAGTAAGTTAAGTAATAAAGCAAAGCTTATATAAACGAGATTACATACAGTGTGTCCCGCTTAAGGACTGACCACCCTTCTAAAATTTTTATTTTTCAACCGATTCAATTAATTTTTTTTGTCTCATGTCTACTCGAATTTGGCACTTATTTGGCTCATAATTTTATTTCTGCGGCTGTACTGGTGTACAGGGTGTCCACATTTATAGGCTCAAATTTCAATAAGTACTATTAGGGATTTTTTTAGAAAAAATCTGATAGCAGATTCTTGTTTAGAATGTTCTAAAACCCAACTGTACTAATTTTTGTTCCAATACGATACAGGGTGATGACATCAAATTTTCACAATTTAATGAATCAAATTGCAAAAATGTTATATTTTGAGACAAGCTTACTACACATTTTGGTTAAGGATGTTCTAAAACTATGTTGTATTAAGTTTTGTTAGACTCAAGACCTCAAAATATGAAATTTTTCCGGTTTGGTCTATTAAATTTTGAAAATTTGTTGTAATCACCCTGTATCAAATCGGAACCAAAATTAGTACAGTTGGGTTTTAGACCATTCTAAATAAGAATCTGCTATCAGATTTTTTCTAAAAAAATCCCTAATAGTAGGTACTTATTGAAATTTGAGCCTATAAATATGGACACCCTGTACACCAGTACCTACAGCCGCAGAAATAAAATTATGAGCCAAATAAGTGTCAAATTCGAATAGACATAAGACAAAAAAAAATGATTTGAATGGGTTGAAAAATAAAAATTTCAGAAGGGTGATCAGTCCTTAAGCGGGACACACTTATAAATCACTTGTACAAAAATAGGGCGATGGAATTTAAAAAAAAAAATTGGATAAAATCACAACTTTGTTTCTTGAGGCACATTTTTAACTTTTTTTTTTCGTTTTATCCTAAAACAGAACCATATCCATCAGTCTGATACTTCCTCCTCGTATAACGTGTACCATTTTCGTACAGGATCTTCATCTCTGTTTAGAGATGTTAATTCAATAATTTTCTAGATAAATAGAACAAAAATTAATAAATACAATTTGAACTTGGTGTAAAAAAAAAATATACAAGGTGTTATTATATAAGCCCTAGTTGCCTGTATAAACATATGTCCGGAAACGCTTCCTTTCCGAGATACAGGGTGTTGAAATTCTAAGAAAAAAACTATTTTTTTATGATAATTCATACCACTTTGAAATTTTGTATATTGCTTTCAAGCAGCAAAAGACATTTTCTAATGTGAAATATTAAAAAAAAAATACCAGTGACGTCACAAAACTAATTTGAAACTTTAGGTATTTAATGTTTAACATTTTTATCATAATTTTGGCGATTTCGCCATAAATCAAAATAGTTTTTTATTTTTTTACTTTAAAACGGTGCATCTTTTGGAAAAAAGTGAAGAGATCAAATTTGTTCCAAATTAAATGGGGGATTTCAAAAATGATTTTTATTTAAGGAAAAAGTAGTGACGCACCATTTTTTTCTTAAAAAAATATTTCTTACAAATCTGGTGGGACGCCACTGGTAATTTAAAAAAAAAAAATCACATCAAAAAATGTCTTTTGCTGATTGAAAGCAGTGCACAAAATTTCAATGAAATATCTAGAGTGATTTGAAACTTATGATAAAAATATAGTTTTTTTCTTAGAATTTCAACACCCGGTATCTCGGAAAGCAAGCGTTTCCGGACATAAGTTTATATAGGTACTGGGGTTTATTTTCGATGAAGAATATGCCATAACAATTTGGTGCATCAATTTCGGAACACCCTGTATATGTACATATATATTTACCTGTCCAAGAATTCTGGAATTGAAAAACTTCTTATTTTTTACTGTGACGATTAGTCTGTGGGAAGGCAGGTCTGAGACTGACAAGAGATATTCGAATTTTTCTTCGTATTCTGGACTACAAGAATCTATAACAACCTGAAATTTTTTAAAATATATCTTTCATATTATACAAGACTCATGGTTACAAATTACAAATCTCTTGGCATGCCTACCTAAGATTCTCAAAATCTACTAACAATTTATTAACTATCTATTTATTCTTTCTCGGAATACTTAATTTGTGTATTTATTGTTTTCAATATTCACTTCCGAAAAAAACAACTTACCTTAGTCCTGTGTTTAGGATGAGTAACTCCTGGACCTTCAAGCCTAAGTTTAACGTAGGGATCTGGAATGTCACTAGGATGTTTTAAAGGCAAATCCCTGAAAATGTTAACCATTTTATCAATTTCATTGCAACTTTAGACTTCTTACATTACACGATGAATTGTCACCAATAATTTTTGCCTCAATTCACTATATTCTAATGAGATTTCGATACGTCCACGTTCGTCCAGTCTCCTGAAAACCAAAATATAATGTTAGCTTGGAATTTTTTTTATGAAACCTGCTTACGGAGTAAAGTTTGAAGTTTTGAAACCAGCTGAAGGGGCTGCAGACATCATTTCAGAAGTTTTGAATTTTTCAAATTTTTCTCCCACTGAATTCTTTCGGGATATAGGAGGAGACGGTTTTGGGCTATCAACTTTCGATGATTTAATAGATGCTCTTGGAGTTGGAGGATTTTCTTCATCTGAATCTGAATCAAAATCATCGCCTTCAAAGAGTGCATTGTGTAAAATCTAGAAATGTTTTTTAAACTTATCAAATCTAATAACAAGTTAGAGGAGCTTCAACTTACCCTCAATTGCAAAGATAAAGTTATCTTACATTCAGGATTCAGCTGTAACTGAAACTCTTCTTTGCTTATTTGCATTGAAGGTCGATCCAGAAGTTGACGTACATTAAATACCATTTTGTCCAAAGTATGATCAGAATGCTTATCAATGATATTTATTATCAAAGAATCGTTTTCCGGATTTCTTACTAACAAATAAAGCCCTTGCTCCCAGACTGGTTGACAAGTATGTTTTTTGGTGCGACTTTTAGTTTGGTTTTTGCCAACTGTTAATATTATGTAGGGGTCCGGTTTCTTGTAGGATTTTATTTTCTGCAATCGCAATACAGAAATTAACGTTTCAAAATTTTATTTTAATCCTTACTGGTAGATTAATGGCTGAATCGATGTATATCGTCAATAAGGCTGTATGTATGTTTTCAATTTTGAGGAGTTTACTTTCTTGCATTGCATCGTTTATAGCGTCTTTCTCAGAAGCTAGTGCTAACCAACTGAAACGCATATGCAGTTTTCCATGTTTGGCATTTTCCAGAGAAAACCATTGATCATTTTTCCCAGGCTTAATTACTTCAGATATTTCCACAACACCGCTAAACATAACTATTTAGGCAAACATAAAATAAGATAAGCAGTTGATTACCTTCCCATAAAATCATCTTCATTAAAATCGTCTTGATCAAACATTTTAAAATATAATTGTTGAGCTACTGGATCCAAGATTATGAACTGCAAATTTGATTCAAAACTGCATATAATTATAAACACTTAAAATATAAATAATGGTTTACCTCACAATAATAATCCCATTGGGGATTCAAATCTCGTTTTACCACTTGAGTTCTGAATTCTTGAGCTCCCACGTTCAGTATGACGTAAGGATCCGATTTGCCAGTCACATCTTTCTTTTCTAGGTCTTTGGCTTCGAATACATGAACTCTTAACACACCCTGAAACATTTTCTAAGGTTGAAATTGCAAGTTTTTTCAGGTAGTTACTGACCTCAGCTTCTACTGATTTTAGCTCAGCAGCTTCTATAGATTTTGTAAAGCGTTTCGTAATTTTATTGGGAAAGACTAATTTTTTGTTTATGATTTCGATGATTTTTTGTCTAACAAAATAGCTAAAAAAAAAAATATACAAATTCCTTATAAACATATAAAATGAAATTAATAAATGGTTTGGATATTCGCGTCCTGGGTTTACAAGGGTTCTTCTGGGCTTTTCTCCAAATTTACCAAAGCTCCTAATTTGAAGAAGAGCCCTGAAGAAGGCTGAATATAAGGCCGAAACATCGGCGAATTATTAATCAAGGAGTTTGATTCATAGTCCTAAACCTTAGTATTATCATCCACTATTATTAAATACTAAAGACAAATTCTCTGAACCTTTTACCTAAATCCTGGAATACCAGTAAATCCTTCCAGCTCAAAGTGAATATCAGGTATATTTAGGAAAAACAGCTGCATTCCTCCAACTACAGGCATTTTATAAAGGAGAGGCTTCAGGACAATTCTTATTTCAACTCCCATCTGAAAGTGTCCAGCATAAAACACATAATTTTTGTAATTTGGATTCTTACCTGGAAATCCCGAATTCTTCCTATTTGTGCTCCAGACATGGAATAATTTATCTCGCAGTCTCCATCATAACTGAAACACATTTTATTCTTGAAACAAAATCCTCAAATATTTCCAGTTAACTTACAATACTTCAAAGTCGATTATAATTGAATCTTTAGATACAGCGTTGCTATAGACTTTCACTCCATCAATTTTAGGCGGCATATTACCAAAATCTATATCCTCGAATCTGAAAGAATCGAACTTTTTTCTTATGTTGGTCTGGATCTTTCCCCTGCAATATTTTACAATGTAACTGTGGACGTTGGGCCATAATTGGGAAATAATCTAAAATTAATTGGGGGAAAATTTTATTTTTGATATAAATTCCCTGGAGTAAGTTACCTCATTTAGCCATTCCGCCCTTTCTCTGTCAGGGAAATTCACCTAAAAATTAACTTTCAATTAATTTGTTTGGATCTACCCAGTTTTTTTTATAAAGTAAATTAATTATATACTTTCATAAGATTAAATTTTAATATGTAGTTATATACATATTTATATCCTCTTAAACAATTACTATTAACAATAAAATTTAAACTGACACTGTATTTACTAGCTCAATAATGAAACTCTTATTCTACTCGTACCGGAAGTCAAGTTATAAAGTACCACCCCCTGTAACTTTTTCATGTACGATCAAAAATAAAAAGTTACAGGGGGTGGTACTTTATAACTTGACACCCTGTACGATATTTATTCACTTAATGGCCTGTATGTACAACAATAAAGATAATCTTTTAATAAAATCTTAAGGAAAGTAATTATTATCTTACCCACGAAGGTAAGTCCTTAACAATTTCCAATATTTCCTGTTTAGTCATTTTACTTGCTCGAACTTTCTTTTTGATCCTTTCTATTTTTTTGGACTTGATGTTTTCGTACCATATCATGGTACATATTCCTATTATTGGTAATATGAGCGACCAATTGAAATAGCAAATTATGTAACCCAGCAAAAGAAGTGATACCTGAAAAAAATATAATATTTTCAGTACATGGAATACTTAGTAGAAACCCAAAACAACATGAGCGATGCTTTTGAATAAATATTATTAATTTATTAAAACCATTCACTGTTTTATTATAATGAACAGTGAATATTAATTTTCAAAATTTGCATCGTTGACAGTTTGAAAAAGCTCAGCTACTAGCATGCTACTAGGCAAAAGTTTATTAAATAATGAAAACTTGAACTTACTTTTTTTAAAAACACAACTGCCAACTGAAAATACATATTTTTGCGATTATTCTTTATCCCATCGCTCCCTGGATCAATATCCGCACTTTTGCTCTCACCAACTCCCGGAGTTTCGGTCCTGCTGACGCCTGGATGTCCTGATAACTTAATGTTTACGCCGTTTTCACTTTCAGGATCGTTATTTGTTTCGGACGGTCCCGATTTAACGTGTGGCCGCTGTGGTGCGATATCGGCTCCTGGGGAATCCATGTTCTAAAAATAAAAAAAATATGTTCGTGGTGAATTCACATTGTTAACCTAAGATGACCTAGACCTGTGTGATTGATATCAGTGTAACACTATTTTAAATCTGGAAAACATCTCGGAAATTTGCTATAAACAATGCAAACATGAATTTAGTTTGATTAACCTTGTATACCTATATGAATTATCACCAGATATTTAAAACTATGCCATAGAGAAACTAATAGCATAGAGAAACTAATAAATGCACCGTAGTTCAGAAAACAACAAACAACCAAAAGTATTATTCTACCATAAATTTCCCATATAATTTTTTAAAAACAGGTTTTGCAATAATGGGTTATAAATTCAATGACACATTTTTATTGCCTAGTCCTGATAGTCAGGTATTCATATTTTCATACAATATAATCGCTGATGCATGTCAATAAAATCTTTTGGAACTTTTCAGGCTTTTTACCAAAGTAAAGATTTAGTGGCATATTAGGTAGGTACTTCATTCTGTTTTAGTAAGTTTTGCTCTTGGTTAACAATTTTTTTTAAGCTTTAGAATTACAAGTTTTGTAATATGCTTATTGTTATGGCATATTATTCAAATATCTGATTTACTAAATTCGTTGGATAGCAAACATATCGGCACTAAGCAAATTGAGGAAATAATAACACTTCCCCATAAAAGTATGCTCTAAATAGAATTCTATTTTTTGTCGCATTTGTAACTATTTTTCTACTAGAGAGTGCGTGAATTCAGTTTTCCAGCATATTATACAGGTTGACCGGAATAGCTTGAAGTACATGGGGGTTTTGGAAACGAGCAAATGGGGAGAAAGTTGCAGTTGCACAATCAAGTGCCTACAAATGATCTGTCTTCAACTTCTTTGAACTCGGAATATCAACGGATATACAGGGCAAAAAAGAAAAAAGTGCGTACTTATGTATTTTGTAATTCAAATTGCCCTATATGTACTTCAACTTATTCCCGACACCCTGTATAAATATAAAATTGCAAAAACATTATTAGGTACCTAGTACTTAGCCACTTATCTAGAGTGCCTTGGCTTAATATAAGACATAAACAAAGTAGATAGCTACCTACCTAATTAAAATACTAAAACTGATGTAAGTTACCTTAATGAAAATGGAAAAATGCCACAATTATTGATACAAAACAAAAAAAACACTTAACTAAAATCTTAACAGAGAATACACCATGATAAAAACCTCGATAAAAACGTTCCTAATAGAAAAAACGCTCTCTGGCTGACTGGAAAAACAATCAATACAAGGTACAAACATATCTAATTTAATTTAATTATAGTAGTTTGTAGTGACGGCTTGGATTGAAAATAAAGATGACGTAGAATAAAGAAGTCCGTAGAATGTCCGGTGTCTTGTTTCTAGCGAGCCTTGTCTAGTGATTTTTGTTTGCGCCAATAATTAACAATGACCTTAAGGCGCAATAGAGTGATGCTATAACTATATAAACAACGTTAAACGTAAAAGATTACTCAGAATGACTTAGGTAGGTATTTATAGATTTATTTGTTAGAAAAAGTTGGTAATTTGGGATAATAAAAAACGATCTAGTTCAAATATTATTATTCCTGCATCTTTGTCAACTATTTTTAGTTCCGGTGTTTGTTTGATGGTGTTGAGCTACCACCATCAAAAAGTAATTTGTGACCGCACATTTGCTTTGTTTGGTTTGATTGTATTGTATGATGTACATACATATTTATGAATTTAACTTTCTACTAGTTATGAAATAGTTATTTACATTACAAGTGCGTTTATGAACATGATCACAATAACGAGTGTGAAAGATTAGAACGACGAGGTCGTAGACAGAGTCGTTCTAATCACACGAGTTTTTTAGTCATGTTTAAACGCTTTAAATGTCATTAGTTGGCCAAAAGGCGGTTACACACGGACGTTGATGTCTGAAAACATGTACGCACATACCTACATGCACGTGCAAACAAAAACATCAATGTGTATGCAAAATATCGTCGCGTTTTTGAATGTGCAATTTTGTATGCACACTCGGAACACTGTAGCAAGAATAGCAAGACTGCAGTTTTGTGCGAGCGTCTGTACAAATGCGCCATGCTTGTTGTTGTTTGCACGTTGATGTATGCACGTATATGTATTAAGACATCCACGTCCGTGTGTAACCGCCCAAAGACTGACTTTTTTTGTGCTGAGCTCAAAGTTTGAATCGAGCGAGGGCAGCGAGGCACAAAAAAATCTTCTGTTTAGGTCGGAAAGCGTACAACGTTTTATCTTATTCAAAGGTAGGTACTGTGAAAACGCGGGTTAGGACTGTGACGTCAGAGTCCCAATGAACAGATGTCTGTCTGCATGTTGCCAAATCTTTCTCAAAATCTGTATCTCTGGAAACCATTAGCAATAAATGCATAAAATGCCGTGTGAAATGCCAAAGTAAAGTTGGTTTCAAGTTCTGGTTTAAGAACCGACGAACGTTTTTGACGTCATTGATTTGTTACAGTCAATTTCTATTTATTAAAAAAGGAAGCCAAATTATGTCAAAAGTATAAACCCTCGTGAAACAAAGTGTATATTCGATTCGTACTAGAGCCGCTTTCCAGCTGTGTGCTTCAAACACGGTGCAGCACAGTGTTCTGTGTTTGAAACGCAAAAGTTAGCAGCTCTCGAAGCGCAGTACGGCTGGAACACGAACAAGCGCTTGAAGCATTTGCGCACGCAAAAACTCAATTGCGTGCTCAAAAGCGTCAGCTGGAAAGCGGCTTAGGTAATAGGAAGAAACATGGGATCCATGTCAGTTGAATCGTTGAATGAATGGTAATTTCGCATTTATAATATGTGGCAACAAGTGCATGAATATCGGCTTCCTAGCTTATGAGAGGGCGTTTTCAGTCACGTGTTTTTGTTTAAATTTGCTACGAATACGTACAAAACGCCCATTGCTAATCTGTTGTACGTTCTGCCTAAATGTTGCGGGCATAAAGTACACCCACTGTATTAGCAATAGTCAATCTGCGCTCGACTTTAAACGCCTATTGCTAAGCCGTTGTAGCTTGGTTTTGTCACACAAAAAGCCAAACGTTTCCATTAAGGGCGGGTATTACAAACATGTTTTAAAGTTAACTTTGATTGTAACACTCAAGTTAACTTTAGGTCTGTTTCTGCAGAAATCACAAACTAGTCAGAGCGAATTTCATTGGTTGAAAACAGTCAGAAAACTAAAGTGTTTTTTTTTTAAAGATAATTCCCCAAGTCAAAAATTTAGTAACTACCTATGTTGGCAACACAAGCCTTTTCTACATAAAAAATTTGAAAGCATTGACAATTTTACATTGTATTGCCAACAGAATGTCATTTTGACTTTTATCTTTAAAAAAAAAAACAGATTTTAGTTTCAACCAATGAAATTCACTCTGACTGGTTTGTGATTTCTGCACAAGACCTTAGCTTTTAAAATGTCAGTTTTATGAAAATCCCATTTCCAAAATAAAAAGAAGAAAAATAAGAAGAAGAGGACAAGTCTTTCACCTTAGACAAGGAAAAAACTAAAACAAACATATTTCATTCGTTTTCGTCGCATAAATATAGAAAATATGCCGGGTGTCAGGTGTCAAGCTCTTTGTTTGGCACCAGGACTATGGCCGCCGATCAATTTTTGGTCACACGTTCACGTGCAAGCTTGTAAATGCCTGTTACCCGTCCCCTCTTTTTTCCTTGTCTAAGTCTTTCACCGACAAACAGATTTTGTTTTGGACAAAAAATAAAATATTGAAACGTATGTGTAGAGTGGCGCAGTCGTCATTTTCAAAAAAAAAAAAAATTAAACCTAGGATTATGATTTAAACATGGCGGCCATTAACGCGGCCTTAAGGCCGCAACGGCCCCCCTTCAAATTATATTTTAGTTCTAAAAAAAAATTATAGATGGCGCCAAGATGAAAGCATTTTAAATATTATAGCGATTTCAATTTGCAGAATCAGTGCAACTTTTTTCACTCAGTTCGCACTGATTGGCTAATGGGATTTTCATAAAACTGGAGGGATTTGTATTTCCATGCCTGATATGACTTCAAATTTTTTTCTACTCTGTAAAAGTGATGTTTGGTTGTAGAGCATGTTTTTGTGGTATGTTTAGTTGTGGTAGGTGTGAGATTTTCAGGAAGCAATTGGCACATGAATGGGCTTACAAATAGAGGAATACTCGGAAGAATAATAAAAAAATAGTCTTACCAGGAGTCTTACACAATTTCAGATATTGGTAAAAGATCCAAGAGCCAGTAAAAGAAATGCAAATCGAGATACCTAAATGGAATGCTCTACTGCATTGGTGGATATTATTATTGCACTAATATGCAAGAACACAAAGGAAAAACTCTAATTTTAGCACTTTCCACCTTTTGTAAATAAATTTTAATAATTATTGTTGAAGCTTTTTATTTTTTCAAAGACATTTTGTCCTACAAAACACGATCCAATTTTTTTATGTATACCTAGGTACGTAAAATAGCTTATACTTTATTTATTTTCAATGGAAACTAATGGCACAGCATGCTTTGTGTCGATTATCTTATAAACCAATAATAAAAAACAAAACAAATACACAAGGTGAGAAAGAGGTTCTGTTGTCAATAGGCTTTTTTGGAAACGCTGAACAACCTACATCAGCTGCTGCTCCAACGGTTCGGGGTTTTCGAAAACGCCTAATTATGACATCACGAATTGACTGGTGGCGCCATCTTCGAAAAAAAGCCTGAACTATATTTGCCAAATTATCTGTAGTTTTATTCCAAAATCGGATTTAGACTACAAAAAAAAACGGCACATCAGAATTTGCTGAAATTTGGCATAAACATTCTTTGATCGATTATCTAGAGAATAGTGCTCTTATTTTTTCAATTTTTACCGTGGTTATTTCTATTGTTGGAAAATAGTTCATTTTCACAATATAGGCCAAAAAAAAATTCGAAATATGGAAAATCTAACTGCACTATTCTCTAGAGACTCTAGATAATCGATCAAGAAATGTTTATGCCAAATTTCAGCAAATTCTGATGTGCGTTTTTTTTTTGTAGTCTAAGGGCGGGTATTATAAAACTGCTTAGGGCGGGTATTATAAAACTACTTTGAGATTGAGAGTTAACTTCTGAAAATACATGTAATTCAAAAAGTTAACTTCAAGTTAACTGTCAAAGCAGTTTTATAATACCCGCCCATAGACAGTTAACTTGAAGTTAACTTTTTGAATTACATGTAATTTCAAAAGTTAACTTTAAGTTAACTCTCAAAGTAGTTTTATAATACCCGCCCTAAATCCGATTTCTCTATTTTGTATCGTGTGCATGGGAGCGATGTTGGCGCCTTATGACTGCTTCCTGGCAACTGAACTTTCCTGGCACGTGAAAGTCAAGGATAATACACACTACTACTACACGATAGCCTATTAAGCCTATCCTCATAAGGCCTGTGTGGAACAAATCTGAAGCCGCCCGCGACGACAAATCCCCAATTGTGACGTAGCAGCATGTCGTTTCTTGGCTTGACGTAGGCTGTTTGCACCACAGGTTAAAATTCCGCGGGCTTTTGCTTTATGCATACTTGGTTTTACTACATTAATTAACATTTCTTTCTTGGATCTCGTTTTCATCTTCCGCTTTGCGACCGCTAGTGTAAATAGCTGACGACAGTAAATGACGTCAGAAATAATGACACACCAATGTGGCGGCGATTACCAAAATCATCTTTTCTACATTAGAAATCGACGAAAAAATCAACTCAAAAGCACAGCCTGAACTGTAAGCAATCCATAAAGGTCTTCGGGCGACGTCACCACTATCAGCTGCTAATAGTGGTAAAGTCACTCGCAGACTAGCTGCCGACTCGAGAATTGGCGAACATACCTCATTAGGTCATTTGGATGAGCAATCCTGTTAGTTCACGATTCTTGGATTATCTGCTGCCGGATTCTATTTTACGAGTTGAGTCGAAATTCGTATTGAATGTCAAAATAGCGATTCTATCCTTCGATTTTTCGATACGGATCACACGGTACGTCCGGAGCTGTCGTATTCGATATCGAGTGTCATAACGGACAATTCGAGTCGAATCGTAAAATAGAATCTGGCAGCTGTATTTATTTAAGGCGTATTTTAGCGACCAGTAAACATCATACTACACATTCATGTTTCTAAAAACGCCTAAAATCAAATGGCACTGCCGTCAATGTCGTTAACTCTGCATTATTTGGTTGGCACTACTGAATAAATTTTATTTGTTTAGCGCATTTCGCATGTTTCATTCTGACGGATTTTATTGACGGAAAAAAAAAAGGTTTAACGGATTTTTGACGGAAATTTACAGCAAAGTTGACGGAATTAAAAAAATACTGTTGACAACACTGCCCACAGATGTGACAGCTGATAGGTTGACGCGTACGAACAGCTCGCTGTTTACCACCATGGCTTAGCTTCTACTCCGAATGCCGAACGCCGTACGAAATCCGTACGATTTTAATCAAGGATATTACACACTGCTTGACTGCTAGAACTACTACTACAGTTACAAGATTGAACAATTGATTATCGGCCTCGATTTTCGAAATCAAGGTTAAGCACCGCTGCCCGTGAAGAAAAATTTTATTGCATTTTGATAAAAATAATAGACGAGGAAAATGCAAACAGGATCTGAAAAAGGATCATTCGGATTTCATCCACTCTCTTCAATTTGCGGAATGACAACTGAATCAATGATTTTTAATGCTTCGTACAGACTTGAACAATCGGAACAGTGATTGTCACTGATGTCGGTTTTTTCTCCGACATCAAAGGAAATACGCGTGGGAGCGTTTGCTCTGTTTGCTGTTCGATTCGTTGTTCTGTTTGTTGTTCGGCGTAAAGTTTGGTACAGATTTGAACATTACGCCGAACAAAAAACAGATCAATGAATGAACAGCAAACAGAACGGCGAACATCCTTTTTCCGACCAGGATTTGAGAGCTTGTTTGCATAGGCGTTCGTAAGCCCAGTTGCCCAGTCCAAGTTAGTGTTTGGATTACCTTTCGGTTTGTTGTTCGGTGTGCGGTATACCGGTATAAAGCTTCGTTCAGACTTGGGGCGTTTTCTCGCGTCCACTTTTTTGAAACTGGTTCAAAACTGTTTTGAAAAACTACATTCTCTTGCGATAAACCCATGACGTCACGTCAAAATTGGTTCAAACCGTTTCGAAATACAATCCTATCCACGTTTTCAAACCATTTTCTCGCGCCGAGAAATTATGACGTGATGGCGACATCACTTTAACCAGTTTTGATTTTTTTGAAACATTTGAGACGCGAGAAAACGCCTTTGAACATGTTCAAGTTTGTACGGAGTACTACGCACAGTAGTTGTATTCCTTTCAAGAGTTTGAAACACACGAGCTACTCGCTCCGGTGCTAGTCGCCCTTGATTTGCAAGGAACAGATGCGTGGTGCAACAAACACTTTTCGAAAGGAATAAGCGCTTCACGCCCCGGAGCTGTTCCGGATTTCCTCCTAGATGTGAAAGAAATACAGCTAATGGGTACATTCAGGCGGTCCCAGCGGCTTAGCTCAGCCTCTCAGCAGGAAGTTTATTCTCGAAACCAAGGAACTGCGTTCTCATTGGAAAGAATATTCTGTCTTTGTCGTCCGGCATAACACTGACAATGACAGAGTAATCGTTCTTATGAGAACGCTGTTCCTTGGTTTCGAGAATAAAGTTCCTGCTGAGAGGCTGAGCCCGCTGGGACCGCCTGAATGTACCCAATAGTTCTTTTCACGGGGCTCCGGTTTAACTAACCGGGTTACAAAACAGTTAGAGAAATGACATACCGTTTTCTAACCCGGTTACAAACTTACGCGATGGATATAGTCCGACAAATACCATTTTAAAGTCACGTGATACTGGTGGCAAAAAACGTATGTCCATTGATTATGTCGTTGATATCACCTACAAAAAGCTACTGGTGATTAATTAGTATTGAATTTTAATATATGTTCCCACTAGCATTTTACAAACGCGTTTCTGAAGTAGTATTGACCAATCAGAGGGCAATTTTAATACTTGCAATTGTTGCGAGACTCACTTTTGTTGCATCTGCTGTCTGTTGTAATACATTCTGAACTTAAACTGGGTACCCGTTTTCTATTTGCTTCTTTTCGAGTTGGAAAAAGATTAATATAGTTAAAATTATTAGCTGTGTTTGTTCGTTGTATTATTTTCGAAAATAACTTTGACAAACTAATTGATGACAGTGACGGATTCTATTTCAGGTAAGAATATTATGAACCATAATTAGACAGCAATTTTTTTGTCAATTTTACTATCACCGCTGTTTGAGATGTATTCAACAAGGATAGAGAAAAATCACGTGACTTTAAAATGGTATTTGTTGGACTATACCTACCACTCGAATTTGAGCGGTATGTTGCGGTTTGTTAAACCGGAACCACGTGAAAAGGGTTATTGTTATCGAACGTGACAGTTATCTGGATGTTTTTGACAGTTGACAGTGAGTTTTTTCAAATCTTTATTTATTTACATAAAAACTAAAATTTAAAATTTAAAATTAAAAATAAAATCCAAAACGATAAATTTAATTAAAATTATTAGAAGGTAAACTAGTTTAAACATATCATTATCAAAAATCAAAAAACGTAGAAATGCAATAATTACGATACCGCTTCAAGGTCAACATTTAGTACCTACTTATCTGGAATTTTAATTTTCAACTTTTTTGTTCAGTTCAAATTAGCATTTAAATTTTTATCAAAAAAACTTTGATGACGAACAAAAAAATAGGTATTATGCCTCCTTGCCTAGTAATTTCAGTAGTCCCTACTTACTGTCAGTCACAGTAGTTTAATTAATGGGCAATAGGCACTCGGGGCAACATTTTAATGATCCAAGAATAATATTTTTGTTAATATATTATCGAGGACTATTGTTTGAAGGGTGCAGAGTGGCTTAAAATGAGCAGCATCGATCAAGTATTTCGTTTTGTGAAGGATATAACAGGTAAGAAGAACTTTTGCATTAATTAGGTATATTTATTTATTTGGTAAGTTTTCTATGCTAAGGTCACTAGTTTAATATTCTATACCAATTTAAAACACTTGTGTCTTAGAGGCTGAGATACCTCATTCCTTGATTCCTGTTTTTTATGCTTGATTCTGTATTTATGAAAAGTTGCAGTAGGTGCTATTTCCTGAGAGCCCAATTCTCTCATTCTCCTAAATTTCTCAAACCCCAAACTTCCCCCTCAAAATTTGAAGCTAAACTTTTGTATGGTACCAAATTCTAAAACATAAATATTAATTTTCCAGATGCCAGAAACTTTTTAGTCGAGGACTCGGTCGAGGAGGTTTAGGCTGAATTTCTAATGCCTTAATTTTCTTCTTCAATAGTACTGATTTTCATATGTGTTTTTCAGCCATTTATAGGTTCACACTCGGGTTTACAGGATTATTATTTCTTATTGAACCACACTTCCCTTTCTGTTTGCCCTTCTTTCATAAGACAAAGCTCGATGCATAAGACCTTATAATGTTTCAAAGCAGGTATTATGTAAAACGACAATGAAAAACACTTTCTGTGATTACTTTGAGGTATTTACTTCGAGATTTACTTGTTAAAATATGTTTACTGTTAATTTTTAATTTTATATGGTTATCTACTCGGTTATCTAAAGGTACGGTTTGTTAGGATAGTACGCGACGCACAACTGACAACGTAAACGTGACGTAAACGTCGTCATTGGTTCAGGTATGACGTACACCCGTCTTTTGACGTGAGAAAACGGGTGTACGTCATACCTATGGTCATACCTGAACCAATGACGACATTTACGTTGTCAGTTGTGCGACGCGTACTCTCCTAACAAACCGTACCTTAAGGTTTCAACAGGGTTCTATGGGGGCGAGTATGGGGATTTCATGATGATAACTAACAAAAAGTCTGTATCACTTTGGTTTAAATACATTTTCCAACTGTCCTATAACACGTTGTGGTTAATATAACAAATACATAGGCATAGGTACTATCTTTTATTTTTTTGGTTCTAGTTGATTACATAGACATCGATTATTCACTATGGCTAACCTGGTGCCTAACTCCTTTACTTGTTACATTCCTCCTACCAGCTGTCATAGGTCTATTACTGTACATTAGTGCCTTAACTTTATATATTTATAAATTGCACTGGGGCCCCCTCAGAGATGCTCTGACCACCGGTGATAAATGGATAGCTGCACGAAAATTTATAGGTGTCATATGGGATGCACACGGATGGATATGGCACGGTAAGAATTTTTGTTGTTCAATGATTATTATTTCATTTATCGTGCATGAGTATAAAACTTTTAAAAAATTCCAGGTTATGAAATTAATGGTCTAGAAAATTTACCAGAAACTGGTCCAGCTTTGGTAATATACTATCACGGTGCCATACCAATTGATATTTATTATTTTTTGGCGAAAATTTATCTTAGTAGAAATAGGATTGTTCATACTGTGGCCGATCACTTTCTGTTTAAAGTACCAGGTAAGCTAGTAGTTAGGATAATTATTGTTTTATAATTATTTCAATAATTACCAATATTTTTTTTATGAACGTTGGAGTAGATTATTACTTGCCATCAAATTGTCAACAGTTTTTATGTGTTTTTGCCTTATCAAGTCAGAAATCTTCAACACAATTAGTGACGTAGCAATAACTAATTTTTTTATTGCCTGCATGATAATTTGTTAAGCAAAAGGAATACTTACCCTCTGTATTAAACATTGTGAAGCTATTGATACTTTAACAAAATTTTAAAAGGATATATGAGATTTAGTTTATGCACCATAATGAATTATTCTTTCTGAGTATTCTTTCAATTCTCTGTCAACACGATTTTTAAAAATATTAGTGTTTGGTGCTGAGACTGTATTTTGGCAAAGCAAATTCTAAGAATGCACTACACGGTTTACTATAAAGTTTTTCCTAGGTAGTTTTGAAGATCTTTCCTTTTCAAGCTTCTTAGAATGGCCATGAAGATGAGGATTTCGACATGGATGGAAAATATTTATCAGATAACACTGATAGTATAATCACTGGTTATCTTGTAAGTTTCAATTAAATCGCCTCTGTGCCTTCTTTCTTTAAGGGATGTCAAATTGAAATTAACTAATCTTTCCGGAGGTCATTGTTAATTACGAGGTTAATTAAGTATACGTAAGGAATTAGCTTTTTCAGTTATTTTAATCATTTGATTCTTCCACTTCAAGTTGGTTGTTACTACAACCCCCAGATTATTTTATTCATTTATTGATATCAAAGCAGAGTCATTTAAAGTTATGGTTGATACCTTGGAACTCAAGTTTTGACTGTTTTGACTTATATACTTGAACAGTTTTTTTGGTTAATCCGCATTCGCAAGGCCATTTTCATACTTTCTCCGGGCATCAAGCAACTTCTGCTTAGTTTTGTTACTCTGTAACATGTAAGCTTGGTAATTGTTTAGTGTTTTATTTATTTGATAGTTATCCCATCATCTACTTTTCTTATCTATTTCCCTGAATAAATAATAGTTTATCCATGGTTTTTGTGGGTTAGTTTTTACTGGCTTGACCGGTATGTTTTCTCCACCGCATCTCTGGAAATTCTGGAATTGTGGATCTACTTGTCTTCTTGGTTGGAGTGTTGGAGTCTGATGAAGGTAATTATTTCCTCATAACTGGCAGTTAGAAAATTTCTTCTAGTTATTTTTTGTGTTTGTTTAGGTGGAATTTTTAAATGTGTTTTCGCTTTAATCACCACATGATCACTGCGGCCAATGGGAGGTTTTGTAGAAAGATCAAAGATGCTTTTAGTATCATTAATGAGAAAAAGGTCCAGAAGTGATATCTGATTATTCACGTACCTTGTTGAAAAATTATTCACAATTTGATGCACATTTGTTTCAAGATACATGTCTATAAATTCCTGTGTTTTTTTGTCTGGAGGTGCAATTATATGGTTTTCCCAATTTATGTTTGGGTAGTTGAAGTCTCCCACAATATAAACTTCAAAGTTGTCCTGTATATTTTCCAAAAAAACAATGCTTTATCAAAAAAATTTGAATTATCTCTTATTGTTTCACTAAATTCAGATTATGGCATGAATTCAATCCTGATATTAGAACACAATTGACAAATAAATTAAGCTTGAAGTATCAGTATAAGTATCAAATGCCAAGATTTGCATAACACCCTTACCTATGCAATTTTGTAGGTTTCAGCATACTAGCAGACTGCATGAAAATAATACCAGGAACAGTGCAGTCATGTTCAAATATATTAAAAGAAGGAAACTATTTAGCCATAGCTCCAGGAGGGGTTTACGAAGCTCAATTTAGTGAACAGTATAATTTAATGTGGAAAAGGAGGTTAGGGTTTGCGAAAGCAGCAATTGAAGCTAAAGTGGTAAGAAATCTAATACTGATTATATAAATAGGTACCTACTGAATAAATTCTCTGTCTGTTTTAGCCAGTTATACCAATGTTTAGTGAAAACATAAGAGAGTCATTTAGAACGTTAACTTTAGGAAGAAAAATATTTTTAAAACTATATTCTTGGACAAAGTTTCCATTTTCACCTCTTTACGGTGGCTTTCCAGTGAAAATGACAACACACGTTGGAAAACCCATTCCATACGAGCCAAATATAACTCCGGAGGAATTGCAACAAAAGGTAAGCAAGAGGTTTTTATTTTGAGGCACTTTTTGTATGAAAAAAATTGTTATAGGTTGCCGCCTCTTTAGAAGATTTAATTAAAAAACATCAAAGGTTACCAGGCAATATTTTATTATCGATTTTGGAAAGGATACCATACTTTAGGAAATCTTTTAAAAAGAGTAAAAAAGATCACAACAATTAGTTTTTTATCAGTGCTGGACCTTTCAGTATGTACGTATTTCAAAACAATTTTGTTCCTTATGTATATACATTTTATATGCAACATTTGACAACCAGTTAAAGACATACATACCTATGCAATAAATACTATTTTGCTGTGATTATAAGATTATAATACGTAATATTTGTTCAAATAGTGTGTTTTTTCACCATCTGGTTGAAATTTTGGATTTCTATTTCGCGACATTATAAAGTTATTTCCAATTTGGAAAAATGTAATCTGTGCTTAAAATTCTCATGAACTTATGCTTTCTGATGTATATACCGTTTTTGTTTAAAGCTATTCAAAAACGAAATCAAGTTTTCCCCAATCTAAAGTTGGTTATCTACAAGCTGTTGTTGAAAAAAATCTGGTAGGCCGATCCACTGAATCCATTTCGATTCACAAATTTAATCCTGTATTATATTCAATTTATTTATTATTTTTACTCAGGTGCAATATTTGATTTAACTTGCTGTGATACGAATTATGGGGTTTTATATTGGTTTGTTTATGTATTTATACATAATTTTTTTTTATGGTGTGATGTCTTTGAATGGCTCAATGTTTCTATTGTAAAATAGTTTTTAATAAATACTTTTTAAAACTAAAATATTTTCAAAGTGTACTTTATTTTTCCTTAAATATAAAATCTTAAACAAAATAAATACTAAATTTAATTATAATTAAGGAAAACTACTTTTTTGCTATATTTTTTATGGCTAGCACATAAGTAACCTATCAATATTAGCAAAAATTCAATTTATGTTTACATATTGACAGTTTTTGTAATATTGAATATAATCATTATATTTTAACCATATAAAAATCGCTCTATTCTAAATAATTGTTGAAAGCCTGCACTATTTAATTTGATACTTTCACAAAGCTATTTTCATCCACTATCCTATACTGATCCTCCCTGAAGTTAATTAAGTCATCGTACAGCCTTTGCACACTTAAATCTCTAAGCTTGACCAATACAGGAGGAATTGGGGCTGTATCTGCGTCCTCAGCCAAGTCATTGTAGTAAGACTGTTGATCAGGCCCCATCATATGCATTTGACGTTTTGTATAACCTTTCGCTTTACGATTTTCCATATCTTTTTCAGTGTGCATTCGCATTTCTTCTTTTGATGGCAAGTCCATTGCACCAGTGAGGTATTTGCAAAAGTATCTGGCCTGGAATTGATTAAAACAATTAATTATAATTTGAAATTGGATGTTAATAGGATTCTTACTTGTAAATCAAACATTTGAAAAGTGCACACATTGAAAGGTACTCCAATGAAGCACATGGTAGGTCTGTCAATGTGAATCATGTGTTTGTATAAGGGTTGGATATGGTTATCATCGATAGTGATTTCGCAGGAGTCGTTTAGGAAAGGGAAGCTGTATCTGTAACCTGTACAGAAAAGTATGGCATCGTAACGACAACAAGAACCATCAACGAATTCAACCTGCAATTGAAAAATAGTATTTTCAAGTCTCTAGCCAAATATAATTACCTTATCAAATTCGAGAATTCTTTGAACGTCAGGCTTCATGTCCACATTAGGCGGATATTGAGTTTTGATTGGTTCAGGAACGTGGTGACTTAATGTAACCTGAAGTTAATTTTTTTTATTATTTCTCAGGCGAATGTGTTAACACTTACATGCTCAGCTACGTTTGAAATGTGCAAAGTCAAATCCAGGCCGGAAGGACCGGCTCCAATCACCAGCACACTTTTGTTCCTGAATTTTTCTGGCTCTCTGTAGTCGTGACTGTGAGCGATGATACCAGTAAAGTTTTCTTGGCCTAAAAAAATACACATTATTATAGAGAAACATTGATAATTTTTACCCTTTGCTTAATTTCTTTTTGAATGGTGAATAACAATGTTGAAGTTTTCCAAGGAGAGGAAATAAAAAATGAAGGAACTAATGAATATGCTTCACAAGACAAAATTTGTACAATTAACATGAGTTATGAGCTATCCATTATGTCTACAGGTTAACTTTACTTGGAAAAATCCAAAGAAATATTTGAGTAAATGGCATGGATGTGTTTTTTGGAGCTTTAACAATAAAATGTTGTTTGTACCTAAATCCAACTTTTTGGAACTCGTCTGATAAACAGCAACTCGATTTTAGGATCTGTTACAAAAAATAACTATTCTAAAGATTAAGATATTCAAAACAAGTCCATAACGGAAAGGTTTTATCTAACATGTGACATTTTATTTCATTTACGTATAAAGAAAACAGGGACACTGAATTCTTGGTGATATTTCCTATGCCAGAAGACTGTATGTGAAACATGCTTTCCGGTCTAAAAAGAAGCCTTGGGTGTTTTATGTTACACAGTATAAAACAATATTCATGTAATATCACCTAAAATGCTCCTATTGTTTTCGCTTTGTGTGTTTATGAAATAAAGTGTTCAAGGTCACATGTCTCCTAAACTTTTCCAGTGCTCTTTGGTAAACATCTTATTGATTATTGTACTGTAGGAATATAATTACCCAACTTGTAAATATCTAAAAAATTGAAAAAAAAATGCTTGTTGATTTAGAACTATTACACTTTATGAAAGATTATTTAAATGTATGATTACCCAAGCTCAAGATTATGCTGTGTATCGTTTATAAATGTTAGAGGGTCAAAAGAGCAGATTTTGGGTCTCAAAAGTTGCCTGAGATGAAATAAAAAATATAAGTAAGCTTCTTCCTCTAACAAAATTGATAGTTTAAATGTGGAACTCTCATTGGAATCAACAATCTAGCATAAGAGCGAGTCAGAAGAGAATAAAGTTTTCATGGTTTACATAAGTACCTAGATCTAACAAGGGTATAATTTCTGAGAGCTTAAAGGTATACTCGAGAAGGATATAATTTCTAACTTTAAAGTACAACATTGATAACCTAAGAGCTCTTGTGTGCCCTCCTTAGATTGAATCAGTGTCAATGGAATCTGGAATTTTTGGAGACATCATCCTTTGTTGATGTACATTAAAATTTATATGAATGGAAAAAAAGCTTTGAAACAAATAAGAGTTTTTTGAAAATCTTACCTTTTAATGTGGGTATTATGGGATCATTATAGTGTCCATTGCAAATAATAACAGAATCGTACACATTTGTAGTCACTTTTTTGCTAGGCTTGTGAATTGTAGTTATTTTCCATTTGTTGTCAGCTGGAGAAATATCCATTACCATTGTATTAAACTAAAATATTTCGGTTGATAAAAATTTCAAACGCAATATTAAAAATTGACTAAATACCTTAATGTATTTGATTAAGTCAAATTTTTCTGCATAGAGTTTGAGAAAATCTAAAATTTCAGCTTGCGTTAAATAAGACCGTTCTTGATCCGGTATGGGAAAGTCAGGAAATCCCATTACTTCTTTGGGAAGATTTGTCCTAAAAATAAATAATATATTGCTACATTTCATTATGTTACATAAGCGATATCTTATTTAACAAACTGTTTTTTTTACAAAAAATGCTCAATACAATTTAGTTGCTATGTTAATTTGCAAAAACAAGCTTTATCTTTAGGGGATTATTTTCGAAAATAATAATTTCACGATGGTTTGTTCTGCATGGTACGAGGCATGGCCTAAATACAAAGGTTAGATTGAGTTATTAGTATCGTCTCGACTTTTGAAATTTTTAATTGATTTATTTATTATTCATGTAGTAGGTACCGGGTGATTGTCTATATTTTGCACCCACACCTATCTCATCTGTTTGAAGAGATACCCAGAAATGTCAAATGTGAAAGTTGTAGGTAATATCAGAAAGTTTTTAATTATGTTAGTTACAAGTAAACAGGTAGTGTCACAAAAGTGTGGCGAAGCGAAGTTATTCTTTTTTGAGTGGAAAACCCTGTATATTATTGTCCCATTGGATTAGCCTTTCAAACCTGATTCCAAATATACTAGATTTTTTAGGTTTATTCCTAATAGTTCAGGAGAAAATAAGGACAGAAAGGGATGGAGTAATTGCATTTTTATTGAAAAAGGTGAAGTATAGAGACTACCAGCAAAATATAAAGGTAATCATTCATGTAAAAAATCCATATTATTTCTTCAAAATGGGATATTCAGAAGCTGGACTATGAAAAATAAACCTAAAAAACCTAGTATATTTGGAATCAGGTTTGAAAGAGTAATCCAATGGGACAATATTACCTATACAGGGTTCACCATTTTAAAAAGTATAGCTTTGCTTCGCCACACTTTTGCGACACACCCTGTATACTTGTAACTAACATCATTGAAAACTTTGTGATATTACCTACAACTTTCAGATTTGACATTTTTGGGTATCTCTTCAAACAGGTGAGATAAGTGTGGGTGCAAAATATAGACAATCACCCGGTACATGGTAGATAATTTATTAAAATGAAACCATCAGGAAAAGAAGAAAACATCATCTAGTCAAAATAGTTCAAATTCTGACTATTACCGTCTCTTGATTCGCTGGATAATTTTTCTAAAGGTAATCGAGACTTGATAGAATAAAATGGGACATAGTGGGACTGGCAGAAGTCAGAAGAAGAGGAGAAAAATGTCTGAGACTTAAATCAAATCACATCCTATTCTATAAAGTTAATGATAGTAGCAGTAATGGAGAAGCTGATGGAATTCTGATACACAAACGAATGATCCCATATCTAAAAATACTCAAAAGCAAATCTGACAGGGTAATATACATAACAACAAGAATACTAACAAAAAATGGACATGGGCAAGCCCATCAGATAGAAAGACAAAAAAACGAAATAGACTCTATACTGACACATCGAAAACACATAATCCAGGATGTAGACGTCTTGGCTCATTCAGGACTCTCAGCGATCATAGAATGGTAAGATGTAAAATAGCCATAAATAGCAGATTGAAAATAGAAAATAAATTCAACCGCCCCCAAAAGAAATTAAGTACACATACCAGTAAAACACAGAAAACAGAATTCGCAACAAAATTAACAGAAAAACTGAAAAAAGACCCCATGAAACCCCACGAAGACATAAATCAAATTAATAGAAGAAAATCAGCAAAAAATATCATGGAACAAAAAGGTAGGCCAGAAAAATTTAGCAAAGAAACAAAACAAATGCTGGAGAAGAGAAGCAGACACCTCATAAAACAAGGAAAAAAAGATACACCAGAATACAGAGAGACTAACAAAATAGCCAGAAGGATGACAAAACAAGACATCAAAAACTATCAAGAAACACAAATCGAAAAACTGATAGAACAACAAAAAGGCTTAAAAGTTTTCAAAAAGGAGAACGCACACAAAAGAGAAATTACAAAGCTGATGGACAAACAAAGAAACATTAAAGAAGACAGAGATGGAATATTGCGAGTGTCGGAAAATTTCTATAAGGAATTATACAACGTAGAAACCAACAACGAAAATACCAACAAACAAGAAAGCGAAACATCCAAAATTTCAAATGTTGGGTCAGAAGAGACCCCTGATATAGAAGAGGCAGAAATTTCAAAAGCGCTAAACCAATTCAACAACGGAAAAGCCCCAGGAATGGACGATATATTACCAGAAATGCTGAAGGAGGCAGGCGAATACCTTGTGAAACAACTAGAATAATGACATTCTCACATCAAAATCGAGAAACACTTTTCAATAAATATTCAATACCATACACGACTGGTGGGAGACTGCCATCTTTGTTCTAATATACAAAAAAAGAGACCCATCAAATCTTGAAAACTGTAGACCCATAAGCCTTCTGTCTCAAACTATTTATGAGAATAATCACCTACCGCCTAGAAAGGAAATTCTATGATTTCCAATCCGAAAAACACGCAGGTTATAAAGAGCTACAGCACTATAGATCATCTTGACACAATACGAATACTAAATGAAAAGACGATCGAATATATCTATATTTTTGAAGTTATCAAGGTAAGCAAAAAAACAAAATGTAGTGTTAGTAGCCAAATTTTTTTTCAAGTTACACATAAAACAAAACACTATCAATTTTTTGACATATAAGCCTTCATTATATTTTTTTAAATGGAACACCCTGTATATTATATGTATGTTCGATAGAATATCTTATTCTGATTACAATGATATAACACACTTCATGTTTTAGTCCACTCGTTTTTGACAAATCAACAAAAAAATATGAAATTTTTATATACACTTCCAATATTCTCAATAATTCTCATCCCAAATATCAGACCCCCGCGTAAAGTTTCACTTCAAGAGTTTCATATTTTTGCCGATTTGTCAAAAATGAGTGGACCAAAATATGAAGTGTGTTATATCATTGTAATCAGAATAAAATATACTATCGAACACATATACAGGGTGTTCCATTAAAAAAATATAATGTAGGCTTATACCGGGTGTTTTCCAAAACCCACTCACCCCTATAACTTTTTTATTTTTTCAAATAAACAAATGAAATTTGGTGTGTTTATTTATGACCCGGATGTGCATTATTTGACGTATTCAATTTTTTACTATCACTTCCGGTTTGACCGGAAGTGACCCTAACTTCCTTATTTTAAATGAGACGCCAGGTAAATTTTTCCTCATTTTAATTTTAATAGAAAACTACGAGTACAATGACACCTCATTTGTCACTTTTTGACATTTCACCTCCAAATTATTTAAATTTTTACTTTTTAATCTAGAGCGCCATGAATAAGTTAAAATGTTTAATTTTGCTCCTAGAAACATGGGAAAATTTGTTTTGAGCTTATTTTGAATTTTATATCCTCTAAAGGCTCATTTAAAGTTAGTAGCAGCGCATTTTTGGAATTAAATCAATTTTTTCAAATGGAAAGGGTATGGCTCATTAGCATATTTCGAGAGAGCATATTCTAACAAACAATTCAGTACCACACCATCGCTAGTTTATTCAAATATTGAACTAAAATTTTCCAAAAATATTTAGAATGCTAGAAAAATTCCTAATTTGAGTGATGAACTAGCGATTGTGTGGTACTGAATTGCTCGTTAGAAAACGCTCTTTTGGAACATGCTCATGAGCCATACCCTTTCCATTTGAAAAAACTGATATAATTCTAAAAATGCGCTTCTACTATCTTTAAATGAGTCTGTAGAGGATATAAAATACAAAATAAGATCAAAACAAATTTTCCCATGTTCCTAGGAGCAAAATTAAGCATTTTGACTTATTCATGGTGCTCTAGATTTAAAAGTAATAATTTGGTGATGAAATGTCAAAAAGTGACAAATGAGGTGTCATTGTACTCGTAATGTAGTTTTCTATTAAAATGAGGAAAAATATACCTAGCGTCTCATTTAAAATAAGAAAGTTAGGGTCACTTCCGGTCAAACCGGAAGTGATAGTAAAAAATTAAATACGTCAAATTTTTTTGTTTACCTTGATAACGTCAAAAAAAAAAGTTACAGGTGATCAAAATGATATCAAAGATAAAAAAACACCCGGTACATACATACATTTCAATGTACTTCAAGTCCTTGTACTTGATGAAATCAAGAACAATGCAAAGTAGGTACATTGTTAAAAATAGTTCAAGTACCAAGTACCGTCTATCCACTGTACTTCAAGTAAAATACTTTAGTTTTTGTAAAGAGCTTGAGCCCGGTAGGCTGTTTTACGGCATTAAATAATTTCAAATTTCAAGAGCATATCGGGAACATATTAAAAAAACAGGTGCACTTTCGTTTATTTTTTTTGATAATTCTTAAAATGGAAGCTTAATAATAGTTCAACTACAAAGTTAACTACTTTGTAGTTAAACTACTTCTTAGAAAATGAGTTTAGATTACTAACTACCAAGTATTTAGTAGTTAAAAATTTAACTACAAACCATCCGGGTTGGGTGCCGTAACTACAAAAAAATATCTATAACAATAAAAGCAAACGCTTACTGGTTACTGGAAGCTTGAAGCACAGCTTAACTAATTCCAAGAACTTGTTCTAACTGTTTAGCACGAGGTATAGCAAAGTGGTTAAATATTTTTTCAAAGTAGTTAACCTGCACAAAAGTAATCAAAATACGCAAAAGTAGTTAATATACGTAAAATAGTTATAACTGAGTAGTTAACTCATATTTTACGTACTTTTTGCAAATGTTTCATCAAAACAAAATAATCGAGTATGATTACTGGGAAAAAAAAATAGTAAGAATACAACTACTTTTAAAAAAAAGGGAGTTAAGTACGTAGTCAACTACTTTTGTAGTAGTTAACTACTGCCCAGCTTTGTCCTCCACACAATTTTTTTCAATTGAAAATTGAAGAGCCCTACATGTTTCAAAGCTATGGAGCTTCATCATCAGCGGCAAGTTTGCATAGTTTTACATTATTTATTTGAACCGCTTCTCTTTATAGCTAAGTTCAGCGGCTTGGAATAAATAATGTAAAAGTATATAAGTAATATGGAGCAAACTTTCCCTTGATGATGAAGCTCTATAGCTTTGAAACATGCAGGACTCTTTAATTTTCAATTAAAAAAATTTATGTGGGGGAAGACTTTGTGCTTCTTTTGATTTCAAATTTCAACTGCACTCTGAGTCATGGACTACTTTTTCAATATATATTTTTTTAATAGGTACTATCGAGTAGTTTAGCTACAATTTACTGTAGAAAATGCGCCTATTTTGAAATGTGAGATGCCTCTTAATGAAATATGTCCTATAGGATTTTTACACTATATTTTAGGATGACGTCACATTTAGTAAATTTCTGCTGCCAACCTAACAAAACTAAAAGTACTTTTTGGAATTTCAAATGTTTTTGGTTGGCAACAGCGCGCGACGTTGCATGATTTGTATAAACATTTTCATCTCGTTATTTTCAGCTGTCGTCAGAATTATTGACACATGACATTCTGATAAATTATAAGAAAAAAAATGGGCATTGACAACATTGTCTGCCCTTGTACAGTGACGTCATCCTAAATATGACATAAAAAACCTATAGCACTAGATTATTAACTGGCTCTTGATTTCTTCTAATTTTGATTATAACCATGTTCTTGATTACGTTCAGAAGAATAAAAAGCCAATAACAATCAAAATTTTTGAGTATTTTTGGCTCAGATATTTTATACAGGATGTCCTAGATGAACTGACACATTTTGCTGGTAATATCTCGAAAACGAGAAAAGATAACTAGATGCGGTTTGTTCTGGAAGAATAGGTTTTTTTTTTACAGTAGGTATATTGCCAAATCCTAAAATTTGCTGAAATTTGGTTTTACAGACCTGCGATTTTACTGCCTTAGTTTCAATGAAATACCTTGTATATTTTGTCATCGTCAGAAAGCCAAATTTTTCTTCTTTTCAAAATTGTATAATTTTTTAAAAAATATGTATATCGAAATCACATCGTAAAAATTGCACTTTGTTAAAAAGGGGAACCATCAACTGGCAAAAAAAAAGAAACATAATTCAAGCAATCAGAGGGACTTCAAATTTTCAGGATTTATTTATTGAGTAGGGTCTTTTTATCTGCATAACAGAACAAACCGCAAGCTCAGGCTCAGAAATGGAATTATAAACTTTTTTCTCACTTGGATGCAAAAAAAACATGTAAAATTTCTATTGAATCACCTTTAACAGCTTCTGAAAAATACTTCAAGCAATCAGAGGGATTTCAAACTCAGAATTTATTGAGTACCTTTATAGAACAGAACAAACTGTGAATGGATCTCAGATTCATAATAGTTATTTATGTATCAAGGGTACTAAGTAGATGATTATGCCCTGAGGGCGACAGTCTTACAAAGCCGAGGGCCTCTGGCCCGAGGGTTCGTAAGTCGCCCGAGGGTATATATATCTATTAGTACCCGTGGTGCATACAAACTTTTATGTCATACCAGTTGGTTGTGAAGAATAAATACCTGGGAAAAAAGTGTCACTTCGCAAATTGTCATCAGTGTGCAAACATCATAATTTTTTGACAAAAATAATATGTTTATCAGCGTAAATTTATATTTTGTTAATAAAGAATAAGTTAATTGAAAACTGTTTTTTGCGTCTTTATGCCCGCGCGGGCCATAAAGTTACTTTATGCCCGCACGGGCATAAAGTAATGAATTATGTAGATGGTATCTAAGGTATAAAAACACAAGAATGTATTGGTATGACATAAATGAAATTATGAATTTTCTCTGACTTAAAGGAAAAAAAATCGATAATTACTATTATTTGTGTTCAATACTTTCATTAACTTATTAAAACCTTCACAACAAAGTGCATCTTATATGTATGATGCAATTTTAAGATAATTAAAGAAATAAGGTACTTGACCCAAATAAGGCCATGTACCTAATAAGGCCAATGCCCTTTATTGCTTAATATTGAATCCCATTTTCAAAAATTACAATAATATTAAAAAAGAAATCTATAATGCAAATCAAAAATTATTGCGAGGGTTCCTAGCAACTCGTTATATGTCGAAAAATGACCAACCACATATTTCATATGTCACGTTATAACTTTGAGGCTGGAACTTAATTAGTTTATACACATGTTTATGAAGTAAATGGAGCGAATGTAATTTTTACACGGACATTTATGTATTGAGAAAGCTACAGAGTAAGTACAGACTTATATCTTTGCTAGTTACAGATTTTTTTTCATCAATGTAACATGATCCTAATAAGGCCATAATATGGAAAATGTTCAACTGGCTTCACATCATAGTGTTTTTTTAAAAGAATCTGTCATATTATTACCTAAGTGATGTGTTTTAGAACGCCTGGAGTGTAACCAAGCAAGAGAAGCTGCAGTTCATTTGTCCTAGTTGTATGTAGACCTATCTGGATCACCATCCCAGGACTTGAAATTATTGTTTTTTATTAGAATGCAGTAAGCGTTTAAGTTCTATTTTGTGTACTATTACTCAAAAAATAATATTTTTACCAATAATTTGTATTTATTTTAAACATTTTTAATAGTGGCCTTATTAGGAGCATAGTGATCCAAATAAGGCCAATGGTAGGAGTCTTTGTTTTACGCAAAAACCACCACTTATATAAAAAAATAAATAAATTGGTGTTAATATTCAAGTTATAGAAGCGAAATACTTCACATATAAGCTCGTGATTTTTGTTGGGTTTGGTGAATAATGAGAAAAAAAAAAATCTTCTTAACATGGCCTTATTTGGGACAGGTACCTTATATAAATTTTTGAAGAGTAGCAAAATCAGGGTGTTTTTTAAAAAATAAGGCAGTATCCTTATTTCAAAACATCGCATGTCTGTAAAACCAAAACCAAATTTTACGATTGGGCAATAGTATGAAAAAAAAAACTTTAAAAAATCCTTATTCTTCCAGAACAAACCACATTCGTTATCTTTTCTCGTTTTAGAGATATCTACCTGCAAAATGTGTCAGTTTATCTAAGGACACCCTGTATAATAATCAACTTTTTTCGAAAATTACTCTTTTTGACTCTTGAAAATTTTTAAAAATGATAATGTGTTTTTATGATATTTGGTAAATTTGGGAGCCAAGTTTGTTAGAGAGACATTTTTCCTATCTTCGCGCTGATGTTTTGGTTTATTTTGAAGTAATCTTTTTTAAAAATGTTTTTGGTCAGCCTCGATAGTTACAGTTTACAGTATCTACTACTAAAATTTAAATTGAGCACCACCTAAATAGTTGGTTTCAAAATGGCCATACTCTGTGTGCGGTTAGTTACAGGACAGAAAAACACTCAGAATCCTCTATAAGGGCGGGTATTATAAAACTGCTTTGACAGTTAACTTAAAGTTAACTTTTTGAATTACATGTAATTCCAGAAGTTAACTTTAAGTTAACTCTCAAAGTAGTTTTATAATACCCGCCCTAAGTTAGCTTTCACTTGTGAAATAATAATTTAAACATTTATCATGCTTTTGAGTCCGCGTTGCCAAACAACTAATTGGGTTAGTTTTATCAAACATATTTTCAATGTAATAATCTTTAAAAAAATATTTTCGATAAATCCAATTATTATTTTTTATGGACCCGGACGTGCCATCAAATCAAAGAGTTCACTAGTTGATTGATAAATAATTAGATATCTGTAAATGAAATGAGGCTTTAAAAATTTAATGAGCTTGTAGCTAGAATTGCCAAAAAACAAATATGTTAGCATATATTGACAGAAGTCTCAGGTGGAAGTTCCATTAAGTAAGTTAGGCACTCTTATGTTCAATTAATAACATGAACATTTATTGATTAAATATAAATGTCTTGGTACAATGTGGTCGATTACCCTAGTACCTTTCTAAGTGAAAAATAAATTATTTGTACCCCTTGGTTTGGTATTAAGTTATCTGAAAGTACCTACATGTTTCAGTTTCGAAAAAACTCATTTTCACTGTTGCATAATAATAAAATTTAAAAATGATTACATTTTAGTAACAATCAAATCCTCATCAATGAATAATTCACTTTTTACAAATTACATTAATGTCGCAAATACTAGACACCTACATGATAAATTCGGCGACCCACAACATTCATTTAACATATAAAATTTAAATTGAGCATATTTTGATAATGTGGACTGTACTTGATTAGAATTTGAAGATTCTTACCTTAAGCCTTTATACATAGCAGAATAGACCGGATATCCGTACCGATCCTTACCAACATCATCAGTATAAACCCAAGTACCACCCAATTCCTCCCTCATTTCGAAAACATCCAAATCCATATTGGCACTTGCTACATGTTTTGCCGTTGCCAAACCGGCAGCACCTGCTCCAATAATTGCTACACGCATTTTTGATTATTTGAATCGAAAAGAAAATTTGTCAAAACTAGTTTTTATATAATGCGCGCGATTTACACTGCGTGAAAGTCTGTAACCGAATGGTCGGTTAATGATAGAAGTTATCGGTTTTAAATGAGGAATTTATTGATTCATGCTTAAGAAACAATGTTTTTTTCAATTTTGGCGCGATTTCGTAATTGTTATGAATTTGATAAGGAATTTGTATTCGGAGGCAACTGCCTGGATGATTAACTATTTCTTTGATTTCACCACCCATATTGATAATTATTTGATAAATATATGTATTTTCAGATTTGTCGTTGTTTGAAAGTTTTTTGAAATATGCACCTGTATTTGGGAAATAAATGGTCACTTATAGGATTTTTATTGGGTAAAACCATAAAATCTTGGAGATCATTATTCATCTAGACCAAAAAATATATTTTTCCACTAGAAAACTAATTAAAAACAACTTGAGTTAAATTAGTCGAAAAATAGTTATTTTTAAAACAAAGGGAGCAAAGTATATACCATTTCCTCTTAAAGATGAAAAAAAATCATTGTGTGGGTAGTTGATGAATCAACGCCGTTGATAATTCTACGAAATCAATTCGAAAAGATCAATAGTTGTCATAGCAAAAGAGGAAACGTTATTTGTCTCCCCAGGGAGAAAAAGTGCCTTACGTCAATTTGTTATTGAAGAAATTTGTGAGTTACAACACTCAGTTGACGTTATGATTTTACAAGAAAATTATAGGAAAGGAAAACATGTTTCGCAAATATTATGTTTGCAGAATATTTTTGATAGCACTCTAGTTTTTTTAACTATTAGATGAATTTGGTGTCAATCTTGCTAAGTTCTCCTTTGTTTGATAGCTCTCATAGAAAAGGTTTAAATTTTAGTGGTTTTCTGATGAGATTAAAATTAATTTAACTACTCATTACAGATGTTTATGGAGAAAGTTCTTGAATGTCATTAAAAATAAACCTGTCATGGCAATAATTACTTGATAATAAATGCATTATTTTAATGAATTATTCAATGAAAAAGGGTTAAATCTTAATCTAGTGGAGAGACCTTTTAATCATTGGTTTCATTGAACAAACACATTATTGATAAGTGCAATTTATTATAAGCAAAATTACTTGGAATAATATTTTTTTTTTCAAACACATAAGAATCTAAGTCAGTAAGTTTTGTTTTAACCTAATGTACTATAAAGATTACAATTCTTGAGGTTCACTCAACAGTTTTCCCCACTTTACTTAAACAGTAGGTAAATCACAATTTTGATGTGTTAATAGCGCTATTTTGTTTTTTAATTTTAGTTCACTAGCTCAAACGGCTTCACCCTTCTTAGTCTTCGAACTAGCTCAGTGTTGTATAGTAGCTCAATCGATTCTTCATTCACATATGCCAATGTAGTCTATCTTCGTGGCTTTTTACGTACTTTCTTACAGTCTCTGTTAGAGTTTCAATTTTAAGGAACGATGTAGGTTACTATTTCGAACGTACCAAGGTGCATTAACAATGTTTCTTAGTACTTTATTTTGGAATCTTTGTATAGCTTATGTTACTCTCTTTAGTACCACCCTAAAGTTGAATACCATATGCCCAAACTGGTTTCAGTACCTATATGCCTTTAAAGTGTTATGTATTCCACAATTGAACACAGGACTTTCTAAAGACTTTTATTAATTATAATAATTATTTATACACCTAGTGAGTTAAATGAATTTTTATTCATGAGAAGAAAGTGTAACCCACGAACCCTGGCGAGCTGGAAGATTTTGTGAGACCGTCTTGTCAAACCTTACATTCGACTTTTCTTTCTAAATATCGGTTCTGGCTCGAGCCATTTAATAATCATATTCCATTCTGTTGTTGAGGTCTCGTATGTATTTGAAGATTAGCTATTTTTGATAATAATGAGTCTCAGAGGGTCTATTCGACGTATGGCCAAAGATTAATTCGAAAGGTGTGAATCCGTGTGTCTTATTTTTGGTATTATTATAACAGATAACTGCGTACGGGAGAATGTTGAATGGGTGTTCTTAAACGTTGCATGAGATCTTCCAAGCGATCCGTTGGAATCTGGGTGGCTTACGCTTAAAAATGTCAATTTTATGTCGTAGAGTTGACAGAGGTCTTTGAGTAAGGCGTTGTTGAATTTACCTCCACAATCACAGTGCATTCTCAAAGGTGTACCGTAATGTTGGAAGAATACTAGTAGGGTATTAACATTTATGGACGTCTTTTTGTCTGAGATTGGGTAGGCTTGAGTTAATTTGGTAAGTTCATCCCTAACTGTTAGGGCGTAGTTACGAACTGGGAATTCAAAAAGGTCAATGTTTATCCTCAAATAGAGTTTTGGGAGTTTCAGTGATAACGAGAGGAGAACTAAGGTTTTTCCTACAGATTTTGACTTTTTGGCAGATTTCACAGGCTCTGATGAATTTCTCAACATCTTTGGTTAAACCTTGCCAGGAGTATCCTTCTAACGGTTTCATTGATTCCACGATGTAAATTTGTTTTTCGAGTATGATATTGGTTTAGGATAATTGGAATTTGGCCTTGATCTGGGGTTTTGACGATATTTTGGCATATCTTGAGCTTAATGTCTTTTTCGGCAAATATAAAGGAAAATATTTCAAGAATAGGTAATTCCAGATTGTTTTCTATGCAAAAGGTTATTTCAGGGTCAAATTCGTTTTGACAATTGAAAAGCGAGTAAAAGAGAGTAGGGACTATTTTCTCATTTTTGCAAGGAATGGGAATTATGAAGTTTTTGCGTGCCTTCACAGATTTGCTGGATAAAATGTTAACCTGATTAGGTTGAAAATCGAAATATTCCTCGAAGAGATCATCTATAATTTTGTAATATAAGTCTGTCAGTTTGGTTTGCGAAAAAAACGTTACAATATTTTTGTGAGACTTGTCCAGAAGTTGTAGGTTAGAAATCTCTATCTTTGAGTAGTCAATAATTGATCTGGTTTTGTAGAGATTTACGAAAGAGTTGTATTCTTCGTCAATTAGGGTTGTTTCATCATTGTTTCCAATTTCGACGATTGAAATTTCTTGTTGTTGTTGACTTGTAGAGGGGCGGTTTCTTATATCGTCAATATCAGGTTCTTCTTTGTTAGAAGCGAGTATGTGAATTTTGGAGCTTAAATCTGAACAATGTTTAAAGTAGTTTACTTTTATTCGAGATAGGACATCAGCGTGCTTATTGATTTTCCTAGGTTTATACTCGATTCGAAAGTCGTATGCTTCGAGTTTCAAGCGCCAGCGTGCTAAACAACTTCGAGCTAAACGACTTTAATTAAGAAAAACCAAGTTAAAGGGCAATGGTCTATGATAAGGACAAATTTTCGACCAAAGAGGTAAGGTCTAAAATGCTTAACTGCCCGTACAATGGCCAGTAATTCTCTCTCTATGACAGAGTATTTAATTTCGGCATTGCACAGCGTTCAAGAGGCATAGGCTATAGGGAGATCTTTTCCTATAGGGCATTGTGACAAAAATGCATTGATAGCAAAAGCGCTTGCGTCGGTGGTTAATAGAAATGTCTCTTCGAAATTGGGATAGATCAGAATCGGGTCAGAAACTGATGCGTCTTTCAATTCGTTGAATGCGGATATGCATTCTGGGTTAAAGTGAAATGGAACATCTTTCTGGAGGAGTTTTGTCAAGGGCTTTGATGTTTTAGCAAAATTGGGGATAAATCGACGATAATATCCTGCTAATCCTAGGAAGGATTTAATGTCTTTTGGATTTTGGGGTTGTAGTTCTGCATACAACTAATTTTTGCAGGGTTCGGTTTCACACTGTCTTGAGTGATAAGGTGTCCGGAGGCGTTTAAAAACTTTGGTTAGCCTTGAAATATGCTCGTGGATGATAGAAGAGTAAACGATAATATCGTCCACGTAGACTAAGCATCTTCCGTTTTGAATGCCAAAGAGAATATTGTCCATGACTCTTTGGAATGTGGATGGGGCATTTTTCAATCCAAAGGGCATACGTACGAATTCGTAATGGCCATTTTCTACAGAAAAAGCGGTTTTCGAAACATCCTTGGGGTCTGCTCCTATTTGGTGAAAACCTGAGACTAGGTCAAGGTGGGTAAAATATTGACATTTTCCCAATTGATCCAGAAGATCGGAAATATTAGGCAGCGGGTATTTGTCGTCTACAGTAAGTTCGTTGACTTTACGGTAGCCGATTACGTCACGCCATTTGGGTTTGCCAGAAGCATCAAGTTTCTTAGGAACGACCCAGACGGGGGACGACCATGGAGATACAGAATGGCGAATTATGCCTTGGTCTAGCATTTTGTTGACTTGGGATTTGACTTCTTCTTTGTGGATTTCAGGGTACCTGTAAAATAAGGTACACACAGGCTTTGCATTATTGGTGTCAATAGGATGTTTAATCTCATTAGTAAATGTGAGCGTGTCACCTTCCAGGTAGAAAATGTCGGAAAAGTTCAGGCATAAGTTGGTAATTAGTTCTTTTTCTTCGTCGTTTAAACGTTTAGTACGAAGTTCATTTTGTATGGACATTTGCCTATCATAAGTATCGTCATAGTCGAGGTTAGAGCTGTGAAAACTTAGCATAGTTTTTTGAGTTTCACTTTCTGAGACAAATGGTTTGATAGACAAGTTCGAAAACTCCATGGTTTTCTCTATAGCGTTAATATTTATAATTGAGATTAAAATATCACCTTGTTCATTGACTTTTACTAAAGCATTAGGTAATTTGACTTTTTCTTTTTCTTGAGAAAAGAGTAAGGCCTCTGTGTTGGATAGATTACACTTAAGTTTAAAGATCTTTTCACTTCTAGCTTCTATAGATATTTTGTTAAGAATTGTTTGACTGTTGTTTGGTTTTGCATTATTAGGGTAGTCATCTTCAGTAACTTTATGAAGAGGGATAGTTTTGAAATTAGTTACAAGTTCTTTAGCTTTCAAATCTATCAAAAATTGATAATGTTCTAGGAAATCCAACCCTAAAATTCCATCGAAATCAATATTCAAGTTGTAAATATACACTTTGTGAGGATCTTGGAGGGTGAACGGTACAATTGTTGATTCACGGATCTGGAGTTTTTTTATCGGTGATACCTTGAATGGTTACGTTTTCTTCGGGGAATTCATGGACAGTATTTTTTTTTAAATTAAAATTCCTGCACCTGTATCAATAAGTGATCTGAATTTATTGGAAGCATCATAAATGTAGTAGGTACAGATTTTTCGAATTAACAGTAAGAAGTGGGTTTAAAGAAATGCTTGTTCCGGAAAATTGAGGTTCGGATTCATGTTTTCTAGATTCAGAAGTTGTATTTGAGTCTTGATATTTGAAGTCTGATCTTTAGGGGTATTCTCTAGCGGATGGTGATTGGTAAAATGTAACAGAAAATCCTGATAATTTTTCATGTTCAGTATATTCGTTTTCTTCATAACTAGCATCTTGTTCATAATGAGGGCTTTCAGCGTACTCAAATTCGTTGGCATATGTTTCATTACAGGAATTATTTAAAAGATACGTTTTTTGCTGGTTAGGGTAGTAATTGGGGTTTCTTTGAGGGGTAGTTGAAGCGTATCTTTGTACGAATTGTTTCAAAGTAGATGCATTTTGGGTTCTATTTTGCGGAGCATTGGTTGTTGGTTTGCGGTGCCTGAGTAGTTAGCTGTTGTTTCTTGGAAATTTTGATTTGGGTATTGAGAGAACTTTGAACGACTGGAAACTTGTTGTGTACATTGATTGGCTGCGTCGCCAATTTTTCCGCAAGAAAAGCATGTTTTGGCTGATTGTGGTTTGTTGATCAAAACTTTTTGAACAGAATTTTTTGGAGTCTTCTGATTCTTAAAATAGGAAAGTTAGATTTCTCTCCTGATTCTACATTGAGCATCTAAGAGAGTGTGTGGGCTTCCAGCTCTGATAATCTGGCCAAGGCGAGGTTCTAGGCCTGTAAGAAGAGTGTTTAGGGCCATAGATTCCACAAGAGAGGACTGTGCTTCTTTTTGATCTACTGTTTTGAGGTGTGGTGACTTTCGGATAAAAGAATGCATTTTTGCATTCGGTACTTTGTAGAAAGTAAGGGGAGACTCGCCAGGTAGTTGTTTGAGTCGTTGGGGGTCATGGATAAGAGCTGAGAGATCTCTAGAATCTTCAAAGTGTAAATTCAGAAGTTGTTTGATCTCCAAATAAGAATTGGGGTTTCGAGAAATTATCAGTTGACCTGCTCTACCTCTGAGCTTATTTTTAATGTGGATAACGAGTAAAACCTTTTGCTTCTATTGTTTTAGGCAATATTTGTTCATAGAGCTTGGATAAAACTGGCAATAATTATATTGGCCTATTAGATGACACATCATGAGGTAATTTTCCGGGTTTTGGACTGCAACTTTCCAAAGTTTAGGTACGTTCTAAGCCTAAAGGAGGCATTGAAAAGGTTGCATAGTTTTACAATAGCTTTCCTGAGGAGCTGTTTTATTACTTTCCCAAAAATTAGGTCATATCCTGGAGCTTTTTTCGGACTGATATTTTGTTTAATCTCTACTAATATTTCTCTTGGTGAAGTAGGCGTAATGTAACCTTCTTCTCAATAAGATTCATTCCAGGTAAGATTTTCACCTTGTGCTTCGTATAATAATGGTGTTTATTTAATTTTTTAATTTCAAATCGACTCTCTTTCGACTCGTTTCCATTTCTCTACTTATATGGAACTCCAGAAAAGAATCGAAAAATGAAATCATCACCAAATAAACAATTTCCCCAATAAATTGATTTGAGTGATTAATAGTTAACTACACAATCTAAGCGTTTTAATAAATAATGCATAAATATTTACTGATATTAAGCAATATTCAATATCATCATAGGTCAGGATTTCAAAACAACTTCAGCGTCTAAAGATATAAGTTTGTATTTGGCCTTAGATAAATTGCAAATTTATTTTTTTAATCCAAGGAGAGCCAGGGATCTTCCTTCAAATACCTACGCAATTTAGCCTCCTAAGATAGCAGTTGGGTTTGATTTGTTCTAAATCTTCTCAAAAAATAAGATTTAATTTGAATGATGTAATAGGTAGCGTTATTGAACCAAACAGGTTACACACATCGAAAATATTGCATCAGATAAAATTTGTCGTTAAAATCAATGACGATTCTGCCTGGGCCTGATGCAACTTTTGCAGGTTTTATCGTAATTTACCATTCATTGATGAATATTTACGTTAATAATATTTTTACTAAATTATTTTGCTGAAATGCGGAAATGTTCATTTGCCTATATAAAGATGTTTAATTAATCTCATAAATGACTTCCTCTGTCCTAATATAATAGTAGATGCCTATTTCTTATTGGACTCTATTACTTCTCATCCTATTTCGTTATAAGGATAACATGTTTTCAAAAGGAGGTAAAAATAAATTATCTCCACAAATGTCACAAGGACAGGAACCTCCGGCTCCGGTCCAAATTGCAAAATTATTATATTGTCAACAGATGCGTGGAATTTTTTTTCCTTTTATAAAGTTTACCAACTAATATCTAGGAATATCCAGTTCCTTGTTATTGAATAAATATTACATTTTTATGTTATTGGGTTCAATAATAATCCAGCGATAAACATATTATCCAGGCACTTGAACGTAAGGTGAAATTCTGTTTAATAAGGTCAGATTGATGAATAAGTTCTTTCATGTTGCGTGAATGTTACCGACTTATACGTATCATATTTTTTGAATTTTTTTAATTGGCATCATTATTTTTATCAAAATACGTACACTGGAAAAAACAAACCGTTCCATTATTAATATAATAAATTAACATTCACTCGATCTTGTAGAGGCAATAATTAATTCATTTCCTTATTAAATATCAGTTTATCGTTTGCATTTACCAAGAAGCAAATGGGTTAATATTTGGTATTGAATGCCATTCTTCGATTATACCACATTGGCAAGCATTTGCCATAAAAAAATAAATAAATAAGGTACTTTGGGTCAATTAACTGATGGAAATTCTTGATTTCTTATTCTTTAGAAGTGGTGATGATTTCATTTCACTTAGGCCTGGTTTATTTATCTTTGTAGTGGGGATTGGGATCTATACTACATATTTCTTCTATTGAACTATCTTCTGATTGTCTAAATTGCCAAGTAAACAGATGTGCAGGATACGAATTGAGAAATATATTGAGGAAAAGCACAGTTTGTAAATAGTTAGTTACATTACAAGTGCGTTTATGAACATGATTACAATAACGAGTGTGAAAGATTACAACGACGAGGTCGTAGACCGAGTCGTTCTAATCACACGAGTTTTCTACTCATATTTAAGCGCACATGTGATGTACAACGTTTTATCTACGAAGCGAAAAATAAGATCTTTTTTTCAATTATTTTCGTTTATTAGTAGTTGTCTACCTTCATTTTACCTTTACAGGTTTAACTTTGACATTTTTGTCAAATCACCAAAAATAGTTGTGTCTGTGGTTGTGTTATTGATTGATAACCTAGTCCATAACACCTTACATCACTAGTGTTATGAGTCTCATTATGACATAACTCAAATACTAAAAAAATGGTTATGAAAAAACGTCATAACCAAAGGCTTGTAGATAAAGATTTTGTTACATTACTCCTCCTTTACTCCATGAAATGTCCCGTAAATGGAGTAACAAAAAAAAAAAATAATAATAAATAAATAAAAATACAGCAGGTATAATGGTCCTCAAAAAATATCACTTACATCACCTTCAGGGCGAATTCTCATGAGCGTAAGTTCTAATGGCTATTATTCCCTCGGAATGTTACTCCCTCGCCGCTAACGCGGCTCAGTTCGTAATAATCCTCGGGAATAATAGCTATCATTATTGACTCGTGGTATAATCTACTATTATGTCATACCAGTTGGTTGTGAATAATAAATAGCTGAGAAAAAAGTGTCACTTTGCCAATTGTCATCAATGTGCAAACATCATCATTTTTTGACAAAAATAATATGTTTATAAGCGTAAATTTATATTTTGTTAATAAAGAATAAGTTAATTGAAAACTGTTTTTTGCGTCTTTATGCCCGCGCGGGCCATAATGTGTACTTTATGCCCGCACGGGCATAAAGTAATGAATTATGTAGATGGTATCTAAGATATAAAAACACAATAATGTATTGGTATGACATAAAAGTTATTTATTAATCATTATTGAAAACCAAACCAATTTCAGAAGTCATGTAACAGCATGGTTGGCAAAATGAGCGTAGTTATTTAATTTATGTGCGCTGGTCTAATAGGAAACGCGACGTCAGATATAATTTAACAATTCCTATAGGACTAGCGCTCCATGTAGCAGTAGACAATGTGCACTGGCCTAATAGGAAATGTGATGCCAGATATAATTTTACAAGTCCTAAAGGATTACCGCTCCATGTAGCGGTAACCAAATAGGAAACGGAAAAAATGCTACCCGGTATCAGGTGCGGGCATTACGGCGCGGGCGCGAGAACTCTCAAAAGCAGTTCTATTTTTAATCACGTTGTTTTCTTTGTGAAGAAGAGACATATTTATCAGGGTTGTATCGTATCAATTTTTTGGAAAGTTTTGGGGTCTCACTGGTAGTAAATAAATGTAAGTTATGTTTTTAACTAACGTCATTACTTATTTAATAAAATAGAGGGAGAAGAACCTCCCAAGAAAAAAGTCAAAAAGGTATTTGCGTCAGGTGCACAAAAAAGAAAACTTAAAAAAAAAAATCATGGCAGGTGCAGGGCTCTCTTCTAAAAAGATCACCTCATTCTTCCAAAACTTAGTTCCGGCAGAATCTAGAGATGAGCCGAATAATGCTGATAATAGCACAATAACGTCAGGGACAATGATAAAATGGTTGGGTTTTATTGGTAAAATATTCGCCATGTTGGATATTTCACTGATCAAATTACACCATATTATCACGTGATTACGCCAGAAATGTCAACTTACGCTCATGAGAATTCGCCCTCAAACTCATCATCTTTAGTGTCGGGCTGGGGACCCAAAGGCCTACCGGGCCGAGACCTCAATGGGACCCAGAGGAAAGTGTCCCTTTATCTTCTATTTTCTATTACATTGTTTATCTGAGTCGGAATTTTTAGATGGTCTTTGTTCGGATTATCACATTCATTTTTTGAAAAGTCAGAGTCAGATTCTGATGACAAAAGTGGAGTAGGAATTGAAGTATTTTCTGCTAACGAGACCAACTCCGGAGTAGATTCTGCGGACTGACTATTGTTATCTGTCTCAATTGTCCCTGACGTTATTGTGCTATTATCAGCATTATTCGGCTCATCTCTAGATTCTGCCGGAACTAAGTTTTGGAAGAATGAGGTGATCTTTTTAGAAGAGAGCCCTGCACCTGCCATGATTTTTTTTTTTTAAGTTTTCTTTTTTGTGCACCTGACGCAAATACCTTTTTGACTTTTTTCTTGGGAGGTTCTTCTCCCTCTATTTTATTAAATAAGTAATGACGTTAGTTAAAAACATAACTTACATTTATTTACTACCAGTGAGACCCCAAAACTTTCCAAAAAATTGATACGATACAACCCTGATAAATATGTCTCTTCTTCACAAAGAAAACAACGTGATTAAAAATAGAACTGCTTTTGAGAGTTCTCGCGCCCGCGCCGTAATGCCCGCACCTGATACCGGGTAGCATTTTTCCGTTTCCTATTTGGTTACCGCTACATGGAGCGGTAATCCTTTAGGACTTGTAAAATTATATCTGGCATCACATTTCCTATTAGGCCAGTGCACATTGTCTACTGCTACATGGAGCGTTAGTCCTATAGGAATTGTTAAATTATATCTGACGTCGCGTTTCCTATTAGACCAGCGCACATAAATTAAATAACTACGCTCATTTTGCCAACCATGCTGTTACATGACTTCTGAAATTGGTTTGGTTTTCAATAATGATTAATAAATAACTTTTATGTCATTCCAATACATTATTGTGTTTTTATATCTTAGATACCATCTACATAATTCATTACTTTATGCCCGTGCGGGCATAAAGTACACATTATGGCCCGCGCGGGCATAAAGACGCAAGAAACAGTTTTCAATTAACTTATTCTTTATTAACAAAATATAAATTTACGCTTATAAACATATTATTTTTGTCAAAAAATGATGATGTTTGCACATTGATGACAATTGGCAAAGTGACACTTTTTTCTCAGCTATTTATTATTCACAACCAACTAGTATGACATAATAGTAGATTATACCACGAGTCAATAATGATAGCTATTATTCCCGAGGATTATTACGAACTGAGCCGCGTTAGCGGCGAGGGAGTAACATTCCGAGGGAATAATAGCCATTATTGCGAGTAGTATACTCTACTTTATTTACGACAAATTAATTTATTTGAGATTTTCAATGAACAAATTTCATCCGTCTCATAATTTTCAATACAAATCCACAAGCACTACACGTTTGACACTGACACTTTTGTGGAATAATGACCATTAATCCCGCTACTCGTCATTAATCCCTGGAGGAATAACATATGTCATTATACTGCCAAAATCACAAATATAATACGCACATTATACATTAGTCGTAAATAAAATTTTGTATGCACCACGGGTACTAATAGATATATATACCCTCGGGCGACTTACGAACCCTCGGGCCAGAGGCCCTCGGTTTTGTAAGACTGTCGCCCTCAGGGCATAATCATCTACTTAGTACCCTTGATACATAAATAACTATTTTGTAGCAGCCAAATTCTTTCCAGCAGTAATAAAAAAAACTTATGAGAAACTTTTTCATAGTTGCAGGCAAATACTTTGGCGTGGTAGAAAATATACCTACTTATTACTAAAAGGTGTTTCTACTGTAACAGGAAAAAAATATTAGTGGCAGCATAGAACTTTACTGTTAACAACCAAACAACCAAGGTAATTTTTGCTAACTTAGTAAAGTGCGTTCAACTACTATAGAAAAGGATCGTTTTGCAAACAGCCAACATTTCTAGTATGATCCCGAAAATCCATTAGTAAAGAGTTTTTGGCTAGAGGATTTCTCAGTGCAGAATCAACAGGGATAATAAAACCAAACACAACGAGAAATATTACAAAATATTGCACCACCTGTAACCACCAATTAACCCCAAAAAATGACAATGATAATGAAATGGATTACAGTGCAATGGATGTTTGCAGTCGATCACAGAGGGTGTGCGCTGGTCTAATAGGAAACGCGACGTCAGATATAATTTAGCAAGTCCTATACGATTAGCGCTCCATGTAGCGGTAGACAATGTGCGCTGGCCTAATAGGAAACGGAAAAATGCTACCGGGTATACAATAAATGCAAGTTTTGATGCGGTAGAGTTGCGTAAAGAATTTATTTTATTGGAAATGTCTTCTAACGTTTGTTCGGTAGATTGTTGCTCCTAGAACTGGGGCCAGTTTTTATTTGGGACTAGTGGGACCTACCGGGCAAATGCCCGGTTGCCCGGCGGGCCAGTCCAACACTGATCATCTTCAATTATAACTTTACGGGATCTACCACGTTTTCTCAACGGTCTAATAGGTACCGGATCAACTTTATCGTCGGATTTAAATTTGGTCAATGCTGACACATGATATTTTCCGAGTAGGTACCTACTTTTTGTGAATCATCTAGTGGTACAATCGCATAAGTCGTTGGAGATACCATTTTCATAATTTGATATGGGCCATCTCTTTTTGGAGAAAATTCAGTTGAAAAAGAATATTAAGCATTACTAAGGCGGTGACTATCAACAAGAACTTTTTCACCACACTGGAATATAGGTGCTTCTCTTCTGTTCGTGTCAGCATATTTCTTAGATTTATCTTGTTGAATTTCATTTACATCCCTGGCTTGACGAAAAATAGTAGGTAAAGATCTCAGGTAAGGATAGTAATTTCAAACACAAAATTGTCATTTTCCACAATGCTTCTAAGATCTCTATTTACATTTAACTCTCTTCCAAAAGTGAGGTAAGCAGCGGAACAACCTGTAGCTGTGTTCGTAGAAAAACGGACTGCTGGAAGTTTTTCTTTCCATTTTGTATGGTCATTACCAATAAGTATGGAAAGCTGAGTCTTTAGATTTCGATTTTTTCCGTTCTGTAGGGTTAGCTCCTGGGTGTATATGGGAATTAAAATTTAATCAAATCCTAGGCAATATGCAACTTGTTGCATTATTGCACTTACAAACTGGGAACCATTTTTACTTATAACAGTCTGGGAACACCATATCTAAACATAATTTCATTTATTAGGCAACGAGCACAATTTTCAGCGGACGCTGCCGTCAATGGTAAAAGTTCTATCTATCTACTTGTAGTATTTTCTACCATGAAAATCCATTTTTGATAGTAGTGCGTTTCAGGTAATGGACCAAATAAATCAATAGAGATACATAGTTTCAAAACGCTGTCTTTAAATAGGAGTCTGTATTTGTCCTGCAGGTTTAAGATTTGTAGCTTTATAACGTTGGCAGTTTACACATTTACTAACATAATAAGATATGGTTCTCCTCATTCCAGGCTAGAAGAAACGACTTGCAATTCTTTGATAAGTACGTTGTACACCATAATGGCCAGCTAATGGAGAATCATGGTACTCGGCAAGGATTTGAGGAACTTAGAATTTTGGTACTACTTGTTGAGCTTCATCTTCATCTAATTCAAGGACATATAACGCTATAGTACGCCACAGTTCATGATGTAGCCTCTCTCAGTCAACATTAGAACCATTATCAGAGTTTTCAAAACATTGGATTATTTTATCGAGATCTGGGTCATTCATTCGTTTACGTCTGATGATTTGCTTTTTGTCTAGGGAAATCGACAATAACAATAATTACTTCTGCTGCAGGAATTGCAGGTCGTGATAACATATCAGCAACAACATTATCTTTTCCTGGATTATATTCAATACATAAATCAAAAGATTGCAAAGCTGAAGACCATCTTGCTAATCAGCCCGAAGGTGATTTGAGTATCATAGGACATTTCAAGGGCTGATTTAACGATAACATATGCACATGATAAATAGCCTCTAAATTTGTCAGTCACGGACCAAACGACTGCTAAAGCTTCTCGCTCTGTTGTACTGTAATTTTGCTCAGCTGATGTTAATAAACAACTGGCGTATTCTATAGGTGTTTTTTCTGACCCCTCCCCCTGGAGTTAACATACGCCAATAGCATAGATAGAGCCATCCGTCTTCAGAATATATGGTTTATTAGGGTCAGCTTGCTGAAGAAAAGAGCTAGACGTTAAAAGCTATTTCAGATTTTCAAAAGCCTTGACTTGATCTGAGCCCCAAATCCATTTGACTTTTTTTTAGTGAGAAAAGTAAGAGGTTTTGAAATTTCTGCGACGTTTTTTATAAAACGTCGAAACCAGGAACAAGTTTGTAGAAAAGAAAGTAGTTCTCTGACATTTCCAAGATTTGGTATTTTAGAAATAGCAGAAACTTTATCTAGGTTTGGAGCAATACCAGCCAGAATAAGTTATTACATGACCGAGGTAATTGACAGAAGAATAAGAAAATTTGCATTTCGAACGGTTTAATTGAAGTTTCAATAATTTCAAGCGACCAAAGTCTTTATGCAATTCACTAACATGAAGTTCAAATGAGTTTGATAAAATAACTATATCATCGAGGTACGCTAATTAATATCTTCATGTCCAGAACGAAATCTATCAATGAGGCTTTGAAATGTTGACAGAGCATCTCGTAATCCAAATGGCATCCTTGTATATTTTAAAGTTCCAAAAGGAGAAATGAAATGAAATGAAACCAGTTTTGTCTCGATCGATTGTTTGATGATAACCAGAACTTAAATCCAAAGTTGTCATAAAACGAGTTTTCTTTGCAGCATGTAATGTATCAATAATTCGAGCCAAGGGGTAACTGTCGGTTATTGTTTTCGCGTTCAACTTGCGGACTGCGTTAATCAAAAGTCAACCTAATGCCACCATCTTTCTTTGGAACAAAAACCACAAGAGCAGCATAGGGAGACTCGCGCTCTTCTATATAGTTCCAGCGGCTAAGAGTTCATCAATTTCTTACCGCAATTGTAATACGGAGGTACAGAAATTGGAGTTTCATCTATGAGATTAATAATAATAATAATAATAATAATAATAATAATAATAATAATAATAATAATAATAAATTCGTTTATTTCCAATAAAACATATTTACATGTTGTAGGAAATGTTGATAGGTAATACTATTTCAAGAAAGTTTGTTAATTATACGAATTAAAAAACACTATTGAAGATCAAACAGGTGAGTATCGGCAATAACAAAATTCAAAATATTAGGGCATTCCAAAAATAGCATTAAGTAGGTACGCAAAATAGGCATAAAAAAGTGATTTTTATGACATTACATTTTAACAAATCATTGAGTAAAGCCTACCACCTACCATTAAATTAACTATACAAAGAAAAAGCGAGAAAGTATGTATAATAATAGAGCAAAAATTATAGATAGGTTGTAGAGAGAAGAATATACCAAATTTATATTTATCTACGATTATCAACAACTTAATAACTAAGATTATCAGTTAAGAATTCCTCTACAGTATAGTAAGCTTTAGATATCAATAATTTATTCAGTTTATTTATAAACTTGTTCAACGAGAGTTCTTTATACTGATTCGGAAGTGTATTGTAAAGCTTACCACACATATAGAAAGAATTTTTTTGATATGCTGCTGTTGAATGTCTCTCCAGGCTTATAGTATTTTTGGCCTGTCTGGTATTTGATTCAAAAAACCTGAATTTATGTTTGTTCTGATGTACGAATTTCGTGCAAGCAAAAATATACAAGGAGGGCAAGGTTAAAATATTTAACTGTATAAATCTGGGTTTACAGGTCTCAGTAGGTTTCATTCTTAACATTGTTCGAATGGCCCGCTTCTGAATGATAAATGGTGATTGACCAGTGCTTGCATTACCCCACAACATGATACCATAACCCAGCACTGAATGAAAGTTGGCATAGTAAACTGTTTTTAACAAATCGAGATCCAACCCTTTAGCTGACAACACTTTAAGACAATAGCACGATCTACTTAGTTTTCGATTTTGTGTTTCAATGTGCATAGACCATTTAATATGATCGTCAATGTAAAAACCCAAGCATTTTGTAGAGTTAACAAACTGAATAGAGTTTGAGTTATGGATGACATCAGCAGTGTTTCTGTTAGACAAGCTAAATCTAATAGCTACGGTTTTATCTATGTTTATTTTGATTTGGTTGTAGGAACACCAATCCTTTACATCGTTGATTATGCTCTGCAAAAGGAGTAGGCTGACTACTAGACTTAAAAACCTGTAAATTTATTTGAAGTAATTTTTGAAGAACATCCTTTCGTTCAGGGCAAAGGTTATGTCCTTCATCAGTTCTTTAAAAAAAAAATTGTGAGATTTTGGTCGCATCGGAGGTTTCTAGATTATTAATAGCGACATTATCAGAAATAAAGGAATATTTAATGTCGGAGAATCACCATAACACCAAGGATTATTGGGCATATCCAGCACTATATTGGCTACTTTCAAAAAATATGTGCCAATAATGACTGGTAAAAACAAGTAATAAAGGTAGTTTTGTTACATCTTTTGTTTAGGGTTTCATCAAGACAAGAATGCTTGACTTGAACGTAATTTCTTGACTTGACTTGAAATTCAGGATCAAGAAATTGAACATGTCTTGACTCGATGGGCTCTTGAAAGCAAAAGTCTTGACTTGAAATCAAGATATCTTGAAATTTCTTGAAATTGCTTGAAAATCAGCTATCTTTGTTTTTCTATACGTCGCTCTCGAAAACACTTTGGAAACGCGTTGGGTTAGTTTGGAGTGTTTTAACAAGAAAAACATACTTCCAGACTGTCAAAAACCGTATCGCCATATCTTCAATTAGTTCTGTATTCTGAAAAATAGCCAATGGTACCATTGAAGATATCGCGATACGGTTTTTGACAATCGAAGTTTCTCGGATATCGATTTCATGACATCTAAGTCAATTTTTCTCTATATCTGGTCTGGAATTATGTTTTTCCTGTTAAAACATTCCAAATTGCAGAACCCAGTACTTGTTCTACCTGCTCGAAAATTAGAAAGATCTGCTAGTTTAGTAAAATGGTACCAACTAACATATTTTACGAGTATAATATCCAACTAAAAACGTTCTAATACAAAATCGGGAAAAGACTCGCGTTGCAGGAGTCTATTGTGGCAGCCTGCAACTGGATTTTCAATATATAGGGTGTCCCAAAAAGATACCGACAAACTTTAAGGGGTAGTAGGGGACATCAAAACAAGCATTTTTGTTTATATAAACATATGTCCGCAAATGAGTCATTTGGGCTGTAGAGGACTGTTTACTTATTAATTTTGCTTTATTATCAAATAAATTATGGTTTACAATAATTGTTCAAAATGTTGACCACTTACTTTAATGCAAAGATTACACCGTCGGGTCATTGACTGAAAAGTTTAGTTTATGAAACACCTGTTCGTAATGAGGAAGATCTGTTAGCAACACGAAAAAAAATGCAATTCTATATCCAAGAGTAGTAATATACTTATAATTTTATATTTGATCCAGTAATAATATACTTAGTAAAACAATACTTTATTATACATTGAAATATTTGCTTAATGTTATTATGAAACTCTTTAAATATTCATCTCAATTATTTTTCATTTAAATCAAGAATAAAAACCAGATGTCAAATTTTTGACATAACGCTTCCTAGACAAATAACTACCTAATTAATGATTGTCATTGTCATTAATTGTCATTTCGAACCATGAATTCATTTTGATAAATCTTGACATTATTTCAGGTTTTAATATCATTTTTCGGCGTTAATACCTACCACATAATACCACGAGAGCTTCAAAATTACGGATAATTTTTCACGATTGCGTGTTTTCTATAATTTCACGAGTCCACGAGTCCTTAGGACGAGTGAAATTTGCAAAGAAAACACGCATGAGTGAAAAATTATCTGGTCCATTTTGATCATTTTAAAGCTTGATTGGTATTTACTTAAAGGATTATTTCACGAATAAAAAATGAAAATGCAAAAAATATGTTGCTAACAGCGTCCATATTTTTTTGTATTGATACAAATAAATAGTTGCTAGCGTCAGCAACCGTTTGTATCAAAAATTAGCATGCCCAACCATATATACGATTAACATGGGAAAATATTCGCTGTCATTATTTCATTATTAATAATTATTATTATTATTATTATTTTTATTATTATAAGTGAAAAACCCTAAAGGTCCTTTTGTAAGTTTACCCCCATAAAGGCATATAAAGTGTTTTGCTGAAAAGGGACCTCAAGCCGGCGTATTAAATCTTCAATCAGCACCCTAAACGCTATAATCTCAAAAAAAGCAACGTCGTGTAAATTTTTAAGTGGTCGGCGCTGCTTATTAGCTTATCATCAAATTTATACTTAATTTTTCCAAAAATGTCCTAATGAAACCTATTGAGATTTTTAATTTTTTTTTTTTTTTAATTTTTTTTTTTAATCTTAATTTTTTTTTTTTTTTTTTTCTCTCCGTAACTTTTCCCTACACGTCTTCTTATACCTATTTCCAAAATTTCATCAAATTCCATCGACCCGTTTTCTCAGAAAAATGCCAACACACACACATACATACATACATACACACAGACGGAAATGTGCCACCTTGCCAAAAAGGCTTAAAATGATCCAAAACGTCAAGATTTAATGAAATTTTGACATGTTCAAAATCGGGCTATCACCATAGCTTCCTATATCTAGGAAGCTAAATATATTTTATCAAATATAGGTCACCTTTGTGCTTTGCTTCGCGTTGCCGTCTCTCCCATCCATTCCATTGAACATGAAGTTGAAGTTTGGTTGAAGAGACGCCACACGACGCTTCCTGTGTTTTTACAGTGTTTTTCGTGATAAAAAGGATTTTTTGTTGAAGAAATGGGATTTGGAATGTTTAATTTCAATATTTGAAGGTAAGTTTAACTTTTCCTACTCAATTTCCGGGAAAAAAACATCAAAAAATTATTAGGCATTGTGGACGTGGGTGGCCATCATTTAGGTAAAAACTTAAACCGCGTGTTACCTTTCATCATGTAGAAGTACCTTATCCAATCTATTTGCCTTTTGCTTTAGGATAAATTGTTGACAAAGTACCTATAAAAACATTATTTTTAATTTTAGGAAATGAAATTGACTTGGACTATGGATGAATATGAATGATGAACAAAGTGAAGAGCGAATTCCCAAAATGGAGGTTAGATTAAAATTGGCAAAGAAAATGAATCGGTACAAAAATAGCATTAAAAGTAAAGAAAATGCAACATCTATAACGGATTTTTCGAGGGATTTTCCCAACCTTCCAGTGGTATGTGAATAATTAATAAATAAATGTATCTATGATTATTATTGTACTTATCACAATTAACTTTTTTGTTATTATTCCATCGGTTTATACCTTTATATATTATATCAATTTTTAAAACAAGAATTTGAAGAATAAAATATACTTCAGAGTAAACTGTGTTTCAATATTAATAGTAAGTACACAGGTAGGTAAGTAATTAAAACAATAAGAGGTTATTTTTGAAGTAAGAATAAGAAATATTTGGAAATTAATTGTAGTTTTTGTGATAACTATAAGTAATTTTCCGAATAAGAATAACAATACTTGATCATCAAATCTACCTTATTCTTTAGACAATTACTAGGCTATTATCGAATTCGACACTACCGTATTCTGAATATAAGTTGAACTTATTTTCAATTCTTAAGAATAGGGCAATACTAGAATTAAATATTATATTTTCTTGTGGAATAGTAAAACGAATATATTCTTGGGCAAACGCTACTATTCTTTACTATAGTGGAGTGTTTTTTCCGTGAAGGATACTGGCGAGTTGTACCCATGTAGAAGCAATTCCCGGAATATTCCAAAGAGTTCGCGAGTTGAGCAATTATTGTAAACCATAATTTATTTGTTAATAAAGCAAAATTAATAGGTAAACAGTGATTAAATTATTGCGAGGAATAAAACTAGGTACCAAACAGTTTTTTTGCTCTACAGCCTAAATGGCTCATTTGCGGACATATGTTTTTCTCCAAACGTCAAAAAAACATCACTTTGTCAACACCTGTCAAGATGGTAGAAATTCAATTTCTATGTTGCTAGGCAAATCCAGGACGTTAACACCTGTCGAGGTGGTAGAAATTTAATTTCTATGCTGCTTGGCAACCCCAACGGCAGCAATAGTACTTTTGGTGCCGCTGGAGCGGCAGTAAAAGTACTTTTAGTGCCGCTCGTACTTTTACTGCCGCTCAACCATCCAGTTACCCCCGAGCTTACCACATTCGTTTGGAGAAAAAATAGCGTGTTGCGTACGGAGAAGAAGCACTTTTTTGTGCTTCAGCAGTATTGCAAGCCTCACTACGTTCGGCTCGCAAACCTACTGCTTCAGCACAAAAAAGTAAAGCTTCTACTCCTAATACAACAATATACTATTATATAAACAAAAATGCTTGTTTTGATGTCCTCTACTACCCCTTAAAGTTTGTCGGTATCTTTTTGGGACACCCTGTACTATTACAGCCACTTGTAAAACTGTTTAGGTATTTCAAGAAATTCAAGAATTTATTGGTTTCTTGACAAGAAATCCTAATCTTGAAATAGGGAATCTTGAAAATAGTTTCAGGTTTCTTTACTTGAAATTTTCTTGAATTCAAGTCAAGATCAAGTCAAGAACAAGAAATTTCTTGAACATCAATGAACCCTACTTTTGTTAAACTTGCTGACAACTCTCTGCAAAATAAATTTACCGTTCTATAATTTTATTTCTCGGCAGATAACTTGCCGACCAATGGGATTAGAGATTGCGGTTTTATCCGTCAGATTGAATACCTGATAGTTTATTAGAAGCTGAATAAACCGGCCCTTAAGGTTGTGTAGATTATAGAAATTTCAACGTCAATGAACTTGTAAAGACGGAATTTTATCATTTGAAGAAATATTAGCCAAAAAAAAATCTGGAATTTCGTTTTAAAAATTAGTTTGCTCCAAAGGTTTTTCGTATCTTCAAAACTTCTATTAGATTTGTCTATAAAACTTCTCCATTTGGCATCCTTCAGTGGCAAAAGTTTTTCATCAGATTATAGACAACTATGGAGTTTATTCTGTAACCGTACTATTGCTGATGATACTTTCATTAGTGGCAGGAATAAACAAGAACAAATTTAAATACAAGTTACAAACACTGATGTGAATGAATATGGAATACCTAACTTTATTCGGTTATTCGCGAAAAAATACTTGCTTCAATTATGTTTTCCAAGACTAATCGCAAATTAAATTTGGAAAAAGAGTAGTTAAGCAAACGATAAGGAAGATAAATAATACAAAATTGCATTTTCTTTATTCTACAAACAATATGCAAAAGGCGAGGGTCTGTGTCAACCCAGTCAGCACCAGAACCATCCATTAACAATTTTTGTAGTATGGAATACAATTATCATATTTCAACCATAAAAAAATGCTATTTTCTAGATAAACACGGATACCACTATTTAATTTGTTACTTGTACAAAGTTATTTTCATCCACTATCCTATACTTATCCCCTCTGAAATTAATAAAGTCACTCAACAGCCTGTGTATAGCTGTTTCCCAAATTTTGACCATTACAGAAGGAATTGTTGCTACATTTGCTTCCTGAGCCAAGTCATCGTAGTACGCCTGTTGATTTGGCCCTACCCCCATCATATGCATTTGACGTTTTGTATAACCTTTTGCTATACGGTCTTCCACATCTTTTTCTGTGTGCAATCGCATTTCTTCTTTTGAGGGCAAGTCCATGTCACCAGTGAGGTATTTGCAAACGTATCTGGCCTGGAATTCATTGAACAATCAATTATAACTTGAAACTGGGTACTAATGGGATTCTTACTTGTAAATCAAACATTAGAAAAGTGCACACTTCATAAGGTATTCCAATAAAGCACATAGTAGGTCTGTCAATGTGGATTATGTGTTTATATAAGGGTCGGACGTGGTGGTCGTCAACGGTGAGTCCGCAGGAGTCGCTAAGGAAAGGGAAGCTGTATCTGTAACCTGTACAGAAAAGTATGGCGTTGTAACGACAACAGGATCCATCAACGAATTCAACCTGGAATTTCGAAAAATAGTATTTAACTACATAATCAAAGTGTGATTAATTATTTACTTTATCAGATCCGACAATTTTTTGAACGTCAGGCTTGATTTCCACATTTGGAGGATACTGAATTTTAATTCTTTCAGGAGCGTGATAACTTAATGTTACCTATGAAATTCGAAATCTTTATTATTTCTCAGGTGAATATGGTTAGTTATCACTTACATGCTCCGCTACGGTTGAAACATGCATAGTCAAATCCATGCCGGAAGAACCAGCTCCAATCACTAGCACTCTTTTGCCCCTGAATTTTTCTGAGTTCCTATAATTGCGGCTGTGGTCGATGGTACCAGTAAAGTGCTCTTGGCCTAAAAAAGAATTGTTATAGCTACCTACACTGGTATTTGTAAATATTAAAGAAGTATAATATCTATCTAGGGATGGTGCTGAATTAACAACCAGCGGCAGAGTGGAGATGGGACTCGAGAAAAGGCAGTTATTGAAAATGTTGAAGTTATTTTGCAATAATAGCCCTTATCAATATCTATTGATTGGTTATTGATTGTATTGTAATATGTGGGTACAGTGGCGGATCTAGCATGAAGCAACCAGATTCTAAAGGGACCGATAAAAACAAATAAAAAAAAAATTCGTAGATATAAAAAAAAAACGAAAATTAAATTTTGAAAGAGACGGCAACGTTGTATACCAGGATGCCTATTCTTGAAACCGGGGAACAGCGTTCTCACGAGAAAGAACGATTGCTCCGTCTTTGTCAGTGTTATGAAAATAGGAATATGGGCAACTAAGACAGAACGCTTATCTCCTGTTTCGACAATAAAGGCCCTGTAGGGAATCCAGGGCTGGAATCATGACAAATAGAATTCCACTTTCATGACGTCATCCGCGACACATTTATCGCGTACAGTACAGGCGATGATGACAATTGTTAGACAACCTGACGTCATAAAAGAGAAATTGTAGTAGAATGTCGTGATCCCAGCCCTGATGCACTCGACGCGATAATGCGGCAACCGCGGACGCGTCGACTTTAGGCGGCTTTTTTAGCTATTACGCAATTTTTCGCGAGGATAATCAAGCATAATCTGATTATGCTGGGTTATGTGATGTGTCAATTGTATCATACTCCCCTAACTAACTTCCTCTACATCAAATTCTGTGCCTGCGAGTGACGTCACTACTATCAGCCGTTTGTAGTGATGACGTCACCCGCAGACCTCGATGGAATGCTTGCGATTCAGGTTGTGCTAGTGAGTTAATTTTTTCGTCGATTTCAAATGTAGAAAAGGTGATTTTCGGTCTGTTCTCTCAGAAGAAATTAGGTGTTCTTGATCCTCGAGTATCCCAGAATTTGATTGTGGGGGAGTTAGGGAAGTATGACACAAATGACACATCATATAATCCAGCAAAAGATTATGCTTGGTTATCCTCGCAAAATTGCCTATTGTCTTCCAGACTCAGATAATTTATGGCACTTGTCGGTGGAGTTCGGACAGTATCAGTGCAGTGCGGTACTACTATGATGTATTTCTTTTTGTTTAGATAAAAAGTTCCTGAATTTTTATAATTTTTTTTTTCGTTTAACTTGTTCTCTGTCTCATATGTTCTTCATAAACTTGTTTTTTGATTGAATTTATTTCTATACCTATTTGGTTGTTAAAAACTTCAAAAATATAAATAACTTCTGAACACTCACTTTACAGCCCAACACCACAAGAAAAATACCTAAAAAAAAGCATGACAGGGCCCCAAAAAAATTTTTGCGTCGGGCCCCAAAGGTCCTATGTCCGCCACTGTGTGGGTACTTGTTTTAAGAGTTGACATTGAAAGATATTGGGTTTTCGTAAATCAAAGACGGCTATGATTTTCACTATTCCGCTATCTTCGCCCACCGAAAAAGGCATTTACTCAAGCAAAAATGACAAATTTATTAAAAAAACAATAATGCCATACAATCCGAGAATGACCGAGAAGGAGATTAAGTCTTGGTCCGTGTTGAAGAAAAAGTTGATGAGTGAGTTTGAAGTGACCGTTAGCAGTGCTCAAAGGCATAAGATGTTAATGCAAACAAGGAAGACGGCAATGGAGACCATTCAGGAGTATACTCTGGTAATGAGGGAGATTGATAGCCGTGCCATGCTGGACGAATAGATTATTATTCAGTATATTTTGGACAGGATTCAAGACGAGTCAGCTAATAAAATTTTGTTGTATGATGCAAGGACTTATAGGGAGTTTTAAGAGAAAGTTAAGCTATATGAACAGGTGAAGTCGAAAGAAAAGGCAAATAATCAGATGAATAAGCAAAAATGGAGTGGAAAAAACGAGAAGAATGATTTACAGAAACAAATTAAGAAGGAAGGACAAAGTGAACCAAAAGGGACACCGACAAAATGTTTTAATTGCGGAAGAAGAGGACACATATCGTCTAGTTGTCCTGATGAAGCAAAAGGCACCAAATGTTTTAGTTGTCAAGGTTTTGGACACATTTCGACTAAATGTCCTAAGACAGCAGGAGAGGGCTCTGGAACAAGTAGAGGAGTTAACTTGATCGAAGTAGTTCCGAAATTTTCTGTTGACTTGATGATTAATTGCGTGAAATTGACAGCTTTATTCGATACTGGCAGCGACATTTCTTCAATTAGAGAAGATATTTTTGAGCAGTACTGTGCTGCAGTTAGATTGAAGATTCACGTTGTTCCAAAAGATTCAATAAGTTTCATAGCTATTGTTAGGAATAATTTGTTAATGCAAGCAGAAGTACGGATTAACGAAGATGGGATACAAGTCTATAAAAAGGAAAATGAGAATGTTTTGATGTTGATAAATACTGATGAAAGTCCAAGTCAAGATGAAATTGATGTCAGTCATTTACAAAATAGTGAACATAGAGAAAGGTTGTTGAAATTGGTGGGAAACTATAAACCAGAGAAGAAGAAGATATTATTGAAGACGGAAGAGCCAATTTACCAACGACCACGAAGACTTTCGCCTTCTGAGAAAATCGAAGTTGATAAGCAACTAGAGGAGTGGTTGAATGAGGGAATAATCCCACCCAGTTCATCCGAGTTTGCTGTCTTGTAGTCTTGGTGAGGAAAAAAGATGGACAATTAAGAATTTGTTGCGATTTCCGAAAACTAAATAGCAACGTCATAAAGGATAAGTTTCCTTTAACGCTTATAGAGGATGTGATGGACCAATTGCAGGGAGCAAAATTCTTCAGTACAATTGATCTGAAGAATGGATTTTTCCACGTGCCTATAGATGAAGACTCGATTAAGTATACGGGCTTTGTAGTTCCTAATGGACAGTGCGAATTTTTGAGATGTCCTTTCGGCCTGTGTAACAGTCGTGCGGTATTTCAAAGATTCGTCAGCCATATTTTCAGGGACTTAATGGCGAAGAACATACTTAGCTCTATATTACATGGATGATGTGATAGTGCTCAGTGAAACAGAAGAAGAAGGACTTGAATGGCTTGAGATGGTGTTAAATGTTGCTAAAGAATATGGCTTAGAGATCAAGAAGAAAAAGTGTCAATTTTTGAAGAAAAGGGCTAATTTTCTGGGGTTTATAATCGAAAATGGAAAGATTCAACCGTCTGATGAGAAAACGTTAGCTATAAGGAAATTTCCTCACAACCCATAAAAAGGTGCATTCATTTCTGGGACTTACCGGCTACTTTAGGAAATTTATTCTTGCATATGCGGTTGTAGCCAAACCATTAAGTAACCTCTTGATAAAAGAACATCCCTTTTTATTTAAAGAACAACAGAAGCAGGCATTTTTGAAGTTAAAAGAGCTTTTACCAACACAGCCAGTTTTAGCAATATACCACCAAGGCCGCGAAACAGAGCTGCATACGGATATGGTGCATGTTTGATGCAAAGACTAGACGATGACCATAAATTCCTCCCGATTTATTATATGAGCAAAAAGACGACGCCTGCAGAAGAAAAGTATCATAGTTATGAATTGGAGGTTCTAGCTATCATACAGGCAGTCAAAAAGTTTAGGGTCTAAATTCTGGGAATACATTTCAAAATTATCACCGACTGCTTTGCCTTCCAAAAAACCTTGGCGAAAAAGGACTTGACTACTAGAGTTGCGAGGTGGGCTCTGCTACTGGAGGAATATGATTTTGAATGCATTCACAGAAAAGGAACAAGAATAGCCCATGTAGACGCGCTCAGCCGCAATCCGCCGATGATGATGACTCTAAATGAAGTAACACCCAAAGATGGCATGATGGCATGATACAACGCATAACACAAGCTTAAGAAAAAGATGACATAAGAGCTATTAAACAAATATCAATAACCGAGGAATATGATGACTTCTTTCTGGAAAATGGAATATTGTATAAGTATGAAGATGCTAAAAAATTACTGGTCATACCCAAGAAAATGCAGATAGAAATCATTAGGAAAATGCATGACGTTGGACACTTTGCAGTAAACAAAACCGAGGAGATGATAACAAGAGAATTTTACATACCCAGGCTAAAAGAGAAAATACAGGAATGTATTCGGAATTGTATATATTGTATATTAGGAAGTAGAAAAGAAAGAAAGAAAGAGGGATTGCTCCACCCAATTTCTAAAAATGTGTATCCGCTGTGAACCTACCATATGGACCATCTTGTTTCATTGGCTTCGACAAGCAAAAATTACACATATTATTAATAGTTGATGACTTTTTAAAATTCACCTGGATTTACCCAACCAAATCGACGACCGCAAAGGAAACAGTGAATTGCTTAAGGAGACAACAGAAGGATTATGGAAATCCTTCTAGAATAATCAGTGACAGAGGAACCGCCTTTACGGCACAGGAGTTCGAAGACTATTGCAAAGATGAGGGAATACAACATATTTTGATTACAACAGGGGTCCCTAGAGGCAACGGTCAAGTGGAGCGAGTGAATCAGACCATAATCCCTGTACTAACCAAATTGAGCATGGATGATCCAACAAAATGGTTCAAATACGTGGAAAGAGTACAAAAGGCTCTGAATTCTACCTATCAGCGAAGCATAGATATCGGGTCTTCAAAAAAAAAAAAAACAATCAAAGATTGCTATGGTTTTTCAAACGTATGTCTTAGCAATATTTTCCTTTAATTTTAACCCATACTTATGGTAACTTTTGTTCTTAAAATATTGTAAGGAATCGCACCCTGAAGTTATGAACCGTACTTCGGAAAAACCCTGTATATTTTTCTATTTTCTGAACACCCTGTACATGCTATTTCAAGTTTTAAAAGTTTAATACTATCTTTCGAAGAAGCAGAAACTTTTATAAAGAATAACTTTTTTTCGTAAAATTGATAATAAAAAAGTTTCCCATATACTGCGAACTTAGGTGGACACACTGTATATACAGGGTGTTTGGTACATCGATAGGAATATTTCAATGAGTGATAGTTGGGGTCATTTGGAAGCTGTTTGACCACATTTACCTTAATGAAAAGTTTCGCCGTTTTTTGAGATATCATTTTTTAGATATTTTGAATCCATGTATTTCAACACATAACTTGGGCCACATATTTTATGTATTAATCATTAGGTTTTTCTTTCCATGTTTTTCGCGAGAGTGCATATTAAGGATATCGAAAAAAATAATAGGAAAGAGTTAAGTGTTTATTACCAAAAAAAAACAATATGTTTTAGGAACAATTCAAAAATATCTAAACATGCTGATATTTCAAAAACGACGAAACTTTGCATAAGGGTTAATGTGGTCAAACAGCTTCCAAATGACCATAACTTCACTCATTGAAAACTTTCTATCGATGTACCAAACACTTTATATATTATTAATTTTAGTAGAGGAAAAGAGGGATAATGTCAAACAATGTTGCACATACAGGTGGTCCTTTCTACCTACAGTTTATTTTTTCCCAAGATAGATTTTGACATTTGAACTTTGAAACATAAACAATGCCGTTGATGCCGCTTATTGGTCGCAAAATGCCATTTGCATGACATGCATTGTGAAACTGATGTCAACCTGCAGGGACACCTCATTTTGCGACCAATCAGGGCCAAGCGTTATTGTTTATGTTTCAAAGTTTTCAATGTCAAAATCTATCTTGGAAAAAAATAGACTGTAGGTGCAATTTAAATTATATTTTAGACTCGTAATTGTAAGCTTCTAGAAATAATGTACTCTAGCCCTTCGGAAAATTAACTTTGTGTAATAATCTTGGGGTTTTCTGGTAAAATTTTGCAAGCAGCAGCAATTTATTTTCCATTTTAATGGTTAATAAAAATACGTGTGGGTATGTTTCACTCAATAAACTAAATACAATACAAATCTACATCCATTTAAAAAAATATATATATTTTTAAAAAAACTTCGAAGTTATTATTCACAAAAGTGAAAATGTTGTTAAGACCTTTTATGGTAACTGTGCTTCTCATAGCCTTATTTTCAACGTTTGCCATTTGTGGATTTTATGTAAGGCCTTTTAAATTATTGAAAATGTAACTGGTAAACAAAAACTTATTTATTTATAGGATGAAAAAATAGACGCAAAAAAACAATGCAATCCTGACGAACCACTGAGTCCATACACCTTTCTAGATTGTATTCATAAAGAGTATGGGATACTAGACAGAAAGGGCCGATTAAGTATAGACAATTTAGTAGAGTTCTTCGGCCTACAAGTTACATTTAATCCCAAAAAGTTTGAAGAAAATGCGCTTAAAATAGAATCCCTAAAAAAATACGATTTTCGTAAATGTTGGAAATTCGATTGGCTTGTACGTCTGGATGGGAGTCTGAAATTCTTTTGCTTCAAATTAGATGGAATGCCAGAGATGGTTTTAGAAGAGGTGAAGGGTGATGGTTATTAATTAATTGGCAATATATCATGGATTCGCATAGATTCTTAAGGGTGTTTTATTTTGAAAAAAAAAAGTATACCTGGGTATGTACGTACAAACGTATTTTTTTTTTTTAGATTTTTTATTTCGGCAAACTTTAAACCATACAAAGTTTGACCTGAACACAACAGACATTCGGTAATTGATTTAAATTTTCTAATAAAATTGCTCAGAGAAACTGAGATTTATTTCACCCTTTAACTTGATTTGTGGGCGAGGCTGTCTAACATTATTTCTATAGTGTTATGGACTGATGTAAAATGAAATACCTAATTCTTTTATGGTTATTGGGATCAACCAGCACGGGAAGTCTGGAAGTGAATAAAGCCGGTGGTTGGATCTATCAAAATGTTATTTATTTTTTTTTAATTTAGCTGAGGTTCCCAATATTCCGATGATAAAAATGGGTTGTGTTGTGATTCGACATACATTTTGTCTCCTACTTTTTACTTTTCAATCAGGATTTCTCGGATCGTAAAATTATCGATATGGATTTACGATTTTTTTTTCAGGAATGTGCTACTTTGTTATGTCTGATGCAAGATGCAAGATCTATTTCGATCGGATAAAATGTTGAAATTATACTGATATTTTTCTAACTTTGACACCTGAGAATGAGATTTGCACATTGTCGCCTTATCATTTTTTCTTCAGACTACAAATAATTACCTACTCAATCAAATAAATTTATATTACAGGCTCTTTGGGGATAGTCCCTCTTTATACACATTATGTCCTGGAATTCAAACCTTGCTTAAATTTTGACTTTCCCTTTCGGTCTCGCTTCCCACAAAGCCAGGTGTTCAGGTGTTCGTTTCTCTGTGAGTGTATTTTCTTATACAGACAATAGTATAACTAGTGCGGAAAGTGCCTTTGCCGAATGACGCGTAGCGGACTTCGGCAAGCAATCAAGTGAGCAAAAGAAACTTTCCGCACGAGGTGGGAACACAATTTTTTTTACGAGATGAAAGTTAATATTTGTATCTTTATATTTACCAATTTGAGATACATTTTTTTTCTACGAGCGTGCCCAAAGTAGTACTTTTCCGCACGCATTTCGGTGCTCAAAGTTACACATTTCCGCACTCAGTGCGGATAAGGCCTGTATCCGCACTGAGTGCCGAAAAGTAAAAATAATTGTCAAGCAACAATAAGTGCACCTGTCGACTTTGACACATGATGACAAATTTTTCCTGTTTCTATATCAGCCAACATCTATACAAACACCATAGACTAACAAACACCAAATATAATTAACTTTGACACATTGTCAGATTTGTTCTCTATTTATATGCAAGAATCTACAAACTTTCTCATAAAATTTAAATTCTTTAAGATGAACAGCTCTGACGAGGATTCTCTGTAATTTTTTTTTTGTTATGTAATTTTTTGATAAATGCGATTGTAACGCTCTCTTGTCGAAACAAAAGAATCGAGTACTGATCGATATAATATATTGTGGGTTCATTAACCTTTAAAAGGTTAATTCATCTTTTAATTTCAAATCAATAAGGTGGTAGTTTTACAAGGTAAACCAATGTAAAATCTTTAGGTAGTCAAAGTTAGGTTTTATGTTTACATTTTTTGAATTTAATTACAGGTAAGACGGTAGAGCTCTCCCCGATATCCTTGATTCATATAGCCTGTCTTTGGCATTTATAACTCCCTAGGGATTATTTATTACCTTTCTGCATTTATTGATTTGTTTTTTTATTGATTTGAATGACTTTGAGTCAAAAATTGAAGGTTAATTTTATTTCGACTTCAACATTTATACTTAGGTAATGCTCATCGAAGGTATTGATTTAATTGTTTTTATTCCATTTTGACGTTTAAAAATGACATTATTGAACGCATAATATTAAAGGTAAGTAGACGTTTATTTCCTGAGTGATTTAAAATATTTTTTTCTACAAACTTGTTAAAAATGCAATTTTTAACGCCCCCCCGAAGCATTAAAAATGTTACTTTATCGCACTAGTGCCATAAAGTCTTTATAGCACTAGTGTTAAAAATTAAACATCAAATTTTGAGAGCGAACGTCAAAAATAGTTTGTATTTTTAGTTATTTACATTGATATTAATGGTGAAATTTGAACAACTGGGGTAGCCAGTTGGCCGCCTCATCTATATTTTTCAAGGGATCGATGCAACCCCCTTTTTTTCTGTATTTTGTTGCATTTTAAGCAAAAAGCATTACTGACCACGACAGACTTTCAAGAAACTGACAAGACATTTCATTACCTGTAAAACAAGGTGCTGGTTATTTAAACTTTTTGACAAATGTCAAATTCAATAATTTTATGTAGTAAAGGTGCTTCCAATTTATTATTCATTTAAAAATCCAATTTGTTATTGGTTATTGCTTTTTATTGCCGTTTGTAGAAAAAATATTGTATGATATTTGTGTTAAAAGTATTTTTAAGGCACTTATGTGACTTTGAACTTTCACATGCGTGCTTTAAAAATGTACTTTTAACACTTATATCATAAATAACTATTAACTCACTCTCGGTCTTTTAAGTCACTCTGCCAGTACAAAAATCTGTTACAAATACAAACAAACAACTATAGCTATACCCTAGCAACTACCGGTTTCAATAGGTATTAGACATTAGCGCTCGCTGAATGAATTCTTTTTTTAATTTGATTCCTATTAAGTACCTAATTTTTTAAATGTCTATCAAAATGGGATAAAATTTTGTATACATCACGTGAGTTAAAATGTTTATTCATTCGAAGAAAATCAACCCACTCGCTGGGGCTCGTGGGTTTAACTTTCTTCTCATGAATAAACATTCATTTAACTCACTTGGTGTATAAATAACTATTAAATTTCAATCTTTTTATATACCTATTCAAATTAAGTATTGCTTTCGGTAAACTACTTATAATTTTTTTATAAAATTGGATACTGACAATAATCACCTTTAAACAATTTATTTGTTTCAATGTTAATGAACATAGAACATTAATGAACAAGTTCGCCATCCGGTCAACAAACTGTTAAAGAACAACAAGTTTGCCATTTGGTTAATAAATTATTGTTTTTAGAATTCCAAAACTTGTGTTTTTATTGAATGGGTTAAATATCAGATAGGTATTGGATTTATTTTACCTTTTCAGTTTTCTGTATTTATCTTTTTAAACAATAATTAATTATTCGAATAGTGTCTAGTTTGGCTATTCTTGGGTAATCAAAATAATTTTATACAAACTAGTGGCGCCCTCTCTTTACTGTACCAACACCAAGGACCACCCCAAGCTAAACAACCACTGAGCATAGTCGAGCACAATTATGAGCATTCTTTTGTTTCGACAAAAGAGCGTTACAAACTTTGAGAGGCTGTAAAATCTAAACGGTTAATTTTAAAGGAAAACCGATTTTTCATTCCTATCTTGGATTTTCATAGGCTATCATTTGACACCAACTTTTGATTCAATCGGAGATCAAATTTAATTTGAATTTTTAATCATGGATTAAATTCAAAAAATCCAAAAGAAAATCCCTCCATATTACTCTACTAGGTGAAGATTGTGCGAAGTTTGCAAAAACTTGTCCAGTGGACGATATCACGTATGCGAAATCAAAATTCAAAAATCCACCGAGGGCGAATGGATGATCCTATCGAGCTGAAATTTGGTACGAATCTAGTGGAGTACGAGTTTTATCGAAAAAAAAAATAAATACGTGGGGACCCTATCTGGAAAGCAAAGCCCCCTAGGGGACCCCTAAATACATATAGATATATTTATTTTTTTGTTGTTTCGGATGAAATTCAGAATATAGGTGAAAGGGTCCAGAAAAGTTGATATTCCAAGTTTCAGCCCTCTCCGACCTACCGGAGGGGTTTTAGCCCCTATTTCCCCAATTTTGGAAAAGGGCGTGTAATGGTGCATTTACTTTTCTGAGTTTTGAGAAATAAAAAATACCATCGGATAGAGGAGCCAAAAATACGTCGAAAATATTTCCTGGTATTTTTCGCTCCGACGCTTTGTAAGCCCGAAAAAAAATAAAAAAGATTTTGATCCTGGAAAATTTTGGAGACCTGACACGGCGCCACTTTTTCGCTTATAACTTTGGTAATTTCGAACCGATTGTCTCGAATCAGTTTTCCTTCAAAAGAGCAATAAATAACCTACAATTTTTTTTTTATTGATATTCCAGGCTGTTTCTGTCTCCGAGATATAAGCCGTCAAAATTGAAATTTCTCTAAAAATTTATTTTTGTGCTACCCATTCTGTAAGTTGACTTTTTTGACCTACGTCCATGAACTGTAAGTGTCACTTACAGTCCGGGTCAAAAAAGTTACTTTTTTGACCGGGCCAAAAAAGTTACTTTTTTGACCAGGCCAAAAAAGTGTTGATATGAAAGGTGAAAATTGCTTGGTTCATATATCTGTCAAAATAATGTCACAAAAACACTCGATTTCTTAAATAAAAAACCCAAAACAAATTAAGGATACAATTTTATTGAAACAAATAGAAAATACCTAGACGTCAAAAAGTTGAAATTAGCATAAACAGATAGGTAATAATATAAAAATGAGATACTTCATAGTTATTTACTTTGTAATTTTGAAAGTAAAAGAAATATTTTTACAACTAGTCACATTTAACACAGGGATACTTTCCTGTATTGAAGAACTTAAAATATTGGAATGATATTTATTATCTTGAATGTACGGTAGCACAAAAAATATCATATGCACCTCGACTTGTAGCGTGTACTTTTTTGGCCTCAAATGCTTGCAAACCTCGGCCCTACGGGCCTCGGCGCGCAAACTGCATCCTCGGCCAAAAAAGTAACACTTACAAGCCTTGGTACATAAATAACTATTAAAGTATTGAAGTCGATTTTTTCAAAAATGGTGCCCCGTGGAAGGGTAACTCTAATATGCTTTTTTGTAGTTTTCAATGAAATCTAAAGGTTTTCTATCTAGGGTTTTTCTCACAGGCTCTCTGTTTTCCAGCTAGGATGCTTTGAAATTTGGAAAAATAAAAATAAAGGCTGTTTTGAATTTTTTTGTCATGACGGTCTAAAGGGGAACCCAAATATCTCCTAAATATGATTTTACCTTGATATAATATGATATTATTATAAAAGTACCTACCTACTATAAATTCTAATCAAAATTTGTGAAAATGGCCGCATCCCCGCTTGCCCCCACCATTAAGAGTCCCAAAAATACCGTAAAAAGATCAAAATTTCGCGCCCGCGGCGGAGCTTCAAGAATTTCTTCATAGAAATTTGCCCTCTCCTCAAGACAAAATCCTGGCTACTCCAATGGTGCTGCCGAAATTGAATATTCGAATATAGCCGAGCTGCCGGAAATCCACGAATTTTAATAATATGCAGTGCAGGGACGATCAATCATCCAGCGTGGCGATCCTGCAGTGAAATTGTTATCTGTCAACTGGTCCCATTCAAGCCTATGTGTTTAGTAGTCTAGTCCTGTCTGTATAATTAATTCTGCTTCTGGTAATTTTTGGAGCCCGAGTCCCCACTGTAATTTTGAAATTCCGGCGCCTATGGTTCCGGACTGGGAGTGGAACAACTATTTCGAGTAGCGACAGATAGAGAACAATTTATCAAGATTGTCATGGAGATAGCCCACGCCACGCTTAAAGACAGGCGCGGCACCGAAAGAAAAAGAAACTTATTATCTGGATGTACCGCTGGAGGCTCGAATGTTTGGACTGGACAAGAGTCTAAAAAATAAATTGAGTATACCTACTCGGAGTTGAGAGATGAAGAATATTCTCAATAGGGGCCGTCTGCTGACATAATTTCATTTTGTTGCTTTTGTACATATCATATATCAACATATACCTACATACCATGGATCAAACGGAAATTAAGTGTTTCTGAAAATCCTTACCTTGTAGTGTGGGTATTATGGGATTATTATAGTGACCATTGCAAATAATAACAGAATCGTACACATCTGTGGTCTCTTTCTTAGTAGGCTTATAAACTGTAGTTACTTTCCATTTATCGTCAACTGGAGAAATATCCATTACCATTGTATTAAACTAAAATATATGAGTTAATGAAAATTTCGAACATATTATTAAAAACTAATCAAATACCTTAATGTATTTGATTAAGTCAAAAGTCTCTGCATAGAGTTTGAGAAAGTCTAACATCTCAGGTTGCGTCAAATAACAATTTTCTCGGGCAGGTATGTCAAAGTCAGAAAACCCCATTATTTCTTTGGGAAGATTTAACCTGAAAAGAAATTTGAATTTATTGAAAACTTTATTCTAGTGCATCATCCATATTCATTTTACAAACAATTTTTGCAAGTACCTAATGCCTGAAATAATTTGGTTGCTTTGCTAATTTGGAAAATATACCTAAACATTTAATTTCCCTGAACAAAATTCGTTTTTCTGGCAAAACTTGAGACTTGTCATCTTGTCATTATTCAAGTAGGTAGTTATTCGTTTATCTCATGCTAGAACAATATACACCGCGAGGCAAAAATATGTGGATTAGACATGGAAACTAAATATGGTGATATTAGAGACTGTTGGGAGTTGAATTTGAATTTAAAATATAATCAAAATTATCATTATTTCTGATATCACTGACAGACAAACCTACACGGGCTTGCCTTTGAGTGTAATCGATGCCTTATTGGAAAAACCTGTCATCACCTCATCCCATCGCATTATGTTCTTGTTGTTAGGTATACCTTTATTCGAACGTCGTTGACCAGTCAGAAACAAACTACTCCGAGGGCAAATACCCCTACCGGCGTTGAACTACACTGATTGGTCTGAGCTTTCGTTCATTTGTGCTTGGACAGGGAGCTTCAGCCTATGTCCTTCTGATGAGTCCTAACAAGGACGAAACGCGTCAAGGCACGGGAAGTCTGGGTCCACTGCTCAGTGGGTCGATACCCAAACAGGGACCGTTGTGTTCCTGTATTCACGTTGGTCATTACCTGAAAAAAATCTTTCTAACATACCTTTATTCGTTTGTCTAGAAACCATAGAAAAAATAATATGTATTGTAATTGTAAAAAAAATATATCTGTGATATCTGTGAAACTGCTCCATGTAATCACCGGAAGCAATTTATAGAAAATCAAGTTAAATAGATGTTCCATCCCATCAAATGTTGTTGGATTTTAAGTGGAACTAATTGGAGTGAGCAGCAATTTTTAGGTAAATTTTAGGGAAATGGCAGAGTTGGCTGCTATTTGGGATACAGTCCACTGATAAAGATTCGGAGGCTCCAACAGAGACCTATTTACTGTTAACACACCCTATCTGAATATCACTCAGTCGACCGTTCTCCTGTTCGATTAAAAGTTGTAAGTGTGTAGAAATCAACCTTGCTGAGGGGTTGAAGTTGAGAATTTTAAAGTACAGAAATATATTGTCCCCCTAAGATCAAAAATCGACGCCTGCTAGCGATTTTATATATTTTTTTTTTCACGTGATATCTGGAGTGAAATTTTTTCATTGGCCAAACGTAAATCTATATATGGATATTTATTTTATTTTAATTCATCCTTATCTAGAATTTGTTTACAGAACATTTACAATATTGATACTCATAAAATTATAAAAATAATTGTCACCTAAATTATGTTTGAGAATAAAATAATGTTAATAAGTTCCTATCTATTATGAAATCTAGTACCTATAATTTATGTTTGTTATATTTGCTGAGCTTTATGTTGCTTTTACGAAGAAAAAATTACTGAAATTTATATCTTGCACTCTAGTACCTTGAAGATGGTCTCATTTAGAACGAAACTTTTGGTAGATACTGAATGTCCTGTACATTCCTAATTTGCCCAAATTCAACCAGTCTCCTGTGAAATTTCATGAGCTGCAACATCCAGTTTTACTACAATACAGGATCGAGGGCTATAGAAAAACCCCAATATTATATTTTCATGTTTGTTTAGGTTTAAGTACGAGTATTACTTAACAATATTTTCGGATAAAATATGGAAAATCTAATTTTTCGTGTAATTATCCTCAAAAACAAAATACAAGGGAGCTGGACGAAACAACTTTTTTTAAATTTATTTCTATACACATTGTATACCTATACATACACCTAAAAATTGGTTAAAATTGGGAATTTATTACAATACATAACAAAACTTTTATATAATGGACTGAGAGGCACTTAAACATATTTAGATAACTTAAGACCTTTGTACCTAACCTAATTGGAATTTGAAGATTTTTACCTCAAGCCTTTATACATAGCAGAATACACTGGATACCCGTACCGATCCTCACCAACATCATCAGTATAAGCCCAAACACCACCCAATTCTTCTCTCATTTCAAAAACATCCAGATCCATATTGGAACTTGCTACATGTTTTGCCGTTGTCAAACCGGCAGCACCTGCTCCGATAATTGCTACACGCATTTTCAACTATTTACTCGTTTTTATGAAAATTTAAATTTGCCAAAGCAAGCTCTTATAGAATCCACGCGATTTGCGCTGCGTGAAAGTATGTAAGCGAATGACCGTTTAAAAAAAAGGTATAGGTTTTATCCAATGACCTGTTTTATCAAAGAATATATAGGTAGCTATTCTGTAGTTTTATGTAATGAGTTTATTTGTTTAAGGTTTAGAAGCAATATTTTTTGAATCTTGGTGCGATTTGGTGGTTAAAAATTTAATTTTTGTTACTACGCAAGATTTTGTATAAATGATAAGCTAAGTATCATGTGACTTTTATTTGAACGGAGTATGTAAACTGAGGACTCGATCCCTTTATGACATGCAAGCTGAAGACAGGAGTAATTAATCTGACAGGTAAACTGAGGACCAAATAAAAGCAGGTAAAAATTACAAAATTAGGAAAATCCCCAATTTTCCAAATTTCTTGAAATTATTATAATGACCTTTTAATGGAATTAAGGGTCTTTAAGCTTACCCTATGTTGGCAAACATAATTTGAATTTAGTTTATTTCAGTGTCAACTGGTGTAAACACAAAGTATAAAATGAGTGAATTTGAGTTTTGATCAAGTCAGCGCGGCAGCAAATTATTACTTTTAAATGGCTATACCTACATATTAAAAAAAAAAGGTTTTGAAAAAGTGACGAAACCTTTTGAACTTGCACAAATAATAAATGCAGTGCTGAAATTTTCACTATTTGCGAAGAGTACTTTTTGTGAATCATCTAGTGATGCAATCTCATAAGTAGTTGGGGATACCATTTTCATAATTTGATATGGGCCATCTCTTTTTGGAGCAAATTAAGTCGATAAACAATATTTAGCATTACTAAGGCAGTGACTATCAACAAGAACTTTTTCACCACACTGGAATATAGATGCTTCTCTTCTGTTCTTGTCAGCATATTTCTTAGATTTATCTTGTTGAATTTCATTAACATCTCTGGCTTGACGAAGAATGGTAGGTAAAGTTCTCAGGTAAGAAGTAATTTCACACACAATTGTCATTTTCCACAATGTTTCATCAGGAGTTCTTCTTAACTCTCTTCCAAAAGTGAGGTGAGCAGCGGAACAACCGCGCGGTAGCTTGGGAATACACTGTGTTCATAGAAAAACGGGCTGCTGGAAGTTTCTCTTTCCATTTTGTATGGTCATTACCCACAAGTATGAAAAGCTGAGTCTTATATCTCGATTTTTCCGTTCTGTAGGGTTAGCTTCTGGGTGGTATAATATGGGAATTAAAATTTGGTCAAATACTGGGCAATATGCAACTTCATTATTGCACTTACAAACTGGGAACCATTATCACTTATATAACACGTCTGGGAACGCAATATCTAATTATAACTTCATCTATTAGGCAACGAGCACAATTTTGCTCAACTGATTTTAATAAACGACTGGCGTATTCTATAGGTCTTTCTTCTGACCCCTCCCCCTGGAGTAAATATGCGCCAATAGCATAGCTAAAGGCATCCGTCTTGAGATTAAATAGTTTATTAGGGTCAGCTTGCTGAAGAAAAGGGCTAGACATTGAAAGCGATTTCAGATTTTCAAAAGCCTTGACTTGATCTGCACCCCAAATCTATTAGATTTTTTTTTTAATGGGAAAAGTAAGAGGTTTTGAAATTTCTGCGAAGTTTTTAATAGAACGTCGAAACCAGGAACAAAAGAAAGACCGACATTCCGAGAATTTGGTATTTTAGAAATAGCACAAACTTTATCTGGGCTCGGAGCACTACCAGACGAAGTTATTACACGACCGAGGTAATTGACAGAAGAACAAGAAAATTTGCATTTCGAACGTTGAAGTTTGAATAATTTTAAGCGATCAAAATCTTTTTGTGAATCACTAATATGAAGCTCAAATGAGTTTGATGAAATAATTATATCATCGAGGTAGATAATATGTTAATATCCAGAACCAAATCTATCAATTAGTCTTTGAAATGTTGACGGAGCATTTCGTAATCCAAATGGCATCCTTGTATATCTTGAAGTTCCAAAAGGACAAATGAAACCAGTTTGGTCTCGATCAGAAGGTTTGACTGATACTTGAAGATAACCAGAACTTAAATCCAAAGTTGTCATAAAACGAGCTTTCTTTGCAGCATATAATGTATCATCAATACGAGGCAAGGGGTATCTGTCGGTTATTGTGTTAGCATTCAACTTGCGGTAATCAACAGTCAACCTGCTGCCACCATTTTTCTCTGGAACAATTAAGAAGCACAGGAGCAGTATAGGGAGACTAGCACTCTTCTACAGTTCCAGCAGCTGAGAATGTATCAATTTCTTTTCGCCATTGCTCTTTTCTTATTTCAATTTTCAGACATGCGATACGTAGGTACAGAAATTGGAGTTTCATCTATGAGATTAATAGAATTCTCTGCAAAAAGAGTAGGCTGACTATTAGACTCAAAAACATGTAAATTAGTTTGAATAATTTTTGAAGAACATCCTTTTGTTCAGGGTCAAGGTTATGTCCTTCATCAGTTCTTAAAAAAAAAATTGTGAGATTTTGGTCGCACCGGAGTTTTCTAGATTATTAATACCGACATTATCAGAAATAAAGGAATATTTAATGTCAGGAGAATCGCCAGAAAACCAGGAATCATTGGGCACTATATTGGCTAGTTTCAAAAAATCTGTGCAAAAAATGACTGATAAAACCAGGTAATAGAGGTAGTTCTGTTACATACCGAAAAACCTCAAACCCACCCCAAAAAATTATAAAATTCAAAGAATTTAACTTAAAAACAAACAACACTTATTAAATACTTATTTACTTTTTTTATTTTTATTACTAGTGTAACAATTTTTTTTTTATTGATAACCTCTTTCACTTATTTAAAGTACTCCTCAGCGTGTTTAAATCCAACATTCAAAAACGCGCGTGTTTTAAAGTTACCAATGACAACATCAATCAACAACCCGAGAAAGGTCTAAATGTCAACTTTTTAATTATTGATTTGTCAGGAGTAGGTACTTGTAAATAACGTCAAATAAAATATAGCAAGTGTCAAGCACTAATTAAGCATTCTACAATTATTAGTAATTTATGATTTGATTGAACGTATACCAATAAAAAAAAATAGTGTAAAGTATTCGTGGATAACTGGTCTTAAAAACACTTGCTCTATTTCGAGCACTCCGGCTGCGCCGTCGTGCTCGAAAAATCGCGCGTGTTTTAAAGACCTCAATATCCACTTATACTTTAATATATTATTTTGCCACTTTGTCTAACCCCCCCCCAAAATTTTGGTCTAGATACGGCCCTGGTCATCATCCATGCTATTTTTTTGTTTGATGTTTTGCAAATCATTTATTATCAGTAATTGCCAATTGACGTGTCTCGTAATACCTGGTGTGCGCGCGCAACTCGTGGGTTTCAGGTGAGCGTCCAATGAAAATCGAGTTTTTTCGGGCTTGCGTCATATTCGTATTCAGGGACGAGTTCAGAATTAATCGTTCCTTCTTTCTTTGTAACGTGTTATTTGACAAAGAGCAAACTAATACTTTACGTATTACTTGAACTTATCGCAGTGTCGTTTAAAAGGTTATGTTAGATTATACTTGACACATTCCTTTGCAATTTCATTGTGTGATGTTGCCGGATGAAACATTTATCAAAATAAAAGTGCCATCGAAGTTAACATACAATTTAAAGCTCTTCTTTTGTCTGATTTAAGGCAGTTGTAGAACACTTGACAATATATCACTTTTTTAATGTTATAATGTTCGATTTATATTGTCTACATTTGTTCTGCAACAATACAATCTGGCTACATTGCAGCCACGCGTTGCGCACGCATGTCATTTTTCAATACTTTCTAACTTGTATTTTTTACAATTAAGCTCTCTTTTTCTATTTCTGCGAGACAGGTCAATTGGGTAGGTACATTTGCATATTGTGTTAAAGTAGAAAATACGGTCCAATACGAAAACGTAGGAAACCACGGAAGTTGGGGTTATAGGAAGAATTCTTGTAGTGAATGATCTACTAGATTAACTAGATGCAGAAGAGCAAGAAGAAAGGCCTTTAAGGAGATTTTACAGAAGAAAAAAATCTTTTTGATTTAACGGATAATAAATTCATGAAACGTTTTGCAAAGATCTTCCTCGAAATTTAATTGATTCATTGACACCTTTTATACGGGCTCCAACTAGAACTTCATCATTAAAAACTGTGGTAAAATCGGAGGACTTTGAAGTTTCTCATTTTGCCTTACAAATTCAATGAGCATTTCTTTTTGAGTGAACATCTTGATTTTTCCAAATTCATTTTCCACATAAAGAAAACAACACGAAAATAAAAATTGGAAATAGAATGATTAATGGGCCGTATTCATAAAACTGAAGGATATCCTTGTAAGTATAAGGTAGAAGTATAAGGTTTTGAGTTGAAGAAGAAGGGAGAAGTATAAGCATTTCCTTTTTTCCGTATTCATAATGATTACCTTATACTTGCAAGGATATCCTCCAAGAATAAGTAAAAGGTTCAAAGGTTGAAGTGATAACAAATGTGAGTTCATTTTTCATTGAAGGAGAACAAAAAGTCAAATCTCACAATTCCAAAAAAAAAAAAATATTTTTCAATAATCACTCATTAGACTACCATGGTTTCGGGGTTTAAAACTTACACCATCTTCAGGTCAAAGGGCTACAAAGAACAATAAAAATAATTTTCTAAAAAAAATCTTCCAAAGGGTACTTACAATTCAGGTTACAAAGTCATGTATAAAAAAAGTGTAAAAAAGTTGTGAAAAAAGGTGTAAAAAATGCAACAACATACAAAAAACAGTTAGGGAACGAAAGGCCATACAACAAGACGAAAACTCTAGGCTGTCGATTACGGCAGTCACTGTACGAGATACTGTAGCTTGACTTACACCCAGTTCTTGACCAATGCCTTTCTGATACCCAGTGTAACTGAGATAACGTAAATATATCTGCATTTTTAGGACGGATGATAGCGCACCTCCTCGAGTTTCAGCATTAATTCCCAAAAATCTGTTGGCAAGCCATTGCACATTTTCCTCTTCAAACCGGTATAGTTCTTTATAATCACGAACAGGTGTTGATAAACGCTGCTTGTAATGTTTAATTTCTCCCACTTCCCAGCTACAACTGATCACTACACGACTGAGTCTGCTACTGACCACGACCACACTCGAAATTATTGAAGGATATCCTTCTTATTTAGAGTAAAAGGTTACGTTTATGAATAACCAAATACTTTTTGTGGAGGATATGCTCATATTCTATAAGTATAAGGTTTTACTCGGAATATTATGAATGCGAGCTGAAGGATTTCCTTCATATTCTGCAAGTATAGGCAAAACCTTTTTTTTATGAATACGGCCCATTTGATTTTCAGTAAATAAATAGGTTTGTTCGGACTTAGTTCAGAATCAGTTCTGAATTGAATTGCGCATGCGTAAAGTCTATTTTTTTTTTTAAAGATAAAAGTCAAAATGACATTATGTTGGCAATACAATGTAAAATTGTCAATGCTTTCAAATTTTTTATGAAGAAAAGGATTGTGTTGCCAACATAGTTACTAAATTTCTGACTTGGGGAATTATCTTTAAAAAAAAAAAAGATTTTATTTGTTTTTTTTATGTTCGATATGAACAAATGCGCAAGCGCAGTTCAATTCAGAACTGATTTTGAACTAAGTCCGAACAAACCTAATAAGCAAAGAATGAGGTTACGTCCCCAAAACACACGTAAAACCATTGATTAAAACAAACTGATTTTCTTCTTTTTCATGACATTCGTCATTTTAACGCACTAAAATTGTGGCTAATTCTACATGTTACTGTTGGCAACAACGCATTATGATTTGACAAGTTTTCTCTCATACTATCATAATCCCGTACATTCGAGAATACCAACTTTGGCACCAAGAGAACGAGCGTGCGATGTGACTTCTCACTTCTCGGGGAACGTTCACTCTACCAAATTCGAGAATCGACTACCTGTTAGATTTGCCTATAAAACTTGTCCATTTGACATCCTTCAGTGGCAAAATTTTTTCAACAAATCTAATAGCGTTTTCCATTTGTCGAATCAGAGCAAAAAAAATGTATCCTTATCCTTACATGTTACATGCTTTTAGAAAAAGATGCGGATACACTCAGTGCGGCACTGATGACAAATGGAAATCGCCATAAGTCAGATTTTAGACAACTACGAAGTTTATTCTGTAACCGTACTATTGCTGATGATACTTCCATTAGTGGCAGGAATAAACATGAACAAATTTAAATACCAAGTTACAAACACTGATGTGAATGCATATGGCATAAGGTAACTTTAGGTATTCGGCTTCGACGTATTCGGTTATTTGTGAAAAAATACTTGCTTCAATTAAGAGGGGCGTTTAAATAAATGTCATTTACTGTCATTTACAGACCTTCACAAACAGCTGCAAACTATTTACTTCTGTTGCAACGTCAAATTATTCCTCCTAGAGTCTGATATTTCTGTTCAATTCCTTTAGACCACTTTTCAGTGAAATGAAGTTATGTTCATAACAATAATAGATTGGAGTATTGTTTGTAGCATTTTTGGTTGCAAAATACGGATTCTAAATAGTAAAATTATTACCAATTTTGTTGACAACAATATGCAAATTTTGGTCACGGATTTAAATGAAAAAGGGATAAACACATAGAGCAGCACACCAACAATAAATTTCCAAAATTTCGGATAGTAAAATGCTGGAAAAAATGAATAGAACAGGATTTTCGGGTGACAACGAGGTGATTGCTGTCATTTTCAGCAAAGACTCAAACTTGTGACTCAAACCAAACGTGTGTTCAGCGCTTCTCTAAAAGATGTCGCTGAGTTCGGGAAGGGTAGTCACTTCTTTTAAGTAAAAACTGTTTTACCTAGCTAAAAATGTGAAATACTATTATTTCATTTGTATCTGAATAAAATTATTAAGTCCACTGTAAATTACTGTCTAAACGAATTGATATTGAAGATGTCGCCATCTACGTGTAAATAAGTCAATCACTTACAGAATCTTTGCTTACAGAGAATTTGAACACCTGTGATTAAAAAATATTAGCCCAAAAGATAGCGCTCTGGCTCTTATCTGACGCCCCTCTTAACTAAATTATTTGGTGAAATCAGCAAAACCAATCCCATTTTTAAAAAAGACCACTAGGCTGATATGTCGAACTACCGACCTGCCTAATACCGGCCTTCTCAAAGATCTTCAAAGCCATTCTCAAGCACCGAAGCACCAGCTTATAAATACTTCAAGACGAACGATCTTTTAATTGAGGAGCAGTTTAGATTTAGGATTTATTCAAGGGGGTGATTCGTCGGTTATTTAATATTTATTCAACGGAGTTGGCGCAGGAGTGTCCTCTACTACTGCAACCTTGTCAGATTTATTGTGGTATCTCCTGTCTGATCTTAGAGTGCATTGTCCAGACCTGTCCTTCTGGTAAGACTCCAGAGCCGTGAAACTGGCCAATCCACATAACTTATCGTTTCACAATTGTACCACACGGTTTCTTCCATCTCAAGCAATGAAGTAGAAAGAGGCAGCGCCGGCCTAAAGGGGGTGCAGAGGTGCTAACTGCACCCGGCGGTAAAATTTGAGAGGCGGTAAATTGAGAAAATTAATCAAAATAGAAATCATTTAAAAAATCGAACGGTATCCATAATAATATCTATGAAAAATTTTATAACTATTTACCAGCCCAGTAATCTTATTAGCAACATCGCCAACATTGCACCGGCAACTCTGCTCTCTTCGCTTCTATTTTCATCAAAATACTAAAATATTAGGTATTGTTAACCTTCGTCTTCCCGGGTGGGGTACACCCCAGAAAACAATTATTCTAGAATATTTTCCCAAAAAGTGGATATTTTTTGTGACTAATTTTATTTTGTGTCAGTAAGGGTTTTGCACATAATTAGTGATCATCAAAAATTTTCTATTTATTTATTTTTTAGAAATAATAATTTTTGAATAGCGTGGGGCACATGTACCCTATGACGTACCCCACGTAGGAATCTATGGCTACTCTATCAAGTAGTCACCTTGCAGGAAATTTGCAGGTTGGAAATAGATTTCCAACCTGCAAAATTTAGAAATCACGATAATAAAGCCAATCAAGAAGTATCTGTGGAGCAGGAAGAGAAGAAAATTTTACGGGAAGTAGAAGGCGGAAAAATGATTTAAAAATCGAAAGATGGCACGCATTGGTCGAAAATACCATTTCCTAACTTTTTTTTTTTCGCTAACTGAACTCTATAAGTTGATTTTATCTATTGAAACTGTTTAGTATAAAAAAAATCATGTTTAATTATCAGGAGTATCCTTTTTATCATGGGGTACGAATGTACCCCACGTGGGAATCTACGTAATTTTTTTTGACGTGGGAAGACGAAGGTTAAAAAAATGCATTGACATCGCGGCGCCGGGATTAGTCACTTGTTTACGTCGGCCAGTGCGCCTTTTCCTGGAATTCTATTATACCTATTCGATTCGATGTTTTTCTAGTTAAATCCCGAGTGCAATTTCGACTACACAGAGTGTTAATGAATAGTATCGCTTCTAGGATAAATAGTACTCATTAAAATAAGAAAAAAGTTGATAGAAACATAGGTCCGCAAATGCTTAGTTATTGAGATACAGGGTGTCAAAGCTTGAAAAAATCGGTTCTTCAAAATCCATTTCCCGAATTTCTTTAACCTTCATGCTGTTCGGCCTGTAGTACGCCTGAAGAAATTAAGAGCGAACTTAAATCAGATTAATTAGTAACATTATTTAGGGCCGGTTCATTCAGTTTCTGCTAAAGTTACTGTCAGGTATGCAAACTGACGGATGAAAACGCGATCTTTTATCCTATTGGTCGGCCAGTTATCCGCCAACCATCAATAAAATTATAGGACGGTGAATTTATCCTGCAGATAGTTACCAGCAAGTTTATCTGAAGGTGATTAAACCGGGCCTTAGTATAGAATTTTAAAAAAATGGTTGATTTTAGAATATGATATGGGCTGCGTGGTGTTGTGCAATTGTTTTGGAAAAAATATATAATATTTTTCTAGACAAATTTCACATAATGCTATTCTGTGTTTGCAAAAAGTAAATATATCCTGTTCACAATCCGATGTCCACAGATGCAGGTAAATTTATCACCTTTCCCTATCAAATAGCATTGAAAGGTGATACATTTTACCTGTACCTGTGGACATCGGATTGTGAACGGAAAATGTCTACCCATTTTTTTTTTTTGAAATAAAATCTAGGAGAATAAGTTTTTCTTAATAAGTATCCCCTGAACTTTCCTTACTTTAGCTTGAAGCTCCTCTAGTTTTTTCACCTTTTTTACTTTTTTTTTTTGTTTTTCTTGAGTTTATTTGTGATATTTATAAATGTTGCTTAATTTTGTTAGCTTATCAGTGTACCATAATCATTTATGTACCTATTTTCACTAACTATCAATATTAATTTGTACAAAAAATATGATCGAACAAAAAAACGTTGCTAATGATGTATTTTTAACTTCAAATTTTTAAAAACTAGGAACCTTGAGGCGGTGGGACTTAAATTGCACCCGGCGGTAAATCAGGTAAGGCCGGCACTGGAAAGAGATATGGAATGAGCTTTGCGTCGTTCAATTGATTCCAGAATGAGATAGCGGTAGTAAGGGCAAGGAATATATTGGATCTCCCATATCTCTCTTTCTAATCCTGAGTGAGATAGCGCTAGTAAGGGCAAGAAAATCTCATTGATCTCTCCTGTTCTCTCACTCTATAATGTTGGCCGCGAATATATGTATTGAGTAGATAGGCGAAGGGCTATTCCAACCTTCCTACTACTTCATTGATCTCAAGGATAGTTCGTTTTCCAAAACTAATCGCAAACGTGCCAAACTAAAAACTAGGATTGACAGGTTCTTTAAATTTGGAAAAAGAGTAGTTAAGCAAACGGTTAAGATAAATAATACAAAATTGCACTGTTCATATTCTACAAATAATAATATCTAGCAAAAGTAAACAGCAAAAGGCGAGGGTTTGTGTCAACCCAGTCAGTATCAGAACCATCTATTAACAATTTTTGTAGTATTGAATATAATTATTACATTTTAATCATAAGAAAATGCTATATTCTATATTAACGTGGATACCACTATCTAATTTATTACTTGTACAAAGTTATTTTCATCCACTATCCTATACTTATCCCCTCTGAACCTAATTAAGTCACTCAACAGCCTGTGTACACCTGCATCCCATATTTTGACCATTACAGAAGGAATTGTTGCTATATTTGCTTCTTGACCCAAGTCATCGTAGTAAGCCTGCTGATTTGGCCCTGCCCCCATCCTATGCATTTGACGTTTTGTATAACCTTTTACTATACGGTCTTCCACATCTTTTTCTGTGTGCAATCGCATTTCTTCTTTTGAGGGCAAGTCCATGTCACCAGTGAGGTATTTGCAAACGTATCTGGCCTGGAATTCATTGAACGATCAATGATAATTTGAAACTGGGTGCTAATAGAATTCTTACTTGTAAATCAAACATTAGAAAAGTGCAAACATCATAAGGTACTCCAATAAAGCACATAGTAGGTCTGTCAATGTGAATCATGTGTTTATATAAGGGTCGGACGTGGTAGTCGTCAACGGTGAGTCCGCAGGAGTCGCTAAGGAAAGGGAAGCTGTATCTGTAGCCTGTACAGAAAAGTATTGCGTCGTAACAACAACAGGATCCATCAACGAATTCAACCTGGAGTTTTAAAAAATAGTATTTTACTACATAATCAAATGCTGATTAGTTACTTACTTTATCAAATCCGACAATTTGTTGAACGTCAGGCTTCATATACACATTTGGAGGATATTCAGTTTTAATTCTTTCAGGAACGTGGTGACTTAATGTTACCTATGAAGTTCGAAAACTTTATTATTCCTTAGAGGTGAATGTGTGTATTTGTCACTTACATGCTCCGCTACAGTTGAAACTTGCAAAGTCAAATCGATGCCGGAAGGACCAGCTCCAATCACTAGCACTCTTTTGCCCCTGAATTTTTCTGGCTCCCTATAATTGCGGCTGTGGTCGATGATACCAGTAAAGTGATCCTGACCTAAAAAAAATCGAATTTTTATACCTGCCTTTACTGTTGTTCATAAAATAATGAAGAAGTGGGTACTGATTTAACAACCAGTGATAGAATAAAGATGAGACTTGACAAAAGGTATTAGAGGCAGACATGGAAATGTTGAAATTATTTTATAATAGTCTAGGCATAGGTCTACTACACAATGTTGCGTGCGGTGAATACCATATTACCGCACAGTGTCACCACTAACAACTTAAAATTAATAAAAGACTTCACCGACAAGGTAAAAATGAAACAGGTCCCAGTAGCTCAATTGGTAGAGTGTTGCACTGGATATGCGTGGGTCATTGGTTCAATCAAATCAAGGCAAGGCAAATTTTTCAACAATTTTACTTTAAAACGTCTGCATGCCACCAAAGTTTAACACTTGTAAATTATGTCATAAACTATAAAAATTTGTAAGTTATTATTATAGTTTAGGATTGTGCTGTATATTGATTACAGAATGTTAGAGGCTCGACAGCAGAGATTGCAGTGTTTAAAAGTCTTCTAAGATGAACAATATGCCTACTCAAGCAGAGTCTTTCGTACAACATTGATATTTCAAATTGCTCTTGTGGTTCTCTCATAGATTAAATCAATCTATTCACTTCACTGCCTGGAAAGTTTGGGAACATCAATCTGGCATTAGAGCAGGTCGAAGGAAAAAATACATGTTTTCAGAATTGCCAGAGATACAATATACCTATAAAAAAGTGCTTCTCATAACATTGTAACAAAATCAATAACAAATTTATATTCTCGGTTCAAATTCATTATTCCTGGGAAAAGTTTTATTTTTATAGATAGCTAAAATGTGACCCTATGATGAAATTTACAAACACATGGAGTTCTGCGAAAGGTCTAATCTGTTCGAGGGTAAAAAGCACTTGAGCCAGAAAAGTATCGAATTTTATAGCTTCAAGATTATTGTTACTGTAATCCAAAATTGACAAATATATAGGCAAAATTTATGTTTTCCGAGATAAACACACAGCTTTAAACTAATCTCTCGACTAAACCAGACCCATGTGGTTGTAATAATTTATTCAAAGTCAAAAATAATCTCTGATCCACGTTTTATAACGAACTCAGATGTCAGAATGATTTTCGAAGCATATGTGTATGTAGAGAAACAATAATTACATGAGCTGAATTTTTAAGATGCAATAACCAATTGTATTATAATAATATAATTATCAAAGTCTATTACTATAGTCAAATGCTTAGTTATAATTAAGATAGGTAGATTAAGATAGAAGTAATTACTCAATTATTTTATTATTATATTAGAGATTTTAGTTCATTAGAGAGTTTTGATCATTTCACACCCTTGTTTATTAGGTTAGAATTTATGGAACTTTTATTCTATATGTCTAATTAGGATAGAAATTAGGGAACCTTTATTTTATACATTTAATTAGGATAGAAATTAGGGAACCATTATTTTATACATTCAATTTGGTAATTAGAAAAAGGAACGATTTTCAATTAAAAGGGAAAACAGTACATGTTCAATTAATAATTTGACAACATGTAAGTAGCGAACTCTGTTGGAAAGCCATCAAACTGGATCACAGGGTTGAGCACTTTGGATGGGGAATGTTGGATAAACTTGAGAACCAATAGAAACTCGGCAAGAGATCAAGGGGTACTTTCAGCGAATCGCTGAAAGCTAAGAGGGTGGCGATCCTCGAATCTCGCAAGCCCGGTACTGAGAGGAGCCAATGGGCTTCTAAAGTGGTACCCAGAGGGTGCTTCCTTTCGCTTATTTAGGCAGAAGAGGCCACATAACTTCAGTTATCGCCAATAAGCCACTAGATTTTACCACGAGTAGTCGCCGGAAAATTAAGTCGTAAAGTCTCAACGAGTTCTCGATCCGTTCCTCATCCGCTAGTTCATCTGCCGCCCGCGGTGTTTTAGTGAAAGCTCTCTAAAGAGGTGGCAGTTATTATTTTTTTTAATTTAAATTTCCAATAAAGTCTCAGATTTTGAACTAAACCTTTTAATTGGCAAATTATTCTCTTTTCTTTCAATTGTCTAAATTTTTCTTCAGTTAAAAATTGTTGTTCGTCTAGTAATTAAATAGGGTGGTGGCGTAAAAAGATCTTACGTGCCGGTTTGTGCGGTTAAAGAAGGTGTTTCCAGCTTCAGTATAAAAGTGGTAAGTGGTACTAATTTTGAGTCTCTATTAACACCTTTCAATAACCACTCCAAGAAGAGAAGAAAGAAGACTTCGTTCAGATTGCCTCCGGTTCCGAAAACTGTTATTTACTGCTTCAGATCAAATTTACTTTCCAGCATAATTTACCACGAAATTTTAAGATGTGACAGAATTATTCACGCTAGCAAAATATCAATAACATCTCAATTTTGTCACAACATTGAGAACTGTTAAAACTTGAGAAGGGTATAATTTCTTTCTTCACAATTGAGAGGAGGAATGCCCTTGAGATTGGATGTATCGCTGAAAGCTGGAGACGCTGGAGTGAAATAAAGAAAAAAATTGAACAAGGTTACCTACTCGGTATTGCCACAGCTAAAGAATATTCTCTGCTAATATAATTTTTTGTACATTAAACACCATGAATCAAGTGGAAAACTTCCATTTATTTGTCGAATTAAGAGTTTCTGAAAATACTTTACCTTGTAGTGTGGGTATTATGGGATCATTATAGTGACCATTGCAAATAATAACAGAATCGTACACATCTGTGGTCTCTTTCTTAGTAGGCTTAAAAACTGTAGTTACTTTCCATTTGTCGTCAACTGGAGAAATATCCATTACCATTGTATTAAACTAAAATATATATGAGTTAATGAAAATTTCGAACATAATATTAAAAACTAATCAAATAGGTACCTTAATGTATTTGATTAAATCAAAAGTGTCTGCATAGAGTTTGAGAAAGTCTAAAATCTCAGCTTGCGTCAAGTAAGAATTTTCTTGAGCAGGTATGTCAAAGTCGGAAAACCCCATTATTTCTTTGGGAAGATTTGTCCTGAAAAGAAATTTGTAATCATTAAAAACTTTATTTTAGTGCATCATCCATATTCATTTAAGAAACAATTGTTTGAATGCCTAAAATAATTTGGTTGCTTTGCTTATTTGGAAAATATACCTAAACATTCAATTTCCGTGAGCAAAGCCGTTTGTCTGGCAAACCTTTAGATTCGTCATTATTAAAGAAATTATAGGTATTCGTTTATCTCATGCTAGAACAATATACACTGTGAGGCAAAAATATGTGGATTAGACATGGAAGACTAAATATGGTGATTAGACACCTATTCATTGTTAACACACCCTATCTGAATATCAGTCACTCGACCGTTCTTTCGTTCGATTAAAAGTTGTAAGTGTTTTGAAATAGAAATCAACCTTGCTGAGGTGTTGAAGTTGAGAATTTTAAAGTACAGAAATATATTGTTTCCCTAAGATCAAAAATCGAAGCCTGCTAGCGTTTTTTTTTTTGTTTTTCAGGTGATATCTGGGGTGAAAACTTCTCATTGGCCCACCCTATATCTATATATGGATGTTTATTTCATTTTAATTCATCCTTATCTGGAATTTGTTTACAGCACATTTACAATATTGATACTCATGGAATTATAAAAATACTTGTCACCTACATAAATCATGTTTGAGAATAAAATAATTTTAGGTTCCTATCTATTATGAAATCTATTACCTATAATTTATGTTTGTTATATTTTCTGAGCTTTATGTTGCTTTTGTGATGAAAAAATTACTAAAATTTATATCCTGCTTTCTAGTACCTTGAAGTTTCATTTGGAACGAAACTTTTGGTAGATGCTGAATGTACTGTACGTTTGTTTTTTTTTTGCCTAGATTCAACCAATCTCCTGTGAAATTTTATAATCTGCAACATCTAGTTTTAGTTAAAATTGGGAATTTATTAGATTACATGCCGAAGCTTTTATATAATGGACTGAGAGGCTCTCAGAAACCATATTTGGATAAATTAAGATCTTTGTACCTAGCTAACCTAATTATTGGAATTTGAATATCTTTACCTCAAGCCTTTATACATAGCAGAATACACTGGATACCCGTAACGATCCTCACCAACATCATCAGTATAAGACCAAGTACCACCCAATTCTTCGTTCATTTCAAAAACATCCAGATCCATATTGGAACTTGCTACATGTTTTGCCGTTGTCAAACCGGCAGCACCTGCTCCAATAATTGCTACACGCATTTTTAATTATCTATTTATTTATTTTTACAAAAAATTTAATTTGTTGAAACTTGTTTTTGTATAATCTATGCGACTTGCGCTGCGTGAAAGTCTGTAAGCGACTGACCGTTTAAACAAAAGGTATCAATTTTATGTAATGAGTTTTTATTTGTATAAGGTTTAAAATCTTGCTGCGATTAGGTGGTTAAAAATTTGATTGTTCGTGGTTACTACGTAGCAACTATATCATGTGATTTCATTTGAATGCCTTATATACGTACTTCCCGATTCTGCGGATCTACTAAAACTCTCATTACTAACAACTTTTATAATAAATAAATAAAATTCACTATCCCTTTTATTCTAACTTGAATAATTATTAGGCTTACTTAAACTAAACTGCAACTAACAACTGAATGCTGACAGCCGTCCAGAAGAACCTTCTCGGCAAGGGTAATACCCGTGGATAACACGAAGATTGAAGACAACCATCTGGTTCTGGTTGGAAACCTGAGTCCAGAGCGGCTTATTAAATTGACTTCTACTAAATGATTCTACTTTGAGTGCCTTACAATGCTTTTTCAGGAATACTTTCCAGGTTTTATTAACCATGAAGGAAGAGCATTTGACGATTTCCAAGAACCTTTAAACATCCTTCATGTATTTGTAGCTGTGCATAAAAGCGTAGATACGGATAGAATCACGAGCAACATCAAGTACATTTTTTCCTACTGTTCAGGTTTAGGATTTCTTGATTCAAGGGCCAGAGAAAAAAGATCATTGAGTTTATGGGACAGGCATCAGAATGAATAGGCATAGGTACCAGATATTATTAGGCGTATTCTTTCGATCTGAACAAACTGACCGAAATCACTTGAGGTTTGTTTCAAACAATTTTCATCCGGTGTTACAACGATTTCATTGGCCCAAGCTGTTTTTTCGACGCCTCATGAACAAACCTCATGTGATCACAATCAGTTTGTTCAGATCGAAAGAATACCAGGATTGAAAATCTAGTACATATAAGACGTCATTCGATTGCATTTTTTGTCGCTGAGATGCAGGCAGGGAAAATGGAAATCGAGCATAATCATCTATGATTGTGCCAATGTATTAGAGAATTAGAGGGATGGTGTCCTGTGACAAAAATCGATATATACATAAAGAAACCTGAGGTACGAATAAGAATCAAGAAAAAAGTAAACGAGGCAATCATCGAAACCACATTAAGTCACATAATCAGACCAATAAAACAGCTAAAAAATGCTCGGCAATTTCCTGCGTCATCGCTCTTCTGGTACTATATTAGCCGACTGTAGTAAATCAATACTTGAAATTTATTTATTTTTTATTTATTTATTTATTTATAGATAACTCTGCAAACACTGTAGGACAAGCAAAGTCTCTACAAACTACACACCTTGACCTAAAAGAGACAATACAATAACAAATATTAAGATAAGCGCAATAATTTTCTCAAAGAGATTGATAATGAAATAAACATCCCAGCTTGTATCTTTCCTTTTTCAACCAAAGTGGAAAATTGAAAGGCTTCAAGCAACGATCTATGTGACACCATATTATATGGGTTTGCATCATTTTCCCTTACATACAGAAATCCAAAGAAATTTTTTTGTACTTTTTCAATTTAGTCGAGTCTATATTAACTGACGCTGTACACAGCCATATATTTGATGCATATTCCAAATGTAGTGTCACCACAAAGGTATTAAACATAAAACCTGACAACGGTTGAGATCTGAAAATTCTTTCTATTGTGTATTACAAAGCCAAGAGCCTTAAGCTTTGGCAGCAATAGTATATGATAATGATTATTGAATTTTATACGCTGACAATTTTTAAAGCCAAATATGTTAAAGACGGCTTAACAAAATATAGAGAAACTATATATTTTTGAAATCGGAAAATTGTGCCCTTCAAGAATAACGAATCAAATATAGGACATCACATTTGAAAAAAGTTGAAAGTAGGTAAAAATTCGAATTTTTGAAAATAAATGTTTGTTGCTGACGATGGATTCTAAAAATTTAGCTAAAACTGCACAACTTTTGTATTTACACCTATACTTATCATCTACCTGTGAAAGTAAAGGCTGCAGGTGGAGTGCAAAAATGTACGACAATCGTTAATAATTATTAATCACTCCCTTATAGAAATATGGCTTATTAAACATTTATTTCAACCAACCAAATAAATTGGTTCAAATCAATCACCTTTATTATTACTTAGCATGAGATAATTAAGATAACACTACTATACAGGGTGTTTGGTATATTGATGGGAAGTTTTCAATGAGTGATAGTTAGAGTCATTTGGGAGCTGTTTTACCATATCTCCTATGTAAAGTCTCGTCGTTTAGGAGATTTTTAGATGTTTTTGGGAAATATTTTAATTCTTCCACCATAGATATTGTTTTTTGTTAAGAAACACTCTAACCTTTCTCAATTTTTTATATATGCACTCTTTCGGAAAGAAAAACCGAATGATTGATAAAAAGAATATGTAGCCAAAGTTATGTGTTAAAATACATGGATTCAAAATATATAAAAATGGCGATATCTCAAAAATCGGCAAAACTTTGCATGAGGGTAAATATGGTTAAACAGCTTCCAAATAACCCCAACTATCACTCATTGAAATTTTTCTATCGATGTACCAAACACCTTGTAAGTATATGTATTCACTATTATTAATCGTTATCTATTAATAATCAATATACCTATATATTATGTAGGAATATTAAAAGTAATGAAATTAAAATTGATAATAAAAAAATATTTTGGGACTATAATCAATAACTAATTTATTAGGATTAAATTTGTTTCATTAGTAATAAATATTTGACCGCGGAACAAAGCATTTGTTTTTAATTAAAACAGATTTTTGAGCAGATTATTAATAGCGAGCAATTTTTTTTTATAAGAAATTTGTTATTCTTATTGTTAATGAAAATCATCCAAACAAATATTTGTTAACTATTAGCCTTGTTTTTTTTCAGTGTATTATGTTGTTAATTATAAATTATTAAGTTTGTTGGTGCAAAAAAGAAAATTTTAATGGAAAATGGAAGATTTATTCATTGATACTAAACTAAAAGGTAATGATAAATACACATTTATTTATACATAACTACTTCACTGCTTTATTAAAAATTATAATGAAAGGTGTGTTACAATACATCAGTTTCGTTAATGATATTATAAAAATAATGTACTTATGCCTAATAAAGACACCAAATTATAAAAAAGGAACAATGTAGCTACAGCTGTAGAAAGTTACTACAAAAATAAAATGGTTTTTGGGGAAAAGAAAATATTACCCAAACAAAAAACACTTTAACTAAAAGGAACTGCTAAAACACCCAGGTACCTGATGGTGTTAGCATTTGTATCTGATTCCGCATTATCAACATCAGCATAGGATGCATAATCAGGATGTTGAGTTGGCTTCGCGGAGTTAACTCTTTTAGCTTTAGAATAATTTTGAGGCAAGTATGCCCATGCAAGGCATAAGTTTTCGAAAATACGATTCGACTTGAATGACATCTTTAAGAATCGTTAAATTCGAAATTCCATTCACTAAAGAATAGAGAAACATATACATTTAATAATATGGGTAATGTAATACATTAATATTTAACATGATTCACTAACAAAATACTAATATGTTGTACCTCAAAAATGCATTATTTATAATAAACAAGAACTATTTAATGAAAAATTCGCCATCTGTTTGGACGAGACGGCATTTTTTGCGAATTCGATTTCCGTAGGATAGAAAATAGGTAGGTAGGTAGTTGAATATGCTTCATTTTTCCAGGTCTACTTCTGTGTTTGCTAGACAACTTATTTGTCTTGCAAAAACGAGCAAATTTGGTTTTTGAGTCGAGCAAAGCCGCACGAGATTCATGCAGGCCTTTGTTTTTGAGCCATAAAATTCTGACATTGTATAGTTTATCCATTTAGGAAAATGCATAGATTGTCTTCAAAAATCGTCAAAATTTAGTATTTTCTAACTCACGTTACAATACTCGACAGTTTCTCAATAACTTTGTTAGTGTTTATTCAAGACTTTTTTTGGAATGACTCAATGACTCCTCTTAACGATGGTTTTCCCTGTTCGTTTTATTTATTTGAGTTGCCCCTTGTGTCTTATGTTTAATTTGTTTTATTGTATTTACTTTATTATTAGTTTAGATTGCTTTGTCAAAGGAACTATTTTTGTCGTGAAGATGATGAGGCTTATTTTGAATTTGGATGACATAACTATTTGCGGAACAAATCAAGCACAACATTGTGATAACCCTAACAAATTCATGCAAGTTAAGTAGGTAAATAAATACAATTTCACAATTATTCAATCAAGGAAAAGTTCATATTCACAAAGCTATCAAACTGCGTGGATATTTTATTAAATCAAACTCTAACAGACTTGGAGCCGCCATTGCTTGTTATCATACCTACCGTTATTCCAAATTCATTCCTCGTTTTTCGGAGAAAATTTATCGATTTGTTGTCAGCAAATTTTTTTCTCTGTCTGATCCGGTAGCACAAGATTTTGATTTCATTAAAAATAAAATCCCCTCGTCTGCTGTAACTTCTACTAATTATAAAATTTCCTTTGTCGTGGAGACTGATGTATCCACATTATATTGCAGCTCCACTTAGTCAAGAAGGAAGACCTGTAGCATTTTTTTCAAGAGCATTTAACAAAGCCACACAAAGCAGTGAAAGAAATCATTCATTCGTCGGACTCGGAAAAATGGCGTTTGCCACAGTTAGCTCGTAACAGACCAAAAATCAGTATAAAGTATGTTTAATATGATGATGGCGTCTAGAACTATCCTGTTACAATTTTGATATACCGTATCGATCAGGAATTTTTGTACCTACCCGATACTTTCTGACGAGTTTGTGGTTCAACCTTTACCAATCTATCTTTATTTGATCTACATCAAGCATTATGCCATCCTGCAATTACCCAAATAGTGCATTGGATAAGTTCTCAATTTACCCTACTCAATTGGAAAGGTACGTGCTGTAACGTGCTATGATAGTTTCTGGTCCAATATGTTCAGAAATTAAACCAATTTTCATAAGAACTTCACCTTTTGACAGCTTATCTCCAGATTTTACAGTACCTTCTTCTTAAGCAGTGTTGCCAGGTCATATTTTGTTTTGTCAGTAGATTACCAGTCTAAATATCATTAGAAATCAGTAGACAGATAAGTTGCCTTGTTAAGGGCCAAATTATAGACCAACTGGTAAATGTCTGGTTGTTACCTAGCAGGTACTTTCTATTCTCATTCTCTAGTGCATAGAAAGTATAATAAATGATAAAAATACAATTTCAAATGATTTCTAGGATTCGTTTGTAGTCCTCCATAATAGAAATCTCTGGCAATTTCAGACTTTTTAAATATTTTACCTACGAGCGTGCGGTAAAGTGCACTTTACCGCACGTATTTGGAAATGGAAAGTATCACTTTACCGCACACTATGCGGTAAAGTTAACTTTACAGCATAGTGTGCGGTAAAGTTAACTTTACAGCATAGTATGCGGTAAAGTGGACTACAAAGTGTGCGGTAAAGTGCACTTTACCGCATAGTGTGCGGTAAAGTAGAATTTGATATTTATAATCAAAATTCCTTTCTTTTTCAGAAAATGGATTTTTGATCATTTCTAAACTTAATCTTATTTCATTAATTAATCTGATTCATTAATTAATTTTATCAATGCCATTTTTTAGAGATGTAGATGCTCATAGGTAAAATTTTGTACCTAACACATGCGGAAAGTGCCTTTACCGCCGTTAACAGTTTGACCGAACTCCGCTCCGCGTCGTTCGGTCAACTGCCGTTGCTTGCGGTAAAGTATCACTTTCCGCATTTGTTAGGTAAATAACTATTCAGATGGTCCGACTCCAACGTAGACAACTCTGTGTCAGACACACAGAGATATACTTGATTGTTATTAACGAATAAGGAATACCTATGTTAAATAAAAGTGGTCCCAGGTTGGAGCTCTGGGGAACGCCCGTACAACGTTGGAACAAACAGATCTGATTTAAATCCCTGTATCTGCACAAATTGAATACGATCAGAGAGGTAAGACTTTAAAAAGCTCGTTAAGAAACCCAATGTGGTTGTGATGCGATGATCAGCTTTATAAAAATAAACTTTTCTTCTGGCAGACTAAAATAATTTTTCTACACAGTCATATTATGTCATCATTAGGGACATAGAATCTTCGCTACTTTCAACTTCATCAGCCCTTGCTGATAAATTACACCGATAAGTATTATTTTTTACTTTTATAATCTTAAGTATAATAATGTCGCGGCTTTGGGTTGCCTGCTGACAAAAATCTTGGGTTCGTTGTTCGTTTCGTTTATCCCAAAAATCAAAGTCCAATTAACACAGCAATAATTTATTCCACTTAACAAAACACTCTGACACTAATTACTTTAATAACAAACTCAACAATCAAACTCTTTACAATCACTATTTAAATCGTATCACAGTCGAACTGAAACTAAACTTACAAACCAATGCCGGCCTTCTTATATATCCCTAAATCTATTCCTGTGAAATCTAGAATACACACACTAATTTTCCAGATTAAAGTAGAATAATTCGCTAGATTCTAGTATTTCCGCCATCGATTCTTGACAGCCTGGCGGACGCCGTTTTTCTGGATTTCGTAGCACTGCCCTCCTCTTAAGGTTGATCGTCCCGATCAACTTCACGCCCATGATATTTCGCCAATCTGTCCAGATGTACAACTTTCATCTTACTCCTGGTGTTGCGCTGGACTCGATAAACCAAATTATTGATCCTCTTGATTATTTTGTAGGGTCCCTCCCATGCTGAAGACAACTTCGGCGATACTCCTTTCTTTCTAGCTGGGTTATACAACCACACTAAATCACCTTCTTGAAATCCGACCGAATTGGCTTTCAAGTCGTATCTGGTCTTCATTCGGTCACTGGCTAGTTGAATATGCTCCCGAGCAAAATCATGGATACCCAGAAGTCGTGCTCTTACTTCGTCGGCATAATCTCGGATTTCTCTTCGTTCTTCTTCGGGTACTCCAAACATCAGATCGCAAGGTAACCTGAGTTCCCTTCCAAAAACAATTCTAGCCGGACTTTCACCTGTTGAATTGTGAACAGTCGCTCTGTAAGCCATTAAAAATAGAGGCAAATGCCTGTCCCAATCTCGTTGGTTCTTTGCGACTACTTTTGTCAGGTGTTCCTCTATGGTCTTATTGAATCGTTCCACCATGCCATCAGACTGAGGGTGTAAAGGTGTTGTCCTGGTCTTACGGATTCCCATGATCTCACAAATTTTCTTAAAGATGGCAGATTCGAAGTTTCGTCCCTGGTCTGAATGTAACTCTAGTGGCACACCATGACGACTAAAAACCTCGTCCACTAGCACCTGGGCAACAGTGATGGCTTCTTGATTGGGAATAGCGAAAACTTCTGGCCATTTACTGAAGTAATCCATGATAACTAAGATGTATTTGTTACCACGCTCTGACTCTGGGAACGGTCCTGCTACATCTATCGCTATTCTCTCAAATGGAAGACCGACGTTGTACTGTTTCATGGGCCCCCGAGATCTTAGTTTAGGGCCTTTACTGGTAGCACAGATGTCGCATTTTCGGCACCAGCTTTTAACGTCTTCATGGTAGTGAACCCAGTAAAAACGTTCCCGAATTTTGTCCAAAGTCTTGTTAACTCCGAAATGTGCCCCTGAGGTTCCGTCGTGTCTTTCTTTTAATACATCTTCCACTCGGTCTTTTGGGATAACCAGTTGGCTCTTAGTGGATTTCCCATCGGCACTTTCCCAAACTCTTTTGAGCAAACCATTTTCTACGGCCAGAGAGTTCCACTGGGCCCACAACGCCTTGTAAATCCAGCTTTTGTTTGACACTTCCCCCCATTCTGGCCTACATTCATCATTTTCTTTGAGATGTAGAATTTGCCCGATGTCCTGGTCTGCCTCCTGATCTTCCCCATTTGCTTGGTAGTCCATTTGTCATCGACGATCAGGCCCGTTCTTCTTACAGCTGGACTAGTGTTTTTCTCATGTATATCGATTCTTTGACAATGTTTGCAATCTTCTTCACATGGCCGTCTAGACAGAGCGTCAGCATTTTTATGCAGGTTTCCAGATCGATGTTTAATTTGGAAATCATATTGCTGTAATTTCTCAATCCATCTAGCAAGCTGTCCTTCAGGAGTTTTCATTTCTAAAAGCCATTTTAAAGCTGCGTGATCTGTTCGAATTAGAAACTTGCGTCCGTAGAGATACTTGTGAAAATGGTCGACTGCTTTTACTATGGCAAGCAACTCTCTTCTGGTGACACAATAATTTCGTTCCGGCTTTGATAATGTTCTGCTGTAGTACTCCACGACATGTTCTTGTGAATTTTGGATTTGTGAAAGGACAGCTCCAACACTGGTGTTACTTGCATCTGTGTCCAAAATCAACATGCCTTTGTGATCAGGATAGGACAACACTGGGCTCGTACATAATGCTCCTTTCAATTTTCTAAATGCGGAATCGCATTCTTGGGTCCAATTGAATGTTGATTTATCTTCTGTTAATCGATGAAGTGGAGCAGCTATATTGGCGAATCCTCCCACAAATCTTCGATAATAAGAACATAATCCTAGAAAACTCCTTAGTTCATGTTTGTCGCGTGGTTTTGGCCAGTCCCTGACAGCATCTATTTTTCCTTCCATAACTTGTATGCCCTCTTCAGATACCACGTGACCTAAGAATTTTGAGTTTCAAGTTGGCATTCCGGAAGCGGTCAAAAACTTCTTTCAGGTTATTGAGATGTTCTTGGAACGAATTTCCCATAATCATGACATCATCCAAATATACCAGGCAAGTTCTCCATGTAAGGCCTCGCAAAACAAGATGCATCAGTCGCTCAAACGTAGCTGGAGCATTACACAATCCGAAAGGCATTACATTAAACTGGTATAGCCCGCTTCCGGTACTGAAGGCAGTTTTCTCTTTGTCATCGTCATGTATTGCCACTTGCCAGTATCCACTTTTGAGATCCAAGGTGGAAAACCATTTGGAGCCCGATAGAGTTGTTAGTGTATCGTCTATTCTTGGGAGAGGGAAGCTGTCCTTCTTGGTGACGTCATTAAGCTTTCGGTAGTCCACACAATATCTAAGACTCCCATCTTTCTTCGTAACCAGTACTACTGACGCGGACCATGGACTATTACTCTTCAATGATTCCCTCTTGAAGCATTTTATCAATTTGGTTTTCCACTTCCTGTTGCTTAGCTACTGGCATACGTCGTGGTGGTTGTCTAATTGGGTGTGCCAATCCAGTATCAATTTTGTGTTGAATTAAGCTGGTTCGTCCGGTTTGATTGTCCATCACAAATACGTCTGCTTCTTTCAAAATGAAATCTGTGGCTTCTTGAAGTCTATCTGGATCGAGATGTTTCCATGATTTCGCCAAAGTCTGCATCAAGATGTCTGTATCCAATTTGGATTTCACAAAATGTCGCTTATCTGGTAGGTCACAATTCGATATTTGCTTCACTGGTTCGAGAGCTCCAATAATGTCTCCTTCCTTTATTCTTACTGTTTCGGAAGAAACATTGGCAATTCTTATCATAATGTCTCCATTTGTTCTTACTAGGGTCTTTCCAACAAGAAATCTTTCTGGTTTGTCTCCAATTAAATTACGTGTTAGCCCAACGCAGCACCCAGGGTTTGTTTCTAATCTTCCGCAAATGATCTTCTCAGTACTTCCAGGAATCCTCACTGGGGTTGTGGCCAAGATCTTAACAGCATCGGATTCTTCTTGTGTTGTTAGGATAATTTCTTCATTACCAAATTTAAGGATGTTCATGGAAGGATCAAAGGAGAAACCATGTTGGCCGATCAAATCCATTCCCAAAATAAAGTCATCTTTTATATCGGCGACTAGTGTTCTGTGCCTGCAGGTGGTAGATCCAAAAGTGAGCTCAACCATCGCTTCTCCTTGAACTGGTGCAGTTTCGCCGGTGACTGTTCGTAGTGACAGGTTTCTAGTGAGCGGTTGGATTGCCCGAGACTTGATTAATGTTCTTCTAATTATGGAAACTTCAGCACCCGTTTGATGGTTTTCAATTCTCCATTGATTTGTTGTTGTTCGAATTTTAATCCTCTATAATGACTGCCCAATGATTTTATGTACACAACTCTGGGGGCTTCGTCATTACTAGCCAGCATCTTCCCTTCCGTACTAGTTGGTTCCTGTTTGTTATTAGGGCTGGCGTCTCTAGACCTTGAAAAGCGTTGAGAATGATCCTCAGATGGAAAGGACATCCTTAGTCTACAATCCCATTGCATGTGTCCAAGTTTTTGGCACCGGTAGCATTTTACTCGGTTTCTCGGGGTTGGTGTTTGTCTGGAATCGTTCCCCATTTTTCTATCTTCTAGTAACAGTTTCTTTATTCTCTCCATGAAATTACTCATTTTGGCTTCGAAACTATTATCCTCTTTTGATGATTGTTTTTCCTTTGGGTCCTCAATGGACAGGGCTCGTATTCTGGGTCGTGAGGCACCAAAGATTGCTTCCAGTTCTAATGCTCGGACAAGGGCTTCGTTACTTGGTCTAAACTTGGACATTCTTAGGTTTTCCTGGATCTTCGAATCTCTGAGACCATCAATAAACGCAGATATTGCCATCCTCCTGCATGTCTTTCCCAGCTGCAGGAAACGCCAAACTCACTTTAACTTCCGATTCGAATTCTTGTAGACTCTCGCCGGGTTTTTGAACTCTTGACTTAACTTGAGTTCTGAATACTTCTTGTCTGTATTGGTCTCCGAAGCGCAGTTCTAAAGTTTGACTAAGATGCTGGTAATTCTGTTGGAAGACTGAAGGAATGGACTGAAGAAGGTCTAAGGCAGGTCCTCGTAGCGCCACTATTAGTGCTGTAGCTTTTTCTTGGTCGTTCCATCCGTTGGTATTTGCAACAGCTTCAAATTGTCGAATATACATGGTCCAGGACGTAGAACCGTCGAATGTTGGTGGTTTTATCTTCATACTGGAGAATGCTCTAACACTAGCTGGATTGATGGACTGTATTTCTGATCTACGCATCTTATCCTCGAGTGCTTGAACTTGGTCCTCAACTTCTTGTCTTAATTGCTGAACATCGGCTTTGACCTCAGCTTTTACTCCCTGAACGTCGTGTTTAACTTCTCTTACATCGTCTTTAACTTCTTGAACATCGATTTTGACTTCAGTTTTTACTTCCTGGACGTCGTGTTTAACTTCTTGCACATCGTCTTTAACTTTTTCAATCTTCTGGTCTAAGTTAGCGACAGTTCCTTGTATGGTTTGGAATATCTTCTGCAGTTTTGCAAGGTCTTCTTGCCGTTCTTGTTGTCGCCTAGCTTCTTCTTGTTGTCGTCTAGCTTCTTCTTCTTGTTTTTCTTTTTGTCGCCTGAGTTCTTCGTCTTGTTTTTCTTGTTGTCGTCTGGCTTCTTCGTCTTGTTTTTCTTGTAGTCGTCTGGCTTCTTCGTCCTGTTTTTCTTGTTGTCTTCTAGCTTCTTCGTCTTGTTTTTCTTGTTGTCGTCTGGCTTCTTCGTCTTGTTTTTCTTGTAGTCGTCTGGCTTCTTCGTCTTGTTTTTCTTGTTGTCTTCTAGCCTCTTCTTGTTGTCGTCTAGCTTCTTCGTCTTGTTTTTCTTGTTGTCGTTTGGTCTCTTGAAGTTCCAACATTTTGCGCAGGAGTTCTTCAACTTTTTGTTCATCCATTTTGGCTTGTTGTCTTGTGATAGGCATATACAGAATGTTCTAGAATTTCCCTCGAACTTTCTTCAAATATCTTTTCTGGTCTGTGCTCGAAGTTCCAACACGCCGGTGAAGTCACAACTTGCTTTATTCGCGAATAGAATGTTCTGGAATTTCCTTGAAATTTCTTTTCTAGATGTCGATTGATACAGCAAACACGTCGGTGAAGTCACAATTTCGATATCTCCCTTGGTTTCCAAATAGAATGTTCTAGAATTTTCCCGAAACTCCTCGAAAAATCTCTTCTGAATGAGGATTGATGTTCTGAATACGTCGGCGAAGTCACTAATTCAATATCTTCCTTAGTTTCCAAATAGAATTTTCTAGAACTCACTCGAAGATTCACTATCACAGTCTAAATCGGGTATAGAGTCACTTCCGGGGTAATTCACACGATCGGTTAAGTCTCTTTTTGTGATTGTCACTGTTTGCACTGCACTAACTGTCCCAGTGTTCACTTAGTGTTCAGTTTTTATACTACACTAGTGTCCCCGCACTTCCGTAATTGGATTTCACTCTGCAGTCCTTTAAATCCCACTTCTGACACCAGTGTCGCGGCTTTGGGTTGCCTGCTGACAAAAATCTTGGGTTCGTTGTTCGTTTCGTTTATCCCAAAAATCAAAGTCCAATTAACACAGCAATAATTTATTCCACTTAACAAAACACTCTGACACTAATTACTTTATTAACAAACTCAACAATCAAACTCTTTACAATCACTATTTAAATCGTATCACAGTCGAACTGAAACTAAACTTACAAACCAATGCCGGCCTTCTTATATATCCCTAAATCTATTCCTGTGAAATCTAGAATACACACGATA